>OW285240.1:126270067-127619567 GCA_935421215.2 Melolontha melolontha | reverse complement strand
TTGGCGCAAGTTAGCCAGCTAGAGTGTGATAATTTTCCAGGGTCTCTTTCAGCTAAACTTGGTGAAACTAAACCAGACGAAATGGAAGAACAAATCTCGTAAAGATATTTTTGATCTGGGCTTAGCAACTTTATATCAATATCCGGCAATTCTGCAGGAATCGCTTCAAAAGCTTGTAACTTAAAATCAAGGCACTTGAGGAGGTTTTTACCTATAGCTCCAGAAAAGCTATTAGGACCTGCTGTGTTTCCATCAAGACTTAAAAACAAATGGCGCAGTGGCAATTCATTTGCGTGTAACAAGCACACAAACCATTGCAATGGTCTTTGTAAATGTGTTGCCAATAAGGCAATGACTCCATTTTTATACCCTGTGTTGACAGCCGTTCCATCACATTCGATTGCCACCAAAGATGAATTACATTTATACTTTGTATCTAATAAGGCGACAATATTCCTCATAATATTAGCTGCTTTTCCTGAATCTATTGTGAAATGTCCAATATATTCAGAATTTGGCTCAGATACCATTGAAATATGTTCTTCGGTAATAGTCTTACGGTGTGACTTATTTTCTTTTGAAGTTATATTTAAAGTATTGTCTTTACGACCATCAAAATAAATAGAAGTCAGAGGTTTTTCATTGCTAATAGAGCTCAACTGCTTTCGAACTTTTTTCCTTTCTCGACGTATTTTACTACGATCTATTACGCTTGATGAGTTTTCCGCATCTATAATGTTTAAATCAACCATTACTGCGTTTACAACAAATGCTGCAGATCGATCTGAAACTCCAGCCCTGTCGCAAGCTGTAGCAAGGGTTTGCAACTTTTGTCTCATCTGCTTATTTCCCTTTTGATTTTCTCTTCTGTGAACTTTTCTTTTTCCTTCATTAAAGCAAAAATCATCTTGCTCTGATTCTGATGTTTCACTTGAAGTGCTACTGCATGACCGATGTAATTCTGACATAGACGAAGAAGTGCTTGAAGTCATGTTTTTTTGAAAGAATTGATCATATTTTCTCTTTCGAACTTCATTGCGTCGTATAGATTTTGTTGTCAACCTATCCACACAGCCAATATACATTCTACGCTCATTTCGTTGGTCCTTTAAAAACTTTTCCTCTGCTGGAGGTATTTTTGTCACACATTTACATATGTTTCTGGACGCGCACTTACAGGTTGCGATGTCAAATAATTGTTTTTGAGATTCCTTTAAGAAATTTTGTTTTTTTACTTCACTGCGCAGTTTCTTTATATTTTTGTATTTGTTGTAATAGGAAATCAATCTTGCGAAGATTTGTTGATGACTTATTATAGGAATCGATGCCTTTTTCCATATTTGTTCAATATCAGTAGCAATTATTTCACATATGCACTTAATTGAAGGATCTTTTCGGTTGTTCAATTCAAGCATATTATTTTTTAGCCACAGGTAATATTTAATAATATCACAATGCGTAGGCAACACATTAGCACTTAATGTAATTGGTTTTCCAAATCAACACAAATCTTTCCTAGTTTTAGGCATTTTAAATCTTTCCTCAGAAATCACGTTTTAACTTTTGGTTAAAACGTGATTGCTGAGGAAAGATTTAAAATGCCTAAAACTAGGAAAGATTTGTGTTGATTTGGAAAACCAATTACATTAAGTGCTAATGTGTTGCCTACGCATTGTGATATTATTAAATATTACCTGTGGCTAAAAAATGATATGAAAATTTTACGTTTGATTAAGTTTTATAAACTTTTTTAACACGTTGCACGTCTAAATACTATGAAGAAACTGAAAGAAACTGTTTAAAATGATACTTTATTTTATGCATGGGAATCCCCTAGCTTTGTTTTTGAGCAATAAACTTAAGTGTTGCCAACAGTTTTATTTAATGGTAGATAAAAAATATTTTTAAATTGTACTTTTCTGCCTTTATGTAAATTAGGTTATTTTTCAAACTGCACCCTTCATGCGCCACCTCGAAATAAAGTCGCAGAGTCTTGTTATTTTGCATAAATAGTGCTTTCTAATAGGGTCATCAATTAACAATTCAGGAGTTTTCAAAATTAAAAAAAAAATTTTTTGTTCATTTTCACTCCACCCTATTGTACAATATAGATGACGTTTGAAAAGTCACTGCATACACGTTTAATGAAGGATTTATTTATAATATGATCTATATGTAAATTAAATAATAAATTATCATAAAAAATAACATCCAAGTCAGTATTGCGATCAACCATTTCCAGGGCAGTACCTTGCAACATGTAATTAAAAATATAAGTATTATTTTTCTTTGAAAAAGTGATAATATGGCATTTACCAAAATTAAGACACATATTGTTGCTCATGCACTATGCCACCAGAAAATCAATATTATTCTGAAGCACTCTACCGCCATTACAAGAGTCCACGCATTTAAATATTTTAAAATCATCTACGTAGGACAAGAGGTGAAGTAGTGAAGTTAACAAGTGAAGTACTTATTTAAATCATTTATAAAAAGCGAATAAATAAAAGAGAATTGGTGCTAAGTGGCTGCCCTGAGAAACACCGGAAATAACCGTTATAGGTCTGAATGTTTTCTATGACAACTTTACAATTTGTGTCCAATGAGATAGGTAAGACTCAATCCACAAAACCATTATAAACAAATTTATTGAAATTTTAATAAAACTAATTAAGTATTAGTAGGTAAACCTAAGTATGTAGTTCCGGATCGTCCGTTGTTAGAGGAATCCAGTTTATTATACATATCTAAGAAAGGAAACCTTAACAATAAATATGCTTTGTTCACTATAACCCAAGGTAATAAAACAAGCGGTCTGATGTATGAAGCAATAAATAAATTTGCAAATGTAAAGTATATCGCTTTCTTAGAATTTAAAGAACGTTTTTATAATGTGTATGTATAAAAGTATGTTATACGTTTAAATATTTTATAAAATTGGAAATGTTTATGTTTGAATTCTATCTCCTAGATTTACTTATATTTATTAAAAAATATTTGAAATTAAAAGATTACGAAAGGATATTAATTGTATATACATGACCATATTCTTAGGATCTTCGGTGCATATAAATCCATACTTTACTTATCGTTATCCTTATATCCACCTGTTTGTTATTGATAATTTTTCGCGTTTTATTTTTTGATTCAATGATTAATTGCTAAAATATGAAGCAAATTTATTTGATAATAAATATGTTAATGTATTTAAAAATATTTATTTTTTATTCTATTTATAACCATATTTATTAATTGCTTTGTTTTGTCTCTACCCTATTAACGTAACTGTGTTTTTTTTCTCTATTATTTTGTAATATGTGCGTGTATGAACATATATGTAATATGTTATACAATTAAGAGTAAAGAAAAGCCGTTATGCCAGTACAACGAAATAATAGTTAATGCAACTTCGTGTATATATTGTAGAAGTAGGAAAATTAACCGTAATTATAAAAAACGTATGTATATCATCATCATAACAAATCGTTAGTCGTAGATATAAACTGATATGTATGCTACATAATTTAATTGAATTCTTTAGTATAGCTCATTGATAACCACTATTCAGTTATTAATATTATTATTAAAACATTAGATTTTATTCAGACCGTAAATGTTTTTACACAAATATTAATGAAATTAAACGATATATACTTTTATTGTGCCCTCAACACCCGATTTTAAATAATATTTTTGTTTTATATAAAAAATGGTGAAGTTATGTACCGCTGTCGGAGCTGTTCGACTTTTAGAGGAGACACCTTAAAACAGTTTCCGTCGGTTGCGGCTGTGTCCGTCAGATGGAAACCCCTGTCCAAGTCTTACACTTGTCACAAAGACAGCGTAGATTGTCTTGTAATTTGTATTGTTATTTATTTATTATTTATTTAATGTATGGCCACATCAGAATATTAGAGAATGAACACAAACAATGAAATCTATAACTAATATCCAAGTTCTGGATGTATTTAATGGCCTTGTCCGTTGCCATCAGGAACTCTTTAGTATCACGTATGAACGCTCGTAGTGGGCATGCCTCTATGATATGTTGTATGCTCTGCCGCTCAACATCCCACACCTGGGCAAGGACTTTATACCCCATTTGAACAAAGATTCAGCACTTCGCCTACAATTTTTCCTAATTCTGTGGATAAAATTTTACGAGATTCTTTAAAACCTGGTGGACTAGTTCTGACCAACGATCTCATATACGTTAAATCCATTAACATACATGATTTAAGCTGTTTGTAATGGAGCATATAGTGGAGGGCGAAGCCTGTTTCTATTGATTATAGGAATGTCTTTGTGAACAGAAAGCTGAGGATTTGTAGTTATTTTTGTAAGCAGCGGATTCCCGCCGCAGAAAAGGAAATGCAATATTACTAAGAATGGGTAACCAAAACGTTGGTGTTGTCCTGTGACAATTCGCAATGTCTGATTAAGCTGGATGTCAAAGTCTGGTGTGAGTACTATTAATCCACATCGCAGCACAGTATTCTGACACACCAACCCAAGAGCAGAAGTTCTCGGTGTTGAGGCTGACGAACATCATGTTGTCCCACAAAGTTTCTGGATGATATTATTCCTCGTTATAATCTTGGCAGCTGTTCTAGATGTTCACGTTGAAGATTCGTGTTCTATACAAGAACATTCCAAGATATTTAGAGTATTTATTACATGACAGAAACCTGCCTTCAAACTAGACAATGATTTCCTTGTTCGCTAGTTTTTTGTTGAGGTTACTTCCGTCTTAGCTGCACTGGCAATCAGCCTTCATTGACGGAAGAATACAGTAAAGGCACGTAAGTCTCTGTTCAGGATGGCTTCCATAATTTCGAGATCTTTGTGGCTCACAACTAGTGCCCAGTCACCAACGTGTCCAAACTTCCTTGACACAGTATCAGTTCCTAATTTTGACATTAGTTAATGAGCGGCGCTGAATGATTTTCTATGTTGTCTCACAAAGTTTCTGGATGATATTATTACTCATTATGATCTCGGCTGCTGTTCTAGATAAATGGTCTTTGAAGATTAGTGTTCTATCCAAGAAGATTCTAAGATACTTACGGTATTTATTACATGACAGCAATTTGTCTTCAAAATAGACATTGATTTCCTTGTCGTCAGTTTATTGTTGAAGTGGAACATAGTTATTTCCGTCTTAGCTGCACTGGTGATCAGCCTCCATTTACGGAAGAATGCCTCAATGGTACGTAAGTGTCTCTTCAAGATGGCTTCCATAATTTCAAGATCTTTGTGGCTTATAGCTAGTGTCCAGTCGTCAACGTATCCAAACTTTCTTGACACAGTATCAGTTCGTAATTTTGATATTTGTTAATGAGCGGTGCTGAACGATCTTCTATACTGTCTTTTGGTGACTTGATTGAATGTAGTAATGGTTTTATTTCTTATGAAATTTGTCTTTATCAGCATCATGCAACGACTTGTTTTATTTTGCTTTATATTAAGATGAAACACGAGTCTGCATATCTGGAAAGCCATTTTTCCACAAATAAGAACTTGTGTTGTGTTCTCCACACTAGATTTTTAATAATATTTTATTATTAATTTATTATTCTTCGCTTTACACAAAAAATGGTAAAGTTGGCCCACTCAACTATGTTTAAAATTGTTTTATTATGTACGATATTGGAGCTTTTTAATTTTTAGTGGAGACACGTTATAACAGTTTCCGTCGGTTGCGGCTGTGTCCGTCAGATGGAAACTTCTGGCCAAGTCTTACACTTGTGATGAAGACAGATATGGTCCTTTTGGTATTCGTGATATTGACATTAGTCAATGAGCGGTGCTGAATGTTCTTCTACACTGTTTTTTGGTCAATGAATTGTATTTATTTCTTGTGAAATTCGTCTTTACCAACATCATGCACCGAATTTTCACACAAACTTGTACCGTGCCTTCCACACCTAATTTTTAATAATATTTTTATATTATTGTTTTATACAAAAAATGATTTTACTCATTCAAGTGTGTTTCAAATGATTTTATTACAGACCCTGTATATATTTTGAAACAATTCTGCACTTTATTATTACCTCTTCTCACCTAAATATAATCGCTTTCTTCAGGGAATTGACATTTAAAGAAAGCTATAGACATCTATGTGAAATGCATAAATTACGGCAAACAATGGATGTAAAATATCGTTAGATATGTATTAGTTATAATTCTCCTACAAGAAATTCATCGCTTCACATATTGTTCTATTTGACCTAAAAATATTTACTATTGTTTTAAGTCATGTTCGTTAATGCTAGAGGCCTAATTCTTTCTGCCATAGAATACCAGACTAGTAAACTAATTACGTTGTATACATAAAAAAGAAATTGTACTATTGTAGTTGTCTTTAGTTCAATTTGATGTATTTTTAAAATTACTTTCGCTTGTTGATTATTATTATATAAGTTTTACTTTAGCAAAATAATGTTTAAATCAATAGATAACAAATTGAAAAGTTAACCGACTTAGATTAAATATTGAAAATAAAACACTTGCTATATTTCACTAATTTTATTAACATGTTTCGGCTGTTACGACATTATCAGAGAGATATCTTTAAATCTAACTCAAGGGTTGTTAATTGATATTAACATAGTGTCTATGTTTTCCCAGGTATTTTCAATATATTTCCATAATTGTTCCCTATTAGAGATCTATGAATTTGCTTTATCATTTGCTTTATCAACAAATTACAAAAGTTACAAAAAATCACAAAAAATTACAAAAAATTACAAAAAGTTACAAAAAATTACAAAAAATTTCCAAAAATCACCAAAAATTACAAATAATTACAAATAATTACAAAAATTACAAAAATTACAAAAAATTACAAAAAATTACAAAAAATTGCAAAAAGTTACAAAAAATTACAAAAAATTACAAAAAATTACAAAAAATTACAAAAAATCACCAAAAATTACGAAAAATTACAAAAATTACAAAAATTACAAAAAATTACAAAAAATTACAAAAAATTACAAAAAATTTCAAAAATTACAAAAAATTACAAAAAATTACAAAAAATTACAAAAAATTACAAAAAATCACCAAAAATTACAAAAAATCACCAAAAATTACAAATAATTACAAAAAATTACAAAAATTACAAAAAATTACAAAAAATTACAAAAATTACAAAAAATTACAAAAAATTACAAAAAATTACAAAAATTACAAAAAATCACAAAAAATTTACAAAAAATTACAAAAAATTACAAAAATTACAAAAAATTACAAAAAATTACAAAAAATTACAAAAAATTACCAAAAATCACCAAAAATCCAAATAATTACAAAAAATTACAAAAATTACAACAAATTACAAAAAATTACAAAAAATTACAACAAATTACAAAAAATCACAAAAAGTTACAAAAAATTACAAAAAATTACAAAAAATTACAAAAAATTACAAAAAATTACAAAAGAATTACAAAAAATTACAAAAAATTACAAAAAATTACAAAAAATTACAAAAGAATTACAAAAAATTACAAAAAATTACAAAAATTACAAAAATTACAAAAAATTATAAAAAATTACAACAAATTACAAAAAATTGCAAAAAATTGCAAAAAATTACAAAAAATTACAAAAAATCACAAAAAGTTACAAAAAATTACAAAAGACTATAAGAAATTGCAAAAAAGCACAAAAATTGTTGTTTTTTGTGCTTGTTACAAAAAATTACAACAAATTACAAAAAGATTACAAAAAATTACAAAAAATACAAAAATTACAAGAAATTACAAAAAATTACAAAAATTAGAAAAAATAACAAGAAAACTACAAAAATTACTGTACCTACTACTTGGCACTACCTGATTTTTTTTATGGGCGGATTTACGTTAATATTTCAGAAAATATCGAAGATCTCTAATTATGAATTTGGCAAAAAATTTCCGATATACCTTTGATTTGGTGCGAACACGTAGTTCGAAGCTTTATTCGACGTATCCATTACTGCCAGGAGGTTAATGGTGGACACTTTGAACACCTTTTGTAAATACATAGTTTCTTATATAACAAATGTTTTTTATTGTTGTTAAGCCTAAAAGAGACCGAAACGCTTTTATCCGTTTTCTTTTAAATTATTTTGGAAAATAGACATACTATATTAAATTCCTGAATTCGGAAAAATGATCTTTCCAACGATGCCAAATTCATGCACTGTTGCCATTAAGAAATATCAAGTAAGCCTCGAATTTCAAATATGCGATAAGAAAAAAAAATGAAAATATAGCCAGCCAGATCCAAACATTTCCTTATACCTATCTTCAAAATTTCATTAAGATATCTAGAACCGTTGTCGAGATACTCCATACATAATTGTGTAAGTTTTACTTTACATGTATAAATCAATAAATAACAGAGTAACATTCTTCTAAATTGAAAAGTTAAGTTTACGAACAAAGACACTGGCACTTCAAACGGTATCCGCCTACGAAAAACTACCGTTCAACTGCATTCCGCCCTTGTACCGGGAATTACCTTCCGGGTACGAGTAACCGAATTGTTCGTTCTAGTGTCGACCAAAAAACGGGTCGAAGTCACGGAATATTCGGAGGTTCCCCGAAGCAATTATTCCACCCCGAAATGTGGCAGTCGACGTCTGTTGTGGTCCCATTACGCAATCTACCTGTTTGATTCGACAGCGAAGGCACTCGGGTGGGTTCAAGTAATTCATTCTTACGTAAGTGGTCGTTATCGATATTTGGTGTCTGAATTTATATGTGTAGCACGCGATTGCGAACATCTGTTATACGAATGGAGCTTTGTAAAACCCACAAAGCAGGGTTTTGTAAAAATATTTGATCGGAATATTTTCTTTTATATATTTTCTGTTTGCGAATTGCGAATTTATGAAAAGCATTGGAGAGAGTTGTATCCAATGACCACAATTTGAAATTGCGAGAACTACAGGGTTTGCTCAAAAATAATTTTACAATTTAATTGTTATATAACTATTTAATGACAAATATTATATAAATAATACAAAAAACTAATCTGAATTGTAGACTTCCCCGTTCGTTGCTCATGATTGTTTCTGGTATTTCGGGTTGGAACTGCTTTCTTCTTGGCCGACGTTTTGTTTCTATAATTTTCAAGAACTTCGTTTAAGCGCTTGATGAAGTTGTGAAAGTTAAAAAACCTTTATCACCAATATAGTTCTTAGTCTTAGTGCAACTAAGTTGTCAAATTCGTGATATCTGACGGACAAAGGGCACTACGCCGATAATAGCCATTTCCTCTCGACTAGCTATTCCAATACATAAGAAGCACTAAATACATATATTGGTGTAGTCCATTGACTTGTAGCCAGATAGCTCTCAATATTCCAAAAAAATAGCAATATGCATAAAGATATCTGTATCTGTATACATGTACATAAGCCTCGTATTTAACCAGCGCTCACTTAAACCAAAGACATATGCGTTTCTTACGACATTATCAGTCTGGCTTCATGAACTAACGTTTAACAGTTCGCTTTTGGACAAGTAGTAAATTTCCTCCTATCAAGTCTCACCAGATAATATCATGACATCTGACGGACAAAATAGAAATCGCTATTATCGGCGTAGACTCTTTGGAACATCTTTAGGACTGTTGCTATTGTTGTTGTACTGAAACTAACACTTTAGCTGTTCTGATGATGTTCATTACAACACTAGACAAAACGTCGATAAAGGAACAAGTATTAAGAATGCAGTTTCAGTTCAGAAACGGAATAGTACGCAGTATTAGAATTCAAAATTCAGCTTTAATAAAGTTAGAATTCATTTTTTTTATGATCTGAATTGATCTGATATATATTTCTCATAAAACTTAATTATATTTAACTTATCTTTTCCATTTATCCCTACATTAGTTCATCTAATGATTTTCAAACTTAAATGAAGAGAAATGATCTATTTATAATTAATTATTAGATCTTGGCCAGCAAAAGAAATCTAATAATAATCACACAATTAGCAATTATGAAATGACTTACGTAATAACGAATTTCGTTTACTAACGAATTGAAACCTAAGATTTAATTTATTTCAAATTATTCTCGTGAAACGTGATTATTTTGTAAGTAGAATAGATGATAGTTTTATTAAACTGAGAATAATATGATAATGAATAAAGATTTTTCAAAAGCAATAGATGCAACGTTAAAATTGAAAATTTCACTCGCATCTTTTGTATGCATTATGAATAAGTGCGGTAGTAAATTACAAGCGTAACGAGTGGAGTGCGCGATTTCCTGGTTGGAATAAATTTTATGTGGGCTGTTCACTGACAATACGAGAAGCAAACTCAATAAAAGAATTAATAATATTACGTAATGATGTCTGTTACATTCGTATTGTGATGTATAAAACAGGAAAAGTATGTAGATTTACAATCTGTGCGGTTAATAAATAATAAAATACGAAATCTAATTTAAGTTCATTGTTATTCATTCGGTGTTGTAAATTACATTTAAGTAGATACGTGGGCTTTCACGGCCCGCGCATAATTTAAGCGTTTTTCTCTTTGTGTTCACACCATTCGAATAAATTATATGTTGGCTAAAATAATGAAGATAATTTTTAAATATGATTTTATTTGCACGAATTTTCATGTCGGTGACCTCAAGACATCATGTTAATCAATAACACATTAAGTATAACATAGAAATAGACTTCTAACTTAAAGAATGTCATCGGAAACGAAAGGCTCATGCTTTTTGAAAACAAGACGAGTTATAGGCCCTTCATACATATTACCTGCCACAGTAGGATATACGGCGATGGTTTCTGTAGAAGTATAAGTGTAGAAGTACAGATAAGGTATAATTAAAGACCGACATTCTCGGTCGGCTCACAGAGGCGTGGACCAGTGATAGATTCGGAACATTCACTATACCAGTGCTTCGTGTACTATATGTATTTAGTACATGAATACGTGAACAGCTATCATAGTTTGAAGTTGTTTATAGACGTATTTATGAATACGCATAGTTGTATTTCAAACTGAAAGCATTTTTTTGAATTATTTCAGTAAACCTAACGTACTGATGCAGCTGTTTGTCTATCTAAGTGCCGGTCTTTAGTTATAACAGATAGCCGAAGAGAATACGAAACTGGGCACGGCATTTTAGTCGAAATGGAACCTTGATGGAACCCTACGGCGCGCACAGAGTGTGCCAGCCAATCATGTGGCATAACGATATGTTTCCTTTCTCCATTTGCTCCCGCAGAACTGTATATATCTTAAAAGTTGTAATAAAACGCCTAGAATGCATATAACTTGCGTGATTTTATGAATTTAAGAACCGTTAAGAACTTATCTGTGGTCTCTTTGTTTGGGTCAATCACTTGAAGTGTGCGGCAAATATGTTTTAGCATTCTCAAGAAGTGACAAAATGAGCTGTCAATTTACTAAATGCGCTTTTACGTTGCCCCGAAGAGACAGAACGAGCTGCTGAGTAATTTTATACTCATTTGAAACGACTAAGGTGCAGATTTACAGGAACTCTCCTGATTTCTGTAGGTGAACTTTTTTAAGTATGAAACAATGCTACCCAAATTCGTAACTCATTTAACAAGATGAAACTGGCATTTAAATTTACAAAATTAAATAACGCTTTTGACTTACCTCGGCGAGCGTGATATTGTTGTCAAATACAGCTTCAAGTGAAGACGGTCGTGCGGTATCTGTCGAAACGTTGAGAAAAAATTCCTAGCCCAAAAATGAATAAAAGCGCACCACTCTGTATTTTATTATTTTGTTGCCACATGGAACTCGTAGTAGATATGAAGACGCACCAGGTGATATTAAAAGAAAATTAGTTTAAAAGGAGGCCACTAAATGTATTCAGGTTGCTTTCGTAAATAATGACATAAAGAAAACAACTAATTAATTAAATTAAGTCAAAATAATAATTAATAATCGACGAAGGAGATACTTGTTGAAACTTCATTTTATAGATATAATAAAACACAGTTGTATAGTTTCAAAATAATATATATAATGTTAACACACTACATATTGTCATGGATTTTTCCCTTCAGAAGAAAGAAGAAAAGAAGAAAAATTATTTTGAACATTATCTGTATAACATCTATGCAAAAAAAATGTAATTTTCTTTAGAATATGTGATTTATTTCAGGCGTATGACGCTAAAATTGCTATTATAAATGATTAATTTTTGTAAGGTATATTTTTGTCCATGTTTGTAGATTGCTCGGGCAGATAGATGTTCAAAGTTGGCGCCATCCTGGATGTTAGAGCTTGTATTGAGAGTTATACATTTTATCATTGTTTTGAGTGTTATTAGGTAGGGATGCCCTAGCGTTTCCAGGACCTTCATTTTTAGAGATTCATTAGTGTCCTTGGAGATAGGTCGTATTAATTTGATATAAGACAAGACTTAATTTTGTCTAGTATAACTATATTTTGGATAATTCGTTTTAGTTGTTTGGTGCGTCGTATGTAGTTAAAAGTAATTTGTCGTGATTTTACAAGTCTTTTATACTTGTAATTAATTTTAATTTGAAACACCTATCTGAAGAAAGGAATCTCTCGTGCTGTGTTACGTTACATTAATTAATGTAGGTACCATTTATAATTATTATTAATATATTGTAGAAAGCGCTATAAATGAATTTGTAAACTTTTGTGAAATTTTTTGTATGTTCAGAAAAATATCTAGAAAATTTATCAGGCCGTTTTTTGTTGATTATAGTTTTTATTCAGATAAATATATTTCAATACGTAGGAAGGTGGGGACAATTTTGTGTGATGTCATGTTAATGCATGCATGACGGTAAGAATTTGATTTCGCGCGCAAGATAAACAAATTTTTATCTTGACGTTTGGTTTGGGGTTAATGATCTTGTTGACATCTGATAAATTTTGTTGTTATTTTATTTCATATTTTGTTCGAGAGTCACGGGGTTTTTCTCCTTGCGCGTGTCATTTATCGCAAGGACTCTTTCCTCCTCGCTACTGTTAATTTTGCTTTAGCTTCCTATACACTCGGTAAAAGGATTTCTTTTTTTGTTTTTTTTGTAATAAAATTGTAAACTAACTAATTGAGACTTTTTAATTAATGCATGTTGTTTTAATTTAATGTAATATCGACCCATATCCGAGAGGATAGACCCTGGAGAAGTAAGCTCAAGGAAGGCAGGAAGTTGCAGTGTGAACTTAAATCTAATTAGCAATTAAAAGCACATTCCACTGCAATATGTTTCACCACACTGTGGCTTCATCAGGTGGATGAAAATACTTTTTTTCCAAGTATTTTCCAAGTATTTTCATCCACCTGATAAAGCCACAGTGTGGTGAAACATATGTAGTGTGTTAACATTATATATATTATTTTGAAACTATACAACTGTGTTTTATTATATCTATCAAAATAATAAGCCAATGATTATGAATTTAGTAAGTAAAATTCTGTTAATATTGTTGAGCAAGAAGATAAAAAAGTAAATAATTGTCTTACACAGCATTGACAACAAGAAAAAAGGATTTGAACTAATTTGACGTTAGCTAAAATAACATACAGTATATCAAGAAGTCACCTGCTGCAAAGTCATCAAAATAAACGCATGGTATAAAATAGGATAAATATAACATTAACAAAATCTAAATTATTATAGGGCTGGCGCATAAGCGCTGCAGTGCTGCAGAGCTCCCAAAAAATTGGGCGGGCGAACCTGTATTAGTTATAAACTAGTTTTCTTTTACATAATTTTTCCGACATTTCTGATGTTTATAAAAGCGTAACATATTGTTGTGAAAATTCTCCCCCTGTATATCAAAAAATTTGCATACTACAATTTGACACCTTAATCATCAAAACCCGATCAGTAGATGCCGAGATATTCGCTTGCGAAATTACAACACTAACGCCGGTTATATATAGAATATTATCAAATAATATACAATAGGCGACCAGTGGAATAACCAACCTAATTCGCGCGATCGCTCACTTGTTCCTTATCTGGTCCACACGTACGGGCTCTCAGAGCTCTTTGAAATACCCGCACGCACCCCGCTACCACCGCGGATGTCTGAAATCAATACATGATTTTATAAGCCATATTCGCTGCATTCTGTCCAGCACGTTCATATGATTCGGTATAGGTGTTTAATATTTACGCGTGTAGTTTACTGTGCGGCGAGTGTAACGTAAAAACAATAATATTGTGCGCGTGCTTGTTTGTTTTTGTATATTGTTGACAATTTATATAAACTCTGTGTATTATGGAGGTGGTCTTTAATTTAATTAATGTGAAGAGATTCTTTAAATATTCATACGAAGAGAAGTTAGAATTAAAAGCAAGAGGTAGGCCATTAGTAGATATCACTATTGAAAAAACTGGTGTAAGTAGAGGGAAAAATTATACACGTAAATTTAGTAGCGATATTTATTCAAAAAAGATTGGATTTGTGGATGCAACAAAAAAAATGCTTTATATTGTTTTCCCTGTTTACTTTTTGGTGGCGATAAAGCTTGGACGGAAATAGGGGTCACGGATCTAGAGCACTTGAGTTTGAAAATAAAAAGACATGAGAATTCTAAAAGCCATCTTCATAATTGTATGGAATTTGCGTTACTAGGATCAACTAATATTATGGCTCAACTAGATTCTGCTTATTGGGTAAATATACAGAGACATAATGAAAATGTGTCAAAGAATCGTTATATTTTATCAAAAATTATTAATTGTATAAAATTTTGTGGAGCTTTTGAATTGGCCCTTCGGGGACATGGTGAGAGCGATACTTCCGAGAATCCGGGGATATTTCGTGGACTTATTAATTTTTCGGCTGAATTAGATGCAACTCTAAGTGGGCACCTAAAAAATTGTTCGGTATTTAAATGCACTTCCAAAGAAATACAGAATGATCTGTTGCAGTGCATACTTGAAGTCTGCCAAGAACAAATAATTGAGGAAATTAATAATTCTCCGTTTTTGGCGATCATGGCGGACGAAACAACGGATGTTGCTGCAAAAACTCAAATGGTAGTTATTTTTAGATATGTTCGTGATTTTGAGCCAATTGAACGTTTTTGGAACTACGTCATTCCTGAAAAACGTGATGCAGAAATACTTAGCAAAACAATTTTAAGTGTCATAGATGCTTTAATTCAAAATTCACCTAACAAACTGATTGCACAGAGTTACGATGGAGCAGCGGTGATGAGCGGACAACACGCAGGCGTTCACGCATTGATTAAAAAAAAGTACCCTTTTGCGCACTATGTACATTGCTATGCCCATCAATTAAATTTAAGTATATCTAAAGCTGCTTCTGCAAATTCGCAAGTACGTGTATTTTTGGGAAATCTACAAGACACTCCCGGCTTTTTTAATAATTCGCCCCAACGAGTAGAAGTGTTAAACAAGATTGTAAACAGAAGGATCCCCCACGGCGCTACAACCCGTTGGAATTTTAATATCAGGACCATTAATGTTGTATACGAAAATTGGGCCTCTCTCATTGAGTGTATGGAAGAAATAGAAGAACAATTCTCCAACAACACAGTCTGTAGTGCAGCCGCCTCTATTCGCCGTACATTAAATGATCCGATCTTCAATTTTTGGCTGCCTTTTTTCCATCATGTAATGCCCCATGTAGATATCCTGTTTAATCAATTGCAGCAAAGAAAAATTGAACCCACTCTAGTAAAAGACGCTATCGAAAATTTTGAACGCAGTATAGGCCAAATTCGAAATAATATTGACAACATCATAAGTGAAGCATCAGATTTAATAGGCGATGAGCCACCACCAGAAAAACGCAAACGTCCAAATAACAGCAGATTTAATCATCGAATTTCGGCTTTAGAGGTGTGTGATGTTATTCTAAATTGTGCAAAAGATCGATTTCATTTTAAAGAGCATCTAGTAGTGGAATCACTTTTTTTTCGGAATGCTTTGGAGAGTATTGCAGTAAATTTCCTGAGGACAAACTCACTTCCGCATGCTCCTATTATCCCACCCTTGATAAAGAAAGATTACGAACTGAATTGTCTGTTATTTACTCAAGAACTGATTGTAGATCTTTAAAAGGCGCACTACCTCTTCTAAAATTTTTAATAAAAAACAATCTGGGAGATACGTTGCAGGAGACTAGAAAATTATTAGAAATTGTAATAACAACTCCCATGACAACATCAGAGGCCGAACGATGCTTTTCAATGCTAAATCGAATTAAGACGTTTCTCAGAAATTCAATGACCGAAGATCGTTTAACATCTCTTTCCATGCTATCTATCGAAAAAAAGTTTATCTCCGAAATAGACAATTTTAATGACAAAGTGATAACAAAATTTGCAAATCGAAAAGAACGTAGAATAGATTTAATTTATAAGAAATAATTTGTTAGTAAAGTAGTGCTTAGTGACTCTTATTTTTTTGTGTGACAATTGACAATCGTTCCAGAAATCCATTACTTCAGTGCGGAAGGCGAAGAAAGCACGATAAGATCGATGAGAGACAACCTCTTACTGCCCGTGCAAGGTAAATTTTTTTGTAAAACTTGCAGAACACCTTAAAATTTTTAGCACGAGCCGCCACTGTAGAAAGGTAAATATAAAAAGGCAAAATCGAATTAAAATAGGGTTAAAGTTACATACCAGGAGCAAGCCCAGCCTAATCTAAATTTAAGTATTATACACATAAGAAAATTTTCTTCACAGGAAAGAAAGAAAGGAACAGCTGTTACGATTAACTAGCGATGCTAAAAAAAGAAAACGTAATTCGACTTATGTAAATTTAAATACGAGAAGCAAATAAGATAATTAATTTCAGCAATCGAAATATCTAATTTCTTATTTAACCAATTTAACAGAAAATATCAAATTAATATAACGCTAATTACATAATCGGTACGAGAAAATTACAAACGCAAAATTATAACGTCATACTACACAAAATGGCTGTCGCAAAATTGTCCTTCCACAAATTTCATGGCTTAGTAATTAACAGTTCTGATTATATATTTTTTTTAATACCATGAGATTACAAATTGCACGTGTTTGTTACTGAAGAACTGCAAATGTTTTAACGGTACATATGACGACTGCTTCTAGCCTTCGGACTCCAACATGTGGTTCAGAATATCGGATGCTTCATCCACTCACATCAACGGTATCTATTAGAGTTTTGATGTACCTTGATTAATTAGGGGTAGTCTTGGCACCCCAGCGGAAATCTTGTAATTTTATGGGGAATATTAATTTGATAATTAACACAACAAATTACCAAAAGAAATAAAAGCAATTAACAGTTTTTATTTATTTAATGGAAGTGTCAAGGAATGTTTACTGCATGTTCATTGTTACACAATAAATGATTATTTGGCAGCATTTCCATAAAATTCACACATAATATAATTATAACTATTACATATTGTTTGACGTTTTCCAACATATTATCGTGCTGTATCTATATTTTCTTGTATTTAGCTGTATGAAGCATGTCTTCGAAATAAAACGATTATTATTATTATATTATTTTTATATCCACCCCTGAGAGTGCTTATATTTTTCCAACAAAATCAAAACTATACGGTAAATTCACAATCATAAAGTTGTCGTCTAAACGCATTCATAGGACGCACGCAATCGTTTTCGTCTCTCCACCAAGATTCCGGAACGCATGATAAATAAGGTGTTCAAAGACGCGAAGAGTATACAGGGACCGACCAAAATATTGTAACAACAAAGAGTTATGCAAAAAAGCCTAAATGTCAACAGTCGTGCAAGTTTCATTAACTAGCAAAACACCAGCCGTAGAGCATGTCAGACGCTATAACAGGAGTATAACACATCATCTACTGTGGCGTACCAACGCATGCTGGGCTTTTGCTAGTTCATTATAAATGTATAAATTATTGGTTTAAACACAAAGTGAGCAAGAGACTAGCTTTTAGGTTAGTTTTAACAGTAGTTTGTCGCACTAGTAAGAAAATAGCTACTAAACTTACCAATCCACTAAATTCGTTTATGAATAAGTATTTTTCTTTAGTATAGAGATAATATATTAGTGGCCGTTAAACGCATTTATGAAGATGGCTGTAAATTTTAACAATAATATTTTTGCTAATTTTTATTCACGTTCTTGAAATAAATTTCTTTTAACCTGCATAGTGTTATGTATTTAAAGAAAAAAGTGACATAAAGCAAAACCAATTTTAAATAGAATCCATTCATAATGCTTCAATAATAGGTAAGTATTTTTGTTTCGTTATGTTAAACCTTATCAATATTCCTTTTTTGAAATATTTTTTATTTGTATTGAAATTCATATTCAAAAGTCTCCAACTTCGTAATTAAAATTTTGAAAAAGTTCAAGGTGCTTAATTTATCTTTAGATAATTCATTAAATCATCACAAGAATTATACTCAACTGTTAATACATTTAGTACCATTGAAGAAGAACATTGCCAACATTTACGACGAGGCTTTCAGTGCTGGCGTAGCTGTAGGATATAATACTTAATAAGACAATGCCCCCTAGCTATACATGCGTTATAAAGATCCATTTGTAGGTAACCAGTCTTATAGAACTGTGCATGTAAACATAATTATCCATATACAAAAAAAATGTTTGGAATTTACTTGCTCTAGGTAATATACATATAGTACAATGAATAACGAGTTACATTGTGAAGTAGGTAATTATACCGAAATATAAGTTGGAATTAATTCTCAATAATGTAACTATAAATACCGATTTTGTAGCAGTACATACATTTTACAAAGGTATTTTTAATAATATAAAATATTATTACAAATCTGGTGTGAAGAACACAAATACAGGTTCACTATTAATATTTTTGTGAACGTGTCCGAACATATCCCACCCCAGAGACGTAGATACGTATTTCGCCTTTCTACAGGCTCATCGGTACGCCCCTGCTGGAGAAAGGATATCTTCAGACACATTCACAAAAAAGAACCACATCGCTCCAGTAGGGGCGTATCGATGAGCCTGTAGAAAGGCGAAATACGTATCTACGTCTCTGGGGAGGGATATGTTCGGACACGTTCACAAAAATATTAATAGTGAACCTGTATTTGTGTTCTTCACACCAGATTTTTAATAATATTTTATATTATTAAAAATACCTTTGTATTATACAAAACTGGTGGGGTTTACCTACCTATGGTTCAATTATTCTGATACATAAATTTTAAATGAATTTTGCAGCTATTAATTCTAAAGATACGATATGAGCCGAACCAAAAGACACAAAAATCTAGAAGCCTTTGGAATATAAACGCGTTAGGGGATATAACAAGCGCTCATTTGGAAAGTCAATCTAGTAGCAGGTGATTTACTGAAAACATTTTGAAGTATGTCGTAAATTAAAATTTACTACTTAACCTACGAAGTCGTATATTTTGACAGTTTCATACATAAAATAAATAACAAATAATAGGTATTTGTTGAAAACTATAACAAATGTTGAAAATGTTGTCCTTCAAGATCAATGCACTTTAAAAAAAAAAAAAAAAAAAAAAAATGTTGCAAAATTTCTGATGATATCCTGCAACATTACTGGATTGTTAATAATTTCCATGCATTTCTGTTCGATTTTCTGTAGCATATCATTCAAATTCAATATAGGTGTTCGAAATATGTTATTTTTTAGATAAGGCTACAAAAAGAAATCGCAAGGGGTTAAATCGCATGAACGTGCAGGCCAGGAAATTTCAGTATTTCGACTAATTATACGCTCATCAAAAAATTCTCTTAAATAATCCAAAGACTCTGCAGTACAGTGACAAGGTGCTCCGTCTTGTTGGAAATATTGCATTTTGAAGTATGTCGTAAATTAAAATTTACTACTTAACCTACGAAGTCGTATATTTTGACAGTTTCATACATACCAATAAATAACAAATAATAGGTATGTATTGAAAACTATAACAAATGTTGAAAATGTTGTCCTTCAAGATCAATGCACTTTAAAATCCTCCGTTCAAAATTTCTGATGATATTCTACAACATTACTGGATTGTTATTAATTTCCATGCATTTCTGTTCGATTCTCTGTAGCATATCATTAAAATTCAATATAGGTGTTCGAAATATGTTATTTTTTTAGATAAGGCCACAAAAAGAAGTCGCATTGTGTTAAATCGCATGAACCTGCAGGCCAGGCAATTTCAGTATTTCGACTAATTATACGCTCATCGAAAAATTCTCTTAAATAATCCAAAGATTCTGCAGTACAGTGACAAGGTGCTCCGTCTTGTTGAAAATATGCATTTTATAGTTCATCATCATGCAACTGCTGACAAATGGTTGTAAAATTTCCGTACGGTACCTTTGAGCAGTTAACGTTCCCTGAAAAAATGTAGGTCCAATGATTCGCCTTTGGCTTATCGCTGCCCAAACACCAATTTTCTCTGGATGTAGCGATTCTTCATTAATTACATGTGGATTTTCATTACTCCAAATTCTTATATTTTGTGAATTTAGGTATCACGTTTTATAAAACCATGCTTCATCAGTAAAGATGACTCTTTGTAAAAGTTCTCCATTATTGTTCATATTTACAAACCTATTACAAAACTGTAGTCTACGTGGGTAATCAATTTCTAACAATTTTTGTACTGCTGCGACACGGTATGGATAAAGTTGCATATCTTTTTTTAATAACTTGTGAGTTGTACCAACAGAAAGGTTTATTTGTTGACTCAAATGTCGAACAGATGTTTGTGGTTCATTTTCCATTATTTCTTCAACACGGTTGACAACTTGAGGTGTACGTTTCTTAACTGCTCCGCTGCCTGATTTTCTTAAGATACTACCAGTTTCAGAAAAAGTTTTAAAGTTCTATCCAAAGTATTCTTAAATTGTATATAATCTATTACAAAATGTGGAAACTCAACTTGAAATTCAACCATGCAATCTTGAACGGAATAAACTCATAAACCATCAATTTTGTTACCACTTCGAAAACAAGCCTGGACTAAAAAAATTTTATGTTCTAAAGTGAAAGCCATTTTAAAACTGAGAAGCAATTTATTTAAACTAGAATCGACGCACGATTATTTTATGCACTAACTGATATTTGTGATTGACATTATCAAATGTCATTTAGATTTACGTTTACGGAACAACAAACACATACTAATATATTTGCGTCTTATTCTATCAAAATTTCAAAGTAACCTAGATTGACTTTTAAAATGAACACTTGTCACGGAATCTTACCAATATGTTTATTGAATGTAATGTCAAAAAGATTCGAAATGGTGCAAGGAATAATATATTAAAAACAAGTTTTTTAAGGCACCACTTTGCCGCACGAGTTTTTTATACCATTATTTTTATTTTGAATTTTTTACATTAATAAATTGAAATTATTTAATTTAAAAGTTCAGAGTCTTATTTTTATATAAAGTATGCAGTTGGTCACATTGACATTTTCAAATTAAAATATTGCTATGCGCGAAATATTATTTATTAATTTTCGTTAAGATTAGTTGATATTTTATTTAAAAATATAAACATCTATTACATTTTGTACTTCACCCCAGTTACGTGTCAATTGTATTTAAATTCTTAAAATCAAATGACAACAATTTCTGTGTTTGAATAATGCCAACATTGGAAAATAAAAAAAGCGCATCAAAATGCAAAATAGAAAAATATGTTTTAAGTGAGAACAGACAATCTCCAACAATTAATAATATAAAGTAATGGTTAGCAATTTATTACTTCAGTTGGAATGATTATAAATTATAATTTACAATTATATGTATAAATTATAAATTACGGTGATTAGAACGGTAAAGTAATAAAACTATTGTTAGATTATGTATATAAATTACGTTTATGATCATTAATGCAACAAGATGGGCTTCATTTCATATTGCAAGTTTTCAACGCAAAAGACCAATTAGCTACTTGTTTAAATGCACAAATGCATGTTTAAGTGCTTATTTTAATACTTATAACATAATTATACCTTATCTTAATTAGCCAAACATGCAGTGTTGTAAGACAGGAAAGAATGATTATAGATATTATAGCATAAAGTTTTATATCCAATTACCAGAACCAATTAAGAGTCTAAAATATCAAAAACATTAAGTGGCATATATAAAGGTTATTTTTTGAATTGAATCGGCCGATACTTGCTGGAAATCCATAATATGTAAATGGGATTTAAGTAAAACACTTATATTAATTTCCAGTATATATTACACTTTATTATATGTATTAATAAATTGACGACATGTTTCGCTACGATGTAGCTTCTTCAGATCTTATGTTACTACTGAACACGCTCTTCACAAATGTATGGCTTTTTTCTAAACTATTTCAATGGGTTGCACTTGTCTACATTAGAATCGTCTCTTACCGATATATCGTCTAAAGTTATTGTTATCTTAATATTTGATGAAACCAGTTTAAAAGTGGGGAATTATTAAGGTCTAATTGGTCATTTAACAATATATCTACATATTTAAGTTTATTTATTTCTAAGGATTCCAGTAAATTTAACTTTAATCCTTTTTGTTGTGACTATAAAATTTCAAAATCTGTATTGAGGCTATGATTATTTTCCAACAAATGAAGTGCATAATTGGAATCTGTCTTTTTGTTAATAAAACTTTTAAAATGTTCCTGTATTCTTTTCTCAAAGCTCCTACCACTTTGGCCTATGTATGTTTTAGGGCACTCTTTACTTGTTAGTTTGTATACTCCGGATTTATTACTTTTGCTTGTCTTGGATTTATTATTTTTTATGAATTTCCCTAAAGAATTATTAGTTTTATAAGCTACATTTATATCTGTTTTTCGTAAAATTTTTCCTATTTTTTCACTTATCGGTCCTATGTATGTTACTAATTTATAATTGCTTGGTTTATCTTTTATTATTGGGTACACATTTTCTATTGCTTTCCTATATTTCTTTTTTCTTAAAATTGTATCTATTATATTTGGGTTATATCCATTATTTTGCCCAATTTGTTTAATGATATTTAATTCTTTAAAGAAGTTTTCATTATTTGAAGGTACTGATATTAATCTGTGTATCATACAATGGAATGATGCTAGTTTATGACTAACCGGGTGACAGGAACTATTGTGAATGATAAGATCTGTGTGTGAGGGTTTGTGATATATTGAAAAGACAAGTTTATTATTTTGTCTAGAAATTGTAAGGTCCAAGAAGTTTATACTATGATCTAATTCTTTTTCTATGTTGAACTTAATATTTTGGTGTAGATTATTTATGTGTTAAAAAAATTGGTTTAATTGTCTATCTGTGCCTTTGAAATAAGCTAATAAGTCATCTACATACCTGTGCCAGTATATAAAATATTTAAAATTGGGATGTTCTTTAATTTGACTTTCTAAATTATCCATAAAAATCTCTGATAATAACGGACTCAATGGGCTGCCCATTAAAGAACATCCCAATTTTAAATATTTTATATACTGGCACAGATATGTAGATGACGTATTAGCTTCTTTCAGGGGCACAGATAGACAATTAAACCAATTTTTTTAACACATAAATAATCTACACCAAAATATTAAGTTCAACATAGAAAAAGAATTAGATCATAGTATAAACTTCTTGGACCTTACAATTTATAGACAAAATAATAAACATGTCTTTTCAATATATCACAAACCCTCACACACAGATCTTATCATTCACAATTGTTCCTGTCACCCGGTTAGTCATAAACTAGCAACATTCCATTGTACGATACACAGATTAATATCAGTACCATTAAATAATGAAAACTTCTTTAAAGAATTAAATATCATTAAACAAATTGCGCAAAATAATGGATATAACCCAAATATAATAGATCCAATTTTAAGAAAAAAGAAATATAGGAAAGCAATAGAAAATGTGTACCCAGTAATAAAAGATAAACCAAGCAATTATAAATTAGTAACATACATAGGACCGATAAGTGAAAAAATAGGAAAAGTTTTACGAAAAACAGATATAAATGTAGCTTATAAAACTAATAATTCTTTAGGGAAATTCATAAAAAATAATAAATCCAAGACAAGCAAAAGTAATAAATCCGGAGTATACAAACTAACAAGTAAGGAGTGCCCTAAAACATACATAGGCCAAAGTGGTAGGAGATTTGAGAAAAGAATACAGGAACATTTTAAAAGTTTTATTAACAAAAAGACACATTCCAATTATGCACTTTATTTGATGGAAAATAATCATAGTTTCAATACAGATTTTGAAATTTTACAGTCACAACAAAAAGGATTAAAGTTAAATTTACTGGAATCCTTAGAACTTAATAAACTTAAATATGCAGATATATTGTTAAATGACCAATTAGACCTTAATAATTCCCCACTTTTAAACTGGTTTCATCAAATATTAAGATAACAATAACTTTAGACGATATATCGGTAAGAGACGATTCTAATGAAGACAAGTGCAACCCATTGAAATAGTTTAGAAAAAAGCCATACATTTGTGAAGAGCGTTTTCAGTAGTAATATAAGATCTGAAGAAGCTACATCGAAGCGAAACATGTCGTAAATTTATTAATACATATAATAAAGTGTAATATATACTGGAAATTGGTATAAGTGTTTTACTTAAATCCCATTAACATTTAAAGGTTATGTTTACAAACAAAAATAACTTTTTTTAAAGATAAATCCATTGTATAAAGTTTAATTTCGCTAAACGAATCACATCTGTTACTAAAGTGCAACTAAAAATAGTTCTTTGGCAGCGCCATTTAAATTTAAGCTTATCACCTAAAGCACTTTGTACACAAATGCGAAACTAACACAGTTATATTTTACCGCGGGTATCTGTAATCACAGTAATTGGTCGTGGATGTAAAATAGGTTTTGTTTTCCGTTCTGCTTCGCAAAGAACATAAAACAAAAACTCCACCGCATATAAAAGCCAATATTAAAATGATAAGTTAAAAGTTCTCTGCAATTTCGTCCAAGACACATGGATGCAATATACGAGAATAAATACGGCAGTATCGTAAAGATCTGTCCGTGTAAATAAAACGTTCAGAATGGTTGCTGGTTAAGTGGAGTTTTATTGTAAAGAAATGCAAATTTAAGGTAGCTTGGGTTTACTTTCGATAGTTATGCATGAACATAATAATGGGGAAATAAGTAAAAGAAAATAATACTTTTTCCAAGTCACTGTATCGTTAAAATAAGTGTTTAAGCGAAGCAGTTCAAACGAAATTACTCGAAAATGAGAATGTGCTTAATAAAAAATTTTTTAAACGTAAAATTCTACAACTTGTTCGTGTAAGTGTAATTGTAAGTGTAATTGTCTTACCTCACACACTACTTACAATATCTCACATTATAGAAACCTCGTATTCTAAACATGAGCTAGTGCGGCAAAATGTTTGTGTAACGTTTCACTGTAGCTAGGTACATTGTTTCTGTTGTGAAAAGTCTTTCTTTGGAGACTGTGGTTAAGTAAAAACTTAAAAAAAGGTATATAACCCCTTACCACAATTATTAATCGTATCCTAAATTCGTATTTCGACAACTAAGTTGTCATCATCAGTAGGTAAAACCACTAATCAAGGTGTCGCACATGGGGCACAGTAAAGCTAGCACAACTGCTCACGCAACAACTTTACATAGCGTCCACGTATACACTAACTTAAACATGCAAATATATCGAACGAAAAGATCGACAAAAAATTACCTCTCTTAAGGAAACGGCACCCACATGTGTTTATACTCTATTTGAAACGTCTACGACCTTTTTATTTACGTTTCTAAGAATGAAAAGATACAGATGTGGGGGATCGGTCCTTTATCTCCGTTCATAGAATTCTGTTTGTTTTTAGCGATATGAACACTTTCGTAGGCGTCAAGGTCGCGGGGGTTATTAATGGCCTTGACAAGTTTTAACCCCTTAATCGACATATTGTGTAGTGTATTTAAAGCATGGTTGGCAACGTTAGATTTATCCGGTCTATTATATTTAATATGTGATATGTGTTCTTTAAACCGGGTTATTATTGGTCGTTTTGTTTGGCCTATATATTTCAAATTTCAATCATCGTAATTAATTTCGTATATACCTGATTTCGAATATACCTGATTTCGAATTAAAATTAACTTTATCTTTGGTATTCCCTAGGAGACTTTTGATAGTATTTTCGGACCAAAAGACAACTTGGAGACCTCGTTCTTTCACAACTTTATTAATGTTTTTCGTGATGGGGTGGTATGGTAAACACATGTACTTTTTCTCCTGGTTACTTTGAGATATCAAACTTGTGGATTCGCGGATTGTATTTTTTAGTTTTATTTTTCTAATTAATTTATTGATTATTTCTATGTCAAAGCCATTATATTTCGCGATATTTTTAATGAAATCCAGTTCTATTTCATATCTCTCTTTTGTTAATCATAGTTTTTAACATAAGACAGCTTCTTTTAATTTCTTAGTCAATCGGTTACTAAATTTTCCGTTAACAAACGAGTGATATGAAATACCCACCCATCTTCCAGTTTTGCTATAGCAATACCCTTTTCAGCGTCCGTAAGAACATGGTTTGGCATTATTTAATTGAACAGTTACTAATTAAGTAATAGAGATTAATAAATGCAAATATTACGATGACAGATATTTCAATGACAGTCATGACAAATTTTAAATATTGTGTAAGCACTGGATAAAGTCATATTTAACGGCTGCGGTAGTACATATATCTTCAAATATGCTCCACGTTTTACATTCCAAATTATAATTTTGTGTGCTTTTGTGGTGTTTTTTATCAATGGAACTTTGATTAGCTATTAGTTGTGTTCCAGATAAGATGTAGATTTGGTTTCTCGCTCAGTTTTGGTGAGAAAATGCCATTTTAGAGATAGCTGTAAAAGCGAAATTTTTAGATAATACCAATTATCTTATTGTATTAATTATTTTTTCTTGATTTGTCCTTCTGCGTTGGTTAAGCTAGTATCTGCCCGCTATAACCAATAAATAACTTATTTTAGTTTTATTGCTTTTCTAATTAATTTTCTTTCTATCTAGCAAATAATTGACCTTTTAATAACACGAAGAACTGTTTTTAATACATTTTTAGTAAGTATTCTTATCACTAAGTTATTTATTGGTTTTAACAAAATCCACTAGGTATTGCTTACTTACAAAAGGTCTTGCATTAAATATAGTTGCTCAAGATCAAACTCAGACATAGAAAAAAGCATTTATTGAAAGTAAATAAAAGCAGATAAAATTGTCAAAATTTTACACAGCATCTAACTATAAGCCTAAATAAAATAATGTTAAAACACTGCCATGAAACATGAGGAAGACTTATCAGTTCTTTTTCTTAACGAAATCAACATCATAGGTTGTGCTAATTTTTACAATATGCAGGCTGAATTTTATTCCGGCCTTCTATTAGTGCCAATAAATGCATCTTAAAATATTATTTGAAGGAGATTTGATCATTTTAAATTTGCCATGTTTCTTCTATATTAAATAAGCTTTTGTAGTAAATAAATACATTTTATGTGTTCTATATTCAGACTGGCACGATTTGTTGTTGAATATTTTGGTTCTTTAAATAAATACATTACCTACATGTTATGAGATGAATGACTGACAACACAGAAAATTTCATTCATAACCATGCCGTTCTCGACGTTTTATTATAATTCATTTTAATAAATATAGCTAATTTTAGCTAATGAGTAAAAAATATTATAAAATTTAGAATATTTAGGATCTAAATATAATCTTAAAGCAGTTTACTTTTAAATACAATTCTATTTTATACTAATGAATTTGAGCCAGAAGTGTTGATTTGGTTCATATGGATGAAAATTAATGGCGTAAGTCAAACCATCGAATGGATTGATACTATATTAGTTTATTAATATATTAGTTTGCTGGTTATGATTTTTCACCTGATTTTTGTTGAAAAGTTATAATTTTATAGTTAAATGCCTTAATTCTATTAGTGAATGTAAGTATGCATTAGTACACCATGAGCAAGGTTGAGCCTAGCTCAACGTTAAAAAAGTGCACACACTCAGAGAAGCGATATTGTGATAATATACCATGTCCAATTTCATGCATCAGCATCGAGTAACATATTTTTAATAATAATATAAAATGTATTGCTTATTATTATTTATTTATACTGTATTGCTGTATTTTATTGTACTTTCGTATGTCTCACGATGTATGCGTTTTTGACATCGCAACGCCTGGTTTACGTCGGTGATGGCGTAGTCTGGCGGAGACATCCGTACCATTACTTATAAGTACCCAGAAAGTTTACAAGTAGTTTACTCAATACCAATTCAAACAATTTCGAAAAACTGGACAGGAAACTTATACGTCTATAATTAATTAGGTTCAAATGATCTGTTTTTAAAAGTTGTTAATTAGATAATTTGAAAGCGAAAAGATATTTTAAGAGTTATTAATAATAGAACAAAATACTTATTGAATAGTTCTTAATAGCTCAATACATGAGGCATAAAGTGATTTGCAAAAATTCAATTAAGTTTCCTTCTTTGTTTCACATTGTTTATGTAACGTTAACATTGGAATTCTCTTTGTGTTCATTTCTCGAAACTACACGAATTCTCAACACATTAATATAAAAATTTAATTAATAATTTATTGGTTCTTGTTAAATTTAAAGTGATAAAACAACATAACCTTATCTAAACGAATGTACATAAATTTTATGTTACAAACCCATAATTAAAAAAAACGGAGACCTCCTCCTTTGCTGAAGAAATAACGTGGAAATCGTTTCTACTGCTCTTACAAGAAATACGTATCTTTCCTTTCACTATACAAACTTCAAGAACTTAAAGTATTACATCCGAGCATCAGCAGCAGCAAACACAACAAAACAAAAATTAAATAATAGTACTCATGCTCACGTTTCGTGTCATTTGTTTTTAATTTTAACCGACGTAATATGTCGACTGTCATTATCTAACATCATCTACTTTATAAGAATATCTAAGCGTGGTCTTAGGCAGGTGCAGGTCTGTATCTGTAACTTCCTTCTTTAGATGGTCAGCCGGAGGTACGCGTGTATAGATTTTTATGCCCTGCTCTTGGCAGCTAGCTGGAGAGTAACAGATAGTCATTGAAATAAATCAAGCGAAATGTTAGACATTCTCCTTGTGTAAGTACAGTTAGTAATTACTGCTCTCGTGTGCTCTTGGTTTTATACTTCACTAGAGACTGAGGATAGTTGAAACTTGATGCAGTAGTATAGGAATCTATTTATTGCTTGATTAAAAAAGTCAATATAATAATTGTGCACTTGTCAGCGAAAGAAGTAAAATACATCTGTTACTGTTTTAAAGTTAAATAATGTTACTTTCTTTAGGACTTCCTGGTTGCAGCGGCGTTAGCACATTGTTGATATTGTCTAAACGTTTTGGCTTGTATTTTATTGGATATATTAAACTTTTGTCGTTGGTGACATTCTTATATAGAAGATTATAGATATTTAAGTCTACATATATAATAATACCGAAACATAATTACAATCAGTTTTACATATTTAAACAGTATATACGAGAGCAATTCAAATTGGAACTGCATTTTATTTTTTTCTCTGAACATAATTGAAGAAATACTGCAAAGCGGTTTTATATTCATCGAAGTAGGCATGTTAGCTAACACTATAAACAACTGCAATTAGATTGTGTCAATACTGTCAGTTGTATTAATAACGTCCACTCTGTAAAAATGACTTATATTTATCAGAGACTTCATAAATAGTTTGGAGAAGAGTGTTTATCAGTCAGAAGAGTCTTTGAGTGGTGTAAATCCTTCCGGAATGGTCGTGAAAGCGTAATTAAGCTTGCCGCGTGCTGCCTATCCAGCGTCTGTTGTGAATCTTGAGAACATTTAAAAAGTCGACCAGCTGATCCGAAGCAATGGGCGAATATCTGAGCAGGAAAATTCTAGGATTGTAAACAATAGTGTTTGGTTGTTCACGACAGGTTTAAATTTAATAAAGTTCGCGTCACATGAAGAAAGAAATGATATTAGCACGCAATGGTGTATGGAATATATATATATATATATATATATATATATACAACGTGTCCACTTAAGTATGAGACAAATAGGAAATATTTTTATTTTTGATTTCACAGAAAACTTTATAGAAAAGAAAAGTTCGTGCATCCTAAGAAACTTGATATTTTGTATTCAGGGTTGCGTTGTATTACTTGGTTAGAGGAAATATTAAAAAACATTGAAGTTGCCGTAAGAGTACGCTACACTTATTTTTAAAGATATCAAAAATATTCATTTAAAAATGTTGTTTCAAATTTCAAAATATGCTCAAATACGAATTGTTATTTAATTTCGAAAAAATAAAAATTAAATTATCGAGCAATAATAATAGCAAATACGCAATAGTTTTTAACATCCATCTATGTGACAGTAGTTCTATGGTTGTCATTTGTATTGTCACTTTAGTAATAAATTTAATGTGATTGTCAGATCCGCTGTCACTTTAATAATTAAGTAATTTTAAGACAATTCTTTAAGTTATTACCTACCAACTATGGCTGAACGGTTAACTATGCAAGAGCGAGCTGAATTAATTCTTATTTGCGGAGATAACTACAAAATATGTAGAGACGCAGCTGATATTTTTAATGAAAGACATCCCAACAAATTTATTAGTTTCCAAAGCGTCTCAAGAATTTTAAATCAGTTTAAAGCAACTGGTAGTTTAGAAATGCGTTACAAAAAAAGTAGAGAAAAGCAAGTGAGACATTTCGAAAATTCTTAACGTGTTATGCAAAGTGTAATTGAAAATCCCAAAATTTCTGTCAGAAAAATTGCAAGCAATTTGGATAATAAAAAATCATCAGTAAGCAACATTTTGGTTAACAATAGATATCACCCCTATAAGCCAAGATATATTCAAACTTTGCAGGAACGGGACTACAACAATAGATTTGAATTTTCTTTGGATATTCAAGGTACATTAGAAACGCAGAAAACGTTTTTCGAAAGCATTTTGTTTACTGATGAAGCAACCTTTACTACTAATGGTGTTGTGTGTGCACAATATTGTCGTTGGTGGTCGTCTGGCAACCCACATTTTAGAATTCCCTGTAAGAATTAATATTCGCAAAAGGTAAACGTTTGGTGTGGAATTTTAAACAGAAAAATTTTTGGTCCGTATTTTTTTCAATCGTCATTAAATTCACAACGATAGGTATTTGGAATTTCTACAAACATACCTCGATAACGAATTAGACGAATTGCCACTAAATATTATAAGAACCCTTTGGTTATGCATGATGGAGCACCTGCACATAGTGCACGAATAGTTGTAGACTATTTAAATGAAAAATTTGGAGAAAGATGGATGGGACGAAATGGACCTTTTCCATGGCCAGCGCGCTCAACCTCATGGATTACTTTATCTGGGGATGGCTAAAGAATAAAGTATATTCAGAAAGGCCGTTTCAGAATTTAGAAGAATTGAAAAACAAAATAGGAGATGCGGTACTGTTCTTAAGAAATAATCCTATTGTGTTACAACATGCATGCGAGGATTTCAACAGGCGTACAAACATATGCATTCAACGAGAGGGGCATCATTTTGAATAGCTTTTTTTTTTGTTTGTATTTCTGAATTTGTTGTTTTTGTTAATTTCATATTTATTTTGTAATATAAAAATGTAGTTTCATAAAGTTATATGCAAATGATTTTTAAATGATCATCATTTGATATGGATTTACATCAAGTAAAGGCAGAATCGATTCAAATGATTTTTGTTTCATTCTATTGCATTTCAGCGATAAAAAATTGATATCGAATGTAAATGATTTCACGTGCAATTACATAAAATTTATTATTAAAGTAACAATACAAATGACAACCATAGAACTACTGTCACATAGATGAATGTTAAAATCTATTGCGTATTTGCTATTATTATTGCTCGATAATTTAATTTTTATTTTTTCGAAATTTTAAATAACAATTCGTATTTGAGCATGTTTTGAAATTTGAAACAACATTTTTAAATGAATATTTTTGATATCTTTAAAAATAAGTGTAGCGTACTCTTACGGAAACTTCAATGTTTTTTAATTTTTCCTCTAACCAAGTAATACAACGCAACCCTGAATACAAAATATCAAGTTTCTTAGGATGCACGAACTTTTCTTTTCTATAAAGTTTTCTGTGAAATCAAAAATAAAAATATTTCCCATTTGTCTCATACTTAAGTGGACACGTTGTATATAAGTAGATTAAATATATTAAGTATATATTTAAAGCAATCTTATATGTTTCTTAACATACAAAGGTCAAGAATAATTAGATATATAAATAATTTATATATATATATATATATATATATATATATATATACATTCACAAATATTTGGGGTATTGGTTTGTTTATATTAAAACGCAAATGTTCTATCTAAATATTTCGTCAATTTATTAATGACTTCATCAGGAGAAGCTATAAAATTGCAATATACACTTATACTCTTATGCTAATATATTCAAAACAGAAAACTCACAGCTAGAGTTAAGTGTTCGCAGTCTTAATAAATTAATTTACGCATAATTGTCACTAGCAATTCACAAATAAAACATGAACATTACATATTAAACAAGAACTAGAACTGTAAAATTTCAAGTTGACCATTTTCACCCGCATGTCTGCATAATATATATGTGAAAACAAATCTATTCTTCTCTAATTTCTACGTTGGGCCCTTATCTGGTTGTAAAAAATGGGGGTGGTAAGAAAAGAAAAGGTCTATATACAAAGATCTATCTATATACATTGTGTTATTATTGGCGTGTACAATTCCTTTTCCGAAGCTAAGAACAATCGAACTATGATTGCACGAACGATGAACGATGCTAACATTATTAAATTTAAAACAAAATTATTTAGTCACGCATGGAATACACATGTGTTAAATAAATCTGCTAAATATATTCGTACATGTTTTGTGCATACTTCGACGAGAGCTTTCCCAAAAGGAAAATAGTAGTAAACGAAAACAACAAATGCAAACACAATAAAATGATATCCGAACTGAAACAAATGCGCAGCACACTGAATGCCTTGTCGACTATAGCAAATGTTACGAAGAATACCGATGATTACACACTCTATCAGAAATACGAAGAAAAATACAAACGTTGAGTAGACATTGAAAATAGGGAAAGATACCTAAATGAAATACGTCATTCAGACAACAAACAATAGGCAATTTGAAAGATAATTAATAAACACTCCAATATATGTGTATTGTCCATATGTACAGTTACAGATATGTATATTGCATGTCTGTTTCATTTGTAACAAATGCGTAATACGTGCAATAACGTATTGATATACTTAAACCTTTTTGTATACTCCAATATAAATAAGAAAAGTAAACCTTCTTCTAAATTAATTGCCACCGACCTGAACAATGTATTTGTAGCGCACAATATGAGCAGGAATGATGGTCAAATATTTAAAAACTATCTAACAAAAATTAATATACAGAGCAACAGATAGTGCTACCTGACACCGATAAATGAATATAATCTCTACAATATTGTCTGTAAAATTAAAGCAAAACAGACACAAGATCACTACGAAGTAATAACTAAATTACTAATTTCAAAAATTTCAACAAATTTCAAAAAAATTCAAAAGATTTCAAAAAATTTGAAAATATTTCAAAAAGTATCAAAAAATTTGAAAAAATTTCAAAAAGTTTAAAAAAATTTAAAAATTTCAAAAAATTTCAAAAAATATCAAAACATTCAAAAAATTTCAAAAAATTTCAACAAATTTCAAAAATTTCAAGATTTCAAAATAATTTATGATTTCAAAAAATTTCAAAAATTCAAAAAATTTCAAGAAAATTTCAACAAATTTTAAAAAATTTCAAAAAAATTTCAACAAATTTTAAAAAATTTCAAAAAATTTCACAAAAATACCACATATATCTCTAACAGCATAATAAGCACTAACAGTAATAATAACAAATGCTTGTTGGAAGGTGAATTTCCTGCGGAGTTAGAAATTTCTAGGGTAATTCCCATTCATAACAAGGGTGGCGTAAATTATCCACAAAACTATAGAATATATAGACTAACTATAGACTGTATGTATTCTGTCTGCGATATCAAAAATATTTGATGACGTGATAGCTGCAAGACTTTTAGAATACTGAAAAAAACAATCTTTTACGCGAAGGAATAGCAGAGATTTTGAAGTTTCTGTTAGACTAACAAATCGGAGACTGTGGCTTATAAGTGAATAAAATAAAATTAAAACCCCTTACCACAATAGAATTTAATGATTCTAAATACGTATTTCTACAATCACGTTGTCATCTTCAGTAGAAAAAACAATTGAACGCACAAAAACACTCACAGAAGGATTGTTCTGAACGTCTTCTAGTTCTAGAAGACTAGGAGACGTTCAGAACAATCCTTCTGTGAGTGTTTTTGTGCGTTCAGTTCAAGTGTTACACTGTTTTTTCTACTGAAGATGACAACGTGGTTGTAGAAAGACGTATTTAGAATCATTAAATTCTATTGTGGTAAGGGTTTTTTAATTTTATTTTAGTCTCTGTTAGAGCTATTGTAACTACAATAAATTCCCTGGTTGCAGTGTTATGCACACGACATAAAAAATATTAAAAATTACTATTTATTCTTTGTTTAATAAATTTGAATAAATTACACTTAAACTATTGGTGTCCGTTTTAAAATTAAATGTGCTTTTGTCTTTCTGAATGTGTATCATTTCAAGTACTAGTCTGTTTTTATAATGATCTTCCTTTTCCAAATTTTGAACAGTGTCATAATTAAAATTGTGATTATGATTATTAAAATGTAATGACAAAGCAAAAGATTGCCTTCCAATTCTGCAGTCACTCTTATGTTTACTAAACCCATGTTTGAGTAGTTGCGACATTTGCCCTATGTAGCAATCCCCACACTCTTGACAAGGTATTTTATAAATCATTTGATTTAAAATGGGTGTTTTGGTAAGCAAAATAAGTAACAGTAATTTACAATTAGCCAACTATAACATGACAACTTCACAAGCTTTATTTACACGAACCAATAACAAAACACCCTATAATTTTATAAGTTGAAGAAAGTAAAATATAATAAAATACATTTGGGAGCAGGAACCCAGATTTGAATTCTTGATAATCGGCGCCTCTGGTGGGATTTCGAAGGCATTTCATTATGCCACTATTGACCTCTGAGATGAATAAGCGGTGGTTCTATCTTTTCCAATAATAAGTTGTGATTAACACATACATATTGTCGATTAATTAAAGTTAAAATTTGAAACGATTACAGGTTTTGTTCCGGTTATCTTAAATTTATAGATTTCTAGCAAGCAAAATCTGAATCAATACGATTCTAAATAAAATTTATTACCCGCTTAACATTTACTAAAACATTAATGTATATCTTTTTCTCGTTTTTTTTTTTTTTTTAATAAATTATCGACACTAATGCAAGAAGCTTCGCGTCTATTCTCACGTTAATATCTCCATATGTATAAGTCTACTTGATTACTTGTAACTTGTATGTATTCCAATTCATTCCACATAGCGGTTTAAGATGAGATCACGTTTAAATATAATGTTACGACAGTTTTACAACCGTGCTTGATCGGTAGAAGTTTGAAAATTACCGTCTTTAGCAGTTCGCCTGACGCGACATTAACGTAGGACGTTGTTTAGAAAGTTATTATTCCCTACTGGATAAAAACATGTCGTCGTTTTAAGTGCCGTGTGCTTTAAAACCACTTGGTGTTGTAATCTGTATGGGATTTTAGCTTTTTACATATATATTTTATGACTTCGCTATGCATAATGTAATTATATATAATTATAAGGATTTTATGTTGGGAAGAAATATCTTTAGATACATCTAAAAGTCATTACCGTCCATTCGTTGCAGAATTAGTAATTTTTGTATATACTAATAAAGCGTATGTGTTCAGGTTTAAAATAGTATATTAAAAAACAAGTTTCATAAGGCACCATTTTGCCGCACGAGATCAGTTTAGAAAACGAGCCGCGATAGCGGCGAGTTTTCTAAAGAGCGAGTGCGGCAAAAGGCCTTATGAAACGAGTTTTTTACACTATTTTTTCTATTTTGCGTTTTTTACATTAATAAATTGCTTAAATTGGAATTATTTAATTTGAAAGTTCAGGGTTTAATTTTTATATAAAGCATGCAGTTGGTGACATTGATACTTGACATTTTCAAAATTAAATCTTGCTATCCGCGAAGTATATTATATTACATATTATTTATTAATTTTCGTTAACAATACTTGATATTTCATTTAAAAATATAAACATGAGTGACATAGAAACATATATATGTTGTTGTCAATTGTATACAACATACGTTGTTTGTGTAAAATACGGACATATATCATATCTGTCAAATGTACATAAATTCTTAAAATCAAATGACAGCAATGATATTTATTTCTGTATTCGAACAACGCCAACATTGAAAAATGATAAAAAGTGTATCGAAATGAAGCTCATTTCGATACTGTTTTGGGTTTCATAATGAGTTCATTTCGAACGCAAAATAGAAAAATTATATTATAGATATTTAGGTGTATACAGACAGTACATAGATAATGGAGTTTCAACATGCATGTCCGTCAATTATTAAGTAATTTATATTGTTTTAGTTAACAACAAAAGGGTTAGCATATGGATTTTTTTAAAATATACTTGTAAAGGTTACTTACTTGTAAAGGTTATTTAGAGCATTAATGCAGTCAACTTACAATTAGTAAAACACAGCAATGTAAAATAGTACAATGTGTCACGTCACAATTTCATCTAATAATAATTAGAGTTCGAATTTTATGTAAAAAATATATTTTTTGTTACTAGGAATATCACGCCAATATTGTGGATATATTCACTCTACATTGAAATAATGCGATTAACAGTATAAAAAAATAACATATTTTGTATAAAATTAAGCTTTAGTTCATATTTTTAGTTTGTGTTCATAAAGCGAATATTTTTACATTTTCAACATAAAATTTTCAACATAAAATCGCATATTTTTAATGAAACGACCGATGTTCATGGTCGCTATATTGCAAATATATTATATTAGTTGATGTTCTTGATCAAAATATTTTATTACAATCTTTTTTAATCAGTATGAAAGAGTTAGAGGAAACCAGTAGCGCAGAAATTGTTCGCTTTGTTAATGAAAATTTAACGACTCTTTTTTGTAAACAGTCTGCCGACTGACAAAATTCTTCTTTTCGTCGCAGATGCGGCCACGTATCTATATGACTTAAAGCTGGGGAAATTTTTTTACAAAAATTTAATCCACGTAATTTGTATAGCGCATGGAATAAATAGAGTTGGCGAGGAAATTAGAAGTCAGTTTCCTTTACTTAAATCTTTAATTTCGAACATAAAAAAATATCTAGAGGAGCACCTCTACGAGCACAAAAAATTTAAAGAAACATTGCTGAATGTGCCTCTACCTCCTGAACCGGTAATTACCCGATGGGGAACGTGGTTAGACGTAGCCATATTCCACGCGAATAACTATAATCATATAAAAAACATTGTACTAGATTTTCTGATTCAGCTGAATATTATAAAATCCAAAAGTTTATTCGAAAAACGTGAGATTCTAAACCAGTTGACGTATATTAAAGATCATTATAATTTTTTAAGTGGATTAATTAAAAAATTAGAGACTGACCAAATATCTTTATTAGAGTCAATTTCTGTTGTAGAACATTGTGAAAATCTATTGAAAAATGTTCCAGGTCGAACTAGTAAAGTCATACAAGATAAATTTTATAATGTCACAACAAAGAATGATGGTTTTCAAAACATTAACAGAAATGTTAAATTTACAGTTAGACTCTGAACATCTGGCCTCATTCAAATATGCACCTATCCCTTCAGTTGGAGTCGAAAGAACGTTTCCAACATATAAAATATTTTAAGCGATAAAAGACAAAATCTTAGTGACGAAAATCTAGAGAAGCACTTAATTATTAATTGGTGGAATAGATCTCATTTCGAAAGTGAATAGTTATTAATAATAACTATACCTACATATAATTCTATGGATGTTACTCAATAACATAATAACTTATTATGTTATTGAGTAACATCCATAGAATTATAAATACAAGGGTAGTCTCAAATGTTTTCGACCTGACAAAGATACAAGACATTTTTTCCTAAAATTTATTTTTATTTTTCTACATAGTCTCCTTGTAAATTTCCACACTTCTCCCAGCGATGCTCCCATCTCTTCAACCCGTCCAAATAGTTCTCAGCGTCTTTCTCTGCAAAATAACTGTTTACAAAGGTTATGGCCTCCTCATTTGACAAAAATCTCTGTCCTCCGAGCTCAATTTTGAGATTAGAGACCAAAAAGAAGTCTCTTGGGGTTAGATCCGGTGACTAAGGACGGTGATTAAGCAGTTTAAACCGTAATTCGTGGATTTTCGCTGTGGCAACCGCTGAGGTGTGCCACGGCGCATTGTCTCGGTGCCTTCAGCTTGTCAAGTAATGATGCGTACCTTGCTCCTGTAATGGTTTTTCCTGTTTGACGATAATCGATTAAGATAACTCCATTACTATCCCAAAAAAAGTGGTATCATTTTCCTAGCCAAAGAAACAATTTTTGCTCTGATTTCTTGCGCCTAAACGGCGCCAACAGAGCGTTAAAAATGTTTATTCGAACACGTTTTTGGTCTAACGTTAGCAAGCGCGGCACCCACCGCGCGGACAGCTTTCTAATGCCCATATCTTGATTCAATATCTGACAAACACGTTCTTTGGACATATTCATAACCTCTGTTATCTGTCTCACATTAATTCGACGGTTGTTTACCACCATTTAGTGAACTTTAGCGATGTTATCGCCCAGCGGTTACAGTTTTTGGACGTCCCGAACGCTCGTTGTCTCCCAAGATGATACGGCCATGTTTAAACTCAGCTGCCCAAAATTCCAGAGGTGCAGAGTCCCAGTACACAGCGTCCGACTCATCTTTAATTTGCGTAGGCCTATTGCTTTATAAAAACAAATATTTAATGACTGTCGATATTAGATTTTTTCCATTTTCACAAAAACACTCACATCGATTCACCCAAACGACAACTGCGCGTCAAAAATGGCTGAAATTTTGGTGAGTACCTGTCAATAAATGCGCAAGCGTTTTTTCCCAGCTTTTACTGACAAGTGCTGCCATCTTCACGTTAATGTCGGAAATATATCAGAACGTCCTTGTATACATACATTAATAGTAATTTTTATCATATTATTATGCAATATTCTTATCATATATTATGTAATAATAATTATTTTTTATGTATCTATGTATCTTGCCTTGACTTCCAATAATAGAAATACATAAAAAATAAAGTACATAAAAGTGCATAATTGGTAAAAATGAAACGTAGGTATATTTGACATATTTTTGGGAAGAACGTGACATATTTATGTGCATATTTAAAGCATTTATTGTGCATACAAATCCGAACTTTAATCATAATATTTACATTCTCTGTGTTAAGCCTTATTTATCGCTGGTTGTAGAGTGCCGGTGTTACTTTAATTTTTCTTTCCACACTGATGGACAAAATAATAAATTAAACTATTAATAAATTTTGAATTAATTATTTTAATCTAGTATAGGTACCTATCAAAATTAATTTAATTTATCGAAATAAGAATACAAAGAATTGTTTTTAAATGATTTCGAAATTTTTTTTTGAAAAAAAAGAACCAAAATAATAATTCACAATTTATTTAAATTTTCAGTGAAAACATAGGAATGAAAGAAATTGAAAATAAACAAAAGTTTCAGTGTTTAACAGTAGTTTCAATATCATGTATTGTCGCCTCTGGATCGAATAACGCTCTAATGCCTTTGGATGGTACGGAAAATATTTTATGAAGAAATCTTGGGAATATTATGTCATTCTTCAAGGGCCGCATTTTTCAGCTCAGCCAAGTTTTCAGGAGCAGGATTTCGACGTCTAATGCGTCGATTAAGCTGATCCCAAACGTGTTCTATCACATTCAAGTCAAGACTACGCGCTGACCACTATAAACGTTGAATGCTAGCCTCTTTCGGATATGCGTTTACGATATGGGCTCAGTACGGACTGCCATTGTTATCCATAGGCAAAAAAATTGTCGCCTACGTATGTGACATGTCCTTTTAGAATCTCCTGGATGTACCCCTCGGAGCGTTTAATGCTCTTCCTCGGATCACTATCAGATCCATACGGGCCTCGAAAGAATAGCCACCCCAAAACATTATGGACCGCCACGGAAAGATACTGTATCTTTCTCCTGGTCTTCTCCAGATAAAAGTGCATCCATTGGAAGATCTTAAGCCTATTATGATTTAATTAGTAACAGGACTCTTTTCCAGTCATGTAAATCCCAATCCACATGTTCCCGAGCAAACTCAAGAATAACTTGCTTGTGGGGTATGGTTAAGAGAGGGCTTATTGCAGGGTGTCTTGCACTCACTACAGATTCCTTGAGCCTTCTTCTTACTGTTTTGAGAGAAATCGCAACATTTAGAATATCTTGAAGACTATTTTTGATCTCGTATCCAGTGAGGAACCGATTTCTTAATGCTTGCAGGCGTATAAAGCGAACGTTTATTTGGTTTGTGGACCTTGGTCGGCCTTGTTCTGGTCTCCTAGCAAATGATGCTGTTGCCCTAGATCGCTGAAGACATCGACCAATAGCTTCCGTGCAACCTTGCGTTGGCTTATTACAAATAAGGCGGTTTGCTAGGTATAATAATAATGAAATTATTCTAAGATAAATAATAAAATAATATTTTAGTTATTTTGTAATACAATAATTTGTGGTGTTGGTGAAGTGTCATCAAAGGTCCAGGACGTACGTGGTATTGGTTAATAAAATAAATACACAAAACTAATAAATAAAATAAAACACAGCGGCATCCTTAAAATTTGTATTTATATTTACATAATAATAAATCGAAATTCGTATATTTAAATAAAAGAAATTGATGACTGTAAAAGTCATTAAATTAGTAATATATACACAAGGGGCGATAAATTAGTAATCGAGAAATTAATATAAAATATCTGAAATAGAAAGGTGAAACAGTAATAAAACAAAGTACTATATACACGCGAAGCAGTGAATAAGTAGATTAAAATATTAATGAAAAATATCTGAAACAGAGTGTTAACTTGCGTAGTAAATTAAGGGTTAAAATACGATTAATATAAAAAGAATCTCTGTATAGAACAATACAAAGTTACCTTTATGGGGTGATGATGGTCACGTGGCTTTCGAAGATATACCTTGGTCAAGTATATGCAGAGCGATGTTTTACCAGAGGTATAAGAAATGAGTTAAATTAATATGGATTCACTTAAAAGAATAAATATGCACAGAACAATGCAGTTTACCTTAGAAGTTGAAGAACACCTGGACGGCGTGACATCGCGACTTGGACAGTACACGAGGTGTGTGTTCTCACGAAAGGTTCGAAAGAGAAGAAGAACCATTAGTTTTTCGTCCGATAGGAAGGGGTCTAGTTTATGATCTACCATAGAGGGGGTCGATAACTTGAATTATAGTTAATTAAAAGCGCGACCTGAAGACGTGGTCTGTCGATGTCATAATTATTCTTAGGGTAACCCTTGTGACATAAGCTTTCTAACGATATCCAACATGACATATAAAAGAAGATGTAAATAATATTAAATTAAAACAATTTTAAAAAAATGGAATGTACTAGAAAGAAATTCGATAGTAACGTAAGGGTTCTGAGACGGTCAGGTAGAAAAGGGTCGTCGGTCAAGAATGTAACAATAGAAAAACTTTCTCTTGGACACGAATATGTACAGTTTGTTCAAATGAAAAAAATGTCTTAAGTTTAATATAATTTAAAACGAAATATTCAAAGAAGAATATATGATTAAAAATAGATTAAAAATTTTCTATACGCTAAGCGTAACAGGCTATACCCTTCTTCAATCAAGGCGACAATTTTCATAGCATCATGCTCACTTAAATTTTTCACTGGAGGCATTTCAATATGTACACAATCCGAACAAAATTAAAATTGGCCACAAGTTGAGAAAACACAGGAAATCAAACCCACACACTATTAAACTTGCTGAGAATAACAATGCAGTATTGCAAATAAGCGTAAAACAAATCCTAAATTGCATAGAAATGACTTAAGACAAAACCAAGTCAAGTGACAAGTTCTTTTCAGAAAATGTGTGATTTATAAGCCTTCTTGATAAACAAATTTATATATCCATAAATCTATAGGTAATGCTCGTCAACACACAGTAACACGGCGACATATATGACTTTTCACTCCTATACTTCGTATATATATTGTAATATAATTAAGCAGCCCAACGTTGGACCGTCAAAATGTAATAAACTTAGAGTCTAGTCAAACGTTGGAGTACAAAAAAAAAAAAAATATTCTTTGATACACACGTTCTTTAAGTCAAAATATTAAACTTTCCAACTGTAATATGAATTTAAAATTCGAATTTTTACCCCCGCATTCAGATATACTTCTGCGCAGGCCCAATCATTGAATACAAAATGGTAGCTGTTAGCAATCCTAACATGTATATCCAAATAAAATTTTGGTGCAAGGAAAGTTCGATATTTAAACTAGTTTTGAAGAAAAACGTGCATGAGAACTCTAATATCTTCAGGGTCGTGAAAGATTCTGTCTGACAAAGAAAACTAAAAGGTATCTTAGCTCAGTATTAATATGATAAGCTAATTAATTTCAAACAACTTGTGTAGGTTCTTAAATACCGTTTATTTAAAATGAACATCTTATTATAGTAAAAAAATATTTGATTCGGTAATATTAAACATAACTTACAGGATTAACAATAGATCAATAATTAATTTTTAATGAAAACTTAATCTTAAAAATTATAGGTTATGTGGAATTTCTTTTTATAAGAGGAATTAAATGAATCAGCAGATATATAACAAATATTTGGATATTGACACAAAATAGGCTCTGGTAAATCAAACCACGCTTAAAAATTGATATAACTTCCCTATTTACATAATTAAAAATGATTATTATTAGAATTTTAATCTACTTCCGGTAAGTATATATATTAGTCTGTTTACTTATTAAGTTAAATTTTTGGAAGTGAATCGTATAATGCAAACTTAGCTCAACATTTCCTTTCTATCTTCAAGATTCTCGTCTAAGGACACCTAATCTCTGCGATCAATCTTGGTCCACCTGATGTACAGTTGAATATTGTGCCAAACAGGGAAATCCGGTCACGAACCTAACCAAATCCCTCAAGCGTTGAGTTCTCCAGCAAAACAAGGTATACTGTCTCCTTTTTAATAATGGATAATCTTCATATTCGATAATTTGGTTTCTAGAGATTGTCCCATTTAAACCATTGTTGATTCAGGGTGATCCAATACCATTAGATTAAATACGGATAAATATTTTCATACAAAGTAAAAATGTGAAATTATAACTTAAACACCACAGAATATGTGAACACATATAATGGACGACAAAAAGGATTATAACGGGCTATCTTCTGAGATTCTCCCCGTACAAGCGATGATATGTTCTTCAATTTCCCAAATATTTATTGTATTACTATTTTTCCAGTTAATTATATGATTTTATAAGGAAGTAAGTAGATTTACTATTTGTTATTTTAATTTTTCAGATTAAACGTTTTTTTTTTTAAAAAATTCTCTTTTAAAACATAACTAAACTTTTTTTAAAATGCAAAAAAATTATTCTCTCTAATTGTTTTAATAACTCTCTATGGCAACCCAACAGCTTTTCTGTTCTCTAAGCTCATTGGTCGCTTAGTTATAGAATTTCCAAAATATTTGATATTTACAATAATTATGATTCTTAAATAATATTATGAACTTATTGGTTTATAAATAAATTTTCCTTCACACATAACCTTTCGAAATATTCAAAATTAACTAGATTTACATATTTTATAGTTTTGGTAAATGTAGGGAAGTCATATACTTTGAAATTTAATTATAGATTTGACACTCTAAATTTAGAAAACAATACAAAGATAATAGACTTCCAATCTTGTAAGAAATTCCAATAACAGATGTAACAAATAAAAGCTATTGTCTTCTATAAATCAATTAACATTTTATTATAATATATATATATAGTTAACATTTATAGCTTACTGCAATTGAGAATGAATGACTATTAAATCTCATTTCAGCATGCAAATTTCGAGAATTACAGAAAATTCTTTAAATGTTGTAAGCGAGAACGAAAATAATTAAAATTTCTTTTCATTTAAATTTGATCTCAATTGCCTAGAAGCGACTAAGTGAAAAATAGAAAACATATCTCAAATACTTCTATAATGCATACGGTATGACAAAATTGTTATTTCTCGTGCAGCTCTGTAATATTTCATATGCACCATAACTTTCTATAATCATTATTGTTGAGATAATTTAGGGAAATCAATGTTTCTATGCCAAATATCCGAAGCAAATTACCAAGAGTAATTGGTAACATCATTTACTAATATCGGAAAAGGAGCAACTTAATTGAAAGTATTTTAATTCGTAAACACGATACGTGGTTTGATTATTTCTTCCAAGTTTAAACTAGCATGTATTTACGTACTGTTACTTTCGATAGAGTTATGGCGGTTAGTTTATATGTTGCTGTCAACCGGAGATCGAAAAGAGATATGATCTTTTTATGTTGGGTCAATAACACCCGACTAAATCAGGAAATCACTTTACTTGACAACACCACTGACAACTTTCATATAATATTGTAGATAAGATATTTCATTTCGTCGTGATTTTTATTGTGATATAACATGAATAGCGTATATAAAATAATATTAAAAAAATATATATGTACTTGGAAAGACTTACATAAGACCGATCTTTGTTGTGTTTATCAGTGAACTCGATCTTATTGTTAGATTATTTCTACGTAATCAATTTTAATTGCTTTGCATGTCTGTAAAAAATGAAATGTTGACCGCATTAACTTTTGTAAAATTCCTTTGCGAATTAGTACCAAGAAATAACAACGTGGAAATAAATTTTGCATTCTCCGGAGATGACACATTGCTTTATTTGGAATTTTCTTGACGGTCATCTGTTGCTATGTTTTTAGAATCGCGTTAGATTCTTTGAATAAATTATATACATGTTAGATAGAATTCCTGCTGAATGTACAAGTTATTAAAGGTTATATATTTTTTCATACACTTCACATAATTTCATTTATTTATTTAATATATTTTTTAGCTTGATGTAGATTTCGGTTTCCGGGTTGGAACCGCGTCGAGTTAGGCATAATTGCCAACGTTTCGTCCACTGTTTCAAGGGACATCTTCAGGGTTGTACGTAGATATTCGTCGTGAGAGATCTAGATCTAGAGAACGACCGCGGAAACCTACACCTCCATTTATTTTTTAGCTTATTTGAAAATTATTTAATATTTCGACATTTTAATTATAATAATATTAATAGTAGTATGTATCACATTCTGGATTCAATATTTAGAATGAAGATAAGATAATACAATTCATTATTACTTTAAATACTTACTAAAGGGGTGTGTGTTTCAAGTACATGCGAATTAGTTAGCTGACTAAACAATTATTCTGAAATAGATATATCTCTTCAAATTATTGAAAGAACATGGGATACAGGGAAACCTATACCTCTACGATGCTAAATGTTTATCTACTTACTATGGCGTGCTCATCTATAGGCTGTTCCACTTAAAAATAAAGATTTTTCTTTAATTAAAGATTATTTAAATAATCAATAAATTTCGAACACCCTGTAAGAGATTTCTTAAAGTTTCGCAGTACTCGAAATTTTATACCTTTAGCTGTCTCCAGTAGAAATATGATGTAGTTTAGATCAAATACGTCTGAAATATATGGTTTCAAAGCTAGATTGAAAAAACAAAAAAATTCACAAAAATCAAAATAATTTAAAAGCGGTTAATTTTTTGCAAAAGTAACCTTAATATAAAGTGTTATAGTACTTTACAAGGAATCTAACAAAACAATAAAAAGTATAACATTCCATTTAAAATATCAAAGTTGGCTATGACTTCCGGTATAACCGAAAGTGGTTCATAGGTGTAAATATTTTATTTTAACACATCAAGTATTCAGATTACGTGCCACAAATTTTCAAAAGTGTCCTAAGGCATTAACATAGAAAACTTATAACGAAGGGGTTACGCGAAAAACCCGGTATATACAGGCTGATTCATTTTCGGCCCTCACCATGGGGATCTCGCTTATTATTGGAGATAGAGTATAGGTTTAAATTTGGCAAAGTTGTTAAAGTTTGTTATAAATCCGTAAAGAAAATAGACCTGTGACAAATGACCTTCGTTATTTAAAAAAAAAACGCGAAAACCCCATTTTATTCTTTTACCTGTAGTACCGACATTTGGCCTTGTAGAGAAAATATAAAAACACATCCTTGTGGCCATTTCCAAACCTCTATCCAGTGGTGTACTCTAAATTTTTATACGACGTTTCCTTTCTTTCTGCCCATCATCAACTATCTAATTTCTTATAGGCGCCATATTGGATTTAGACATATTCAGAAAGAGTTTTTTTTTCTGATTTCAACCATAAATTATAAGATTAAATAAGGTAGCCGTGGAATTTCAATCTGTCAAACATTTCATTTATTGTTCATTAATAATACAAAAATGTCATACACTAACGAAGAGAAACGAGATATGATAAGTATTTTTTATTCTTCGAACCGAAATTCAACAGTAGCGAGTACAAGATATCTACAATTATATACAGAACGACAACAGCCTCATCGTACCATTTTTCTAGATCTCGACAGAAATTTGGTCGAGAATGGATCGCTTACTAAGCCGCGTAATGGTCAAGACAACAGGAATTTAAATGAAAATCGACAAGATATTTTACAAATGGTAAATTTAAAGCGTGTTTTCAAATTTCATGTTAATTTTGTATTTTTATAGATAAATAATAATCCATCAATTTCTACACGCGAAGTAGCGTCAGAATTAAATTTGTGCCAGTCCAGAGTTTGGAGAACTTTACATAAAAGTAGGTTTAAACCATACAGGATCCAAGTTAGTCACTCTTTACTGCCTGAAGATAATTTGAGCAGGCTAGAATATTGTAATTGGTTAATGGGAAGGATAGAAAATGACGAAAATTTTTTAAGCAAAATCATCTGGTCAGATGAAACAAAATTTACAAATTCTGGAATGTTCAACAGAAATACGGAGCACTATTGGGCAGTACAAAATCCCCGACAAAACAGGGCTAGAAGACCACAACATCGTTTTGGAATAAACGTTTTAATGGGTATTTTGGTAAATCGTCTCTTAGAACCAGTTATTATGAAGAACATTTAAATGGAGAAAGATATTTAAACATTTTACGTACATACGTATCTGACTATCTTAACGACAATATCCCATTAAATCAATTACAATATTTATGGTGGCAACAAGATGGCGCACCAGCACACAATGAAGCTGTTCTTAGAAATTTCTTAAATCAAGAGTTTGCAAACCGTTGGATTGGAAATAGGGGAGTTGTTGAATGGCCTGCGAGATCACCTGATTTAAGTCCGCTAGATTTTTTTTTATGGGGATATGTTAAAAATAATATTTATAAATTAGATGCGCCACAAAACATTGAAGAATTACGAGACAGACTTCAGAATTCCTTCGATGCAGTTCCTAGAAGAACTATACAAAGGGCAGTACAAAATGCCAGAAGGCGTGCCCAATTGTGCATTACCGAAGATGGCCAGATAGTTGAACATTTACTGTAATTGTTTATTGTTTACTTTTCTATGTATTTTTTTAAATGTTTTTGTTATCTTGTACTCGCTACTGTTGAATTTCGTTTCGAAGAATAAAAAATACTTATCATATCTCGTTTCTCTTCGTTAGTGTATGACATTTTTGTATTATTAATGAACAATAAATGAAATGTTTGACAAATTGAAATTCCAAAGGCTACCTTATTTAATCTTATAATTTATTCTTTCAAATAAAACCTAATCTCAAAAACTATAGTCAGCATGTGGTACATGGTTGAAATTAGAAAAAAAAACTCTTTCTGAAGATGTCTAAATCCAATATGGCGCCTATAAGAAATTAGAGAGTTGATGATGGCCAGAAAGAAACAAAACGTCGTATAAAAATTTAGAGTACACCACTGGATAGAGGTTTAGAAATGTCCACAAGGACGTGTTTTTATATTTTCTCTACAAGGCCAAATGTCGGTGCTACAGGTTAAAGAAGAAAATGGGGTTTTCGCGTATTTTTTTTAATAACGAAGGTCATTTGTCACAGGTCTATTTTCTTTACGGATTTATAACAAACACAAAATTTAACAACTTTGCCAAATTTAAACCTATACTCTATCTCCACTAATAAGAGAGATCCCCATGGTGAGGACCGAAAAGGAATCAGCCTGTATATACCGGGTTCTTCACGTAATATAAAGTGAATTATAATTCACTTTATATTACGATTTTATGAAAATTTAAATTAAGGGAAATTAATTTCTCTATTCATAAACTCACAAAAACAAGACACAATAAAATAATCATGAAACTCTTAGTAAATATTGTTCTATAATGTACAGGAAACACCGCATACGACTCAGCTCATATCCACAGATAGCTCTTTCGTCATAAAATGAAATTTGTGAAATTTATATATGTTAGATATAAGTAAATTTAGGATAAAGAATCAAACTATAACACTTCCAATTTTATAAATATTCAACGTGCATATTCAAGTTTAAACCATTGTATAACATAATCTAATTATTCTATTCAAATAATAAAACTTTCGTTTGGTTCTAATAACCTTTTATATTTACAATTTTATTACTTTGTAATTTAGACCACTCGTTTTATTACCTAAGTTTATCAATGAACAAAATGTTTAATCTGACCATCTTTCGTTAAATCTCACGTTTCCTAACTATGTATAATAAAATCCATTACTGGGCAATGGAATTCATCCACAACTACATACTTAGATTTATAATACCTAATACTTAATTAGTATTTTATTTATTTATTTATTTATTAGAAAGAATTCTAAGATATTATCGTAAACTTGGTATTGTTGCCAGTAGGTACAATTTCTGCGAATTCAAAACAGAAAATTGCCCGTTATGACATCAAACAATACAACGTGCATTTAATTATGTAATAGTTTGTGTAGGGGTACTGGTACATTTTTACCTTTTTGTAAGACACCACAAAACAGAATAATATCAAGTCAACAACAGCACAAAACAGAACAGAACATTATCTTCATAACATTCATATCAAATAGTATCATATTAACAACAAGAGACATACAGTCTCACATAGCAGGAAATAATTTAAAGTTTTAAGTTTACATGTAGTGTTAAATTTGTGAGATTGCCTTAATATTCCGAAAATACACCAAGCTCCAATACAACTGCCACCAACCAAAATAAATAACCAGCTTATACGGAAGTTATGCCTCGTGAGCGGTGGGCCAATAAATAATTTATACAGGAGATTGTAGTAAAATGTTTCCTGGCTATAAGCTGAGCAGGTGCGGGATAACTCAGCGATAATAATAGATACAAAGTGCTACCCAGAATATAAAAAAAACAATAAGTTGTTCTTACAACATATTCACCACCAGCTCCTCAAAATACGCTCCTTCCGCATGTATACGTCGATCCCAGCGGCTTGTCCATGACTGGAAGCAGTGTTGGAAGTCTTTGCATGAGTGTTCAACACTGCTTGCGATCGAGCCTGAATCTCCTCAATCGTCTCAAGACACCGTTCCTTGAGCTTCATTCTCAACTTCGGAAACAGGAGTAAGTCACAACGGGCAAGATCTGGGGAGTGGGATAGTATTGCGTTCTTTCCTTGCGGTTAGACATGGATGCAGAACAAGTGAGGTGTGGATTGGTCGATTGTCGTAGTGTAGGATTTTCCTTGGCAGTGTGCTTACGTTGAATATTTTCTCTTAGACGACGAGGAACATCGCAATAAAATCGTGTTTAAATGGTTCAACTGACGGGAGAAATTCTTTGCGCACGATGCCATGAGCGTCAAAGAGGCAAATCTAAATCGGCTTGCGTTGTTTCGAACTTCCCGTGCTTACTTCGGTCATGGTGACGATAACATCTTTCACTGCGATCATTGCTGCTTTGTTTCGGGATCATACCCATTCACTCATGATTCGTCGCCAGTAATGATTCTGGTACTGAAGTTCGCATCCTTTTCGGCGTATCATGAATACGTATTTTGATAACTAACTTGTCATCTTCAGTAGGAAGACATAATGGTGTATAATATGCATTGTGCGATAGTGCATACGTGAATGTCTCGTAAAATGTTTCGCAATCTTTGTGTATTAGCTTTACTGTACTATTTCTTCCTACCGAAGATGACAACTTATTTATCAAAATACGTTTATGTGATACGAATATTAATGTAGTAAGAGATTTTATACTTTTTTGACATTTTAAATATTTAAAAAATCATAACGATAATTTACGATGATCATTTTCTTAAAATTATTTTCTGCAAGAATTGTTATTGTAAAAAAATAGCTTCTCCTTTCGCGAAACACTTAAGTGCATTGACCATGATGATGGATATTTTCGCTTTGTTTGCTTGGTCACGAAGGTGTGAATTCACTTGGAATGGTACTTCTGTAACGTACCCGATTAGCATTCAGAACACGGAAGAGCGGCAGGCACACAAGTGCATGGCAAACAATTACATTGCTGTCACAATTATATGAAAACAAATTCCGACAGTCGTCATGCGTTGTCCCGAGCTTCTACGTGTAAATCAGATAATATTTTATATTCACTGGGCATCATCGTGAGTCGCTCGACGCTGAATCCATTTATAAAACTTACAGCGCTTCTTTCGCTTTTTATAGAGGATGATTCTAGTTTCATCTACATTGGAATAGATTATTGTACTGCAAAATGCGTTTAGAGATTCGCAGTATTGATTACTGTTAATCTTTAAGCCACAGAAATATTAATTTGAATTTATTATTAAAAAAAACTTTTACTCTACTTCCGATGCTGTTTCATTATTGTATTATGTTGATTTCGTTATTTATTTTCATAATTTTGGGTTAAATATACGTTATTAATTTTTTAAAATGTGGTAGAAGATGTGGTAGAAATATAAATATCAGATTAAAAGAACATAAGAAAACATAATTCAAGGTAATAAAGAGTCTGAACATTATATAAATAATATACACTTTCCTGATAGAGAAGGCTTAAAAAACAAAAACAAAAAACTGGATTACTTAAAAATATTAGAAGTAAAAAAACGCAATTTCTAAGAACAAAAATATGACAAAAAAAATCAAATAAATAGCAGTATGTTAATGTCATATTTATGACATTAATATACTGTCATTTATAAGTTAAAATTCTTTGGAAAAGACAGTAATTGCCGAAACATGTAAGAGATTATTTAAATATATACATATTAAAGTAAAGCAGACTTTAAACTACCGATTATCTAAATCTACTATATATATAATATTTTCGTGACCTTGGTATGATATGGTAAACTTAATAAGTTTATATTTTTTATATCCTTGACAAAGGCATCATTGCCGAAACAAGTAGGGTTTTAAATATATATACTTTGAAGTAATAAACCAGACCTTTAATCACCGACTTATTAAGTTTACTATATATATATATATATATATAATAAAATAAATTAAAAGCGGGCAAGCGGTCTGTCAATTAAAAAACTCATTTATTAAGTACCCCTATATTTCGCAACAAATTTCAATTTCGCAATAAAAATGCAGAGTTGAAAAAAATAATAACTTTTATTATTTTTTTCAACTCTACATTTTTATCTCCGGAAAAGCTGTTGCGAAATATAGGGATACTTAATAAATGAGTTTTTTAATTGACAGACCGCTTGCCCGCTTTTAATTTATTTTATTCAATATATTACGCTTTAAATTTAGACGGTTGATTTTAACACGATTAGTGGCGTCTTTGCTAGATTTTTAACTCTTAATTGAACTCCCGAAGAAGTAACAAATTCGTTGCGAAGTATATAGAGTGAAATAAATGAGTTTTTTATTTGACAGACCGCTCAGCCGTTAATTAATTTTTACTTATATATATATATATATATATATATATATATAGATATATATCAAAAATTAATAAAAATTCGGGTAAGCGGTCAATTAAAGAACTCCTTTATTCAATTACCCTATATTTCGCGACAGACTTTGTCGCTTCTTCTGGGATAAAAAATGTGGAGTTAAAAAATAATAAAATTGTTATTTATTATTTTTTAACTCTACATTTTTTACCCCAGAAGAAGCGACAAAGTCTGTCGCGAAATATAGGGTAATTTAATAAAGGAGTTCTTTAATTGACCGCTTACCCGAATTTTTATTAATTTTTGATAATATATCACGGTCGATAATTTCTTTTCAATTATATATACATATATATATATATATATATATATATATATATATATATATATAATTATTTATCAAATGTTATATATATATATATATATGTTTTTTTTTAGGTTTCCGCGGGTAGTAGTATGTGTTTTAACTGGATTCCGGGTTTTCTTCCGCGTTTCCACTGTTTGGTCTTCGTAAAGACCGGTGCTGGTTTCTGGACGTCGTTTCGGCAAAATCACATTTGACATCTTCAGTTCTGCGATAACTGTCTGCTTCTGCTTCTGGTTACTCGTAAACTGTAAACTAAATAGCAGAAGCAGACAGTTATCGTAGACCTGAAGATGGCAAATGTGATTTTGCCGAAACGTCGTCCAGAAACCAGCACCGGTCTTTACGAAGACCAAATAGTGGAAAAGCGGAAGAAAACCCGGAATCCAGATAAAGCATATATATATATATATATAGTAAACCTAATCAGTAGGCGAATCGCCTACTGATTAGGTTTACCATATCATACCAAGGTCACGAAGTTATTATATATATATATATACATACTGTTGTGAGGCAAATTACCTCCAATAACAATATAATATTAACTTAAATATAAAAATAAAATTTTAAAAACTTATAAAATACTTGTAAATTTTTAGAACTTAAATGTTTAAGACAAAAACAAGATGACAAAGGAAATATAAGCAAAATTTGAATAGATTTTACCATTTAGTTTAAATATTTATTAATTTTAAGTTAATTTGACTGAAGGATTTGGTAATTTTGGAAAAATTTATATAAAATCGTTTTACTTACGTTGTGTTATTCAGACGAATGAGCTGTGAGATAATTATCAAATTGGTGACTCTTTTCGTCATTTGTTGGATAAAGCGTCCCCAATAGTTGTTGTCCATATTCCGTATGTTACGGATTTAAAACACACAACAAAAATTTAATGTATAGTTTATACTTTGGTTTCGATATTTTTATGACAACAGTTTTTTGCTATGTGTTTAATATTTTAACGTGTATGTATATATGTTTCTAAAAGGTTGACGTGAAGCCAAGAGCTAGTCGATTTAATGTAAAATAATCGATTTTAACATGTTTAGTTACGTCGCTGTTAATTTTTAACTCTGTTTTTGTAAGTATTTTAGTATTAGCATATACATTAATATATTGAGGGTCTTGTTAATTTTGTAGCTCCTCCTGAAGAAGTAACCAATGGTTATGAAATATTAAGGCTGAAATAAATGAGTTTTTATTTGACAGACCGCTTACCCGATTTAATTAATTATTCACTATTATAGTACGGCTGATAATACTTACAAGTCTATATATATAGAATAAAATAAATTAAAAGCGACCAAGCGGTCTGTCAATTAAAGAACTCATTTATTAAGTATCCCTATATTTCGCAACAATTTTGTTGCTTCTTCCGGAGATAAAAATGTAGAATTGAAAAAAATAATAAAAGTGACGTACAAGGACAATAAAATTATTAATTAATTTCTTTTATTCAATATATTACGGTCGATAATTTCGTTTTAATTATATATATATATATATATATATATATATATATATATATAATGTTGTGAGTCAACCTACCCTCTTAATTAATTCTTTTACTAATAAGTTTTCAGTTTCAACAATGTTATATCTTGAATGTTAAGATTTGTAAAGTATTTCTTTATAGTAAGAATTTTGTAATTTTGATATTATTTCCCATATTTTATTATCTGTTTGTCTTATGTGAATTTCATTTACAAGATTTGTAATTGAGATTACGTGAGTGGATTTTCTATAATATTATCTTTTAAATTATTTTAGTAACCTTTGCACGAATTTTCGTAGAATATCTGATTTTTACTTTTACAAAATTGCTGTTAGGAGTCTTGACGACGAAAAAACATTATTATTATTATTATTTTTGACTGATTGAAAGAGATCTTTATCTGCATTTTATAATTTGAGTCTTTTTATCAATATTCCATTTATATTCCTATACAAAATGCTTATGGACGTATATAGTACATAAGGAAGTGTTTTAATAAGTATTCTGGATGTATTAATCATATAAGGAGAATTTAATCATACATTTGAATACGGAAGATTATATTTATATCAAAGGAACACTTTTAAAGAAGAAATCAGATTTCTTTTGAATCATCTTGGAATAAGAACAACTCATCTGGATCCCATATTGAACATAACCTGGTGGTTTACTCTGCTAATTTGGATTATAAGCAACGCAGCGACTAGGATATTATCCAGAAATTTGAATCGAGCAACGGACATTCATTCTTGACGAATTAGATAGAAATTTTCCTGTGAACTTCATACAAAGAACATATTGAAAATTGTGATCTCCAAAATTTTAACATATTCTTCAGGTATTTAAGTGTAATTGTTATATAATAATTTGTTAAAGATATAACATTGCTTGATATCACTTTTCTATACACGTTATAAACTCACGTCATCTCAAACGTCATTTTCCTTTATATTTATATGTCAGATTTGATAGTTATATTTGTATCTTGTGATAATTGATATAATTTCATTTAAATATATATTTATACATAAATTTGACGCTTTCGTATTATTTCATGTATTAGTAGAAGTCTATTTGTGTATGGAGAACTTACTTTTAGACCCTTGAGATTAAGCAGAATCTTTGCAATTATTATTTTTATATCTGAAGTTTTCGAGCTAGCATTTTGTCATTTCATTTTATTTTTCATTTATTTTTATTTCTCAGCATTCCGCGTTATTACAATATATATATATATATATATATATATATATATATATATATAATAACTTCGTGACCTTGGTATGATATGGTAAACCTAATCAGTAGGCGATTAAAGGTCTGTATATTACTTCAAAATATATGTATTTAAAAAACTCTACATGTTTCGGCTGTATACGCCTTTATCAAGAGAATACAAAATATGAATTATTTTCTGTTCCATTTGTGTCGTTTAGGTTTGTGAATTCTCTATTAGGCATTGTTCCAAATTTTTTACATTGTCCTGAGTCTTCTGTTTCATTTGCCCCATTTGAGTGTGCGAATTCTCTATTAGTGGTTGTTCCATTCATATTTTGTATTCTCTTGATAAAGGCGTATACAGCCGAAACATGTAGAGTTTTTTAAATACATATATTTTGAAGTAATATACAGACCTTTAATCGCCTACTGATTAGGTTTACCATATATATATATATATATATATATATATATATATATATATATATATAAAATATATTCGTATATCAATGTAAACAAATCTCATTTATAATTAGATAAGTAAAAATGTATTATTCAAATTGTAAGTGCCACACAGAGTCTATAATTGCTGTATTATTAGTTAAAATAGTACACTTACAGAAATTATCTAACGACATAATAAATTAAAAATATTATTTTTTTCTGATAAAGACAATAAATGTAAAAACGCTGAAATTTGAATTTTTATTTGAAGAATAATGTAGTAAGCTGAATTCCAAAAGAGAACGGTTCGGAAAAATAGAGAATTAATATTTCTATATACTTCAAAATCTAATCTTAACAATATTGAAATATATTCTTAGAGTTGAAATCTTAGGAATGGCTATTTCCGCAGATAAATATTTCTTCGGCAAACATTTCAGATTACACATCATTTATGACCTTCAATTCTCAGTTTATTTTAGTAGCGATGATTCATATCGAAACTTGCTGAATAAAAATTAGCTTTCTGATGGCATCTCTCACATTCTCTCTATGTTTATTTAGCAATTACTACAATAAAATTTAAAATTTAATTTATTATATTCATGTAGTGATGGTATTCGTTTACATATAACATTTAATGACTAACCACATATCTGCGCATGGTTCATTAAACAACAGGAAATGAGGCATTTACAACGTTTAGCAAACTCTTTTTCATGTAAAATGAAAGATTTGTTTTCTCAACTCTTCCGAAATTACCATTCCACAAATATATACTCTTACCTTTGGTAAATATTGAAACGTCTCCTGTAGACTTCCCCAACCCGTTATGATGATTTCGATATTTTACTCAGGCTAAAAATAAACAATGAACAAACTTCGTTGAAGTTGAAGGTTTCCGAACCGTTAGTTTTTTTCTAAATCGGCGGTATTAATTAAGTGGTAGGTGTAAAGACTGTTAGAGATTCGCCGTGTAATTTTTAATGTAAACGAGTTGACGGCATCATAATCTCGTCTAAAAATAAACGGGTACGTTGTTGTTGATTTTTGCAGTTATTTTAGACAGGTACATCAATTAAAAGAAGTCATGGTTATACGTATTATGCATTTGGATGAGATCAACTTATTGTTTACTTAATAAAACTCTATATGATTTTACTTAAACTAATATGAATGAATATGAATTAATTAATTTTCAAATTACTTGGGCGTTAATTGATTATTGTTTGATATTAAAAGAGTAAATATTTTGAACTTTGAGAGAGTGTAAATATGCAGAATGTGATGGGTTAGAAGTTATTTAAGTTATTTCTTTATTGTGATTACTCACTGAATCTAATTTCAATTGCTGCAATATTTAATAATCTAGCAGATAATTTATTACTTAAAGCAGGACAAAGTAATGGTTTTGAAATAGCGTACATCTTCGCAGGGTAAGCCGTAGAGGTGCGATTATAAATATAATAAATAAAGTATGTAATTAGTTGTCATTTTAATTTGAATGTGTTGTTGATATAGACTGACAAGGAAATGTGGTATAGTATAGTGGTATTGAATGTTGTCAAATAAATGTCAAAACTAATTGAAATAAATAATTTCACAGATATCTCGTAAATTCCACGGCAATAGCGAACCAAAGACTTTTTGATCATAGGATAGTATCAGTATGTTTTAGTGAAGGAAATTGATTATTAAATTTATTCACAATCGTCGCAGATAAGAAACTGCGTCGTCGAAGAAGTATGTTTACGTCTAACACATCCCTATTGATATTAAAAGATAAGAACGTCGTCACTGCAAATCCATCCGTTTGTCCAGGCTTACATACATTATTTTCATTGCTTTACCCTGCTAGTTGAATGTTATTCGTTGATATTATCATTAATTTCAATATGTTTTTTTTTTGTTCAAAGACATTCCATATTCTGTTATTATTAAAGTTCGGATCTTTATGCACAACAAATGCTTTAAATATGCGTATAAATATGTCACGTTCTTCCCAAAAATATGTCAAATATATGCTTCATTTGTACCATTTATGCATTTCTATGTACTTTATTTTTTATGTATTTCGCTTACTGGAAATCAAGGAAGGAATAATAGAACAACAAAAAGTAGTTTAAATTACATTTATACATAAAACATAATTATTATTACATAATATATGATAAGAATATTGTATAATAATATGGTAAAAGATTACAATTAATAGCTATATACATAATTCTACGGCTGCTATTTAATAACATAATAAGTTATTATGTTATTAAGTAACATGCATAGAATTATATGTATTGTTATTATTAATAACTGTTCACTTTCGCAATGAAATCTGCTTAACTTATTATTGTATAAATTACTAATGAAGTAGTTTTCTAGATTTTCGACACTAAGAGTTTGTCTTCTATCGCTTAAAATATTTTTCTCCCGACCGAGAATAAAGTGTCATCTTATACATCTGACAATTGACATATATTAGACTACTTTATTTTCTAGGGAATAAAATATTCGATTTTCCCTAGGGAATAAAGTGAATACTGTAGTGAATGACTTTTGGTTCATTTTTTTAAGTCAAAATTAATTTAACTGTCAGATTGACGAAGCATTTAAATATATCAATCAATTTTATTTTGTAATCGTAATAGTAACATTAGATGAGTTTACAATATTTATATATGGACAATCATCTGATATCTTAACTTGGCGGTTGCTTACAGTAGTGCTTGTGCAAAAATTATCTCCTTCACTGCCATTAATATTCATTTTTGCACAATAACTTAAACGGACCGCGTTTTTTTGGAAAAAAATAAGACACAAACAAACTCGTTTTACCTTAATAACCAGAAACTATGCACATTTTCATGACAAACCAACTTAATTGAATGACATCAGATCAATCTATCAATCAACTGTCAAACTAATAATGAAATAAATTATTACATTTAAGGTCGGGAGAAAAGTTTTGTATGTAATTCGGGAATAAACGCCTATAATCCCTAAACAGAAAATGCCCTCGCTCCCTTCGGTCGCTAAAGTGAATACTGTAGTGAATGACTTTTGGTTCATTTTTTTAAGTCAAAATTAATTTAACTGTCAGATTGACGAAGCATTTAAATATATCAATCAATTTTATTTTGTAATCGTAATAGTAACATTAGATGAGTTTACAATATTTATATATGGACAATCATCTGATATCTTAACTTGGCGGTTGCTTACAGTAGTGCTTGTGCAAAAATTATCTCCTTCACTGCCATTAATATTCATTTTTGCACAATAACTTAAACGGACCGCGTTTTTTTGGAAAAAAATAAGACACAAACAAACTCGTTTTACCTTAATAACCAGAAACTATGCACATTTTCATGACAAACCAACTTAATTGAATGACATCAGATCAATCTATCAATCAACTGTCAAACTAATAATGAAATAAATTATTACATTTAAGGTCGGGAGAAAAGTTTTGTATGTAATTCGGGAATAAACGCCTATAATCCCTAAACAGAAAATGCCCTCGCTCCCTTCGGTCGCTCAGGCAATACTTACTGTCTCGGGATTAAAACTGTCGTTTATTCCCTTAATACATAAATATCTATTATATCCTTAAAACGTTCTTTCGACTTCAACTGAAGTATTAGGTGCATGTTTTAATGACGCCAGATTAGGATTTGACGATTTTTCAAACCCGGTTTTTAATTAAAAAAAAACTGGTTTAAAAGAATTCAAATTATTATGTAAAAATTAATTTTTAACTTATTTGATTTGCTATTCATTCTATGCAACGGACAGCAGACACATTTTTTCAACGTTGCGAGTTGCGTTGGCCAGTGCTTGTGCATTGTGCACTGCGCAATCCGAGTAATTCTAGAGTAATGGATCTCATTCATGCGTTTTATGACAATACCAAACCTGAAACTATTATTGAATTAGATTCAATAAAAAAGATCCGAAATTGGTGGAGACTGTGGCTTGTAATCTGAAACAGAAATAAGAAAAACATCCTAACCACAATATATAACAATAAATACTATATACGTATTTCGGCAACTAAGTTGCCATCTTCAGTAGAATAACTTTAAAAACTGAAAAAAAGTGTTAAACGTAGCGTTTTTGGCTAAGGTAAACCTTAGAAGATATGCGCTCAGTGTTATCCCAGTAGGATAACTCTCAGTGTTATCCCACTGGCGATTTGGTGTAGAGCATAGCTTCTAAGGTTTACCTTAGCCAAAAACGCTACGTTTAACACTTTTTTCAGTTTTTAAGGTTGTTCTACTGAAGATGACAACATCGTTGCCGAAATACGTATATAGTATTTATTGTTATATATTGTGGCTAGGGTGTTTTTCTTATTTCTGTTTCAGAATAAAAAAGAATAGAGAAAAATTCTCTATAACTTTAGACGAGTGGACTAGTAAAAGAAATCATAGATATTTAAACATTAACGTACACCACTTGGCAGAACATTTCAATTTGGAATTAGTGCCAATAGCTGGTTCCTGTGATGCTCAGAGAACATTAGAATTGGTATCTGAAAGGCTACAAGATTTCAAATTGAATCTAGAAACTGACATAGTTGCAGCAACAAATGATGGTGCTGTTGCTATGAAAAAAATTGGCAAATTATCATCTATAATATCAACAATGCTATTCACACGCCATCCACTTAGCAATTACTGATGTATTATATAAACATAGAGAAATGGCTGAAGCTGAAGTCGAAGTAAATGTTTCAAGTGAGGAATCGAAAGATGTAGACGAATATAACGATTATGAAGAATCTCCTAGAGTTGCTTTAGAATTGAATTGGTTCTTCTTATATGTGGAATGAAGCTTATTATCCTAAACTTTTCCAAATTAATTGTTGTTTTAGAATTGAATTGGTTCTTCTTATATGTGGAATGAAGCTCATTATCCTAAACTTTTCCAACTTCATAAAGTCCTGGGACCGATTCGTTTAGCAGTTGCAAGACGACGATGTGCCAATTTATTAACAAGTGAAGGTATATGTATTTGAATTTCTGTTAAATGAACTAAGAAATTTAAACACTGAAATAGGTTGGAAATTATTATATGCTTTAGAAGAACGAATTTAAGAAAGAAGACAAGTAGAATCAGCAACTCTTTTGCTGTATTTGCAAAATCCACAAAACATTTCCAGTTCAGTAGAGAAATCTAGTGTACTTTCTTTAACTTCAAAAAACCGAAATTATTAAGTTATCTGGAAAGATATTGTCTAGAATATTTCCAAATTCTTATGTGGAAACCGATTCTGATGAAGAGCAAATCGAAGAAACTATTCATCAGAGTCAGAGTAATGCTTTTCTAAAGGAACCCATGGAACAATCAATTCATAAGGTTCTTGAAGGCCCAGAAGAAAAACTTAGAAATCAAAAGACACTGAAAGCCGAATTTTCATTATTTGAGGCAACGAATAAAAGAACCCAAAACTTAGATTTTTCATTTGATGTCCTGAAAACTATAAAACCCAGCTCAATAGCTAGTGAACGAGTATTTTCAATTTCAGGCAATATTGGGTCCAAAATAAAAACAAGACTTATTTAATCCTATTTTCTTAGGAGAACTTAAAATTACTGAAATAAATATAAATATTATTTGAAATTATTGTTTGAATTTTCGTTATCTTGTGTAAGTAATGTGTAATCCTTAAATTCTTTTTTTATATATTGACTTTGATATTGATTTCCTTTTTTGTTATTTTATGTAAATTAAATAAAATATTTTTCCATTTTCTATTTCTTTTGACAAAAATTCGAAAATCGGTTTTTCAAAAAGGAGGTTTTTGTATAAACCCTACACCAGATGTTCGGGGTCTAAATTTAAATTATTACTTTTAACAGTCGAACTTGATGAAAATGATAAAATCTTTTATATTTCTGTTAACTTTTGAAAACCATCATTCTTTGTTGTGAAATTATAAAATTTATCCAGTTAACTTTACCAGTTCGACCTGGAACATTTTTCAATAAAATTTCACAATGTTCTACAATAGAACTTGACTCTAATAGAGATATTTGGCCGGTCTCTAATTTTTTAATTACTTAATCACTTAAAACTAACTATACTAACTAAAACTATAAAGGGCTTTAATATACGTCAACTGATTTAGAATCTCGCGTTTTTACATAATTTTCATTGCTTTTATAAGTACTTTGTATTGCTTTTATTATTATTTATGTTATTTTACCCATATTTCTTGTAAAATCTTTCACACTTTTCTTTTGGTTACCTTATCAAACGCCTTTTCTATAAATATTAGGTAATTTTCTTGTCCTGTTGTATCTTATTCCGTATAATTTGTTTTACAATTTTTTATTTTCTGGTAAATTACACAGGTCTACAGTGATTTTGATGTTTGAAAGCCGTTTGCTAATTTGTATATGTTTGGGGGCCCTTATTCCAAAAAACGCCATATTTTTGCTCTATCACGTAATTTTTTTTTAAAGCGCTCTATATCTTAAAAATGTTATTTTATTAATATACATACCTATGACAAGAATATGTTTGTTCCATGTTAGGCATGATTTTTAAATGAATTGTGATTTATGAAATTAAATGTGATTTGGCAACACTGGTTAATATTAGATTTCTCAGCAAAGCAACAGAGTCGGCGCAGAAGCGTCAATACAACGTTGAAACCTGCTTATGTGCAGTTTGGTTGTGTTAGTCGTCGTGCTACTGTTTCCGCGCGCTTGTTGTCTTCGTTGTTTCGTATTTTAAGTGTTCTAGAACGTATAAATATGGAAAGAAGACATTGTGTGAACAATCCGAATAACTTTTGTTCTGTGGTAGTTATGCCGTAGTAAAGCAGAGGCAAACTATAACTTCGTTTGTGAAAAATGTATACCACGCTTATTTTGGTGTAAAAATTGGCGACCAAAACAAGTCCTGGGCTCCTCATACTGTTTGTTCCGTTTGCGTTGAAGCATTATGAAACTGGCAAAAAGGTAGGAAGAAATGTTTAAGCTTTGGTGTTCCTATGGTATGGCGAGAGCCTAGAAATCACAATGATGATTGTTATTTTTGTTCGTGTAATGTTCAATGATTCAACAGAAAAAATAAGAAACAAATTATGTATCCCAACCTTGACTCTGCTATTCGACCAGTTCCTCATGGACCAGATGCACCGATACCTACCGGCCCAAAAGCACTAGAAAACGTCATATCGTCAGAATCAGAGGAATCTAATTGCGACCCAGATGACTCAGATTTCACACCAGATTTCAGAGAGCCCGAAGTGTTTAACCAGAGCGAACTAAATGATTTAATTAGAGATTTGCACCTTCCAAAGGATGCATCCGAATTGTTAGCCTCCCGACTTCGTGAGAAACATTTACTGGCACCTGGCGTCACATCAAGCTTTTACCGGGATCGCGAAAAAGAGTTATGTTAATATTTTACACAAGACGGACCGCTAGTGTATTGCAACAATATTCCTGGCTTAATTTCAAAATTAGGAAATGTGCCGTATGTAAAAGAAGAATGGCGCCTGTTTATTGACTCAAGTAAGCGTAGTTTAAAAGGCGTTTTATTGCACAATGGTAACGAGCTGGCCTCGGCTCCCGTTGCCCATTCGATACATTTAATGGAAACGTATGAAAATTTTGAACTTCTTTTAAAGAAAATAAACTACCAAGAACATCAGTGGATGCTTTGTGGCTACCTTAAAGTGCTGTACATGCTACTAGGACAACAAGGAGGTTATACAAAATTTCCATGCTTTATTTGTGAGTGGGATAGTCGAGCAAGGGACAGACATTGGACTCAAATAGAATGGCCCTCAGAACAAGCCTTACACCTGGTAGCAAAAATGTATTAAGAGATAGCTTAGTTGACCCCAAAAAAGTTTTACTGCCTCCTCTCCATATCAAACTTGGCTTGATGAAGCAGTTTGTTAAAGCCCTAGACAAAAATGGACAGTGTTTTAAATATTTGTGCGAGACATTTTCAGCCTTATCCTATGCCAAGTTAAAAGAAGGTATTTTTGTTGGGCCGCAGATAAGAACATTATGCAAAGACAAGGATTTTCAAAACGCAATGACCAATGTCAAGAAAAACGCCTGAGTTTCATTTAAAGAAGTAATTGATAAGTTTCTTGGGAACTCTAAGGACGAAAACTACGAAAATATTGTACAAAATATGTTACAACACTTTCATCGTCTAGGTTGTAATATGAGTTTGAAAGTGCATTTCCTGTTTTCACACTTGAACTATTTTCCTGAAAATCTTGGAGCAGTTAGCGAAGAACGGGGAGAGAGGTTTCACCAAGACATTAAGGAAATGGAACAGCGATACCAAGGCAGATGGAGCACAACGATGATGGCGGACTACTGCTGGATGTTAAAACGGGATATGCCCTTAAAAACATACAACCGAATGTCCGGACAACGCAGCTTTTTGGCAAAAAGACAAGATTTCACTTAAAAAAAAATTTCACTTAAAAAAGACTGAGTAAAGTATTTTTTTCCACTTTTTTAACTTGTATTCCACATTTTTACTCAATAAACAAATAATTTTTTTTAGAAATATCGTTTTTTTTCATTTAATATTTGCAAAAAAACCTTACGTGATACAAATAAATGCATAGAATTTTTGAAATCGGCCTACCAAAATTATATAAAATCAGTTTTCAAAATAAAAACATCTGTCAAAAAGTTTAATTTTGTAGACCTATGTTATCCGTGATAAAAGATAGGAAATTATACTAAATTAATTAATACGACCGTGTGTATAATTGTAATGTATTTTGAATATATACTGCAGACACAACCTAGTACAAATAAAATGGGTAATGCATTCCCTCTGTTTCTGACTTTCAAACAGAATATCTCCTTGATATTTTCAATTTGTATAGGAGTGTTGTTTAAGTAACGAATGACATTTATATATGTCGATTTCATTGTTTCAGAGCGCCCTCTACACACTCAGTGATCGCACTAAGAACATGCATACTTCAGCGAAATAATCCCGTATTGTTTGACGTCGAGCATTACATTACGAGGTAAGTTTCAAATGCACTAACGTATCACGTATGTATGTATGTACTGTACGAAGCTAGGCACGATGTTGTTTACCATCAACGCACACCGGTAAATTTCTTTGTCTCGTATTGTATTCGTTTCGGCGCGCATTTGACTGGATCACGTCTCTGCAGTGTTCTCTTCTATGAAGATGAATCCAGTGCGTGACTGGAATGTCGAATCGACTTGCGTAATAGTTTTAGAACGGATCGAATAAATGCCAGAGCTGAGATTATGTGCATAGTTTATTTGTGGCAAGGTTTTCTTGACTATTTTTTAATGAGGATTAGACGAAACTGTTATAGAAAGTAATTAGAAATCCTCGAAGATTTAGGGAATTTAAGTAGAAGTTGAGATTACTCAATTCTATTTAGGAAATACATTGAAGCTATTAATTGTTGACGAGAATGTCGTGTTTCGATTCATCTTAAGTATTACTTAAGTACTGATGTCGGTAGTGATGGCATTGGCATTCACATGCTGAGATTTCTCATACCGTATACGCTTCCATACATAACTCATTTAATAAATTGTTGCATAACAGAAAGCGTTTTTCCGGTAACGTGGAAAAAATCACTTGTAATCCCTATACCTAAAAATGTGAACGCTGCTAACACCGGTGACCTTCGACCTATTAGTTTATTGCCTGTTCTAAGCAAAGTCTAGGAAAAAATACTAAATACACAAATCACTGAATATCTGAAAGCTTTTTATTTGCTCCCTCAGTGTCAATCCGAATTAATCATAGTTGAACTACTGCACTTTTGAAGATCACAGATGACATTCTCAGATCTAGATCTAGAGATTATAACGCTATGTCTCTATTGGTTATGCTAGATTACAGTAAGGCGTTTGATACTGTTAACCATGATATTTTATTGGCTAATCTATATCATCTCGGGTTCAGCAGTGGTGCCTTGGGTCTGGTACTTTCGTATCTCTCCGAAAGATATCAGTGCGTAACGTTGCGTGGCGACGTATCATCACCATTGCCTGTGTCAAGTGGTGTTCCACAGGGATCAATCCTTGGCCCTTTATTTTTCTACATTTATACCAGCCACTGACACACATGTGTCAAGCACTGCCAGGTGCAAATGTATGCTGATGATACGCAGCTCTACGTTGGTTTCACAAAAAACGATGTTCAAGCTGCTATTGATAAGATTAATCACGACTTAGAGCGCATACAATCATTTTCGCAGAATCATGCCCTAAAGATCAACCCGGAAAAGACCACTGCCGTCTTGTTTGGTAACCCTGCATTAATTCAGAACATTAAAGAACAAATCATGATCAAAATTAATAATACGGAAGTGTCGTTGGTTGATTCGGCAAAAAACCTAGGTTTAATCATTGATAACACCTTCCGATACAAGAAACATCTTTAAAAAAATTTTCAGTCAGCCTATGCCAACCAGAAGGTTCAGAACGCGTGTATGCGTTATATTTTTGGTATACGCAAATTTGAAAATATTTCGAATAAACTTCTTGAAATTATAACTTTGAAAACGCCATCGTACTTAACTGAAAAGATACGTTTCCGGTCTGATGTACATAATATAAATCTTCGTAATACCAACTTTATTAGAAACCTAAACACAGATTGGCGCGTGTTGAAAGATCCTTCCCGCATAACATTTATCAGCTGTACAATTTGATTCCGGCTTGTTACAAATCCTTGGAGACAAAGGCATTCAGGAAACAAATTATACATAATTTGTTTCCAAAGAATTCAAAAGAAACTACTGTTTCTTTTGAAGCGTCAATAATGGTTTTCGGGTGGTATGTGCGTGTATGTGTGTATCTATATATGTATATATATATATGTATGTATGTATGTATGTGTGTGTATATATACAGGGTTAGTTAAAAGTATGGAGACGGCGATTTATTGTCGTTAATATTCATTTTAGGGACTTATGTTCAATATAAAAATTTGTTAGGATATTTTGATCTACATTTGAGAATATTTGAATTTTTTTTTTCTTCAATTGTTTTTTAGTTACGCCTGTCCGCGCATTTTTTTTTAATGGGAACTAGTAAATTTGACTCTACCATTCGATAGAGTTTTTTTTTCTCTTTACAATAATATTTTTGTTTTTTTTTAAATTCATTTTAATAACTTTGTTATAAGAAAAAGCCGGTTCATGTGTTTAACAGATGTTCGGTACATCGCAGATAGACAGAAGCGTAGCGATAAACAAACTTGAGCGACATAATTTTATTAGTGGTTATTGTGTACGTCAAATCTTTGACAGAAATAATTAATTTGTGCAATTTGTTGCTGTTAATATTAACAATGGCGAGTTTAAGTGAACATGAACGGATTGAAATACTTATGATGTTGGGTTATGGAGATAGACGCAGAAGTTTACAAGACGTTAGTAATTTATTTAATGATACGCATCCAAATAGAAATCCAATTTCTAAATCCGTTGTTGGTAAAACTTTTAGACGCTTTGAATAAACGGGTAGCGCTAAAGATTTGCCAAAGAGTGGTAGACCTAGAACAGCAAAAAGCGATGATAACAAACTGGATATTTTATTGGCTGTATCTGAATATCCCCATTTATCAACCAATCAATTAGCGGCCAATTTCAATATTTCAGTCATCGATCGTGTCGTTTTTAAAAAGTGAAAAGTATAAACCTTATAAGGTTTACCTTGTACACGAGTTAATGGAAAATGATTTTATTTTGATAGGAGATTACAATTTTCTGAAGAAATGTTAAATATTTGCAATAATAATGAGAATTTTGTCAACAATATTCTTTTCTCAGACGAAGCTACTTTTTTCCTTACTGGTGAAGTAAACAGACATAACTGCAGATACTGGTCATCGGAAAATCCCTCTTGGTTTTTGGAGCATCATACGCAGTACCCCCAAAAGGTTGATGTTTGGGTTGGCATTCCAGGCGGTCATATTATCGGTCCCTTTTTCATCAATGGCAATTTAACTTCGGCTCTGTATTTGCAGTTATTGCAAAATGAAATAATACCTGCTAGTGCTACGCTCTATCCTCATGAAAACAATGAACAACTGCCCAATGACAGTATCTGGTTCCCGCAAGATGGCGCCCCACCACATTATGGTGTAAATGTTCGTCAATATCTGGACAACGTTTTTCCCCACAGATGGATTGGAAGACGAGGAACCATTGAATGGCCAGCCCGTTCGCCAGATTTAAGTCCTTTAGATTTATTTCTTTGGGGATACGTAAAAAACAAAGTTTACAAAGAAAAGCCCGATAACGTCGAAGATTTACAAATCCGAATTACCAGAACGATACAAGAAATTCCCCGAAATTTTTTACAGAACTCTGTTCGGGGTTTTGTAAATCGATTGGGTCATTGTCAAATTACTAATGGACGACAATTTGAACACTTACTTTAATTTACTTTGTTATTAATTTGTTTAATTTTTCTTGTAAAAAAGTTGAATTTAAAAAAAAAAGAAAATATTATTGTTAAGAGAAAAAGAACCTCTATCGAATGGAAGAGCAAAATTTTCAAGTTCCCATTTAAAAAAAAATGCGCGAACAGGCGTATCTAAAAAAACAAATAATCACAAATGTAGATCAAAATATCTTAACAAACTTTTATATTGAACATAATTCCCTAAAATGAATATTAACGACAATAAATCGCCGTCTCCATACTTTTAACAAACCCTGTATGTATATACTGTTGCTTTTTTTTTCTCTTCCTTTGCGTCTGTTTTGCCCTTATAATTCGTGACTGGATGTACAGGCTTTATTGCATATTGCATTATTTGCATATTGCTTGTTTTATTTATTTTTTATGTATTTTTATTATTTTATTATTATTATATAGAATAGCAGAATATTATTGTTAAGTTAGACTAGGCAAACTTTTTATTATTAGTGATTCTGTGCATTAAGGTTTTGGTGGAACATGCGGCGGAAATTCTTTTCCGTCTATCTGAACCACGCCTTAAGATTTCAGCACTTTTTTTTTGTTTTCGTTTTAATTACCAGATCATTCATGCGTATGGGTCAATCTTTTCGATTTAAATCAAAATCTAAATTTAGGATATATTTTTAATGTTAATACGAGGGCTGTTGCGTAAATTTATGGCGTTTAATAGAATTTAAAAGAAGAACAAACATAGAAATAGAAGAGCTGTTCAACAAGTCACGCATTGTCCAAGTAGTAAGAATGCAAAAAGCCAGATAATTAGGACATACATATAGCTAGGGTGCTTGAGGATAGATTAGTCAAAAGAATTTTAATGGGAAGAGAAGGAGAGCCTGACGCGAGAATCAAGAAGAGAATAACTCAGGAAAAGATTTTTGATGGAAGTGGAGAAAGATCTAAAGCATGTAGGAGTTACGAAATGGAAAGAACAGGTAAAAACCGAACAAAATTATAAAGAAAAGTGGCGGAACTTAAAACCCAGGCCCACTAGACCTGTAGTATATAACGGGTTGGGCAAAAGTAATGTCATAACGTGAATGTGCTATAATTGTTGCAAATGGCGTCAATTATCATTGTGTTTTGACATTTATGTGGTAGATAGATAGAGAATTACTTCACAACAAGCAATACATATCTGATGAACGTGGAATTATTGTTACTGCTTGTTTGACCAATTTCCGGTTTGTTGTTTTTAACGCAGCGTGAATTTAGTCGTCACTTTCCTCGTCGCCTTACACCATGTGCGTGAACAATTAAGCGTTTGGTTAAGCGTCTCGTGCAACATGGCTCCACTAGAGATATCGCAAGAAGTGGCCGGCCCCATATTGCCCGTTCGACCGAGAATATCGCAGCTGTAGCAAACATCGACGAGACAACGACGCACAAAATTTAGCATCAGCAGACGCTCATTGTGTCGAATTTTGGTGAAAAATCTGAAGATGATCTCTTACAAAGTGCAAACCGTTCACCAATTGCTGCCTATTGACCGTCAAGTGAGGTTAACTTACTCCCATGCTCTGTTAAACGTAGTGCAAGAAGAGGATGATTTCGTATACAAAGTCATAATGAGTGCCGAAGGTCACTTCCTAAGGTTATGTGAATAAATAAAATTTGCTGTTTCTGGAGCACGAAGAATCCACATAAAACGTACGAAGAGCCATTACATCCCCTTAAAGTGACTGTTTAGTGCGGTATTTGTAGTGAAAAACTGATAGGCGCTTCTTTTTTTGAGGCACTATTGTAACCGAAACTGGTGAGCGCCACGGACAGATGTTAAACGAGTTTATTTGCCGTAAGTTGCTGAATTGAGTCTCGAACATTGTTGGTTCCAGCAGGGCAGAGTAACCGCTCACACAGCTTGAACAACAATGGAGATTTTGTAAAGAATGAATTGAGCTGCAGAAAGATTAACAAAAATTATAAGAACAAAATATGTATCTAGGAATTTCGAAAATAAGATTGCACCAAACAATATTAAGACCAACCGTTATTTATATTGGTGAAGCATGGATAATGGATACAAAAGATGCAAACAAACTCTAACGATGGGAAAGGACAATTTTAAGGAGAAATTATTGGAAGATTAAGAAAGGCAAAGAAGAAAACCAAACAAACAAATAAAAGGGCTGTTCAACAAGCCGCGCATTGTCTACGTAGCGAGCATGCAAAAGATAGATGATTGGGACACATAGCTAGGTTGGCTGACGGTCGATGGGTCAAAAGAATTTTAATTGGAGAAGAAAGGGAGGAAATGAAGAAGAGAACGACTCAGGAAAAATTAGCGGGAGGAAGAGAACGAAGATCTGAAGGATGTAATAGTTCTTCTCTTTTTCTTCTCTTCTGTTTTGGGTTGGCTCTTTGTACTATCCCCAATAGATCTCTCAGTTCCACTCTGTTAGTCTTCTGTCCTCGATAAAAGCCACTATCCTGTAATAGTATGTCCTGTAGTGTGTAATAGTTACGAACTGGGAAAAACAGGCAGAAGTTCGAACGAAATGGTGTGAGTCGTCGTGCTGTTATATATACATAATTTACTGCCTGCCACTCCTGTTAATTACTTCATTAGTTATTACCTTGTATGGAAAATATTATAAATAAACATGAATATAAAAACACTCTCTGTGTTTTTACAAATCTGAAAATAGAAATCTCTTCACATAAACAATATTAAAAAATTTCTGACGCATCACTAAATAATCTTTTAGAATATATTAAAAAACTCAATCTCGTGACAGTTTCTTTTCGTAAAACTAAACTAATTAGAGTTCACGAAAAACGCGAAATGCATCCAACTCACTGCATGTCAGGTTCTTAAAAGTCTTCCAATAATAATAATAAATTTACCAGAAGAATGCATACCTTTACGTATTCATATCTCACGTGCATGAGGAATACAACAGAGAAAAAGAACAGCAACACTAAAAACTCGTCTGCAGGTAAGCATTTATGTTGAGATTTATAATGAAGTCGAGTAACACACCACAAATCATGGAGAGGCCATCGAAAGGCCGTGGTTGTCTTGTTACTGGAAGTAAGTTGGGGTGTACCATAATAGGCTATAATGATGAAACAAAAAAAAATAAAATATATGGATGTGATTTCTATATATATATATCATAATTGCGAGAAGCTGAAAGAACACTAAAATGATATATATGTACAGTTTGTACATATATATCATCAAGTAATATCTCCCTCTTGTATACCTATAAGCACCGATGTGGATTTGTATTGTCATATATATATTTAGTGTTAATAAGAATTTAATTTTCTTATTTATTTTATTGGCCGTGTCTTAATATTAAAATAATAGACTTTTTTATTGGTTTAGCGATCTTTAATGAATTTCATTGTTTTTTTCTACGATGTTTCGACTCTTTTTATTATTAAGTCTTTTTCAAGTGACTAGTTGACAAGTGACTAAGTTCTAGTCACTTGAAAAAGACTTAATAATAAAAAGAGTCGAAACGTCGTAGAAAACAACATTGAAATTCATTAAAGGTCGCTAAACCAATAAAAAAGTCTATTATTTTAACATATATATATATATATATATATATATATATACAGGGTTAGTTAAAAGTATGGAGACGGCGATTTATTGTCGTTAATATTCATTTTAGGAATTTATGTTCAATATAAAAGTTTGTTAGGAATTTTGATCTACATTTGAGAATATTTGAATTTTTTTTTCTTCAATTGTTTTTTAGTTACGCCTGTCCGCCTTTTTTTTTTTAAATGGGAACTAGTAAATTTCACTCTACCATTCGATAGAGATTTTTTCTCTTTAAAAATTTTTTTGTTTTTTTAAAATTCATTGTAATAACTTTTTTATAAGAAAAAGCTGGTTCATGTGTTTAACTATTCTCATGAAAACAATGAAGACCTGCCCAATGACAGTATCTGGTTCCAGCAAGATGGCGCCCCACCACATTAAGGTGTAAGTGTTCGTCAATATCTGGACAACGTTTTTCCCCACAGATGGATTGGAAGACGAGGAACCATTGAATGGCCAGCCCGTTCGCCAGATTTAAGTCCTTTAGATTTCTTTCTTTGGGGATACGCAAAAAACAAAGTTTACAAAGATAAGCCCGATAACGTCGAAGATTTACAAATCCGAATTACCAGGACGATACAAGAAATTCCCCGAGATTTTTTACAGAACTCTATTCGGAGTTTTGTAAATCGATTGGGTCATTGTCAAATTACTAATGGACGACAATTTGAACACTTACTTTAATTTACTTTGTTAATAATTTGTTTAATTTTTCTTATAAAAAAGTTATTAAAATGAATTTTAGAAATGCAAAAATATTATTGTAAAGAGAAAAAAATTCTCTATCGAATGGTAGAGCAAAATTTACCAGTTCCCATTTAAAAAAAGATGCGCAGACAGGCGTTTCTAAAAAAACAATTGAAGAAAAAAAATTCAAATATTCTCAAATGTAGATCAAAATATCTTAACAAACTTTTATATTGAACATAATTCCCTAAAATGAATATTAACGACAATAAATCGCCGTCTCCATACTTTTAACTAACCCTGTACTATATTCTCTGTAAATATATCATTTTGGAATATGTGTCATACATTTAAAAAAATATTAAAGGAAATATATCACAATAAAAGCCATTTACCAGTAAAGTTATTTATTAATTTTCGTAAATACCTTTTACATTTTCTTTCTTTTTACATTATTTATTTTAATTTCATTTGCTATACGTGTGTAGGTAATTGAATCATTAACTAAAAAGAATTACTAGGAAAAAACGAAAGTGTCAAAAAGGTAGGCTTTAAGTGATGGTGTGGGATCCCACGTTCAGGAAGCATTCTAAAAATAACGCTATTAACTCCGGGATCGCCCCGACACAAAAAGGTAAACAAAAGCGACAGAATTGAGTCACGGCAAGAACCTTTTTTCATACACCTTGCCCCTATCCAACCTTTCCAAAGCTATATCATTATAATGTATGGCAGTTATTAATAACAGTACTTTCCCGATTGGGTTATGCCATCAAGTTGGAAATTTTCTGTTTGTCTTAAATGAACAATCCTTCTGGGGGTTTCAACTAGAAATGAAATTCCCACGACATTTAAAAGAGGGAATATAATATTGATGAATTATAAAATTACGTGCTGGGGCTTCGAAGATATTTAATTGTGACGCAATTACACAGCTCGAAAATTCCAGGAAGTTGGCGAGCAATATAAGTTTCTTTGCAAGGAATTTAATGGTTATCTGACATGTTTTAATTAAGGTTATGTCAGAATACTATGTTCAATTTTTAGTGGTTTTAATATCGTGACCGCTCTTCTTGATCTATTAAGTACGAATGCAGAATATTGATTAATGAGTTCGACATTAAAAATTTGTCATTTTCTAACAAAACTAACAATATGTATTTCAGAAATGTATTTCAGAAATCTTCTTGAATGTACGTTCCTGCGCCCATAAAGTGTGGATGTTTGAACAAGCTCTATGTTGCCATCCTGAGGTTGTTCTTATTGTTGATGTCGTTTTTTGAGCAATATCCATGTGTCGGCTTTGTTTGATGCTATCGAGTGGGGTGGGAGCTGGGGTGACCATATCTTGGCTACTTTACCGTGCGATATATAACTGTAATGTGTAGACAGTTGTATTTAGAAGATGGTAAAATGCTTTTCCACGTATTTGGTAATTTCTTCCAGTCGTCTCTTTTAGTCCAGCTGATCGGTCTCATCTCTATCTTTATTGTTTCTGTAATTGTTCTTGCATGTAGATGTTTGCAATAGTTTTTGTTGATTTGATGACCCAATGTGGCTAGAACAGCGACGGAGATATTTTCCCTGTTATCGCGTTTCAGTGTTCTTCTCTGCGAGTGCTTTTTTTATATTTTTTTGTGATTCACCACTTTATCAATGATTTTGGTATTATATCTATTATTTTCTGCTATCATTTTAATAATCATAAGTTCTTCTTTAAAGGCCTCAGATCGATCTTGTCTCTCGGGTTTTCCGAAAACTGGGAAATCTTTCTGTCCGTTGTTAATACTATGACATCCTCAGCATACGTAGTTACTTTTATATACGAAGAAAAAGCGTTTCTTTCTTCATTGTTTTTTTTTTAATTTCTTGTTTGCCGCTCTTTGAATTTGTTAGTCAGTGAATCCGTCTCGCTTCAATACTGCGTCTACTAGTATGAAGTTTTTACTACTCTGTTTAAATGCATAGAATGGTAGTGTGATTTGGCGTTTTAGATATTTGTTGAACAATAGCCATAATTTTTCTGTCCAAGTGTATTGTCTTTGCCTTCTTCGGAGTACTTGTACCAGCCTCAGTCCATTGTTTTGACTGTGTATAGTTTAACTGTTACCATACAGCGCTGAAAATCCTTCGGATCATGTTGTAACTTCGATCAATTGAAGGTTGAAATGCAAGTTCGTCCGCGTTTATGGTTCACAGTCAACAAATGCAGAACCCATCTTGCACATAATTTTTCATGCTCAATTCATTATGCAAAATCTCCTAGATAACTTAAATCGTGAATTCCTAGAGTATGCTGATGATCTTAAAATCTACAACATTGTTCGAACATACTCGGATTGTATAAAATTGCAAATTCATCTTTCTACAGAAAATTAATTACATTTTCGCGCAACTATTGTGAATGTAAATGTTGCTTTCTACATTTTTCGACGCTAATTATTCGAATTGTTTAATTTAATTCGCCCTTAAGCAGAATGCGAACCCACGTGCATGGTTTGCCGGACCATTGCTATCCCACTATGCTATTAAGGACTATGATTCCGAATACATTGGGTGCCTTAAATTACATTAAGGAAATAGATGTTAATATTTTTTGCTGTAATCGGCATTTGTTACAAATTAATTGCGTTTTCGCGAAGTACTTTGAATGTAAATATGGCTTTCTACATTTTACGACGTTAATTATTCGAATTTTTTAATTGAAAAAATTCGCCCTTAAGCAGGATTCGAACCCACGTCCATGGTTTGCCGGATCATTGCTCTGCCACTAAGCTAACGGGTGTTCATTTGAAAAGTCAATCTAGTAGCATGTGATTTACTGAGAACATTTTGAAGTATGTCTTAAATTAAAATTTACTACTTAACCTACGAAGTCGTATATTTTGACAGTTTCATACATACAAATAAACAACAAATGTGATTGACATTATCAAATGTCATTTGGATTTACGTTTACGGAACAACAAACACATACTAATATACGGGGTTGGGCAGAAATAACGCATCAGTCTAATAATTCCGTAAATATAAACTTTAGAACAAAATGTTGTCAACAAAAGCTTTTTGACAAGTTATTTTGTATTGGCTTCAATCATTTGCGTTTTTTTTCATGATGATTACATATGACAGCAAAAAATTTTTTTTTTTTGATGGAAATAATATTTTCTTTTAGAAAATTCGGAATCTTTATTAATTTCTGAATATGAGTATGTACTTTTTTCATGGGGTTAGATAATAAAAATATTGAGAAAAAAATAAAATTGATTATACGTACATTTGGACTAGTGCAGTGTTTTGTAGATTGCTTTGGAAATTGGAAATTTTTTGACTGTCATTAAATTATTGACGTTTCACAATAAAATAGTTTCCATCGTAAAACTTGCTTTTTTTAATACGTGTTTTGCGTGAAAATGGTTAAATTAACTACTAAAGAAAGAATAGAAATGCTTATGATGGTCGGATATGGTGACAGGCAACGCTCACATCACGAAGTTTGCACTTTATTCAATAATGTTTATTTGGATCGAGATCTTATAGCTCAATCAACAGTTTCGAGATTGGTTACTAAATTTAGAGAAACGGGCGATGTTAGAGATATACCTAAAGCTGGCCTACCAAAAGAAATCAATAATGAAGACCGATCTCTTCATGTTTTACTTGCTGTAACGGAAAATCCCACTACGTCAACCACTCAACTAGGATTAGAAAATGATATGAGTAGTAGATCTATTAGACGAATATTAAAAGCGAACAAATACAAGCCCTATAAGATACACTTACTGCACGAACTTAAAGAAGATGACCCGGACAGAAGATTACGGTTTTGTGAAACAATAATGGAATTGTCCAATAACGATCCAAATTTTTTAAACAACATTGTATTTTCTGACGAAGCTACATTTTGTCTAAATGGATTTGTAAATAGGCAAAGCTGCCGTTATTGGGTGACTGAGAATCCACATTGAATGCGAGGAAATCATATACAGCATCGCCACAAACTTAATGTGTGGGCTGGCATTGTTGGGCAACGCATCATAGGTCCGTACTTCTTCGAACACAACCTAAATGGTGATGGTTACTTACATTTATTGTGTAACTATATTGTACCAGATCTGTTGATTTTATTTCCTAACGACAATTAACCAAGCACGCCAAACCGTAATCTATGGTTTCAACAAGATGGAGCACCACCACATTATGCTATTAATGTTCGATAGTATTTAGACACAATTTTTCCCGTTCGTTGGATTGGACGTGGGGGTTTTATTGATTGGGCCGCTAGGTCTCCCGATTTAAATCCATTGGATTTCTTTCTTTCGGGACACTTGAAGTCGCAAGTATAGAAGGAGAAACCTAGAAACCTAGAGGATTTGAGAGCAAAAATTACTCGTGAGATACAAGCCATACCACCTAATAGTTTACAAAATACAATTCGTCATTTTTGGGAACGTTTAGGACACGGTCAGGTCGTAGAAGGACGTCACTTTGAGCATTTAATTTAATTTTGTAGTTTGTTTACTTTTATTAAATTTAATTTTTTTCTCAATATTTTTATTATCTAACCCCATGAAAATAGTACGCATTCATATTCAGAACTTAATAAAGATTCCGAATTGTCCAAAAAATAATATTATTTCCATTAAAAAAAAAAATTTTTTGGCTCTCATATGTAATCATCATGAAAAAAAAACAAATGATTGAAGCCAATACAAAATAACTTGTCAAAAAACTTTTGTTAACAACATTTTGTTTTAATGTTTATATTTACGGAATTATTCGACTGATGCGTTACTTTTGCCCAACCCTGTATGTGCGTCTTATTCTATCAAAATTTCAATGTAACCTAGATTGACTTTTCAAATGAACACACGTTATAAGGACAGTAGTTTAGAATACTTCGAGAAGCCTTTAATTACATTAAGGAAACATATATTAATTTTTTCTTGCCTGTAGTCGCTGTTTGTTGCCGACAAAAAAATCTTTAGCCGAAGACTCTACGCTTAACAGTATTTTTCTTTTATAGATTGTTTTACTGAAGATGGCAACTTAATTACTGAAATACAAATTTAAAGTTGATTAATTTATATTGTGGTAAGAGTCATTTTGGAGCATAAATGTTCAGAATAAATTATATTTACTGTTTAATAATAGAAAAGACTTATTCTAAACAGAGCTTATTTTTTTACTAATTAAATGTAAATCCGTTACCTGACTAATGTCGCACCCGCTAAGTTAAGTAGAAATTTCTCCATGCGTTGACTGCGATTCAATAACTTAAATAATTTACGTTGTTAAATTAAGAGTTCTTTGTGTTTTTTTCGAATTTATTTTATGCAGACAACATGTAAATAATACATTAATAGTGGTGTCCATATGCAGCAAGAAAATGAAAGTCGTTACCGGGCAAGATGGCTGACCTCAATTCAGTTCAGTGGAGGTGAAACAACGCTTTCGATTTCACTCGCCATTTAAAATACATATACGCAAACAACATTTTAAATATTATACGCTTGGAATGTTTAAAAATGTCAAAGAAGAAAAAAGAACGTTGAAATTCTATTAGCATATCACAAAGAGAAAGGTATTTTTAATATAAAACTCCGATTCAATATATACGTTTTTCGTTGATTTATTTTCATTTGTAATAGAATTTATTATGATTTTCAAAGAAGTTTAAGCGTTTATGAGTGCAAAGAGAGTTTAGATTCAGTTTTTAGCGAACAAGCACCTTCCTTGGCTACAATTTACCGATGGTATAAGGAATTTGAACGCGAAGGTATTCTGTTCAGCATTAAAAAGGAGCAGGGTATCCTTCTACGGTTGTTGCTGACAAAGATATTGCTGTTGTTAAAAAAATAATTGAAGCGGACAATAAAGCCACTTATGCGGTAATAGAGCATCAACTCAAGATTGGATCCTCAGCTGTTAAACAATCATACACGATCACCTACATTAAAAAAAAGTGGTAAGTCGTTTTGTGCCGCTTCACCTCTCTGATTTCCAAAAAAGCAGAACGTGTGAGAATTTGCGATGAAACTTTAAATTTCTCAAATAGCGGCGAGCACCAAATTTTTCCTAAAACAGTGGGAGGTGACGAATTTATATTCTCTTTTTCGACCTTCCTGCCCGCCAAGAGAATCGTGTATGGATTCACGAAGATGAAGAAACTCCTACAATGACGAACAAGCAGGGAGGTATGAAAAAGGGCATGCAGGTGGTATTCCCCAGAAGTACGGGTTTAGTAAATGCAATTAAGCTAGATGGACAAAAGACAGTTACAGCTAAGTGGTACACAGAAAAATGTTTGCCTGAAGTGTTAACTTTCCAGTTTTTGACTAAAAAAATATAAAAGTAATAGAACATCTGCCGTACTCACCTGATTTAGCAATGTGTGACTTTTGACTATTTTTTTGGACTTAAACGCAATTTTCGAGGTAGAAGGTTTTCGTCTGAAGAAGAGATTGATACCGCAGTTCACGCTTATTTTGAAGGTATTCCGAAAGAAGATTGGTTGGGACTTTTTAAACAGTGGAAAGAAAGAATGGTCAAGTGTATTATTGCTCATGGGAATTACTTTGAGCATATTTAAAATAAAATCCTCGAAAATATTAACCGTGTTTTTTTTTATAAATAATTTCAGCTTATACCGCGTATTATTATACAGGGTGATTCTAAATATATTCGACAAATTTTATTGGCTGATTCCTAGGATTATTATGATCATAAAAGTTCATATAAATGTATGTCTCAAACGGCATAGTTTTGAAAAAAAATTCATACAATACTAATACAGTGAAAGTCATTTATAACGACGTCGCTTATAACAACAAGTTGCTTATAACGACCGACCTGTAGAGAATTGGTTGAATTTCTATATGCGACAATGTCTACCATAGTCGTGTATAACGTCGTCGCTATTAGCGACGAAGTCGCTTGTAACGTCTTTCGTGAGCTCTAAGTCAGGCCGGATGTAACGACGTACGTAGGAGAAAAAAGTCCCGTGCCGAGTGTTGTTGTTCCGATTGGTCCCGTTTCAGTGATTCCCCTAATTCCCGACAGTTTTGATGCAGCAATACATACCAATTATTATATGCATACATATTTGTAAGCGACCGGTGATGTTCAAATTACGTTATTTGTTACATATATGTATGTGTGTCAAAACAGAATGACACCTGCAGAAAAGAGAAAAGCCTTATCAATAACTGACAAATTTGCAATAATTACACGCATAAAAAAATGGTGAGGCTAATGTGGAGGTTGCAAAAAGCTTTGGTCTATCGCATTCCACTGTATCTACGATTTGAAAAAATCGAACAAAATTTGAAGACGCCTTCAAAAATAATGTTCAAACGAATAAGAAGTAAAGATGCTCTCAATATGATGACATAGATAAGACACTCTTGAAATGGTTCAAAGAGAAACGAAGCCAGGGTATTCCAATAACAGGGCCCATCTTACAAGCCAAAGCCAATGATTTCGGCAAACTTTTAGGACTGGAAAATTTTGAATGCTCAAAAAGTTGGATCAAACGATTCCGAAACCGTCACAATATTGTGGGTGGCACTGTCTCTGGTGAATCTACATCTGTATCCGAAAGTACAACTGATGAATGGTTGAAAAATGTTTTTGCAGAGGTACGTAAAAACTACACGGATGAACAGATATTTAACGCGGATGAAACCGGATTATTCTTCAAAATGACTCCTAACAAGACCCTAAAATTTAAAGGAGAAAAATGCTCTGGGGGTAAAATGTCAAAAGACAGGGTCACGGTATTGGTGGTCGCCAATATAACCGGCACCATTAAAAAAAGCTGCTTGTGATTGGAAAATCAAACAATCCCAGGTGTTTTAAAAGCATGAAGAGACTTCCTGTCGATTACAGATCCAACAGACGTGCCTGGATGGTGTCCGAAATATTCGAGAAGTTTTTACGAGACTGGGATAAGGAGCTATTTGCGGCAAAGAAGAAAATTTTGTTGTTGGTGGATAATTGCAGCGCTCATCCTAATGTTCACAATTTGAAGGCCATAAATTTGTGTTTTCTCTCACCAAATACAACTTCCGTTCTACAGCCTCTTGATCAAGGCATAATAAGGAACCTCAAAGTGCATTTCCGAAAGGCTTTAGTCATGAAAATGATAGAGAATGCAGATGAAAACAATGAAATAAAAATTAATATTCTAGATACCGTCATGATGATATCCACAGCATGGGATGCAGTTTCACAAAATACAATTGTTAATTGTTTTCGACATGCTGGATTTCTCCCCTCAGTGGCTATTCAAGAAGAGGATCATTTTGAAGACGAGGATAACATTCCCTTGGCACAACTGATTCGAGAAGCGTATGTCGTGGACACTGATTCAAATGTTACATTTGATGACTTTGTTGACGTTGATAAAGACTTGGCAATATGGGGAGAGCTAAATGATGAAGATTTAGTTATGAATTTAAACGGTTTACAAACAGAAGAAGAAGCATACGAGTTCGATGAAGATCAAGATGACCCTGGGATGGAATTCGAACCACCATCAACATTGGAGGCCAAAGCTTTGAAAATAGTGCGAAAGCACATTTCATTTAATAACAAGTTGAATGAAGTTTACATTAACAATGTCATAATATTGGAAAGGGCCTTAGAAGTGAACTATTTTTTGCAATCCAGTAATCAAACAAAAATTACTGACTTTTTTGGAAAATAATTTGTTCATGTGTATGTAATTGTTTTTTGTTATTTATAACTATGTGCTATAATACAATTATCTTCATTTATAATAAAATGCATTCAGATACTTGTGTGTTGTACCTTATTACATATTAGAAAAAAATGCTTATAACGACGTCCTTATATAACGACGAAAATTGTCGGTCCCTTGGTCGTCGTTATAATCGACTTTTACTGTACAACAAAATTAACTTATAAAATTTGTTGGAAATAATCGCCTTCAACCGCAATGCAAGCTTCTATCCTCCATTGCTTTGATGGCGAATGCGTTCAAGAATAATGGAGCCGTTTCGAATTGTCTCAAATACTGCAACAATACGATTCATTTGTTGTAGTATAACTAGCAAGCTTTAATATCACACCTGTCTCTGCAAAAACATTCGTTTTGATGGGAAAATATTTACTTATAATTTTAACATTATTGTGTCAAAGTATTGTCGAAGTATTGTCAAAGTTTTCTAAAATGAATTACACAAATGCTGAGTTAAGCGATATACATTTTGTTTACGGTCTCCGCGATCTCCAAACTAAAGCTCTCTAGATTTTTTTCTCTGGGATCACCTTAAATCACCAGTTTACACGAGTCTCATTGAAAATGTCGATGAGCTGAGAAATCGTATTGTTTCAGAAGTTAATTTTGTTACATGAACTTTTAATTTACTATTAAACATCCTGTAATTTTAAAACTAAGCCGTTTAAGACATACATTAATAAGAACTTTTATGATCACAATAACCGTAGAAATCGGTCTATAAAATTTGTCGCATATGTTTAGAACCACCCTGTATATTATGTATCTTATATACAATAGGTATGTAATTGCATAAATATATTTATATTCCGGCCCATAATGCCGGCTCGCAAGGTTGAATAGACTTCATTCATAGTAAAAACTATATAGTAAGACCTACAAATATCGTTCCGAATTGTAAGTTTAGATCGTCAACCTTTTTGTTAATAGAACTGCATATTATTTATTTTCCTGCCCTAAAAATTTTGCGGAACATGCGATAAAAACTTATTTGATACGAAAAATGTACTTTTACAATAAATATTTGAGATAACCCTAGGATTACGACACCTATCATAAAAAAAACTTATCCTCATAACATCGCACAGACGTTATCTTTTGTTAAATACAAAGATTATGATCTATGTACACATGCTCGTCCGTCTGTCCATTTGCAAGGGAACGATTATTTTCGCACTAGAAAGAATAGAATAACGACGATATCAAGGTTAACGGGATGTCTAAGCGACTACAACTATTCTTGCAACAATAAAATATCAAGGATCTTTTTTTTTTTGAAAAGATTTACAGAGGTAAGTAAGGAAAACGAGTTGCAAAGAGTGTAAAATAAGGTTTTTTTTTGCAATATACTATATACTGAAGACAGAAAGATGTAATGTACAGATCTTAATCTGTTTGACGAGTATTAATTTTATTTTCTGTATGTTAGTATTACCATACATATAAAGGCTTGTAATTTATCAGTAGAGCAGACTAATTTCCGTGCGCGCCATGAGCGCCGGTATGGGAGTGTAATTCGTAATATATTAGAATATGCGATAGAATAGCGACGCTACAGAGCTTGTTACCGATATAAGTATAGAAGTAGAGATATTTATTCTATCAGAAATAATGAAATATATATTTGGTTTTCTGCTATTAAAGTAATATGCATAAACACACGAAAAATATGAATAGTACATATTATAGCAGCGTTGTATGTACCTATAAATAAAATGGAAAATGTACGAAATCAGTGATTGTGTGCACGACAGAGGATTTAAAAACACTTACCGTTTTAAGCGTCTTCCAAGGATTGACAAACTGGAGAAACTCGATTGTATATTTTCAACATCAGGTGCGTTTCTAAGGTTATTTCTGAAAAACATGTCCGCCGTGAGGAAAAAATATGTTTATATTCGCAGAACTAGCGTTCTACATCTAGTGATGTTATATTCGTATAATGAAAATACTTTTTTAAACAACTTAACGCATTTGTAGACGTGCCCTCACAAATACGTGTTAAGGTGTCAAAATCTGAATTTCTGCCTAAAACACTTTCAAATTTAATTAGAACACTTTTACTTTTTGCGTCTTCTACAGCACACAGTTGTGCGTGAACATCTTTAACGATTTGCAGTGATTCCTCTAACGACAGCGACGAATTTTCTAATTTTATTATTGCTTCTTTTAGTCCCAAGTAATACTCACGAATACTTTGTAAATCCATTTTAATCTAAGCATCTTGAAATTTTTTCTGGCTTGTATTGATAGCTGCACTTTCTTTCGGATCGAATGATAAAACCACGTCCTTAATTTTTTCAAAATGTTCATGATAGTAAAACCCCGCCCGTAACCATGTACCCCAACGTGTCAGAATCGGCTGTGGTGGCTCAGGGGTATGGGGACACAATTCGTGAAATTTCCGAATACGTTTTGGAGAGGGCAAGAAAATATCTATAGACCACAGAAAATGGAGTGACTCACCACAAAACGGGTCTTACGAGCTCAAAGAGCGGCTACAATTCCAGACTGGAATGTATTATAGTCTTATATATATATATATATATATATATATATATATATATATGTATTTAGTGTTTATAAGAATTTTATTTTTCTTATTTATTTTATTGGCCGTGTCTTAATATTAAAAATAATAGATTTTTTATTGGTTTTAGCGACCTTTTATTGAATTTTGATGTTTTTACGACGTTTCGATTTTTATTAATTCAGTCTTTTTTAAGTAACTGGAAACAAGAAATATTACAATGAAAACATGAGAACTGTGTTGGTTTCGTGTGATAGACATAACAATTAAATTAACAATTTTAAATTTAAAATTAGATTAAAAAATGAATTACAAATTAAGTTAACATTTAACGTTGAAAATTAAATTAAAATTAAATTAAAAATAGCTTAAATGAATAGGCAGGGAAACATTAAAGTGATTAACATCTGTATGAATAAATTGGAAATTTGAATTACACTACAAACACAGTAAAGAGAACAAAGAAATGACCAATAAACTCACCGTTATTATTTGTTTGATTTTCAAGGGTACGCATTCTGTGCGAACATGTGTTTTTTTATGGACATCCGAGACTCTTTTTTCTTAAGGAACGACCGTACTTGTGCGGATATTGTAAGTGACTAAGTCTTTAGTTTCGGGGGGGTTTTAATTTCTGTTCTTTGGAATTAGCAAAGTGGTCAGGACCGTATTTAGGGGTATATAGTTAAAGTTGCTTTTACTAATGGGAGCTATTTTTTTCTCAGTTGTGTCTTGTGCGTGCAGGGGGTTTTTGATTTTATCTATTGTTTTATGAGTGGGTAATAGAGTTTTGAAAGTCAATCAATTTCGTTTCTGGCGTTGATTGTTTTGCTGTTTTTGAAAATATGTATCATTTCTAAGACTTCTCTGGCTTTTGTATTCTTTTTTTGTGTTATTACTTTGGTGTTTTCAAAATCAAAATTATGTTAAGTGTCAATTGGTGTTTTTTTAAAGCAGTTTGATTTTTTGCGTATTTGTGACCTTTCAATCTTTCTTGTAGTAACTGTTTTGTTTGGCCTATGTATATTTTGTCGCAGTCTTTGCAGGGTATGCTGTATATTGTGTGTGATTGTTTTAGTGTAGGTGTTGAGTCTTTAAGTTTGGTGTGTAGTAATTTTAGGTTTTTACCGCTTTAGTGTGCTATTTTAAAATTAAATGGTTTAAATATATTGTCTAATTTTTCGAATAATCCAGTTATATAGGGTGTGGGGATATATGTTAATTCATTGGTTTTTTTGTTATTGTTTTGGTTGTTTGTTATGTTATAAATTTTATTGAGTCTAAGTTTTATAATTTTTTGTATGAATTGTGGTGGATAATTGTTTTCTGTCAAAATTGTTTTTACTTTATTTAGTACTGTTGGTCTGAAAATTGGATTAGTGAGATTTAAGGCTCTGTCTACTAACGCTGTTACTACATTTTTTTGTGGGCTAGGGGTTGGTTAGAAAAAAAGTTTACATATCTGCCAGATGCGGTTGGTTTTGTGTACCATTTTGTTTGTATGTTGTTGTTTGTTTTTATCAGTGTTAGGTCTAGGTAGTTTATGGAGTTGTTTTTTTCTATTTCAATAGTAAAATTTAAATTTGGGTGGAAATTGTTGAAACTATTTTGTACATTGTTTATTTCATTTTCTGGTAGTAACATTATGCAATCATCGACATATCTTTTGAAAAAGGTTGGTTTTGATTTCAGGGATTTTATAACATTTTCTTCGATGTGCTCTAGTACTAATTGGGCTACTACGCTGGATATAGGAGCTCCCATTGCTAGTCCTTCAATTTGTTTGAAAAATTTGTTGTCGAATTGAAAATATGTGGAAGTTAAAGTTAGTTCTATTGCTTCTAGGAAATCTATTAATGGTAAGTCTGTGAAATTTTTGATGGAGTTCCATTTTTCTGTGATTACTTTTTTGGCCAGTGTTAAAGGTATATTGGTGTACATTGATTCTACGTCTAGGGAAACTAGTTTTTCGTTATTTTTCGTTTTTATTGTATCGATATGTTTTTTGAATTCAAAAGTATTTTTAATATAATATTGGTTTTGACCTATGACATTTGTTAGTGTTTTTGTTAAAAATTTTGATAGTTCATAAAACGGGCTTTGTATGCATGATACGATTGGTCTTAATGGGATGTTCTTTTTATGTAATTTTGGTAAGCAATATATTTTGGGTGGTTGTGCATTATGTATTTTTAATTTGTTTGCTGTTTTTGGTGAGATGATCTGTTTGTTTTCCCATTTTTTAATTAGGGTGTTGTTTATTTTTTGATATTTTGTTGTGGGGTCGTTCTTTAATTTTGTATAAGTTTTGTCGTCATTTAGGAGTTTTTCCATGTTATCCATGTATTGTCTTTTTTCCATTATTATTGTTTTATTAGATTTGTCTGATTGTAGTACTATTAAATGAAATGGTTTTGGTTTCTTTTATGTGTTTATTTAATGCTTTTTCTGCTTCGTTATTATCGACTGTTTTGTTTGATTTTTTGTAATTTAGGAGGCTATTACAGATTTTAGATCTTATATGATTTTTGTCATTTTCCTTGATGTTTTCTATTGAAGATTCTATGTTTGCAATAATTACGTCTGTAGGTACATAATATTCTTTGGTTTTTGTTGTCAGTTTTGTATTGTATTGTGAATTTTGGTCCTAGACTTAAAATTTTCATAACGTTGTTTGGTATATTGTCATTGGTTAGGTTTGTTATCCAATTTTTATTATATTTGTCATTTTTTAGGAAGTTTGGTGTGTTTTTGTTTTGGTTTGTATTTTGTTTTAGTGTTTCTAGTTTCTGTTTTTGTTTTGTTTTTATATTATTGAAGAAATTAATATGTTTATGCTTTATCCATTCTATTAATCTGTTGTAAGTTTTAAGGTTTATTAGTTTTTTGAGTTCTGTGTATTGTATGTCTATTTCTTTCTGTAGGATGTTTATGTTTTTTACAGTGTCTGTGATTAAGTAATTCAAAATGGTGTGTGTAAAGCTACTTACTTTAGCATCGAACATGTTGGTGAGTTTTTTATCATTAAACAAAATGTGTGTTAGTTTGAGTTAGTTATATATATATATATATATATATATATATATATATATATATATATATATATGTAACCTTAATTTCAAAGTTTATAATGGACATACAAAATTTTGTTGTTGTAACCCGTTTTGGTTTTTACTGTTGGGTGCAATTAAATAAATATTATTATTATTATTATAAAATGTTAAACGAAAATGGAATTTTCCTAACACCAGAGATTATTTAATTTGGAATTTAAAATGGAATGGAGAAAGTACGTACATGCATTGTCATTTTGACCACGCCTCGTATTTGAATTTGAATTTAATTCATTCATAAAATTGATGATCCCAAATCTTGCAATAAAGAACGTTACATTCTGAAACGACACTCAAACCATTCAGCCTTAATAAAGTCGCCTCGAGATTACATTTAATGTGTGTGTCTTCTCTTCATTAGGAATTATTAAACGACTCCTAGTTTAAAACTTCGTCTCTGAAAGGAGTAAATATACATGGGGAAACGCGAGAAAATTCAGAAGTTTGGTGCAAATTTCAAGGGGCGGACGGGGGACGTTCTCGAAATCCTCGAAAATATAATCTCTGAACAGCAGCGGCCGAATAAGAAAATTAATTAATATCATCAAGATAGCGTTTAATTTTAAAGCCCCTTCGCGTATTTAAAACCGTACCAACATCGTGAAACTTTTATTTTTAAAATAAAAATTAGATTTTCATTGCGAGGAAGCATGATTTTGCATAATTTGAGAATAATAAGACTTTTTCGTGCTGTTTCTGCTTGTGCCTTTTTCCATAGAAATTGGTTTAGTATTGTGTTTAAATTAAACTTAATGTAAACTGGTCTTTCAGTTCGTGTACAAATTTCTTTAATATTTCAATTTATCTTTGGGAAACGATTAACATAATAATTAAGATTTATCTACAGAATCTGCAGAAAGTATTGATTATACTTTTATTATAAACATATAGATTATATGGAAATAACGCTCGAAATATTATTAGATATCAGCTAAACATGGAGAGGTTAGATTGAAGCTCTTTCGAAGAAGTTATCCTCTATACTATATGTTACAAGAAGAAACAGCAGTATAAAGAAGCACTTTTTTATTCATGACTAATAATTACAGTGGTCAGTTATAGGGCAAGTCTGCCCATGCAAGTAACATCCTTGTTTTGCAAAAAAGGTATTACGAGCAATTGAATAAAATTATAAATCGAGTAAAAGAGTCAATGTTCGACCACCATTAAAAAAAAACATAAATTAGCGGTACAGAAACAAGAAGCCACTTTGTCATTAGCACAACATTTCATGACGACAGGGCATAAAATAGATTAATAGATTTCAATAATATAAAAACACTAGAAATGCCCACTTGCAGACAAGGGGGCAAACCTTTTCAGGAGGAACCAGGGTTATATTAATGACGTTATTTTCGTCGAGGTTTAAGGCGTGTCGAAGTGGCCAATCAGTTTTTGACCAATGGAAATCTTTAGCTCGACTGCCTCACAAGCTAAGGAAGCAGGGATATTTGTATAACCTTCCTGCTGGCTAAAGATCATTATTGGTATTTTGAAGTCTCCACAAACTATCCAGTGATGTTATTGATATTCCATTTTCTCACAAATAATTGCTAAATCTTATAGTTTTGCTCCAAATGCACCTAGGAAGGAATGTCCTAGGAAGTGATGCAAATTTATTCCAATTATTCCCCAAGACTGCTTTGAGGTTTATTTTATTGAATCAAGGAATAGCGCCGGACTGTTGAATTACGTTCTATATCACAACGCTTCATTAGCCCTTGAGGATCATTACAGAAAACTAGATTTCCCTGTTTAGAGAAAAATCTAGTCAATTCTCTATCTCGTTGCCTGTACCACGAAAATAAGGTCCAAGGCCCAGCATGTTTTTATTTTTTAGTCTATATTACAGCAATTCACCAGCATATTTTGAAAGCTTAAATCTCTAAACAGGTCTTTGAACTCGCTCTGAGAAGAAAAGCTATGTGGGGTCCCTCTTCAACAAAAAAAAAATTAACTAGATTCGTTCTGGGGAGGTAATATGTTTCCATTCTCAGAATAATACAGGATATCCTCCCAACTGGAAGGTGGGTGTGGAACTGGTATTTCAGAGCTAGGAGGCACTGGACGAATAGTTGACTTAAACCTTGGGCAAGATATTTTCTGTTTATTTTTTGTATTGACACCTTTAACATTTACCGAACAGAAATAGCAGTAGGCAGTGCAGTTTTGTTATTCACGCAACATCACAGGAATGCTGAAACGAAACGAGTGTTATTTTCCATTAAACCACAAGCAAAGATGTACATCGCACCTACTGTACACTTTATATGAAGAGCCTAGGCTTTGTTTTGACATGAGTGACCAAAATGCACTTTCCTCACGAAATCAATTATGTTTCTTTGTCAATTTTTAATAGTGTATTCACCACAGATAAAACAAAAGTTGTCAGGAGAAATAGTACAACCTCTTGAAACCATAATGTTGTAACTAAAAACCTGAGTATAGTCACGTATGAATGCCTGAGTGTGGCTTATACAGCAACCAAGATCTTGAACTTACGTGTTATGTTGAAACGATAAAATCTGACTATACGTTTCAAAAAACGTATAAAACGCCTTACCACAATCAATTAATAATCGTATCCTAAATACGTGTGTCGACAACTAAGTTGTCAACATCAGTAGGTAAAATCACTAATTAAAGTATTGAACATGGAGCATAGTAAAGCTAACGTATAGAATCCCGTACAACTTTGCTACTGATGATTACAAATTAGTTGTCGAAATACGTATTTAGGATACGATTATTAATTGTAGTAAGGGGTTTTATACTTTTTTGCGCTTTTCCTCAAACAGAGTCTCCAAAGGAAAACTTTTGACAGTATGCTTGTTTATACTCGTTCCTAATACCCTAGCAAACATGTATCAACATGCTCAAACCAGCCAGTAAGACCTCTCACTTTTCTTTATAAACAACTGGTTTAGAAAAGAAAATGTCAACTTCTTCACACCGCCAACACTACCCTCGCTCTGCCGCCCTTTCACTGCCCTTTTCCCATTTCGCTCACATTCTCTTTCTATTTATTCTTGAGAATCACTCTAATACATAAATTCAGGCACTATTTAAAGAATGATATGAAGATAACTTTGACATATGCCTAACCATTTTTTTCAAGGCACTTTTATCCTACAAAGAAAAATGCTGACTACTTATTATCAACCTGATAGTATGTAACAAAGATGGTGGACAGATATACAAGGTGTTCCGTATCGTTATGTTCAAATTTTAGGAGTTACTTGAAATGAAGTCTACTTTATACTTCATTTCAAGTAACAAAAACGCAAAACTTGTATATCCATTTTTATTTGTTTCAAAGTTACAGATCTATGAATGTGATTGTCAGATCATGAACAAAATGTAATCCTAAAGTCAAACAAACCGATTTTATTTAAAAAAAAGTTATGCGATTCAATAACAGGCCTGTGATTGTTAATGTCGCATAATAGAATGTTATTCTAAAATAAATAAACACGTGTCGTAGTGCATACAGTAATTTCTTGGAGATCTACAAAAAAAAGTACTGGAAATTGATTTATAATAAAGAAGGTTTTTATTTATTCCGTAAGTGCTGAACCATGAATATCATACAATAAACAAATTTTCAAATGACTGTTAACGTTGTATTTTTTAATAAAGGATTACATTACGTTTCAGTTCATATAACAGCTTATTAGTGAGTGGACACGTTGTCTTTATTCAAAATGCCTTACCGATTTTCTTCTTAAGAGTATGCGGACATGCATTTTGTGTATGGCTACTGTAACGGCAGTGCACGTCAAGCAGTGATTGAATATCGACATCGTTTTCCCGATAGGCGCATTCCTCATTACAGAACGTTTCTGGAAGTACACAGACAATTTCGGGAATGCGGAATGCGTGATTATCGTTTCGACCGAGGAGTAAATTTGCCAGCAGACTTAGAGGAAGCAGCAGTAGCTGTTGTTACAAGAGATCCAACTTTCAGTGTACGTTGAATCGCTAGACAACTAGGAGTGCCACGAACGACAGTTTGGCGAATTTTAAAACGTGAGGGTTTATATCCATATCACTATCGCAGGGGACACGGTTTGCTTGAGGCAGACCACTATGCTCGTCTAGTTTATTCTACCTGCATATTAAGACAGTCACGGCTTCATTTTAATTTCTGCAGATTTCTGAACAGATGAATCTACGTTCACGAGAAGTGGTGCAGCAAATCTGAGAAATATTAACAGGTGGTCATCAGAAAATCCTAAAGCTATACGCCCAACTAAATTTCAACATGAATTTTCTATTAACGTTTGGGTGGCCCTAATCGATGACATGTTGATTGGTCTTGTCTTTCTTCCTGGGAGGTTAAATGCGGGCAATTACCTTCAATTTATTATTGACGAACTGCCAGGTCTTTAGAGAATATCCCAGTGAGTGTTCGACGAGACATGTGGTTTCACATGGATGGGGCACCACTACATTTCGGAATTGCTGTCCGAAATTGGGTTAATGTCAATTATCCAAGATGAATTGGTTGAGGTGGTTCTATTGCATGGCCACCCAGATCGCCCGATCTTAACCGCCTTGACTTTTATTTATGGGGGTACATGAAAAATTTAGTCTACGCGCAAGTTTCGAACACAAGAGAAGAGTTGTTGGATCGTATTCACCTGGCTGCCGAGGAAATCCGACAAAACAAGTATGAAATTCGGATAAGTACTTCTTCTGTTGGCTTACGGGCACAAGCCTGCATTCAACAAGGAGGTGGACATTTCGAAAATATTATTAATTGAACTTTTTTAATAAAATCAGTTTTTATTTACTTTAGGATACATTTTTTTTCATGATCTGACAATCACATTCATAGATCTGTAACTTTGAAACAAAAAAAAATGGATATACAAGTTTTGTATTTTTGTTACTTGAAATGAAGTCTGCTTTACACTCCTAAAATTTGAACATAACGATACGGGACAGCTTGTATAACTATATGCACAGATATATAACTATATATTAAGTATTTTTATTAAATGTTACTAATTTTTATTATTTTTTTAATAATTAATAAGCAAGTTAATTATAATAAGTATGTAACATGCAAGCGTTATTACAATTTGCAATTAAGGTTTTTGTACAGGACAAATTTACGACTTTTTAAATACAATAGCCGGTCGACAGAATGAGACAAGGTCGCAATAATTAAATAAGAGATCGAGCTTTGCTAATAGACCGCAGCAAACTCGAATAATTATGCATGTATATACATGCATATGTATTCAAGTTTGTGCATGTGTGCGTGTTCTTCGGCTACTAAGCGAGAATTCAGGATATCGAAGAAAGTAACAGTCGTTCTCCTTGAAAACAGATAGCTGAGACAATTTTTTTATTTGGCATTTGGGCGTAATGAGTGGGCATTTGACATTCCGTTAACAATAACCACTCACTGCTTATTGTTCGCTGGTCTGTTTCTATCGCATTGTTTAAACTCGAAAACTCTGTATTTTGTTTTAATTTTATTCGATTCCTTTTAACAATATCCTTAATTGAAACTTACCATCTCGAGCCCTGTACGTGTATCTAATTGGAAATTAATGTGAGGACGTATCCATTATCATCTTGATATTGCTTAGTAAATTAGCTTGAATTTGTATAACCTTGCGGTGTTGTAAATTGACGATATCCGCTATTAAATATTTGTTTGTAATTAAAAAGGTAAACGTTTACGTAATATATTCCAGTAAAAACATGTACTGATATTCTAAAATGAAATTATTTCTTTTTAAACTTACATTTAAAAAAGGTGATCAGAGAGATTTTTCCAACTGCCGCTTGATTAATTTATTATTTTTTTTGCATGGTGTAAAATAAACCAATGCTGCACCACGAAGTTTATCTGCACTTGAATAGCAGGGGCGGTCCTAAACTCGTCTCCGAGCAGATACTATCTAATGTCTGGTACATTAATTCGTATAAACACAAAGTTGTCCTGCCTATTAAATACAAATTAAATTCAAATTTATCTAAATTTAAAATTTACCCAAATCTACCATATATACTATATACTTATCCGTTAGTCGAAATAACATTCCTGGCTAAGAAGTGCTTTTTATTTGTAAGAAAGCATGGAAAGCTACGTCAGTTTGAGTGAACGTGGAAATCAAGTGCTAATTGTAGACTCTGTCAAATTTACCAAACACAAATCCTTAAAAAGTGGTGAAATATGTTGGCGATGTTCGAATTGCTCCTGCAAGGGAAAAGTTTATACTGTGGGTGCAGAAAATTTAATTGCGCGCAATGAAATAGAACATAGTCATGAAAAGAATCTGAAGAAACTAAACAGACAGATGCTAAGTGCTAGTGTAAAGCAACCGATGATATTTGTAAGAAGCCTTTAAAAATAATACATTCAGTTCTAAAAGAAAATACTGGTCATTTCAGTACAATCTCCGTTGAAGACATTCATTACATCCGCAACAATCTATATAATAAAAGAAGAAAATCCCTTACAGAAAAATAGGGCAGAAGTTAGTAAAAATGTGTTACAACATTGAATATTACGACACTGAAAAAAGAGAATTTTGTCTTTATCATCGACGAAGTTGAAGAAATTGTCGTATTCACATGCCTAACAAATGTGACTGTTTTATGCAATAGTGAAAGAGTATATGTCGACGGTACATTCAATTACCGTCCCGATCATTTTCTGCAGTTATTTACACTGAATATACATATTACAAAATGGGTATTATATCCCACTAGCATTTTGCTTACTGCCGAATAAAAAGGAGTATTCTTATAGAACACTTTTTAACCTGTTGCGAAAAAAGTGTCACAGTTTGGGTTTAAATCTGAACTCAAAAGTTATCGTAGCGGGTTTTGAAATTGCGATACACAATGCCATAAAAGCGGAGTTTCCAGATTCCAAAGTTATAGGCTGCAGATTCCATTTATCTCAACATGGTTTCGCAAAATTCAAATTCAGGGCCTTGTTCCTTATTATAAGAACGAAACCAGTGAAATTGTAAAGTGGCTGCGCTATATATTTGGTTTACCATTTTTAAATCCATCGGTAGTAGGCGATTTTCATGTTTTTGATTTTTCGGAAATACAACCTTAAGATGATCGTTTAAAACACTTTTCCGATTATTTGGCTGACAATTATATTTCAAAAGAAGCCGTTCTTCCATCTAGTTTGTGGGCAGAACTCATCGATAGCATAGAAAGAAGCATAAACGCTTGCGAGTCTTTCCACGCTCAATTTAATGCCAGTCTTTATTCAATGCATCCATCAATTTTTCATTTTATTGAAATTTTGAAGCAGTTTCAAACCGAGACTTTTATAAAAATTCAAAGTTTATCTGAATGTGCAAGAATACGATATCCAGTGCGTTACTAGAAAAATCGATGAGTATAATAATGGATCTGTTTCGAGATTTGATTTTGTTAAACGTATAGCTTATTTTTATAAACGTTAAATGTAAATGTTAATACAGGGTTGGCCATTTAAGGTTGCGGTTTTTGAAGTCATATTAAACATACAAAACATTAATTAAAAAAAATGATTTATTTGTGCAATTGAACAACAAGATCTGCGGTTTAATAGATCAGGTTTTCGAAGTGAGAGCCTCGATTAACGATAACATTTCGCAGCCTCTTCTCAAATTCTCCACAAACTGCCTGAAGTGTGGCGTACGGTATCGCTTCTATTCGCTGCCGTATTGCCATTTCAAGGTCATCCAGGGTGTCTATACCATCGCGATATACCATATCTTTTAATGATCCCCCACAGGTAGAAATCGCAAGGATTGAGGTCTGGACTATATGGTGGCCATGTTATCCCTCCGCCTGTGAACTGTTGAGCGTCAAGACCAATGATTCTGTTACCGAAATGTTCTTCAAGAATGTTGAAAACTTCTTCCGTGCGATGCGGACGAGCCCCGTCTTGCATAAACCATGCATTCTCCACCATATTTAATCCATGCGCCACGGGAATAAAAGACTCATTAAGCATTTCACAATATTTTTGCGAAGTAACGGTTCCATTGACAATCACGGGACCGATAATTCCTGCCGACGAGATAGCACACCATACAGTCAACCGTCGAGGATGAAGAGGACGAACAATTGCTAGATGTGGATTTTCTGTCCCCCAATATCTCCAATTTTGCTTATTCACATAACCAGATACATCGAAATGTGACTTATCGACCACCACACTCGTTCCAATGACATGCTGCCATTTTCAATGCGTTCGATGATTTCGTTCGCAAAATTGTAGCGTCGCTCCATATCAAACGGTCTCAACGGCTGATAGATCTGGATTTTGTATGCTTTCATCTTTAGATCTTGCTTTAGGATCCGCCTTAGTGTTGTACGGGGTATTTCAAGTTCTTGAGATGCTCTTGAGGTCGATGTTGAAGGTTGAGCTGTAAAGTGCTCCCGTACTCGTTCTATGGTTTCCGGTACCCGGATGGTCTTTTGACGTTCTCTAACAGTTGATCTTTCGTCTGCCGCAGATGCTGTTCCTTCAAATTTCACTACAATCCTAAGATATTGTCGGATTAGTAGACATGGAAACACAATAACGAATACTTTGTTACTTTTCTAAATTTATCCTTTTTTCCTTACCTTTTTATAGTGTTTTCCGTTGGTGCGTTATTTCTCCCGAACAGAGTACGCAAGTGTCTTGCCGTAGCTGCAAGAGATTCCCCATTTCTATAATAATATTTTATTAATTTCACACGCACTTCCGTTGGATACGACAAGGGAATAACGCGATTTTTAAAACCGCAACTTTAAATGGCCAACCCGTTATGTATTAGTGCTTTTACAAAACACAAGCAGGCATTTCTATTCCATTCTTAATTAATAAAATATATTTTGTGGCACATATGAGGCATTTATTGTATAAATAAATATGTTATCTATAGATTTTAAATAAGTATATGGGTGATTCATACTGGGATAAAATCGGGGACGAATTCATGAAGCTATTTTTGTGGACCAATTCTTCTCAGGGACAAGTTTATGTATATTTTTCAGGTGCGAGTTTAACTAATTACTTAATTTTATTTCTGGGGACGAGTTTAGGTGCGTCCAATGTTAATTGTAATTTTTGAATTTGTAGATTTGCTTGTTTCTGTTAATCTGTTTTGTGATTCATTTCCTCAATTTCTTGTATACCTATTTAAAATAAAATGGATGCAGGAAAAATAATGACAATATTGGGAACTGACATAGATGAGTTAGATAATATTTCGAGTAAAATAGCAGAATCAATCAAGCAGCAAAGAAGATGATGACATAATGGAAAATATAATTTAATTTAACTAGTTATATACTATAACTTAAACGTGATCACACCACTCCACATATTTAGCATTAATTACAAAACCAATATTTGGCATTTTTAGCAATTAATATTTATAATTTACAGTGGCGGCTCGTGAGTTATGAAAGAGGGTGAGCACAAAAAAACTTACTTATTTTTTGTACATAAAATCCATTCTTCTAATTTTTGAATTGGCCTCGTAAAGCTACGCAAAATTTTATACACATAATTAACCGGCGCAAAATATGACGATTTTTTCCACATCTTCACTGTACTTAATTTTATGTTGCAAATAAGCACTGTCTAACTGTTCACGTGTATCCACTTTGCTTAGAACACTAAAATCCACGCCTGCATTCATGTGAGAAACGGAATTTTCGTATTTCTTTGCCCTTTCTGCGATATTCTCTAAATCATTCAACCCTTGTTTATTCCACGCACTAACCTCTTTCTTAAAAATTAAGCAGATAAAACAAAATAGTTTATTTGTTAGTGAAGATCCGCTTATCCACTCATTTTTTTTTCATATATATTTTTATTGATTACTCTATTGTAAGTTCGAGTTTTACTTGTTGAAGTGTAGTTTATTTGAAGTTCAGGGATAGGCCTTCCTTTCTTATTAATTAAAAGTTTTTCCTCACATGATAGCGGGTTTCTTAAAAGATTATTCACACTATTAACTTTCATCATTAATAATAAACACGTGGAGTACGCGCCGAAAACTATACAATCATAATAAACGCAAGACGTTAACTGGAATCGAGCGATTTTGTACCCTAAAACAAGCGATAAAAACATAAGAAGAAGACAAGCGAAACTGGCCGATCCATATTCGGAATGGGTACATCTGAAATCGTGCCCCGGAATATAGTTTTGAGCGTTTACGCGCTAGTGTCTGTGGTGCGGAAGGAAACATTGATACCATCGTTATAAAAATACGTAAAAATAATAAAATACAATAAGCACTGAATTACATGCGAATTTTTTTCTGTGTTTATCTTGGTGGTTGGGTGGGCACGTGCCTTTGTGCCCTTTAGTATCAGTCGCCACAATTTACAGCACAAATTAAAAAAAAATAATTAGGTACTATATAGAATTAGGTTTTGGTTGGATTATGTTATGTCATTTTATTGGTTTTGTGAAGGTTATGCAAGGAACTCTAATTACTGACATCTACACTAAAATCCATAAAAAAATCTATTCCTTTATATTTCCGTATTGTTGCAGCACTCTGTAACAGCTGACTATAAAGTGGAGTGCAAACTGAACTGAGTTGCATTGTCCTGAAAAACAAAGGAAAAGACATTTTGTGTAATTATTTCTTCCACAGAAAAAAATATAAAAAGAATAAAGAGCTAGTTTTAACAAAGCGCTGTAAATAATCTTAAAATGAATAATTCCTGATTATTTTTAATCAGACTAATATACCTATACATCATGACAACGATGTTGGTAGGCTTGAAGTATTATAACTCTTTGAAGTTATAATCGTCTTTGACAAGTAAATTAATAATAAGATCTCCACACGCAACCAATCCTCACATATTTTCACCGAACGGCCGTATTTATAGACCGGCAATATCTTCTCGTATTGTCCTTAATATTGCACTCATACACGCGCACTAGTAGACTAAAGCCATTAAAATACCTTCGCCGAAGAACAAGTACACCGCGAAACGGCATATCGATCATTAATATCTCCGGTATTTTTTTGCGTTTGAAGACTCTCTGGTATTTGTCTTTCCACTCGAACAACCACTAGATACGACACAGTTCTTTTCTATCGAGTCGCACAATGAACATTTCTTACCCATTCGCGTTCTTTATTAGTTTTTTTTCCTATTTCGTTGTTTTGTCGGAATCCGTTATTCATGGAGTTGTTTGCTGTGAAATTTTCCCAAATTACCATAATTTTTTAGTTGCCAGACATGAATAGCAGCTTTTATTAAAATTTGGAATGGAATACGTAATATCAACGTAATACAAATTCAGTCGATATGATCAGTTAGCGTCTACTTATTAATAGCGTCTTCATTTTATGTACCTTGTTATACTTGAAAATTGTTAATTTTTGTAGTATAATTTTTCATAGGTTCGCATAATTTCATTATATTTAAGATCAAGAATTTCCCCTCAGTATTACGTTTCTGAATATGTTGTGTCAACTTTCAGTTATTTTTATTGTTAACTAATTGTTGGGCATTCCCCTAAGTACCTAATGCTATTCGGAAAAAATCGTTTTGCGATCTTAAAAGTAAGGGATGAAGGCGCCTAGAACCGTCACTAATCAAAGTACCATGCTCACTGCTAGTGTAGTTTGACACGTGGGTTATATACACGCTGTATTAATTAGATTTCACGTAACCACGACAAAGTCGTTAATTTGTCGTGGCTTAGTTCATTGTGTTTGTGAAATTTTTAAATTTAGTTGCATGCAGTTCCTTTTGTTAGAATCTCTGGTTTGAGGATTTGAAAGTCGAGACGCCATCATTACACACCTGATAGATGTAACTAAGGTCGAACTAGTTATCAGGTACATCAATTTCAACTATTTGGTTTTAAGCTACATAGATTATTTAGTTTTTCTTAACTTGCTTTAATCCTTTTTCTTCTTAATTACTTAACACATACTTAATAATCACTATCATTGCGTCACTGCACTTAAGGCCTCATTTAAATTCATGTAGATTATCTGTAAGCGAAATTCGTGAATTTTGTATCATTTCAACTGTGTCTTATACTATAACACAAATACATTTCAAATTTACATTGTTATATATTACTAACTACGGCGCGCAGGCGCAGCGATCGCGATAGGAAGGTGGCCGAAAATACAGGCTGGCCCAAAATGACCGAAGGGGTTTGAGTTCATTATAACTTCTTATTTAAGACATAATTATTAAATTTTTTTAATTTTAAATACAGTGTATTAATGGAGAATATTTTTAATTATGAAAAATTATATCTCGCAAGTGGTGACCATTTTCTGCTTCGCATATTCGTGCTCTTTCCAAAACAATTTCCATAACCTTTCGCAAAACTTCAGGTGTTATGTTGTTGATTTCGTCGCGTATTTTATTTTTTAATTGCTGTATGGTTCGAGGCTTATTAATATAGACTTTTCCATTCAAAGAACCCCAAAGGAAACAGTCTGAAGCGGATAAATCCGGTGAACGCGGAGGCCAATTAAAATCGCTTGTACGGGAAATAATTCGTTCACCGAAGATGTCGCGTAAAAGAGCCATTGTGTCCCTCGCAGTGTGCTTTGTGGCTCCATCCTGTTGGAACCATACTTGCGGATGGTTTTCCACGGCTGGCCTTAAAAAAATTTCCAACATTGTCCGATATCTAACACCAGTAAACGGCGACACCGTGTTCATTTTCAAAAAAATATGGGCCAATTATCCTTTCCGACGAAACACCGCACCAAACGGTACACTTAAGTGGGTGTAATTCTCGCTGTTGAACTACTCTTGGATTTTCCGTAGCCCATATCCTGCAGTTTTGCCTATTAACGAACCCATTTAATTGGAAATGGGCTTCGTCGCTCATAATTAAATTATGAATAAAATCATGATTTTCTTCTGCTTTTTGATGAAAATAAATTGCATAATCAAGTCGTTGCTGGTAATCTGTCGGTTTCAATTGTTGGACAAGCTGAATTTTGTATTGAAACATTCTTATTGTATGCAAAATTCTCTGCAGCGACCCTCTTGAGAGGCCAAGTTGTGTCGAAAGTCTCCTGGTTGATGTTTCTCCATCCTCCCGAATATTCTCCTGTACCCGTTCAATATTGTCATCCGTGTGCACCGTTCGTCGTCTGCCGGCACCAGGAAGGTTCCTTATTGCCCCTTGTTCTCGAAAATTTGCAACCAGACGGTTTATTGTTGACTCTGAGGGTCCAACCCGCACATTAAAATAACAACGATATGCACGCTGAGTTAAAACAATGGATCGTTGATTTGAGAAATAAAGTTCAACGATTTTGGCACGTTGTTCAATTGTGTACTGTTCCATTTTAAATTCCCCAAGTCTTTTTTACAAAATACTGAAAACAAAAAAAAATATAATAAAAAAGTTATAAGGAATTAAATCCCCTTCGGTCATTTTGGGCCACCCTGTAGATCGAAACCGGTAGTCGTATCGCACAAATTTTATGGGAGCTTCTATTTATTGTATATGCTCTTTAGTCACTGGAGACGTGGGTGGCTAAATGAAAGATGGTAGGTGGTGCCATTCAGTTTTACTTACGGAAGCTCAAATCTGAAAACGGAGAAAAGGGATCGCAAGCGCATGCGCATATAGACTACTAAATACAAAAGCGAAATCCAAAATGGCGACATGCTACGCAGGATATCTGCAATCTGAAAAGAAAAGTTCAAAGCAGCCAATTTGCTAAAGAAAGGAAAACAAGGTAAAGAAAAATCTAGAAAACCGTAAACTCGTATATTAACAAATTAAACAAAAAGACAACGCTAAATGAAAATGGTATTCAGTGCCAACCACAAAACAAATAAATATCTTTTTTAGAAATATGATTGAGTTCGTCCAGTATATAGAAAATTTTTAAATTTAAACATTACCAAAAAAAGTGATTTTATAAAAAAAACTAAGCATAATATGAAATGTAAGCACATAAAATAAGTATCTAAGGAAATAGAAGACAAAGGCATACATTAATTAAATTATAAACTTACACAAAAAAAATTCCGAAGATAGTCTAGATTTACAAGATTAAATGAAAGCCTTTTCCAGGGCACCATAGAGACAGACGCACATAGTTATAACAACTATACACCTAATAATTTACCTTAAGTGTAATTTAAAAGTTTAATCAAATATATTGCTAACATACTATAGACTTTATCGTTAGTGCATCTACACGGGAATGTACAGTTTCTTTTATACATGTCTCGCAAAACCGAGAACATGTGTTTGTACAGAGATGTAGGTGGCAAAAAAACAGTTTTTAATATCTCAACGACCAACGCAATAAGAAATTTGACTTTAAAATATTATGTACCAAAATGAATAGAAATTTAGAATATATTTAAATACAGTAAAAAGAATAATACTATGTTCTAAATAAAATTATTACCCATAAAAACTGAATCTAAATTGAAATATAAATTTAATTCAAATAGGAAATTTATTCTTAAAACAAAAAATAGGTAATTTATTATTAAATTAATAGAAGGTAATCATGAGTAGTTAACATTCAAAACGTTAAATTAGTTTTATAAGTAACAAAAATTATATCATAAAGTCATACGAGTTACTCTATTTTTCTTCGTTCGTCCAGGACACAGATCGGTATCTACATACAATCAGCTGGAAACGAGAGTCACAGTGACATCCAGTTCTCGAAAAAATGCAGATTCTACGTCTTCTTCTCCACTAATTGACACTGGAGAATCGAATTCGTCGGTAGTTGCAGACTAAGGTGCAAGGCGTCTGATTTTTTGTCATCACCAGAGAAGTTTTAATTAAGTCGGAGTCCGTATAAGAAGTGCCGCCAAAAGGTACTATACTGACCAGGCAGGAAGTTTTCCCCTTACAAGCTTCTCAAACGTCGACATCGTTATACAGAAATTCTGTAAAAATTTCATTTTCTAAGCTTGCTTCTATAAGCGATTAAAACTTAAAATCGTCGTAGATTTCGTGAAAAACTAACTTCCTCTTATACGAAGATTCACACACTACTACCACTGACAACTGGATTCGATCACCGTCTTTGCACGAATGACGCTCCACGGCAGATGCAAACGGAAGCGAAAGGGAGCGATACCATTTCAATATATTAAAATCAGAGGGCGATACTGTTACAAAATATTAACTCAGAGGGCGACACAGTACGCGTTGAATGAATTTGAACTCGCAAATGAAAAATAGTATACCGGTGCTCGGCGGTAAGAATATAAAATAAGAAAAGAAAATTACGAATGTAACAATATACTACTATTTTCTTGTACATTTCATATTATAATGAACTATTCTACATATTTCCAAATCATTAAAGGCATTTGTTAAAATTTAGTGATTCTTTTATTGAACACTTTTGAAGTAACGCATTCTTACTTCTTTTGTATGACCAAAATTTATTATACTAAAATCAGAAGTGCTCACTTCATTCTAGTTTAATAACATCAACTATTGTATTTATGTAACACAAAAAAGGAAGAGGAGCTTCTAAAAAATTACCTTCGAGAAAACAGCAACCTACGATCTTGAAATAAGCTAGCTGAACACATCAGTCGTTTAGTATAGTAAAAAAATACGTTAAATATTTAATTAATAAATTTTATTGTTATAATCTATTTAATTTATTTGCTATAATGCAAAAATTTTGCGGTTGAAATAAATAACTGAATTTTCATATACAGTATGCTCACTTGTACACCACAAAATTTTGATCATTTTATTATATTGTCGTTACATTCCTCTCTAGTTTATAGCTATTCCTTTCTAAGAGCGGAGCGTTAGATAAAATATACAGGGCAATCCAAATTAAGTGTTCACCATTGGTAACTTTGTTATTATTAAAGATACAAGATTGTTTAAATTAGCAAACTAGTAGTACTTTTAACGCTCTTTAAGATGGAAGAATTAAAAAAAGCAAATGAGCAGCGCGTTTTCGAGTTTTCCCGAAAAATATTTTTTTTTCAAATGGAAACCCCTGTATATTATATCATTTACTGTTAGAAATTCAATTTTTAAACAAAAAATCTTATAAGAACTTTTTTACTGGGATTAAAAACACTTGAGTTATAATGTATAAACAAAAACAGCTAAATAATTTTTATAAACTTTATTTTATACATAAACATATCATTAAAAGAAAATAAAAATCACTGATTTTTTCATAGAAGGTGTTCAAAAATACCACCTTGTTGTTCAATACATTTTTGAACACGTTTCTGAACTTGTCGAACTGCTTTTAGTATGGTCCTACCATCTATTTGGTTTATCTTTTCACTAACTGCAATTTTTAGGGCGTTTACGTTTTCGTACCTTTGCTTATAAATCTTTGTCTTTAAATAACCCCATAAAAAAAATCAAGCGGTGTTAAATCTGGCGATCGGGGAGGCCACTGAATAGGACCATTTGTTCCTATCCATGAATTGTTAAAAATAGTATTTAAAATTTGATGAGTACCTCTGTAGTTGTGCGCAGGTGCGCCATCCTGCTGAAAATGCAGATTCTGTCTACTTATGAGATCAATATTGTCTAAGAAATTATTCAAAATTTCAGTCAAAAATTCTATGTACCTTTCACCAGTTAGAGTGCCCTCATAAAAGAAAGGACCAACAATCCTTGAACCAATTAAACCGCACCAAACATTAAAACTGTAACGGACTTGCGGGCGTCTTGGATGTACTAAAAGAAGATTTTCCTTTGATCAGTAATGATGATTTTTTGTATTGTACATTCCAGAATTTGAGAAATTTGATTCATCGGTCCATAAAATATAGCGAAAGTTGTTTACATTTTGGCGACAAAAGTTAAGATACCAGTGGCAAAAAAACATTCTTCTCTCTGGATCCCCTGGCAAGAAAACTTGAACTGGTTTGTACTTATAAGGAATGAATTTGTGTTTCTTCAGAATCCTATGCACAGTACCGTGACTCAAATCAGATTCCTTGATAATATCTAGTATGGAATTCTCACGGTTGGCCTCAAAATATGCAAGAACTAGAATTTCCGTGGCCTCGCTTATTATAAAAGTCCTTCTTGTTCTTGTTTTGGCAAAAACACTCTCATTGCCTCTAAATTTTCGGTACAGTCTCAGAAAAAATTTGCTCATTTGGTTGTGTTCGGAGTGGATATAATTCAGCGTAGTGTTCTTTTGCCCTCCTAGAGGATTTTCTGCACACTAAATAAGATTCTAACATATCACACTTTTCTGCATGGGTAAAAATCATTTTTTTGTCAAATTAATAACTAGCAAAATGAAATTTATGAGTGAAAGACTACTAAAACTGTACTAATATTTGACGTTTACTAGAAAGAATTAACGTCGTTATCATAGAAACATAGAAATGCACTTGACTTAGCTGTTTTTGTTTATTCACTATAACTCAAGTATTTTTAATCCCAGTAAAAAATTTCTCATAAGATTTTTTGTTTAAAAATTGAATTTCTAACAGAAAATGATATAATATACAGGGGTTTCCATTTGAAAAAAACATATTTTTCGGGAAAACTCGAAAACGCGCTGCTCTTTTTTTTTTAATTCTTCCATCTTAAATAGCGTTAAAAGTACTACTAGTTTGCTAATTTAAACAATCTTGTATCTTTAATAATAACAAAGTTACCAATGGTGAACACTTAATTTGGATTGCCCTGTATACTAGGACTGCATTATATGTACAGTTACACAGTAATGTTACACATTACATTAGAATGGCAAGCATCATAGTTACTTAGTTGTTTGCGATTTATTTTCGGTTGTAAAATTTATTGCAGAATACCAAGACGGTTTTCGGAAAAAGAGATCAACGTCAGACCAGGTGTGCATGTTAAACAGATTCATTCAAAGTTTTCCACTGTTATCTATCACGAAGTTTGTCTAGCTTTGCATTATCTCCAGAGTCGCTAGATTATACAAATTACCTTGTTCTTGGCTTTCGTTTTGGTTTTCGCCTCTTTGAATTACCAGTAAGAAGCCTCTTAAGCCATCCTCGTGTCACGAATACATCACGTGTTTTATCCAGTTTATTCTATGCCTGAGTTGTTTTAAAACATGTTTAATTCAGATACGTCATACATTTTTTCCTCTTCGAAAATGGGTTCGTCAATTTTTCGTATAACTTTTCTTGACCTTTTGTGGGTGCAGGTTTTACAACTATAGCATCTAACTGTTATTTAAAGTCTTTAAAGCTAGAAAGATGTAAAAATTTGTTATCTAAAATAAACTATTCCGATTTAATTAAAATTGTTTTGCACGGAATCATTTCAATAGAAAATTGTTAAAGAATCGATTTATATACATTTTTGAAAAAAAGACTTCTGTTTCCACTCACAAACGAGTTTTATTCCACCGAAGACTTAGCGTTTCTTTATTTTTGCAAAATAAGCGTTGTCTTTGAATAGCTCCTTCTTCTTATACTGCTTCTTAGATCAGATAGGCTAAAGTTTTTCTAGATATAGCCAACACGTTTCCAAGATAAACCCTTATTCACGGTGTTCATCGTTCCTTGCCTACAAGATACCGATCGCGACAGGTCGGACGCAGCGAGAATGTTTTCAACATCTCGAAATTAATGCGATAATTACTTGGAAATTTGCTTCGCGCTGCAAAGGCCGCAGCAAATCTCTTTTAAGTTTTCATTTACCAGTAAGTGGCGAGACATTGATGCGTCGTCTGCTACGTTATATCTTCTAGTAATAAACACCGCTCCTCTAATCTCATTATTACTTACTACACGGTTGTTCTTGGATATGGGCGTGCGAGTTCTACGGTGTCGTGGCATGTAAAAACGATTCCTTTAACATTATTCGCAAATGTATAAGATTAATTGCTACGAGGGTCACTTTTTATATTTTTACAAAATCTGGGAAGAAAACAAAATTTTTGGGAACCTAGTATTTTATTGTTCTTCAAAATATTCGCCTTTATGGTCTATACACTTTTGCATGCGTACCAACCAGTTCTCAAAACATTTTTTCCACTCTAAAGGTTGTATCTCAAAAACATGGTTTTCAAAGGCTTCGACTGCTTCTTGACGTGTTGAAAATCGCTGTCCCCGCATTTTTGTTTCACAGTTGGGAACAAAAAGAAATCATTCGGCGATAAGTCAGGAGAATATGGACAATGAGACATTATTTCAACACTTTACTCCTTCAAATAGTGAACTGTTAGACGTACTGTATGGAAACTCGCATTGTCGTGATGAAGAATAATGCGACGTTTTCGGTAGTTCTTCCTGATTTCGTCTATGACTTTTGGCAAACAAATTACTGTATACCATTCAGCGTTACCAGTTTTTCGATCCTGTAAAAGAATTGTTGCGATGTGTCCTGTACAGCCGAAGAAACAAGCGATCATTTTCTTGGAAGTGCTCCTTGCACGAACAATACGCATATATCCATGTTTCGTCACCTGTGACGATGTTGTATACGGATTTTGCGGTTCTTACGTTGAATTTTTTGCGCATGTCTTTACACCAATTGACACGAGCTGCTTTCTGTTCACGTTCATGTAAAATCGAATGAATTGCAGTCTGCGATCTGCCAAGAGATGCCTCTACCTCACAGTAAGTTACATATCGATCGTGTTTTATCATTTTCCGCACAGCATCAATGTTTTCACAACAGTTTTCGGTCGATCTTTACGTCATCCATTACTCACTGAGGCACGACCATAACGAAATTCTGCAAACCAATTGTAAACTGTGTTCTCTGATGGTGCTTCATTACCAAACGTAGAGCAAAGCGATATAATGCATTCTTGTGGAGTTAGACCTTTTTTATAATCGTAAAGAATCATCCGACGACAATCCTCCATTATTTTAGAAACTCACTGTCTCAAAACTGTTACTGTCAACAAACTACTGACTCAATTTCTAAGCTATCGCGGATTTCTCATTGACAAATGTCAAACTTTAAGAATATAGTGATTATTAGAGTGGACCAATTCGGAGCGAAAGCAGAGGCGTATTTTGTATCGGCACCAGTGTCTCTATCTTTATGTCTTGCGCTATGCACGTGGCGTTGCAAATTTGATTTTGTTAAATGGTTTATATATATTTCTAAATTTTTAGTTCTGCTTTTCTAATTTACGGCCACAATCCTGGTAATATAAGGCCTTGTAATGTTTCCCAATATTTATCTAAAGCTGGTACACGTCTTTTGTGGCTCATTAATTGATAGCGGAGCATAAGATGAAAACAGTTCAGATCTTGGTAATATAAATTATACTTGTTTTTTTTATATATATTTTTTTTTAAATTAGTTTTTTCCAAAAACACATCCAATTCATTAAAGTGCAAAAATTCATCTCTCAAATTGTTTCAATAACTCACTATGGCAACCCAACAGCTCTTTCTCTTTTTAAGTTCATTGGTCGCTTTAGTTATACATAATTTTCCAAAATATTTGACATTTATACTATAATTTTGATCCTTGATTAATATTATGAACTTATTGGTTTACAATTAAATTTTCCTTCACACATAACTTTTGACATTACCAAACATTAACAATAGTATACAAAATTAACTAAATTTACATAGTTCTATAATTTTGGTAAATGTAAGAAAGTCATATACTTTTGAAATTTAATTATAGATTTGACACTCTAAATTAAGAAAACAATACAAATATAATAAACTTCCACCTTCTAAGAAATCCCAATAACAGAAATGTAACAAATTAAAACTAGTGTTTTCAATAAGTTTATTAACATTTTTATTATATTTACCTTCTCTCCCTCATAAAAAATAATTTGTGGAAAGAATTGTAATAAATTATTTTTGAATTAATTGTTATAGTTAATCCTCTGTTTATTTTATTTTGTTTATTTAATTTATTTTTAAGAAAAATAAAAGTAAATTATAAGCCTATAGAATATTTATGTAACATGTGTTGCCTAATCATTATAATATATGTAACGGTTTAAATATTTAAATTTCTTTTATAGTGTATCATTGTAGTATATTAACATTATTTATATTATTTTGTTTAAGATGAATCTTCTATTTTGTCTTATATTATGTATCAAAGTTTAAAAACATTTGTATTATTTTGTTATCATTTGAATCAGAACTATCTAGGTAATAAGTATTATTGTAATCAATTATATATATAAACCATTTAACAAAATCAAATTTGCAACGCCACGTGCATAGCGCAAGACATAAAGATAGAGACACTGGTGCCGATACAAAATACGCCTCTGCTTTCGCTCCGAATTGGTCCACTCTAGTGATTATATATCTCAAAACACCATCTACTGGTCGATTGTAAAAATATAATAAAAATATAATAGGTGTATAATAGAAATAATTTAAAACTACTCTTAACATTGGAATTTAGTAGCGTGTATACCACCCTTTACACACAGTAACACTCTCTACATGAGTATAAAATTAGTATACTTAATATTGCAACCCACGCAGTATTATTCCCAAATCTTTATGTCGCTATAAAACAGAAAGTGTCCTTGCCATTTATATTATATACCGTTCATATTATGTATTGTTCGTTTTATATGTATAAAGAGTTCAGAATAATTTCTGAGAATATCTCAGTTATTTATATTTGTAAATCCAACGTCACAAGCAAACACATTTATATTCACCCACGTGTCATATCTACAGCCATATGTACATTAGCGGTTAACCTGTCAGTTCAACCAAAATCGCTTTCTGTAGGTGTCAACTCTTGAGTCATTGAACACTGGGAACGTTGGGTGGCTGCCTGCGCTCCGAACCACTTACTAATATGGCGATACAAGGTAGATAGAGACTTGAAAATTAAGAAACACTTTACTGTTATAAATAACTATATCCAAATGTTAATCTAAATTGCTTTCAATTCAAAGTTTTACGTTTTTTTTTTCTTGTATTAATAAAATCAATTCGCTCATGTTTGATTGATAAATAGATGGTTAGATAGATAGGTAGATAAAAGGATATGTAGACATTATTAATTGCAATTATTGTGGCCAGTCAAATAAAAAACAAACTGAATAATTTGGTAAAAGTTGTTTCAAATAATTTATTGTACAATGACATAAATTACGATATTGTTTTGCTAAACTTTGGCTTCATAAGGTAAATTAATCGTAGTGATGGTAGATTAGCTCTGTCTTAAACTACAATGCTTCTGACTGAAGCTGTTGCTTGTTTCTATATCTTTCAGTAAACATGTACAAATTACATCTTGCAATATATTTATAATTTCAAATACTTTTACAGTTGAGGTGGGATGCTATTTAAAATTTAGTTTTTTTTATTTAAAATTTTTTAATTTCAATTTTATTACTAAACTCTAGTGCTTGTAGATAACGAGGCACTCATGCCGTAAAAGGTATTACTAATAGTAAAAGTGTCATAAAATCACCTGCTTGGCATTGGATTTAATTGTTTTCTATGTCGTCTTAAAGGTTTTATACGAGCGGTATTAAATGTCAAATTGACTTGATTTTCTATGATTTTTCATCTTCTTCGTCTTCTTCACTTCTTCAGTTAAAGTATAAGTGGCTAATTTGACTTGCAAGATGTAAGTATAAGTGGTGTTTTATCGTCGTTCTATTTAATTTTTCTCATCGTCTTTGCTCTGCCTTCGGTGATGATGCACTTACGACATTATATCGTTGCAGCCGTCGCATTGCACAAGATAATTACTGGTGTGTTTCTAATGCTGCGAGGTATTCGCGTAGGCGATCACGACCTTTAAAAAATAATGAGAGGAGTTTGCATAAACGGGGACGGTCAGGATCGACTCCGACATGATTTGAAATAGATATTTAAACTGTTGCATACAAAATACGTTCGTGTTTATTCATTTAGAAGCTCGGGTAGTGATTTAAAAGAATAAGCACTAACATCTTGCCCACGGACAATTCTGAAGATTGTTTAATAATCAGTATTACTATCATTTCTTCATTCGTTTTTTATATTATTTTTTTAATATCCCATATTTCGTTTTGTAATCCTCACGTAACTGATTCAGTTAGTTTTCAATAAATTATACATATTTCGTTTAAGAATTTTGTATTCCTATTATTCACCCAGAAAACTGTCTTCCTTTTGAGATAATTCCTTTAAAAATATTAATCTTCAGTAGCTCCGCTTGTTCAAAATCTATACATGTTTTTGAATGAATATTCCTTTTATTCCTAATGAAGTAATTCTACAATAAACATTTCATAAAACTGCTTATATTCATCATTAATGTGAATTTCGGCGCCCAGCGTGGGACCGGTGTGGCATTATTTCTATTAATATTGTGGTACTTATAATTATTATAAGAGTCGTTATTTATTGCGAGAAATAGTGCATGTAACTACTGATTGCGGATTCTATGAATGCAACTTCTATGAATTTTGGCGCCCAGCGTGGGGCCTGTATAAAATTATTTTAATTACTATTTAGGTATTTATAAATATTATTAAAGCTCATTATTCCCTTGCTTAATACGAGTATAAGTTGAAAAGGTACTATATTCGATGTAATAATCATGGAGATTTCTATACAATGTATTTATAGAGTTTCTCTATTATGTCGAGTCATATGTCATTTGTTTTAGTTAAAATATTTATTTATAAAACTCCTCCAAACTAGTCTTTTTTCAACTTTTGTTTCTGATTCCCAGTTTTCGAGATTTTAATTGCCGGTCAGTATGATATGAAAAACTTTGAGGTTTTCTAAGATTGTGCCACCTTTTTTTTCTTTTCCTCCCCCTCCTCCTTCTTCTTCGTCTTCTTCTTCGTCTCCTTTTTCGTCTTCTTCTTCGTCTTCTTCTTCGTCTTCTTCTTCGTCTTCTTCTTCGTCTTCTTATTCACCTTCTCCATCGTCTTCTCATTCTTATTCTTCTTCTTCTTTGTCTTCTTCGTCGTCTTCTTTATCGTCTGCTTCTTCTTCTTCTTGTTCTTCTTCTTCGTCTTCTTCTTCGTTTAATTCTTCGTTTAATTTTTCTTCTTCTTCTTCTTCTTCTTCTTCTTCTTCTTCTTCTTCTTCTTCTTCTTCTTCTTCTTCTTCTTCTTCTTCTTCTTCTTCTTCTTCTTCTTCTTCTTCTTCTTCTTCTTCTTCTTCTCCTTCTTCTTCGTCTTCTTCTTCGTCTTCTTCTTCATCTTCTTTTTCGTCTTCTTCTTCTTCGTCTTTTTCTTCTTCTTCTTCTTATAATTTTGGGTTGGACGCCAATACAACCAGGCACTTGAGCACAGTGCACTTTGTGCCACCCCAATAGATCTCTCAGTTCCACTCTGTTGGTCCTATATCCTCGATAAAAGCCATTATCTTCCTCAAGGGAAGTTTGAGTACTCTCCTAGGATCCAATAGAGCTCTTCCGAAATCTTCGTGTCCGAGTCCTTTCAGTTCCTCACAAGTGCATATTACATGAAAGCTAGTTTCCTCCTGTTTTTCACATCTCCTACACCAGGGCTGGCTAAGCAAGCCGATGCTGTACACATGCTTCTTTAAAGGACAATGTCCGGTTATTTCTAAATTATTTTTTGTTACTCCAATTAGGTTGGCTGAAATCTCAGCATCCAGCTCCCTTGGTAGTGTTTTAGTATGGAGTTTACCCTCCGTTAGCCTCCATTTGTTTTTACGTCTTCTTTCTCGCCATAACCAGATCTTCCTTCTATCGGAATCCTTAGCGATTCCACATCCAGATCCTAGTCATATGAAGTTCCATTTAGTACCTTCCTTGGCCAGTTCGTCGACTATTTCATTGACTTTAATTCCCTCATGTCCTAACGCCCATATCAGTGACACAATATTGTCTTGTACCAATCTATTCAGGACCCCTTTGAAAGGAGGTATTGGAAGTTCAACATTTTTCATCATTATACTTTTCGCAATTGGATCAACAGTAAACAGTATTTCATTTATGGAATGTGTTACACTAAATGGTGATAATGTTGAAAGATAATTATGTCCATTGGTAGTACAACAAAATGATTCTATTTTGAGACTGGTTTCATTATTTTGTCTATATTTGTTCTTGTTTTATGGAGTCAGAGACCTTAAATATTAATTCGACTTTGTAATTTTTTCATGTGAGACGACTTTGGTTTGCGTTGAAAATATCATTGAAACGAGGTAATAAGATCAGTGATATAATTCGAAATATAAAAGCTCATTCGTGCAAAACAAGATTCAAACACTTGTTAGTCAATTGTTCTGCATGAAATGGTAATGCTTTTAAACTACGAAGCATTATATTAGTCCTCTATATTCATGTAATTTTTAAATCATATAATGTAACAAGCATTCATGCATATGTACCTTCGACGGTCCTGTATCTATGTACTGGTGATGCCGCTGTTCGTCTTGTGTAAGAATCTCTTGAATAATTCAAGCGTATACAGTTGATGGTAATGGGGTCTTAGAGCCCACGGAGTGCTTCGCCTGTTATTACTTCAATTCCTGATGTATGTAAATATATTACTCGTTTTGAGTGACATTATATTACTAGCCTCATGTCTGAGTCCGATATAACTCTTATAATTGCAGGTAATGGAATTTATCTCTTTGTGTGTTCTATTAGTTCGAATTTGTTCTTTTTCAATACATGCAAATGAGCTATTTCTATGCAGTATGTACATTTGCGTCGACTAACTAATATAATGTCGAAAAAATAAATTAATTTGAGTGAAGTTAGGGTGAACAGTTACAGACAGAAGTTAAAATGGAGGTGGGGAGTACAAATATTAATTTACGATAGAAAAGTTTTAGAACTAATTATAGTACTTTTTGAGATATAGCGAGCCGACTGAAGGATTAAAACTGTTAAGTATATTATGGGCCCACAAGTACCCGAGCACAGCGGCATGTATGTTTATTATACAAACGACTGATTAGAAATATTAGAACATTTGATACCCAAACAGGACTATATTAAAACAAAATTACACAATGCATTGACATCTTAACCCAATTACTACCAACGTCCTTTTAAAAGGTCGGTATAGAAATCTTTTTTTTTGTACAACTTAAACTACTTTCCGAAAGATGGTGCTCCAGTCTATCATTAAACAGAGCATGTACAACGTCTTTCCAAGATTTGCAGCAGTGTAAGTTTTGAAGACTTGCAGGTATTGTAAATTGTGTGTGAAACATTTTTTTACGTTCTCTCATGGACAATTGGAGGTAAGAATAATTACGTAATTCCAAACATAACATCACTATTTATTTACACTGATGAGTTGGTATAGTCATAACTTTATGGTTTTACACTTAGACATCTTTGTTTTTTGCTTCATTTTTGCAACATAACCTTACAAACACAACCGTCCTTTTAAAAGGACAATGGTTAAAACACGTACTATTTTGTTTTCAGTTTGAAGCTTACACTCCATGAGCTATTAGAAGAAGTAGAATACATTGATGATGTTCACAGTATACCAGACGCTATAGAAGTGTTTTCTCCCGTTAAAGCTAATGAAGAGGCTACCGATGAAGACTCCGGAGATGATGAAATTGTTACTATGAACAATCTTCCAGGTAGAATATTGAATACTCAAGCTGAAGCTATTTTTGATACCGATCACGATAGTGATGATGATATCCCATTGTCACATTTTAAAAAATATAAAAAAAGACAGAAATGTAATCATTGGGTTAGGGAAGACATTACAAATAATTTACCAAAATGGCAAGATGAAAGTACGGCAAATAATAATATGTCTTCCTTGGACTTGTTCAGTCTCTTTTTTGACGAGAAACTTTGGCAAATGATACTAAATTATAGTAATCTTTATGCAGTGCAACATAACAGAAATGGAGATATTACACTAGATGAAATAAAATGTTTTTTTGGAGTACTTATTTACAGCGGTTATACAAGTGTCTCAAGAAGATCTTTGTATTGGGAAAACAGCTCTGATGCTAATCATCAAATTGTGTACACCGCAATTTCACGGAATCGTTTTAATTTTATAATGCAAAACCTACACTGTTGTGACAATACAAATCTAAAAGTTGGTGACAAATTTGCAAAAGTTAGTTCACCAAAAAATTTCTTTCTTTTGCCCCTATACAAGAAAACCATAGTGTAGACGAGTCCATGATTCCGTATTTTGGACGGCATGGTTCGAAACAATTTATCAGGGGCAAGCCCATTAGATGGGGTTTTAAATTTTGGATGGCCACAACTATAAACGGCTACATAGAATGTTTTGAACCATATCAAGGATCCACCACAAATCTTTCAGAAAGATACAAAGACTTGGGTTTGGGCGCAAGTGTGGTCTTATCATTCGTTGACAAAATAATCGCAGCAAAAGGTCAGCTGCCTTTTCATGTCTACTTCGATAATTTTTTTACGTCGTGGGAGGTACTTTTGGTGCTTAGAGACAGAAATATAAAAGCTACTGGTACGGTGAGAGAGAACAGAATTCCAGTATCAATTATAAGGTCTGGTATAGAATTGAGAAAAACAGAAAGAGAGACATTTGAATATGCTTTAGAACGGGAGGAGAATATAATAGTCTGCCGATGGAATGATAATAATATTGTTACCATTGCTTCCAATTGTAAATCTGTACTACCAACGACTAATGTGACTCGATATTCTCAAAAAGAGAAGAAGAACATATCTGTGCCTCAGCCCAAGTTGGTAAAAAAATACAATCAGAATATGGGTGGAGTAGACAGGGCAGATCAGAATATCAGTCTTTATCGCGTGAGTATTAGAGGAAAAAAGTGGTACTTTCCTATAATTTGTCATGGCTTGGATATGGCTATTCATAACGCCTGGCAACTTCACCGCCACTGTGGAGGGAAAATGGACCAGTATGACTTCCGTCGATCTCTTTGTAAGGGTATTTTAGAAACCCATAAGAAAAACACTAAGAGAGGACGTATACGAACAAGTGTCAATGAAAACGAAATTTCGCGATTTGATGGTAAAGATCATTTGATTGTTTACCAAGAAAATCAAATCGGATGTGGACGGTGCCACAAGAAAGTCCAATTTAGATGTGCCAAATGCAAAGTGGGGTTACATCCTAAACAATGTTTTGTTGAATATCACACGCAATAATATTTTTTTATGTTTATTATGTTCCAATATCAAATTGAAGATTGTATTTAAATAAACTTAAGTTTTTTAAAGTTAGTTCTGATTACACCTTATAATGCCACTGTCCTTTAAAAAGGTCGGCCCTTATCTAAAAAACTACTAAAAAAAATAAAAAAAGTTAAAATGAAAAGTTGTTGATAGGGTTCCAGTTAATGTATAAATAGACAACAAATGTATTTTTTCAAGAAAAAATTAATTTGGGACTATCTGGGTTAATTAACTTTGCTTAGTACGATCCTTTCCACATCACAGAAGAATTCGGAAACACATCTTGGATTATTCTAAATATAATTAATGCCGCAATATCTACTTACTTAAAAGTGTTTCAGATAATAAATATACTTGGGTTAAAGACATTTTGAAATCAAAGGACATCCGTCCGACAATTTGGCATTAAACATGTTATTAATACACCGGCAATATTTAACTGTTTTTAGTTTTTGTTTATACATCGGAATATTTCCTAATTTTTATAGCAATTAGTATGTATTGAACGTGTATAATTCAATGACGTTATAACATTAATTACCGTCATTGATGGCAAGGTACGTTCAATTATGCAATCGTTATATTCAACACGTCTATCATGTAGATATCGATTTGAGAATATGGTCAGCTGGCCAATATCGAAAGGAGGTTATATGCAACATAATAAATGTCTTTAAAAACTTTTACTTTCGAATATGCCGAATATTACGATATTGTTGCAAAATCTGGTTGGTTCATACTGTTTTAAAATAAGAATAAAAAAGAAATTCAATAAGATTAACAAGTAATATAAGAAATTGTAATTATCATGTATGTATATGATACGGTAATATATTAGCGTTTTTGTATTTAATAAGAAATAAATAATTCTGGACTAATCAGTGGCATGTAATGAAAAAGGTAAATTTACATTAACATTTCGATAATTAAATAAACACGAAACTGTAAACGATGGTACAAAACTTCCATTTCATTCCATTTTGATAATAGTTTCTATCCATAACAGTACCAGCATATTTAAGGAATGTACGAGTACAATAAATTTAAAAGAAAGTAATTAATTTTATAAAAGGGGAATGATATCTGTTACACAGTAATACAGACAAGCTGAAATTATTGAGAATAAAAAGCACGGTTAATATTTTCTAGGATTTTATTTTAAAATACTCAAAGTAATTCTCTTCATTAACCATTTCTTTCTTTCCACCGTTTAAATGCTCCCAACCAACCTTCTTTCGGAATACTTTCAAAATAAGGGTGAATTGCGGTATCAATCTCTTCTTCAGACGAAAACTTTCTACCCTGCAAATTGCGTTTAAGCCCAACAAATAGCTTAAACTGCTAAAAATAGTTTAAACTGTCATATGAGACGATGTATTATTATAGTGAAGCATAATTCCATTGTCTGGAATTCTACTGAACACTCCAGGCAAACATATTTCAGTGTACTACTTAGCTGTAGCTGTCTTTTGTCCATCTAGCTTAATTAGATTTACTAAGCCCGTACTTCTGAAGAATACCGTATGCGCAACCGTTTTCATAGCTCGCATTGTTGAAGTTTCCTCATCTTTGTGAATCCATACACGCCTCTCTTGGCGGGTAGGAAGATCGAAAAAATGGAATATAATGGAATATAAGTTTCGTCACCTGTATTAAAGGTCTGGTTTATTTCAAAGTATATATATTTAAAACAACCCCACATGTTTCGGCAATGATGCCTATATCAAGGATATAAAATATAAATGACAGAATACAAAAAAAAAAAATAACTATTTACATTTTGTATTCTGTCATTTATATTTTATATCCTTGATAAAGGCATCATTGCCGAAACATGTAGGGTTGATTTAAATATATATACTTTGAAGTAAACCAGACCTTCAATCGCCGACTTATTAAATTTACCATATCATACCAAGGTCACGAAAATATTATATATATATATATATATACAAGGTGTGTATAAATTGTACAAAATCCTAATACGAAAATGTTGTACCATGCTCCATATCTTTGCACGAGGTTCTTAAAGTTCGGACTTTCAGTCTTGAAATAAGCATTATTACTCGATATTTGTCGACAGAAAGAGCTACAATTTAGAAGAAAGAAGAATTGTTGTTATTATCCTTTCGTTAAAGTTTTCTTTTTGATTTTAAAGTTTGTGTTTAATATTTGTTTATTAACTTATTTTGACGAAAAACATATCTGACAACGTTGTAAAACAATAAGTAGGCAGCCTAATGTTGTTCTAGTCAAATACATTACTGCTGTCAAATTTTGACACTTATGTAATCTACCTATTTCATTCGACTTGCTTATTTTTCGTGTTTATTTGTATAATTTTGTTTAGTTTTCCGATGGATTTCAATTCGAACAATTATGGAGGTAATAATTACATTGATTTCTATCAAGAAGATGTACAAAAATTAGTCAATATTATTAAAAATTTTTAAAACTTTGTAATGTTTTCGTAATAAATATGTAATCTAAGAAACCAATTTTATTTCGTGTAAAAATGTTCCGAAGATTATAATTAGCACATGCGTGTTCAATGTTGCCAAATGTATGTTTCTTTCAAATTCATTCTGAAGACAAAGGAAGCCCCTGATACATCGTTTTAGGATTAGGACTTTTAACTCAAAATTTGACCAAGATTGTCGCCACGTGTAGTGGGTCCGCCAATTTATATACACCTTGTATATGCGTACAAAATAAAGACTCATTAATTATTTCAAAAATTAAAAAATTTTTGCGATAGATATAACAAAAAACGAAAGACTTCGATAGTCGTGACAACAGTTTAATGAACAAAAATCAATATTGAAATCTTCTTTGGTATAATATCCAGAAAATCTCTACAATGTAAAAAATAATTACTACTAAATAATAAAACAGTTCACAAACTTTAATACTTTATAAGATTTAAACAGAAAGAATTTCTAATTCAACGAAATTTGCAGACGACTTTTGTATACAGATAAAAGCCGTCTACAAAATGTACGCCAGATGTTCTTACAAAAAATTCAGAGCGAAATAAATTCTCAGGTTACAATATATATTTGAAAGTGAACTTTATATACAAAAAAACTAAATTTTATATTACGATAAAGATTTGACAAAAATCATTACTTCCGAAGTCGATATTTAATTTACTAGCAATAAATACAATAAAAATTAATCTAGATTAACGTGATATTAAGAAAAATAGCGATACAAGTAATATATATGTATATACAGGGTGAGTCGTGAGGAATCGACCAAACTCAAGGAGTGTATTCTACTGCTGAAAGTAATGTAAAAAAACTCAAATGTTGTTATCCGATTTTTATTTGTTTTCGAGTTATAGCGTAATTAAAAATGCAGATTTAGTATACCATGTTTATGTATGTATTCGTAAAAACAGTGAAACCCCGGTAGCAATTCATTATAGGGAAGTCTTCCTAGCTGAAGCGCTACCTGTTCGTGGTTTTCCGAACTAGCGGTAGTGACATTGAAAGCAGTCGAGAAATAGTGTAGAGTGGTTTGTATGCCTAATGCGTCTAATGTCACTACCTCTAGTTCATCGTTGATATAGTGAGGGCGCTGCCATCATAAAAAATGTTCCCTATACCTTGGAGTAAATTATAACATTGTGTTCGGGTATTGTGACATTGACTTGACGTTTGTACGACTATAGTGTAACAAACTAAAATGCCACACACTTATTCTAATTTAGAATATGTTAATATGGTGTTTGTTTATGGATTTTGTGATGGGAATGCTACAGCTGCTGCTAATAAATATCGTCAGCGGTTTCCACATCACAGACATCCTAATAAAACTGTATTTATTAGTGTATTCAACACATTGTGCGCGACCGGAAAGCTTCCCAGTGTAAACATAATATCTGAACGAGGCAGTCGACAACAATTACAAGAAGTAGAAGATATTCTGGATGTAGTAGAAGAAGACGCAACTACCAGCTTACGGAGAATTAGTATTCAATTGGGCATTCCACAAACAAGGGTGATAAAAACACTCCACGAGCATGGCTTACGTCCGTACCATGTACAAAGAGTACAGCACCTACAACGAGATGATAATCGTAGACGTATGGAATTTTGTCGATGGATAAATGATAATCCTCGTTTTGTATCGCGTATACTGTTTACGGATGAAGCGACATTCACCCGTGACGGTATTAATAATTGTCATAACCAGCATGTATGGTCAGACGAAAATCCACACGCAACAGTCGCAAGTATCTTTCAACGTAAATTTTCGGTAAACGTGTGGTGTGGTATGATCGATGGTTTTTTAATTGGTCCTTAAATTTTTGAGAATCGCCTCACGGGAGACACCTATTTACATTTTTTAGAAAATGAACTGCACGGGCTGCTAGAGGATGTTCCCATAAACATCAGAATCCAAATCTTCTACCAGCACGATGGAGCGCCTGCACATTACGCTCGTGCAGTCAGGCAACATTTGGCTGAAAGGTTTCCAGGGAGTTGGATTGGACGTGGTAGTCACACTGGTTGGCCTCCTAGGTCTCCAGACCTCACGCCACTCGATTATTGTTTATGGGGCTGGTTAAAAAATGAAGTGTATCAAGTAATAGTGGACACTCGTGATGCACTAATTCAACGGATTATGAATGCTGCTGACAATATCAAACATCAACCTGACGCAATCAGGAACACAACCAGCGCCCTTGGTAGACGATGTAAAAAATGTGTTTTGAAATGAATGGCGATATTTTTGAAAATATATTATAAAGAACGATAATACCAATAAAATACAAAAACTTCAATGTATGAAATTTTGTTTATTTTAAATTACGCTATAACTCGAAAACAAATAAAAATCGGATAGCAACATTTGAGTTTTTGTACATTATTTTCACCTGTAGAATACACTCCTACAGTTTGGTCGATTCCTGACGACTCACCCTGTATATAAGTTAATTAAGCTTCAATCAATAATTGTATGAAGTTGTAGATAAATGTACGTCCACAATTCGGTAATTAAATAAAATTCAAATATATATACCACACAAAATGTTCGATGAACAGGTGGGTTGCAAGTCCTGTACTGAGGTGGTGTATCCTTGACGGTAGATCATTTCTTACAGAAGACGGGGTGCTTGAAATCCCCAATGATACTGCAGGAGGGTAGTTAACTTGGTGAAATTTATCACACAGCGGAGTTGCTATCGGAAAATGGGACACGAAAAACATTGTCGCCTCTTCTGCCGCAATTTCTTGCCATATAACAAAACGATATTAGCAGACTCCTAATTATTTTGACGTACTGCCTCTTGATCCACTCTTGGCGACAATTCTCAAAAATAACACAGTATGACGTCCTTTAACTTTACTCGCTTAAGTGCAAACGGAAAGGGTTTTCACAGAATCAAGTCGTGTGATAGGGTTATCACACAACTTGATTCTATGAACGTCTCGCAATGAATCCTATTAAAATCTCGGAGAGGAAACGAAATACTTCTCCAAAAAAAAGCACTCACAGACGGCCAACGACTATATAAAAAGAAATATTATATATAACTTGTGAAAATATGAAGAAGATAAAATTTAACGCAAAACGAGTATACCGGGCGATAATTGTAAAATATATTTAAAAGAAATTTTTAAAACAAATGCTAACAAATGCTTAAACGCGAATTTTTTCAATTGAAAAATTCGAATAATTAGCGTCGTAAAATGTAGAAAGTAATATTTACATTAATAATTTATTATATGAAATTATACAGCGTACTCCACGATCTGCAGACTTATCTTCACTAAATTAATATCTACAAACATTTTGATATTATTTTAGAAAGAAAAGCATGTCTTAATGAAGAAACGCTCATAGGATTCGTCGAACCCTCGTGAGATCCAAATATATACTTGGAAATGGAATTTATATCCTTTTTATGATGCTATGTCCTTTCGCCTAAATTTCACTGTAGTACAAATAAGCGGTAAATACTTAGCCACAATAAAATTAATTAAAATGTAACCGACTCTTAATTCAGTTAGAAGTTATAGAAGAGAATGTTTAATTATTAATTCAAATAATGTAATGACCCTAATATTTAAATTCAATAAAATCGCATTTGCTAAAAACCATTTCCTTCTTAATATGTCGTTCAATACACTGCATTCTCTTGTTATTTCCTCCGGAAACTCATTATGCTTGTGTATATATTTGATAAATCCCTAGTAATCCATCAATTCCCTTTCATAAACTAATATTGGGTTTGTCCTATGTAAATCTTCCGGCGAAATTCTGTTTAATACTGTCTAATAATCAATTTGCTTGGATGTCTTTATAAAGATACGTCCGCTCGAATCAATTCGTATTTATACACCTTGTATTAATTTAAAAAAAAAGTGTTTGAAATATTAATAATAATGCTTTCTTTATGCCTTTACTTTAAATTATTTTTATATTGATTTTTATTTTTGCAGATGTTGCCGTACCTATTTCTTCTGCTGGTCGGGGCCCTGACAACTTCCGTTTCATCTCAGTCGAATTACGCGAATCAAGCGAACAATATCGAATATGTGGGTGACGGTCTTCCCGAACAGGCCACCTTAGACGGCAAAGTAACACAGTTAGATGACTTGAGTCCGGTCATTTTCTTGAATCGCACCAAGGCGGCTCTAAACTGCGCTCAGGGGTCTATGCAAGTCGAACTCAAGTTCAACGATAACTTTTACGGAATCGCATATGCAGATTTCGACAGGAATTCAGCGTGTAAGGTGGCGGGAAAAGGCGGTTTGAGCTACAAATTGGAGTTGCCATTGAAAGGATGCGGTACCAGACAAGTAAGTTTTACAAGGAAGAATTACTTGGGAAAAGTTAATATTAAATTTTTATTAATTATACTTGAAATAATACTTATAGAATAATTAGAATTGTTTGCATTAAATTGCTCAACAAAATTAGCAGAACACTAATTTAATACTGCAACATTTTTTAATTAAAAGAGAGACATAATTATCAACTTTGGAATATCAAATTTTTAACATTAGTTAACAAGATTTTAATAACAAATATGCTCTAATTTAACAATTTTCTTGTATAATAATAAATATTTAAGAATACTATCAAAATCGAAATGTATTTTATTATTTTAAAAGTATTAAAAATTTTGTCCAGATTTAATATCGCATGTGCCCTTCGTTTAGCATTAATTACAACTTGGCATCCTCGAGGCATGCTGGGGATATAACGTCTTGACATGTACTGTGGCAAATTTTGCCATTCTTTTGTAAGAATTTCGGCTAACTCCTGAAGAGTATGAGGTGCAACAGAGCGGTTTTTGATATTCCTATCAAGCGAAACCTTAATATGTTCGGTAGGATTCAAGTCTGTATTCATGGCCGGCCACTCCATCATTTGGATTTCTTGTTCTCGAAGAAAATTGGTCGTAAAATTTGCTATGTGAATTCGACAGTTATCCTGCTAGAAGAAAACCATCACCAAAATTGTTGGTAATTCTAAAATAATTCTGTGCATTGAGACGTTGAGGAACAACAAGCAAGTCGATACGACCATCTATGCTGATTCCACCTCATATCATAACTGATCGTAATCAAAATCGATGCACTTCCTGTAAACGCCCTGTAGTTTATCTCTCTCCAGGACATCTGTACACTCGTACACGACCATCGCAACTAGTTGAAAGTAAACCGGGATTCATCACTAAAAAGCACAGACCTCCAATGCCGAAGTTGCCATTCCACATGTTCGGGAGCAAAGTTTAGGCGGATCCGTTTGTGATCCATGGTCAAGCGAGGAGTTCACACAGTCAAATTTGCTTCTTTAAGTCTTCTTCTAACCGTCAAAAATTGTTATACCGATAGCATTTCGAAGTAGGTCATGAGCGGTGGAAGTTCAACGGCAAAGGCAACAATTTATGATGTAATAGTCATCCCGACGATTAGTTTTTCTTCTACGTCCTTGTCCAGTCCTTCTAGAGTATATGACCGTTTCTCGATACCTATGCCATGCTCAGCATATAATCGATGGGCTGGCTTGTGGTTGATAGGCAACATATCGCATAGATCGACCATTTTCAAGTAAATCAACCGCTCTCGCGACTTCGATTTCACTTAAATAAAGGTATCTTAATCTTAGAAGAAAATAGACGCTCAAAATTGACGTTTAAAATATCAAAAAACTAACTTAAAATGTTCTGATTGTTTGCTTAAAGAACAAAAACCATTTTGTTTTGGGTACTGTTTTACATTTGAATATTTAAGGAGAAAAAGAATAAATGTATCAACGTAATTTTCTTTTGGGCTTAGCTAAAACATTCCAGACAATAATAAAAAACATGAAAAAAATTCGTCCTTTAGAGAAAAGTTACAGTCGTTCAAACTACTGTTCCGCTAATTTTGTTGAGCAGTGTATTTAATATGAACCCAAAATTTTAATTTAAAATTGATGCCAATTGTGTTATATATAAAATTTTTTTTTTCGGTTACTTGGGATGTTTTTGGTAAATATTATCTTTTCTAGTCTGCTTAATCCAAAAATTATCTCAATTACCCTTCATCACGTACAGTTTTTTTTTGGAAAATACACTTGCAAATTTATTCCCATTATGCACAAAACTGCTTTGAGACTTGTTTTTGACGCATCAAGAAATAGGCGTCACTCAGTTGAATCATGGTCTTTTTCAAAACACTTCATTAACTTAAAAGGAGTCATTTGATGGTTGCATCTGTTTTCCATTTAAAACTTTCTCCATACGTGGATCTACGTTAGAGATCGTACAAAAGCAAATTGTTTTCGAGTGATAAGAGACGATTCCTGTATTTAATTTTTAGCGCAACCATAGACGAAAAACCCTTCACACAGAGATAAGCCATAAATATTTTCAATGCTTCTGTGACTAAATTTCCAAAGCTGCAACAACGTTTTCACTAAATGGACTTAGTACCCATCCCTTCGAGAAATCATTTTTATCTTCCAAACACAACATTGAGGTAGAACATAAATCTGGTATATATGAAATTAATTGTAACGATTGCAGCCAAAAATATATCGGCCAAACTAGACGTTCAATTTCAACTCGTTACAAGGAACATATTTCCCATTTTAGATTCAACAGACCCGAAAAATCTAGCATTGCCCGACATATTTGGGACACAGGTCATTCTGTGCCGGCACATAACCTTAATGTATCAGAATAATTGAAACATACATGAGTAGGTAAAACCCCACCAGTTTTGTATAATACAAAGGTATTTTTAATAATACAAAATATTATTAAAGGATTTTATTATTTGGAAGGGCGTCGTTACTTCACATTGGTTATGTGGTCGGGGTGAGGTACTTCGGCTGTCTGACAACAGGCAGCGCTGAAGTTACATCTACGCCCGGTCTGGATAATTTCGGTGATGTGGCGATGTGGTTCTTTTTTGTGAATGTGTCTGAGAATATCCTTTCTCCAGCAGGGGCGTACCGATGAGCCTATAGAAAGGCGAAATACGTATCTACGTCTCTGAGGAGGGATAAGTTCAGACACGTTCACAAAAAATATTAATAGTGAACCTGTATTTGTGTTCTTCACACCAGATTTTTAATAATATTTTATATTATTAAAAATACCTTTGTACATAACCTTAAGTTGATTCAAAATTTTAATAATTATAGAGAATTAGATAGTTATGAAAGTACTTATATATATAGAAATAAGAATAAATTAATGAATTCTGACAATGGACCAATCCCTCAGTCCAGTTTGTATGCCTTATTGTGACAATAGCAATATTTTTACGCTTCATGTATTCACGCTTCACGGTTCCCTAAACTTCACGCTAGGTTTAAGTAGTAACTAAGTGTTTATTTCGATGTTAGGGATTTAGTGTTAGGTATCCCACTGGCGATTTGGTGAAGAGCATATCTTCTAAGGTTTACCTTAGCCAAAAACGCTACGTTTAACACTTTTTTTTTTTTAATTAAGGTTATTCTACTGAAGATGGCAACTTAGTTGCCGAAATACGTATATAGTATTTATTGTTATATATTGTGGTTAGGGTGTTTTTCTTATTTATGTTTCACCCTTATTTTCTTAGTTTCAAAAAATTTGGCTTGATGGGATCTCGTTCTAATTGACGACCTATTTTCGGACAGAATGACTGGACTAGCAGTTCACACGTGAGGCACGAGAAGAAAATTTGAGAATCCCTGTTCGAGATAATCTAATTTTTCATATTTATATTTTAGCAATAGCCAAAACATATGTGTATCCAAATCTGTTATGTTTTCGTTTAGTACATGTTTTGATTGATTTTGTAGGATCCTCTCCGTGTTTTCACCAACAACATAGTAGTGAGGTTCCATCCAGGTCTGGAAATGGACGGAGATGAAATAATAACAATAGTTTGCCGTTATCCGCCACCTATCGCTCCACCGCCCGATCCATTACCAGGTTTGCCGTAAGTTGATTATACACGTTTTAGATAGCAATTTTTGTTATACACACGCACACAGACAGAAAGAGAGAGACATATATTTATAATTTATTTATAATATGCAAGAAACTTCAAAATAAGTGTTAAAAAAATAAATAGACAACTAGATATAAGTAAGAAATATGCAATTACGAGTAGAAAATAATTAGAAATTAAAATTTTACATAGTACAATAGATGCACGACGGTCGTAAAGTAAGTTCCGTTTGGTTATTAAAAAGAAAAACACAAATACATGAAGAGATTTTTATTATATACAACCTAAATATACTACTTTCAGCTATTTTTATACATAGTTGCTATTAAGATTGAGACATTTGTCATAACGATAAACCAGCTTTTTAATACTCTCTTCATAGAACACGGCCGCTCTGAATTAAGACGTGCTGCAACACTTTCCTGCAGCTGTTTATCGCGTATAAAGTCTACAAGAAGGACGCCTTTCTTGTTCCAAAAAAGAGAGCGACCATAACTTTTCCCGCAGAAAGAGTTTGACAGTGCTGTAAAGGTTTCCTCCGAGGCGAGTTAGAGCGACTCCAAAGCATTGACTGTTTTTTTCGTTTCAACGTTGACATATGCGACTCATTACCTGTTAGGATATGCCTGAAGATATTTTCACCTTCAACACCGTAACGTGTCAGAAAAGGTAGAGCCGATCCCGTTCTGTTTATTTCATGGTCATCAGTTTTGGCACCCAGCCTGAACAAAATTTGTGGTAACCTAAATATTCAGTAGCAACCTTGTACAAAACTGTATGTGAAATTTCATGGAAAAAGCACTCAGTTCTGTGATTTTGAATCGACAATCTTCACTAATTTTTTCTTCTACAATATCCACAAGTTCGTTCATCACGACAGTTAGTCTTCCACTCAGTTCTTCATAACTGATATTAGTTCGTTCTTGTCGAAAGATCATCGGCTCTCAGCGCCACCTTCTAACCATTCTGTCACTTATGACATTTTCATCATAAACAGAACAAAGTTCACGATAAAACTCAGCTGCCTTTATGTTCTTTGCACACAGACATCGGATAACCACGCAATTCACAGTCGACGGGATTTTCAATTGCGTCAGCCATTTTAAACGACCAAAATAGCACCAATGGATGCCCGAACGATTCTCTCACTAGCACTGTCAGGCTCACATTGGACCATACCACACCGAAGCGCTGCGATCGCGTCCTTTATTCTGCTCAGTAGGCAGAAGCGGAAGTTACTTTACGAATCTCCCGCGTATAAAAACATGTCAAAATGTTCATTGACTGAGGCTAATTAGATAGTCGTTTAATAGAGATTAATCTTTCCGTTCCATTCTATAGCTCTTCTTTGTATGCAACTTCGTGTCAACCTAGTACTTTCTTAGTTGTAATCTTCAGACGACACTTTGCGCAAGAGGATAATACCACTTACTAAAAAGTACTTCTTACTGATCTGTAACATAATAACATGTAACTAATAAGACTGTTTACCACCTTGATATTTATTTGTATAAATATTTACTCATAGACTAGGCTAAATGCCAATACCAATATTTTAAGTTTGAGGTTGTACACCCCAAGAATTTTAAATTATTTTTCAGGAAACATGGAACAAAAGAAAACGGAAAAAGAAAATACATTTTTTTAGGCCAACAGATGCGAAATAATGCGTCTAACATATTCCTTTATTTTTAAGAAGTTACTTATTTTCATAAACGAATGCGATAAGCATGTTTCATTTATTTACAAACGAGTTCACTTCGATTTTTACTTTTCCACATGTCTCTGGCGTTATACGATTTCTCTTTTTGAACATCTCCATGTCTGATAAGGTATTCAGAATGCTTTGTAAGAGGTAACGTTACTGGAACGTGAAAGGACGAGAATGACGAAAATTTTTCGCATACTGCCCTAGGCCTCTTTCGACTATCCGTTCGGGTTTTCTAACTTCGTCGGAAACGGATTTACTGAAACATTTATTGTGATTTAGGGGAGATGTAAAAGCGCCTCGAGCCTTCAAGGTAGCAGCTTCTGGAAATACAATGTACACGATGTGTAATTTTCGTTTCGCAAAGGACCTGTAACGTCGTCAAATTTTAATTTTCAAAATGTCCAACAAATAATTCATTATATTTCTTTTTCATTTAGGGCTACTGATAAAAGATTCAGAGTGTTTTATTATCAATTAAAATCTGTTAGGTCTGTTCTTATAAGAAGTTAGTTGAATTAAAATTATTTCTTTCTTTTCTAACAATATTCGCAAAATTAAAAATGCAGCCATCAGTACTTACTGTATCTGCAATGCAGAAAGTTGCTTATCCATAAATTTCCCTGATATATTGTTTATTGCATGGATTTTACGAAGGAAACAAAGATGCAAGATGATGAGGATTTTAATTATTTCAATTAGGATATGAAACTAGTTCTATGTTACGTTCTTTTGTCGCACCCATTCTATTGAAGTGCAGATCGGCATATATATGAGTTTCATGTATGCTGGTCCATTGTATAGTTAGCGTGCTAGGTCGAATGCTGTTTCTTAGATACACTGTTGACATGTTGCTAAAAACAAGCTGGTTCGGTTGTAGCGTGCTAACAATAAAGAAAATTGTTTAAATAATAAATGATTGTGATGATGAGCATCAAAGGTCTAGGACGTGTATAATGTATGCTGCAATAAATATACTACAACTTATTAACTAAAAGAAAACAACAACGTTATCCTTAAAATTTTATTTAATATTTACATGAGAAATTGAACGATTTAGAATGTATTAAGTGATTAAATAAAAGTAGCGATATATGCAAGTACGATGAACAAGTAGCTAAAAGTGAGTAAAAAAGAAATTTGGACTGTAAAGAAAGTTAAATTATGCAGTAAATTAAATGTTAATTAAGTAAAAGTACAGGATATATTTGAACAATACAGATTACCTTTGTGTTGCGAGCATGTCGCGATCGGACATGTGAGAAACAAGGCCGACAGGCGCTTGGGTGCTGGAACAGCACGTGTCGAGTTTGAGCGATGTGTATCTTACAAGAGTTGAAAACAGAAGAAGGATGAGTTTGGTGTAAGAGAACACTCGTGATTGGAAAAGGGTCTTGGTTTATGGTCCAGTGTGGAGAGGGGGATGAAGCTGACGATGTTTAGAATTAAAAACTAATTTAAAGCGCGAGTTAAGAGTTACGATATCGATGAAACAAATATAATTAAAATATCCCTTGTGAAAAAAGCTTTAAAATGATATGCGACATGATATATTTAACTATGAAGAAGACGCATTTAATTAAATAACTAAGTTTTAAAAACGAAATGTAAAATATTTGTAAACGAACGTTAGATATGCATTGACCGTTCACGTCCAGGTAGATGTCGAAGGGTCGGTCGTAATACATAACAAAAGAAAAACTTTCTATTTGCAAATACGAAATATACACAGAAAATATCTTAAGTTTGAATTAAGAACTAATTACAAGCGCGAGCTAAGAGTTACGATAGCGATGAAACAAATATTATTAAAATATCCCTTGTGAAAAAAGCTTTAAAATGATATGCGACATGATATATATAACTATGAAGAAGACGCACGTAATTAATTAACTAAGTTTGAAAAACGAAATGTAAAATATTTGTAAGCGAACGTTAGATATGCGTTGACCGTTCACGTCCAGGTAGATGTCGAAGGGTCGGTCGTAGTACATAACAAAGGAAAAACTTTCTATTTGCAAATACGAAATATACACAGAAAATGTCTAAGTTTGAATTCATATTTTAAATTAGAAATATTTGAAGAAATATAATTTAAAATTAAATTAAAACATTCTTGTATATACGAAGTGTAACAATGTCAACCGACGGTAGCATACTTACAGCAACATTTGCTGATAATACGGAAGCTTCGTCATCACACATAGATCTGATAAGGACGTCACAGACTTTACAGTCTTATCTTCTCGTATTAGGTACATGATTTAAATACTGGAAAATCAAAGTAAATAAAATAAAATCAGTGCACGTTATCTTTACAAATCGAAGGGGCGATTGGCCATCCGCAACAAGGAAAAGCTAAATACCTTGATCTTATCCTGCATAGGTAACTCACATAGACTAAAATCACATCTTGAATAAATGAAAACAATTTGGTTTGATGGTTTCTAAACTACTTATATTGGTTAATTGAGTGTAAATATCAGTTTCCATTTGCCAGTATATAAAGACAGTCCAAAACCGGTATGGACATTTCGAATCCAGTCTTAGCAAACTGCATCAACATCGAACATTGAAATACAGGAAAGATTTCAGCCCGAATTCTTCAAGATGATGGTTAGTGCCCTATCGTCTGTCCCAAAGGCCATTATTAAGCATGACAATGGAAAGAGAAAATAGACAATTTCACCGTAACATGTGCCAAAAGATTCAGCAAATATCAAACAAATTCCTCAGACTTCGCAGACGCAAACACCACGTCTTAATGGACGTAGTTACTAGATTTTTAATATTAATCTATATGCTGTGGTTAGATTGTAGAAACAGTGTACCCATAAACCAAATTAAGTTGTAATTATTATTTATCAAGCATATGGCATGTAAACGCATCTGTACATATCAAACATATACACAAAAATAAAAAGTGCCAGCACAAATAAATTATTCAAGAATAAACATGTAAAGATTTAATATATTCTATTACATTTTCCGTCGCATTTAAATATTCCCCAAAGAGGGTTGACTTTTAGTACAGTCTGGACCACAATCTATTTATCTCGACGTTGGCAACTTTGAAATGGATGTGCAGTTGATAATTTTCTCGTATCTTTCTGAACTCTCTGACCAACGCGTTGCTTCTTTGTAAATTTAGTGGTGGATGTTGCTTAAAACAGCAATCCACCAAATCGGCTATTATGGTACCTCAAACTACTCACATAGATTAATTTCATTGGACATCTACCAGTCGGGCATGCTTATTGTTGAGCCAAACTGAGGAGGCGTACTCCTCAGCCGAGTACACAAGTTAAGAAGTAGAGGATCTTAAAACAATTCTTGAGAACCCCAGGCATGTTGTCACAATCTTTAAATAATATTGTTCCTGGTTTTTAGCTTCTCTGCTGATTTTTTTTGAGGTGTTGGTTTGAGGTGTTATAAGTCAGGGTTTTGTCAAGAGTTGCAGCCTATTTTGAAAGTTTACATAAAGCTCTTTGTTGGCCTGAAGATTTTTCAGGTAAAAGCAGTATACTTCCGTTTCTGTTGCAATTGGATTGAATTTCCACCTGCAAAAATTTTCACCCAATATGATCAGGTCATCTGTCAGTGTTTGCTTATGTTTTTTAAAGGCTTATGTACTTAGCAGCTAGTCTGTATCAAGTACATCTGCTATATACAGACTAATCATAATAATAATGACTATTAATACAACGGAAATTTCTTACACGACCTATCACCAATATACCATTTAATTTTAGTATAATTATACAAATTGTCAATTAACTGGGATAACACAAAAATATATACCACGGGAAATACGATTTCAATTATTTTCGTTATTTTATTATTTTTTTGTTATTTTATATTTTATTAAATTATTTAATATTTTGTTCTTCTATAATTAAATCTGGAGTTTGAAAAGTATTAGAAAAAGAATTAAAAAAATATATATATAGACACATCGGTAATTTAATTACACGTTAAATACATTTTAGTGGATCAGACTTAAATGAATTTTGTAATTTGATATCATGCATGGCTCAATTACAAACTGGGGATTCACCAGCGCGTTTTTTCAAAAAAAATCAAACCGCTATATCGGAAATTAGTTTCTGATGGTATGCGGAACTCGACCAGGGTAATCAATTTCCAGAGATTATAATAACCTAACCGAATTTAGAACATATAAACCATCGTTCGCTTAAATATATCATGGATTAATTACTTGATGTAATGTAGCGTAAAATTTCCATTTTCCCGGTGTCAATTTTGGTTTGACATTTTATCATTATATTTCCCTCTAATTCTCTTTGTTGGTACGAATAAAAAGTGATCATATGTAAAATATTTTAAATAGTCAGATAGCTGTAATTAGAGTACATTGGTCAACATGTCAAATCTTTTTTGAAGTAACATTGATGAAAATAGGTATATACAAGGTGTCTCGTATCTTTATGTTCAAATTTTAGGAGTGTAAAGTAGACTTGATTTCAAGTAACAAAAACGCAAAACTTGTATATCCATTTTTATTTATTTCAAAATTACAGATCTATGAATGTGATTGTCAGATCATGAAAAAAAATGTAATCCTAAAGTCAATACAAATTGATTTTATTTAAAAAAAGTTATGCGATTCAATAGCAGGCTTGTAATTGTTAACGTGGCATAATAAAATGTTATCCTAAAATAAATAAACACGTGTCGTAGTGCATATACGGGGTTGGGCAGAAGTAACGCATCAGTCTAATAAATCCGTAAATATAAACTTTAGAACAAAATGTTGTCAACAAAAGTTTTTTGACAAGTTATTTTGTATTGGCTTCAATCATTTGCGTTTTTCTTCATGATGATTACATATGACAGCAAAAAATTTTTTTTTTTTTAAATGGAAATAATATTTTCTTTTAGAAAATTCGGAATCTTTATTAATTTCTGAATATGAATATGTACTTTTTTCATGGGGTTAGATAATAAAAATATTGAGAAAAAAATAAAATTTAATAAACGTACATTTGGACTAGTGCAGTGTTTTGTAGATTGCTTTGGAAATTGAAGATTTTTTTACTGTCATTAAATTATTGACGTTTCACAATAAAATAGTTTCCATCGTAAAACTTGCTTTTTTTAATACATGTTTTGTGTGAAAATGGTCAAATTAACTATTAAAGAAGGAATAGAAATTCTTATGATGGTCGGATATGGTGACAGGCAACGTTCACATCACGAAGTTTGCACTTTATTCAATAATGTTTATTTGGATCGAGATCCTATAGCTCAATCAACAGTTTCTAGATTGGCTACTAAATTTAGAGAAACGGGCGATGTTAGAGATATACCTAAAGCTGGCCGACCAAAAGAAATCACTAATGAAGACCGATCTCTTCATGTTTTACTTGCTGTAACGGAAAATCCCACTACGTCAACCACTCAACTAGGATTAGAAAATGATATGAGTAGCAGATCTATTAGACGAATATTAAAAGCGAACAAATACAAGCCCTATAAGATACACTTACTGCACGAACTTAACGAAGATGACCCGGACAGAAGATAACAGTTTTGTGAAACAATAATGGAATTGTCCAATAACGATCCAAATTTTTTAAACAACATCGTATTTTCTGACGAAGCTACATTTTGTCTAAATGGATTTGTAAATAGGCAAAGCTGCCGTTATTGGGTGACTGAGAATCCACATTGGATGCGAGGAAATCATATACAGCATCGCCACAAACTTAATGTGTGGGCTGGCATTGTTGGGCAACGCATCATAGGTCCGTACTTCTTGGAACACAACCTAAATGGTGATGGTTACTTACATTTATTGCGTAACCATATTGTACCAGATCTGTTGATTTTATTTCCTAACGACAACCAACCAAGCATGCCAAACCGTAATCTATGGTTTCAACAAGATGGAGCACCACCACATTATGCTATTAATGTTCGACAGTATTTAGACACAATTTTTCCAGGTCGTTGGATTGGACGTCGGGGTTTTATTGATTGGCCCGCTAGGTCTCCCGATTTAAATCCATTGGATTTCTTTCTTTCGGGACACTTGAAGTCGCAAGTATACAAGGAGAAACCTAGAAACCTAGAGGATTTGAGAGCAAAAATTACTCGTGAGATACAAGCCATACCACCTAATAGTTTACAAAATACAATTCGTCATTTCTGGGAACGTTTAGGACACTGTCAGGTCGTAGAAGGACGTCACTTTGAGCATATAATTTAATTTTGCAGTTTGTTTACTTTTACTAAATTTAATTTTTTTCTCAATATTTTTATTATCTAACCCCATGAAAATAGCACGCACGCATATTCAGAACATAATAAAGATTCCGAATTGTCCAAAAAATAATATTATTTCCATTTAAAAAAAAAAAATTTTTTTGGCTGTCATATGTAATCATCATGAAAAAAAAAACAAATAACTTGTCAAAAAACTTTTGTTAACAACATTTTGTTCTAAATTTTATATTTACGGAATTATTCGACTGATGCGTTACTTTTGCCCAACTCTGTAGTAATTTCTTGGAGATCTACAAAAAAGAGTACTGGAAATTAATTTATGATAAAGAAGGTTCTTACTTATTTCGTAAGTGTTGAACCATGAATATCATACAATAAACAAATGTTCAGATGACTGTTAACGTTGCATTTTTTAATAAAGGATTACATTACGTTTCAGTTCATATAATAGCTTATTAGTGAGTGGACACGTTTTCTTTATTCAAAATGCTTTACCGATTTTCTTCTCAAGAGTATGCGGACATGCATTTTGTGTATGGCTACTGCAGAGGCAGTGCACGTCAAGCAGTTATTGAATACCGATATCGGTTTACCGATAGGCGCATAACTCATTACAGAACGTTTCTGGAAGTACACAGACAATTTCGGGAATGCGGACTGCGTGATTATCATTTCGATCGAAGAGTAAATTTGCCAGCAGACTTAGAGGAAGAAGCAGTAGCTATTGTTTAGCTATAGTTTGGCGAATTTTAAAACGTGACGGCTTATATCCATATTACTATCGCAGGGCTTCACCTGGCTGCCGAGCAAATCCGACAAAACAAGTATGAAATTCGGATAAGCACTTCTTCTGTTGGCTTACGGGCACAAGCCTGCATTCAACAAGGAGGTGGATATTTCGAAAATATTATTAATTGAACTTTTTTAAATAAAATCAGTTTTTATTGACTTTAGGATTACATTTTTTTTTCATGATCTGACAATTACATTCATAGATCTGTAACTTTGAAACAAATGAAAATGGATATACAAGTTTTACGATTTTATTACTTGAAATGAAGTCTACTTTACACTCCTAAAATTTGAACATAACGATACGGGACACTTGCATATAAAGTAGTTTGCGGTCCTAAATTTGAAATTGATATGTTAAATACTGTAACACGTACAGTTTCCTTGCTACAGGGTTGGTGGTGGGATAAAAGAAGACATATTTTGCAATCCAATGTTTATTTAATGTGAACATATAAAACATATTAAATCTAAACAAATACTTTATTAAGTGTTCACATGAAGATATGATACAGCGACAAAATATTTAACTTTTTTTCTGGTCTTCAGTATAATCGTCTTTTTTTTTAAACGCAAACTTGAGGCTCCTAACTATTATCCTGATCTAAAATTTGACGCTTTAAATATAAAAGAGGCTTTTTTGACTTCTTCGGATATAGATCTAGCCTGTGACTTTAAAATATATCGTCCACATATTGCTATGTATTGTTGGATCTCGTTGAAGATAGTCAACAATGCACCACTATGAGTCCAGATCGCCTTACGGAGAGCTTATTTCTTTAAACAGAGTCCTCTAACGTCTCGGGTTCATTTAAGAACGTGGACAGAAAAACAAAAATACACAAGCATTAAAACAAGCACTTTGCTAGAAAAGTTTATTTAAAAAAAAAGAAAGAAAAAAAAATTATCTTAATTAAATATTAAGATCGCTAATTGCACTCAAACACAAAAAGCGGGAGGAAAAAGATTACGAGATAAATGACACGCTCGTAATGAAAACCTCCAATTATTCGCGAACAAAATAACCTAATTAAATAGCATGGAAAACTTTCGTGCTTAATTGTTTACGTTAACCCCCAAAATCAAACGTCAAACAGATACAAACTGCTATTACGCGTGTCTGAAAACCAATCATGCGCACTTCAACATGAATATAAATCTCCCTCCAACCTGATTTCAAAAAAATATCTAACACCTGAATAAAGAAAAATTCTTCATAAAAACTATGAAAATTTTTCTTGCTCTTCATCTACTAATTATATATTCACTTAACTAATGAGCTCAAAATCAAGAAATTTGTCATCAAGAATAATATAAATGAATTAAGTTTACAAAAAAAATCTACTTACATTAATTAATGTAACCGTAGCACACACAAAAAGAAACTTAATGAGAGATTTTTCAGATGAATCGCATTTTTTTAAAAAATATTACAAGTTAAAATACTCGTAATAACTCGATAATTACTTTAAACACATCAAAAATCAAACTAAAACATAAACCGAAACTATAAACCTTTTAAATAAAGAAAAAGTCCTTATTTAATATTAACACGTGCGAATCATCTGAATGTACATCAATCTCTAGTGGGAAAAATAACCTTCGTCCCCAAATCAAAAAATAAATCAAGCTACATACTTCGAACGATATCACGTCCGGTAAAAGACCACGACGTAAATCAATTCAATCTACGAACAATATACAGTCTTAATATAAAATTTACGCCAATATAAATTTTAAATAAAATATTGCAAATCACGAAATATAAACCTGAAAATAAATTATACATAAATAATAATTGTTTTTTAAAATTATTCTTCGGAGAAAAAACCACTACAATATATAACAAAACTTATTCCCTGAATTTTGGGAACATCGACGACTAAAACTTCCCATTTTATATAAAATACTATAAAAAACGCTTGATTGTACTGCACACGAGACTGAATCAAACTGTATTTTAGTGTGCTCTTAACGGCAACCTCTCATGGTAATTCTATCTACATTTTTTAAAGCCAGAAACAAATATTTTCAATAATCCCATTACACTAAGTGTATTTTTTAACTTGAAGCTTTCAAATATCTCGAAAAATAAGGAGTTTACGAAGAAATGCTCAATTAAGGAAATACGTTAGTGATAGAATTAGTCCCTCTTTCTCCCTTCAACTTTGAAATCTTAAATAGGTCACTGCATATTTTATTACAAATTTGAGTTCTACTAGAAAAAATTCGTAGGACTTGTCTTAAACATTTTCTTCAATTCATGATAGATGGCGCTATAATCGATGAAATTGATTTTTTTTTCAATTTCTCACACAGAGAACCTATGAATACGATTCTGCAATTCGTGTGCAATAAAAAATATGTTTTCTTCGTAAATAATCAAAATTAGTCTTTTATTTTATTTATTTTACAAATTTTGAGTAACTGGGAAAATGTCATCTGTAGAAATGTAAATTGCTGGTTAATAAATTGCGTTTGGCGTAACCAAACAACAACGACGTGTACGTAGTACAACCTTGGGGTGCTTGATTAACCCGAGTCTCTTCGCCTCTCACGTATCAGCATGCTTAATTTATGTAAGTCCCTTCGTCTCGCACTTATCACACTGCTAGATTTCCTCTCGCCTCATCATCTTTCAACTAAGTAAGTGTTCAAAATGATGACCTTCGTCTTCAATGTACTTATTGATTCGCATTTCAAATGAGTGTAGAAGGAAATAGAAGGAAATCTGACGAAGTAAGGTCTATAAGGCTATCTACCTTGGGAAATCAGTATGTTTCAAACAATCTTTTTAGATCGCACGATACTAATGTATTTCCTCGTTGAATTATTAAATTTTAAATCAGGACTTATTTTTCGAGATATTTGAAAGTTACAAGTTAAAAAATATATCCAGTATAAGAGACAAACAGGCACACGGAAAAGGGATTTGGGAGGCCATTTCTGAGGAAAGGTGTTTTAATAACTACTTAAATGAAACACAAAAAAAGCATTTTCATTAATGTTACTAAAATCAAAGCTTATGGATTACATCTCACATAAGAAAAATTGTATAAGGGTAATTTCTAAAAAAGTTTTTTTTCTTTTCAGGTTACTTTTGCCTGAAGCCCAGCCAGTGGCGCCACCTCTGGGAGGATTCCAAATACTCCTCATTATTTGCGCCATCTTATTCCTCTCACTTCTTTTGTTAGGTTTAGGCTGTTCCCACTATTGTTTACGTAGACGTAACATGACCGTCATACGTAGACATCCGTTCTCGTCGATTGGAAGCGAATCAGAAATAACGAAAATTTCCAGTTCACTTGGTAAGAAACACTGGACGGCCATTCGCGCTAACCCAGCATTACGTTACATGCGACTAACCAATCATACTAACTCTTTATTAATTACATTAACAGGTAACTTATCAATGTTTGAGGGTGTTAAAATACCTCGTGCCCATGCTCCTGTAACAGCAACAGGAAGCAGCTCCGGAAGTGACGGTCCATTAATTAGCGATACTCTTCCTTCAGATTATCCGTCGGAATCCCCGTCCGAACCGGAAGATGAGAGGTCCATACCATCAGCCGGAAGCTACGAGAACGCTGGATATATACCGGATGGAAGTGTCTATAGCGAGGGTTATGGAGATGCGCATGAAGAACGGATGCATTCTGCAACTGCTGGTCCCATTTTATCACCATCAAGGTTACCTATGATGCAAGCTAAGGAATCGCCTAAATTTGACGTGCAAATCCGTGTTAAGAAACCTCCACCATCACCGCCAAGTTTATCTCTCTCCGATACGGAAAGTTCGGTTAGCAGACTCGACAGGAACCTCTCCACTATCGTTGAACAACGCGAAGAAAGCGTGAGATCCATTGACACTGCAGATGCGATGGAGAGAACACAATTCTCTTATGTCCCTGAACTGCATCCACCTCCTAAACATGTACAAGTACCTCCGACCTATAACAAAATTCTGAGAAGACAACAAGAGTTCCACGAGGAAATGCCCAGAGTTGCCCCTGCGCGATCTATAGCCTCTTTAAATACGGAAATGACTGATACTCACTCTATGACTGAAGTTATTGACGATTCTCATCACAGATTTATTGCACCAACTCCTCCACCACCACCACCTATCATACCTAAACAACAATACGTGATCGATTCTGAACAACCTGAATCTTTCGAAGCTCCTATTTCAATCGTCCACAAGCCCGAAATTACTTCTCATGTCGTAGATGACGTATTCTTAAGAACCATAACGGAAAAACGGACAATAGAAGATATCGAGAGACATAAGAGGTTAATTACTGAGTACCATACGAAATCTAAGCCGGTGGAAGATATAAAATGGGACGTTACCATCAAACATTATCCACCAGATATGCCACAACCTCCAGATTGGGAGAACTTCTCAGATATATCTTCGGCTTCAGGCTTAACTTTAACGCCCAAGATGGAGAGAGCTAATATAAATCTACCACCGCCAAGTACGATACACGATAATAAATTGCCATTGAATTCTCCCGAATTAGTGGGCAGCATAGGCCAATACAGCCATCATCATCAAGTCGAAAGTTTCTTGTCGACCTATAAAATTCCTCTTGAAAATCCCAATGTGCCAAATTGGAACGTTTTAATACGTGTGTTACAACCGATGGAACATGATGATGGTCCGGTGATTGAAAGTGCCGAAACGTTTAACGCACAACTTACGCACGCCGATAAAATGAAATGGAGACAGATTATAACCACCGAATCGACTCTGAGAACGATGTTAACCGAAGCTGTGGTCCGAGAGGACTACGAGCGCATACGATACGACAGTAGATACGAGAAATTATTCGAACCTCCCAAGTGGGAAGTAATAATTCGTATATTAGCACCAGAAAAGCCTAAGAGATACCGTAAAAAGACAGACTGGGATACAAGAAGTAGAAGAAGCAGTTTACCGACTCTTTACGAATACGACTCAGACGGAGGAAGCTCTATTAAGACATTGACCCAAGATCCTGCAGTACACTCAAACCTGCCATCTAGAATGAGAAAATCTTCCAGGTCGAGTTACAGAAGCGAAGCAGATCTTCGATCGATGTCCGAGATGATAGTCGACTTCGGTAGGCCAGATCAAGTCGATAGCCAATCGGAAGCTTCGAGTTATTATCCGAGATATTATGAAGAGGATCAAGATAGTGAATATAAAGGATCCCATCATCCGTCTCTCGCTAGATCATTGAGCCAACCCAGTTTAGCAAGATCTGCCAGTGAATTCACCGAAAGATGGATAGCGCCATCTAGGTATGACACGACGAGTGAATACACAACGCCGGAAGGTACGCCTAAATCACAAAGGAGTACTAAAATACAACCGATGCACGTTCCTAGAGGCGGCGGTGGACAAACTTCAGTTTGGCAGAATAACACATCGAGGGTCGCGGAAGGCCCTAGAGGTACTCAAGTGATCACCGAGGAGTACCGGGCTCAAGTAGCGAGTAGTAGTACTTTTAGAGGACCGACGAAGAACTGGTTCGCCGACAATGACAGTGAAGCTAGCTTTAAATAATTCCTAATTTTTTTTCTAGATATTTTTGAGTTACTGCCAATCTAAGTTTACCACAGGATTATAAATAATATTGAATATGTAAGATGCTTATTATTTTATGATTTTGTTTAGTGATTTGCAACAGAAAATATTTAGTTACGGATAAGATAATCGGTGACATCTATTAAAATAAACATGTAATAATTTTAGATGTTTTGTATCAAATCACTTTCAAGGACATATTCTGTAAAAATTAATACAAAAATACATACTTACTATTTAAGACAAGTGTTAAAGAATACATTATTAGAATACCTATAAATATATTAAAAAAAGCGCTGATTAATTGTAATATAATAATAATTATATATATAATATATTCAGACCACGTGAAAAATCATTAAGAAATACGAAAAATATATTTATAAAATATACAAAATCAATTTTGTTTGTTTGTATATATATATATATATATAGTTAATAATAAACTTAAAACGGGCAAGCAGTCTATCAATTAAAACTCGTTTATTTTCTATCTCTCTATATTTCGCAACCAATTTGTTGCTTCATCAGGAGATGAGAATATAGAACATGTCTATGTGCGTCATTTACATTTTTAACTCTAGAGATTGCTTGATTGAGTGTCTCGTCACTAGTTATTTTCGAGCCGTGATATTTATATATATATATATATATATATATATATATATATATATATTGCAGTGTCTAATGTCTTATACAGTACTCAGGGTTAAGTTTCGTTGTTCTCCTCCAATACACTTACATTTTGTTTCTATTTTATTTACGTTTATTTCTAATCCAAATAAATTCTGTTTGTTTAATTTTATATCTATGGATGGTTCATGATAATCATTTAACTCTATTTCCTATTACTTTGACTCAATTTCATATTCTTACAATTAGAACTTTTTTTTGGTTAATCCAGTGACATAAAATATCAAGTAATTTCAAGAAAAAAAGAGGAATAGAAATCAGAAAAAAAAACACATGGTTGCTATTTGGAAAAAAAAAACGTTGCCATAGAAATGCGTTGACATACAGAAAACAACGAGTAGGCTAAGAAATGGAGAATAATTAGTGGAAAGCTTTTATTAAAGACATTTTGTTATAAAGTTCATAATTGCGGAAATAAACCGTCCATTCCATACTTTTGACTAACCCTGTATATTAACTGTATCTCCAGAAAAATCTTAGATAAAGTACCGTGCCAGATGGTATGGATTAGCTTGAAAAACAATGAGATGTCTTAGTAATTAAGAATTGCTATTAAAAATTTATTTGTAAATAAAGGAAATTATATAAGCAAAAATTAATATGAAACTGAAGAGTTTCAGATAAAAGAAGGATTAAGAAGTAATATATACTACAATTTAAGCACGAATAGTGGATGATACAACAAAGAAAATCAGAAATATGACGAAGACAGTGCATGTAAGCCACTATGAATTCAACCTACAAAGTAACTTTAGAATTTTAGATAAAAAAAGAATTAGAAAAAAATTTGTAATTAGTGATGTGACAAATGAATCCAAAAAGAACTCGGAGGCAATTCATTTAGGCTATTATGAGCTCCAACAGACAACTCAGACAATTTTTATTTGCAGACGACGCAGCCATCTTTGCAATGAACGGAAAACAACTTCAATCTATCTAGATGTACCAAACTATACCATCAAATTAATGAAAGCTTCTTCCATAAAGAAGCATTTATAAACGAAACAAAAATGGTTTACTGTAAGTCGATATTTACTTCAATGTTAATGCTTGCAAGCAAAAACTAAATATTAATGGATTATCTGAAAGGTAAAGTAGGGACGTTGTAGATAAGGTAACTGAGGCTGATTCTGCAAGCAATAAGTTAAGATGAAATAAAAGATACAGACATAAGAGTTGATCTAAAGGTTGAAGAAGTAATTTTACAAAAATAAAGTAGTAAAATGCATATGGCGAACTAAGATAAAAGACAATCGGACGAGGTCAAGAATCGACGACGTGGAACAGTACAATAAGCGAAAACCTAAAGAAGAAAGGAGTAAAATGTGGTCTTTGAAAGGAGTATGGTAATTTAATGAGGATTCAGTAATAGTCTAACTACTGAAAGAGGCCGAATAAACTAGAAATGACGAAGATGCAGATGTTTTAGTAAGAAAAAGAATCAAAAGAACAAAGAATCTGACTTTGGTAATATTAAGTTCTGTAGGGAATAATTTTAATAGATTGACACCTTTTAATATAATGCGAATGAACGCAAAAGACATATCAGCGTGTTCTTGAAATAAAGAAAAATTAAAATGGAAAGATGGAATTATATAGAATATAAATCCAAAAAATTTTGAGTTAATTACGACGCGAATTCCAAAATTAAAAGCTCCTTGAAAATTGTATTATGCGTCACCACACACACATACACTATAGCGTATGTTTACATACGTAATATATATCGATGTTATAAAAACTATAACATTCTTTTATGATAAGGTTAATAACCTCAACATATTTACGTACAAAGTCAGCTGTTTATAAGCCTTAGAACTGACCTAAATCAGCTTTTTCATGTTTATTCAGTCAATGTTTTTTTTTGTTAAGAGAAGTAAGAAATATAAAATACTAATATAGAATTAGAATGTATATAAAGAGAAATTTACACGCAAACACAGGCTGTAATGTTTATGTTTATAAAAATTCTAGAAGATAACATTGTACACATGTAGACATGTTAACAGTTGATAACTGGTTGAATTGGAAACGATCTTAAAGCTAACGGCTGTCAGCTAAGCTGTCAGCTTTAAGTATCGTCTTCAATACCCTTTAGAATATAGTAGGTCGCACAGTGGCGTGACAAATATTTTTTAAATATCTTTGTCGTCTTTTTCTCGCTTATGAGAGGGAATTTTGGGAAAATATCTTGGATTTATATTCTATGTAATTACGTTTTTCCATTTTTCATACATTGTGTCCATATTTCAAGGACAGCCTTTATATCTTTATATCTTGTTATGTTTTAGGTATATTCTGAATTTTAATTTTGTCCATTTTTTTTATTTCTCGCTTTTTTTCTTCTTATGTGATGACAAAAAATATTTTAAATACGTAGAAACTTCTTACATCACAAGTCTAATAGTTTGTTTAATCTTATAATTGGCCTCCTAGAATACTAGTATTTGCTTAAATTGATATCTGTTGATTTTGCGTTCCTTGTCTCCTAGATAATCAAATATATTACCGAGAAAATTGCCACTATATATATATATATATATATATATATATATATATATATATATAAAACTCCAATATTTATCAAATGTTATATATATATACATATATATATATATATATATATATATATATTTAGTGTTAATAAGAATTAAAATTTATTTCTTATTTATTTTATTGGCTGTGTCATAATATTAAAATAATAGACTTTTTCTTGGTTTAGCGACCTTTAATGAATTCCAATTTTTTAATACGACGTTTCGACTTTTTTATTAAGTCTTTTTCAAGTAATTAGAACTAAAATAAAAAATTAATACAAAGAAAGGTAAGAAATATATTTACATTTGTATGAATGAATTAAAATTAAAAATAAAATAAAATAATGAAATTAAAGTAAGGAAATTAAAGGATACAAAACTCACCAATTTATTTCGTGTCAAAACACATATTTTGCGTCAGTATTTTGGTCAGAACATGTGTTTGGAAAAAATACAGTATATTTACAATCGGAAAATTTTTTTTTAGTGTGGTTGGGGTTGCCTTCTATTGTTTAATGAGCGGATAATAAAGTTTAGAAAGTCCATCAATCTCGTTTCGATCGTTGATTGTTTTGTTGTTTTTGAATATATGAATCATTTCTAAGATCTCCCTGGCCTTTGTATTTTTTTACTTAGTAATTATTTTTGTGTTATCAAAATCAAAATTATGTTTTAATGTTATCTGGTGTTTTTTAAAAGCTGTCTGATTTTTTGCGTATTTGTGTCTTCCTTCCAGCGCCATTTGCAATCTCTGTCAGAGTAAATTATAGTATTATTGTCATGATATTGTCATTTGTTAATTGAATTTGTGAGTTTCTTTCTGGAATTTTTAATTTCGATTATTCCCCAAAGAAAACCCAAGGAATCCATTCTTTCCAATTTCCCAATACTTGAAATAGATACGAAATTTTCCTTCCAGCGCCATTTACAATCTCTGTCAGAGTAAATTATAGTATTATTGTTATGATATTGTCATTTCTAGTTCAATTTTTTTAGATGAGGTAAAACATATTTGTAAGGATTAATAGATATATTTTAACATCAGATAAATTAAATAATATCTTAAACAATGAAATTGTGATTTGTTTATTTTAATTTTCACTTATAGATGAAACGCATTTAAAATTGATTTTAAAAATTCAAAACCTATTTTGAGGTTAGGTTCACCATGTTTATTATTTTAGTAGATGTCACGTAAAATTCGCCATTTAAGTTAAGCAATTTACATTAATAAAATAGGTTTTAAGTAATAACCATAATCATGTACTTAATAGATATAAAACATTTTTATTTTTATTAAAGAAGAAACACAGTTTTAATAAGTTTTAGTAACTAGAATGCTGTGATAACACAAAATATAATGATAATAATGTTTAAGAAATGCTGTTCTAATATTATGGTTCATGGTAAAGTGGAATAAATCTCTCTATTACTAATTTAGAATTAATTTTTTTAGTACTTTTCTCATACGAAAAAAAAAGGGTTTTTGCTACCCGATTTTTCATCTTTCCACGTAAACATATTTATGTGGGAAACTGCAAAATTGGGTTTGATGGCATTTTTATTTTTGTTCTCATCTATTCTCCATACAAATATATAGCTCTAACAAATTTTTATTTTGTGCTTCATATTTCTCTCATTGTTTGATGGATGTCATCCCTTGCGGTGGTAGTGGGAAAACTTGGGTTTTATTTTTTTACGTTTCTGATGTTTTTAACTTGTTTAACTTTACTGTATTTCAATTAAGATATGTAATTGAACAATTTCTTTGTCTTGTTTCTTTTTTGGCAGCACTTTTCTTTCAGAAAAAAGAACGACCGAGGATTTAAAAGAAACGAATTTAAAAATATATTTTACAAGGTAAAATACTAGGTGCTATATACTATATACATACATATTTTTAAGTACATAAGATGTATTTAATATTTTTTAATAATAAAAATGCTTACAATACTAAATGTGTTTCTTATTCTAGATTTATTTTTACTGTAATTTTATACCATAAATAAAAGTTGTCCATAAAATAAATGGTCAATTAAAAGCGACAATAATGGGTAATCCAATTCTAATTTCCTAACTTTTATTTAAGAAAAAACACACAAAATCTAATATCATCTTATTTTTTTTATATTAACCCATTTAGGACCACTATTAGACAAATTAAGGAAAACGCAAATTCTTTAAGGAATAAACTTTTATTTAGGTATTTATAAACATCCTTTAAAGTAAAAAAAAAAAGACAAACCATTGATTCTTATATTTGTTTTGCGTTGCGTTAACGCAATAATGGGACTATATGCACAAAAAAATATTATAATTATTAATTATTGAAGTCTTTGAAGCAGTGTGAATGTAATGGAACTCCACATTTATTACACATAAACATGGTTGTACTTTTGCATACTCTGCAACGTCTCCTCCAATTTTCACGATTTCTTTCAATTAGGTGACCCACATTACCTAAACGTGCACTGGATGGTAGAGACGCACTGGAACCACGTCCTCGAACAGATTGTGTTTTACAGTTGTTAGCTCTAATGAGGCTTCGTACAAGTTCAGACCTGAAATCCAGCTGCGAAATGGATTTCTCTGTGCATACAAGTCTGTGAAGTTTCCAAGCATTCACCACAGTAGAATCTAACATATTTATAAATAACGGCCACTACTATTTTTTTCCACGAATATTTATACGGTAATTTGCAACTGCGTTATCGTGTAGATCAACGCCTCCCATATATTTGTTATATTTGGCAATCATATTTGGTTGTGGAATATAGATGTCTTTTTTTCTCTACGATTGTACCGCTTCACAAACACATTAGGCAGTGCAGACTCACAATTGGTTGCTACTGTAACCACAGAATTGTCATTCCAGCGAACCCGCTTATTTCATTTACGTGATCGTAACGAGAATCCATTGTACCACGAGGTTTTTTTCCTATAGACTTACAAGCCTCTAAAGGGCATTTCAGCATTCTGTTCTCACGCAGAGTTCCAGTAGCAAAGTATCCTTGACGTTTCAGATGAACTAGTAGCTTGTAGCTCGTAAAAAAGTTATCAAAGTATACCTTATGAGTCGACTTATTTTCTAATACGTTCAAAAGATTGATGACCACTGTTTCACCTAAACCAAATTCTCTTTTGGCATTTTCACCAGTTTTTCCAGCATAAGGTATAAATTGATATAAATACCCATCGCTAGATGCCAGACACCACATTTTAAACCCGAAACGTACCGGCTTCCCTTTCAAAAACATTTTCGCTGAATGGCGGCCGAAGTAGAGTACCATTTGCTCATCAATTGATACGTGATGTCTAAAAACACCATACTTCAAGAAATTGCTGTTCAAGAGATCAACCAGCGGTGTTACTTTCGCAAATTTGTCTGCATTGTCTAATTGATGGTTATCTGCAAGATGAAAGTTCTGCTTTATGTCGATAAATCTGTTTAGAGACATCGCATTTTTCACAATTTGAACACCTTTATCTTCATCAGATAAGCAGTAAAGTTTTACCTGTGAAAGAGTGTGATACCCACTCAAAATCAATATTCCCAAAAAAATTTCTAGATCATTTTATGTAACTTGAACGAGTATCTACAAGCTAGCGAGACGCTAAAAATGTTCGAATGAAGGCCTTTTTGAAGTAAAAATGAAATTTTTGGTGGATCTTATAGATCTGCGCATAATATGCCCACGTTAAGGCCAATAAAAATTCGCAACTCATGCAGATCTGTTGATAAAGCAAATATTCAAAAACTTTTTAATGTTACTTGAATTGTTGATAGGTCTGCAATCTAGAATGTTAGATTAATCTCGTTTTTTCCTTTTTGTTGTACATTCGTTATTCTAATGATTTTCCAAATACCGGGGAATGGAAGAAAATAAAGAATTTATAAGCAAATTTTAATTATTAGTTGCTATATTTAATCTCCAAAATTTTGTATAAATATATACATGGACATACAAGTGTCCCGTATCGTTATGTTAAAATTTTAGGAGTGTAAAGTAGACTTCATTTCAAGTAACAAAAACGCAGAACTTGTAAATCCATTTTTATTTGTTTCAAAGTTACAGATCTATGAATGTGATTGTCAGATCATGAAAAAAAATGTAATCCTAAAGTCAATACAAACTGATTTTATTTGAAAAAAAGGTATACGATTCAGTAACAGGCCTGTGATTGTTAACGTCGCATAATAAGATGTTATCCTAAAATAAATAAACAGGTGTCGTAGTGCATACAGTAATTTCTTGGAGATCTACAATAAAAGAGTACTGGAAATTGATTTATGATAAATAAGGTTCTTAGTTATTTCGTAAGTGCTGAACCATGAATATCATACAATAAACAAATGTTCAGATGACTATTAACGTTGCATTTTTTAATAAAGGATTACATTACGTTTCAGTTCATACAACATCTTATTAGTGAGTGGACACGTTTTCTTTATTCAAACTGCCTTACCGATTTTCTTCTCAAGAGTATTTTGTGTATGGCTACTGTAACGGCAGCGCGCATCAAGCAGTTATTGAATACCGACATCGGTTTTCCGATAGGCGCATTCCTCATTACAGAACGTTTCTGGAAGTAAACAGACAATTTCGGGAATGCGGACTGCGTGATTATCTTTTCGACCGAGGAGTAAATTTGCCAGCAGATTTAGAGGAAGAAGCAGTAGCTATTGTTACAAGGGATCCAAGGGACTCTCAGTGTACGTCGAATCGCTAGACAACTAGGAGTGCCACGAACGACATTTTGGCGAATTTTAAAATGTGAGGGCTTATATCCATATCACTATCGCAGGGGAGACAGTTTGCTTGAGGCAGACCACTATACTCGTCTAGTTTATTTTACCTAGATATTAAGCCAGTCACGGCTTCATTTTAATTTCTGCAGAACAGTCCTCGGGACAGATGAATCTATGTTCACGAGAAGTGGTGTTACGAATCTGAGAAACCTGCACAGGAGGTCATCAGAAAATCCCAAAGCTATACGCCAATCTAAATTTCAACATGCATTTTCCATTAACGTTTGGGCGGCCCTAATCGATGACTTGTTGATTGGTCCTGTCGTTCTTCCTGGGAGGTTAAATGCGGAAAATTACTTTCAGTTTCTTAATGACGAACTGCTAGGTCTTTTAGAGGATGCCCCACTGAATGTTCGATGAGATATGTTGTTTCACATAGATGGGGCCCCACTACACTTCGGAATTCCTGTCTGAAATTGGGTTAACGTCAATTATCCAAGATGGATTGGTGGAGGTGGTCCTGTTGCATGGCCACCCAGATCACCCGATCTTAATCCCCTTGACTTTTATTTATGGGGGTACATGAAAAATTTAGTCTACGCGCAAGTTTCGAACACAAGAGAAGAGTTGTTGGATCGTATTCACCTGTCTGCCGAGCAAATCGACAAAACAAGCATGAAATTCGGATAAATACTTCTTCTGTTGGCTTACGGGCACAATCCTGCGTTCAACAAGGAGGTGGACATTTCGAAAATATTATTAATTGAACTTTTTTAAATAAAATCAGTTTTTATTGACTTTAGGATTACATTTTTTTTCATAATCTGACAATCACATTCATATATTTGTAACTTTGAAACAAATAAAAATGGATATACAAGTTTTGCGTTTTTGTGACTTGAAATGAAGTCTACTTTACACTCCTAAAATTTGAATATAACGATACGGGACAGCTTGTATATGGATCGTTATTCTTCGGGATATTACGCTGCCTCAATTGAATGACTCGCTCCTGAGAAGGTTAGTTCCTCCTGGTGTAGCGTTCACAGGACAGTTTTGTAACCAGTACGATAAGAAGCACCTCATGAGGAAGGTGAAAGCTATATAACGGAAACGCCAGGTGGAATAAGGTAATACTCGGGAGCAAGTCATCATCGTAACTAGAGTATGAATCTAGCGAAAACATTACAGTACCATATTACTAAATATTGTTAACGCTGAAATGTACTAATCTTTTAATATCAAGCCTGTAATATATATTTAACTCTTGGAAAGTCAGTGAGAAATTAATACTATGAGACATGAGTGTTAAAGCAACACGAAACTTAAAACATTAGCAATAAGAAACGTAAACAGAATCTAAATGGATTACTTGTACTTTGCAAATTCCGGTTAATGCAAGTTGATTATTGCGTACTTATCCGAACGAGCAATAATGCAAGGGGATTCAATAGGTCTTATGTAGAGCTCTAGTTTAATTTCAGTCTAAATCACAGCACGTACTAAAATAGATACGTGACAGGCGGCTATAATTCTAATAAGATACAAAATTTCAAAACAATATTATGGATAATGAATTTATCAAGGTGTGTTATATTTGTTAGCATACATTTCTGTAAAACTTATAGTCATCTTTATTATCACTCCTATTCTGACAAATAAATAAACCAAGATTTAATAAGATATCAAGAGACTAAAAACCTCATTCGCTTCTTGAATCGAAAGACTATTTAATTAAAAGGTTGTTCTTTAGTTGACGGTTCACGGAATATTCAAAAATAAAAAGATGTAAATAATAAAACTGATTTAAGAAAGTTTCTATTGTAATTATATATTAAAAAAAAAGATAATGCTAACAATAATAGACTGAAGATAATATGAAATTCCGAGATTACAATATTAGGTGACTACAGTATCCATGGTATAAGAAGATGCATTCATGACTTAAATAGTATAAGTCTATTAAAGAGTCAAATTAAAGAAATCATTGAACACTTGCGATTTGATTCTTTAAGTTCTTTGACTAATAAAAATACGTAATAATACAACCAATTTGAACTTATTGCATGTCAGAATTGAAAATTATTAAAATCTTATCTTATATCATGCAATCGTCGCTTAATTTGTTGCGTTGGTTCTACAATCTGGTAAGATTACTCGTAAAAAATAAAAAAATTATGTACACAATATTGTGTATCAAACGTTCAAGTTATACATTAAATAATGAAGGCTAAAACTGACAAACTAATAATTACTGACTTGACTTTAATTATATTATTAAGTTTCAAACAAATAAGAATAGAAATCGGATATATGATTAATTCACTCAACTGGTGAAGATTATATTCCTCAGCCACGCCAAAATTTTCAATGGCATCTGTATTGTAGCATCGGTCCTTGATAGTTAATGAATATCGTCCAGACGGTACTACGATCAACGGCAATCAATTTTACTAAGATCTATATACTAAGATCGACCGAAACTAAGTCACGGGTGACTAAGTTCGGTAGTAACTAATTTCGGCGATAATTAGGTACTCTATAGATAAAATACTTCAGGCATTAGCAAAAGGGAAATGCGTAGATATTGAACAGGAATGTCGCAAAGAAAATGGCGTCACTAACCTTATAGTTGTTTAAGGCGTTAATAAATAATGATGTTGGTGGAGTTCGAGTCCAAATATATTTTGGGATAAATCTAACTTCAAAAGTGCCACCAATAACTTACGGGCAGGCCAAAAATTCTCATAATACTTAATAAAACTAAAAACGGCAACGCAACTTTTCGTCTCATCGAACTTATCATCGATAATCAAACGGCAAGTGCCTCAGTAAGGCCGACGCGTTCCTATACGTGCATATACGATATCGGGTGTTACATTCGTAATTTTCTTTTCTTATTTATATTCTTACAGTTAAGCCCCGCTATATTAATATTCAAAATTTATCCTGTTTTGATTTAATAATAAATTACCTGTTCAATTTAAAAATTTAATTAATGTTTCGAATTTAAATATTCAATCATATTTAGAGTAATTGTGTAACATATATTTTTGTAAGATATTTGAAATATTTCTTACCGTTATTTGAATTCTAATTGCGATTTTGAATTACGATTTATATTTCAATTTATATTTAGCTTTTGTGGTTAATAGTTTCATTTTTAACATAATATTATTATTTTTACTGTTTTGAATTTATTTTAAATTTCTATTCATTTTGGTACATACATTATTTTAAAGTAAAATTTCTTATTGTAACATATTTTTTTGTACGCACATCCGTCCATTCTGCACTTACGATACAATAAATATATTTGATTTAAAATATTGAATTACACGTAATATAATTTGTTATGTGTATAATTATTATTACTATGTACGGTTTTCTATAAGAATCCATCGAACAGGATCATTTATTCAAACTTGTAATCTAGACTATTTTCAAAATTATTTTTGCGTAATTAGTTAACGTAATTAATTTATATATATGATATATATATATATATATATATCAAAAATTTATTTAAATTCGGGTAAGCGGTCAATTAAAAAACTCCTTTATTAAATTACCCTATATTTCGCAACACTTTGTCGCTTCTTCTGGGGTAAAAAATGTAGAGTTAAAAAATAATAAGTTCAACTTTATTATTTTTTAACTCTACATTTTTGACCCCAGAAGAAGCGGCAAAGTGTTGCGAAATATAGGGTAATTTAATAAAGGAGTTTTTTAATTGACCGCTTACCCGAATTTAAATAAATTTTTGATAATATATCACGGTCGATAATTTCTTTTCAATTATATATATATATATATATATATATATATATATATATATATATATATATATATAAATATATACAGTGTGGTCATAAAGTTTGGAACCAAGCTTATAACCGCATTATTTTACATTTTTAGGAAAAACGCTCGGATAGGTAAATTTTCTTTTTTAAAACGCCATCTTTTGACATACAATTTTTTTCTATGACGTCATTGGTTTTCGAGTGATGACGTTATCAACACTTTCTTTAAATGACAACCATATTATTTTTTTCTCGTTTTTGGTAGATCTTTATATCCACCAAATAGTGATATAAAACAATTGGTATGTTGCATCACAATTTTTTTGAAAAAATCATATAAATTTAGAAAAAAATACGAAAATTTTATTTTTGTGCAAAATTAAAATTAAATTAAAAAAAACACATCTGAACTTAAATTTATTGTAACAGTTAACGTAAATTTTCAAATGGACCCCACCAACCAACTGACACTGTCCCAGCCGAGTGTAAATGCTTTGCGATCAATAGTAATCTGCGTTATTCGCTCCAGGTCAAAATTCGTCTTCCCAATTCGTCTTCCCAATTGGCCAATTACTTATTAAAAAATCTTATTTAACATTAAATAGTTTCACAAAAAAAGGGCCAAAGAAGTATAATTTATTTAAAAAATTGACATGATGTGGCAGACCATTTCTTAATTAAAATTATCGCCCAAAAATTGAAGATTTCAAAAACTAATTAAGCTTACAAAATTTACTGAAATATGTAAGTAAGTTTTTTTCACACTTCTGTCTTGTGTGAGGACTTAAATATTCTTCTTGAACAAACCGGATCATCAAAAGCACATGTACTCATGTTACTATGCAAAAAATTTACAAAAACAAAAACACGCACTTTTTTCAAGATATTTCTTTATGACATTCTTGCTCCTTTTTATACAATTTATGTACAAAAATTTTAGTTTGAAATTGTTTCTATGGCGACAACATTGTTGAATTATTTACTTCTATTTTTGACGTTAAATTTTTGAGATATTGCGTAAAAATTGTTCATTTTCGCTAATATAAAAAATGGCACATTTATCTGAGCGAGAAAGAATCGAAATTTTAATTATGGTTGGGTATGGGGACAGACAAAGAACGCATGCAGAAGCATGCGATTTGTTTAACCATGAACACCCTGATAGACCTCCAATTACCAGGTCTACGGTGACAAAACTAGTTGGAAAGTTTACCGAAACTGGATCCGTAAAAGATCGACCACGGCAAGGTTGACCTCAAGTAGGAGAAGATGTGAAATTAAATGTGCTTTTAGAAGCAGAAGAAAGGCATCATGTTTACACCAGACAACTTGCGTTAGCCAATCAGGTGGCTCACTCATTTGTCGTCAACTTATTTAAAAAAGAACACTATCGTCCTTACAAAGTTCAACTTGTACAAGAATTACATGAGGATGACGAAGATCGTCGACTGCAGTTCTGTGAAAACGTAATGTTACGTTGTGACCAAAATCCAAATTTCTTGGAAAACATCGTCTTCTCAGATGAAGCTACGTTCTGCCTAAATGGATCTGTTCACCGCCATAATTTAAGTTCAGAGGTATTTTTTTTTAATTTAATTTTAATTTTGTACAAAAATAAAATTTTCGTATTTTTTTCTAAATTTATATGATTTTTTCAAAAAAATTGTGATGCAACATACCAATTGTTTTATATCACTATTTGGTGGATATAAAGATCTACCAAAAATGAAAAAGAAATAATATGGTTGCCATTTAAAGAAAGTGTTGATAACGTCATCACTCGAAAACCAATGACGTCATAGACAAAAATTGTATGTCAAAGATGGCGTTTTAATAAGAAAATTTACCTATCCGAGCGTTTTTCCTAAAAGTGTAAAATAATGCGGTTATAAGCTTGGTTTCAAACTTTAGTTCCAAATATATATATATACATAGTTCTCTAATTTATAAGATATTCTTTTAATGCGCTTTCATTGCATATTATGCATAGTTTTATTATAAAATCACCCTTATTCTTTTTTGGTAAGGTTTAAATTACTTCTTTTTAATATACAGTGTGACATTATATACAGCATGATCATATTTTTTAACAACATAATAACTGAGTACTAATTATCATTTTTCGTTGTCGTTTTTTTAATTGGATAATATACGAGTTAACTGCTTTTTAGCTTTTCTTTACCTTTTTCTCTCTTTAGCAAGTTGGCAGCTTTGAACTTTTCTTTTGAGATTGCAGGTACCCTATGGAACATTTCGCAGTTTTGGATTTAGTAGTCTGTATGCGATTATGCCTACGATCGCGCGATCCCTTTTCTCCGTTTTCAGATTTGAGCTTCCGTAAGTAAAACTAGGTGACGCTACCTGCCATCTTCTATTTAGTCATCCACGCCGTCTTTACTGACTAAGGGCATACACAATAAATAGAAGCTCCCATAATAATGGTGCGATACGACTACCGGTTTTGTTCCGATTTGGGCCATATTTCTATTGTCATCGCTGCGTCTGCGTAGTGTAAGTAGCACAGGAGCGGTAGCATAATATGAACACATGCGTCCATTTTTTAGGCGTTATTGGGAATTTACATTCGGTGACATGCCACCATACGGTAAACTTTAGAACTAGCGTTGGAGTATACATGTATTGTTTATTGGGTTCTATCGTATGTAAAACTGTATTGTGTTTTCATCTTTTCCTTACAATTTTGTATTTTCGCTACTGTTTTACGACAGATTTGTCTTTCTAAACATCACCCATGATTCGTATATTCTTCAGATGGTATTATCTTCGAAAATAATACACCGAAAAAATTATTAGAAATAAAATGTCCGTACAGTGGAAAAGATAAAAGTGCTGTAAATTGCATAGATTCATGTAATTATTTGATATCGGAAGAAAAGAACACAGTACCAAAGAAAAATAATTCATATTATGGACATATTCAGTTAGGAATGGCCGAATTAAATTTAAACGAGTGGGACTTCTTTATAATTGCTTGATATGACTATATCAATATTATAGTGCCTTTCGATAAAGTATATTCATATAATTTAATTACAACTTTAAGAAACAGGTATGTAAATAAAATGGTGCATGTAATATGTAAAAATAAAGATTAAAAAAAATTTTAAGTACTTTTAAATTTTAAAATTGCTCATGATGTGTCGAAGATCATTAAATAATATGCAATAATAGTATCATGAAACAGTATATAAGTTTTTTAGCGATTTGTGCTAAAGAATTCTTCAAATTCAAAACAATTGATTTCGCACTTACATCGTGTTCTTTAACAGCTCGAGTTAAATAACTGGTTGTCAAAAAGCTTTATTATTAGTACAATATTCTTATTAAATTTAATTGAATCGGCCGATACTTGCTGGAAATCCATTATATGTAAATGGGATTTAAGTAAAACACTTATACTAATTTCCAGTATATATTACACTTTATTATATATTAATAAATAGATGACATGTTTCGCTACGATGTAGCTTCTTCGGATCTTATATTACTACTGAACACGCTCTTCACAAATGTATGGCTTTTTTCTAAACTATTTCAATGGGTTGCACTTGTCTACATTAGAATCGTCTCTTACCGATATATCGTCTAAAATTATTGTTATTTTAATATTTAATGAAACCAGTTTAAAAGCGGGGAATTATTAAGGTCTAATTGGTCATTTAACAATATATCTACATATTTAAGTTTATTTATTTCTAAGGATTCCAGTAAATTTAACTTTAATCCTTTTTGTTGTGACTGTAAAATTTCGAAATCTTTATTGAAACTATGATTATTTTCCAACAAATGAATTGCATAATTGGAATCTGTCTTTTTGTTAATAAAACTTTTAAAATGTTCCTGTATTATTTTCTCAAAGCACCTACCAGTTTGGCCTATGTATGTTTTATGGCACTCTTTAATCCGGAGTATACAAACTAACATGTAAAGAGTGACAGCAACTGCCAGGAATAAAAGTTAAACATCGAATTTTTATAGCATCAAGCCGGGAAGATCTGGATCGCACCTCGTATATCAAGCATAATAACTATACATTCTTGCCCATTATTTACAAGTTCTTATCAAGTATTCTCGTCTGTAATATTCTTAACGTGATTATGTAACTAAACTAAATTTTCAATACGAAACTCAAATACGCTAATAAAACGAAATAATACTGTATTTCAGTGAGATTGAAACGGTATGTAATTAAAGTATGAACTGATATAACAATGTAAATGTATTTTGTCTTTGATTACGTTTTGCTGCAGTCTGAACTGGAGTTTCGAACCACATACATCTGAAAATGTTTGAGTTAGATGTTTACTTGCATTGCGGAAATTTGTTTTGCAGCTAGTTCAAAATTACCTGTTTGTTAATTTAAATATTACACGAAATGTAGAAAGTAGTATACTGGAAATATACATTGACTATCGCATAAGATGATAGATTGGCGATTTAAATATCTGATTACATAAAAGGCTTAATAAAATTAGAATTCACTATTATTAGTATATATAACAATTGTATATAATCATGATGGTAAATTGTTACATAAATATCTATCATATATTATCTAAATATCTGTAAACTGTCTTATCATGCTGGCAGTTCCGTGTTTAGATCTCTGAGTGGGCTGTCCGAGTAGGTCTTCGTGGTTTTCCTTCCCGTTCAAGAGGAATGCCGACAGCTTAACATCTTAAGTCGCTCCACGGGCGCGGACATAATAATAACTTGTAGTTTGCCAATCCCCCGTAATTGGCGTCTAGCTGTTGGGGAGTGCTAATTATTATTATTAAACTTGAATTTATTTTTTGATTAATTTAATTTTATCCATGACAACTACAGATATATAAATATGATATTAACATACTGTCATTTATAACTTAAAATTCCTTGAAAAAGGCATTAATTGCCGAAACATGTCAGATTTTAAATATATAAATATTGGAGTAAAACAGACCTTAAATCGCCGACTAATTACATCTCCTATAAGATACAAAGGTCAAGAAATAATTGCTTTTTCGCGAAGTAATGTGAATATAAATATTATTTTCTACACGAATTTTTTAAACGAATTTTTAATTGAAAAAATTCGCCCTTTAGCAGGATTCGAGTCCACGTCCATGGTTTGCCGACCACCGCTCTACCACTTGAGCTATCAAAGACTGATATTTCGAATATGGGAAGCCCTAATCACTTCAGGGAAGTAGACGTTAATATTTTGCCTGTAGTCGGCAATTTGTTGCAAATTAATTGCTTTTTCGCGAAGTTATGATAATGTAATTATTATTTTCTACATTTCACGACGCTAATCATTCAAACACTGTAATACAAATTTCGTCAATCTCCAAAGACATGTCGTAAGATAACCTTGATTTAATACACTTCTGGTAAAATTATGTTAATTTTTTTTTCTTTATAGCACTTGAAGATGTAATCAAATAAACTACGAAACGTTATGGAAAATATAACAGTTTTTTATTTTTATTTTATTATTATTTTTTAATTTTTTTAAATTTTTTATTTATTGTTTTTATTAAATGAATATTAAACGAAGTAACTACTATGATCTAAACTCCCAAATAAATTCAAAACTAGAACAGCAATTATGAATATATTAAGCATATACTAAAATCTGGTAAGTAATCGTATAACTTCTTCCAACTTTTACGGAAATTATAAGTTATACACGCCACTTAATCTCATATTAATATTAAGAAGTTCTTGCGTGATAACTTAACAAACCACAGTTTTATTGGTAGTTATCTGATGCGAGGGTTGCATGTTAAACATGTATATAGAAACCGTTTTACAGTTGATCTATAACATAATTGCTATGTGAATAACGATCTTGTATGGGGGATTTTTATAAAACGAAATGATGTTAAGCCAAGCATGGCGTGGAGACAATTGAAAAAATGATTTACTATAATGCCGTTTAAACATGCAAGGATGATAGTCAAAAGAAATAAATAGGTTTTACAAGTGAATTATTATCATAAAAATTGATAGTTGATGGCGTTTAAATGTAAAGAGCAAAATACTTATTGACCTTCTAATTTTTTAATAAAAAACAATACAATGGAGAAAGAAAAAAATATAGACAAATCAAGTCTTGTTAGAACACTGTTATTTGTTTTACTGTATTTGCATATTTATAGCTAAATGAAGAATGGGTGATGATTATTATCAAAGAATTAGAAGAATTACTAAAACATAAATTTCTAGAAGCTATGCATGTTATAGACAAGTCATAGAAGAAAAAAAATATTAATAATCCGTCCTTTACCATATATAACAAGTGTTCATTTGAAAAGTCAATCTAGTAGCATGTGATTTACTGAGAACATTTTGAAGTATGTCGTAAATTAAAATTTACTACTTAACCTACGAAGTCGTATATTTTGACAGTTTCATACATACAAATAAATAACAAATAATAGGTATTTATTGAAAACTATAACAAATGTTGAGAAAATGTTGTCCTTCAAGATCAATGCATTTTAAAATCCTCCGTTCAAAATTTCTGATGATATTCTGCAACATTACTGGATTGTTATCAATTTCCATGCATTTCTGTTCGATTATAATTATCTGTAGTATATCATTCAAATTCAATATAGGTGTTCGAAATATGTTATTTTTTAGATAAGGCCACAAAAAGACGTCGCAAGGTGTTAAATCGCATGAACGTGTAGGCCAGGCAATTTCTGTATTTCGACTAATTATACGCTCATCAAAAAATTCTCTTAAATAATCCAAAGATTCTGCAGTACAGTGACAAGGTGCTCCGTCTTGTTAGAAATATGCATTTTGTAGTTCATCATCGTGCAACTGATTGACAAATGGTTGTAAAATTTCCGTACGGTACCTTTGAGCAGTTAACGTTCCCTAAAAAAAATATTGGTCCAATGATTCGCCTTTGGCTTATCACTGCCCAAACACCAATTTTCTCTGGATGTAGCGATTCTTCATTAATTACATGTGGATTTTCACTACTTCAAATTCTTGTATTTTGTGAAATTAGGTATCCCGTTTTATAAAACCATGCTTCATCAGTAAAGATGCCTCTTTGCGAAAGTTTTCCATTATTGTTCATATTTACAAACCAATTACAAAACTGTAGTCTACGTGGGTAATCAATTTCTAACAATTCTTGTACTGCAGTGACACGGTATGGATAAAGTTGCATATCTTTTTTTAATAACTTGTGAGTTGAACCAACAGAAAGGTTTATTTGTTGACTCAAATGTCGAACAGATGTTTGTGGTTCATTTTCCATTATTTCTTCAACACGATTGACAACTTGAGGTGTACGTTTCTTAACTGCTCCGCTGCCTGATTTTTTTGAGAGACTACCAGTTTCAGAAAAGAGTTTTAAAGTTCTATCCAAAGTATTCTTAAATTGTATATAATCTATTACAAAATGTGGAAACTCAACTTGAAATTCTACCATGCAACCTTGAACTTAATAAACCATCAATTTTATTACCACTTCGAAAATAAGCCTCGACTAAAAAAAAATTATGTTCTAAAGTGAAAGCCATTTTAAAACTGAGAAGCAACTTATTTAAACCAGAATCGACGCACGATTATTTTATGCACTAACTGATATTTGTGATTGACATTATCAAATGTCATTTGGATTTACGTTTACGGAACAACAAACACATACTAATATATTTGCGTCTATTATATATTATATTCTATTAAAATTTCAAACTAACCTAGATTGACTTTTCAAATGAACACACGTTACAAGGCGTTACTGACCGTATCAACAAAATTCAAAGACAACATCAAAACAATGTTTAAATCATACACCACATTATCGGCATCCTTTTTTGCTAAGCATCGCAGGCATCTAACCTTTGGTGTTTACAGAATTCCATACTCGTGTGACAGTGTACACATCGGCGAGATTAAGTGTTCGATAAGTATTGTTGTAGAAGGGTGCTACATGTAACCGGACAGGCAACTGCCGAACATTGTTTAGAAACTGAACACCATATTGAATTTAAATCTGCCCATATTCTATCCCGCAACCAGTATTATTTTAACTGTAAAATACATGAATCTATAGAAATTCCAAACCGTGATGATGGATACTCCCTACACGATACCTGACAAACCCTTCTATCTCGAAAACTAAACCGTAATCGTGACGCTACAGTGGTTCAGAACTACTCCTATGTAACTCCGTCCCAAACTAATATAAATAACAGCAGTAGTAATCTTGAAGATGTCCCTTCTAACTGCAATCGAAACGTCGGCCAAGAAAGAAGAAGTGCCGAGGACGCGATTTTAGCTCTGAAACCCATAAGTAATGAGGAACAGTGACCGCAGAAGCCTGAAATCCACAATCTTTATATTTAAATTATGATAATAATATTTATTTAATTGAAATGCAAATAAGAAAATTAAAATTAAAATTTGCAAGTTTTTGATAAAGTATATCAGTACGGGTTGTTAACTTGAAGAATTAAATTTTTTAATCCAATTATATCTGAACAGAATTTGATTAAACAAAACAGGATCTATTTTTCAAAGTCAGCAACACATTTTTTTTTCACAGCATATGGTACATGAAAATAATGGACATTTACGTTGATATGTAATGTCGACAGAAATAGATACGGCGTTTTGTATTTTTCTGTTTACTTTCCTGTTTTATGCAGACATGGAGCTTTTATGTGTGAATTGAGGGAGAAAATGTAGCTGGGCAGGGAGGGTAACGGGAGTGAGTGTTTTGATAATGGGCGTTGGTTAATATCCTGTTAATTTCACATTGTAATGGACATATGACAGCAAAATCCAATATAAAACATCCATACATTTAAATTTAATATTGATTGAAGGTTGAAATTGTATTAGGCAGTTTTTGAATAATCAGAACTTGCATGTGTGTATATGGAATACGCACTCTATATATAAATAATGATGTTACCCCAACACACTCGTGTACATTACTGTTGAATTTAATTTTACTAAAATTCACATTTAGATAATCGTGAATATACGCAAGTAGAGATTATACAATTTCTGCAATTTTATAATGTAAATAAATATAACAGTATTATTAATAATAATAATAATATTTGATGTAACACAAATGCTCATTAGTGTTGTAATAAGATTAACATCTTCAAAAGCTTTCTCGACATTTTTAATGTAAAGCAATTCAATAGTATTTTTAACAGTGACGCCAAGGCGTTGGACCTTTTATTTGCTAATATTAGAACTAATTTTGAAGTACAGCAGTCGAATCCCCTATTCCTAAGGTAAGATTCATATTACCCTTGCCTTGAAATATTGTTATATACCGATAGGACCAGCTCGGAACGGGCCATAACCAGCAATAAATGGCAACAGCGAATCCCCTCTACGCGCAGGAGCTTAAATTGCCGCACATTGCAGTTATGAATTTAGTAAGACTTAAACCGCGCAAGGATATAGTCGTTTGCATATTCGTTCTGTATACGTAATTTGCCCATTTGCCTCAGACATAACAAGGTCCAATTTATTATTAATATTGTATTCTTAGCTGCTACGGAAAAGTAATTTTAAGTAATAAAAAAACAATAACGTTTTCTAAAAGATAAAAGTAAAAACATCAATAATTCTGCAAAATAAATTTAAATTTTAAGAAAGTCACTCAATATAGGATTCGAAAATACCGCCCTCTCTTCCCAAACAATAGCCGAGCCTATTGTAAAACGCTGTTCGTCAATTTGTTGGCATTTGCGGCAATTTCCGACTACACAGCCATATTTCCTAAACGCATTTACGATCCTTTCAATCGTCGAATGCGAAGGAATAGGCCGATTTACGTACTCTACAGCAAATAAATCAGCGGTTGTTCGACAGGAATTGCCGGCAAGATACCACGAAACTATTTTTACCTTCTCTGCGGTTGTATACACTGACATGATAACTACCTTTACGTTTGCACAGCTAAATACGAATGACGGGCAATTTGTTGCTTTCGATCATCGGACTTATGTATGCGCACGCGGAGTGGCATCGTACACACGTTGCCACATCGCATTACGTTCCATACGTATATTATTGCGTATGGCCCGTAGCGGGCTGAACTTATCGGTATATGTATCGGTTTAAAACGTTCTCCGCCGTATTCCGATGCCGAATCACCATTGGTCCCTGTCTTCCCATAGATTATTTTCTCAACCTCCCACTTTTATCTCCTTGTCGATTCCTTCCCTCCTAGTTCTTCTAGATCTCCCACTCCTGCACTTTCCTTGTATCCTAGGGTAGCCGCTTAATTGTCATCCGTTAAACGTGTCCATACCATTGAAATTGTTTCGTTTTTATGTCGTCAACTGTGGTATGCTTGATTCCCATAATTTCTCTTATTCTCTCACTTCGTACTCTGTCCCTTCTAGTTCTACCTGCAGCTCTTCTCCAGAAATTCATTTTTGTTACCAGCTTCATCTTTAAGTGTACTTCAGAGCTATAAGTTGCTATGGTCTTAACAATTCTATTGTATATTAGTCTCTTACTTTTTTTGGAGATCTTTTCATCCCAGAGAATACTATTGAAGTGACTTATGGCTTTCCTAGCCTTATTGTTCCTATATCGTATGGCTGTATCCAAGGTACCGTCCTGTGACACATGCTGTCCCAGATATTTGATATTGTGTCTCAATGTTTCATTTTTTGTCTATCATTTAGGATAAGGTCTTTTTGTACGCCACCTATGCGCATATATTCTGTTTTTTTCTGTGTTCCCGTATAGACCCCATTTACGATATTCTTCGATCAATTTGCGCGTCATATATTCTATGTCGTCCACATCTTGAGCTAACACTATTCGATCATCTACGAAACATACCGTGTATATATTTCTGTCTACCAACGGGATACCCGTACTTTCGCACTTTCGTTTCCATGTTCTAAATATATTTTAAATAATGTTGGCGAGAGACAGCATCCCTGTTTGAGCCCTTTGGTTATATTAAATGGGTTGGTTGTTTTGTCTTTTATCTTTACTCTGACTTGGGCAATTTTATAAAGGCTTTTAATTGTTCTGATCAAGTTATTATCGATATTTGTATCTCTAAGCGCTTCCCAAAGTCTTAGATGAGAAATGCTGTCGTAGGTTTTTTTAAGATCTACATAGAGTGTATGTATTTCCTGATTCATTGCTAGTTTTTTCTAGATAACTTGGGTGATACAGAAGAGATTGTCTCCGATGTTGGTCTACTTGCTCTGAAACCAGTTCTTTCTTCGGCTCCCAGACCGTTATACTTACTTTCTATCTTCTGCTTTAGAATTTTACCATACACTCTACTGAAAGAACCCCTGACTGATATTCCACCGTAATTATTGAAATATTATTAATTTTAGATATAACTTCTTTAATTAATCCGTCTTCGTATATTGGGATATTTTTAAAAATTATGGTTTAATTCGCTTGGAATGAAACTAAATTCACGCCACGAAATTTCTATAAAACATTTCTATAATATCGAAATAATATCGCTACTAACAGAGACTTATTTTTCCAATATTACCGTGCATTCTGTCCCCAAAATCTTAAGATATTGCAGAGTTTGATTTTATTTTATCTCATATTGTATGAAGAATGGAAGCGAAGTTTTGCGCACATGTTTCAAGTGAAAAACAAGGTTTCGCGAGGTCACATCATTACGGTTCACTGCTGTTAAATAAATTAATATCATTTTAACTGTTAAAAATCGTCTACGTGGAAATAGAAATTATATAAATTAAAATTATTCCTAAAATTGATACTGTAAATATTGAGATAAATGACATATTCTTTCACTTAGTTTTGGTATGATAAATTTCAAAAAGATGCACACGCTTTACTTATGAAAGAATGAGATTTGAACGCTCTACTAACTTTTTTTACTACTGATGATGACAACCTACGAGTTGTCGTAGTTGTCGATATACGAGGTGCTACCCATGGATTCCCGGAATGTAAAAAAAAACATTATAAATTGTTCTTACAACTTATTCGCTACCATCCACTTCGTAGTACTTTGCTTCGGGATGAATACACCGATTTCAGCAAGTTGTCAATGACTGAAAGCAGTACTGGAAGTTTTCGAGTTTTAAGGTGTTCAACACTGTCTGCGATTCGGTCTGTATCTCCTCAATCGTCTCAAAACGGCGCCCCTTGAGTTTTAAATTCAACTTAGGAAACAGGAAGAAGTCACAAGTGACAAGATCTGTGGAGTAGTAATCTCGTCTTCGTTGAGGCTAGGAACTGACGTACAACAAGTGACGTGTGGGTTGGTGCATTGTCGTGGTGTAGGATCCGCGAATTGTTGCTCAACTTTTGAGGTCGCTTTACGTCGTACAACTGTGATTACTTGCGGAAGTGATCCATAAGACGTCAATTCGCAAACCCGCACTGATGAAATCAATTAAGATCGAAACGCATGTGTCTGCGGTTGTTAAATACATAATGTATTTAACAACCGCGTGTACATATATGTTTTAAACATATTTATATTCATTTGTAAACAAATTTATAATAAAATTCAAATTTATTTATAATTTGTGAGCCATCGTTACAACTATTTAAATGTAGAAATGAGAAAAAATAAGGGAAAGGTAAATTTGCAAAATGACTGAATAAATTTCGTAAATTAAAATGTTTACTAATAGGTACTAAATATGAAAGAATATCATACTTTCTGACTGCCTGTTTATTGTTAAATATATATGGAAGGAATTAGAAATTTGTTTTCCAAATTTTTAGATACTGAATCCTTTTCATATGTAGTAAGCGTAAAAGCCACTCAGTGGCTATTGGACCATAGTCTTACGCACTATAGTTAATGAAATGTCTTTTACTTCTCTCTTCGAGAATATTCCGTGGTCCATAATGTAACAGCTTCCCTGATAGGGCATCCTTAATAGATGCAGAACCTTTTCGGAGAGGCTTTCGTTCTCGTAAGCAATCAACAATATGAACAAAAACAAAAGGAAAGTTAGGAATAAATCAAACGTGGTGATTCAAATTAACACAAATTAAATAAAAAATTACAATAAGGAATATTATTTTTCTAATAAGAAGTGAGCAGGGATCTGTACACAATAAATATTAATTCAAGATATATACGTGGAGTGCTCTAATTTGATCAGGTTAAAATTAATTTCGTGTTTGGAAACGATTCCGAGAAGTAGTAGTATGTAAAGCTTGACCATGACTTCGGTGCAGTAACAGTAATGACTGTTGGAATACAATTAAACGTCTTTTAAATATACACAGAGTTTTTGTTATGTGGGGGTTGGTACAAAAGATGTATTTTAATGTATTCGATGTCTTCTTAAAAAAAAAGAGATGAATGTATGTTGTGGTGTACTAATGAAATATAACCGTTAAAAACTATTTTGCTTTATTATTGAAGTTTCTTACATTAAACACAAGCTTATTTCTTATTTGCTATATTAAAACATCCAACAATAACAGCCTTGAAGATGTCACTTGCAACAGCGGCCGACACGTCGGCTATGAAGGCCATTTCTCAGGAATTAAAGCGTCGATTAGTTTTCAAGCAAAATATGACATGACATATGAAGTTAGATGTTTGGATGGACGAAATCTTTTTAAAGTATGCACGATTTTGTTATATTCAAAATCAAGTATTTCCCCTTAGTATTGCGTTTCTGTATATGCTACATCAACTTTGAGTTATTCTTATTGTCAACTTATTGCTGGGTATGTATTCCCTTAAGGAGTGTTATGCGGGGAAAACCTTCAAAAGTAAGGGGCGAAGGCTTTTAGAACCATCATTACCGTACCGTCACCAGTCAAAGTACTATGCTCGCTGCTTGCTTAATTCGATTCGTGGGTTATGTAACAGGATTTCACGTAACCACGATACAAGTCGCCAAAATTTTAGTTCACTGTGTTTGTGAAATTTTGCAATTTAGTTGCATCGAGACCCTTTTTATTTTTGAGTATTTATGTTTATTTCTTATTGTAATTATTATTTTCATTGTTATTTCCAATAATATTAGTATTAATAATATTCTTTTCTCCACGACTATTAAATAATGTTATTACAACACTCGCCTACGCTCGTTGAAGAATATACTGATGATACTGTTCTTTTGTACATATAGAAAGTTTACAATGTGATTATAATGAGAAAGAGATTAGCATAAACATTATTTGCCAATAATTCAGTTAATTATCCAAATTAGTTTTACTTAATCCTAAGCCTTTCTACCGTTAAGTGTAGCTAACAATCTTATTCAGTCATCCCCTTAATGTGATGTTAGTACGCTATTAGCTAGTAGGTAAGGTAAGACATTTTAATTAAACATGTTACATGAAACTATGCGTTTTAGTTTACTTCTATTTGCCTTAATTTAGTGAAATACAAACCATTATAAACATGTTCAACAATGTGGTTTTCTGAATTTATCCCTTACTACGTCCCAATGCACGACTCGCACAAAGAGTTTGCATTTCATTTTTCCGAATACTGTCTCTATCTAACATTGACCCTTACTTGACGCACATTCAAATTCTCCCACCGGCCACATGAAAATCGGTCTGCTGTAATTGCAATAAATCATTTTCATAAATCTGTTTTTTTTTAAATTGTAACCAGGCTACTCCTTGTAGTCGCTGGTCGTAATTGTCGATGGCTTATCACCTAAATGTTTTGTAGTAAATCGCAATCCCTGAAATTCAGAGCACCCTTGATGTATTTGTTGACTCTATTAGTCAATTCATGTAACTTGCTGCTTTTTCTCTTTTATGTGTATATGTATTTAACATATAATTTTGTCCTGTAATTAGTTTTTGCTTTTGGATAATAACAGTCTATTATTATTATTATAATTATTGCTGTACCAATCCAAAAAATAAAAAAAGAGGTTTTTTTGGGGAACAATAAAAGATTATTGTGTGAGAAACAATTTCGCTTAGTTAATGCAGATAGAGTCTGTTCAGGATCGTTACACAGAATGTCTATAATGACTCCTTTCAACTTGGTATCAGAAAACTTCCATACAGCTGGTGCGGGCGTATCGTTATTTAGTAAGAATACATTGGAAAATAATCTAGTTTTTTATTGCTGTAATATCGTAACACTCTGATAAAATTTGAACAAGCCTCGTAATTTATTGTTCTAATGCAGCTGAAAAAAATTCCATATATACTTTCTACAGTAGGAATTTTGTTTACATTTTGTGGTTTCAGAATTATTGTAAAACGAAAAAGGCCGATTCGTTACAATGAAAACCCACAGTTATATCTGCATTGTAATTAAAAATAATAATAAAAAAACGTTTCGTTTTTAATAACACCGCAATTCTATGGAACCATTCACCGTTTATATATGTATATCTAGATTTTGTCCGCAAAAAATATTCCGCATACGTGAATTTAGATGCCCCAATTGCGCGATTAAAAAAATGTTCGTCCGCCGTAAATAAACAAAGAAAGTACGAAGCAAAGAAGGAGGAAACTGTTTATCTTTACTTTTTCATTTTCAATTTTCGTTACAAGTATGGTAATATTATGCGCGGAAAAGAAATTAAACGGAAATTTTGTTCATATTACTGAGTTTAAATATTGGTTTTGTAAAGCGGTTTTGATACGTTATATATAATTGGATATTGATTATAAGGAACTTTAGGTTTAAAAAATGTACCACAGAGCGCAATAAGATATTTAATTCCTCACCATTTATTAAACGGCTTTCTAGACAATCTAAAAATTGTGATGTATTTGTAGAATTTTCCGATAAACGCTCAAATTTAGGCTAGTACTTAATCATTTGTTTTCCTCGTAATTTTATCCGGCATGCTCAACGAGTTTTAATTTTTTTTAATTTTTCGTTAGAAACTATGTACCGTTTCCGTTGCTTTTATACAGGCTGGCCCAAAATGACCGACGGGGTTTTAATTCCTTATAACTTTTTTATTATAATTTTTTTTTTTTCAGTATTTTGTAAAGAAGACTTGGGGAATTTAAAATGGAACAGTACACAATTGAACAACGTGCCAAAATCGCTGAACTTTATTTCTCAAATCAACGATCCATTGTTAGGACTCAGCGTGCATATCGTCGTTATTTTAATGTGCGGTTTGGACCCTCAGAGTCAACAATAAACCGTCTGGTTGCAAATTTTCGAGAACAAGGGGCAGTAAGGAACCTTCCTGGTGCCGGCAGACGACGAACTGTGCACACGGATGACAATATTGAACGGGTACAGGAGAGTATTCGGGAAGATGGAGAAACATCAACCAGGAGACGTTCGACACAACTTGGCCTCTCAAGAGGGCCGCTGCAGAGAATTTTGCATACAATAAGAATGTTTCCATACAAAATTCAGCTTGTCCAACAATTGAAACCGACAGATTACCAGCAACGACTTGATTATGCAATTTATTTTCGTCAAAATGCAGAAGAAAATCATGATTTTATTCATAATTTAATTATGAGCGACGAAGCCCATTTCCAATTAAATGGGTTCGTTAATAGGCAAAACTGCAGGATATGGGCTACGGAAAATCCAAGAGTAGTTCAACAGCGAGAATTACACCCACTTAAGTGTACCGTTTGGTGCGGTGTTTCGTCGGAAAGGATAATTGGCCCATATTTTTTTGAAAATGAAGACGGTGTCGCCGTTTCCATCACTGGTGTTAGATTTCGGACAATGTTGTAAAATTTTTTGAGGCCAGCAGTGGAAAACCATCCGCAAGTATGGTTCCAACAGGATGGAGCCACAGCGCACACTGTGAGGGACACAATGGCTCTTTTACGCGACATCTTTGGTGAACGAATTATTTCCCGTACAAGCGATTTTAATTGGCCTCCGCGTTCACCGGATTTAACCGCCTCATACTGTTTCCTTTGGGGTTATTTGAAAGAAAAAGTTTATATTAATAAGCCTCGAACCATACAGCAATTAAAAAATAATATACGCGACGAAATCAACAACATAACACCTGAAGTTTTGCGAAAGGTTATGGAAAATGTTTTGGAAAGAGCACGAATATGCGAAGCAGAAAATGGCCACCACTTGCGAGATATAAGTTTTCATAATTAAATTAAAAATTTTCTCCATTAATATACTGTATTTAAAATTTAAAAAAATTAATAATTACGTCTTAAATAAGAAGTTATAATGAACTCAAACCCCTTCGGTAATTTTGGGCCACCCTGTAGTTCTAACAATAGTAATAATTACAAATTTGTTCTGGGACGTGAAGTTTTGGAAATAAAAATATTGAAAGGCAAATAAAATAATATTAATTAGGTACTATTCGCGTCAAAAAAAAACGGGACATGTCTTATAACGATTTTGACATTAATTTAGTTTTGTAAGTAAGTCTTTTGTCAATATTAGTAGCCATGACTATAAGGTTATGCATCTGTCATTATTATGTCAGTTTGATGCAACAAAGTACTGTCACAATAGGTAAAAAAAGTGTCCCGTTTTTTATGTCGAGAACCGTATGTACTGTTGACGAAACCCAAATGTGAACGCTAAAATTTAATGGTGTAATTTACATTTTGCATCATAGTCGTTTGTCGCATTTAAATTTGACAGATCGTAATAATTATTATGAAATAAATGCCTCACCACTTAACTGAAGCTCAAAAGTCGAGGGCTATACCAAAATTGGAAGAAAATTGGTCTTTAAGTGAAATAACTGCTGATTTAAATGTCAGTAAAAGTTGCATATTTTACGTTAAGAAACGTTGGTAAGAACAACATAGATTGCGAAGAACTTTCAGGAAAGGTGTAGGGCAGGTCTCTAATGAAAACGAAGACAATGAGCTCGTAGAATATATCCGTCAAAATCTTTTTGGAACAGCTGTGAAAGCACGAGAAGAAACACAATTTCCAGGATCTCAGAACAGCTCAACAGTTTTTTTGACGGTAGAAAATAAACGCAGGAGAGTGTAGTTTGCAAATGAATATTTAAATCACGGGGAAGAATTTTGGAACAACGTAATAATAATATTAGTAACACTATTCATATTTTGCTATAGACATTGATTTTCTCTTGTAATAAATGGTTTTTTGTAGTTTTATATGCGTAGATGTTAATTTAATTTTGTAAAAAATAAACTGTTACTGTTAATTTTATATTCTATTAATTAGTTGCACAATTTAATTAATTGCACATCTAATCTAGATAATACCGATTCGACAAAATGGCATTAATGAAAGTAATATATTTGTGCTCTAGATATTAGCCCCTCTCTTTGTAATACCACTGGCCAATGCCAGAATTACAGTAATGAATTTCAGTAAAAAATCCCATGACAATCAAATAGAATTCATACTTGAGTTGCGCCGACTGTACATTATATGGAGCCATATGGTATCGTCCTGTTTAAAATGTTAATTCCGTTTAGAAGAAAAGTTATATTTTCATACGTTCCTTTTAAATAAATTGCTTGGCCAACGGGATTTGTTCGATAAACGTTTCCTATGTGAAGATGGACAGTTTTCGAACTCAATTTCGAAGCATCGATAAAAAGACACTATTCTTTGGGATGGTGCTGATGACCTAATGCCAACATCAAATCGTCGACATTATTGCAGTATCAAAGACCCTTGTCGGTTGAAAAATACTGCGATAGTTGCTTCTGGCGATTACGATGCACAGAAATATGTGTGCTTGGAGCTAACAGTTTTCATCTTTTGAGTCTAGATCCTGGTATTTTTGCTTTAGTTTTTGACAAGTTCAGGTCTCAAGTAGGATCGTTTAATTCTAACTGATTTATTAGGTCTTCAGATGGCAAATATTTATGATAACTGGGCGATATCTTGACACTTGCTTCTTCTAGTTCTGTAACATCATATTCTTCACTCGAAACAACTATAGGTCTTGGTACTGGCAAGGCTTCCGAATGAACTGGACGAACAGCAGAGGGCAGACTAACACAACTAATACCTTTCTTATTTTTGTTGGAAAATCCGAAAGGGTTTTTGGTCTCTTTGTTCACGCCAAATAATAGGTCTTGCATATCGCATAGTGCCTTTCTTACCGTTTGAGCAGCCCTTCAGAGTAACGCACAGCGTGCGCAGAAAATGCTGAAAGCCCATAGCTTACCTTGATTTTCACTAGTTAAGTCATAATAATGAAAATATAACTATTTTATTAAAGGTGTAACATTCCATTTATGCTGGTGCGTAGCGAATTCTTTTCACACATAGCAGAAACTGTTTGGGTTATTTATACGTGTACGCGAAATTATGAAATAAGAAGACGTTAAGCTATCACAAACCCGTTTACATTGTATCGAAAGAGGCGTGTGTAGATCTTTATACAGGGTGAGTCGTGAGGAATCAACCAAACTGTAGGAGTGTATTCTACAGGTGAAAGTAATGTAAAAAAACTCAAATGTTGCTATCCGATTTTTATTTGTTTTCGAGTTATAGCGTGATTAAAAATAAACAAAATTTCATACATTTAAGTTTTTGTATTTTATTGGTATTATCGTTCTTTATAATATATTTTCAAAAATACCGCCATTCATTTCAAAACATTTTTTACATCGTCTACCAAGGGCGCTGGTTGCGTTCCTGATTGCGTCAGGTTGATGTTTGATATTGTCAGCAGCATTTATAATCCGTTGAATTAGTGCATCACAAGTGTCCACTTTTACTTTTTACACTTAATTTTTTAACCAGCCCCATAAACAATAATCGAGTGGCATGCGGTCTGGAGACCTAGGAGGCCAACCAATGTGACTACCACGTCCAATCCAACTCCCTGGAAACCTTTCAGCCAAATGTTGCCTGACCGCACGAGCGTAATGTGCAGGCGCTCCATCGTGCTGGTAGAAGATTTGGATTCTGATGTTTATGAACATCCTCTAGCAGTCCGTGCAGTTCATTTTCTAAAAAATGTAAATAGGTGTCCCCCGTGAGGCGATTCTCAATAATGTAAGGGCCAATTAAAAAACCATCGATCATACCACACCACACGTTTACCGAAAATTTATGTTGAAAGTTACTTTCGACTGTTGCGTGTGGATTTTTGTCTGACCATACATGCTGGTTATGACAATTATTAATACCGTCACGGGTGAATGTCGCTTCATCCGTAAACAGTATACGCGATACAAAACGAGGATTATCATTTATCCATCGACAAAATTCCATACGTCTACGATTATCATCTCGTTGTAGGTGCTGTACTCTTTGTACATGGTACAGACGTAAGCCATGCTCGTGGAGTGTTTTTATCACCCTTGTTTGTGGAATGCCCAATTGAATACTAATTCTCCGTGAGCTGGTAGTTGCGTCTTCTTCTACTACATCCAGAATATCTTCTACTTCTTGTAATTGTTGTCGACTGCCTCGTTCAGATATTATGTTTACACTGGGACGCTTTCCGGTCGCGCACAATGTGTTGAATACACTAATAAATACAGTTTTATTAGGATGTCTGTGATGTGGAAACCGTTGACGATATTCATTAGCAGCAGCTATAGCATTCCCATCACAAAATCCATAAACAAACACCATATTAGCATATTCTAAATTAGAATAAGTGTGTGGCATTTTAGTTTGTTACACTATAGTCGTACAAACGTCAAGTCAATGTCACAGTACCCGAACACAATGTTATAATTTACCAGAATAATTGAAACATACATGAGTAGGTAAACCCCACCAGTTTAGTATAATACAAAGGTATTTTTAATAATATAAAATATTATTAAAAATCTGGTGTGAAGAACACAAATGCAGGTTCACTATTAATATTTTCTGTGAACGTGTCCGAATATATCCTATCCCCAGAGACGTAGATACGTATTTCGCTTTTCTACAAGCTCATCGGTACGCCCCTGCTGGAGAAAGGATATTTCCAGACACATTCACAGAAAAGAACCACCTCACCCTATCACCGTAATTATCCAGACCGAGCGCAGAAGTAACCTTTGTGTTATAATTTACTCCAAGATATAGGGAACATTTTTTATGATGGCAGCGCCCTCACTATATCAACGATGAACTAGAGGTAGTGACATTAGACGCATTAGGCATACAAACCACTCTACACTATTTCTCGACTGCTTTCAATGTCACTACCGCTAGTTCGGAAAACCACGAACAGATAGCGCTTCAGCTAGGAAGACTTCCCCATAATGAATTGCTACCGGGGTTTCACTGTTTTTACGAATACATAAATAAACATGGTATACTAAATCTACATTTTTAATTACGCTATAACTCGAAAACAAATAAAAATCGGATAACAACATTTGAGTTTTTTTACATTACTTTCACCAGTAGAATACAATCGTTGAGTTTGGTCGATTCCTCACGACTCACCCTACATACAATTCATGTGGATATTGGTAGATCAGAAGAAAAAACAAACATCATTCCTGCCGTATATGCCCTGCTACCCGGCAAAAAAGAGGCGACATATAAACGATTTTTCTTATTAAAAAATTAAATCAAGAATTTTTACCAAAAAAAATCGATTTTTGATTTTGAAGTTGCCGCAATTAGTGCTTTAGAATAAGTTTTTCCGGCTACAGTTTTCAAAGGATGTATAGTTTCATTTTAATCAAGCTAACAAACTTGTATAAGGAAAACGAGGAAGTAAGAAACCACATAAGGAAATGCGCTGCATTAGATCATCTGTCAGAAGGTAAAGTTACAGATGGTTGGCTCTGTATAATGGAAAATTCTCCTACCGATGAAGCCAATGTTAAAATTAACGATTATATTGTTGATCAATGGATATTCATAATTCTTGCCGAATATGGACATGCGATGGAGAACGTCATCGGACTACAAATTCTGCAGAAGGATGGCATAACAGACTCAACATACGGATCACACCCAATATATTTGACTTAATGAAAGTTCTTCAGGAAGAAATTCACTATTATAATAGTGTTTTCCTGCAAATTTGTTTGTGCATAAGTACCCCTAAAAGGGCAAAAAAATACTGTGAATTAGATAGGCGGTTAAAAATAGTTGTAAGTGACCTAATTCAACACAGACAAAATCTTGAGAAACTGAAATATATTGTAAAATTATAGATAGATTTACTTTTAAATTTAATTAAGGTTATATAATATAGAGATTAGATAAACGTTACTCTACATAGAGTTAAAGGTCCTTTTATTTTATATTTTCTAATACATCTACTACTTTCTAATAATACCTGTATATGCTGTATTGTGCATGTGTCTTCAAGGGTTATCGTACATTTCTTTTAATTTTTGCTTTTATTATTCCGTATTTCCTGTAAAATATAAAACTAACGCACGAAACGGGAATTCAAAAGCACATTCACTTCCCATCTATAAAATCAACGCCCGAAAGACGAAAATTTTGTGAAACGCACGAAAAAGGAACGCCCGAAACGGTCACAAATCGTTTCAAATTACTTTGATAAGTATTTGTACAAAATTTGATTAAAATATATATTACAGGGTTAGTTAAAAGTATGGAGACGGCGATTTATGGTCGTTAATATTCATTTTAGGGAATTATGTTCAATATAAAAGTTTGTTAAGATATTTTGATCTATATTTGAGAATATTTGAATTTTTTTTCTTCAATTGTTTTTTAGATACGCCTGTCCGCGCATTTTTTTTTAAATGGGAACTGGCAATTTTGCTCTACCATTGGATAGAGAATTTTTTTCTCTTTATAATAGTATTTTTGTATTTTTTTAGTTTGTCCATTATTAAGCCAATTTATTAAAAAGAAATTAATAGGGATCTAAATATTTATAGACCAGTAAGATTATTGCCCAGTTTCCTCAAATTGCTTGAATTAATAATGGGAAAACTCCTAAACTTCACGGGTACGTATAAGTTGATCTATAATGCATCAACATGGATATATGAAAGGAAAATCCATACTGAAGGCTATTTATGACTACCCGAAATACTGTTTCAATTTTTATTTGTTCAGAGAATGTAAAATAGAATTCTTTTTTATTGAATTTATATATATATATATCATTATATATATCATCAAATATCATTAGGCATAGGGAATACGTATGAGTACATACGATGTATATGTGTATGGAAAAGCCGATCCAATGCCGGCGAAGACCGCGACGGCCGGCAACGATTGTCTCCAATTGTTTCGCAAATACAAGTTAGCAGTAATCATTTGACCATCGAGATAGGTATTTGTAATGCGTTCTTAAATAACATTTACGAATTGCAAGAGATTTGCTTTTTTTATTTCTTTCGGTAGATGCAGGAAATTTTTAAGCTGCGGTGCGTCGCATAAACAAAAGCGTAATTCTAATAAAATTAAAGAATAATCCTAATAAAATAAATAAAAAAGGATCCTAAAAATTATAATAAATTATACAAGAGGTTCAAAAATTCCTCCTTGCACAGCAAGACATTGTCCTAGGCGGTCGTAGAAATTAGCTCTTACATTTGCTAACATGTCGGCAGTTAATGAATTCGCAGCCTCAGTTATTTTTTCTTTCAAGGCAACTAGATTTTCTGCTCTACCAACTTCATGAGTATAAACAATATTTTTTAGATATCCCTACAAAAAGAAATCATTTGGAGATAGATCAGGAGATCGCGGGGGCCATTTAATGATTCCTGTTGCAGTAATAAGACGGTTAGGAAAAGTATTTCCTAGAAATTCTTTTACCCTCATTGCATTATGTGCTGGACAGCCATCGTGTTGAAACCAAACGATTTCCTGATTTTTTCCAATGTTTTGAATGGCGGGAAATATTTGAATTTTCAGTAATTTGAGATACTTGTCGGCATTTAATATACCATCAATAAAATAGGGGCCTATAGAATGGTCACCTAAAATACCTGCCCAAACGTTTAGTTTTTGAGGATACTGAGTGCGATTTGCAAAATGCCGGTGTTGATTTTCCGAAGCCCAATATCGAAGAAGAGAGGGATTGTGCTTTCCGTGTAATGGAAAAGTTGATTCATCGGTGAAGAGAATATTTTTAACGAAATTTTCATCTCGATGTATCTTTTCTATAACGTCTTTACAAAACTCCATTCTCCGGAAATTGTCCTCGGGAAATATTTCTTGAGTTTTCAAATATTTGAAACATTTTAAAGAATTACGTTTCCAAATACGTGGAATAGTTGTGTTACTTGTACCCAATTCCTCGGCAGCACTTCTAGTAGATCTCGTGATATTAATTTCCACAATACTACAAATTAATACATACCGCCGTTCTCTTTCCTCAATTTTTTGTGGTGATACCTCTCTTGGTTTGCATTTCGCACAGTTATTGAGACAGAAACAAGTTTCAAATTTATTTATAATATTATAAATTGTTTGTCTGCAAGGTACAGAACGGTCTGCAAAAGTCAGCACAAACAAATTCATGCACTCCATTGCAGACTTGCCAGCATAAAACCATTTTACTAACTGAAGCTTTTCAGTGGGTGTATAAAGAGCCATTATACATTAATACATTAATACATTATACATTAATTTTATTGTACGCTTTCAAACTGTAACGGACGCAGCTAGACTGAATGCAAAATTTCCAGTCCATCGGTATCGGAGACAATCGTCAGTCGTCGCGGTCTTCGCTGGCATTGGACTGGGTTTCTCATGTACGTATACATTCTATGTACTCATACGTTGATTCTATATGCCTAATGATATTTAACACATACGGTATATATATATATATATATATATATATATATAAATATAATATTTTCGTGACCTTGGTATGAAATGGTAAACTTAATAAGTCGGCGATTAAAGGTTTATGGTTTATTACTTCAAAGTATACATATTCAATACAACCCTACATGACAGAATATTCTGTCATTTAAATTTTTTGTGTCCTTGACAAAGGCATCATTGCCGAAGCGTGTAGGGTTGTATTGAATATATATACTTTGAAGTAATAAACCAGACCTTTAATCGCCGACTTATGAAGTTTACCATATATATATATATATATATATATATATATATATATATATATATATATATGTATGTATATATACAAGTGCCCCGTATCGTTATGTTCAAATTTTAGGAGTGTAAAATAGACTTCATTTCAAGTAAGAGAAAGAAGCAGTAGCTATTGTTACAAGGGATCCAACTCTCAGTGTACGTCGAATCGCTAGACAACTAGGAGTGCCACGAAAGACAATTTGGCGAATTTTAAAAAGTGAGGGCTTATATCCATATCACTATCGCAGGAGACACAGTTTGATTGAGGCAGACCACTATGCTCCTCTAGTTTATTCTACCTGGATTTTTAGACGGTCATGGCTTCATTTTAATTTCTGTAGAACAGTCCTCTGAACAGATGAATCTACGTTCACGAGAAGTGGTGTTACAAATCTGAGAAACCTGCACAGGTGGTCATCAGAAAATCCGAAAGCTATATGCCTATCTAAATTTCAACATGAATTTTCTATTAACGTTTGGGCGGCCCTAATCGATGACTTGTTGATTGGTCCTGTCGTTCTTTCTGGGAGGTTAAATGCGGACAATTACTTTCAATTTCTTAATGACGAACTGCCAGGTCTTTTAGAGGATGCCCCATTGAATGTTCGATGAGGTATGTGGTTTCACATAGATGGGGCACCACTACATTTCGGAATTGCTGTCTGAAATTGGGTTAACGTCAATTATCCAAGATGGATTGGTGGAGGTGGTCCTGTTGCATGGCCACCTAAATCACCCGATCTTAATCCCCTTGACTTTTATTTATGGGGTTACAAATTTAGTCTACGCGCAAGTTTCGAACACAAGAGAGATTTGCCGAGCAAATCCGACAAAACAAGTATGAAATTCGGTTAAGTACTTCTTTTGTTGGCTTACGGGCACACGCCTGCATCCAACAAAGAGGTGGACATTTCGAAAATATTATTAATTGAACTTTTTTAAATAAAATCAGTTTTTATTGACTTTGGGATTATATTTTTTTTCATGATCTGACAATCACATTCACAGATCTGTAACTTTGAAACAAATAAAAATGGATACACAAGTTTTGCATATTTGTTACATGAAATGAAGTCTACTTTACACTACTAAAATTTGAATATAACGACACCTTGTATATACCACCAGGGTATAATATAATTAATTAGTACAACAATAAAAACAGTTCAAAAAAAATATTATGTGTATTTTCAACATTCCTAATTAACAATCTGACAGATAATTTAATCGACACAAATCGGCTACTTCAATGGGTTACCCTCGTAATACCAATGTCGTTCGGTGTTTCAGATCTTCCTATTTGAATATTCAATTCGACTCATACCGGTCTGCCTCGCCTATCCGCTGTACGTTAAACTGAAATTGGAGTCCACAGGGATGACAAGAAGGGGTGAATTTTTAGCATTTCACATTGAATTGCCAAACTATTCACGATATAACCTGCATTTCACAATTCGCCCCTTTGTACGTAGTACGTGCGTATAATCGATGATAAAATTAAAAACATTTTCTACGTCCTTGACATTTTATGCGTTCTGTTAAAACTGCAATCGGCTATGTTCACTGCTATGGAAGTAATACACAGGATATACAAGGTGTTCTAATAAAAAAATTAATTTAATTTAAAAAGTTAAACTTAAGTATATCAGTTCGCATTTAATATACAGAACATTAACGGATTCCAATAAATATTCTGAACAGAGAAGATAATTTCAAGAATATAGATACAGGATGTATTTTTTAACTTGAAACTTTCTAGTATTTCGAAAAATAAGCAGTTTACGAAAAAGTGTCCAAATCTAAAGTTAAATAATTCAATGGAGGAAATACTTTTTTAATTCATGATAGATGGCGCTGTAATCGATGAAATTTTTTTCAATTTCTCTCACTGATAACCTATGCATACGATTCTGCAATACGTGCGTAATGAAAAATACGTTTTCTTTGTACATGTCAAAATTGGTTTTAGAAAAATTTTGTTCATTTTACACGTGCCAAACTCTAGTGAATTCAACTACGAAATCCCACGCCCATATGACACATACGATTGGCTCATTGTATCCAGCCAATAGCAAGCCACCATCTGACCCGGTCCCCCTATATAAGTTGTGCTGGTCTCTGTCCTAAAATTCTACTAGCGCGGCATTTGAAAATCGGATACTTAATTTGTTCAATTTGAATATGTTTCTTTAAGAGTTGATAGGTATGTATTTGCTTCTGTTTACAAATATTTCAGTGTCATATTCAGGTTTGTAAAAATATTAAGCTATAATACTTAACACTAAAATTCAAATAACTACGTCACTAGAAGAAGAATGGTCAGTTAGAAGATTAACGGATAGATTTGGCGTTAGGAAGATTACCATTTCAGATATCAAAATCAAATGACAGTGTCGAGTTGTTAAACATGTGTCAACTCCTGAACAGGATAAATATCTTAATTAATTAATTTTATAAGAAACGATTCGTTGGAAACAATAGTAAGTACAGTGACCGAAGCACATTTCCCCGGGTCTGTCCGCACAGCAAGAAAACGGTTGAGACTTGAGAAATCGGGCGTCTGTGAAAAAACAATTTATAAATGTACAGAATGAAGAAATAAGGATAGGTTTTGTGTTGGAATTTATGCTTCATAATTTTAGTTTTTTGGAAAATAAAATTTTCTCAGATGAAAAAGTTTTCCATTACCGAAAATATGTGTTTATAGACCACCTAATTCACGATTTGACGAAAAATAAGCAACTATTAATCGGTTTGAAGTTATTAGAAAGCTCTCAGAGGTAACTTCTAAACCTACGGGGCTACAAAATTTTTACCCCACCACATGTTTATCGAAAATATTTGTCTCTTCTAAAGGGATATTATTCTTTTTGAAGTTATTAGGAAGCTCTCTTAAGTAACTTCGATGGTTGTTTTCTAAATTACTATTTATCATTATCCATATATCACGAATTGGACCAGCTTTGTCACTTTTAGATCGTTCAGCACGTGTATTCTGATTATCAAAACGAATAAATCGTGAAAACATTTTGAAGCGATCACGAGACAGCCGCACGAATAAGAGGTAAGCATTCAAGTTTCCATATTTCAAATATATGTTCCTTATTAGATTTATGTACACCAGCTGCAATTAGGATTCCTAAAAATTCATCGAATGCCTCTTCAGTAAATGCCTTGAAAACCTTTCGTGGTGGTGGTTGCCGCTTAGAATCTTTGTACTTTTGAGCTTGTTTTTCATTATAATCTCCAGTTACTTGTGTGCCTTTTCTGTTACTTTCCCTTAAAATTATGGTACAAATTTCATTGGACATGATAGATTTAAAAGTTTCTTTAGCAGTATATAATGCACTAAAAGTTGGTGCGCAACATTTTTCGCGCAAGATATTTCGGCTAATTGTCTGCGCTTGTAGTAATGGAGTATTAGTCCAATGAGTTCCATCTTTAGCAACTAAAACAATAGGCTGTGCAGGCGTTTCTTCTTCATCACTAATTTCATCTGAATAAGGTTCCTCTTGTTCGATTACAGGTTCTATTTTTGCATCAGATTCTTCAGATTCGATTTCCGGAATGTATTCGTCTTCATCCGAAGCAGTAAATGGCTCTTCTTCTAATGCTTCTTCCGTTGCTGCTAGTAATTCTACTGATGTCAGTCCGAAAACCATAAAATATCACATTACGTTCTTATTATTACTATTACTTTTACTCTTACAGAATTTGTAATTATATTAACTTCTATATCATACCTGGTTCTCCTCCATCTTGGTTTTGTAAATGAACCCGAACCAGGCGTATTATCACACATTCCGATAAAATAATAAAATTTGCACTTGTTATTACCAAAACACTAAAAATATTTAGTATGTACTGTAGCGAGCAAATATATATATACGAGGACTTCGAAAAATGGACGGTTACTGATTTTCAGACATGTCTAATCTTGTTCATAACAGCGCAGTTTACGTCTCCCCACAACTGTCTCCCGTAAATGTATAGCTGCAACGTATGTACAACGTGGGATACCCGGGTACCTACGTCGTCATTAGAAGGTGATATTTTTCCCAGTCACATAAAGGTTAAATAAGTAAAAAAAAGTACATGACGTTTATTTAGAAAAAAAAATTAGTTGGCCTTGCAGTAAAATAGCGAACTAAACAAAAAAAGAATGCTACCAAGTGATGACAAATATTATATGAACCATCTTTTTTGTATAAGAAACTTTTTAATTAACTTGCTCATTCAAAAGTAGCAAGCGATATGTACTTTTTCCCCAGCCTGTATAAATGTTATTATGTTATATTGTAATGTTGTGTAAATACCATGCACGTCCATATGTCATGCATGTCCATATGTGCTTTTTCGACAGAAAAATAAACTAAGCTAAACTAATACAATTTCCATTTATATTCCTTCAACATTGACAAAAGTCCGACTCAACTTACTAACTTTACACGTAGCATATTTAAACATTAAAAAACTTCATTTCATCCTTTAATAACCTTCCACCATGGAATTCCCCAGGGATTCAAAACAATTCACATCGCAATAATAGCTTTTATTCATCGCCAATACAAGTCGATTCGAACGAACGCCTTCTTTTCAATCACACTCAGTTCTCTTCCCCTTTTACCCCAACCGTTCTTTCGCGATTCCTTTTTTCCAGCATTCATCCGCAGCTATGACTTCTCACAGGCAGGAAACGTAAAACCCCGGAGTATCCGCCGATAAGTTCCATCAAAAAAACGGAAGATTCGCTCCCGCTGTACCGCACCGGACATCCCCTTGTTGTGCCACAAATCGAAGTTGAAAAAAATAGATCGCGACGGGTGGTGGTGTTATTGCCCTGGAGAAAGTTCATAACAAAAAGGGGCGCCTAGATTCGCGTGTTATGACGGTTTGGATTTGAGGAAAGGGTTTACAAGAAGATTGTTTTGTAAAAGATGTAAGATATTTCCGTGGATATGCTATGTTGTTTCGGTTACTTAAAGAAAAATAGGGAATTGATTTGATTTTATCAAGGATTCTAGCATTAAAAATATATATTTAAGGAATGCGTGATTGTCTGAAATAAAAAAAAATATCTCGATTTGAAAAATTCATATTCTCGGTTCATTTTAAATAGGTATACTATTTCACACAAGAAAAATAAAATTTTCTGAAGAAATGAGGAAGAAAGAGATTTATAACGTCAACTGTGACGCCTAGATGTCAGCACTGTATAATGTTTACTCGCAACGTCTTTTCAAATGACATAAGTATACTCCTCGTCAGGAAAGATGATCCCTGCGTCATCAATAAACATTGTATGATTCAAATCAGTACTTCGGCGTCATATTAAATACTGTAAATTGCAAAATGAATATAGATTGTAACTTCGTTTCCGGGCCAAATATATTTGACACAGTCGGTCGAATTTTTAGGTTATATGAACATATATATTCGAATTACATCTTAAGTTATATTAAAATTACTATAAATTGAACAAAGCTGCGTAAACAGCAAATCAAATTAAACTATAACACCACTTGAAAAGTAAAATGAACTATCAAGAATTTACAACATTTAAGTCAACATATAAAATTATGTAATTCTTTAATCATTTTAATGAATGGCAAAACCAAACAGTTTCAAGTTAGTTGTAAAGGCATTATTACTGGAATTGAAATTATACAATAGACCAGAGTATCTACTTTGTATAACTGTAATTACATATTCACTGTTATGACAGTTTTATAAACATTATCTTCCCAATTATATCATAGAATAACCCTAGATATTAATTAAACATTCTACAGTGCCTAATTTTAAATAAAATTTGGAATATATTGCAATATAACTTAACACTGCCATAATAGATAAGTTGAGTTTTGCACAAAGGTCGGTATAAATATTTGAAATCGCAGTATGCATTATAAACAAAACATTCATACAAACTTATTTGCTGTGAAATGTTTTTTTTTGCTTTGAAATTATTTGTTGACTGCTAGTAAAATAGAACTTGTACGATTGCAGAAAGAAATTTTGAAAAAGGAACATGAAATGGAGCAAGAAAGAAAAAATTTAGTAATTGAAATTTTCAAAATTAAATTGAGCAAACAAAAAATTTTACTTGTAATAAGATAGATTTATATAATATATACAAACAATAGTTATTTTATTTATTGTTTTCATCAAATTGTATGAATTTGTTTTGTGTATATTAAAAATTTTTAAGTTAACACCAGAAGATTAGAGCTGATGGACACCAAATCAAATAAGGCAGTCGAAACACATTTCACTAGTGTATCTTGCAAAATCTTGCTACAAAAAGATGAAAACACATTCAAATGTATTTAATTGGACATACATTTTTTTTATATGTATTGTATTTTTAACTCCAAATATTAAAATTGCAACGAAAAAGAATACGCAGTAAGAAAAAGGAGCCAATTAAAAAAAAACTTCAATATATTAAATTGTTAATGTAGCTGGGAATTATAATTGTTTAATAAGTTAATATACATATGAATCATTTAACAAAATTGCCTTATTATTTGTTTAATAATAGAATTATCATGAGTATATATACAAAAAAAAGTAAATATAAAAAAATATTTAGAAGATAGTGTAATAGTCGATATTAGAATAAATTTGCAAAATGAACTGATACTATTATTGCTTTCGAGAGTTCCACATTAACTTTCATACCATATATGTAATAAGATTGGAAATCTTTTTAAGACACCAAAAAATCTTTCAATCCAGTTTCTGGTTCTAAAATGGGATTCATCGTACAGTTGTTCTGCTCGACTTTGAGGATTTGCTAGAGGTTAATAAATATTTTGTAATATTGTAACAACTATCACAAAGTATAACTGGGTTATTGAAATGTTAATTTTCTTAGCTTCTTTTTATTGCCGATCCATTCAAAATTGTTTGGTCATGTGTAGATCCTGGCCATCTGGCTACGATGTCACAAATTCTTAATTGAGAATCTTCTATTACCTGAATATTCCATGATAAATATCCTTTCTGTTTCGGTACAGCTCAGCATTATTACCACTAGGAGATTGTTTTCTCATGTGAGTGCAATCAATTCTACTTAGTACATTAGGAAATCTAGCTACTTGATAAAATCTGTTTCTGTAATTTTTCTACCTTTCTAGACATATTTAGATAAAAATTGTGGCCACAGTCTGGCAATTGCATGTGTAACATTTTGTATGATTATTTGTATTAATATCATTGTATTTGTTGCATAAAAAATCAGTTACTAAAAGTAGAAACTAACATTACATAAACAACTAATCAGCTGTATACTAATACTTGATACTTTTACTGCCAACACAAGAAAATTTGATATATTTGGCGTTATCTAAAAACGACGTGTTGCACGTACGTTGGCTTAAATCTTGGGTTATAATATAAATTAAGTAAAAACATGGGATAGCTAACAGTTTTTTTATCTGCGGTCATATAGGAAGTATTGTTAATCACTATCTTCACTGCTGCTTGAATCATCAATGTTAATTATAAAGCCATTGATTTCACAATGTAAATGTATTTTCTCTATCATACCATTTTTTTATAATACTTTCCATGTGTATAACACAATTTTTCCAAATTTCTTCCATACACTGCTCTAGTGATTACTTCCACATAGTTATAACTTTATCATCTCCATGTCCATCCCTGAAAATATGTTTATTATAATATTGTTTTGCATGGTCCCAAATAATTTCGATAGCATTAAATTCACAATGATAAGGAGACCATCTTCAATATTTCATGTCCATGACTTTGTAGCAATTCATCTACTTGATACCGTTTTTCTTTATGAAAATTTTTAGCAAGGGTATAGTAGGTCAGTTTTACATAGAGTTCGCAAGATATATTGTTTCGACAAGTATGTAATAATATCATTTTACATCAAGCCGATGATGGATGTTTCTTTACTACTAGTGAATGGTAGGGTGCATTGTCCATCACTATTTGTGCCGGTTCTTCCAAATTTGGTATTAAATATTCATCGATCCATTTCTTAAACATTTCTCCATTCATTTCACCGTGATAATCTTCTATTTGTGATTTGCTTGAAAACAATAAAGAAGCATTTGACACAAAACATCATTTTGAACCACAATGTAATACAACATATCGCTTGCCCTCGTAAATCTCAGGTTTACGCACACTCTGCAGATTATTATCTTGCCGGGTCTTATCAAGCAATACCACTTCTCTTTGAACAGAATAACTCAAATTCTTTATGTAATTCCTAAGAAATGTCAATCTTATCTCTGCAATGTCGGATCGTTCCACTAATGCTCTATGATTATTATCCTTTTTATATTTAAATCCAATATTGTGAAGTACACGATTTAAACTGCTGCTACACAGCTTTAATGCGTTTTACTGTAACTAATCCCAAGCACAATGCATCTGCCACTCGCTAAACAAAAGGTTTATTAAAATCTAAATATATTTCTCGTTCAAAATATTACAACGAATTTAAAACAAGTTGTCGTGATTGCTGCCATTATAGTTTTGAAAAAATAAATTTAAAAAAATATGTATTTATAAAAAGAAAATAAATAACAATTCCATCAAATATCAACGAATGTACACTCCAAATCACGAAAGATGATCCCTGCGTCATCAATAATCATTGTATGATTCAAATCAGTACTTCGGCGTCATATTAAATACTGTAAATTGAAAAATGAATATGGAACTTAACTTCGTTTCCGGGCCAAATATATTTGACACAGTCGGTCTAATTTGTAGGTTATATGAACAAATATAATCGAATTACATCTTAAGTTATATTAAAATTACTATAAATTGAACAAAGCTGCGTAAACAGCAAATCAAATTAAACTATAACACCACTTGAAAAATAAAATGAACTATCAAGAATTTACAACATTTAAGTCAACATATAAGATTATGTAATTCTTTAATCATTTTAATGAATGGCAAAACCAAACAGTTTCAAGTTAGTTGTAACAGCATTATTACTGGAATTGAAATTATACAATAGACCGGAGTACCTACTTTGTATAACTGTAATTACATATTCACTGTTATGACAGTTTTATAAACATTATCTTCCCAATTATATCATAGAATAACCCTAGATATTAGTTAAACGTTCTACAGTGCCTTATTTTAAATAAATTTTGGAATATATTGCAGTATAACTTAACACTGCCATAATAGATAAGTTGAGTTTTGCACAAAGGTCAGTATAAATATTGGAAATTGCAGTATGCATTATAAACAAAACATATTCATACAAATTTATTTGCTGTGAAATGTTTTTTTTTGCTTTGAAATTATTTGTTGACTGCTAGTAAAATAGAACTTGTACGATTGCAGAAAGAAATTTTGAAAAAGGAACATGAAATGGAGCAAGAAAGAAAAAGTTTAGTAATTGAACTTTCAAAAAATTTTACTTGCAATAAGTTATAGATTTATATAATATATACAAACAATAGTTATTTTATTTATTGTTTTCATCAAATTGTATGAATTTGTTTTGTGTATATTAAAAATTTTTAAGTTAACACCAGAAGATTAGAGCTGATGGACACCAAATCAAATAAGGCAGTCGAAAAACACATTTCACTAGTGTACCTTGCAAAAACTTGCTACAAAAAGATGAAAACACATTCAAATGTATTTAATTGGACATACATTTTTTTTATATGCATTGTATTTTTAACTCCAAATATTAAAATTGCAACGAAAAAGAATACGCAGTAAGAAAAAGGAGCCAATTAAAAAAATAACTTAATATATTAAATTGTCAATGTAACTGGGAATTATAATTGTTTAATAAGTTAATATACATATATAATCATTTAACAAAATTGCCTTATTATTTGTTTAATAATAAAATTATCATGAGTATATATACAAAAAAAAGGAAATATAAAAAATATTTAATAAATATTTTATAATATTGTAACAACTATCACAAAGTATAACTGGGTTATTGAAATGTTCATTTTCTTAGCTTCTTTTTATTGCCGATCCATTCAAAATTGTTTGGTCATGTGTAGATCCTGGCCATCTGGCTACGATGTCACAAATTCTTAATTGAGAATGTCCTATTACCTGAATATTCCATGATAAATATCCTTTCTGTTTCGGTACAATCAATTCTACTTAGTACATTAGGAAATCTAGCTACTTGTTAAATTCTGTTTCTGTAATTTTTCTACCTTTCTAGACATATTTAGATAAAAATTGTGGCCACAGTCTGGCAATTGCATGTGTAACATTTTGTATGATTATTTGTATTAATATCATTGTATTTGTTGCATAAAAAATCAGTTACTAAAAGTATAAACTAACATTAGATAAACAACTAATCAGCTGTATACTAATACTTGATACTTTTACTGCCAACACAAGAAAATTTGATATATTTGGCGTGAACTAAAAACGACGTGTAGCACGTACGTTGGCTTAAATCATGGGTTATAATTATAATATAGATTAAGTAAAAACAAGGGATAGCTAACAGTTTTTTTTTTATCTGCTGTCATATAGGAAGTATTGTTAATCACTATCTTCACTGCTGCTTGAATCATCAATGTTAATTATAAAGCCATTGATTTCACAATGTAAATGTATTTTATCCAACACCTCCTAATAATAGACCTATAACTATGGCGATTTTAAATCAATTATGTAGCTTATAACTCACTAGTGAGTTAAAAACATAATTTATCTCACTAGTGAGATAAAACAAGGTGAAATTTAGATTGCATAGAGACATTCAAACTGCTATAGTTTTAACACATTTATATTAATTCTAAAGGGTAAACAATAGCAACTAATTAACATTTACATTAATATTAAAGTTGAAGGAAATCCTCTTTGTATCTGACTCTGCATTCAGGTTATTCGAATTTAGAGTTATACTAGAAGACGTATTTGAAGTATCCTGAAGAGAAATTTGATGACCAGAAGTCGAGGACGTTAGACTGTCTGAACCTTGAATCTTTCTGGCTATATCAATCTTGTTGGATACTGAATTTTGTTGGATACTGAATTTTGTTGGATACTGAATCTTGTATATAACCTTCTGCCACAGTGGACGATTTCCACCCACCATGTCGTTTAACTGTTGTAATATCAGCTCCTGCGTTTGCCAGAAGAAATGCTGACGAACATCTCAGACTATGTCCTGTATATAATTGAGCTTCTGGTAGGTTCAGGAAAGATCCAACTTTCTGAGGTATCTTAGAAATGGTGTTAATTCCAACTGGCTGGATAGTGCATTTTTCTTTCTTGTAATTTAGGAAGAATCTGCCATGTGGAATACCTTTTGGTCTCATACAGACATATTTTCTGTAGAGGTCAAGAATATCTGTTGTAAATCCTTCTGCCATAACAGTGAAACTTCTAGATACGTTTGTCTTTGTGTCAGCTATCGAAACATACAAGTATCCTCCTTTATCTTCTATATCGTCAACTTTCAGCTTAGTTATTTCATCACAACGACACGCACCTGATACACCCATTATTAAGGCAACCTGCATAGAATTCACGAACGAATAATGAATAAATACTTTGAATTAAATATAAGAAAATAAATAATACCTTCATCATCAAATATTTATTGTTAGGAGCCTCATTCAGAAACTTCTCTATATGTAGCCTTTCCAAGATTTTCGCCTTTTTGGACTTGTGGGTTCTTGCCTCACTCTTCAAATAGGAAATCAGTTTTCCGTATTTTGATATGTCACTATTCATATACACTTTCAAAGTACTTCTTAACATGGAATACTTCGTCCACAATGAAGAAGGTGCTATTTCCTTCTATAAATATGGAAATACGCCAGCATAACTTCTTCGTTAATTCCAGTGATACTTTGCTGTTTTCTCCATTCTTCAAAATGACAAAATTTCTTAAACATTTCTCCATTCATTTCACCACGATAATCTTCTATTTGTGATTTGCTTGAAAACAATAAAGAAGCATTTGACATAAAACATAATTTTGAAACACAATGTAATTCAAGATATCGCTTGCCCTCACTCTGCAGATTATTATCTTGCCGGGTCTCATCAAGCAATACCACTTCTCTCTGAACAGAACTCAAATCTTTATGTAATTCCTAAGAAATGTCAATCTTATCTGTGCAATGTTGGATTGTTCCACTAATGCTCTATGATTATTACCCTTTTTATATTTAAATCCAATATTGTGAAGTACACGATTTAAACTGCTGCTACACAGCTTTAATGCGTTTTACTGTAACTAATCCCAAGCACAATGCATCTGCCACTCGCTAAACAAAAGGTTTATTAAAATCTAAATATATTATGTGCTCATGTAATAGGTATTAACACCACCATGGTTTTTCTCTCGTTCAAAATATTGCAACGAATTTAAAACAAGTTGTCTTGATTGCTGCCTTTCTAGTTTTGAAAAAATAAATTTCAAAGAATATAGCTGCTTTCGTTTGTGCACTTATTTTGATTATGATTAACGTAAACATAATCCGTGTTTAGTAATCATTTGTAACTAATCCGACGTCGCAAAAGAACGTCATATTCAGAGCTTTGATTCTATAATAGTGCCGATTGACATATGTATATAAATAAAATGGAGAAATCGAGACTATGTATATTTTATAATAATATTTTAATTGAAATATTTCAGGAAATGGCTTTAAAATCATTTGATGATTTATCATCTTCTAGCTCATCTAGTGATACTGACAGTTCGTTCAGATACTATCTGCCACACATATTTCTTCTTTTTTGCATGCTTCAATTCGTCTTGGTATTCTGCATACAAACTAATGAGAAATAAAGTTTCTTGTTTGGTCCAAAATTCATCAAAGCTATTTCTATTTTCTTGCCGTTCATCCAATTCTTTTTCAACATGATAATTTTCATTCAGGTCTTCAGAAAACATTGTAGTTTGCTGATCTTTATTCCCTGCAACTTCATCATTGTGATCTTCAATCCTATGTATTATATTTTGTTCGTATAATTTATGATACTTTGTTAGTTCATTATAGAAGTTGGAATCTGAAAAATCGACATCAAAAAATAAATTGTTATTGACAAATGTTTAAAAGTTAACTTACCCGTTTCAGCTTCTTCTATTTCGTAAGGCGATAAAAAAACTTGATATTTATTGCCACTCATGTTGGATAATTACCTTTTTCATTTTTATATTCATTAACAGCAGGTCGGAAAATTGTATCTTGACAGCCTTGTATTTACGTTAAGAGGTTAAGTTTTTATGATTGTAAACATACAAAATATTACAAAACATCATTTATTAAGGATTCGGAGGGGCAAGGGGATTACAGCGGATTTATAATCATGTTTTATTTAAACAGGAGGGGAAAGTTGCAATCGAACACGTATGTATCGAATCACACCGAATTCTGGTTTGTTGATTGATGTATTTATAAAAAGAAAATAAATTCCATCAAATATTAACGAATGTATGTTGTCAAATGTTAACGACTAACGACAGAAATCAGAACTACTAAGCGGAAATGTGTGTATTTATCACGGAGTAGGTAATAATCCCGTCTTTGTCTTACTCAAATAAATTGCTTGAGCCGTATGTCTTTGCTAGAAAACACATACTTTCGTTCAAGCTATCCTTGTCATACAAGTAGGTACTGTTTGTTATTCGGATGTGGAGATTATTCTTTGAATGTCGTTGATAGAATTATAGATCAATGACGCAGGGATCATCTTTCGTGATTTGGAGTGTATGTTGTCAAATGTCAACGAGTAACGACAGAACTACTAAGCGGAAATGTGTGTATTTATCACGGAGTAGGTAATAATCCCGTCTTTGTCTTACTCAAATAAATTGCTTGAGCCGTATGTCTTTGCTAGAAAACACATACTTTCGTTCAAGCTATCCTTGTCATACAAGTAGGTACTGTTTGTTATTCGGATGTGGAGATTATTCTTTGAATGTCGTTGATAGAATTATAGATCAATGACGCAGGGATCATCTTTGGTGATTTGGAGTATAATTTCGTTTTATAGTATTTTTACGATAAGAAATCAGTCAGGTCATAACCAGTAATATCAGATTCAAAAACCTAAGAAATTCAATTTACTAACGTAGTAGATACATACAATTTCTCCGAGATTTCATAAAATTTGTATTTTCAGTGTTATCTATTCCACACAGTGCTGTCGCGTATGTTCATAATATGATATCTGCTTGTCATCTGTCAGTCACTGTTTCATATTACTAGTTTCTTTTTTTTCATTGTTTTAACTGTTAATTATCATAAGGAACGTTTTTGAAAGCACGTTATATCTAATTGGAGAACTACAATTCAATATAAACAAGATTTTTCTTCGTTATAATTACGTGTTTAATTTATGTAGGTTATGTAACAAGTGTTCATTTGAAAAGTCAATCTAGGTTACTTTGAAATTTTGAAAGAATAAGACCCAAATATATTAATATGTGTTTGTTGTTCCGTAAACGTAAATCCAAATGACATTTGATAATGTCAATCACATTTGCTATTTATTTGTATGTATGAAACTGTCAAAATATACGACTTCCTAGGTTAAGTAGTAAATTTTAATTTACGACATACTTCAAAATGTTCTCAGTAAATCACATGCTACTAGATTGACTTTTCAAATGAACACTTGTTATGACAACACCGTCAATAGAACTTATTTTAAAATCAACTTAAAAAATTATCAGTCGACAAATTGTATAGAAAAATTTGACAATTATGTAAGCTTAGAAAGAATTAATGTTTTATTTCTATTAAAAAGAACCATGTTTTTGTTTTTTTTTGTCTGCAACAAAGTGCAGACAAAAGTCATTCCAGGAACAAAAAAGTTTTAGTTTAGGTTATTTAATACGACAAAATTACAAAGATTCTTAGAAATGCAGTTTTGTCCCAGAAAGGCACCTTAACAAAAATTATGTTTAGAAATATACTCACTAAAGCTTGCAACGATTGAACCTAAATACGCTAATTAGAAATAATCAATTAAAAACTTCATAAGTGGGTTCAACATGGGCTCCGTGAACTCTGATACACTCGCGGGCACGACGAATAGAGGACTGCTGTACTCGCCATAACAACCCAGCATTGTTTCTTATCACATCACAATGAAATGTGATTCTCTGTAAAAGTTCCTTCCTAGTATCAACCGGAGAGGAATACACCAAGGTTTTGAGATGACCCCACAGTTGAAAATCCATTGGCGTTAGATCGAGAGACCGTGAAGGCCAGGCAATTGGACCTCCTCCGCCTATCCAACGGTTTGGATAGACGTTATTTAGGTGGTCGCGTACAGCAACGCTAAAATGAGGTGGGGCCCTATCTTGTATAAAATACATGCTTTGGCGGGTTGCGAGTGGCAAATGCTCTATTGAATCTAGAAAAGCGTTCTGAAGGAACTTTAAATAAAGTTCACCATTCAATCGTGGCGGCAATACGCATGGGCCAATCAAAAAATTGCCAATTATTCCTGGCCAAACATTATGTTGATAATGATGAACGACAGTGGCATGAGGGTTTTCATCAGTCCATACATGCGAGTTATGTAAATTTACAATACTATTTTTGGTAAACCCTGCTTCATCGGTAAAAAGAATAGTGCTAATGAAGTTTGGGTTTGTTCGTTGCTGATCTAACAGCCAGTTTGCGAACTGGATTCTACGAGGAAAATCTTCAGGAAGTAGTAGATGCATTTTTTGCAGATGATAAGGGCAAAACAACTGTTCTTTAAGTACTTCATGAATTGTTGTTTTTGACGTATTAAGCTGCGCTGCTAATCTTCGAGTGCTTATTGAAGGAGTATCACCTAGAGTATCCAAAATATTTTCCTCCAATTGCACCGTACTTACTGTTCTTCTCACACCAGCATCAGTACTTTTTTTCGCAAAACTCACTAAAACATTAAAGAAAGTCAATAATATTACCTTATTAAATGTAATCGCCCACCAGTCTCTCTTAGACGTTGGTGAAGTCGCTGAAATGTTTTCTGATTTGGAATATTGCGATTAGGATATCTTTCTTCATACAACCTTCTTGCTTCCAAAGCATTGCAAGATGCAAGACCGTACATAAGATGCATATCTGCATACTCACTAAATGTGTATCCCATTATCAAATTAAATTTACCAAGATATTCAAAATTCAATAAATTAATATCGAAGTAAAGGATCAATGTGTTAACAATATGAAAGATTACAAGATTTAAAATTTACACGTCATTGCAAGATATTTATTAATTCGTGGGTACCATAGTAACGTTTGTAAAAACAATGCGTTTTTTAGTACTGAAAACAGTTTTATTTCAGACTTTTGTATCACACTTTGTTGCAGACAAAAAAAAATAAAAAACATGGTTCTTTTTAATAGAAATAAAACATTAATTCTTTTATTTTTTTTTCCTCGAAAACGGTTCATTATATCGACAATCAACAAGAGTACCTTTTCTTTAGCTTAATGTTCAAGGTATCCAAATTTTGTTTTTTTTAACTCCTTATCATACAGGGTGTTAAAAATGTAAGCATTAAAATGTACAACCTATTCCGCCCCTGGTAAACTAAAGATTCAAATTTAAATTTAAGGGCAGTATTTTAAGAGGTCCTTACTACTGTTTATCATATTAAATTTTCATTGAATTATAATAAGTAGTTTAAAAGTTATTCAAGAAAAATTGATTTCCAGTGGCGTCCTTTAGGAGGCCGTATCTCCGTAGGGAGGGCCGCTAGGAAAAAAATTATGGGAACTTGTCATCTTATTTTGTAATGTTATATCTGAATCCGAGAGATTTTCCACATTTTCCCGGACACATTGTATACTGGTTGACAATAAATAAGTTATGTTTGGTTGGAAACCCCGTATTTTATTTTTTTTCCCTCGTCTCTCGATCCTCGAGAGTGGAACGAGTCTCGGTCACGCAGCCGGCCTACTGCCCCGCGCTGCTTGCCTTTTTCTCTTTTTTTATACTTTTTCATCAAAGTTTCCGAGTTTGCGACGTCCAGCGGCAGAAATTCGGTGGCGCCCTTATCCACCTTTTTTCTTTTGTTAGTTAACTAACTTACCTCTGGGTCTCCCCACCCCTGGGCTGAGGCCTCAGTAGCCGGGTGGGCCGTTGGACGTTGGCAAGAACGGGCAGGGGCAGTTTTAGTTGACCGAGACCGGGTCTGCTCCGGGGAGCGTTTTCTTGTTTATTATTTATTTTTAAGCTCGACGTAGTAATCGTAGCAAATTAACGGGCGACAAGATTTTCAATTGCGATGAAACCGGAATCACAGTAAATCCATAGGCTCATTCTAAAATATTGGCAACAAAAGGAAAGCGGCAAGTTGGAGTAATCACGTCCAGTGAGAGAGGTCAAACGGTGACAGTAGAGATGTGTTTCAGCTAGTGGAGCTTATATGCCTCCTATGCTTATCTTCCCACGTGAAAATAAGCAGCAGGAGTTTGAGCTGGGTTTACCACCTGGAGGATGGGCAGAAGTGAGTGAGCGGCTGGGTAACAACCGAAATTTTTTTAATCTGGTTGAAAAGGTTCATCATTTTCGAAATCTGCAAAGGAATCTCCTCAAGGTTATTGTGCTTTGACGGACATGCAACGCACACAAAAAATATCGATCTCATTGATCTTGCTCGAGATAACGGAGTGATTTTACTATGCTTTCCTCTCCACTGTTCCCACCGTATTCAACCCTTACACGTTGTATTAATGAGGCCTATTAGCGTTTATTATGAGGAAGAAGTTCGAATGTGGATGAGGTCTAATCCAGGAAAAGTCGTGACCTTGTTTCAAATTTCGACTTTATTTGGGGCTGCTTTTATTCGTGCATGTTCGATGCAGAGCGCTCTAAATGGCTTAAGGAAAACGGGGATTTGGCCTCCAGATAAAACTGTTTTTACCGATTATGATTTTCTTCCATCAGCTACAACAGATATTCAGTTAGTTAATTTACGGACTAACGACCAAGTTACTAATGAGGAAACCAATAAACAAAATATTGAAATAGTTCATTCAACAGTAACAAGTGATGAAACTTATGTATTAAGTCACAAAAATACGTCCAATCTACCACAATGTTCTTGGATGCCAGATGTAGCTGTAGAAAGCACATCATTTCCATCGGCATCTCCGAAACATTTGGCCGTTCCAAAAGTTCAACAAAACAAGCAAAGGGCGTCCAGAAAAAAAGGAAAAACGACCATTGTCAGGTCATCACCATATTTGAAGGAAGACTTGAAGGAAGCCAAGAAAAAACGCGACATTAAAGAGGCTAACAAGGTAGACCGGGCTAAAGGAAAAGTATCCTTGAAGGGAGAAAAGAATGTCATTACCTACATGGAAGTCAAAAAATTTATTAAAAGAGAAAGGAGTGCCAAAAAAGAAAATGTGTAGATCTAGAGGAGAATCTGATTCTTCCGATACAGATAATGAACAGGATGCAGAATGTTTATATTGTCTGAACTTCTATTCAAAGTCTACTGAAGGATGGATATCCTGTTCATCCTGTCACAAATGGGCACACAACTCCTGGGCCGATGTAGACAGTGACGACGATGAAGCCATTTTTGTATGTGAACTGTGTCACTCAGCAAAGGAACATCTTGTATTAAATATTTTTCATTACTGTTTATTTGCCACTATTAACTCATTTTGTTTGTAAATTATGTGTCAGTTAGGAAATATATAATAAATATTTTTTTCTTACTATTTATATTATTTACAACTATAAACTGATTATATCAACATAAAATTCCATCCTTTCCATTTTTGGTTCTTTTTTATGATGCAGTATAACATCATCTATGGACTACTCGGTCTATTTAAATTTTTCTTGGTTTTTAATATGTTTAACATGACTTTGAAGTTAGCCGTATCATTCCACCCCGCCTTCCCCTACTTTCTTCAGGAACACTTTGGAAATTTGCCAACACTAATCAATTATTTTGAAAATCAAAATCTCAAATTAAATGATGGATTAACTACATTAGATGTGGCTATTAATAATTTGAAAAATATTCCAAGTGACTTCGGATGTGGCATTCGGCAAAAGTTAAACGCAGTTTTTAATAGAAATCCAGAATTAATATCATTGCGACAATTGTGTATGGGGACAATGCCTCAAAATCAAACTGCTAAATACGCTGAAGTAAAAGAATATTTCCAGAATAGACCTATAATCAGTTGCGATGTAGAAAGGACGCTTTCTATCTACAAGGATGTATTTCATTCAAAGAAAACAAATTTTACAGAAGAGAACCTTGAAAAAGTATTTATAGTTAATATGAATACTCATTTACTCAACTTGAACCAGAAAATGAAAAAATAAAAATATATTTCGTATTTTATAGATCACCACCCGTTTGTTTTCCAATTATATAAATAAAATGAAAACTCTTTAAAAATACAAATTTTCAATAGTACACCCGTGGGCGATGAGTCATGGGCCTCTCGTGCCTAACCCCTAGTGATTATATAATATTAAATAATTTTGTACATTTATAATTACAGTCAAAATGAAATTAGTAAGGCTTACGTTTGCTATTATTATTCGTGAAATATTAATTTTATATACATTTTCTATTTGGTGGGTTGTCGAACTGAGAAGATTGAGAATCGCTGTGTTAAAGGAACCAAATCTAATACTTTTCGATAATATCTAGTACTGCATCTTCATGACGCAAAACTATATAATTTTTATTCGAGTTTAGTGTAAATACGATTCAAAACCATTTTTAAATTCATCTAACTTGAAACTGTAACGTGACTGTTTTATTTGTATTTACTATAAAAAAAATTGCAGGAATTTCAAAGTTAATTATATTTTGCCTTTAGCATTTCGATCTGGAACCACGTCTTTGCTAGTGCTTTCTTCTTGGCCTATTTTTGCCATCAAGAAATCAGTACCAAGATCACGATTCCAACCTGGAATCCCATATGCAATCATGCGAAACGTCTGTGGAAGCCTACAAGATAGTTCCATTTATTTAAAGCGAGATAGAATTAAAAAAAAATAAATAAATTTTAACATTTATTTGCTATACGCGAAGAGCAGTTTCATTCAAATCGGCGCTTTCCTAGCAAAAACTTTCTCTAAAACAAAGAAACCACATATTGAAATACGCTTTTCCTTCTTTAAAGAATGACATAAGTTTGCAGTTATGCGGCAACAAGTAAGGTATATCTTGATTCCTTTGAGTGTTATAGATATCGTACGAGACAAGCAAAACGCCGAAGGTTTGCGTACTACTGTTTAGTCATCGGCCGTGTAAGTATCTGCGTGTACTGAAAGTCAACGCATACTATATTAACCTCGCGGAAAAAGCTACCCCACACGTAACAACAGACAGAATCGTACGCGACGCTGAACGTCCTTCCCCACGACGCCGTTTTACTAGTAACGCACACCGACGCCAGTCACTACAACAAAGCTACAGGTTATCCCGTTCAGTTCACTGCAGGCGGTATCATGTGACGTCACGCAGCGCGTCTTAAGTACCAGCGACAACAACACAAGTACTGATCAACCTCTATGTATTATACATACATATATCTATATTTATATGTACAGGGGTGAGTGACATGTCATATACTATGTACTAATATATATGTATGTATGTATACTATATACATGGACTTTTCGTGATATACTGTAGAGTTATTGTGCAAGTTTGATAAGTGATCCTTTGATAAATCTTCCCTCTACTGTGGCGGTTTATATGCGTTGATTCGAATATTATAAGGTTAGTTTAATATTACTATAAGGTACAAACATGACTATTTTTTAAATTATTAAATTTAAAAATTATTTTGTTTCCGCATAACTACATAAATTAAAGTTTTCTGAACTTTTTCTAAGTATACGGTGATGAGCAAATGTGTGGAACCATGTCAATATATGTTAAATTAAAGATGATATTATAATCTATAGGTATATATATATATATATATATATATATATATATATATATATATATATATATATATAAACATATATATATATATATAATAAATTCAATTTGTTGGCGATTTAAGGTCTGGTTTTACTTCAAAATGTATATATTTAAAACAATCCTACATGTTTCGGCAAATGATGCCTTTTTCAAGGAATGTAAAATATAAATGACAGTATATTAATGTCATACATTTGTAGTTGCTAAGGATATAATTATTCAAAGATACATTCCAATTAATAATAATAAATCATGCCTTAGTATTCTAAAATAGATAGAAACAAAAACAGGGAAACTCAAGACATGAGTTATTATTATATATGCGCCCGTGGACAACTTAAGATGTTAAGCTGTCGGCATTCGCCTTAAACGAGAAGGAAAACCACGAGTACCTACTCGGACAGCCAGACAGGAATCAAAACACGGAACTGTCAGCATGATGACCAAATGTATAGATATTTAAATAATATAAGTTTTATAATTATATAACAGCAACATATATTATGATGGTAAATTGCAGATCGTTACATAATTAAGTTATAGTATATACTGCTTAAATTTTTTATATCACTTCTGTTGTTAATTGAATTTTTTTCCTGTTTAATACTAATCATTTCTTTAATTTCTCTTTTCATTGTGTGTTGTTCTTTATCAAATATATGTGTGTTTTCAAAATCGAAATGGTGATCGAGTTGTAGTTTGTGTGTAAATAAAGCAGTTTTGTCTGTCTTAGAGTATTTGTGGGCTTGTATTCTTTTGTATAAATATTGTTTAGTTTGGCCTATGTAGTAACTATCGCAATCACGACATGGTATTCTATAGATGACTTGTGTTTCTGGATTTTTTTCTATTTTAGGTTTAAGTTTCGAAATTAGATGTTTATTAGTATTACTAAGTTTATATGTTGTAGCTATATCATATTTTTTTAAAGTGTATTTAATTTTTTCTGATAGTTGTGGTACATATGGAATCGTGACATATGTTGTGTCATTGTTTAAATTGTTATTGGTGTCTGCAGTGTTGTATATTTGGTGTATTCTTTTTTTTATTGTTTGGTCTATAAGTTGTGGTGGCTAATTATTATCTGTTAAGATTGTTTTAACTTTCTTGATGTTATCTTTTCTGTATTGAGTATGTGATAGTTTTACTGCTCTATCAGTCAGATTATTTATAATCATTTTATTGAATACTGTAGGTGCATTTGAGTGGTAATTCATATATCGAAAAGAAGCTGTGGGTTTATTATACCAATTTGTATAAATAGTACCCTGTCTATCATAGCTTAAAGAAATATCAAGAAAATTAATACTGTTATTAATTTCTTCTTCAATAGTGAATTTTAATTTGTTGTGAAAATTGTTGAACTTATTTAAAAGATAGTTTATTTTATTAGTCGGAATACATGTTATGATGTCATCAACATATCTTTTGATGAAAATGGGGTGGAAGTCTAATGAAATTATAACGTTTCGTCCCATATGTTCCATTACCAGATTGGCAATGGGAGCAGCTAAAGGAGAGCCCATGGCAATACCAAATGTTTGACTATAAAAATAATTTTTGTACTGAAAATATGTGTTGTCGAGACAGAAGGTATACCTCTAATAAATTCGTTTTTATTTAGTGATGTGTGTGGACTAATTTTATCCCATTTGGATTCTATTATGTTTATAGCTAGATCTGGAATGTCTGAAATCTGGAATGGAATCTAGCAATGTTAGTATATAAAGATTCTACATCAAGTGATATAATTTTGTGATTAGTTGGTACTTTTTGTTCCTTGATGAAATTTTTGAAATTGCCATGAGTCTTTGGTATGATATTCCGTTTTTCCTAACATATTAGATATGCTATCACCTAGGAATTTTGCTATATTCTAAGTAGGGGCTTGTATGTTAGATACTATTGGTCTTAAAGGGATATTATTTTTGTGGATTTTTTGTAAACCATATATTGATCGAGGTTGGGAATTAAAAATGCGAAGTTTGTTTTTAGTGTTGAAATCTATTAGATTTTGTCTATGCCATTTATTTATTAAGTTATTATTTTCTTTTTTAGTTTTCTCTGTTGGATTATTTCTTTCTTTTTTATAGGTGAATTTATCGTCTAATAGTTTTTCTATTTTTTGCTCATATTCCATAGCAACTACAAATGTATGACATTAATATACTGTCATTTACATTTTATATTCCTTGAAAAGGCATCATTTGCCGAAACATGTAGGATTGTTTTAAATATATATATTTTGAAGTAAAACCAGACCTTAAATCGTCAACAAATTGAATTTACCATAACATACGAAGGTCACGAAATAATTATTTATATATATATAAGTTAAAATAAATTAAAAACGGGCAAGCGGTCTGTCAATTAAAATTCATTTATTTATTATCTCTATATTTCGCAACGAGTTTGATGCTTCTTCTGGAGAAACTACAAGATTAATGAAAAAAGAAAGACATTAAATAAATTAGTGTATAAAGAAATCGTAAAATACTAGTTTTCCATATTTCGTACAAAATTGTTTACAACTCGCGAACTTCTATTGATTTTACCAGCTATTTTTTATTGGAGTAAACTTCTTCGTGCAATGCTTTAATTCTACCCATTTCTTGCGGACTCAACCTTCCACCGCGTCCCATTGTATTTCACTGATTTCCAAAATTAATGTAATTTGGATATTTATTATGGCTTTTAACACAATTTATATAAAAATCATGTTTTTACTGGTGAGGTTAATTCATTGTCGCGGTTTAGTCGCTTGTAACAGTTATGTAACAGTAAAACTTGTATACTGCGTCAAAACTGACAAATACAAATACATGCACATGTTATCTAAGCCTTCTTTGTAATACCTATAAAATAATTGTACTTGTCTTTATACCTAAAATAATTCTGTAAAATGGATTTTTGTTGCGAGGCTAATCAGTTGTCGCAGATATATATATAAATAAAAAACATTTCATTTGTTCTCTATAAACTCACAAACTACATAATCGATTTTGATAAAATTCTGTGTATGTTCCTTATGTTGTGTGGAAGGATGTTTTCAAAATTTTATCGGCAAATATTAAAGAATTAACAATATGTGAAATATAAATTTCTATTGGAAAAAATCGTAATGTAATTTTAACTCATTATATAAAAACCATGACAACGTGACATAAAATATGACGGTACAAAACTCTTTGAAAATGAGTGCCAAAAAATGCAAGACTTAAAATATCTTAAATAAATAAATATTCAATTTGAACAGACCTTAAATCGTCAAATAAAGAAAATCTCCGATGCATATATGTACGATTGCGGCCGTTGACACTCGATTTTGACGTGTATGTCAAAAATTTAAAATTTTGTAATGTGTGTAAATCATGAGTCATTTTGATGACAATGTCATTTGACAAATCCATAGCTTATCTTTTAAGATGCCGCAATTATCAGAATTACAAATAATCTATTATCATCAATATAAGTAAATACTAATTTTGTATTCTGATATTCGAAATGATATTTTTGAAATTTAAGTAAAGCAGGACACTATCTGCAGTTTTGTTAATAATTTTTTTAAATTTACTATTTTTGCAATAGATTTTGCATTCTACGCCAATAATTGGTTTGAGTAGCGTTTAAAAAAAGTTTACACCGCTTAAAGTGTTTTTGTATTTAAGTGTCTGAGTTTTTAAGGGCCGCAACTGCACATATTGTTACGCTTCGTATATATAGAATGTTTAATTTAATTTTAAATAATATTTCTTCTACAAATATCTCGCATTTAAAATATAAATTCAACTTAGACATTTTTCTGTATACAAGATGTTTTAAAACATCGTTTAAAAAATTTAAGGGCATTTAGTACAATCGAAAATAAGGTTATAGTCATAATAAACATATGTCCGCAACTTAACTGTTTATGAGATAACAGCGAGTGTTCCTAGTAGTACATGAAATAGTTAACGGTAGCATATCCCAGTAAACAGGTGCTTATCTGCTATTGTTTTATGACAGTTTAATTTGACGTTTGGCCAATTTGTAACAATTACAATGGTAGCGTATTCTAATGCTGAAATGAGCGATATGGTGTTCATGTACGGTCGTGCCAATGGGAATTCTTTACAAGCACGTCGCCTCTATGCTGAAACGTTTCCTGATCGCCAACTGCCTTCGCATGTGATGTTTCAGACGGTGTTTCAACGACTAAGAGAAACTGGTTCGTTTGAGAAGCGGTATTATGATACTGAACGGCAGAGAATAGCATGTACTCCACAGATAGAAGATCAAATTTTGAATATTATCGATGAAAATCCCGAAACTAGTGTTAGAAGAATTTCGACTCAAGTGGGTGTAAGCAGCAATCTTGTTTGGAGAACTCTTCATGAGCAACTCCTACACCCCTACCATACGCCTACCATATACGCCTACCATATACCCCTACCATACGCTGTTGCCAAATAATTCGAGATAAACCCTTGTTTTTTGAAAGAGTGCGCGTTTCCTTTGAAAGAAAATGTAGATCCTGTGTCGAAATGGAAGGACGTCATTTTAGTCATTTAGTTATAATATAAATTTTATGTTAAAATACCGCTAAAGCAAATTTATTCTGCAATTGCGATAAAATCGCTGATATCTAATAAACGGTAAATTTGCGGACATATGTTTATTAAGACTATTAACCTTATTTTTGATCGTCCTACATGCCCTTAAAATCTTTAAACGATGTTTCAAAACACCCTACAATATATATATTTATATTCTGTCATTTATATTTTTTATTCCCTTGACAAAGGCATCATTGCCGAAACATGTAGGGTTGTTTTAAATATACATACTTTGAAGTAATGAACCAGACCTTTAATCGCCGACTTATTAAGTTTACCCTATATATATATATATGTATTTATATTTATTTGAAAATAGAAAGCCTTTCTTTTGTTATCGCACTAACCGATGAACCTTTCAAAATCTACCTGACTTGAACGGTCAACTCATATCTAACGTTCGGTTAAAATATTCTTACACATATTTTACATTTCGTCTTTAAAATTAAGTTTTTAATTTAATTACGTACTCATCTCTTATTATTATATCGTTTCGCATATCGTTTTAAAGCTTGTCCAATAAACGATATTTTAATGATATTTGTGTCATCGGTATCACAACTTCTCAGCACGCGCTTTTAATTAGTTCATTATTCAAGACATCGACAATTTCGATTCCATTCCACTTGGAGTAATAAAACCAGGCGCGGCTCGTGATGACGTATTTGGGAGGGGCGGCAATGATGCTAGTGCTTCGTGTATTCTCGTGTACTAACTGTAGCGTTTTCTTAGTAAACACCGAAAACACACGAGGCACTTGCATCATTGTACGTGCCCTCCCAAATACGTCATCACGAACCGCGCGTGAATAAAACCCAAACCACGCGTATACAAACGAGTGTTCTCTTGTACACGAATTCCTTTCTTCTGTTCAGAACCTTCGTAAGATACACACCTTACTTCACGTGCTGCCCCAGCATGCAACACGCCGTCCGGCGTCCTTCGCTTCTAAGCATCGCTCTCCAGACTTGTTCAAGTACATGATGCACACGTCGTGGCCGACCAATATACGCAACTCAAACTTATCTCTGTATTGTTCTATACAGAGATTATTTTATGGTAATCACAATTAATTCACATTCATTTACTGCCTAATTTAACGTTCCTTTCAGTCAATATTTGTGTGCTAATTTTGAACTACTTATTCAACGTTCGTTGTACATATTACTTGTGTTTAATTACTTTAAAATATATCAACGCTCAATTTTCTTTGTGTAAATATTAAATATAAACTTTAAGGACAACGTGGTTGTGTCTTACTTAGTTAATAAGTTGTAATAAATTTATCTCAATGCATATCGCACACGTCCTGGACCTTTGATGCAAATTCATCACCAGCACCACCAATTATTTATTTTAAATAATTTCATTTATTGTTAGCACGCAACCACACCAACCAGCGTGTTAGTTATAATATGTATACTGTCTTCAAGTTGTCTCTTAGCAATTGTCTCGACAGAATGGCGACTACCTCAACATTACGGTGAGCAATGCAATTTTTCTCTGCGAGCACAGTTATTGAATTGCTATGTTTGATTACAACAGCTGGAAATTATCAATTTTCATATGCATATGTAGTATGTTCGCAAATTGGGAAGCCACCTGCTCTGTTTGTTTATGCACCAGATGGAATAACGAAGAATATTGTGTATCCAAAGGCATTGAAATGATAGATTGATTATAATCAAATATCAGTGATTCGTTGTTTCGGTAAAGAATAAACAAAAATTTTATATCAGTTACTGGCAGTTAACCCAAAGGAAGTTTTAATTTTTTTATAGAATGAGATGATTGTAACAAATATCATTAAAATATCCTCTGTAAAAGGCTTTAAAATGATATGACATAATATAATTATGACGAAGTATACGTGATTAAATTAAATAACGTATTGTAGGAATTGTAACCGAACGTTAGATACTTGTTGACCGTTCTCAGTCAGGTAGATTTCGAAGGGTCGGTTGTACAATAACAAAAGAAAGACTTTCCATTTGCAAATACGAAATATACACAGAAAATGTTTAAGTTTGAATTCATATTTTAAATTTGAGATATTTGACGAAATATAATTTAAAATTAAATGAAAACATTCTTATATATACGATGGGTAACAATGTGAAAATAATATGTGTCAGCGTATTACATTGTGATATATTATGTATGGATTTAACTGACATATATGCGTTATATTCGGAAAATGACATACACAGATTACGACTGTTAAGATATACAACGCTTTTCAACCTAGATCTCCTGCCATGTCATCTATCACTCGCATTTATCGGATGTAGAGACTAGAACGATCTTTTCTTTCGGATACGTCCTCATATCTTTTATTCAAGTTTTGCGAACGTCTGCTAAAATTTGAAACTTTAAATCTTCCAGTTGTCAGCTTTGTACGTGTACATATTTTAAATATAAAATACACTCTTATTTTGGAGAAGTTGGAGTTATTTTAAGTTAAAAGTGAATGAAATAATGATTTCACAGAACCATGAATTTATAAGTTTTAAGAATATATGGGGTACGGTCGGGCAAGAGTGCGCACCTGATAAGAGTGTGCATTGTGGTTATTTTTTAAATAGCGAGTGCTGGTCGGTTGAACTTTAGTAAGAAGGAACGTCTCGTGCAAAGGTAAGTACCAGTAAACAATTGATCTAATGAGATGTAAGATGTTAGTGCTATACATCGATTTAAATTTTCACCGTCGATACTAGAAATTTTATGTACTTTGCATGTAGTGTAAATAGTTTAAGATTATGTCGCGAGATTGGACGGTATACATGTGGGGTGGACTCGAATAAATATCAGTATTATAAGACTTTTTCTTAAGTACTACATAAAACCAAACAGTGTGCATTACTAGTCAACCTAAGAGTGCGCAATAACTAACTCTTGGACGGCACAGCAAAATATACTTACAATTTTAAAATTAATAATGGATTTAGGTAAGTAGGTAGGTACGTATAGAAATGGACTTTGGTTTTTCCAGATGGCACCTTATAAAAGGATTAGTGATCGTAAACTTCGTTTTACTACCTCTATGCTGGAGGAGATTGGCAGAAAAATTGATAATTGTTATTCTAAATGATCAATTGCAAGAGAATATAGGATAAATGTTTCAACTTTGCGTAAACGGCTGAAGAAAGGAAGTGTTTCTACTAGTCTAAGGCGTTTTAATCCAGTATTTACAATGGAAATAGACGAAGAGTTAGCAGAACATATTAGACGATTATTAGTTAACTTGAATGTTGAGATCATTATCGACGAGACAATTCATAAAGAACTTCAGGACAATCTGCCCTAAACGCCGAAGATAATTGCCAAAGAACCATCTCCTCAACTCTCGACTTTTAGATATAACAGTAACAACATTCCGATTTAATCAACACTGAATAAAGAAGAGAGAATTCTTTCTTTGGAGGCTGTGGTTAAGTAAAAACTTAAAAAGGGTATATAACCCCTTACCACAATTATTAATCGTATCCTAAATACGTATTTCGACAACTAAGTTGTCATCATCAGTAGGTAAAAACCACTAATTAAAAGTCGCACATGGGGCACAGTAAAGCTAGAAAACCGCTTACGCAACAACTACTTTACACCGCGTCCACGTATAGACCAGTCTATATATGGACGCGGTGTAAAGTAGTTGTTGCGTAAGCGGTTTTTTAGCTTTACTGTGCCCCATGTGCGACTTTTAATTAGTGGTTTTACCTACTGATGATGACAACTTAGTTGTCGAAATACGTATTTAGGATAGGATTAATAATTGTGGTAAGGGGTTATATACCTTTTTTTAAAAAAGAAGAGAGACTAAAAATTATTTCATATTTTATTATTAAACCAAGAACTAGTTCTGAGCCAAATGCAGGCAACAAAATGAGGATGACAAAGAAAATTCGAAGGAAGATACCCAGCTAGTCAATACATTGAATTATTTTGTCAATGCCTCTCACCAAAATGCATAAAAAATGACAATAAACGAAAGAGGAAGAGAATGAAGTCTGAAATTTTGACTAGTTTGCCTTTCACAAAAATTCTTGTTGACGCTGAAGCAACTAAGAATGCTATATTGAGAACAACGTGACTTATCATCAAGCTTATGGAGGTGGTTCAATTACTGTTTGGGGAGGTATTTCTGCGACTCGTCGTACTGAAATGGTTATGCTTGGAAATGTATCTTAATGGAAAGGGTATCTTAATGAGGTATTACAACCTGTAATGTTGCCATTTGCTAATTAAATAGGCGATGGTTTTGTATTTGTTGATGATAACGCGCGTCCTTATAGAACAAGACAAATCAATGCATTTTTTTAAGAGAACAATATTACGCACATGGATTGGCCAGCGAACTCTCCACATCTTAATCTCATAGAGAACGTATAGGATTACCTGAAGAGGTTGATAAGATCACGAGGAGTGGATCCAAACAATCACCATTAGCTCCGAACTGCCGTTTTGGCAAAATATTCCTCAGCATTATATTCGGAATTTGATTTCCAGCATGCCAAGACGTTGCCAGGAGGTCATAAGAGTTAGAGGAGGTCCCATGCATTATTAATCTTTAAGTGTTTGGTTATCTTTTCTTTCCAAAGCAAACTTTTCTGTAATACTAAAATGAAGATTTTGTTATTTTTCTATTAAAACATTTGAAATTCGTTATTTAAGTTTTATTCTTTTAATTTTTCGTCTTAAGATGTTTCACAGAACCATATACTACCAACTAAGCAAGAAAGTGTTTCTCAAAAAGTAGTAAATTGTTATTTAATATGTTCTTGTAAGTGTACCAGTTCAAAATTTGAGCAGTGTATATATCATATGTTTCCTTAATGTGACTTAAGGCATTCCCACAAAGATTAGAAATCACGGTCCTTAATAGCTTAGTGGTTAAAGCAATGGTCCGGCAAGCCATGGACGTGGGTTCGAATCCTGGTCCCTATCCTATCCCGTTTTAACATCCAGCAGTAGTCCGCCATCATCGTTATGCTCCATCTGCCTTGGTATCGCCGTTCCATTTCCTTAATGTCTTGGTGAAACCTCTCTCCCTGTTATTCGCTAACTGCTCCAAGATTTTCAGGAAAATAGTTCAAGTGTGAAAACAGGAAATGCACTTTCAAACTCATATTACAACCTAGACGATGAAAGTGTTGTAACATATTTTGAACAATATTTTCGTAGTTTTCGTCCTTAGAGTTCCCAAGAAACTTATCAATTACGTCTTTAAATGAAACCCAGGCGTTTTTCTCGACATTGGTCATTGTGTTTTGAAAATCCTTGTCTTTGCATAATGTTCTTATCTGCGGCCCAACAAAAATACCTTCTTTTAACTTGGCATCGGATAAGGCTGGAAATGTCTCGCACAAATATTTAAAACACTGTCCATTTTTGTCTAGGGCTTTAACAAACTGCTTCATCAAGCCAAGTTTGATATGGAGAGGAGGCAGTAAAACTTTTTTGGGGTCAACCAAGCTATCTCTTAATACATTTTTGCTACCAGGTGTAAGGCTTGTTCTAGAGGGCCATTCTATTTGAGTCCAATGTCTATCCCTTGCTCGACTATCCCACTCACAAATAAAGCATGGAAATTTTGTATAACCTCCTTGTTGTCCTAGTAGCATGCACAGCACTTTAAGGTCACCACAAAGCATTCACTGATGTTCTTGGTAGTTTATTTTCTTTAAAAGAAGTTCAAAATTTTCATACGTTTCCATTAAATGTACCGAATGGGCAACGGGAACCGAGGCCAGCTCGTTACCATTGTGCAATAAAACGCCTTTTAAACTACGCTTACGTGAGTCAATAAACAGGCGCCATTCTTCTTTTACATACGGCACGTTTCCTAATTTTGAAATTAAGTCAGGAATATTGTTGCAATACACTAGCGGTCCGTCTTGAGTAAAATATTGACATAACTCTTTTTCGCGATCGCGGTAAAAGCTTGATGTGACGCCAGGTGCCAGTAAATGTTTCTCACGAAGTCGGGAGGCTAACAATTCGGATGCATCTTTTGGAAGGTGCAAATCTCTAATTAAATCATTTAGTTCGCTCTGGTTAAACACTTCGGGCTCTCTGAAATCTGGTGTGAAATCTGAGTCATCTGGGTCGCAATTAGATTCCTCTGATTCTGACGATATGGCGTTTTCTAGTGCTTTTGGGGCGGTAGGTATCGGTACATCTGGTCCATGAGGAACTGGTCGAATAGCAGAGTCAAGATTGGGATACACAATTTGTTTCTTATTTTTTCTGTTGAATCCTTGAACATTACACGAACAAAAATAACAATCATCACTGTGATTTCTAGGCTCTCGCCATACCATAGGAACACCAAAGCTTAACATTTCTTCCTACCTTTTTGCTCGTTTCTTAATGCTTCAACGCAAACGGAACAAACAGTATGAGGAGCCCAGGACTTGTCTTGGTCGCCAATTTTTACACCAAAATAAGCGTGGTATACATTTTTCACAAACGAAGTTATAGTTTTCCTCTGCTTTACTACGACATAACTACCACACATTGTGTGAACAATCCGAAAAACTTTTGTTATAAGTTAATCGGATTGTTCACACAATGTCTTCTTTCCATATTTATACGTTCTAGAACACTTAAAATACGCAACAACGAAGACAACAAGCGCGCGGACACAGTAGCGCGACGACTAACACAACCAAACTGCACATAAGCAGGTTTTAACGTTGTATTGACGCTTCTGCGCCGACTCTGTTGCTTTGCTGAGAAATCTAATATTAACCAGTGTTGCCAAATCACATTTAATTTCATAAAAATCAGTTCATTTAAAAATCATGCCTAACATGGAACAAACATATTCTTGTCATAGGTATGTATATTAATTAATTAACATTTTTAAGATATAGAGCGCTATAAAAAAAATTTACGTGATAGAGCAAAAATATGGCGTTTTTTGGAATAAGGGTCCCCAAACATATACAAATTAGCAAACAGCTTTCAAACATCAAAATCACTGTAGACCTGTGTTATATGCAGAATTTGCCTTTGCCGTAGATACCTGCTCAAGAGATGTTATATTATCAGCAATTATGGATAAATGAATTCTATGTTTACAATGTGAAAACAGGAAAGGATGTGTTTTATTCGCACAAATATTTACAGGAGATAGCAGATGAGCTGCAAATTTTCTCTAATGGCTGTCTCGGCCAAAACAAAAATCATACTTTTGTGCGGCTACGTGTTTTTAAACTATGACAAATGTATGGTTCATAACCAATCCATATCTGGGTCATATGGGCACTGCTAATCTGGTTGAAAAAATTATGAAGCCCTGGACGAAAGATGTTTGAATGACATATTGACAGTTCGAGTACGATAAATGATATAGTTTGTTTAGAAAAAAAATGTGATAATAGGGAAAATTTGTGAACAACTACCTTTTGCTACGGGATAATTTGAGAATGACAAAAACGACTCAAATTTTTATTTAGGATTGTTAATACAATAAAGCATATTTTTTGAATATTACAACAACGGTCAAAAAGTTTGGTGAGGTGTTATCCAATTTTGAACAATTTTACAAATTCTGAGAAAACAACGCTCGTCATATATCAAATTAAAGCCCCTTCCATGTAGATTAAGAATGTAAGGAATTTGTGGGGTCTAAAACGTACTGCGATTGAGAGAATGAGGTCGGAAAGGAAACTTGTGAAAAAATTGTACTATTTTGAGATTTTTTTTCTGAAAGTATCGATTAGTATCAAATTACCTCTATTTTTCATTGCCAAAATTTGTAAAAAAGGCTAATGAATCACTCTGTATTGTATTGTCCTAATTTATCATTTTATGGATGTTACGGGCAATAATCATATTATTACATCATAGTAAAAGAAATTGTGCCATTAAGATAAATGTGTATTTAATATATACTTTTCTTTATTTTTTTCCTAAATTGAGTTTCAAAGTATTTAAACGTTCTGTTTCAGACGCGTAGTTACTCTTCTGCCTCAGTAAATTTTATCTTCATTTGCCTGTAAATAATATATTTTTTGTGTACACGTCTGTCTTCTAGCATATTTTAAAACTTGAGCACATCGTTAATGTAAATGGAAAAATGGAGATTGCTTGGAAAAATAAAAATTTTCTTTAACAATTTTTTCAGAAAATAGTTAGTCAGCAGTTGTACGAAAATTTACGTTTACGAAAATTACAGAAATGTTACCTTGGCCGAAAGTAAAACAGTCTCTTGTATTCAGAAATATATAGTAAACGTTAACCTTCTGCTATGAAATGTTAACTTAATCCTAAGATTGCTTATAATTTATATTAAATATTCTTAAATTAATCTAGCATCCTGGTATGGTCTAATCTGGTATTCTTTAAACTGTTTCTTAGGTCAAATAATTTTCGTTTATTTTTTTAAATTAGAAAATAACTTTTTATCGTCATTATCCTGCATTTACATAAACCTGGTCTACGAGGCCCACAAGCAATTTTTTTGTATTAACACGCCTCAGCTTGTTGTTAATGGCGTGTATTGTCAAGACAATTTGAAGTAAATGATTCTGCATGTTTGTACAAGTTGGAACCTGTATTATTACAGGATGTATAAATACCCATGCAATACGTTTTGTCATCCAGTTGAATCGCCAGTTGCAATGAGTGAATTTTTAGTATAAAGGCAATAATGGCATCGAAAACTGTGAACAACACAATCAAAATGTAATCGAACCAGAAAGTAGTAGCGACAAAATTAAGCTCCTTACAGAAATCATAACAAAAGCTGCAGACTATTCATTCGAAATTAATGTACCATATGTACCGAGAAACAAAGACTCACCTTTATGGTGGGATAGTGAATGTACTGAAAAGTTGGTATGAGAAAGAGAATTATAAACGCCTTCAAAACAAATAAAACAGTAGACAATTATTGTTGGCGTAATTTTGGAATAGTCTAGATAAAAATACTTCGCCAAATTATATATAGAAGACGATTAGGAAATTTAGTAGGGCGTACCAAAAACCTCACAAAAAAGAAGGATCGTGGATACATGAATTCCTTGGAAACCTCACACCTGCATATGTCACAAATTCCAAGAAATCGTATGAAAAAAAGACTAGTAATTGCATATTTGATAAGCCTTTTACAATAGCTGAATTAGAATTATTATGTCTAATACAAAAGATACGCTCCAGGTCTGGATAATATAACCTACAGCATGGTAGCAAAATTATCAAATCACATAAAAAGAATGCTACTTATGGTATACAATAATATGTGGTTAAACAATGAAAGTGTACCAGAGTTTAAAAACGTACTTGTTCCTATACTCAAACAAGACAAAAATCGCAAATTAGCGATATCGTACAGACTATTACTAAGTAGGGCTTGGCTAGGGATAATAATAATGAAATTATTTTATGACAATTAATTTGTGGTGCTGATGAAGTTCCTTCAATGGTCCAGGACGTGCGTGATGATGGTTAATAAAAATAAATACACAAAGATTTAATAAATAAAATAAAACACAGCGGCGTCCTTAAAATTTGTATTTATATTTACATAATAATAAATTGAAATTCGTATATTTAAGTAATTAAAACAAAAGTAATATGTACACGAGGGGCAGTCAATAATTAATTAAAAATTAACACACAAAAAATACTCTGAAAACGAACGTTAAATTGAGCAGTAAATTATGGGTTAATTAATGTATATAAAATAACCTCTGTATCGAAGAATACAGAGTTACCTTTGATTTGCGGCGGCCACGTGGTCTGAAGATATACTCGGACAAGTATATGTAGAGCGGTGTTGGCCGGAGGAATAAGAAATTAATTAGTTCAAATTAATATGGATTCGCTTAAAAGAATAATATATATTGAACAATACAAAATTACCTTAGAAGCGAAGAGACACCGGACGGCATGGTGGAAGCGTGGCGTGGACCGCACGATGAGCGATGTGTGTGTCACTCACGAACGTTCGAAAGAGAAGAAGGACTGATAGTTTGTGTGGAGATAGAAAGGTCTAGAAAACGGTCTGTTTTATGATCTATCGAAGAGGGGTCGATATCTTGAATTATAATTAATTAAAAGCGCGACCTGAAGACGTGGTCTATCGATGTCGTACATATTATTAGAATAACCCTTGTGACATAAGCTTCCTAACGATATCAAACACAACATATGAAAGAAGAAGTATGTAATATTAATTAAGAATTTAAAAATGGAATGTACTAGGAATAAATTCGACCGTAATGTTAGGGTTCTGACACGGTTAGGTAGAAAGGAAGGGTCAGTTCAGAATATAACAATAGAAAAACTTTCTCTTTGTACACGAATATATACAAGAAAAATATCTAAGTTAAATATTTTAAAACGAGATATTCAAAGAAGAAATATATTTTAAAATAGCTTAAATAATTCCTATACGCTAAGCGTAACAAGACCAATATCGCTACTTTCGGTATATACTAAATTGTATGAGCGGCTTGTAAAAGAGAGATTGGAATGGTGGATACAAGAAAACAACATTCTTCCGATGCAACAATTCGGTTTAAAAAAAAAATTCTAGATCATTAGATGCATTAATGTATCGTATAACTAACATACAAAATTGTTTCGCTAACAAATCACACCTAGAGTGTGTGGCTGAGCTGACTTAGATAACCTATAAAACAAAGTCATTTAGTCAATGTAGGTATTCCAAAACATATCAGTATAAATATAGTGAAGCTTTTTAGACATCGGAAAACTTATGTTATAAATTCCAAATGTGAAGCTATAGGTCCTCGGGTGGCTTCGCTAGGATTACCCCACGGATCCAGCCTTAGCTCCATCTTATTTAATTTATATGCACTAGATCTTCACAGTGCAATAGGAAACCGAGTTTCCACTATACAATATGCCGATAACATTTGTATTTTTGCACAAAATAATAACTTAAAGATGCTACAACAAACTACAAAAACCGTTTTAAATATTATAATGAGGTGATTAAGATCAAATAGATTCATTTAATTTAAATTAATATTAATAATTAAATTATTTTTCACGGCACCGAAGTTTACCAGATCATTGTATTAACCTTAAGGTAACTCAAATTCAAATACGTTCAAATATAAAATACTTAGGTTTAGTCATAGATAACAAACATCATATAAACTAAGAATAATATCCAAAGTAAGGTGGGCAGCTGATCCTAGCATTACTAAAAATGTTTACAGAGCATGCGTTAGAAGCATAACGGACTACGGTTACACTCTGTATGGGTCTGCATCAAACAGAATATTAACGCGAATCAATATAATACACAATAAAGCTCTACGTATCTGTGTAGGTGTAATGAAATCTACCTCCGTCGATGCACTGTATGTTGAAGCTCAAGAGCTGATTGTACTTCTAAGGCGCCTAGCTGCAAAACAGATAATTAAGATGAAGGCAATTAATAGCAGATATATTAGACCATATATATAAGCTTGCAGTAGATGATCTAACGAACAAATATTGGATACATCATACAACCCCACTATTAGCCGAAGCTTGTAGAAATACTGGTGAATATAGTCTTGGAACAAAATTAAATTACTTTGAATATATGCAATCTATTAATGTATATTACCCTCCATATAACGAATAGGTACAATTCTATTTTGTATAAAATGGGGTGTCCGTTCAGAAATTCCTGATGCATTCAAGTCTAAAGAAGGATGCGGATGTGCCTTACTTGTGCCTAGAAATGGATATGAGAAGAAGGAAAAATTACATAATAATGTATCCATTTTTACAGCAGAGGCTTTAAACTATAATATTGGGAATAAAACGATTATGTCAGACTCCAAAAGCGCACTGGAATCTTAACACAAGAAAACTCATCAAAAAAAAATAACCCCATAATATTGAATATCATCGAACGCTTGTGATATCTGGAGAAAAAACATGTAAAAATCCAATTCTATTGGATTAAAAGAGATTCAGGTATAGAACCTAATTAGGCTGTGGATCGTTTAGCAAAGGAGGCTATAAATAGTAATAACTAGAGAACGGATGCAATTTCCATAAAACGCAATCGGCAATTGGAATTGTGTATAACGTCGCTCAGTACATCCCGGCGTAATTCAATGGAGTATTTGTTTGACTTACTCGGCCACCTGGTCTCGCAGCGATAACAATGGACAACCCAGCTATTGTATTCGGAGAATATAGTGTTTTCAGTGGTGTCGTGTACGTAGATAAAATAAATAAGTTTATCGTATTTCGTAAGAGAAATAGCACGTACATTCCTTTTCTTTTCATTTAAGCAACATCTTCCAATTATTTTCACGTAAGTGTGCATAAAATTTCGATATTTAATTTCGTTTATTTGGATCTAGAATATTCTTACTTTTTCAGACAATGGAAGAGAAATAGCACGTACATTCCTTTTCTTTTCATTTAAGCAACATCTTCCAATTATTTTCACGTAAGTGTGCATAAAATTTCGATATTTAATTTCGTTTATTTGGATCTAGAATATTCTTACTTTTTCAGACAATGGAAGAGCGTAGAGAATGGCATCGTGAAACAATGGCGAGTTGGATTGAGGGCCATACTGATTATATGTACATTGCCAGTGATTCCGAAATTTATTGTGAAGTGTGTGAAACGTTATTGAAAAATTGCAATAAATCAACCGTAAAACGTCACGTAGGATCGTTAAAGCACGAAAAAAAATTGAACCCGTTGGAATCTGACAATTTTAACGAAGAACTCTGTGAAACTTTTATGGCAGCTAATATTCCATTATTTAAATTGAACAATCCAATTTTGAAGACATTTCTGAAAAAATATACTGGTCGAAATGTTCCTGATAAATCAACTTTACGCAAATATTATGTTTCTAGGTGCTATACGAGAACAGTAGAACGCATTAGAAGCCATCTTTTAAATCAATACATATGGATAAGTGCCGACGAAACGGTGGATATGTTAGGACGCTGTGTGGTAAATGTTGTAACTGGTGTACTACATCCAACTATTCCCTATAACTCATATGTAATAGCAACAAGTGTTATAAATACAGTTGATGCGGAAACAGTTGCTGAAACCATTAAGGAGAATATGCAAAAAATGCTTCATTCGGACGCCACGTACAAAGAAAAAATACTTTTATTTGTCAGTGATATTGCTGTGTATATGTTAAAAACAGGCAGACTATTGAAGAAAACATATCCTAATATGCTGCATATTACTTGTGTAGCACATGCTCTCTACAGAATCTGTGAATATATCAGAGACACTTTTCCGGAAGTTGATAGACTTGTATCAGCTTTTAAAAAAGTTTTCAGAAAAGCACCATTGAGAGTAGCTCCTTTCAGGGAAAAATTTCCATCTCTGTCACTGCCTCCCACTCCAGTAATAACTAGATGGGGACATGGCTGGAAGCTACTAGTTATTATGCTGAGAATTTCGATAGTCTAAAACATGTCGTAACACTGCTAAAGGAGGATGCTAGAAGTATTGGTGAGTGCAAGGAGCTCACACAAATCCTAAATTTAAAAAATCAGTGGTACTTTCTTCACGAACACTTTGGAAAATTGCCAAAACTAATCACTTATTTTGAAAATCGAAATCTCAAATTAAATGACGGATTAACCACATTAGATGTGGCTGTTAATAATTTGAAAAGTATTCCAAGTGACTTCGGATGTGGCCTTCGGCAAAAGTTTGAAGCAATTCTTAATAGAAATCCAGATTTAATTACATTGCAGCAATTATGTATGGAGACAATTCCACAAAATCTAATGGCTAAATATGAAGAAATAAAAGAATATTTCCAGTATGCACCTATAACCAGTTGCGATGTAGAAAGGACGTTTTCTATTTATAAGGATGTACTTAATTCAAAGAGAACAAAATTGACAGAAGAAAATCTTGAGAAACTATTGCTAGTCGATATTAATACTCCTTTACTCAACTTGAACGACAAAATGAACAAATGAAAATGTACCAATTATAGAAATAAAATTAAAAACTTTAAAAATACAACTTTTCAACAAATACATATGTATTTCGTAATTTTATAGATCACCACCCGTTTGTTTTCCAATTATATAAATAAAATTAATTAATAAATATGTATTTCGTAATTTTAGTTAGATAGATGACCACCCGTATGTTTTCCAATTATATAAATAAAATTAAAAACTTTATAAATACAACTTTTCAATAAATAAATATGTATTTCGTAATTTTATAGATCACCACCCGTTCGTTTTCCAATTATATAAATAAAATTAAAAACTTTATAAATACAACTTTTCAACAAATAAATATGTATTTCGTAATTTTATAGATCACCACCCGTTCGTTTTCCAATTATATAAATAAAATTAAATATTTTAGAAATACAGCCTTTCGCCAGTACTGCACTGGGCTTTGCGTCATGTGGTAAGCGTGTCCGTTCTCTGGTAATAACATACTAACGGAAAAAGTACCATTTTCTCATCTAAAAACCAAAATATTAGAAGATGATTGGCAAGCATATTGGAAGCATTCGTATACGAATGACACACTACGAATGACACACTACGCAAAAATACACCTAAATGTAACTATCCAAGAATGGCATAAGGAACATAGGGTATCAAGGATATATCGCACTACCGTCGCTCGATTAAAATTTAACCATGAACAATTTCCGGCACATTTACACAATCTTAAAATTATCGAATCAGGTGTTTGTACAATATGGCACTAATACAGCCGATATGAACCATTTAATCTTCGAATGCCGTAAGCACAATAACTTTGGAGGTGAATTTATTGGCAGACATGTTAATGTGGGAGTGGTTGTTCCTACTAGCATTACATGTGTCCTAATGTATAATACTAAGAATGTTTACGATGCATTGATAGATTACATTTTTAAATCTAGAATTCGGATCTAAAATCAAAACCTATCTTCGTTTGCCTTTGTGGGAATGGCCGTTTTTTATTGTGTCTAAAGTCGTCTGATAGGCCTTGGACGTGAAACATGTTTATTCCAACGTTTCCCTTCCCGATTTGCATGAACTTTATCATATTATAAATTCTGTAAACATTTCACTTAACGTGGCAATATGGGCAATAATCCCTAATACCAAAAAAAAAACTGTGAACAAAGTGTTAAGTTTAGTGATCCGAAGTTCGAGAAAACGTAGTTGCAATGTCTGAATGAGTCCGTTGATTCACCTTCTGGAGAATGTGATGTTTCAAAAGTAGAAAATGATAACATAATGTACGGTGGTTTCAAAACAAATTGTGGTGATTAATTGACGAAGGAGGTACTTGTTGAAACTTCATTATAACGCTAAGAAATAAGTAATTAAACTTCTAGTTTCAAAAATTCTTTTATTGAAAATACCACTACAATATTGTTTTGCCATACAATGGCTTCATCAGGTGGATGAAATACTGAATATGTACAATACAAGTTTGAATATTTATGTGAAAATTATTGGGGAAATGGTGGTGGAAAATTTTTTAAAATCTTAAATTTAGTAGAGGGGAGTTGTTTAAATCTAGTTGGTCATTTAAAGCTAATCCTAAACTATTGTATCTATTAATTTCTAAGTTTTCTAACAGGTTAAGTTTTTTACTTTTTTGTTGAATGTATAAAATTTTGAAATCTATATTAAATCTATGATTGATATCTATACAATGACTTGCGAAAGTTGAATCTGTTTTCTTTTCTTTATGGCTTCTCTCGTGTTCTTTCATCCTAATTTTGAATGTCCACCCCGTTTGTCCTATGTATACCTTATTATAATCTTCGCATGTTAAATTATATACACCAGAGTTTGATTCTTTGTCTATTTTATCTTTGTTGTTTTTAATAATGTTCTGTATAGTATTGTCTGTTTTAAATGATATATGTTCGTTATTAAGTTTTTTAATGAAAGTACCAATGTTTTCCGAAATTTTTCACAAAGACCTTAATTTTACAGCTCTTAGAAACGTGGCTGGAACAAAATTATTTTCAATTTAAAAAGAAATTTTATAAACAAACAGAGGGCCTAGCAATGGGAAACCCACTAAGCCCCTTATTAGCGGAAATTTTCATGAATAATTTAGAAACAATTAGTACACATCCCTTGTTTGGTAATTGTGTGTATTGGTTTATGATGACATATTAATTTTCTTTAACGGTTCAGATAGACTATTAAAAACTTTACATAAATATATCAACACTATTCACCCCAAAATACATTTTACTATAGAAACAGAAATAAATAAAAGCATTAATTTTCTAGATTTAACCATATCACACAAAGCTAATAAACACGAATTCGCTATATACCATAAACCAACACATACAGATACCACAATACACGCTAATTCTTTTCATCCTATAACACACAAATTATCAGCATACCAATCAATGGTATATAGATTAATTCATGTACCTATGAGTAAAAGTAATTTCGACCTTGAACTAAATAGAATATACACAATAGCATTAAACAATGGTTACTCTATAAATATTGTCAATAACATCCTAAATAGCCAACAAAAATCTAAAACCCTTTCCCTAGTTTATCCAAAATTAAAATACAAGATAATTAATTCCTATAATTCAATCACTTACTTAGGAAAAATTTCGGAAAAAATTGGTACTTTCATTAAAAAACTTAATAACGAACATATATCATTTAAAACAGACAATACTATACAGAACATTATTAAAAACAACAAAGATAAAATAGACAAAGAATCAAACTCTGGTGTATATAAGTTAACATGCGAAGATTGTAATAAGGACAAACATAGGACAAACGGAGAGGACATCCAAAATTAGGATGAAAGAACACGACAGAAGCCACAAAGAAAAGAAAACAGATTCAACTTTCGCAAGTCATTGTATAGATATCAATCATAGATTTAATATAGATTTCAAAATTTTACACATTCAAGAAAAAAGTAAAAAACTTAACTTGTTAGAAAACTTAGAAATTAATAGATACAATAGTTTAGGATTAGCTTTAAATGACCAACTAGATTTAAACAACTTCCCTCTACTAAATTTAAGAGTGTAAAAATTTTTCCACCACCATTTCCCCAATAATTTTCACATAAATATTCAAACTTGTATTGTACATATTCAGTATTTCATCCACCTGATGAAGCCATTGTATGGCGAAACAATATTGTAGTGGTTTTTACAATAAAAGAATTTTTGAAACTAGAAGTTTAATTACTTATTTCTTAGCGTTAAATTGTGATGAGTTCTCTGGATTCAGTAGCGATGACGATGGTAATAACACTAATGCAGAAAATATTAATGATAGTGATAATTCGAAAACGAATATTTCGTCTGCAAGTTTATATAACAGGTTTCCCAATAAGGACGATATATTTGAAATAAAAGCAAAACTTTCAATAAATTTGTGTTGTCGCATTTCATAATGATTTTTATGGGAAAGTATTTACTGGGTTAATGCGAACTTCAGATCTGTGAAGAAATTTTATCATCTAAATAAATAAACTGCAGCATTTTACACTTGTTATTTATATCGGACATAAATTAGAATTATTTCTGTATTGTAATAATAATCCTAGCTTATAATATTCCGAAATTCCTAGAACTTTAGATTTGTTAATAGATTTTACAAATTCCACAAATTTCATTGCATCTGAGATGTGTGGGTTGAAGTACTTTACGAACGAATATCGAATATATCAATAACACCACAAAATTAGCACCACGGTCACTTTTACCTATTATTAGATTATATAAACTATTGCAAAGGACAGAGTACGTGTGAAAATATAGTATCCAAATGCACATCTAATGCAACGAATTTTTGAACAATGCTGTGAAAATAAAATAATTTTAAAATATACTGACCGTTATAAATAAATCAATACCGAGTAAACATTCGTATATTTTAATGAAATTTTCAAGAAATACGAATTAAGAAATTATGGAAATTTATGTACAAATTATTGAGAAAAAATGATGGTGGAAAATTTTACAATTTTAAATTTAGTAGAGAAATGAACGGGATAGTTAGATAAGAAATTTAAATTAATTTTATTTTTAGTTGAGCGCCCTCAGTTACAGAATATATATTTACGCACTAATTCAATCATGTATACGAACCCCTTTCAATTTTAATTCGATTGTGTATTCTTTTTGCTTTGTCTACAAGAAAAACTTAATAAATTGCTATGTAATTAAATCAGTAATTTATAAAGCAATGTTTTTTGTTGTCAACAAATACAATTTCCCGGAAAATGTATACTGGTATTAAAGAGACCTTTCAGTTGACAATGTCTCTTCGATTATAAATTAATATATATAACTTTGAAGAAAACAATATGCTACACAAACATTTAATTTAAATAATATTCGATACATGCCAGAAAGCTAAAATCTGCTGCAGTGTAAATGACTTCATAGTATTTACAGTAATAGTTTAAAGTAGAAATAAAATAACGGTTCTAATCTTCACTTTTAATCCTTAATCGCAACACGACAATTGTTTCGCTAGCACAGTGGCTTACATCTGCCGAATCAATTCAATTATACAGTAATAGTATTTTTAGTTTCTAACTGGCCGATAACGTATAATCACAATGAATGGTAGATTTTGCAAGATTACACAACTTTGGGTGGACTGAGATATTTTTGAGATGCCGATTACAAATCTGAGCTCTGTTTTCTTAAATCTAATTGGTCATTTAAAACTGATCCTAAATTATTATATCTATTAATTTCTAATTTTTCTAATAATCTTTTTTTGCTTTTATCTTGAATGTGTAAAATTTTGAAATCTATATTAAATCTATGATTAATTTCAAAACAATAATTTGCGAAAGTTGAATTTGTTTTCTTTTCTTTATGACTTCTCTCGTGTTCTTTCATCCTAATTTTGAATTGTTTTTAATAATGTTCTGTATAGTATTGTCTGTTTTAAATGATATATGTTCGTTATTAAATTTCTTAATCAAAGTTCCAATTTTTTCCGAAATTTTTCCTAAATAAGTAATTGAATTTTTAATTTGTTTTTTAAATTTTGGGTATACTAAAGAAAGGGTTTTAGATTTTTGTTGACTATTCAGGATATTATTGATAATATTTATAGAGTAACCTTTGTTTAATGCTATTGTGTATATCCTGTTTAGTTCTTGGTCTCAAATTACTTTTCCTCACAGGTACGTTAATTAATCTATACACCATTGATTTGTATGTTGATAATTTTTGTGTTATAAAATGAAAGGACTTAGCGTGTATTGTGGTTCTTGTATGTGTTGGCTTATAGTATATAATCAATTCGTGTTTATTAGTTCTGTATGTTATGGTTAAGTCTAGAAAATTAATGCTTTTATTTATTTGTGTTTCTATTATAAAAGTTATTTTGAGGTGAATATGCAATTCTTCAGTCAATATATGACAAACACCTTTTTTCGATATGTTCATAGGCTTTGCTACATCTCTAACTTTGATTCGGCGGTCGTTCAGTAGCATCTGGTGAACATTTTCAATGTTATGGGTGGTGGTCGCTGTTTTTGGCCAGCTAAGCCGGTACGACAATGTTTAAATTCAGCTGCCCATGTATTCACGGTGGCAAATGATAGGGCAGCATCCCCGTAAACAGCGCCCTACTCAGTTTTAATTTCGGCCGTCATATAGCCTTTAAAAGCAAGAATTTAATCACGGCACGATATTCGGTTTTATTCATTTTTATAAAAACACTGAGATCAACTGACATACGATTGTCAAACAACAACTGAGCTTCTAAAATGTTTGAAATTTTCACAGGCATTTTAAAAAGCATATGCGATTGTGGTACCGGGTACTGGAGTGGTTTTGACGAGTTGGTGCACAAAACATTTCAGACTATATTATTTGTGTTTCTATTGTAAATGTTATTTTTGGGTGAATAGTGATATAATTATGTAAAGTTTTTAATTGTTTATATGAACCATTAAAGCAAATTAATATGCCGTCAACATACCTAAACCAATAGATACAATTATCAAACAAAGGATGTGTACTTATTTTCATTTCTAAATTGTTCATGAAAAGTTCGGCCGATAAGGGACAAATAACTTAACTATAACAAGATTTATAAACGATAGTACGAGTATAAGGAAGTTTTATTTGCCGAATGCAGTTCGAAGTGACAAGGTATTACTGATGTTATCGGATGCTGCGACATATATGGTGAAGTCAGCATAGAATTTGAAGATTTTTTACTCGAATCTAATGCACGCAGCATGTTTGGCCCATGCTGTTAACAGAGTAGCAGAAGAAATACGTTACACATTTCCCGATATTAATTCACTGATCAATTTGACAACAAAAGTATTTATTAAAGCACCGTTGACGGTTCAAATATACAAAGATAAGTTACCTGGTCTGGCACTACTACAACAACCCATAATAACTAGATGAGGCACGTGGCTTGATGTCGCTGTATTTTATACAGATACCTTTGCACAAATAATAGAGAATTCACTCTGTCTTTCTCAAACGACTCGATAGCAATTGCAGATTGCAAAGATATACTAAATAAACCGCAAATGCACCAAGAATTAGCGTTTATCAAAGAAAACAAGCATAAAAAATCTAAATATTTGCCACACGATTTAAATTAAAATTCCAGGAATTGTTTACATATAAAGAAGTTCCACAGATGTTATATACATATTAGTATTTTCTACACAAAAGTTTTTTATAATGTGAATAAAAAGAGAAAAACAATATTTTATGTGAGAAAAATAATCCAAAATACGGAATAAAAATAATTACTTCAAAATGCATTTTAAGAGAGAGAAACATTTCTTATTTAATATTTAAAATCAACGTGTCAAACAGTAGAACAATTCATGGCAAAAAACACATCTAAAAAAATCGTAAATAAAATCCAGTTCTTGGAATTTGTTCGAATGCATTATAATGCTAGGGCATTGACCTGATTTAAGTACATGCGTACGCGAATGGCTATTGGCGTTCGCCGTTCACGTGGACTGCCGTTCTGTTGCTAAGCCATTTCCACTCCGAACATTTGACATGAAAAGAGATGCATAGTCCACGTTGCTTGATCGTATGGTTCCCATGACAACCGTTAATTCGCATTCAATTTCCAATGAAATATAAGTAAATATTAACATATATTCTCCGTTATTTCTTATTTGAAGTTTTATATTTGCAATATTTTAAATTACCCATTTTAGTATTTAGAATTACGATGCCTGAATATTCATTTTATACATTTAGTCAACTACATTTGCAATTAGATATTATCATATTAAATTTAAAATCATAGGATAATAATTTAGTAATCTGTCAGAAAATATCACTATTAATTGTTACGTTACTTAGCAACAGTACCTGTCAAAAGCATTTGTCGAAATGCCATGAAATTTAATACTATTATATGTTTGAAATTTAGTGATTTAGTAGTTTATATATAATTAATTAAAGTTTTAGATTATTGTCACAATCAAGGTTGATTTATTATTTTGGTTCATTAATGTATTCATTCATGCGGACAAAGTTTTCATGCCTGGTTGCCATGGCAACTTAGCGTTTATTAAGGTCTAACTACGGTTTTATTAGTGAAACACTACGAAAACTTGAAACTCAAGGTATTGAACTCAGTGAATCGATAGAATTGATTCAAAGCTTCAAGAATAAATTTTATAATGTGATAAGTAAAATAGGACAGGGATTTAAAATTAAATTAACACAAGTTCTAGAGAAAAACTGGGGCTTTAATCAGCTTAGCAGAATATCCAGTTTGTTGCAAGAAAACTACGATGAAATTATTGAAAGGAGTCCATCAATTATCTGCAGACATAAGTATGTGCCAATTACATCAGTTGACGTTGAGCGAAACTTTTCAGCATACAAGCTATTATTGACAGATCGCAGAATATCATTTTTAGGTGAGAATTTAGAAAAGCATTTGATTGTGAACGTTTACAATATTATACAAAGGCAAATATAAATACAAGGAGTTACATTGATTAGCCAACTTATTTTTATTATTATATATGTATTCTGTAAAATATTTTAAATAAAATAATTGATATAGCGGCATAGTTGGCATTATTTAATATTTTGACAATAACTTAGTTGTGTAACTATTACTTAAACTTTACATATTTTAATCAAAGTTCTGCATATTTTCATTGAATTTTGGAAACATGTATGCACATAAATATAATACAGTTTCCGTGTGCGTATAATTCCCAGATTTAATAATAATATTAAGTTAATAGTCCACCTGGGCAATGGAGGGGTGGATTGAGTAGCTCCAAAATTGTCTCAGCCGGTCCCAAGTCCGGGTAAAGTGAGGAGGGTTGTATCGACAGACCAGCTCTCTGTCATACGTAAAAAAAAGTACTGCTAAAAATCCAAGCGCGCAGCCTCGGAACCAGGACGGATCTCACGGAAAACGACAAAAGCAAAGAAAAAGGCAAATGAATATAGGATGCTGGAACATTAGAGGGATAAGTACAAAAGAAAGCCAGGTCTTTAGAGAGCTTCACTCATACAATATTGACATTGCTGTACTCACTGAGACGAAAAAGAAAGGACAAGGCAACAAGTATGTGGATGAATACATATACTTTTGGAGCGGAGTGGAGAAAACAGAAAGAGCAAAGTCTGGTGTGATAGTAGCTGTAAAGAAGAAACTAGAAACAAGCATAGTGAGCTGGAACCTGATTGATGAAAGAATACTAACAGTTGACTTAGAAATTAAAGGAAGAAAAGTGAGAATCATTGGAATTTACGCACCCACTGACGACGCTGAAAAAAAGATAAAAGAAGGATTTTTTGATAAACTAGCAGAGGAATTAGATAAATCTAAAAACAAACAAGAAATTATAATGTTAGGTGATTTTAACGGAAGGGTCGGTAAAGCCCTTGACAGCAAAATTATTGGACAACACGGGGAAGATGTGGTGAACGATAACGGAACAAGATGGATAGAGCTCTGTGAAGGTCACTCTCTGAAAATTTTAAATGGGTTCTTCCAACATAAAGATATTAATAAATATACTTGGATCCAGAAAACGAAAGAATTAAGATCAATATTAGACTATATCGTTATAAAACAGAATTCGATAATAAGAACTTTTGACGTAAAAGTGATGAGAGGAGCAGAATGTGGATCAGACCATTTGTTGGTCAAATCTATTTTGGATATAAAATATGAAAACAACAAGAAAGGGAAACGTGATCAGACCCAAAATACTGAAAAACCAAAAGTCTATAATTTAGATAGTCTTAAAAATGAATCCACTAGCTTTCTATATAAATTACGATTGGCTCGAAAACTTGACGAAGAAATTACTGGAACAGCGCACGAAATGTATGAAACTCTAAAACAAAAACTACATGAGACAGCCCTAGAAGCTTTAGGAATAAAAGAGAAAAAGACAAGAAATTTCTGGTGGTCAGACGAACTAGTCGAATTGGTAGAAGAAAAAAAGAAGTTATATCTCAGATGGTTGGCTACCAAAGAGGAAGAAGATCGAAAACAATATAATAGATACAAGTACATGGTTAAGAAGGAAATAAAAAAGATTAAAAATGAAGCATGGAACAACAAATGTGCACAAATAAGCTCAATGGTAGGTGGATCTAAGTCCAGAGCAGCTTGGACAACAATAAACAACCTAAGGAAAAATACAAATGAAATAAGAAAAATCAACCCTATAAAAACAGAAGTATGGAAAGACTACTACAGTGATCTACTGATGGAGAAGAGACAAGAATATTTAGACACTGGCTTAAAAAAGGGAAAAGTAGAAGAACATACAATAGAGGGGATTACGGTAGAAGAAGTAAAAAAGGAGTTACAGAAAATGAGAAATAATAAAGCACCTGGACCAGGTGATCTGCCTATTGAGCTATTAAAACATGCAACAACAGAAGCATTGAAAGTAATATGTCGTATATTTAATAAATGTCTAATTGGAGAAGACATACCCCATGACTGGACAATCTCCCACATAAATTCAATATATAAGAAGGGCGACAGAAACAAATGTGGGAACTATAGAGGTATAAGCATCACTTCATCCACTGGTAGACTGTATGGAAGAATCCTTAAAGCTAGAATAGAGAAAGAAATCAGAGAAATAGAAGAACAAAGTGGCTTTAGACCGGGAAGATCCTGTACGGACAATATATTCACCCTAAGACATCTAGCAGAAAAGAGCATAATAAAAGATAGAGAACTCCATATTACATTCATAGATCTAAAAAAGGCATTTGATTCCGTCCCTCTTCAGAAATTATGGATTACAATGGAAGACCAAGGCATAAATAAAGAGTATATAAACGCAATAAAAATCCTCTACAGAGAAAATCAAGCCGTGGTCAAAGTCGGAAAACAGACATCTGCACCCTTCCAACCAACAAAAGGCGTGAAACAGGGTTGCTGCTTGTCCCCTACCCTTTTCAAAATCTACTTAGGAGCGGCTCTAAAGCATTGGAGTAGGAAATGCAGCCCCATGGGGATACATCTGGAAAGTAGCCGTCTACACACAATTCTCTTCGCAGACGACCAAGTAGTAATTGCTGAAGACCAACAAGACATGGAATATATGCTTACTAGACTCATAGAAGAATACAATAAATGGGGCTTAGAAATAAATATGGAAAAAACCCAGTATATGGTTATAGGAGGAAGGGGGCAAGATTTGGAATTGGAAAGTGGAGTAATAAAACATGTAAAGGAGTATGAATATCTTGGGGTCACCTTCTGCGAAGATGGAAGGGATGAGAAGGACATATTGAAGAAAATAGGTAGAGGAAAGAATATGACTAGAGCACTGCATTCGATCCTGTGGAATAATAACTTGACAAAAAAAACAAAAAAAAATATATATCAAACACTAATTGAACCAGTTATGACGTATGGGTCGGAGGTGTGGGTCATGAATAAAAACATCAATCAGAAAATACTTTCAGCAGAGATGTCTTATTGGAGACGATGCTGTAGTTTAACTTTATTCGACCACGTTAGGAATGAGAACATTAGAGAAAGAATGAGGGCTACAGATACTATCTTGGACACAATAAATGAAAAACAGCTAAAGTGGTACGGCCACCTGCGTCGCATGAGTGACGAAAGGATTCCCAGAAAAGTATGGGAATGGATTCCTCCACGAAGAAACAAACGGGGAAGACCGCGGAAACGATGGGCACAAAATATACACAAAGAGATGAAAGAACGAGATCTGCAGGAGGGAGACTGGAGTGATAAGGAGCGTTGGCGCTTAGGATGCGAGAAGCGGCTTTGAAGCTGCAAAGCCTCGCTATATATATATATATATAAGTTAATAGTAACTAAATTAATATATTTGATTATTTACAAATTTAGTTTAGCAAAAATTGAAAAAGTTAAAGATTTTCTTAGTTTTCTTTCGATAAAATACTTTCATTTACATTATATAGTTGTCCATTCATTCAGAAATATGCTGGTTAGTATAAGATTAACATATACGTCGCATCTTACGAAAGTAGAAAGAGGGAACCATCCAAATTTGAAAATAAATAGTAGTTATTGCGAGTATATCATCGAGTTAATTTGAATACGAACTTCCACATACGAGCATGGAAGTCGTCACACAATATCAACGCTAGGGCTTGTGGGAATGCATAGTATCTGATTATCATTCTGTGAAACTGAGCGCTGTCTTCGCTAAAATCTTAGCACAGAACGTACGGGCACGACGAGTGATAAAGGAAAAAAGAGTGTGTTACCGCACCTTTGTGTTATAACAAGTGCTAGGATCTCGCTATATATACATCGAGAAATGATATGTGAGACAGACTTCTACTGGTTTTGTTGGATTCTTTACTTTCTTCGGGTGTCTGTTATATCAGTTGAGTGCGCCAAGTTGTAGTATGTTTCATCTTTTCTCGTTAATATGGCGAAGGAGTACGACGTTGCATTGGTCTCAGTGGAATGGAGGAGCTCTGGTGGCGGTATGCGCAGTTTTATCTGCAATAGTCTCCATTGCTTATTTGCAAGACACTGATGCATCTTGGCGTTGTATTTAATTTGCCTCTTTTCGAGAATAGATATTTCCATATAGACGGTAGTTATTTAATATCGCTCGTCTTATTCATACTCTCGCCTGTCTTTCTATTTCGATTGGTTTCACAGCAACACTTCAACTACCTGTCTAATATATACGCGGTTAGATCGAATTCTTATGTTTATTTCTAATAGCTATAGAATTTCCTGTCTTTAACAGGTGCTGGGCTAGTGACGATGAAGATTCAAGTTTCTCAATCGCGCTTAGACATTTACCTCTGCGCATACTAATGCCGTAATTTGATTTGATAATTTACGACTTATTGTAATGAAACAGTTTTTCATATATAAGATACGAGGGTATATCAGATATAAACGAGACTGATTTTTTTAAACTATTAATGCTTTATTGAACAAGGTTAATACAAATGTACTATTTTTCTACATAATCTCCCGCCCGCGCAATACATTTTTCCCAACGGATTGGAAGCTTTTTAATCCCATTATCGTAAAAACTTCTTTTAGAGGTCCAAACAAATTGTAGTCACAGGGTGACAAGTCTGGACTGTAAGCAGGATGTTCCAAGATTTCCCAGCCGAATTGTTCCACTTTTTGCCTCGTAATGTTTGCCGAATGTGGCCTGGCGTTGTCGTGAAGGAGAATGACATTTTTAACGGATTGCGTCTTTCTTTTTCGCCGTAAAGACAATTTTGCGGCATCCAAAACGTCGCAATAATATTGGGCATTAATTATGCGGCGATCATGAAGAAAATCGAAGTGAAATGCACCTTGTCGATCAAAAAACACAATTGCCATGATCTTCCCGGCAGACAACCGCGTCTTCGCCTTTATCGGCGCCCTCTCACCACTCCTTCTCCACTCCATACTTGCCTGTTTACTCTCGGGAGTATAATGGTGCACCCAAGTTTTGTCACAAGCTACTATTTGATTTAAAAACAAATCACCCTCTCGCTGAAATCGATTAAAGAGACGATGAGAAATCTCAAGTCGATGTTGTTTGTGTTCGGGCGACTGCAGACGCGGAACCCATCTAGCGGACACTTTATGAAATCCCAAGACCTCCCTCAATATTTTTTGGGCACTGCCATAACCAATGTTAAGTGTCGCAGCGATACTTCCGATGTTTAAGCGTCTGTTGTCCTCCAGAAGATTCCGAACTGCCTCAATGTTGGCGTCGGTAACGCTCGTCCGTGGACGTCGAACGTGGCTCTGGTTTTCAACTTTCTCCCGGCCTCCAGAAAATTGTTTATGCCATGCAAACACGCGAGGTCATGAAAGGGTGTTCTCCCCGAACTGTGCGTGCAATCTGCGTAAAATGTCTGTTGGATTCACCCCCTCATTGGTCAAAAACTTAATATTTATCCGCTGCTCCACGGAAACGTGCACTGCTTGCTCACTCATGGTCACTGCACTACTGAATGGTCTCGACGGAATTTCAGACGTTGCTCTCCCCACCCTAAGAGCTTTGTCTAAGTCATTAAAAAATCAGTCTCGTTTATATCTGATATACCCTCGTACATATTTTTAAGTAGTTTTGAAATATGATCGTTACAGCATTACGATAGCCATTTTCTGCATGCGCACTGAGTCTATTGTCACACGTCATTGCGAAAGCATTCGATCCAGTTTATCTTTGTTTAGAATGCTTCAGACAATTGAAAATCGTTTCGGATTAACTCGGTCTTTACTTGATGTAAATCGATTTTCATCTTGAAACGAAACAAATAATTAATTTGTTTAGATCTACACTATATTTAAAAACCACAACATGTTTCATTTCAAAAAGAAAAAAAAATGAAATTCCGTGGAGTGTGAAATACGTGCTGTCATTAGTTTCATAAATCCAAGAGACATGTAACCGACCGAAAATCATCTGCAGATTGCGATTGCAGATATTGCGAAAATTGTATGAAGACTGCAATTGTAAGGAAATGAGTTAGATCATTTATAGATGACCGTTCGCGCATGCACGATAAGAGACAAAGTGAACAACAGTCCGTTATTAATGTTGATCTGGTGCAGAACGTTTATGAAAAAGCTTGAGTAAACAGACGCCTTTCAGTTTCAAGACGCGTTGTCTCTAAAATTGTGGCAGAATGTTTAAATTATGGGAAGTTGAAAATTTTGACCGACTTGCACAAAACCAAACGTTTAGCCAGTGCTTTGACTATATGTTTAATGCCAAATTGTCACTGGCGATGAACATCAAAACAACAGTCCATAGAATGCGGACATTCGACATCATCAAAGAAAATGTCGTTCAAGTAAACACTTTGAGTCCAAAAAATTATGTTCACTATGTTTTGGGATAGGTAGGAAGTGCTGCTTGTGAATTTTTGGCCTCGAGACACGACACAGTAAATTCTTGAGACAGATGCAGAGATCTCTCTTCTTCTTCTTCTGTTTTGCGTTGGATTCCAGCACGTCCAACCACTTGAGCACAGTGCTCTTTGTGCTACCCCCAATAGATCTCTCAGTTCCATTCTGTTAGTCTTCCTCGATAAAAGCCATTATCCTTCTCAGGGGAAGTTTGTGTACCGTCGTAGGATCCAAAAGATCTCTTCCAAAATGTTTGTATCTGAGTCCCTTCAGTACCTCACACGTGCATATTACATGAAGGCTAGAGTTTCTTCATGTTTTTCGTATATCCTACACAAGAGCTCGGTAACGAAGCTCATGCTGTACAGATGCTTCTTTAAAGGACAATGTCCTGTTAGCTCTCTCTCTGTGTGTGTGTGTGTATACTCAGATGTCAGTTTAGCACGCGACGTATTATTGCAGTCTTGTCTAACAAAACATTTTCCTGCATTTTCGGATAAAGCTTCTGATAGAGATCCATAATATTTATTGATTTAAGTAATTTATGTGGAATTTCTACAATTGAGCCAATCACAATTGTTGGAATTGTTACGACCTTGTCCACCTTCCACATACTTTTGTTCATCACTGAAAGGTAAATATTTATTTACCCTCTCACTATAGTTCCTTGCAGTATTATTTTCCAGCGGAACAGGAATGTTAATGATATACGTTACTTTATTCTTCTTCAATCTCAGTATTATATCAGGAGTATTGTTAGAAACTGTTTAATCTGTGATTATTTAACAGTTCCAATATAATCGAGAGTTTTCGTCCTGGCAAACTGAAGGCGATTAATGGCGATTAAAATATGATAAATGTTTCTGACCAGCTGATGTATTAAGGCCCAGGCCGACGATTCTCAACGCTGCACAGTGCGAAATTTAGGAAGTTTAGCGGAACTTTATTCAATTTTTGAAATACCTAAAATGCATAAGATTATTTATTATTTTGTTAGGTAAATACCCCGCCTCTAAAACCTCATACTCAGTTTGGGGATTTACCCTGCGAAAGAACCGCAAAATGCACCTGATATTCGCATTACTTATTCAATCATACTTTTTGCCTATAGAAAGCTATTCGATTTGTTAAAGTTAATAGAGTGGTACATTGAAATGGCAAATCAGTAGGCCATGATTTTTTCTTCATATATTTTATTAGAAAATTGTCAATTATTGGCATTTAATTAATTGCAAAATCTTTCTTTGCTCGTGTGTGATTTGTTCGTGGAAAAAGTGATTTTTAAGAAGTAAGTTAAATTTACATTTTTAACTTTAGTGGAGATTTTAAAAAGTGATACCACATAATACCAGCTTGAAACGCACAACATTTTAAAGTTTTTTTTCCCTCTGTTGAAAACTCAAAAGATCTTCTGCGATATTTTGCGATCTTCTTTTAAATGAAACATTTTCCAGAATGACTTTGCAAGTTTCATATAACTGTATGTATATTCCAAAAGTGGAAGGAAGAACCGACATCGGATGCCATCATTGGTTTTGTTTTGGAAAAAATAGGCTCACCAATGTTAAGATCTGATGCTGTTTGCAGTTTAAAGGCAACTCTTCGCGCACTAGTTTGTAAAATATGAAAAAGGTGGAGGGAATCCAGCCAAAATTTAGCATCATTTCTGAATAAAAATGCTGTCTGGCTTGAAAATAATGTAAAGTTTTCAAATGCTGTAAGGGATGCATTGCCCAGTGGATCGAGGACCAATGCAGGCAGACCTAAAAAAGAATTTAGGTATTGTCATCCTAAAGTGCAAAACAGAAAAGTGCATCATCTTTTGAAGTCCGGTAGTCAAGACGAGTTAGCCAAAGCAACCGTAACAAAGCTATACCAATCTGGAAAACGAAACTCTGCAGCGATTGTCAAGGTACTGGCATCTGCTTCTCCAGAAAGGTGAAGCAAAAATCAAAATGGCTCGCATGTCTTCTTCAAACAGCTCACGAAAATTAACTCCAGACCAGGCTCTGGCGCTACTTATTGATGCTAACTTATCGTCAAATCAATACAACATTGTTCGGGATCAAGCAAAACATCACGGTTGCACTTTGTATCCACCTTATTATATTGTAAAGGAGGCAAAGAGGTTATGCTATCCAAAGGACATAATAATAACTGAAGTTTCAGCTGAAGTATCAGTTCAGTCGCTTATAAATCATACCGTAGCAAGATTTTGTACAGGGCTAGAAGAGACTCTTAGAACTTTGTCAAACGTTAAAGCACTAAATATTATCATAAAGTGGGGTTGTGATGGGGTGGAACAAGTTAACTATCGACAAAAGTATATGGACAAACATAGCTCTGATGATAGTATGTTTAGTGAATCAATGGTACCAACCCAAATGTGCTCCGTAAATGATAATGGTGATAATCAGTCACTAATTTGGAAAAACCCTGCTTCTTCTTTCACACGGTACTGTCGCCCCATTAAGTTCGTTTTTACCAAAGAAACAGTCAGTGTAATTACCTCAGAAGTAAACAAAGTGAAAGAACAAATATCTCAACTTACTCCAACCACTATACTTGTAGATGGCAAGCAATTTCAGGCTACAGCAAATATGATCTTTTGTATGATTGACGGTAAAGTATGCAATGCTGTATCATCCTGTGCATCATCACAAACATGCTACTTAGGTGGGGCTAAACCTAGTGAAATGAACAACATCTGCGATATACCTAAAAAAATATATAAACGAATCCTTTTTAGCCCTTGGACTATCGCCCCTCCATGCATGGATAAGGTTTTTGGAATGTATTTTACATATATCGTACAAACTTGATATTAAAGCATGGCAAGCTCGTGGAGCAGAAAATTAAAAAAAAGTTGCAGAGAAGAAAAAATACATTCAACAAAAATTCAAAGAGGAGCTTGGCTTGCTTATAGATATGCCAAAACAGCAGACCGGAAACACAAATGATGGTAATACCGCAAGGAAATTCTTTAGAAATGCCGAAAAGTCTGCCGAAATAACTGGCGTTAACTTAGAATTGATCAAACGTTTTCATGTGCTGTTAGAGTGCCTAAATTGTGGTCTTAAAATTGATTCAGAAAAGTTCGGCGAATATGCAAGAGAAACTTTGGAATTGTATTTGAAAGAATATTTCTGGTACTCAATGCCCGTAAGTGTGCATAAAGTCCTTTGTCATGGTAAGGATATTATAGTCTCTTGCATTCTTCCGATCAGAAAATTTTCTGAAGAAGCTCAGGAGGCAAGAAACAAAGACTGCAGAAAATATCGCGAACTTTTTACTAGAAAAACGTCAAGAATTGACACAAATACGGATTTATTTGCTTATTTCGTCGGATCCGTACATCGCTAGTCTTCGTAACGCACCCAAAACCAAGCATAGTGAAGTTACGCCAGAAGTTTTAGTGTTAGAAAGATTTGCAGGCCCGTGTAATGATTGCGAGTCTTCAGACGATTGCAATGAGTCTAGTTCTGAATAGGTGTTCAAAATGTTGTTATAAAATGTATGTTTTTTTAATTGTTCTATAATAAAAATCACAAATAAACTCAAAAACTTTAAATAAAACATTAATTTTTATTAAAAATTTTAAAAACCAACAAATAGAACTGTTTTACTGTTTTGAATAATTAAGTTCCGGTAAACTCAAGAAATTTCGCACTGTGCGCTGTCGTGTCTCGCAAGATATTGTTTAGGAGCAACTACAGAGAATCTCACTAACAAATAATCAATTATTTTCATACACTACATTCATTGTCAGTTAAATTCTCCTTTAGAATTTTTTTCCTACAGGAACGGGTTGGAATGAGTTGATCTTGGATGACAGCTATATTTCTGCAAACAGCTTACATGTTGTCAGTCAAGCCGAGCGACGCTGAAGTCCCAAAATCAGGTTCGAGTGTTAACGGATATTTACCACGAAGAGATTTATTTTTCCATCTCTCTCTCTGTGTTGGGATATATATTTAAAGTTTTTGTGAATGGATTGAATTGTTCGTTAGTCAGTTTGAGTGGCATAAAATTGCCCATATCGGGAATTGCATTATGCAATCTACTTTATTTTTACTTTTCTAGAAACTATTGTCGTAAATTACTTACCTACGCATAATTCGTATAGTTATCTCGCAGCTCCTTAGCCTCTAGCAGGGAAACATTTTACTCTACCCACATATTTGGGGGTATGATCTCGGTAGTACGCGGCTGATCTTGAGGTGCTGGTATACATCATATAATGCATTTCTCGTAGTCAAAGATAGCTTTATGCTTACTCAATATATCTCTTCCGATTATTCTATCAAGAGCATTGTTTATATCTTTAAATACCGCGAATTTGTGTGTGAACTTGGCCTCACCAAGTTCTATATTAATTTTTGCAGAACCAACAGTTTTCGTTTGACCACTGATACCGAATATATTTACTGAGTCAGCTCTCTTAATGCTTGTGTTTTGATATAAGCAATTTTGAAATATAACACTAGTTGTAGCGCCACTGTCAACTAGAAACGTATGCTTTTTATTATTATATCGTATTTGAATGAAATTGAGGCCGCAGAGATTAAAAATATAAGGTGCTACTTCCGTTTTTAGTTGACAGTTTTCTGAAAAAACTGAGATTCGCGTCTTTCGTTGTCGAAGGTGGTTGTACTTGAAGTTGCAGAAAAGATTTTATTATTTCCGACACGATTATCACGTCTCGAGAATTGTCTTTGAGCTCTTTTAACTTATTTTTGAAAGTGTCTATGTGTACGAGTTTGCGCTCGATTATTGTTTTATCACTTCTAGCGCTAGAATTGTCTTTTCTTAAATTTATACGAAATACCTGTATTTCTTTCTGGAGGTGGAGAAACGGTTCCGGGGCGGACATGTGAGTGACTTAGACCTTCTCCTGGCTTCGGCTGAATTACCTTTGAACCTGAGCTGAGAGGGCTTTTGTCATTCTTCGGTTTACGTGCCTGCAAACCTCGTAGCAACAGCTGAAGATCACCATAAGGACGACTCCCGCAATGCCAGTATGGCGAGGATGTCGACCGTGTCCACGCTGTTTGTAACGTTCGCGTTGTTGGCTGCTATGACGACTTCTTCTTTTGTTGCGTAGTTCCCCATGTTTATCGACTTACCATATGTTCGAGGGTTCGTTCCACTTTCCACTTAATTTATATACGATTTTAAGTGGCTGGCAGGATGGCCATGGAATGTCACCTGGTCCCGGAGGTAACATTGTTGCCGAGACAGTTCCATTTATACAGCAAGTTTATCAGTGTTATAAATAATATGCAGGACGACGATTAAATAAAAACATATAATTTAATAACGGTAATAACAACGATAACAATAGTAAACACTACATTATAATTATGAGGCACTAGGCTTGTAGTGACTCTAACTCTCTGACTCTAACTGTCGAGACCTCTCAGTGTCTCGTTATATATTAGAGTGCCTTAGCCTGGTTACAAGAAAAAAAAAACAATGTGGTGAAAGATCATAACTCAACGAGATCGTGTTGATGAAATGGATGTTTTGTAAATATATGACCTGGTTTAGTTATCACACTACAACTTCTATGATGTAATTTATTGTTATTTCTTTTTTTTACCATTTCCATGAGATTATGAAAGTCTATATCGAAGTGTTAAACCAGCGTTTCGAATTTATTCTACTTGCAAACATTTACCGACATATACTACATGTGCTGAGTATTATTGACCGGTGCATTAATTCGTGGACTTATGATGGTAATTCTGAAAGACATAATAACATAAATGTATAAATTTATAGCTACTAAAAATGAGGATTGACGATTACATTCGCATTGACGCCTCAAGATAACAGAGACGAGTTTCAGTATGTCTTTAATAAAGCTAATTAACCTTTATGTGACTGGGAAAAATAACACCTTCTAATGACGACGTAGGTACCCGGGTACCCCACGTTGTATATACGTTGCAGCTATACATATACGGGAGACAGTGGTGGGGAGACATAAACTGCGCTGTTATGAACAAGATTAGACATGTCTGAAAATCAGTAACCGTCCATTTTTCGAAGTGCTCGTATATAATTGGTTCACTACAGTACATACTAAATATTTTTAGTGTTTTTGGTAATAACAAGTGCAAATTTTATTATTTTTATCGGAATGTGTGATAATACGCCTGGTCCTAGTTCGGGTTTATTTACAAAACCAAGATGGAGGAGAACCAGGTATGATATAGAAGTTAATATAATTACAAATCCTGTAAGAGTAAAAGTAATAGTAATAATAAGAACGTAATGTGATATTTTATGGTTTTCAGACTGACATCAGTAGAATTACTAGCGGCAGAAGCATTAGAAGAAGAGCCATTTACTGGTTCGGATGAAGACGAATACATTCCGGAAATCGAATCTGAAGAATCTGATGCAGAAATAGAACCTGTAATCGAACAAGAAGAACCTGATTCAGATGAAATTAGTGATGAAGAAGAAACGCCTGCACAGCCTGCTGTTTTAGTTCCTAAAGATGAAGCTCATTGGACTAATACTCCATTACCACAAGCGCAGACAATTAGCCGAAATATCTTGCGCGAAAAATGTGGCGCACTAAGTTTTAGTGCATTATATACTGCTAAATAAAATTTTAAGTCTATCATGTCCAATGAAATTTGTACCATAATTGTAAGGGAAACTAACAGAAAAGGCACACAAGTAACTGGAGATTATAATGAAAAACAAGCTCAAAAGTACAAAGATTCTAAGCGGCAACCACCACCACGAAAGGTTTTCAAGGCATTTACTGAAGAGGAATTCGATGCATTTTTAGGAATCCTAATTGCAGCTGGTGTACATAAATCTAATAAGGAACATATATCTGAAATGTGGAAACTTGAATCCTTACCTCTTATTCGTGCGGCTATGTCTTGTGATCGCTTCAAAATGTTTTCACGATTTATTCGTTATTTCCTTATAGAGGACATACAAAATTTACCCAATACATTTCTTCAAAACCGGCAAAGTATGGGATAAAAATTTTTTGGGTTTGTGATGCGGCAAATGCTTATTTTACAAGGTAAAATTTATTCTGGAAAACCACCAGACGGTGAACGGTAAGTGAATATCGGAGAGCGTACAGTTCTAGATTTAGTTACTAAATATAAAGGTTCTGGAAGAAATATAACGACAGACAACTTTTTCACAAGTTTACAGTTGGCTCATAACCTAAATTCTTGGAACTTAACTTTAGTAGGAACCGTTCGAAAAATAAAACTTTTCTTCCTTCCAATATGCAATCCAATAAAAGTAGTTATAAATTCCACTAATTTTGCATTTACTAAAAGAGCAACTATATGTTCGTATGTTCCCGAAAAGAACAAATCTGTCATCCTATTATCATCAATGTATACAACAGGCAAAGTAGAACATACTGGTACTGCGAAACTCGAAATTATTAAATATTATAATAAAACCAAAGGCGGCGTCGACACGATGGATAGAATGTTATCAGAGTATACAGTAAAGCGTAGAACAAATCGTTGGCCCCTAGCATTTTTTTACAATATGGTCGGACCTTGCTGCACTGAGTGCATACATAATTTACACGGAGCACAATCCTAGGCTTACATCAACCGACCGACGACGGAGATTTTTGAAAGATCTTGCAAACGAGTTATGCATGTCTGCTGTACTAACTCGAAGCAGTATTCCAAGAGTTTTGGGCAATCATTTTATACGTACATCACTAGAAATGTTTCTAGGACGCCAAATTACACAACCAGTCGTTACAGCAGTCAGAGATCAATCATCTCGAGATACTTCTGGGCGTATTTTGGTAGTTGGAAAATGTTACATTTGCCGGGAATTGAATCACAGACAAAGAAAAACGCGAAAAGCATGTAATTCTTGTTCAAAACCAGTTTGTAATGAGCATTCTGTTACTAAGGCCGTCTGCGATACCTGTAACCAACAGGCAGTTTAATCCTATTATTATTTATTTTCGTTCTTTTTATACATCTTTTTTATAACATATATGAATAAAAAAAATGTAAAAATGCTACTTTCGTTCTTTCACATCCATCCATATGTAATTTTAAATGGAGGTACCCGGGTACCCATACCGGTCTTAGAGGTTGTAATAATTTCGGATGCCATTTTTTCGTTAAAAATTAAATCTAAATAACGAAGTATATATACTAAAATGTAATATAAAACAAGTTTACAGATGCCACAGAATTTCCAAGCTCAGCAAGTTCAAACACAAAAAATATTAATATTTAAATCTGAAAAAGGCACCCGGGTACCCTTCCAGTCACATAAAGGTTAAAAAAATTACCAATGATTTTCAAAAAAAGTAGCACAAAGTTATTGAAAACACAAACACTTTATTTTCAGTACCGTAAAATTAATTTTAGTGTTATTGTTTGGAGAATTACTATTATCACAGGTTATAATATATTTCCGTTATCGAAAATTGTTTATTAATACCATCATAATTAGATACCGCGCTCTTATCGCATAAACTTCATATAGAAAAAAAAATACGAAATTAATTATTCAAACACTATCTCCCCCAATCGCTACCGAATTCAACAAAATCTATTAACATCAAACAACATCTACGGTATCTCGGCAAAGTTTGTTTCTTAAGTGGTTTAAGAAATTAACGCCGGCTTTGAAATGAAAGCGATTCGCCAGAACGGACGGGAAAAGTTAATCTACGGAAAGTTAATTTTAATTGTTTCTTTTCCTTCCGTTCACAGATATACATACATTTTTCAATAACATGATGCGGGGGTGGGGTAAGAATAATTCCTCAATTGTATATGTATTACAATAGGAAAAGTCATAGTCATAACATAAAATGAAAAAGAAAAATTTAGCGCCTACGTAGCCCACTATGTTGGAAGGCTCCGTAATCCATTAAATATGTATTGTAAAACGGAACGTATAAAATAAATTATTTTCAGTACATGTAAAAGGCGATGATTGAAAAAGCGGTAGCCGTCTCAGTTCGACGTAGTGTAAGTGTAGGATCCATTAATTTTAAAAGCACTTTGGTTTTTAAAAACAAAAATTAAAATATCATAAGTATAAAATGCGAAAACTTTTAAATATTTAAAAATTTATACGCGAGAATCCTTTGTGTCTAACAAAAATACGGGATGTATCAGAGCTACTATACCAAACAAAAATTCCATAAATTCGGTGTGAGTAATAACATCCTACCTACGAGGAAATATCATAAAATAACGAGACTGTAGTACAAAAATTAGGCATTTATTTAGAAATCCCATCGTTTTATCAACTTGTCATAGACATCGAAGAACCAATTTTTTGAGTCTTTTTAGTATACCCATCACCACAATACTCTAAATTCGACTCAAATTTTCGACTTATGAATTCTTTTTTGACTTCAGGAAACAAATAGAAGTAGCATGGGGCAATGTCAAGTGAGTAGGGAAGGTAAACGATAATTTCACCCCCAACTCTTTAAGTGTTCGTTGATAAATCGCTGATCTATAGGCCGGAGCATTGTCGTGATGAAGGCTCCAACCGATGGCTTGATAAAGCGGCTGTTTTCTCTTAAATTTTGCTCTTAGAGTTCCTCGAAGTACATTAGAATAGTATTGTCCAGTTACGTATGTTCTCTAGGTACAATGGGATCATAAATAATCATTTATCAAAAAAACTGCATCAGTTTACCGACGCTTTTCATAGTTTTCACCTTCTACGGTCTTGGACATTGTGCTTCCATTGCATACTTTGAGACTTTAATTCAGGGTCGTAATGATAAAACCAACTTTCGTCACAAGTAACCACATTGTTTAAAAACAATGGATTATGTTGCAGTTGCCTTTTCCACTACCGATAAATTATCACTCGATTGGCTTTTTGTTCATTGATCATGGCTAAACTGCGGAAACGGCGCTATTCCGTATCGGGTGTGATTCATCGGTGTCGACAATGTACAATCGATCAACTAAACATGTATATATGAATGATATAGCGCGATGGTATTGATAAAAGTTGTCTGTTTGTACGTCTTTTAATACAAACAGACGGAGTTGTGAAATATATTTCGCCAGAGTCGTAATACGCAAATAAATAAAACACTTAAGTTAAATAAATTTAAATTACCTTGAATTGAAATTAATTCCAGATATATACAAGATGTCCCGTATCGTTATGTTCAAATTTTAGGAGTGTAAAGTAGACTTCATTTCAAGTAGCAAAAAACGTAAAACTTGTATATCCATTTTTATTTGTTTCAAAGTTACAGATCTATGAATGTGATCGTCAGATCATGAAAAAAAATGTAATTCTGAAGTCAATAAAAACGGATTTTATTTAAAAAAAGTTATACGATTCAATAACAGGCCTGTGATTGTTAACGTCGCATAATAACATGTTATCCTAAAATAAATAAACGTGTCGTAGTGCATACAGTAATTTCTTGGAGATCTACAAAAAGGAGTACTGGAAATTGATTTATTATAAAGAAGGTTCTTACTTATTTCGTAAGTGCTGAATCATGAATATCATATAATAAGCAAATGTTCAGATGACTGTTAACGTTGCATTTTTTAATTTTAAGGATTACATTACGTTTCAGTTCATACAACAGCTTATTAGTGAGTGGACACGTTTTCTTTATTCAAAATGCTTTACCAATTTTCTTCTCAAGAGTATGCGGACATGTGTTGTATAAAGTGGAAGATTTTTTTTTGGAAAGAATTTTGTAATAGGTGCTATAGACTTGAAAATCATTTTAATTATATGTTTATTATTTTATATATACAGATTTTGTATTTTATTTATGCATTTGTGACGTTTCGTATACATTTTGTGTGTCTTAACGATTAAAGGTATATTATTATTATTATTATTATTATTATGTATTTTGTGTATGGCTACTGTAACGGCAGTGCACGTCAAGCAGTTATTGAATACCGACATCGGTTTCCCGATAGGCGCATTCCTCATTACTAGAGAACGGATGCAATTTCCATAAAACGCAATCGGCATTTGGAATTGTGCATAACGTCGCTCAGTACATCCCGGCGTAATTCAATGAAGTATTTGTTTGACTTACTCGGCCACCTGGTCTCGCCGCGATAACAATGGACAAGCCAGCTATTGTATTCGGAGAATATAGTGTTTTTAAAGTGTTTTCATGAGCGTAGATAGAAGCGGGGTTTTTATAATGTATTTTATTTATTAGTTTATATTTCGTAAGATAAATAAAGTGCTGTGAGTAAGTTTCTTGTTTTCATAGTTTTAACTGTTAATTACATCGTAATTTTTGTGATAGATCCTGTTTAATATCGTTTGATTGAATCTATTACTACCAATTATTTCGACGTCAGTGTGCATTGAATTTCGTTCAGTTTCAACAACTTACGCACACATTTTTAGTTTTCATTTATTTAGATCTAGAGCATTGTTTAAGTTACTTTTTCAGACATGATATGGAAGAATGTCGAGAACGACATTGTAAAACAATGGCGAGTTGGATTGACGGTCATACTGATTGTATGTCCATTGTCAGTGATTCCGAAATTTATTACGAAACCCGTAAAATATAGTCAAAAATTCGTCACTTAGGATCGCAAACACATCTGAACTCTGTAAAACTTTTATGGCGGCTAATATTCCCTTAAATAAACTTAGCAATCCCACTTTAAAAATATTTCTGAAAAAATATACTGGTCGAAATGTTCCTGATGAATCAACTTTACGCAAATATTATGTTTCTAGGTGCTATACGAGAACAGTAAAACGCATTAGAAGCGATCTTTTAAATCAATACATATGGATAAGGGCCGAAGAAACGGTGGATATGTTAGGACGCTGTGTTGTAAATGTTGTAGCTGGTGTACTACATCCAACTATTCCCTATAACTCATATGTAATAGCAACAAGTGTACTTTTCCGGAAGTTGATAGACTAGTATCAGCTTTTAAAAAAGTTTTCAGAAAAGCACCATTGAGAGTAGCTCTTTTCAGGGAAAAATTTCCATCTCTGTCACTGCCTCCCACTCCAGTAATAACTAGATGGGGAACATAGCTGGAAGCTACTAGATATTATGCCGAGAATTTCGATAGTCTAAAACATTTCGTAACACTGCTAAAGGAGGATGCTAGAAGTATTGGTGAGTGCAAGGAGCTCACACAAATCCCAAATTTAAAAAATCAGTTGTACTTTCTTCTCGAACACTTTGGAAAATTGCCAAAACTAATCACTTATTTTGAAAATTGAAATCTCAAATTAAATGACGGATTCACATTAGATGTGCCTGTTAATAATTTGAAAAGTATTCCAAGTGACTTCGGATGTGGCCTTCGGCAAAATTTGATGCAATTCTTAATAGAAATCCAGATTTAATTACATTGCAGCAATTATGTATGGAGACAATTCCACAAAATCTAACGGCTAAATATGAAGAAATAAAAGAATATTTCCAGTATGCACCTATAACCAGTTGCGATGTAGAAAGGACGTTTTCTATTTCTTTTAATTCAAAGAGAACAAAATTGACAGAAGAAAACCTTGAGAAACTATTGCTAGTCAATATTAATACTCCTTTACTCAACTTGAACGACAAAATAAACAAATAAAAATGTTCCAATTATAGAAATAAAATTAAAAACTTTAAAAATACAACTTTTCAACAAATACATATGTATTTCGTAATTTTATAGATCACCACCGTTAGTTTTCCAATTATATAAATAAAATTAAATATTTTAGAAATACAGCCTTTCGCCAGTACTGCACTGGGTGGTAAGCGTGTCCGTTCTCTACTCATTACAGAACGTTTCTGGAGGTTCACAGACAATTCCGGGAATGCGGACTGCGTGATTATCTTTTCGACCGAGGAGTAAATTTGTCAGCAGACTCAGAGGAAGAAGCAGTAGCTATTGTTACAAAGGATCCAACTCTTAGTGTACGTCGACTCGCTAGACAACTGGGAGCGTAAATCTTCATGAATAATTTTTTGAGTGGGACCATAAGACAGACTAATGTCAAAAATTCGATGTATGTCAATCCGACGATCATTTTGGATCGAGTCGTTAATTTCTCAAATTTTTTAATCAATCCGTGCAGATGATGGTCGCCCGCGTCGAGGTTCATTTTCCACTGATTCACAACCGTCTTTGAATTTCTTATGCCACTCAAACTCTCTACTTCGTGATACTATCATCTGGGCATGCAGTTTTAATAATTTCAAATGTTTCAGTTGCAATTTTACCCAACCGGACACAAAATTTTATCGCATATCTTTGCTCCACTCTTATTTTTTCGATGGGTACGTCAAGCACTTAAAATTCTGTAATTACTTTGTAATAAATGACAAAAGTTAAATCAAAGCCTACTTGAGGATAAGTATATTAGAGTTGGGGGGTTTCAAGTTCTGTTCTTTGTGTTTTAAAGCGATAGTTTTGAAAGAAGTTACAGCACCAGTCTTGTTATATTTTGATATACCCTCGTATACAACATGCAGAGTATATTCGTCCGCAAGGTGTTGCAGCCAACGAATTATGTAATAAGAAGTGCTTAATTATTTTGTAAAACCCAGAAAACGAACATTGACGGACGAATACAGGATATAACCAGTCGTTGAGTTCCAATTGAGAAGAATAATATTGAAATTTTGTTGTAAAAGGAATTGTAACGGTTTTGTCTCGATTTATATATAGGATTTTGTTTTATAACCATTCCTCAACCCAGTAAGAACTAGAGAACAATTTTCTGCCACATCATTAATGGCTTCTATATCTACCATGATAGTGGTTATGTCAGCGTAGTTAACAGATAGAAATTTTTCATCTAATTTTGTGCATCTAATAGTGCAGGTGTTATTATTTTGTTAACAAGTAAATCTTTTGAGGTAATTGTTGCAGTTTTAGTATTAATAGTCACAGTTTGCTTTCTACTTGAGAAATAAGATTGAAACCACGAGGGAGTTGTTCCTTATATTCCGTAGCGTTCAAGTTTTTCAATGAATCTTGTGTATTCTATGCTATATAAGACTTTCGAGAGATCTCGTAAAATACCGTAAACGACGTTATTGGTCCGGTGATAGTAAGCTTGATTAGGTTTCAATATTCCTTCTACTTAAGAAAGCCATATTGGAAGTCAGTGATAAAATTGCCTTTGGTAACAAAGTTGTAGAGACGATTACTTCTCAAAAATTTTTGAAAAATCTGTTAAAAAGCTACAGTTACGAAGATCAGCTAACCAATTTTTCTTGTAGAAAGGAATCACCATTCCATTTTCCAATTAGTCTGAAAAATAGCCATTTTCAAAGGTATTATTGCTGATAACTAGACCATACCAATTTCCGTGCGCGCCATGAGCGCCGGTATGGGAGTGTAATTCGTAATATATTAGAATATGCGATAGAATAGGGACGCAACATGAGCTTGTTACCGATATAAGTATAGAAGTAGAGACATTTATACTATCAGAAATAATAAAATATACATTTGGTTTTCTGCTATTAAAGTAATATTCATAAACACACGAAAAATAAGAATAGTACATATTATAGCAGCGTTGTATGTACCTATAAATAAAATGAAAAATGTATGAAATCAGTGATTGTGTGTCCGACAGAGGATTAAAAAAAACACTTACCGTTTTAAGCGTCTTCCAAGGATTGACAAACTAGAGGAACTCGATTGTATATTTTCAACATCAGGTGCGTTTCTAAGGTTATTTCTGAAAAACATTCACGCCGTGAGGAAAAAATATGTTTATATTCGGAAAACGAGCGTTCTGCATCTAGTGATGTTATATTCGCATAATCAAAATACTTTGTTAAGCAACTTAACGCATCTGTGTTAAGGTGTCAAAATCTGCATTTCTGTCTAAAACACTTTCAAGTTTAATTGGAACACTTTCACTTTTTGCGTCTTCTACAGCACACAGTTGTGCGTGAACATCTTTAACGATTTGCACTGATTCCTCTAACGACAGCGACGAATTTTCTAATTTTGTTATTGCTTCTTCTAGTCCCAATTAATTCTCACGAATACTTTGTAAATCCATTTGTATCTGGGCATCTTGAAATTTTTTTTGGCTTGTGTTGATAGCTGCACTTTCTTTCGGATCGAATGATAAAACCACGTCCTTAATTTTTTCAAAATGTTCATGATAGTAAAACCCCGCCCGTAACCATGTACCCCAACGTGTCAGAATCGGCTATGGTGGCTCAGGGGTATGGGGACACAATTCGTGAAATTTCCGAGTACGTTTTGGAGATTTCAGGAATACTGCCTTTGTACTCGATATTCAAGCATCTACCTCTGGATAACATCTACGAACCTGTTCTGCCACAAGGTGTAGAGCATGGAGCATGCTTAAAAAAGTGTTTTGATTATGCGAATATAACATCACTAGATGTAGAACGCTCGTTTTCCAAAAAAAAATACTTTTTCTTCACGGCGGACATATTTTTCAGAAATAACCTTAGAAACGCAACTGATGTTGAAAATATACAATCGAGTTTCTCCAGTTTGTCAATTCTTGCAAGACGCTTAAAACGGTAAGTGTTTTTTTAAATCCTCTGTCGTGCACACAATCACTGATTTCATACATTTTCCATTTTATTTATAGGTACATACAACGCTGCTATAATATGTACTATTCTTATTTTTCGTGTCTTTGTGCATTTTACTTAAATAGCGGAAAACCAAATGTATATTTAATTATTTCTGATAGAATAAATGTCTCTACTTCTATACTTATATAGGTAACAAGCTCATGTTGCGTCCCTATTCTATCGCATGTTCTAATATATTACGAATTACACTCCCATATCGAAAATTGGTCTGCTCTACTGATAAGACAGAGTTTAGTTAGCTTCCTGACATTTCGATGAAGACTCCTCCTCTTCAGAAGTTGAAAATATCATTATATTTTTAACCTCTTTTAAAATTATAGTAAATTTGATATTGTACGAGATTATTTATTTAAATGTTATAGATAAAGAAAATTCACAAATCACAATAAAATGTTTATTTTTAATTTTTCTATCTGTAACATTAAAAATATAAATAAATAGATACAATATCAAATACACAATAATTTTATCAAGAGGTTAAAAATATAATTATGTTTGTAACCTCTGAAAAAGAGGAAAGATTATAGAAACGTCAGGAAACTAAGAGTTCTCTTCAAGATTGACATTAACGCTACACAATACTCGGAAGATCATACACACGTCTTCCGAACACAAAAGTATCGGAATCGATATATATATATATATATATATATATATATATATATATATATATATATATATATATATGGTAAATTCAATCAGTTGGCGATTTAAGGTCTGGCCTTACTTTAAAGTATATATATTTAAAACAACCCTACATGTTTCGGCAATGATGCCTTTATCAAGGATATAAAATATAAATGACAGTATACAAATATACTGTTATTATAAATATACATTTATATTTTATATCCTTGATAAAGGCATCATTGCCGAAACATGTAGGGTTGTTTTAAATATATATATACTTTAAAGTAAATCCAGACCTTAAATCGCCAACTGATTGAATTTACCATATCATACCAAGGTCACGAAATAATTATATTTATATATATATATATATATATATATATATATATATATATATATAATAACTTCGTGACCTTGGTGTGATATGGTAAGTCTAATCAGTAGGCGATTAAAGGTCTGTATATTACTTCAAAATATATGTATTTAAAAACTCTACATGTTTCGGCGGTACGCCTTTATCAAGAGGATACAAAATATAAAATTTTATATTTTGTATCCTCTTGATAAAGGCGTACCGCCGAAACATGTAGAGTTTTTTAAATACATATATTTTGAAGTAATATACAGACCTTTAATCGCCTACTGATTAGATTTACTATATATATATATATATATATATATATATATATATATATATATATAAGGTAAACTTATCTATATATATATATATGTACATACTTATAACAATTGCTCCTGTTCATTATTATAGCACTACCATCAGATTTTTGTGATAACAGTTGGATTATAACTATCACCATTGGGTGTCTGTCAGTAAGTAAAGATATCGATGGTGATGGGGGGAATCGAAGAGCTGGAAATGTATATACATACACGTCCGATGACAGATGGAGAAATTGATAAAACGGCAATTATTTCGTTTCGCCGGTTACCAACGTAACGTTCTGAATTCCACAGTTGATGATCTGCCAGTCCCAGCTCGACTAATTGATTTTAATTTCGCGATGAGATTTGACGTGAATTTCGAACGGGGACTTGTAAATTGCCTGCAAAGTTCGAGTAATATACGACACATGCAAACATTCATGCATGGCAACATCTGACGTTTATATTTATTCTAGATAGATATGTATATACGGATTCGAGCACAATTGTCGACGTAATCTTATAAATACATATTTTAATCAAGCTGATGTGCATCGATTTTGTTTATATTTCTATATGAATTAAAATTAGAAACGTTAAAAATATTGCGTAATTATACGGATTGAGGCAGAATAATACAATTTCTAATTTTTTAGATAAATTAATGGGAACTGTTATTTTTGAAATTTTGACAAAAAAATTTGAGTACATCAATATGTTAAGCACACATTACGCATTTGTCAAAACAGCCGACAACAGGCCAATATTCACATCTGTTTCCTTAATGAAATTTAAAGCGTGCCTGTATATTCGGATTCACAGTTCTTGATAGCTCAAGTGGTAGAGCGCTGGTCCGGCAAACCGTGGACGTGGGTTCAAATCCCGCTTACTCTTCTTTATTTATTAGTTGTCTAGCCGAAGGGTCTATTAACAGCAGATTATAAGAATGAAAAATATTATAATAGAATAGACGAAAGAAAACATATATAAATATGTATATAAAAGTAATATAGTTAAATTGTTTAGTCACCTAATTGTATAAACAGAAATATAAATAAACTATGCTTAATTACAAGTGAAAAATATGTAATAACTAGGAAAAAACTTTAGAGTGTAGGTAATAACACATTCTTTATGGTTGAGTTTTAATTCGTTTTAATCTTGCTTATTTTAATAACATTATCATTTTAAAGCATTTCCTGTACTTTCCAAATTAGTATTTGAATTTAAAATTCGAATGTCTTTCCTCAGCGAAAAAAAATCTTATCCTCTGGCACAGTAGCAGACGCGTATAATTACGATTATACATATTTTAGCAAACTCAGAGATAATTGAAATGAAAATTAGCTTCTGTTGTAAAAAGGTAGGAACCTACATTAAAAATGATGTGTTCAAATATTTGTGCGCGAAATTCTTCCAGTTGTTAAAGCTTCAAGCGGACCCAAAAATCCTATACACTATATATTCGCCTGCTAAAGACGAACGAAAATTACCTCGATAAAGGTACCGTTTGTTAATTCATTAATTCCGCTCGGACTGGCATTAAGGGAAGGCATTATTAAATTTCATCTTGTTGACGAAAAATGTTATTGTAGTTCTTGTACCGAATAAATGATGTTTAGCGGGAGATTTATACGAATAGAGCTCTCGCGATGAAAATGGAGTATTGAAACGGGCTTAATTGTTTGTACGCTTCAGCCTACACGTCAGCTACATACGTCAAAAAAGGAATTTTCGCAAAATTTCTTCCCTAAATAAATGATTTCTTCCATTGGAGTTTGATTAATTCCGTTCGTGTTAAGAAGAACCGAATTATATTCAACCTGACAACAGACGTTTAGATTATTACGCCAAGGACTGTGAAAAGGAGAATGAATACTAGAGAAGTGTACGAGGGTATAATTTCATATTTTAACACGGAAACACACTCCGGTTAAAAGTTTTAATGACCTACGCTATTCAAGTCAATTGTTGGCAGCAAGAGAGTTGCGTTAAAGTTACTGAATCAGTGCTACAAGCAATTTTACACAGTAAACACAATCGATTTGGCTTTGTAAATTAACCATTTATTCAGATTCAGAGTCGAAATGTTTCTAGTTGAAGAGTCTGGTTGCAATATGCAAGTTGACTTACATATTATAAAGACATGCGGTCGAAAAAGGTTAAGTTAAAATTGTGCAATTGTCATTGTTTGCTTAAGTATTTACTGTCGATGTGTTATTTGTGAGTTGCTAGTGACAATTATGTGTGAATTATTTAATAAGACCGGCAACGGCTAACTCTAGCTATACTCCTGATAAAGTCAATAAATATATTGACGAAATATTGAGTTTAGAACAATTGAGTTTTAATTAAAACAGACCGATAACCCAAATACTAGTGAATTTATATATATATATATATATATATATATATATATATATATATATATATCTAAATCAACTATATTGTAGAAAGGTCAAAAAATAGTTATCTTTATATATATATATATATACAGGCTGTCCTTAAAATAAAAAGACAACGTATGAAAAATTGATAGATGTAATTATATAAAATATGAATCCAAAATATTAACTATCACGACGAAAACACTAAAATTAAAATCGACCTGATAATTGTATCATGTTTCGCCTATGAATTCAAACTTTTCGGAATGTAAATATGTACTTCTATTGAAGTTCACACACGCCGTATGTTTACATACGTAGCAGCTGTCGATGTTATAAAAGTTATAACGTTCAGAATGCTAAAGTCAATACCTCGTATAAAATCAGCTATTTATACATTCAATATTCATAATTAGAAATCCTATTTTAAAAATCATACTAAATTTTCATGTTTATTACGAGAATGTTTTTTTTTGTTAGAAATAAGAAATATAAAATATGAATATCGAATTCAAAATGCTCCTATTGTATTTAAAGGTGGCAATGTTTATTATTTATAAAATCGATTAGTTTTGTTATGTTAAGGGTTCGATAAACTGAGTAAGCTGTTAAAAATTTATACCTGTACATTTTTAAAGATGATATATTAAAAGATGATGTGTGCTTTACGGGCATTTAAGTTACACTCTATTATCTTTAATCGAAAAATTGTATCAAACGTACGTAGCGATCGACAACTGAACGATACTTAAAACGAGATGAACAATAACAAAAGTACATTGTGGGTCAGCTTTAAGATATGGTCTTCCATGGTATTTATGATATATTCAGTCGCACAGTGGCGTAACAAAATTTGTTTAAATATCTTTGTCATTTTTTTCTCTTGCTTATGAGAGAGAGAATTTTGGGAAAATATTTTGGGTATGTATGCAATATAATTTAATTTTTCCATTTTGCACACGTTGTTTTTATTTCAAGAACACCCGGTATATATATATATATATATATATATATATATATATATATATATATATATATGTCGTAGTGGTTCCTCGGGTATAGTTTCGCGTGTGGATTTGGTTCTAAGAAGAATATATATATATATATATATATATATATATATATATATACGTATGAGAAATCTCTGTTTTCGGGTTTCCTTCGCGTTTTAGACGTTCTTTTGTTCGAATACGAACCGATAACTTCTCGGCGTTTCAGTAGTCTCGCTGGCATCTTCTTTAGCACGGTGTGTCAATCGGATTACGTTGCGCTGTCGTATGCGGTCCTTTTAGACCCCCATCTTAGCAGCGTGATGGAGTAAGGCGGGTGTTGCTGTCATATCTGCTGTTTGCGGCGAAGGCGTTTAATGTTCGCTCCGTATAAGAAACGCCTGAAGTAGTAGGTTGATTTTATCCGTTTTATTCTCGATATATGAAGGAAGGCCCTACCGATGGTCTCTTCTTCCTATTTCTGTTGGTTGTTCGAATTTTTGAATACTCTCTTAATAGTTTTGCTAGAATAGACTTTCCTATTTTATTTATAATTGTTCATTCACTCATTTCACTGTCACTTGAGTCATTTTCTCCTAGGTGTATGATTATTGGGCTGATATCTCCTTTATCAAATCCTACATCCCTATCCCACCACCTTAAAATTTCTTTGTCTGTGTGATGAATTGCATTTTCCCATGTTGTCTTTGTGATGGTGCTTAAGGCTTCTTCCCACATCTTAATAGATTTGTCAGCAGCAAACCCATCTCCACCAATGTGTTTATTATAATACGTCTTGGCTATTCTAACAAGGCTATTAAAATAACCACCGGGAGACTGTCTTTTAATGTTATCCACCCAGACTAGAGTACATTTTATTTAAAACTTTAGAAAAGCATTTGAGGAGAAAGCGTTTTGCAGCTAATGAAAATATCAAAGAATCTGTTGAACAATATTTAGTAGAGTCGTGTAAAGAACTATTTTATCATGGTATTCTTAAAGGAAATTACGTAGAGAACTAACGGGTTGGTAATGTTATATGTGACTTTCTTCACGGATAATTTGTTAGCAGACAAGTAAACGTTTGTGTTATCACGTATATGTAACGGTCGGCAACTTTGTTGAGCAATATTGTCTCTCGGAGACAGAAGTCTACTCATTAGCCGAGAACTGCATACGTCGGTGGTTATACGACTAATCCTAGTCAATTCACCAGAAAATTTCGCGACTGCAAATATTGACCGCCGGAATTTAACTCGAATAATGTAGTGCTTTCAGTTATTGAGCGAAGAAATAAAGTAAAATAAGAGAAACAAGTTTAAATATGTATTCCTGCTTCCTAGCGTGCCTTTTCTTTAGATAACAGTAATAATAGCATGAAATACTGCGCCGTATTTAAACACGTAAATGAGAAATTTATATTAAAGGGTGAATAAACAGAAAACTGCAGGACGGAACGATTGTTTTATTTACTTCCGGTTGATTATTTTCTAACCAGCGCGCTCTTCTCGAACTGATTAAAATATATATGAAGAGGAATCGAGATTAATTATCCGAATCGCTCTTTCAGATCGCGTTTTCTTTTTTATTTCGCGTTGAATTCCATGACCTTTCATTAAATATTGCCCCACATCCCTGAAAAATACGTTCTGCGATTACTGAAAATAACGTTGGCTTTTTATAATATATATATATATATATATATATATATATATATATATATATATATATATATTCTGCCAGGTATATGAAAGGGTTCCAGAAGATAAAAGCGTTCTTAGTAGGTTCATACATTCGTAAAACGGATCGAAATTAAAAGCTCTCTTTAAAAATACTTCATTAAAATATAATTAGACGGTATTTTTAATTTTCCTTTAATTTAATTTTTTAATGAAGAGATTAAGTATCAAATGAAAAAAATTAATTAAAAACCTGAAGGTAGTAAATATAGGAAAGAAATGAACTTTTAATATCTTTTAAAATATTTAGGATGGTTTAATATCAAGTCTGATAAAGTAAATACGATATTTTATTCAGGAGACTCTATTACATGTTCTTTAAATATTACACTGGCCTACAACCATTTTGGTACTGGAGATTTTAGACCAGATTTTAAGTATGTCTTACATGGCGATATCAAAAATGTTACCCGTTTTCTTCTGTCAGCTCTAGTTTCCGAGAAGAAAAAAAACACAATTCACGAAAAAATATATATTTTATTGACATTAAACATCAAGAAATTGTCTTTTGAGTGATTTTCTAGAATGAAACTGACTCGGGCAATCTCGCATGATGCCCCTGCAATAGTCAGCCATCATATGACTGTCCCACCTTCCTTGGTATCTATTCTCCATTGTTTTTAGGTCTTGGTGGAAACGTTCCCCTTGTTCTTCGCTTAGATCTCCTAAATTGTGTTGGAAATGATGTAGATGACTATTGGGATAGTGTAATTTTATACTCATATTACAGCCTAAATCTTTGAATCGCAACAGCATTTCCTCTACTAGTTCTACATAGTTGTCAGCCTTATGATTTCCGAGGAAATTTTGTGCAACTGCTACAAAAGATTGCCAGGCAAGCCTCTCCACATCATTCATACAAGTCTCAAAATTAGTTGTGTCTTTCATCAATTTACGTATTTCAGGTCCATCAAAGATACCTGCTTTTAGTTTTTCAGTACTTAAACCAGGAAATTTGTGAGAAATAAACTGGAAACATTGACCATTTCTATCGAGAGCCTTAACAAATTGCTTCATTAGCCCTAATTTTATATGCAATGGCGGAAGAATGATTCTTTCTCTTGAAACTAAGGGTTCATTTATAACATTTCTTTCCCCAACAACAAGAGCATCTCTCACAGGCCAATTTTTTGCAGTCCATTGACGTAATTTAGCTCGACTGTCCCAGAGACAAATAAATCATGGGTATTTAGTATAACCACTCTGTTGACCCAATAAAATATTAACCATCTTCAAGTCGACGCAGATCACCCAGTTATGTTCAATATATTTTATTTTTTGTAAAAGATTTGAAATTACCTCATATTCTTCTTTTACACATGTTGAGTGAGCAATTGGAACGGGAGCATATTCATTTCCATTATGTAGAAGAACTGCTTTCAGACTTCGTTTACTACTGTCAATAAAGAGACGCCATTCATTGGGCTGATAGATCGTTAAACCCATGAAAGCCAGCAAACCCCTCACATTACAGCAATACACAAAATTTTCATCAGATGAAAATAACTTTCCCTCTCTCGTGCGATATGTAGACACTCGAACATCTGATGAAAGACATTTTTTTTCTTTTAATCTTGACGCCAGTAACTCAGCACGTTCCTTCGAAAGATCTAAGTCTCTGATGAGGTCACTAAGCTCATTCTGCGAAAATGGCTCAGGATCTGATGTTATTCCGCAGTATTGAAAGTCATCATCTACTTGGGAAGAAATAGGTATTTCAGCTTTATCCTCCTGAGATTGCTGCACTACCTGGTGAAAAGTTGGTATTGGAACATTTTCTGAATGAGGAACAGGTCTTTGTACTGAAGAGATATTGGGGTATTTCCATTTATGGCGATTGTTTTTGTTGATGCCCACTATATTAATCATACAAAAGTAACAGTCGTCATAATGATTTTTTTGTTCTCGCCATATCATAGGCACTCCAAACTTTAAAGACTTACGTTTCCCTCTCTCCAATTGTCGCAAATGTTCAACGCATATTTTACAAACACTATGAGGCACCCACACTTTATCTTGGTGTAGAATTTCATTACCTACTTTATCGACAATTCAATCAAACAGAGATGCACCCAAAAAAAAAATTTCTTTTAGGCCTGTGTTTTCTATTAAGGACAATGTACTAGGTGTCTCAGTATATTATCATTTAATATTCTGTGGTCAGACTAATCCTGTTTTATTATCAAACACATGGTTGGGAAACAAAAAAACGCTAATGTTCTTCATAAAGCTTTGGCTTTAATTTATGGCTTGGCATTTGTGATATAATAATAATAACTTATTATATTTTTACCACTCGAATAAATTCGAATCGTTGATTAAACACCTCGCTATAGACTTCTATAATCTCGAAAATCACGGAAATGACAAAAGAAAATAACAATAAATTATATCATAGAACTTGCAGTAAATACCGTTCTATGGTGTACACCACGGCAGGATTGCCATGTGATGTCCCTTGGTCGTCGTTACGGTTTCATCTCCGAGGCGGGCTCATTAATGACCAGTTGTATTGATGCAATAAATAGTACACTCGGAAACAATATAAAAACAACATTTAATAAATACTTAACAATAACATTACAAAATACGATGTTCACATGTACAAGTTTGTCCTCAGTTTATATATCATGTCCTACCCTACTGATTTACTTAATGTTATATTAACCTAGTTACATAATTAAACACGATTTTGAAAGTGCAATAATTAATAAGGACGTGTTTCGTCAAATAACTGTTACATTGAATATGTAGAAATGGGTGCCCTACTTTAGTTATTACAACCGCAATATCAGCCACGTACCACTGAACTAATACCATCAGGTACGTGGGTAGAGTGAAATGTTTCCTAGTAATCTCTTACATGTATCGGCAATTCTTTGAAAAAGGCAGTAATTTCCGAAACATGTGAGAGATTATTTTAAATATATACATATTAAGGTAAAATAGACCTTAAATCGCCGATTATCTAAATTTACTATAATATACAAAGGTCAAGAAATATATATATATATATATATATATATATATATATAAAGGCATCATTGCCGAAACATGTAGGGTTGTTTTAAATATATATACTTTGAAGTAATGAACCAGACCTTTAATCGCCGACTTATTACGTTTACCTTATATATATATATATATATATATATATATATATATATATATATATATATATATATATATATATAATGAATAATTAATTGATCGGGTAAGCGGTCTGTCAACTAAAAAGCTCATTTATTTTAACGTCTATATTTCGAAGTCATTTGCCACTTTCTCAGGAGACTCTACAAGATTAACAAAAACAATACTATAATGAATATGCTAATTCTAACATCCTTACAAAAAACAGAGTTAAAACTTAACAGTGGACGTCACTAAACATGCTAAAATATATTTACATTGAATTGAAAATCTTGGTTTCACGTTAAGCTTTAAAAAACATATATACACATACGTTAAAATATAAAAATAAAAATATAAAATACAGTAAAAAACTGTTGTCATAAAAATATCTAACTAGTTAACTAGTTAACAAAACTTGGCAGGTCAACTAACCGCCAACACCAAGTATATCACAATATATTATACTTAGTCAGTTCGTGCTCGACTTTTTTTTTTGGCTTTCGATATTTTTATAACAGTTTTTTGCGGTGTTTTATATTTTTATTTTTATATTTTAACTTATCTGTATATATGTTTTTTAAAAGTTTAACGTGAAACCAAGATATTCAATTTAATGTAAATCTAATGTTTAGTGACGTTTCGTAGGGGTGTTAGTTTTAGCATCTTTATCTAAGGAAGCGCTGCGAATGGCTGCGAAATATAGAGGTTAAAATAAATTCATTATTGTCGTGCGGTCGATAATATATATATATATATACATATATATATATATATATATATATATATATATATATATATATATTTCGTCGAACGATTTCGTCCTTGTTTGTTGATGCGTTGTTGGCGATATTTCGCCGTGTTTGGTTGATTTCATCTTGAGAAGGGCAACTTTCGTCCTGACGTTTCGGTGACATCACTTTCATATTTTTCTTGAGGATCCTCTCGTTGTGATGGTAACTTCGAGAATGCGTCGGTGGTGCGGTGGTGTCGTAGTAGTGTGGACACTTTTTGTGATTGGTCCGTCGATTTCGGCTATTGGTCGGTCAGTTTGTGTTCGGTCCTTGTTGGTGCAACTGGTCTGTCATGAGTTATTGTCATTTTGTCCTGCATATGTAATCTGTCTATTAGATAAGGTTGGCTTCCTTGTGCCATGTAAACGTTGTCCGTCATACAATTTTGTCGTTTCTACAGTTCTATAGCCTCTCTTATTATCCTGCACGTTAAATTCGTACTGCGGATTATTGTCCTTGTACCGTCAAAGTCGATAATGTGTCCTGTATATAGTATATGTTTAGCTAGGGATGATTATGTTTCTTTTCTAGCTACAGCATTTCTGTGCTCTTTCCTCTGTACGCTGGTTTTTCGGTTGGTATGCCTTATGTATGTTTGATCGCATTCATGGCACGGTATTTTGTAGATGCCTTAATTCTACAGTTCTATTTTTTTTCTTTGTACACGGCAAAATGTCTCTGATTTTATTATCTGTGATGTAAATGGTGTCTATGTCGTGTCGGCATAGTATTCTTTTCTCAGTCGTACCTCAGACGCCGATTAAACATGCCGATATAGATTCCTATAATCTCTATAATCATGGGAATGACAAAAGAAACCAATAGCAATAAATCACATATCTGAATCATTTAATTTCAAGCATGCCTCGAAGAGTTATCGAACGCATAAGAAACCGTAGAGGACCGACTCATTACTAAATAACATTTTTTAAAATATTTTAGTTTGAAAATGTAATCATATCCTAAGTTTGATTAAACAAACATTATGTATAAATTTGATTAAAATTGATCAACTCCTACTGGATGTTTTTTAAAGTTAGTATATATAGCTTCCTTTACATTTAATGGTATATACGCTTGACTTACCTAATTTATCTATTTTATTTTTGTTGTTGTTTGACATTGTACCTAATTTTATTAACCCATATTCTTTTAATGTCTAATTTTATTAATATTTTATTTAATTTATTTGAGATGGGGGAATATATGTAATCGAATGCCGTATAGTTTTGTCTATTTATTTTATTTCTGGGTGTAAAAATTTTTAATATTAGTTCTTTCAACGCTAAGAAATAAGTAATTAAACTTCTAGTTTCAAAAATTCTTTAATTGTAAATACCACTACAATATTATTTCGCCATAAAATGGCTTCATCAGGTGGATGAAATACTGAATATGTACAATACAAGTTTGAATATTTATGTGAAAATTATTGGGGAAATGGTGGTGGAAAAATTTTTACAATCTTAAATTTAGTAGATGGGAGTTGTTTAAATCTAGTTGGTCATTTAAAGCGAATCCTAAACTATTGTATCTATTAATTTCTAAGTTTTCTAACAGGTTAAGTTTTTTACTTTTTTCTTGAATGTGTAAAATTTTGAAATCTATATTAAATCTATGATTGATATCTATACAATGACTTGCGAAAGTTGAATCTGTTTTCGTTTCTTTATGGCTTCTCTCGTGTTCTTTCATCCTAATTTTGAATGTCCTCCCCGTTTATCCTATGTATACCTTATTACAATCTTCGCATGTTAACTTATATACACCAGAGTTTGATTCTTTGTCTATTTTATCTTTGTTGTTTTTAGTAATGTTCTGTATAGTATTGTCTGCTTTAAATGATATATGTTCGTTATTAAGTTTTTTAATGAAAGTACCAATTTTTTCAGAAATTTTTCCTAAGTAAGTGATTTAGGAATTAATTATCTTGTATTTTAATTTGGATAAACTAAGGAAAGGGCTTTAGATTTTTGTTGGATATTTAGGATGTTATTGACAATATTTATAGAGTAACTATTGTCTAATGCTATTGTGTATATTCTATTTAGTTCAAGGTCGAAATTACTTTTACTCATGGGTACATGAATTAATCTATATACCATTGATTGGTATGCTGATAATTTGTGTGTTATAGGATGAAAAGAATTAGCGTGTATTGTGGTATCTGTATGTGTTAGTTTATTGTATATAGCGAACTAGTGTTTATTAGTTTCGTGTGATATGGTTAAATCTAGAAAATTAATGATTTTAGTTATTTGTGTTTCTATAGTAAAATTAATTTTGGGGTGAACAGTGTTGATGTAATTATGTAAAGATTTTAATTGTCTATCTGAACCGCTAAAGCAAATTAATATGTTATCAACATACCTAAACCAATGTGTCCAAACACTTAATAGATTTAATTCTTACACACACTAAATTCAAATTTAGGTTCTCCGTTAAAAATTCCCAGGAATTAATTAACAACATTTTAAACTTGCAATTACCAAACAAATGTAAACTAATTTCTTTTGATGTCTCGAATTTGTTCACTAGCATCCCACCCCAGGAGGTAATAGATTTAATTACCTTACAACTAGAACTAGAAACACGAACATTGTCACAAAGACCGAAATTTTACAGCTCTTAGAAACGTGCCTGGAACAAAATATTTTCAATTTAAAAAGAAATTTTATAAACAAACAGAGGGTCTTGCAGTGGGAAACCCACTAAGCCCCTTATTAGCGGAAATTTTCATGAATAATTTAGAAACTATAATTGGTACGCATCCCTTGTTTGGTAATAGTGTATATTGGTTTAGGTATGTTGATGACATATTAATTTACTTTAACGGTTCAGATAGACAATTAAAAACTTTACATAATTATATCAACACTATTCACCCCAAAATAAATTTTACTATAGGAACAGAAATAAATAAAAGCATTAATTTTCTAGATTTACCCACATCACACAAAACTAATAAACACGAGTTCGCTATATACCATAAACCAACACATACAGATACCAAAATACACGCTAATTCTTTTCATCCTATAACACACAAATTATCAGCATACCAATCAATGTAATTTCGACCTTGAACTAAATAGAATATACACAATAGCATTCAACAATGGTTACTCTATAAATATTGTCAATAACATCCTAAATAGCCAACAAACATTTAAAACCCTTTCCTTAGTTTATCCAAAATTAAAATACAATATAATTAATTCCTATAATTCAATCACTTACTTAGGAAAAATTTCGGAAAAAATTGGTACTTTCATTAAAAAACTTAATAACGAACATATATCATTTAAAACAGACAATACTATACAGAACATGATTAAAAACAACAAAGATAAAATAGACAAAGAATCAAACTCTGGTGTATATAAGTTAACATGCAGAGATTGTAATAAGGTATACGTAGGACAAACGGAGAGGACATTCAAAATTAGGATGAAAGAACATGAGAGAAGCCATAAAGAAAAGAAAACAGATTCAACTTTCGCAAGTCATTGTATAGATATCAATCATAGATTTAATATAGATTTCAAAATTTTACACATTCAAGAAAAAAGTAAAAAACTGAACCTGTTAGAAAACTTAGAAATTAATCGATACAATAGTTTAGGATTAGCTTTAAATGACCAACTAGATTTAAACAACTCCCCTCTACTAAATTTAAGATTGTAAAAATTTTTCAACCACCATTTCTCCAATAATTTTCACATAAATATTCAAACTTACATTGTACATATTCAGTATTTCATCCACCTGATGAAGCCATTGTATGGCGAAACAATATAGTAGTGGTATTTACAATAAAAGAATTTTTGAAGCTAAAAGTTTAATTACTTATTTCTTAGCGTTATAATGAAGTTTCAACAAGTATCTCCTTCGTCAATTAACTATTCTATTAGTTATTTCTTTGTGTTTTAACATATTGTAAAGTATTTGTCTATTCGGGTTCTTAAATAAAACTAACGGTAACTTAGACACACACTATATTAATAATAAAAACATATAACAATATAAAAACTAATTACTAACAATAAGCACATTTATGTATTTATATTTATGGAAGTTCACTCGGCGATGATTTGGTATCGAATTACCTCAATTCCTTCCTCGACAGCTTATATACCGCTGTTGAACCTCATTTCGAGCGTTCTATATCCATCGGGTAGGCGGTGGAGGTATAATACGTGACGTATCGTTGAATGAATCATCACAATATTATCAATGATTTTGGAATTACATCCATTATTTTCTGCTTTCATTTTAATACTGTTCATTTATTTTGTAAGATCCTCAGTATTAGACGATAAAGATAGATTAAAAAACCGATAATTCTCTATATAAAGTTATCTATAGATTACTGTTTTCATATAAAAATAGTGTTGTAGTGCTTTTCGTGTGATGTTTATGTGATATATCTATTACTATCAAGTAGATGTACTTTAGAGGTTCGGGTCCTTACGGCACCCGATCATATTTGGGCCATCCAAGGTAGAGAATCAAGTGAACTACATTTTTGAACGAAATTGGGGAAAAAAGTTAATCAGGGACTCAGAGTTTGGTCTCGTATTTCGTCAAATGTAAACCAGTCAATTATTGCATAGATCACATTGTAAACAAAGAAGAACGGAACAAATATATTTGATTAATTTAAAAAAATTACAACTGTGAAAATGAAGAACTGATTCCATATCTCGGGGTCTTTAATATATGTAAATATACACATAAGACCAGCTCTCAACGGGCCATACCCGGCAATAAGTGGCAACAGCGTATCCCCTCTACGCGCGGTAGCTTACATTACCATACATTTCAGAGTTATGAATTTAGTAAGACTTAAACCGCGCAAGGATATAGTCGTTTGCATATTCGTTCTGTATACGTAATTTTCACATTTGTTTCAGATATAATAAGGTCGTTATATCTCCAAGTTATTATTATTGTATTCTTAGCTGCTACGGAAAAGTAATTTTAAGTAATAAAAAAACAATAACGTTTTCTAAAAGATAAAAGTAAAAAAAACAATAATTCTGCAAAATAAATTTTAATTCTAAGAAAGTCACTAAATATAGGATTCGAAAATACCGCCCTCTCTCCCCAAACAATAGCCGAGCCTATTGCAAAACTCCCGCCTCACTCCCTCGAGATTTCTAGGGGTTATTGTCTCGAAAATTCTAAACAGTTGAACTTGCAACTGTTGCAACCTTTACGTTTGCATAGCTAGATACGAATGACGGGCAATCTACTGCTCTCGATCATCGGACTTATGTATGCGCACGCGGAGTGGCATCGTACATACGTTGCCACATCGCATTACGTTCCATACGTATATTGTTGCGTATGTCCCGTAGCGGGTTGGACCTATCGGTATATATATTTATATGCATATAAAAAGCGATTCGACTATATTGTTCAAGCTGGAAATGTATATTTTTTGAAAAGTGAAAAGTTTGCACCAAATTCAGTTGGGAAGGTATTTTTATAAGACGATTAATGAATTACTTATTTAAATACTTTGCGGAGCCATTTTGATTTACACCAAGAAGGATGTAGCTATATCGATGCTAAATTAATTCAGGAACCTATTTCATTAAAATAATTTAATTCCGTTCATTTAGATGATAATCCTTTTATTTTTTTTTGACAAATACTAATTACAAATAGCACTAAAACATAATAAACCAACGCTTTGTATTTAAATATGAACAACGTCAAAAAAAAGTATTTAGTAAAAATGACATAATTCTATTAATGTACTATTAATGTCCACGAGCGCAATACCCGAGGTAATTCTAAGGGTAACTTTTACTTAAATAAAGTGAAGACCAATTACAGGCAAAATAGTCTCTTTTACAAGGGGCTACAATTATATAACGAACTTCCTAATGACATTAAAGCTAGTAGTAATATAATAAACTTTAAACGAAAGTGTGTTATTTATATTAAAGAAACTATTTCGATATAGATGATATCATTGGCTTATCTATTGTTCCCTGCTTTGGTATGGCACTGTACATTTTTTGCATTATTGATCGACAATTTTTCCATTATGTTCCTGTATATGTATACACTGTTCTGTAGGGGCATATGTTATGTTTTTGTTTAGTTTTATCGGTGTTGTGCATTGACCATTATTATTATTGTTTGTTACTTATAGTATGATATCTTGTATTCTGTACTGTATATACTGCAATGTCTTGTATTCTCTAGTGTATATACTATATCTTGTATTTTGTACTGTACATATTTTTGAGACTTACGAGCCACATGCTCTTAAATAAAGATTATTATTATTATTATTATTATTATTATTATTATTATTATTATTATAGAAGACAAACAGTTTTTTGACCAACACCTAACGAAATCTAATTAAAGATTTCGAATACCAATTGGATTTAAAACAGCATTTTGATCAAGATTGGCTTATGATATCGTGAACAAAATTATCGAATATTTTAAATTTAAATTTTTTTTTCTGTATATAAATTTTAATGAAAGAAAAACATTATACAAGAAAAAATAGTTTATTTTGTACTGTTTACTTAACGAATATTTATTTTGAATTAGCAGAAAATCATTAAAAAAATTAATGATAAATTTTATGGAAATTTAGGATAATTATTTTAAACTTAATGAATGCAACTCAGTTAAGCAAATACTAGTCTTTTGATTGAAATAAGAGCATAGTTAATACATGAGTATTCTCACCTCGAGCTCTAATTACTACTTACATCCTTCTCAATATGCTACCAGTTAGAGTTGAATATGTTCTTGAGAAATTGAATTCCATCATATTGTGTTGCAAATCGAATTTCTTTTATTGTATTTGGAACGGGATTTATTTATCGTAAGCGGCGTTTTAGCTGAACCCACACGCGTTTAATGAGATTCAGGTGTGGACTATACGGTGGCCAATCTAATCTTTGAATCTAATCTGCATTAAGGTAATGAGTCACTATGCCAATTGCGTGTGGTCGAGCGTTATCGTGCATAAGTACGAATCTGTCGTTTCCAATGTGGCCCACATATGGCAAAACAAGATCTTGGAGGATATTTTCGATATACCAGTCACTAGTTATACTTCCATTGGCTTGCACAAGTTCGGTGCGTCCATCCCAACTTATGCCTCCTCAAAGCGTTATGCTACCACCTCCAAAAGTAACAGTTTGTATGAGATTGCAGCTGCTGTACCGTTCTCCAACTCCTCTATAGACATGATTCTGCCCATCTGGCTTTCATAATTCTGGTCTTATCAGTGAATAGAATATTTTTCCAATTCTCGATATTCCACTGAGCATGTGTTCTGGCAAATTGTAATCGACGAGTTTTGTGATTTTGGAGAAGACCTGGAACTTTAGCAGGCCGTCTCGGCTTTAAACCTACTTCTTTTAGTCTTCGTCTAACCATTCCCGAACTAACATTAACATGTCTTACATTTAATAACTCATTTATGAGATATGTGGATGTAGATGTGCGATTTCGCGTAGAATTTAGTGTCAAAAAATGAACATTGCAATTGCTGTTGCGCATCTTTTGCGCCCTTGGGCGGGTCTTCATACGAAAGTTCCAGTCACTTGATACCTTTTTAAAATATTCGATACCATAGATTGACCTCTCCTGAGAGGTCGTGCGATATCTTTTCGTCTACATTAGAAGAAAGGTTTTTACGGATGTTATGACTATTATTATTTAGCACTAGTCTTACGTTTTTCCTTTTGAAACTATTCCTTTCTAATGTTCTTTCCATTATATGTCTTTTCCTTATTATAACTAAAGCACTATGTGATGAAGAACGACTAAACTGACAATATAAGTAGTGAAATTATTGCGAAAGAAGATTCTGTTATTACTGACGATGACTTCGAAACTTTAACGACAATTTCTTCATCTAAATCACACTAACCATTAACTAATATATTAAGTTCGCTTGTATTGGGTATTTTTCATTGTAATTTATTCATTTTGTTTTATGTACAAACAGGCTTCATTTCACAAATACATTTCATTGTAAAAAAAAATAAATTTTAAATCTTTAATAAAAGCGTATATGCCAAGTAAATTACATGCCTAATATATTTAAGCAATTTTTATCTAAGGAATGACTGTTTTAGGGGCTTCGCTCTCCCCATAAATTAATTAAAACATCTCTCGGAAAAAGTTAAATGGAAATACCCTGCCAGTAAAGTATAAAACAAAGTAAAATCCGAAGATTAAATTAAAACAATCCAGTACCTGTGCAGTTAGTGATTTGTTTAACTCAAAATCTTGGAGTATATCCCTTTTATAATGAATCGCTTTTGTTCATCTGAACACGAAGTATTTACAAATATTATTTTAAAAGACTTTGGGCATAATTTAGGTACTTCTCTTTGTACAGAGTCCATTCGGTCTTTGTAACATAAAGTTTAAAATGGGGGATACAAAGTTGATTTTTCTATTGTTTTAGACGAGAATAAATTTTGAGAGTAATGTAGGTACGTAATGTTACTGGCATGTTACGAAATATAGTAGCTTTTATAATATTTTCTGGACAAAAGTGAGAAAGGATCTGACATTTAGAGAAATTTTAATATATTTTCCGAAGAATTATTAATACAAAGGACGCCCTTTTAATGTTGAGCCTAACCATTAGGAGATAGTATATTAATCCAAGTTTACGAAGGTAATTTAGCAGCAATTGTAGCAAAAAACAAGTTAAAGAATTAGTTTTTTGGGGAAAAAATAATTTTATTTTTCGCTATAGACTGCGTTGAAGACTATAATAATAATAATAATAAAAATATTTATTTCGCCCAACAGATATTCAATTACATAAAAAATTATATAAAAGATAAAACTAAAAACTATTGATTAACCCTTTCAGTACCGGATTTGAAATAACAATGTATGTCGCTAGGACCAGGTTTTTTTACATGCCACCATGACACGCTTCTCAGGAAAATAACATCTACATGACATAACTTCCTCCCAATTCGACACATATCATGCAACCATGCGACGTTTCAGTGTTTTCACCAATGAGGAGGAAATGGCGTTAAATTTTAGATGACTGACGTAAGACAAGCAGAACTAAAGGTACAATACCCAAAGTAGCAATTATCGTTGCTGCTCAACAGACTATGGACTAGAATCAGCCTTACGGTTGACACAAACTTGAAGTCCGGATTCAGAACCACAGAAATACATCCTTTCGACCCCCAAGTCGTTCTTTCTAAGCTTCCCACAACGTCTGCTGCTAACACTTCTGAAACAAATGCCCCATCACCAAGTGTTCTCAGTGACAGTGTACTGAAATATCTTTAAGAAGCCAGAGGAAGTGGTGTAAAGACCTCAAATAAAAAGCAGGGAAAGAAGATTGCACCTGGCATGCGAATGATGGACGATGCCCAATCCACAAGCGATGTACCTGCATGTACTTCAAGAAGCTCTACCACTGATATTCAACCACAACAGAGGGACTTCCCCAACTTAGAAACAGGCCTAGGCTCTACTTCTAAGACTTTTATATCTCTAAAGACAGAAAAATCAGTGAAGGGAAAGCCTAAGGCTCCAAAAAGAAAGAAAAAGCCCTTAAAATCTAGTGAAATCTCGTCACATGATCAGAAAGACATTTTCTGACGGCGTTAGTAGAATGCACCGGACCCTGTCCATTTGGAACGAAGGCTCATCAACATTTAGCATCTCAATTGATGGAATGATGTGGTCTCGCAAGAGATTCCGATATTTTTCTGCAGTGAGGTTACCGTCAATAAAAAATGGGCCAATAGGTCTATCGCTTACTTATTATTTCAATCCAGACATTGACTTTTTGATGGTACAGCGTTCGGGTTGGGTTTTGGGCATGAGGATTTGTACGGGAACAATTCCTAATGGATTAATGGAAAGTATATTTAGTATTTTTCAATGAATAAATGTAGGATACAAATCAGAAGTTCTGAAAGTTGACTTCACCATTTACGATAAATGTAGCTTCATCAGTAAAAATTATTTTATTTAAAATTTCTTCGTGTTAATTTAACATATTAAACATTATATCACAAGAATCAGTTCGTTTTACTTTATCTTCCACGAAAAACTCTTATTGGTTTGATATCTTATATGACTTATATTTGAATTCCTTCAGGGTTGTGTACACTGAATTGCACGATACTACAAAATTCCTGGCTATATCTAAAAGCGATTCTACAGATCGTTCCTCTACATAACACAGGGTATACAGCTTCATGTGTTCTGTTAATACATGATTGGTTTTATTTTTTTGTGGAAATTTAGAAAACAACCATCTTCTTTGAATTCGTTAAAAATATTTAAAATTGTTTTCGCACAAGGTATAATAAAAATTAAATTGTATATTTTAAAGACATCCCAGTATTTAATCTTAAAACAAAAACAAACAAACTTTAGATTTATCCGCAGCTATATATTTACAAAATTTCAAACTCCATGACTTTTTAATCCTGACCAAATCGATATTCTTTTCAGAACTTTCTCAATATTTATGTTTTTGTTTACCCGACTAAAAATTCAATTGATTGCTTCATATTTTAACTTGTCGTCGGGTTTGTACGGCTGTTTATATCTATCTTGGGATAACGGTGTCACCTGCTCATCCATTATTCATTGCTATTGAATATTATTACCTAAAGCACGACATGTTTTTTTTCTCATAGGATGTCAGTAATGTGGAAAATACAAAATATTATAGCTACACGTACAATATATTCCACCATAATCGACTTATACATTTTAAATTTTGTCGGTAAAGGAAAGGTCATTTTAAATGCGTTCAGTATTATTATTGTGTAATAATGCAGGAATGGGGATTCAGAAAGAAAACCAATACTTAACAAACCGTCTATTTGCTGACGATCAAGTAATTACACCTTGTGACGAAGAAGATACTGACTACATGTTTAGAAAACGTCAGCAAGCATATAAGAAGTGGGGATTGTATATAATTATGAAAAATAACTGAGTATTTGAAAGTATGGGAAAGGCGAGAGGAAGATCTAGAACTGCAAATCAGGGAATTAGGGAAATGAACGGAATTTAAGTATTTGGGAAGTATTTTGTTGGAGGAAGGAACGTTAAGAAAGGCCTTACAAGACCGAACACAAACAATATTAAGCTAAAAACTAAAGAAATTATATATAAAGTTATCGTTGGGTCAATTTTAACTTACTTATGACTCAGAATGTTGGCAACTGTCCAAAAAAGATAGAAAGGCGGTAGAAACAGTGGAGGGGGAGAGCATGTCGAATATAAAAAAAGGAGCGAATACCAAATGAAGTGAATAGACTCGAAAGTTTATAAATAGGTGATTAAAGAACAGTACAGTTAATGATTTATTTAACAAAATTTATGGTATATATACAATTCTATTTACAATTTTAATTCCAATAGTTCTAAAGATTTTAATTTTAAATACATTAATTAACCATAATTGAATATCGAGTAAATTTCATCTTTGTTGTGGTATCGCTGATATAACCTACTTTAATTACTATGTGTTTATGCAGATGCTCATAATACAGTTTAATGTCCTCATATTGTTACACATTAATATATTTATGTGGTGACGATTTTGAATATTGTACTGATTTATTTTAAATACCTGACCTATGATTGTTTCTGTATCAGCAGTTTGTTGAACTGGTTTAGATTAAAATACCTGACTTGTATGTGTGACTTATTTGATTGCTAAATATAATACGTAACTATCTAATTTAGATTAATAATACTAGATTATGATATGTAACATATACGGTGTGATAATTATAAAATATGAATTACACTATTTTATTTAGATTAAATGATCTTGTTTAATCTGAGATTAAATATGAAGTAATAATAATAATAACCCCGTGTAGGCTGCGCTTCGTGGGTCTGGGCCTTGCCTCGATGGTACGGGGGTCGGGCCATCGAAGTACTGCATGGAAAAGTAAAGAAGCTGCTGGAAAAGGATTGGCGGCCCAGCGTAACGGCTGGTTCTCCGATCTCTCAAAATTAACGAGAACCGACACTAAACACATGCACGAGCGCGCTAATATACAATACCCTTACACTTGCGCGCTGGCACAAACACAGAACCACACACCCAGAAAGAGACGCAAGCTGCCAGCAGCAAACAAAACACAAGTTCACACCCAGAAAGAGACACAAGATGCCAGCAGCGGACAACGCATAAGTTAACACAAGTATATATATATATATATATATATATATATATATATATGTCACTTTAATGTCTCCCTACCTATTCATTTTAGCTATTTGTTACTTTAATTTTATGTAATTTTCAACGTTAAATGTTAACTCAATTGTAATCATTTTTTAATCTAATTTTTAAACTTAAAAATGTTAATAATTGTAAAGTCTCCAATTAATTCATACAGATATTAATCACTTTAATATCCCCCTACCATTCTAAGCTATTTTAATTTAATGTTATTTAATTTTCAACGTAAAATGCTAACCTAATTCGTAATTCATTTCTTAATATAATTTAAAATTGTTAATTTAATTGTTATATCACACGAAACAAACACAGTTCTCAGGTTCATTGTAATGATTCTTGTTTCCAGATGCTTGAAAAAGACTGAATTGATAAAAGTCGAAACGTCGTAAACAAACATCAAAATTTAATAAAGGTCGCTAAAACCAATAAAAATCTATTATTTTTAATATATATATATATATATGGTAAACCCAATCAGTAGGCGATTAAAGGTCTGTATATTACTTCAAAATATATGTATTTAAAAAACTCTACATGTTTCGGCTGTATACGCCTTTTTCAAGAGAATACAAAAAAATATATATATATAAGTAAAAATTTCATTAACGGGTAAGCGGTCTGTCAAGTAAAAATAAACATCCTTTATTCCACTCTATATTTCATAATGCATTGGTTACTTCATCAGGAGTGTAATTCAGAGATAAAATTTAGCAAATAACGGCACTAAACATGTTAAAATTCGTCAAATTTAACATGTTTAGTGCCGTTTTTGCTAAATTTTAACTCTGAATTACACTCATGCTGAAGTAACCAATGCGTTATGAAATATAGAGTGGAATAAAGGAGTTTTATTTTTACTTGACAGGCCGCTCACCCGTTAATGAAATTTTTACTTATACAGTACGTTCGGTAATACTTAATAGTCTATATATATATATATATATATATATATATATATATATATATATATATATATAGCATGGTTACTTCATCAGGAGTGTAATTCAGAGATAAAATTTAGCAAATAACGGCACTAAACATGTTAAAATTCGTCAAATTTAACATGTTTAGTGCCGTTTTTGCTAAATTTTAACTCTGAATTACACTCCTGATGAAGTAACCAATGCGTTATGAAATATAGAGTGGAATAAAGGAGTTGTATTTTTACTTGACAGGCCGCTCACCCGTTAATGAAATTTTTACTTATACAGTACGGTCGATAATACTTAATAGTCTATATATTATCAACCGTACTGTATAAGTAAAAATTTCATTAACGGGTGAGCGGCCTGTCAAGTAAAAATAAAACTCCTTTATTCCACTCTATATTTCATAACGCATTGGTTACTTCATCAGGAGTGTAATTCAGAGTTAAAATTTAGCAAAAACGTCACTAAACATGTTAAATTTGACGAATTTTAACATGTTTAGTGCCGTTATTTGCTAAATTTTATCTCTGAATTACACTCCTGATGAAGTAACCAATGCATTATGAAATATAGAGTGGAATAAAGGAGTTTTATTTTTACTTGACAGACCGCTCACCCGTTAATGAAATTTTTTACTTATATATATATATATATATATATATATATATATATATATATATATTAAAAATAATAGATTTTTATTGGTTTTAGCGACCTTTATTAAATTTTGATGTTTGTTTACGACGTTTCGACTTTTATCAATTCAGTCTTTTTCAAGCATCTGGAAACAAGAATCATTACAATGAACCTGAGAACTGTGTTTGTTTCGTGTGATATAACAATTAAATTAACAATTTTAAATTATATTAAGAAATGAATTACGAATTAGGTTAGCATTTTACGTTGAAAATTAAATAACATTAAATTAAAATAGCTTAGAATGGTAGGGGGATATTAAAGTGATTAATATCTGTATGAATTAATTGGAGACTTTACAATTATTAACATTTTTAAGTTTAAAAATTAGATTAAAAAATGATTACAATTGAGTTAACATTTAACGTTGAAAATTACATAAAATTAAAGTAACAAATAGCTAAAATGAATAGCTAGGGAGACATTAAAGTGACATTTTAGCTATTTGTTATTTTAATTTTATGTAATTTTCAACGTTAAATGTTAACTCAATTGTAATCATTTTTTAATCTAATTTTTAAACTTAAAAATGTTAATAATTGTAAAGTCTCCAATTAATTCATACAGATATTAATCACTTTAATATCCCCCTACCATTCTAAGCTATTTTAATTTAATGTTATTTAATTTTCAACGTAAAATGCTAACCTAATTCGTAATTCATTTCTTAATATAATTTAAAATTGTTAATTTAATTGTTATATCACACGAAACAAACACAGTTCTCAGGTTCATTGTAATGATTCTTGTTTCCAGATGCTTGAAAAAGACTGAATTGATAAAAGTCGAAACGTCGTAAACAAACATCAAAATTCAATAAAGGTCGCTAAAACCAATAAAAATCTATTATTTTTAATATTAAGACACGGCCAATAAAATAAAAAACAAAAACAAAATTCTTTAAACACTAAATATATATATCTATATATATATATATATATATATGCAAACTTGCGATAGTGTATGTATACATATACACATACGAGCGCCCGTTTATTGGTAAGTATGTAATATAATAAATATTAATATAATTGTAATATAATTGAGTGTTAAATAAATATGCCAACCGTCTTGTTCAAACGAACCGATGGGGTAAGATAATGGCAACCAAGAACGAATGGTTCTTGTGAGTGGAAGAGGTAATAATAATAATAATAATAATTTATTTTCAACTCTTTGACTACAATAGCATAGCATAAGTCAACAATTGAAAGTAAAATAAAATCTTAATAGTAGTCACAGTTCTTCTTACATATGTAAGAGCGTTAATATGCATATCTAAAATAAACACTGACATCTAATACTACTGCTTCAAGAAGAGTACAAAAGAAAATATGCAAGGAACAAAATATTAAAAAATTTATGCAATAACATAACGAGTTTCACACTAACCTTAATTACATTGTAACTAACATTACACATCACAATCATGAACGAACTTTCACTTTCATATAAAAAAACATCTAGAGAAATCTGCAGCTAAAATAAACAGTAGAAATAACATAATCCACAAACTCTGCAGTACTCCTTGGGACGCAAAAGTATCCATCCTTAAAGCGTCAGGTCTTAGCCTTGTTTACTCGGTAGCTAAATACTGCGCACCAGTCTGACTAAGCAGCTGCCACACAAATATGATCCGAATGAAACTCAACTAGATCATTAAAATAATTAGCGGTCGTTTAAAAAGTACACATCTAGCCTGGCTCTCCATTCTAAGCCATATTGAACCTCCCGCTAGCCGGAGATAGGAAATCTCTCAGTACATAGGGACCTATCGGATGCCGGCCTAACGAGATTGAAATATAGATTTTCTCGACTACTACAGCTACTAGCAGAAAATTTCAACCCTAATGATAGGTGGAGAGAGTATTGAGAAGTCTTGAAACTCATTCAAGCGGCACATATCATCGACCCTACCGTATCCCTTCTAGGAGCTGCCTCGTCACGAATGGAAGACACTCAACAGAATAAGAACGTGTTGTTATTATTCTATTTATTATTCATTTGTCGTTATTCATTCTATAAATGGGACTGACTGAGACACCGACTTGCGAATGCTGACAACCTCGCTTGACTATTCGACATATTACAGCTGAGTGACCCCTTACAGTATATGAAGGTGATACGAATGACTTCTTTAGTGTCACTAGTTGGACTAGATCGATGTCCTTGATTTTAGAATTTAATTATATTCTGTGTCGATGTATATGTAGCTTTAAATCTCAATCTACCTAAACAACATACGTATATACGTAAATAATAAATAATAATCTGTAATTATAAAATATGCAAATTGCATTGAATTTCCCAATAACCACGTAAAATTCATTAGGTACATAGAATAATGAATGGATTTATGAGCACCAACAAAACTTTTAAAATCCCATGCATAACGTATTAGTAAAACTTTTCATATGTGGCGCATAACTATAGCGTATTAGATTAAAAAGTTTTATGGGCTGCCTTGAGACTGAACTTATTTTTTATGCGCACTCTACCACCCGCCTTGGTTCTTAAATTATGGAAATGGTCCACAGTCTGCAAATAGTAACTGCTTACACATCAAAATTTCATCGTATTTGCCGAAGAAACTTTTTTATGCATACGTTGCTCTTTCATATAGAAAATATAAATTATACATAGCGATATAAGTACGTAAGTATAAAAAAAATAATGAATAATAAATAAAGAATAAATTTAGATCCATATAATACGGTCCTGAATGGAACTGAAACCACTTGTTTAATAATATACCCGATTTATTAACTTAATTTAGGTCGAAATAGAGTAATAAAAGTTATAGTAATGTAACAGCGCAAAGGGCTCGCGCTAGAATTTACGTCTGAAATTAATTTAAATTAGAAATCTGGTAATTACAGTATAATACTGGTGGGGGTTGGGTCTTCGCCGGATTGATCGGGATTTGATTCCAGCAACGGTGTAGAACATTCAAAGTACAGGCCTAGAGTGACGTTAATAATTTATTTACCGTATGGCTATCATGGATTGAAATTTAAAGTTGTCATACAACATGTTCCAAAAGTCAACGTTATCTCTTGGAGGACTGATTGGTCAGCTCATAACTAGCTAGAATAAAGTAGGGTGCTAACAAGGCAAGTTATTTTAAAACATTGTTCATTTACTGTAGTTTCGAAAGTGGTATATGTAAATATGCTGAGGTTATTGACTTTAGCATACAACAATGTCATAGTTTTTATAACATCGTCAGTTGCTACGTATTGTCATGGATTGCAAATAAGGAAACCCATTATCAACTGATCTCATTATATAAAAAAAGATGTAATCTCAAATCAAAAATGTCTGAACGTATAAATACTCTCTATATTTACGAAGAAAATAACAAGTCATTCATGAATATATTATTTCTGTATATTTTAATATATTTTTAGTTATGAATAAGCTTATAAAATACTCTGTATATATAAAAAGCAATCATTTCAACTCGACAGCAAATGTCGTAACGTATCATCGTAACCATTTAAGACAGAGCAACACTAAATATAGCATCTGATAGTATTTTTTTACGTAGAATTTAATAATCTTTATTAAGTATTCATGGCACACTTGAATATCAAGATATAAAATTAACTTATATTTTTTTAAATGGCAATCATAGTTGGCTATGATTTCATTAAAATGCTTATTTTGTTCTGATACAATTTTTATGAAGAAGATGAAATACCCCTTGCCCAACTTTTTCCTACAGTCGTAACGAAATTGTGGATTTAGATAAATTTGTTCTTGTTGATAGTCACGTGCCTGCAGAGAGCCCTAACTTTTCAGTATTACAGAAATTGTTGAGGAATTGTACAATAATGATGAAGAATTCTGATAATAGTGATTTGGACGAATGTGAAACTCCAAAATCTACTTTATCTAGTATGAGCAAAGTGTGTGCAAAATTAAGAGACATACAGAATTATTTATTGGTGAAATTTTTATTAATGTTTCTCGCATTTTTTTTATATGTGAAGCTTTAGTTTTTGAATCGAAGCTAAAAAATTTAAAGCAAACAAATATTGAACAGTACTTTAAAAAAGCTTAACAAATTATGTTTTTTCCTATGAATGTGTATTTTATTTGTAAGACGCCACCTTTATATAACAGTCAATATTTTTTTTTTGTGGCTGTTCTTGACAGGTTGTACTGTATTGAAAAAGAAAACGAACATTACAAATTACGTATTTGAACAAGAATTATCTGACTAATGAAGAAGTTTCATCTAATATTTCATTTAAATAATGTTCTTTTGGATAAACGTTCATTCTGTTATTATTACTTAATACAATGTGTTTAATATTGTTTTATGCTGCAATTAAGTAAGTAAGGACTAAATCGTGTACATTTTGGAGGTCACACGCTATAAGTTAATTAGAGAAGTTAACATGGCTTTTACGTTTCACTAAAATTTATTAGTTGTAATAAATGTCGATGCATGCCATGCAAACTTCATATATACCAGAGATATTTGACGGGAATGGGCTCTTAAATGAAAAGCTATTGTAGCTACAATGTTTTACTTTCCAATGTAATCGCCTTTCAACCCTATTCACATAGATCAAGCGATATATTCTAACTTTTTCATATCCTCCCGAAATAGGATATTTGAATATCTGTAAAATAGGTTCTGTTTCAAATTCCTCTGTTGAAATAGAATATGTGCTTTAATTCCCCGTTGCAGTATCTATTAGTCGTAGATGGAAACGTGTTTAAGTAAAATTAAATTATTTTGATCAATAAAGAAATTGATATGTGCGAGATAGCATATCGATGTTTAACTAACACCACTTGGAAAATACAATATAAAATACAACTTGTAAAATACGCCGGGGGCGCCTCTCTTGGCCGGCAGATGTGTCAAGACGTTTTCTGATGACATTTGTTGTTCAAGATGGGTATACAGCAACGATGCACAAAGAGTATACACTTATCTTTCGTACGCTGATGAGAACCAGGACAAGTTCGTAACAGGTATTAATACGTAGATGTCTCCAATGTGAAATAATTATGCGTTGTGTATATCCATGTGTACATATTGCTATAAGTTTTACTTGATCTAGTTGAAGTATATAATTGTTCTGTGGGCCGCCACTCGCGTATATTTCTCTCTAGATCTAGATACTTAAATATCTTACGTGTGTCTCAGAGTTATTATTGGGTTCTAGGGAACTAGGGCTAGCATTCAATGTAAATTAAAGAACATGGTACAACAAGATGTAAACTGTTAAAATTCTTTTATTGTATAATATCTTATGTATCTATAAATTATGTATTCTAAGCCTTAATGTATTTTGTGGTTTCGCCTAAACTTAATTACCATTATAAAATTATCGTAGAAATTGTATAGAACACATATAACTTTGAAATATATATGAAAGATTCTGACAGAATCTCTTAAAATACCGCACTTTAGCGTCTTACCTAACCTAGAGGGTCTTCACCCTCCAAACGCTAAGTAATAATTCAAGATGTTTGGTTTGACCCTTATATGTATAAATTAAAATATGGATATTCTCGATTCTACTGATATGTTCGTGATAAATGTAATGTGTTATTGAGTGTTTGTTTTGCGGAAAACTTAGTCCCTATGCAACATAGCATTTATCTCCATACTGCATATTGTTTATTTGATCCCTATTTTCTGTATTTTTGATCGTTAAATAAAATTACGCACATTCTTCCGTGGTCTATTGTTGAAAACGTGTCCCTATCCAGTTATTCAGATATCTTACATAAATGTTCTATTTCAATGTTAAATTTACATTTAATTATTCGAACTAATTATCCATATTTGCGTAAAAGTTGATTTGAATTTTATAGACTTCAAACTATTGCGTGCTGTTTTACTTACGCTAACCTTTATTTAAATTTTTATTCAATAACGAAAAGAAATTAAAGAAAAATATATTAGAATTCTATACTACTAGAATTAAAATATTCTAATATTATAATCATACATAAAATATTATGTTAAATTTTTAAATTATTTATTTCGTCAAGACTGTAGCTGAAGTTCGGCGTTCACTTTTGCGTCGATTTTACACATTATATAAACTCTTGATCCTGTACATTTCTTCAGGCACGCTTTTAGGATTCATGTTCGCACTCTTGGTTTTCTTTCATTTTCTTTCATTTTCGTATCTTTTTTACGTTTCAACCCTCGTATTATTTTGTTCCACTATATAAAAATACATTTTAACTTATTCTTTTTCAGTTTTTTCCTCCATATCCTTTCTTTCTTTGTCGTAATTAATTATTTGAAGACCCGAGTGTAACACTTTTTTCATTGCTCATTATGACAATTTAGTTGTGGAAATACTTATACATGACTAAAAGCTATATTGTAGTAAGTGTTTCTTTTTAATTTAATTTTTAACGGAATTGTTAATGTGCTAGGTGCTGCGTATCTAGTCATAATGAAACATGATTAGATGCATAGGTAGATAACCTAAAAGTACCACTAGGTGGTATAAGTTCAATATTTTTCATTAGACAAGGTGGATTATTTCCACGTTAATTAGCATGCATACTTCATAAACAATTTCCGGAATTTATTTCTAATTTAATATTTGGAGCGAACGAGAGTAAATTGCTAGATAAGAAGAAGATATAATCGGACAAATACCAGACATATAATCGATACGATAATTTACGGTTCTTGCTAAATTCCATACATTTTTGATTGGATCTTAGAAAACTGATTAACGTAACGCTCACTGGAGAGATATATCGAAATGATAAATGTACTTTATAAATTATAACCGACAGCGGTTTGTTTACGCTTCGAAACTTCTACACCCCAGGTTCAATAACTAAAACGCTAAATTTATATCTCGCCTGCTTCCTAATAGTCGTCACGTGAATTTTCTCCGGCAATACAAGAATAAAACGTGATAAAACCGAACGATGACAGTGGAATAATTTCCGACACCGAGGTCAAACTTGGTAGCTCTAATTTTGTTGAACGAGCGTATCAGCAGTAAAGATCTTAAACGTACTTATGAGAAAACTTAAATTAAATTAATGTAATAAAATAATTTGAAGCATATTTAAGCAGGTACAACCATTGGAAAAATATTTTCACTCAAATATAAACCTGTATTGTGTTCTCCACATCCTATTGTTTTATACAAAACTAGCTGCCCGCAGCCCGGCGTTTCTCGACATTTCTATAGAAAAATTAAAACTTCTTTTATGTTAACTGCCATTAACCGATATTAAATTTTTGTTTATTCTCTAACTAAACAACGAATCAATGATATTTGATTATAATCAATCTATCACTCCAATGACTTTGGATACACAATATTCTTCGTTATTCCATCTAGTGCATAAATAAGCAGTTAGGTTCCTAATTTGCGAACAAGCTACATATGCATATGAGGATTGATGATTTCCAACTGTTGTAATCACACATAGCAATTCGATAACTGTGCTCGCGGACAAAAAATGCATTGCTCACCGTAATATCCACCGTAATAGCAGATGCCTATTTTGATAATAGGCATCTGCTTTCTAATCTGACGTTTGCTTTCATAACTGACACCTGCTTTCAAAACAGACATCTGCTTTCAATAACTGACATTTGCTTTCACTAACTGACATCTGCTATCAAAACTGACATGAGCTTTCAAAACTGACTTCTGCTTTCAGCTTGACATCTACATTCAATAACTGACATTTGATTCATTAACACTGTTACTTTATAATGCATTTCTATATGGCTTGAACCTGGGTCATACTACTACCCGCGGAAACCTAAAAGAAAACATATATATATATATATATATATATATATATATATATATATATATCTATATATAATATACTTCGCGGATAGCAAGATTTAAATTTGAAAATGTCAAGTATCAATGTGACCAACTGTATACTTTATATAAAAATAAAATTCTGAACTTTCAAATTAAATAATTCCAATTTATTAATGTAAAAAATGCAAAATAGAAAAAATAGTAAAAACAACTCGCGGCTCGTTTTCTAAACTGATCTCGTGCGGCAAAATGGCCCCTTATGAAACTTGTTTTTTAATATACTATTTTGATTTTTATATATATATATAGATATGGTGAAGTTTCACCTACTCTAGTACGATTTAAATTATTTTGTTTTATATGCGTTATCAGCTGATATAGAATGAAGGCACGTTGTCCCATTTATGCTCGGATTAGGTTATTTTTTTCAAAGTTTGTAAAAATCAAGCTAATGGGTACTAAGGCCACAGATATCAAGAAAATAACATCAAAAATGAATAATATTGGATAGTTTTAGAAATTTTATGTAGGTCGTTAATGACCCGCTGGGTAAATAAGGGTAGATCTTTAAGAAAACTTTATTGATGGTAATACTCGATACAAAACATTGTTAAAAAATATTACTACAAAAATATTACTGTTGTGAATGAAATGCATGAAGACATTTATCATGCAACGAAACATCACATCTTTGGCAAGACTCGGTAGTTTTATTTTTACATATTGCACACCTTCTTCTTGGTTAGGCCGTAAGAATTAAGGGTTGTTCATTTTCTAGAATTGTATTTACACCATTTGCACTATTTGCAATTCTTCCATATTTTTATAAAATTGCTGTAACAATCTGTCAGATAAACTCTAAGTTGTCAATTTTCAGACCATACTGTCTGGATGAAACCCACGCATTGCTCATACATACATAAGAAATCGACAGCATAATTGGTCCACTATTTTAAAGGTGTCCACTAATTAGAGGTGTTCATTAAATAAAGTCGATATTTTTTTAATAAGGTATCGTAAACACACAAAAGGCAAATCGAAAATGGTATTTAAATCGTTTACGACATTAAAATAATTTTTCAGACAGTACATACGTTTTTTGATGCCTTTTAGTCCGTGTCTTTAATTATTATTGTGATGACTTACATACGCCGAACATACCACCTGTCTCTGCAAAAGCCTGGGGACTCCGGGGATATTCTCGAAGGGCTATAGACCTATAAAATGACTGGAAATAGAGGGAGACCAGCCAATCAACGAATATACGCCGCCGAGTGATTACTATATAAATATAGATAATTACTTATTGTGAAATAAATGCTCTTATTGTTAGTTTATTAGTTTTAAGTGTAACTATAGTGTATTGTTTTATTGTTAATATAGTGTGTGTTTAAATTACTGTTAGTTTTATTTAAAAAAGGACCCAGAAAGACAAATATATTAAATTATTATTGTTAGAAATTATGAACACATTCAATAGCTTCTGACATTGTTCCGCGCACTTGCTAACTTAAAAAACATACATACAACACTCTATTATTTGCCATTATTACTTCGCGCTTAAAAAACTGTTAAAACAAATCGTTTAAGCCGGATACCATCACAACAACAACCGCAATCAACAATACCCGAGCATGATTGGCGTATTTTAAATACTTCGTTGTGCATTTCGTGAATTACTCCTAATTCATATGATGGGGCTTTTGTGTGACAGTTGTTACTGTCTGCAGCTATATTTACTGGGTATAAAAAAGCCGATTTTATTTACAAGAGAATTTAACGTCGTATATGTAAGTGAATGAGAAAATTGAACGAAAGTGGGGCGATATAGAAAAAAAAACTAGGACGATATAAACGCGAAATAAAAGTCGCATGTTTGCATAGGTGTCTCATACAATTTACATATGCTAATGTAATTGAGGAAATTCGCTGGCGTCGTTCAAACAAAAACACGTAACACACTCTTTTTATTTTTATTGATTTTCAGTTTTCTGGAAATTGCATTGAAAACAGATAAAGATTAAGCCACGTGAAAAAGTTTCTATTAAACGCAATTGGATTTAGTGAATTCAAGTTAATATCCAATTTGAAATTCCTTTGACTTTGACACATCCGGTTTCGGTAATAATACAATCTTCTTCCGCATTTCGCTTACAGGTTGCTGAAATAATTTACGTTTTCATTTCCTTGTTCATACTATCAACTTCTTCAATGTTTATTGTCAAACTTATACGTTGTTACGTATGTGTTTTGGAGCTTTACTGGTGAAATAAACTATACTCCTTCCTAGGACTCATAATGGACGCCCGCTTGTCATATTAACAAACATATTAATTACTTAACATCTAAATTGAGTGGCTGGAGTGGCTCTTGCGAATATTGTACAAGACATAGCGCTGTAGGTGTATTACAAACTTAACGGAGATCGCACAATACCTCACTAATGGTATTGATCAACGCAAACAGGTCGATGTCATTTCAAGGGCATTCGATTCTATTGATCATAATATAATCTACTCAAAAATGAATAGGGAATTAGATCTTTTTTTAACAGATCTAATTAATTCGATTAAATTCAACGTATTTTCTCAAACTATAGATAAATTAGAAGGCCCACAGTCGCTTGTGGACATTTTATTTGGTAAATGTCTTTTCTGTGTGATAATAGCTATTTATGGTATAAGTGAATAAAGACAAATTTTATCCACGAAAAAATTGTTTAGCGCACGAGGTGCAAGCCGAGTGCGATAATGTTTTTGAGTGGATAAAATTTGCTTATTCACGTGTATCATACAAGATTTTTTCCAATTTTGCAAAAGTTTCAAAAAAATTTATTGATTAGGTAATTTATTTACATGAATATTGATTGTACTATTAATAATTTGATGAATTCTTAAACCAGGAAAGTTGACTCTATTTTCGTCAGAGTCAAGTACAGTGCAAGCTAAGTTGACTCTACTTTCGTCAGGGTCAAGTGCAGTGGAAGTTCCAGGCCTTTCATTTGAATTTACATCTGTCAAAATTTTTTTTGACGTGGACATTTTTTGAGCAGTTGATTCGTCGATATACTGTTCTGCCACTGTTGTCAATAGCAGTGTGAATAAAGTGTTGCTAGAAACGTTTTATTCACTGTTTTGATTAATTTTATTCACCTTTATGATTAAAATGTTGTTTTAATAATGAAATTCAACATATGTAATGATCATTTTAATAAGTAGAATTGGAAAAAATATTGAATCTTGTATTTTAACCTTAAATTAATTTAGAATACAAAATTATAAAAATCGCATTTTTTGACAAGTATTATTAATTTTAAACGCCATTTCACATTTTCACGATGCCAAGACGTCATTTAAATAAAGAAACTTTTGATTTAATTGCGTTATTGCATCAGCGAGGGTAATCTGGAGCAGAAATTGCTGCAATTTTTAATGTGTCTCCAAGTGTTGTTAGTAGGACTCTAACAAGATTCCAACACGTAGGATCTGCAAGGAGAAGACCCGGTAGTGGATCTGAGAGGAAAACAAATCAGAGACAAGACCGCCACATACGAATTCAGACAAGGATGAATCCGTTTAGAAGTGCTGTATGGTTGCAAACACAGTTACGTGCCGCCACTGGAGTTAGAGTTTCGGATCAAACCATCAGAAACCGTCTGAGGGAAATGGATCTTCATTGCTGCAGCCCTGTGAGACGCCCAAAATTAACTAATGCCAATAGAATGGCTAGAAGAACTTGGGTTAACCAACGACTAGCAGAAAATTTTCAAAGGGAGCTTGGTTTATACACCGATGAATCCAGATTCTGTTTATTTAGTGATAATCGTAGAGTAAGGGTCTGGAGAACTCGAGGAGACCGTTATAGACGCGAGTTTACAAAAGCTGTGGTGCCTTTTGGCGGCGGTGGTATCATGGTGTGGGCGGGCATTAGTTTGAATGGACGTACGAACCTCCATCTCTTTGAAAACAATGTCAATGGACACATATATAGAGATGACATTATTCAGCAATATGTGGCCGACTTTCGTGAGGCTGTGGATAAAAACATGGTTTTTATTGATGATAATGCAAGACCTCATCGTGCACAAATTGTAACGCAACTAATAAATGACCGCCATATTAACCATCTACCTTTACCACCAGCGTCTCCCGACTTGAATCCAATTGAGCACATTTGGGACAGACTTCAAGAACAGCTCAACGAACATAATCCACCCCCAGTTAACGTGCAACATTTGCGGGAAATTTTACCGCTGTGTTGGAGAAGAGTGTCACAATAGCACATTAATAATTGCATTATGAGTATGCCCCGAAGATGTACAGCTGTGAGAGATGTCGGTGGCCATTATACACGATTTTAGAATTAATTGTTACAGAAAAATGTTTATTTTAGCTATTGTTAGAAATGTTGCTTATTTCATTTTTAATAATTTCTTAGTAACCTAACGATTTTTCTGAATAAATATACTTGAAAATTTTAAATTGTTGTGTACAATTATGTATCTAATATAATACACTACAAATATTTACCCATACTATCTAAAAAATACAAAAAAAGTAAAAATTCCTTATTCATTTTTGAGTAGTTTACTTCTGGTCAAATTGGATCAATTTGGCTGTCTTCCAGCCCTTGTTACACTAATGGCATCTTACTTATCGAATAGAAAAGGTTAGGTTTTCTTCAATGGCTATTCTTCTAATAATCCCTTACTTTTAATATATATATATTATATATATATATATATATATATATATATATATATATTATATAGTAATTAGAGTTTTCTAATGATAATAATATTTAATTTTGAAATCAAGTTCAGTTGAATATATGAAATTAAATTAAATCACCATTTTGGTTATTATATGATGTATATTAAATGTTCTCTAATATATTCTCGTTAAATTCGATCAATATCTCTTTTAGTACCAATTAAATAAAGTTTTAATGGTGAAATCGTTTAACTTTGAAGATATAAAATGAATTTGAATTCGAATTTACGCGCGCATTAATACATATATTTCTGCGCAGAATATCAATAATAGAAAACGTTCGAAGTTGACGATCATAAAATTTACAAAAAGGTTTAAGTATATCAATACGATATGCACGTATTACGCATTTGTTACAAATGAAACAGACATGCAATATACATATCTGTAACTGTACATATGGACAATACACCTCGTATTTTCAGCATTTACTTCTGCTTAAGACACGTGTTTCTGCCATCTATAGGCGTCATCAGTCAAGCTAGTGAAGCAATGTAATACAAATGATACAAATCTTTTTAAGAGCAGGTCTTAAGCCGAAGTAAATGCTGAAAATACGAAGTGTATTGTCCATATGTACAGTTACAGATATGTATATTGCATGTCTGTTTCATTTGTAACAAATGCGTAATACGTGCATATCGTATTGATCTACTTAAACCTTTTTGTATATTTACCGCCATCTGGTTCGTGTTAATGGACTACACCTATACGTATTTTTTCGCTTATGTACCAGCATAGCTGGTCAAGTGAAGGTCGCCTTTTTCGGCATAGTTTCTTTCGTCCATCAGATGTCACTTATTAAATAGTGCCACCTTATAGGACGAAATTTGCTATATCTTGTAGGCGATTTCAGCTTAAATGTACGTATATACAGATACAAATCTGTTCTTAAAAAGATTTGTATCATTTGTATTACATTGCTTCACTAGCTTGACTGATGACGCCTATAGATGGCAGAAACACGTGTCTTAAGCAGAAGTAAATGCTGAAAATACGAGGTGTATTGCCCATATGTACAGTTACAGATATGTATATTGCATCTCTATTTCATTTGTAACAAATGCGTAATACGTGCATAACGTATTGATATACTTAAACCATTTTGTATATTTACCGCCATCTGGCTCGTGTTAATGGACTACACCTATACGTATTTGTCGCTTATGTACCAGCATAGCTGGTCAAGCAAAAGGTCGTCTTTTTCGGCATAGTCTCTTTCGTCCGTCAGATGTCACTTATTAAATAGTGCCACCTTATAGGACGAAATTTGCTATATCTTGTAGGCGATTTCAGCGTAAATGTATATACAGATACAAATCTGTTCTTAAAAAGATTTGTATTATTTGTATTCCATTGCTTCACTAGCTTGACTGATGACACCTATAGATGGCAGAAACACGTGTCTTAAGCAGAAGTAAATGCTGAAAATACGAGGTGTATTGCCCATATGTACAGTTACAGATATGTACATTGCATGTCTGTTTCATTTGTATCATAAAATTTGTGGAACCAAAATAGTATCTTGATTAGTATAATAACTTGTGATTAATGAATTTAATAGAAATTATGAACATTAGCTCTCTAAATATCTTAAGGGTCGTGAAAATTCTTATTTGGCAAGAAAGGTAAGTTAATTGTATATATCTTGATGATACAGGATGATGACAGGATCAATGTTTCCAGAGCGGTACTCATTATTAACATCTGACCTGCCTCTCTCAAATTCCGCAATTCAGTTTTTAATAGCGACGTACGAAGGATATTGACCACTTAAGGTTTTTGTTGTATCATCGAAAACTTCTTTGCCTGATAGCCCTTGCAAAAATTGATATTTAATAACTGAATGAAACTGAGTTAATTTTAAAATTTAGTTTTTTGTCAGCCATCTCATTCTCAAACACTGACAATTTTATAACTGTTCAACTTGTAAGAGTCAACTTTAACAACTTATTTATAAAACATCATAGTTGTAATTATTTGAAACTTTCAAGGCTAACAACATATCAATAATCCTCGTATATAGTTTCATATGTCTCACACATAATCCAATCGATCTGCTTTTTAAAGATACGAAACTATTAATTAGACTTTAAACGAAATTCGTTACAGAAAATTAGTTTCGTCGATAAACTAGATGTCCAAACATAATAATTTGATTTCGTCGGTGGTCTCAAGTAAATTCCCGCCTTTTTTATGACTTTGGTCAACTTAGGAAATTAATTTTATCCAAGATATTATTGGTAATCGATTAAAGATAATGTTGATGATACAACTTATATTACATAATTAGAGTGATTTATTTTGACTAGCTGAAACTGGCATAATTTTGAAAATATATATTTTCGCATATGACTTTGTTTCAAGTGCTAAAATTATTTCATAATGACGTATACTTCTGTAAACGCTTTTGATGACGTTATTAGACTTCTATTACGACACAAATTGTAATAATCAGATATGTATTACAAAATTCCGCGCCCGTTATCCATATCTTAGTTTCGATTTCTGAGCCAAGACCACAACTTTTCTGTACTGCTTCTCCTTTTGTCGATGTTTCGTTCACTTCTTCAAGAGACATCTTCAGAGTTTCTACTGTTATTGTCACTCTGAAACTGTACAGCAACAAAATGGTAATTAAATAAGAAATAAATTTATTACCAATTTATTAAAATCTTAAGTCTGTTGTCATTGCAAATATATATACAATCAGCGACGTCAGCTGTACAAGTTGTCAGTACAAATAAAAAATATTTGCATGACATATTCGCGCAGAATGTGCAAATATCGATATGTCACTGTTTTTACGGATCATCAGTGCACATTATCCGGAGACAGACATGACTTTCACTTTTATACTACGTGTTTAAATTATAGCGACAATCGCATGTAAAATGAGATCATTTGTGCTCATACGACCAGGCTCAAATTCGGAAACCCAGTTTTTAACCATTGGAAACGAAGGAGCGAATTTTAATAGTGTTGAATCCAGCTCTGCTTTGATATTTCGGTTGGTGTTAAGCTTCTCAAGTGGAAGTACTTTATTACAGTTTTCAACTCAGTTTTTTTCATTGTTACAAAATCATACGGGACGTTTACTTTGGCATTCTGTCAAAAGCACACTAATTAATAGATCGCTCTGAGCTGTCGTATTTAATTTATAAAAGGAAGATTCTACAGAATGGTAAAAAAGATTCCTGCGAATTCGCGCCATCTCTGTGTTAGGCCACGTAATTTTCGAACAATCCTCGTATGTTTTATCATCTTTATATCCCTGATACTATATTTGCGTCATATGCAGTTAACATTTATTAGAGAATAAATAATTGGACATCCCAAAGGCTAATGAGAATTAAAAAAACGACTAAACTAACTGACTCGATAATTACGGAAGTTGTTTTATCTCCGTAAAAACAAAGAACTTTGCAGTGACAAAGGCCACGTTTCGTTGAGTTTAAATGGTAAAGTTTGCTTTGAATCATCTTCGTAGTTTAGCCGTTGTCTAATGGAACTGACCGTAGTTGACCATTTACGATCTATATTGCTCTTTCGATGAAGGTCTGGCAGATGTAAATTCCACGATAATTAGAATTTATGTAATGTTAACTATCAATTAAACCGGCCATGATGGAACAATTTCGTGTCATAAATTATCTCGTATGTATTGATTGTATATGAATATTACAAATAAATTGTTGATGATAGGATATTACTAGATTGCAATCTGTGAAATATGTACATATATGTACCTATGCATATATTATAAAGTTTAATTGTAAAATAAATTCTGCTTTTTTTTAATAGATGATCGTGATATTAATATGCGTAGAAAATATAATTTTAGATATACCAAATTAAAAAACCCCATTGTCTTTCAATAATTATTCAAATTGTAGTTTCTCATTTGTTTTTATGGTTGAAAAATACTTAATTCACAAGTTTGCGTTGAATATAAAAAAACCATTCAATATTTTCCACTTTTACTGTCTGAATATTGATTAAAGAACAGAACATTCCTTAACGATTTATTTAAGAAAAATTACAGTATAAATATAATTCTATTTACAACTTAATTCTAGTGGTTCTCAAAATGTTATTTTAATGTACATCAAGTAAATGTAGTTAGAATCTAGGACACATAATATTTGTTGCGCGTGGTCACTGGTGTAACTACTTGTTTTATTAAAGAATTGAAACGCTTATTATGAATTTTTACGTTATAGTAGGTCTAGGATTTCATAATATTTATTCTGATGTCTGCGACACACTCTCTATGACTTACTAACTATTAATACGAATAAGCAGACTAAGCAAATGAACTATTATTTAGACGAAGTAACTGACCTGGATATACGAACTATTTACGGAACAAATGATTGCTTATAAATATAAAAGGTAAAATGTACAGTATCATAAAATATAAAATATTAAGCTCGACTAGATTAAATAGATTGAAATAATGTTGTTTAATCTGTGATTAAATACTGTCCTAGGTACAGTTGGCATCCAAGAAATCAGTACAAGTGGTAGAACATAATTTGGTGTATTTTCTATAGTATAAACAGGACGTATACTGTTGCTATGGTTTTCAGTATATTAATAATATTATATCTCAGCATTGAGTATTGATTATTCACTATCAGTATTTCTTAGAATGTATCATGGCACATCAAGCTAATGAAATAATGAAGGCAAGAATACTTCAGCGACTACAAGATGTATAGTCTACAGGACAATTAGCCATTGAGTTTAACGTAGGCAAAAGTATTGTACATAGAATATTACAAAAATAAAAGCAGTACACATTAAGTAGATAATTAGGAACAGGCCGTAGAAACATATCCACACTGGAGCAGAATAAACCGCAAATTTTATAAGAAAATTTGATAAGACAGTGTAATAGATGCAGTGAATTTTTCTGGGAGCGTTAGAACTGCACAAAAAGGATTAAAAGCTAGTGAATTCAGAAATTATACAGCTGCAAACAAACCGTTCATAACAGAGCAACTTTATTAATAGAGATGCTGCATTTTGGAATACTGTCCTGTTTAGTGACGAAAAGATATTTCAGTCTTGTCATAGTGGCCGTGTTAGAGTTTATCGACCAGTAAGTCACTCTACTCTTATTCCACTCTGACGCCCATTACAAACAGTTTGGGTATTTACTCGAATATTTCTGACTCAGACAAATCGTTCTGTAATTGTCTTGTACTTACATGCCTCCGACGAAATGCTTGTAGTGTTAGATAGTGGTCATTTTGGGGAATAGTACAAAAGAAAACCCTGTTATCGGTCATCTTCTGTAATAACGTGATTCCCTATATCTGGCTACTGCCCTAGTCACTTGACTGATTGATATTCATCGCATTAGCAACGTATGTTTGAGATCGTGCATCTTACATTAAAGCAACTATTCTAGTCACTTGCTCTGAAGTTAAATTACTTATTTTACTTGTACAAACGTTAGTGCAGAACTCTAACAGCGCACATTAAAATTTGTTTGTACAGAAACATTTTCAATAAGCAACAGAACAAACCTTGTGTGAATGCAGTTTTCTAAAAAGTTTATTTAGGAAGGAAGAAATTCATTAAAAACCTATGCTGTATCATTGTTTTGTATACTTATACATAGAAGTGGCAAATTCGACACATATGCCAGCGTCTTAAACATGTACTTTTGAATTTAATTTAAATTATAGGAAAAAAACTATAAAACGTGTAGAAACACTTACCGCATTATGAATCATGACTGAATTCATTATCTGGATAAGATTATTCAAATATTCCAATCACCAGATATGTCTGCATAGTTGTTTCACTTAAGTTAGTGCGACGTGCGGAATAAACGTATTTTAATACCGAAAACAACCGTTCCACATCCAATGATGTTATATTTCCATATTCAAAATAATTTTGGAAAGAACTTTATGGTTCTTTACGCGCACCTTCACAAATTAGTTTTAATATGTAAAAATCGAATTTCTTATCTAAAACGCTTTCAAAATTTGCTATAACGCAGATATTTCTTTCGCCTTCTACGGTGCATAGCTGTGGGTGAACATCATTCACAATTTGAACTGAATCCACAAACAACATCGAAACATTTCATAATTTTTGTATTCCATCGGCTAGTCCGAAGCAATTGTTGTGTGATAGTTTGTAAATCTTCTTTAACCTTAAAAAAAAGGTATATAACTCCTTACCACAATTATTAATCGTGTCCTAAATACGTATTTCGACAACTAAGTTGTCATCATCAGTAGGTAAAACCACTAATCAAGGTGTCGCACATGGGGCACAGTAAAGCTAGTAAACTGCTTACGCAACAACTTTACACGGCGTCCACGTATACACTAACTTAAGCATGCAAATATATCGAACAAATGGATCGACAAAAAATTATCTCTCTTAAGGAAAACGGCACCCACATGTGTTTATACTCCAATTTGAAACGTCCACGACCTTTTTATTTACGGTTCTAACAATGCGCGACACCTTGATTAGTGGTTTTACCTACTGATGATGACAACTTAGTTGTCGAATTACGTATTTAGGATACGATTAATAATTGTGGTAAGGGGTTATACCTTTTCTTAAGTTTTTACTTAACCACAGTCTCCAAAGAAAGACTCTTCTTTATCCTGAGGATTTTTAAATCATTCCTGGCTTTTCTTGATACCTGCAGCTTCTCTCGGATTTGATTTTAAAACTAGTTTCTTTACATGACCAAAATATTGATGATAGTAGAACACAGCCTTGAACCATGTTCAAGGTGTAGTTATCGGCTCTAGTAGTTTAGGTATATCGGGGCACCGTCTGTGAAATAGTTAAGTACGTTTCGGGGACTTTAGAAACACTGCCTAGGCTATTAAATCGTTTACTCGTGGATAACATTCACGACTCGTTTGTTCCACAAGATCCAAAGCGTGGATTTTGCACGTTAGATGTAAGAGGTTGGCACTATGTTCTTTGAGAGATCGACCTAAAGACCTAAAGAGCTGCACCGTCGCTCACAAACATTAATATTTGCTTTGGTGAAATTTCAACTTTGTCCAATGACTTCAACACCACCTTCAAAATCTCCATTGCCAGTACACTATTCAACTCGTGTGGAAGCAAGTAACATAGCAGGTGGCAGTTGATGAGATTCCATTGAACGTACCATATCATAAGCCTTCATCCACGCATAACAACAGTTTTTTATCTTTCAATTCCGATTCAATTCTTTTTTCAATATCTTGACGAGCAGAGGATAGAAAATTTTGTAACGTCGTTTGACTTGGCAATTCGCACTTTGCGTATTTACTCCAAAAGGAGATAAATGCATAGCGGTCTAGTACAGCATAACTTTTGTGACTCAGATGTTACGTTACAGCAAATATAACAATAGTTATTGGCATCGTTCACACATTTTCACGACATTGTAAAATGACGGTAAGATTCAGCTACACCTAACTTCAAAAGGTCAGTCTTCGACGAAGTCAAATACAGAATTGGCGAACGACCAAGAGCTTGGACTCTTTTAACAGCTAGCTGTGGACTATTGCGTAATTCGCCCGATGTTACTTTAAGGGATTGCAGAGTAATGGATTAGGAATATGGAAAACAAAGTCTAACCTTTTTAGAACAGTATTTGTTTCTTTTTTAGCACTTCTCCTTTTTTCTAATTTCGAATTTTTTTTTACGTTTTATTGATTCATATATCCATGGGAATATTTCAAATTGAATATATATTACTCATTATAATGCGTAAAAACTTATTTATTCTTAACAATGTTTTAACAATCGTGATATTTTAGCCTTAAGCACATTATATTACGACACCTCCGCACCTTTTAAATAAGAGCTAAACCAAATTATTCATGGTGGTGATATTCGTGTTTGGAACGTCGAATTCATTAAGAAATGGATATTTTCACCTCCGTTCCATGAACTTTATTAAAAATTGTTGTCAAGTGTTACTTTCTATGATACTAATGTGCTGCATGCATTAAAGAAGATGTGACCGAAGAATATTTCATTTTAAAACGAACTTTTTGTTTTTTATACGTTACTTGTAACTTAAAGCATCACCCGGGGCCTTGATATAAAATTGAGGAACACATAAGTATAACGAAGAGCACGCAAAACTTTTTCTCCAACTAAAATATGTTACTCCAAGTCGACGAAGCCGTGCATTACGAATCTAGTTCATCTGCACTTATAAATTTTAAATCATCGTTTTAAATGACGATGTTGCGATAAGTAATGCAGATGTATTTTCTTGCTGGAAAATTTTCCATATAACTCGTGGGTATTATGTGAGAATATTGAAGTAGTAAGTAGTATGCAATGCGTTCGTGTTAGAAATTTCAAAATTTGCTGTGGTAAAGGATCGTGTTAAAATTCTATAAGCTTTCCGTAACATTTCACCCACACCCTAACCCTTTCGAATTTAAAATTTTTATACAGAATTTTTTTACAGAAACTTTCTTAGTATTCATATTTGCTAGGTGTCGGAGTATATTATTAAGAATTACAAAAATATTATAAAAAACAACATATTGCACCTCTTAAAATATTATAAATTGAATTTGCACCACATTGGATGCGAAATTATTATGATAGTAATGTCTCAGGATCGATTGTTCGTTTCGCCTAAATCGAATTCCTTATTTTTTTATTTTCTTTTAATAAAAATACGAATGGAATATGAACTGCCTCATATTTATAAATATACGGTATTAAACATACTAGTTCTTTAAACTAATGAACCTGTTGATATTATTCCTGATCTCAAAAATAATACCAAAATTAATCTTTTGTCACTAATTTGCTACCGTGCGCGCGCATTCACAGTCTTGGCGTAATAAAGATGTTCGGAAAATGTCGAGATTGGTAGTCGTAATGTACAATTTAAAAGGCAGCCTCTATTTATTGTGTATGCCCTTAGTGAGTGGAGACGGTCGTGGATTAATTAAACCGATGGTAGATAGCGCCACTTAGTTTTGCGTGCGGAGGCTCGGTACTAAAAACTAAGAAAAGTGTTGCGCGTTTATAGGCGCATGCGCTCACAGGCTGCTAAACTGTAACAAAACATCGGACTAAACTATAGGAGGGGTGCCTAAATTTAAAATAAGGAATCGAAAATAGTTAGTTCGTATATTGACAAAAAAAATCAAGTATGTATTAACAAAGTGGGTTTCAAGCCGAAAACAAATTTACATTGTGATAGAATGACAATTGAAAATGAACACTTGGTATATTATACCATTAATATACACCGAACATAAAACTGAAATATTACATCAAAAATATAATAAATTGAGTTAAACTGCAAAATGCATTAAATATGATAATTTAGTTATTTAAGCGATTAACTTATACCTAAGATCAAAGATCTAGTTCTACCTCAGATCTGTAGTGGTACCTTACAGTGCAATTACACACAGTATATTACCTAAGCATTAGTAAAATGGTGTCAAGGAAAGTATGAATTTCACAACAGCATGAAAATGACTGAAATAATAACTTTCGACATTAATTTAATCTATTTACCATGTAAAATATAACATTTTAATGTTAATAAACATCAGGTGTACAAGCATTATAATACGACATCATACATGCATGTTAAAATATATCTTATATACCCATAAATAAATATACTCGGAAGCCAAATTCTCAAGAGATAATCAACACATGAACACATGTTCCGGATTGCCTCGCCTTCATCAGCGTACAACGTGAAATGTCACCAATACCCTGAAGAGGTTCACCGCATATGATCTCTTCTCCTACAACACATCAAAAATCTATTGCACACTGTGCATTTTATGCTACATCCATCTTATTTTAAACCCGGAAAATTGTCAATGAATTTACGCACTGTATTCCACATTGGACGATCAAGCGAGCTCACCGATCGTGACATTTATACGCGACACAACTGCATACTAAATTTGCAATTCAAGGTTCCTTTCATTGACACGGCTAGCTGCCGATATCAAACCCGATAAAGTCCAAAATATCTCCGGCTATTTATGTGGCATCAAATCTCTACTTATAAGTCCGCGAACATATGGCAAACATATTATGAACGTATAAAAAAAATCTCATTTTATAAACTCGTTTCGGTTGTTTATGCGATACTTTCTTGGCAGAGTATATTTTTCATATCTGTTACTACCAAATGCTATATAGGCTGTAAGTTATGGGACATTTTGTAAATGAAAATAAAGTTAAATTTTACTACGAAACTGAAACGATTGTAATTAAAGAAGAAAACTAAAAGAACACAGCAACGTACGTTTTAAGCCCAATTAAGATACCTATGTACAGTAATGCGATGTTCTGTGATAGCCTAGTTGGACTAATGTAATATCGTGTCTAAAATAGTCACGTACAATTACTACAATGTATTGCTGATGATAAAAATAGATTATAATATATATTTCTTCGTATTACTACTAACAATTTACAGTTCAAGCTTTTTTACCGAAATTAAAACTCTCATAAAAGCTTTTTCAAAAAACACCGTCTTAAAAATATTATTTTTCTTGAACGGATACTATGCTAGTTGAACACATACAGTATGACTGAAGTTTCCTTTTGTTAACTTAAATAACATAAAACAAATTTAAAAACAATAATATTTTTTAATTTAAAAATTTAAAATAAAAATATAAATTAATAATAGTAACAAAAACGATATTTTTAGGATAGTTAATACGTACTTTACATATCTACAACAGGTATTCGAGGTTTCCCCCACCGACGCGCAGCATGACTATTCTGTTGACATTCAACGTAAATCAAAATAATATCAACTAACTCACTATTGGTAAAGTGGTATGCCAATTTATGTTTATACAAAAATATTTTTGAACTAGCACTAAAATAAAACTAACGTCTTATTACTAGAGAACGGACACGCTTACCACCCAGTGCAGTACTGGCGAAAGGCTGTATTTCTAAAATATTTAATTTTATTTATATAATTGGAAAGGAACGGGTGGTGATCTATAAAATTACGAAATACATATATTTATTTGTTGAAAAGTTGTATTTATAAAGTTATTAATTTTATTTATATAATTGGAAAACAAACGGGTGGTCATCTATAAAATTACGAAATATATATGCATTTGTTGAAAAGTTGTATTTTTAAAGTTTTTAATTTTATTTCTATAATTGGAACATTTTTATTTGTTCATTTTGTCGTTCAAATTGAGTAAAGGAGTATTAATATTGACTAGCAATAGCTTCTCAAGGTTTTCTTCTGTCAATTTTGTTCTCTATGAATTAAGTACATCCTTATAAATAGAAAACGTCCTTTCTACATCGCAACTGGTTATAGGTGCATACTGGAAATATTCTTTTATTTCTTCATATTTAGCCGTTAGATTTTGTGGAATTGTCTCCATACATAATTGCTGCAATGTAATTAAATCTGGATTTCTATTAAGAATTGCTTCAAACTTTTGCCGAAGGCCACATCCGAAGTCACTTGGAAATGGAATACTTTTCAAATTATTAACAGCCACATCTAATGTGGTTAATCCGTCATTTAATTTGAGATTTCGATTTTCAAAATAAGTGATTAGTTTTGGCAATTTTCCAAAGTGTTCGTGCAGAAAGTACAACTGATTTTTTAAATTTGGGATTTGTGTGAGCTCCTTGCACTCACCAATACTTCTAGCATCCTCCTTTAGCAGTGTTACGAAATGTTTTAGACTATCGAAATTCTCAGCATAATAACTAGTAGCTTCCAGCCATGTTCCCCGTCTAGTTATTACTGGAGTGGGAGGCAATGACAGAGATGGAAATTTTTCCCTGAAAAGAGCTACTCTCAATGGTGCTTTTCTGAAAACTTTTTTAAAAGCTGATACAGGTCTATCAACTTCCGGAAATGTGTCTGATATATTCACAGATTCTGTGGAGAGCATGTGCTGCACAAGTAATATGCAGCATATTAGGATATGTTTTCTTCAATAGTCTGCCTGTTTTTAACATATACGCAGCACTATCACTGACAAATAAAAGTATTTTTTCTTTGTACGTGGCGTCCGAATGAAGTATTTTTTGCATATTCTCCTTAATGGTTTCAGCAACTGTTTCCGCATCAACTCTATTTATAACACTTGTTGCTATTACATATGAGTTATAGGGAATTGTTGGATGTAGTACACCAGCCACAACATTTACCACACAGTGTCCTAACATATCCACCGTGTCGTCGGCGCTTATCCATATGTATTGATTTAAAAGATAGCTTCTAATGCGTTCTACTGTTCTCGTATAGCACGTAGAAACATAATATTTGCGTAAAGTTGATTCATCAGGAACATTTCGACCAGTATATTTTTTCAGAAATATTTTTAAAGTGGGATTGCTAAGTTTGCGATCCTAAGTGACGAATTTTTGACGATATTTTATGGATTTTGTAATAAATTTCGGAATTACTGACAATGGACATACAATCAGTATGACCGTCAATCCAACTCGCCATTGTTTTACAATGCCGTTCTCGACATTCTTCCATATCATGTCTGAAAAAGTAACTTAAACAATGCTCTAGATCTAAATAAATGAAAACTAAAAATGTGTGCGTAAGTTATTGAAACTGAACGAAATTCAATGCACACTTACGTCGAAATAATTGGTAGAAATAGATTCAATCAAACGATATTAAACAGGATCTATCATAAAAATTACGATGTAATTAACAGTTAAATCTATGAAAACATGAAACTTACTCACAGCACTTTATTTATCTTACGAAATATAAACTAATAAATAAAATACATGATAAAAACCCCGGTTCTATCTACGCTCATGAAAACACTTTAAAAAACACATATTCTCCGAATACAATAGCTGGCTTGTCCATTGTTATCGCGGCGAAACCAGGTGTCCGAGTAAGTCAAACAAATACTTCATCGAATTACGCCGGGATGTACTAAGCGACGTTATATACAATTCCAATTGCCGATTGCGTTTTATGGAAATTGCGTCCGTTCTCTACTTATTACTACGAAAAATCCCGTAGAACTAATATTTTACCTACGAAACATTGCACGCATTATTTCGGTTGACGTCACTAAACATACAAACAAACCGGACATTTCATTCTATCACATGTCCCAAGTAAACTGCAGTCTCACATCTTAAACTTGACACTGACACAGTTTGATATCGTTACGGCCACTCATCGGTTACTGACCTATTTGTATGAAATGTGTACAGTGAAACTTGAAAACATTGGGCTGTTATAAATAATTTTTTTTTGGCGTTTCTAGACAACTTTTATTAGAAAAAATGTTTACTATTTTATTTGTTAAATTTTTTGGAATATATCCAAAAAAAAAACAAAGTGAAACTTCAGTCATACTGTATATATTATTACTCTTCTAACGTTCCTTAATATCTCTTCTTGTACAGACAGCACTTAATAGACACTTGATACTTTCTTGAAGGAAGATTGAATTGTGAATGACAAGTAATCTATTACCGACCCATTTCTATTGAAAGCTTAGTCTTTTTTTGTCCCATTTTCTATACCGAAAGTGCTTTATTTATGGAATATCTCCTTTTACATGCGAACATGTTTTTAAGTAGAAGACAAACATAATATTTTAAAAGTGTAAATTAATATTATGGAGAATAAAATAAATGAAATAAAGTTAGTTAAGACTATTGTTCATTGACATTGAAATATTACTTATGTAAATAACAATCCTAACAATTAATTTGTTCCACATTTATTTAATTTGGAGTAAAAATAAAAAATTATTATGTGAATTAAATAAATTATTTATGCAATACGAAGACAAAATTTTCATTCTAAAATATATTTTAAAATTTCTTTCACTCAAAGCCCATATTCGGTTTCGAAAGGATATTATTAATTAAGCTGATTTAGTCCTTAATTTACCATCATTACCCTCTTTTCGAGTCCTTGAAAGAAAGCTTATCTGAAAATTTAGCTGACTCAAAGGAAAGATTAATTAATTCTCGAATCAACAGCAATTGTTTGAGCCGTACTAAACAAAAAAGCGAATTTTTTTCTCTAGAGAGGCATTGGCAGAAGTACAGAATGAGTAACTAATGAAAAAATCAGCAATTTTTTGCGAGATAAGAAGATCGATAGATTCTAAACTTCCTTCTTTTCGTAATTTAGAAATATTTTCCTTGGTATATTACGTTATAAAAGATCATTAAGGAAAGTGCTGAAAGACATTATTGATGGTTGAAGTTCTTTGAAACAATAAATCTGTCACTACTTATGTGATTTTCAGTCTTTATCCGAAGGAAGTTTATATATTTGATTTACGATTATAAATTTGAAAAGATGGAGAAATCCTTTATTTAAACAGAATTTAAATGATTTGAACTCCTCTTCTAAATTTCATGTTTTACATTAAAAGATAAACAGCTTAAATAGGATAACGCATACATGTTAAAACATGGCTCTAGCTATATATCAAATTTCCATTGGAGAAAATCAACGTACGTGTTTCGCGGTACCTTGACCTCATCAGCATAGGTTCGTTGCCAAGCATTGCTGTTGTATTTCTTTCATGGGCAGGTATCCTAGTTCGGCATATGCGGTGAATCTGTTCAGGATTTCGGTGACATTTCACGTTGTACGCTGATGAGGACGAGGCAATTCGGAACACGTGTTCATGTGTTGATTATATCCATTGAGAATTTGGCTTGCGAGTATATTTATTTATGTGTATATAAGATATGTTTTAACATACATATATGATGTCGTATTATAGTACTTGTACACCTGATGTTTATTAACATTGAAATGTTATATTTTACATGGTAAATAGATTAAATTAATGTCGAAAGTTATTATTTCATTCATTTTCATGCTGTTGTGAAATTCATACTTTCCTTGATACCATTTTACTAATGCTTAGGTAATATACTGTGTGTAATTGCATTCTACACTTTCGACACTATAGACGTCTTGTATAAGCCTAAGAAGGATCGTCCACAATCTACAAAAAATATTTCTCTAGAGAAGTTATACAATGGACCTTTAGCGGTGAATAATAAGAAACAGAAAGAAATGCAGGACTTGTTGAAGTTTATACCACCAATTAATCAAGATTTTTTAAGCAGTTGTATGGTAGTAGTGTGGAAGATAAAGGACCACTAGAGCAAATCGATGAAACAATTTATGTTTACTTTTTGGTGTTTTACGATGTCACTATTTTCGAGTATTAGTGCATTTTTATATTAAAAGGCAATAAATTAATTTCTCGTTAAACTGGTTTTATTATCATGTTGAAAGGCAAAATTTGAAAATTGCAAACATTTGATTCTCAAAACCTAAGTTTATGTGTTTTCTATCCCACTTACTAGATTACTAGCCATAAAATGGAATTGGGAATTATCTATTAGCCATTAACTTTGAATCTTTATATCTCAGAACAATGTTACACCGACTTACAGACTTACCGAGTCACTGTCACAGTACCGTTAACGTTGGAAAAAATTAAATCAAGAGCACGATTATTGAAATTTATTACGGTGCTAACTTGTATTAAATCAAATAAGATTTCTCAAGAAAGACACTTTTAATGAAAATGAGTTTTCGGAGATAACTGTATTGATCTTAATGCAGAATATTTTGAAAAACAATAAAGCCATATACGATGATTAATTTTAGTTTCTGTTCTCTATTCCCGAACTTTAAAAGGCATCCTTCGTATTATCCAAAATTTCGCCAACGAACTGTGCAATTGATGTCCGAAAGCATCATGCTTTGGTGAGATATGAGAACAAATGCCATTAAAAAGACTTAAGCATAATTCCAGCGAACAAATGATAATGTTCCAAGCTTGGATGATTAAATTACAGAAACGTTGACTGAACGTTGCGTCCTGGAATAAGCGAAGTTGCATAGCATAACCTTACTTTTACTAGGTGGTGGTACCAAAATTCCGCTTTAGCTCTATTAGATTTCAACAAGCGTCCCAACTTGAGCAACTACTAGATAGCCGCAACCTGTAAAATCCAATTTCGACGTATAAAACGAGTAAATATTCCATAAAACTATTTTAAGCTGCTACTGTTCCGTAAACTTAAACAGTAAATGTGAAAATAAATTCTTCATAACCGATGGAGGGAGGGGCAGAGGTGAGGGATCAGAATGTAGACACCTAATCGAAAATTAAAATATTTCCAGAATTTAACTTCAAAATATAAATTCTGTACATTCTTCTGAATAATTTCGTCGAAAACATCGCAAACCATCTCTAAATCTTTAGCATTGTATTTCATCGATCGAATTAGAAACTTCTTCTACGCCTTACTGTACACGCGCTGTTCGAACGTCCAAAATTTTGCGAAGGCACAATGAAAATATTTACATAGGTATTCCCGAACAATTAATATTGAAAGCTCCATTATTGCAAAAGGGAACGCCACATAACTAATTTAATAGCCGCATACACGATAACACTGTTTCGTTTAATTAATAATTTCTAACACCCAATTTACGTTGCGCCTCCGCCATTTATATATGCTTGTATCCTCTTCCAGTACATACGCGTGCAAGAACATATGCACTTTAACATCTGTATTTTAGAACTAATTTATCTTTCCGGTGGATGCGCTTGTACAGAACATGACTAGCACACTTCAGTTTCTTCATAAATAATGTTGAGTTGAAATTCATTTCGAACCTATGTGTATAACCATCGAACGCGTTGGAAGTAATTGAATTATAACATAACGTACACGGAATAATTGAATTTTCGAAGTATCCTAGACGATGTAGTTGTATAACATAAAAGGATGATCCTTAATTTCATTCTTTTGAAACTGTAATAAAGTCGCCCAATTATATAGTAAAGTTGAAGTGGGTGAATAGAGGAGAATATTACTTTAAAGTGCATAGGAATATAGGACGAGATATTAGGTAGTGTATAATTTATAATTTGGCTTACAGGAAAAATTAAAAGAAAATAAGAAGTTGTCTCTTTTTCAATTTAAATTTAAATAAAAATGTTCATAGTAAAGATTTAACCAAGTGAGAAAAACATGCATTAATATTATGAAAGTTTCTTTAAAAAGTGAATAATAATGATATCAAAATATCGTATTTTCAGATGGTGATATATCAGGTGATATATCAAACGATATCTTCGCAATTTTTGATACACATAAGTGAGAATTGGACATGTTCGTTAGACAGCGAAATTTGAAATTTCTGACTATTAAATTCACGACGGAAAAGGAAAACAATGATACGAGGGAATACGCCAATTACAGGGGCATTGGCTTGCCAATCCCTCTGTAATTGGCGTCGACTTGTTAGGGAATGCTAAGGCATGAATTATTATTATTAAATTTGAATGTATTATTAAATAATTTAATTTTATCCATGACAACTCCACATATATAAATATGCCATTAATATACTGTCATTTATAATTTAAAATTCTTTAAAAAAGGCATTAATTTCCGAAACATGTAAGATTATTTTAAATATGCATGTTACATGTTTCGACACATAGTGCCTTTTTCAAAGAAATTAAAAATATATAATATATATATATATATATATATATATATATATAGTAGATTTAGTTAGTTGGCGATTTAAGGTCTGGTTTTACTTAAAAATGCATATTGAGGGCTTCAAGTCAGAAGGGCGTATCAACCAATACTTGAAACAAAAAAAAACACTTCAAAATTACAATCTTTTGCAGTTCTTCACAAAAATTAGGGAATATACAACTAGAAAGCTTACTATTATGACAAGCTAATTAAAATTTTGACATCATGGATATTTTTCTACTAATTGAGCATACGCCTTTCTGTCTTGATATAATGTTTCCCAAAAGGTGTAAAAGAAAAAGACGTAAGTTGAATAAGAATATTTATTAACTTAGTTTATAGTAGTTTCACTAACAAAGAAATTAAAAAGATCATTTAGAGTAACATAAGAGAAAAAAAATTACAAAATAGAAAAATTCTAAGTTGGTAGGTTCAAAATGTATTATTTAGAAATTTCTTCTTGTTTTACGGCGCAGTAGTTTTTCTTTGAGTGTCTGCAGGGAAATTTCACCATCAGAGTCACTTTGTTCAACAGTGCTCCTTTCTAGTGGGAGAGACTCGTAAAAGTGGTGATACTGCTGGGGTATTACAGCATCCTTCTGTTTACACATTTCTTGAAGGTTCACAAACTTTTTCTTATTTAAAGGTATACGAGAACTATACAGAGGATTAACATTGCTGTTACAAATTTTTCTTGCTATTCTCCCTTTTCGTATAATATTTACACTTTGGAAGTCATCCCAATATTCATTTTTGTATTGAAAGTAGTTGCTTCTTCCTTTTTCAAATCTCAGCCATTTAACTACCTTCCAGTTGACATTTCCACCTGCCTCACTCCCTTTAGAGTTTACCATTAGTTTATTCTTCAATTCTTTATAATTTAAAAAGTCGCTATACTCCATCACCTGTACGTTGTACGTTTTTTTTCTATTCGCCAGACGTAAGACATTAACCCGGTAATTGGACCAGTAGATTTTAGAATACTCTGAAGCACGTTCTATAGTGGCATGCATGGAATCACACTCCATGTGAGTGTGCCCTGGTTCTAAAAATTTCAAATCGATGATTTGGAGGCTGGTGTGTCTTACAGCTTCTAGGAGTATGCATTCCACTATAGAATTCCGATTCTGTCTAGGGCAGCAGTCAGAATGAAGAACTAAATGACGTGTTTCTTTCAGAAGAGACTGTATAAATTTCGAAAGGCATGTGGCTACTTCATTGGCTCCTCTATTTCCCTAGTATTCGGGCCAAACAAAGCAATGACCTTGCTGTTTTGCTGTTTCGTATATCGTGAAGTTAAATGTAGCTAACTTCCGTTTATAAAAAACTGGTTTAGCAAATAATAGTGGTGAGTACAAGACAGCCTCAAGATCAAAATTCGCAGAAATATAGCTAGGGTCTTCTTTTGTCATTAAAGCATCGCTTTTCTTTTCTTCCAATGCAGCTATTTTTCTACGAATATGAAGCTCATACTCAATTAATTTCTCAGCAGGTCGTTCATTTGCAGGTATTTGCTCGAAGTGATGACACCAACATTGATCTTTTTTAGGAATGTGAAATCCTATATTTTTTTTTATCAGTAGTTCTCTATACGATGTTGCAGAAATAGGTTTTTGTTTCATTTCGGTACATTTCTCTTTGTAGAGTGAATACATTTTTTCTTTATTTAAAATTGATTCTAGATAATCTTTTTTAGTATCTCTCCTACACCAATGTGCTGGCACACGGGGGAAAGAATCGATGTGATTCTCTGCGAATTTAATTGCTTCTTCTGTATGCTTAACCCCTGAACGGTGCTTACCACGATTATCAGGAGAAGGAATATTAGCAACATTGCGACTTGCTTTTTCTAATGTTGTTCTCATAATCTTTTCGGAAATATCAAACGTTTGTAAAAAGAAGTTTTTGCAGACCTGATTTTTTTTTCCTTCAAATTTCAGGAAGTACATAACAGAAAAATGCCTTCTTCAATTCTCTGCACGACTTCTGACAGATTTTTGACGGATCACATTACTTGCAATGAAATCGCGCTGCCTATTCAAATCGCCAAGTTGCCAGAAAGCAGAGCAAATTTGTGATTTACCTTCATCGGGAATCGCAAGGTGACATTTGCGTAAACAGGGACACTCAATTCCTATATTTCTTGATTTTCGTTCTAGCCTAATTTATTTTGAAGTTGTTGTGTAAGAAACTCCTAAGTTTCTTTTAAGTTTCCTAGCAATTTTTATCCAAGTATTTGGGGCGCTACGTTTCGCTCTCACTCTCTTCTGTTGCAAATCTAATTTATTAGAATCTACAGTGTTTCTTTCGGTATCTGCTACTGCTGGTGTTGTAACCTTAACTTGTTCAATTACTATACCGTCATCGCTCGAAGACGAGCTGGGTTTAAAAGCAGGGTCAGCATCCGAATCATAATAATATTCTTCGTCTTCTTGCTCTATTAAAATCAATTTCATTTATGTCTGGTGCAGCTTCCTGTTGTGCAGCATAAGAACAGGATGGCTGTCCTAGAGTAATAATAATTTGGTATAATCAACAATAATATTAGATATACATTCATTGTTACACATCATTTTCTTCAGGAAGTTTTAACATGTGCAATATGTATTCAGACCTAGATTTTCCACCGTAGATAGTTGATTATTTATTGCTTATTATCAAAATCTACTGACACTGACTCTTAACTATAAACACACTAAACTGTCACGAATTAACATGTATTTATGACAGAAAGTGAGGTTAGGATTGATGATAAACACGAATACGCCTCTCTGACCCGGTAAGATCTAGAAACTAATGAGTGGCGTATGTACTTACGCCTCTCTGACTAGATTCTAAATACATATTTATTTATACGCCTAGCTAATTTTTGAACATGCGCACAAACTGGTCACCCAAATCATACGCCTCTCTGTCCTGACGTGAGAATGATAATAACCCGTTTATACGTCCAGTTGCTCAAATTAGCACAAAATGGTTGATACGCCCCTCTGACTTGAAGCCCTCGAAACAATTTAAAACAATCTTACATGTTTCGGCAAGTGATGCCTTTCTCAAAGAATTTAAAATATAAAAAAAGTAAAACCAGACCTTAAATCGCCAACTAATTAAATCTACCATAACATACGAAGGTCAGGAAATAATTATCTATATATATATATATATATATATATATATATATATATATATATATATTTAGTGTTAATAAGAATTCAATTTCTTATTTATTTTATTGGCCGTGTCTTGATATTAAAATAATAGACTTTTTTACTGGTTTAGCGACCTTTAATGAATTTCTATGTTTTTCTCTACGACGTTTCGACTCTTTTTATTATTAAGTATTTTTCAAGTGACGACTTGTTCCGTTTTAAAACCATGTTTTGTACATGTGGTCGGATATGCACCGAGACCTTCTAGGGTTGACCGCGTTCTTCTGAATATTTTGTGTGTGTATATATATATATATATATATAGATAAACGCTCACGTAATGCCCATATCACTTTACGAATGTATTAAACGTATCGAATTAACTAAATCCTCAAATCCTTATAGTATATATGTTTAAGGCTTTCACATTAATCGAGATTCACCCTCGGTACGGAACATCTAATAAACTAACTGTATATTCAGCGCCTTATTTGAGGAGAAGCGTGTGAATCAATTAAATCAGGAGGAAGTGTAATTTACTTAATTGACGAAACTTGCGAGAACATCTAATACGTCTTGACTAAAATTAAATTGAGCGTTAACAGATTCATTTTATGTCGATAAAGTCAACATCAACAGGTAATAAACGACATTTAGAGGCCTGATATAAACGCCTATCCAGTTATGGTGGAACATTTATCGTCAAATTAAATCGCGTAATAAATTTAATTTACTTCCTCTCTGCATCTTTTTCTCTTTCTATATATTCCTCTCGTTTTGTATTCAAAGCTTTCGTAGTTCCGAAAAATGAAAAATGTAATCTTAACGTTTCAATTTGAGTTTGATTTTGTGCAGACGTTATCTAGAAAGGATCTTCTCTTCTAACTGAAACCGACACAAATTCCAATTAGCGTGGGACTTCTGCAAGCCATGTGCTCCTGCACAAAAACGCGCGCACACACATACACGTCCAGATAACGTACAATTGAGCATTGTATGTCCTTGGGGGCAGCAACGTATACGGAAAGGTAACCCTTAGCGATATATCGAAGGAAATGTATATTTTACATCCTTAATCGAACGAAAAATAGACTCAAGGGAATGAATAACAAATACTTTTGGATTTATACCATTTTTTTTTATATATCATATAACAAGAAATATGGAAATGACTTTTAAATTTAAACTTAAAATTAAAAGAAAGTTCCTGTATTAATTACATCAAGTAATCAAACCTAATCGGGTTTTGTATCTTTAGTATCATTGCGATGGATGACTTTTCGCTCTGAATTATATTCTTTTGAGCTTTTTTTAAATACCCTCTTCCACTTTTTTATGTAACGATTTCTTTTTTATTTTACTCCATGTGACGACGTCTTTCTCTTCAGTGCCTTCCTTTATCTTCATTTATGTTTTATGATTATTATTATTATTATCTTTCACTTTCTCAACCTATCACAGAGAAACACTTTACTCAACCCAATATGTGAGTTTGAGCTCGGTTATACGCAATTGGTTATGTAATCTTGAGATCCATCATAGAAAGGTATCTATTACATTGCTACAAGTTATTGCAAGAATAAATCATTAACGCAAAAACTGGCTTAGTTTCCCATTAAACGTAAAAGATCCAAGGACTTATCTTAGAGGGTGGTCCTAATAAAAATGCTACTCAACTAGCCAGTACCCGGTTTAGGCCAGTGAAGACGGCGTGGGGTTCCTTTCCAAACGTGGTTACGTGACTGACCAAAATATTGGATGAAGAGAACGCCACTATGTATTAAGGTTATATTGCAAGCTGCAGTTATATAGAGGGCGTAGAGAATACGACTTACCAGGTGTACGGGAAAAAAATTAAGGAAAAGGGAAGCTACTGCTACCGTTAAAGAACAGATAAACAAAAATATAGCAATATTTATTGGGCAGCGCTTTCCCCTCATAAGTTATTGACAAGAAAGAAAGACCAGTAGATATGAAATAGGCAGTATTGTATATAAATTCCAAAGTAATTGTTGGGGCAACTAGTGGATTTTGTCGTCGCTCCTATGTTGACTCACCGCGCACGGGTTGTAAGGCCGTATACGCTCTAATTTTTTAATCTTCGGTGACAGTTATTAATGAAATGCGGCACATCCAATTTAACACCTTTATTTACATATTTACATTACTTCATACATAAAATTTGTTGTATAATGAAAGACTGTTGTCTTTTGATAAAATATGAGACTGGTGTCTCTTGATATTAAAAGTCGATTGCTGTCTTTAACATTGTTCTTACTACTGTTTGTCTAGAACTTTATTATGTTAAGACTTGCGACTGTTAGTAATTTATGTAGACTGTTGTCTTAAACATTGTTCTTACGAGTATTGTAAGAACGTTGTTCTGTGGCAAATTGCTACTGACTACTTGTCTTAGTGACTTGTGTTCGCGAATTGCAACTGTAGTCATCGAGCGCAGAACTATTTCAAAACTTTTTAAACATTGTAAGCTAAATTTACCCTTCCCTTCAATTAACAAAAATAGGCCACATGCGGATAAATGACGAACAAAGGTCAGCATGTTACAAAGAACCGCCTTGCTTGTGTAAATTGTGCCTACAAATACAGCAAACGTTACATCTAGTTTTTGAATCTAACTGTATACATGTGGAGGCACGTTAACTAATAAAATATAACTTGAAACTTATCTAGAAAATGCGCCAATAAATAAGCGCCGGCATAAACAACGGTCGACAAATATGTATGCGACAAATAAATAAGTACCGGGCATGGATATCTGATGACAAATATGTAATACGCGGTATCATAAATTTTATAGTGAAGCGTTTGCATCTTAATACAATAAGAAAAATATAATTACATATACAGAAGGTTTTAATTGTGTTTCTGACTCTTATATTAAAATACTATAATCTATGATTTTATTAAAATGAATAATACTTATATTTATATTAAATATAATATTTATATTTCCTATGCGATATATAAATTCGTTTCGTTTATAAGACGAAACAGTAATAATATCAAATAATTAAAACAGACAAATTGGTGAGCCTTGGTATATAAATTCCAATAATTTTATCAAATAATCAATACAGACAAATTAGCGAAGCCCTGTATGTAAATTCACGAAAAGGAGAAAAAAATGGATAGAAAAGCGACTCTTACCAAGTAGATGTTTCTTGGGTCGTTATCGAATCTGGCGTGTATCAAATCCAGGCAAAAACTGATGTCAAAAGACATGGCTGCCGAATCAAAGCATTCATCCACCATAAAAAGTGATTATTTTCGTAATTAACACATACACTAGTAAAAACTAATTAAAAAGCCTTAACTCTGATACTGAGACACAGTCGACACAGATGACGCAGTGCAGTTTAAAAAAATTATAAATTTCAAAATTTCTCGAAAATGCGTTATTCAATTTTTTTTTCATGAACTGCATGCTAGTCAGTGTTAAAAACACTAATACTTTGCTAATTTAACCTACATTATAGAATCAATAATAACAGAGATAGCAATAATGCACACTTAATTTGAATCAGCCTGTATATCATAGAAAGGTATTTACTGCAAGTTTTATGGTGTAATTAATTGCTGATGTTTACTTTGTCATTTCTATGATTCGCCAAATTATAGAAATCTATATCGGTATGTTTAATCAGCGATTAGAATTTATTACATCAGTACAAATTTACGGAGTATACTACATGTGTTAAGTATTATTGATGGCTGCATTAATTCGTGGACTTTGGATGGTAATTTTAATGATTTGAGACACTTAGAGAGCTGATGGGCTGAACTTTCGCAAACTGATATAAAGGATATTATATATACATTTTTTGTTTCCAGATATGCTTACGTTCCATTTTCGGTGGTGTATTTTCAATTTTGTTTGATTGTTTGCTGTCTGTCATTTTCAACATCTGCTAGTACGGCGATGTCTATTAATATTAAAAAAATTATTGGTATCTTTGATCCACTTAATATCGAATAAATGAAGTGATCAAAAGTAAAATATGATCAGTGTGTCCTCTGAAAATAAGTCGTCAAAACAAAATGGTGTGTGCTAATTGCAAAAATAATATAAGAAGTGAGCGGCAAAAAAGTTTTCAAAGGATGCCATCAATTAAATCAGTTATGTCTTAGATTGATTAAGTGATCTAACCTACATTTCGTACTATTAATAATAGGTTAAATCGTAACTTGTCAATTTGATTATTTACAAATGACACTTCGTCAATTCTCTAAGCTCAGAAGTGACTTATATGTCTATCTCAGTCGTTGTGGCTCGCTTGATAAGTATTGAACGTGTACTAACACGCAGAATATGCACTACCTGTTATTCTAACCTAAAAACAATTTTTGGTATACAGAGTTACCGCTAAAAGGCTCCAAGCCAGTGGCGGCTCGGGGTGGTTCACATAGGGAGTGCATAATTTCAAAATTAAAAAGTGTAATACAAAAACGCTTACCCAATCCTTATAAATTTCACCGACGTACTGTTCCAGACAGGTACTGTTCATTGTAGAGTTTGTTTTGAGGGAATAGTAAATATTACACTACACAGTTTAATTATATCTGACGATAAACGAAGTCAATTTTACGTGTCTTTGACTTGCAGAACAGTTCTATCACTTTTTCATTAAAGTTTGGGAAATCATTTATACATTCTTTTTCACAAGATAGTAAGATAGTAAGGGCATTTAATCTCTCTTCTTTCATTGTATTTCTCAGGAAAGTTTTTATTCTCTTCAGCAGTGAAAACTGGCGTTCCGCTTCGGACGTTGTCATTGGGATTGTAATGACGATTTTTAAAAGCGTAACAACTTCATTAAAGGTGTCGCTTAATCCATCCAGCAGAAGACCTAGCAGACCTACAGCACCGACTTCTATATTTTGCCTAAATTCTTCTCTAGAATATAGAACGCTTAATTCAGTTCGTAGTCTGCTTTCATTGAGGCATGGATAAAATTTTACTGCTTCTTTAAGGCAATCTTCCGGAATTTTTTTTTTAAAAGAGGGGAGCTGTTTAAAAGAAATTAAGTTTGCTAATATTAAGTGCTATGTATACCGAAATCTAGTTTTTATTTCTAGCAAAATAATATCGCACACTTCAATAGTTTCCCTCCTTCTTTGGCTACCATCAGTTACTCTTCGCCGCTTTGATGGTCGAGGAGTCAGTTCTGGGTCATTTTGTTTAACCAACTGATTATCAGTGTCAGCGATTTCGGTTCGAATTTTTCGAATAGCGCGTTCAAAATTATCTAAATTATTCTTGATTTTTAATGCATCTATATTGACATTTTGTAATTGATTAAACAACATGTCCACATGTGGCATAATTTTATGAAAGAAAGTTAACCAATAGATAAAATTTCCCTCCTCTAAAATTCGCAAATTGGCACTAGCTTGATGAATGGTAGTTTGTAAACTAGCTTCTCCCTCGATTTGTTCTAGAGCTTCAATTATTTCTTCTCGGTGCTCATATATTGTATTCACTGTCCTAGGATTGATGTTCCATCTTATTTTTGATGAACGAGGTAATCTTTTTCTCTGAAGAAATTCTTCCAATCTTGCAGCTCGTTGTGGTGAAGTGGAGAAAAATGTACATAATCCCGTCAGATTATCAAAAAAAAATCTGCAATTACTACTGCTCGATGTAGCATGTGACATAATTAGATTTGTCTGATGTGCATAACAATGTACAAAATTAGCCCTTGGATACTGATCTTGGACATGTCTTTGCACGCCGTTAATAGCACCACCCATGACTGCTGCCCCATCATAGCTCTGTGCAATCAGTTTTTCTGGGTCATCAACAAGCAAATTAATTTCGTTAAGGATGGAGGCAGATAAAGAATTAGCATCATGTCCACTAGGCAGAAGAAATTTCCAAAATCTTTCGATCGGTCTCGCGTTCACAATATATCTTAAGACAACCACCAACTGAAACTGATTGGACACATATGTGGTTTCATCAGCTATCATAGATATGAAGTCGGTTGCTTTAATTTCACTGGCAACTTGTTCATGATACACCTTCAACATTGCATCAAGCAGCTCATTCTATATCGATTTTGATAATCCCTTAAAAACCGATGCTGCTTCGATGTGATCTCTGAACGATTTATCCAATTCTGCCGTAAATTCTATTAATTCCCGAAAAATGCCCTTGTTATTCGACGTTTGCTGTTCATCATGACCCCGAAGTGCCATTTCAAACGCGCCACAAAATCTAATGCAATTTATTATTAAATTTAACACATGCCTATTTTTTGTTACCTTTTCATTGTGTCGTTGAATTGCTTTTACATACATTGAAACTAAAACATTCTGAATGTTATTTTTTCCTAACATTCTTAGACTAAATATATTTTTCAAATGCCCTTCGGAATTTTCATGTTTAATAATTTTAGCACTAAGATGAATTAAGTCTGTTATTCCGTTCTTTGACCAAGACGGTTCACCACCAAACAAAATACACGGAAAACAAAACAAAGTATTTTTAATTTCACACCCACAAATCCAGTCATTTTTCTGATAAATATTCATTTTGAATTTTCTTATAACGTCTTTACCTTTAACAGATTGTTTATTTTCTAAACATAATTTAGGCATCGGCAGTTTAAGATTTTTTACTGCGATTTTTGCATTATACGTTAACCGCGAAAACGCGTTGTTCTGGAAAAAAGATACCGTATTCATTGTAACAACGCCCGAGAGCAGTTTGGTTCAGTTGTTCCAACGCTATGTATTATACGACATTGAAGTAGGGCAAAATACAGTTCTCCCCACCATCAATGTAATGTTAATGCCTTAAAATAGCAACAGTTGGGCTTTGCTCAGTATATCTGTGACGACGATCGGTATATGTACGTTGTTAGCGTGCCACGTTCCTCGTCAATAACTATGAGTACATAATATATATAGTAAATAAATACTTTCACAGTTAGTCGCCGCTTGGATTGTTTTGCTTCGTAATTCCAGGGAGTGCAATTGCTCACTTGCTCTCATTAAAGAGCCGCCACTGCTCCAAGCTATGCGAATTTGAAGAATACGTATAAAAGTCTAAATGAAAATAAAAAAAAGAAATTTATTTGTAATTCATCAAAAATATTTAAATTTTTAGGACCAAATCTAGTTAATGTCGGCCCATATCTTTGTTTATTCTATATTTACATAAGTACAGCTGATCATTCAAGTTCACGGCCCTGCACAAAAAAAATCGATGGAATTCTTAGACTTATACATGTTTTGAATGTTATGTTCTTTCATTCTTTTTTTTGTGGATATCATTAATATTTACGTAGAATATGTCAACAACCTCTAGGAATATAGTTAAATAGACGTAACTTGCGTGTGTATATCGTGGGAATTTTCGTAGTGGTAAATATTATGGTAATTCAAAATACCATCTTTGGTAAATTTAGATTTGTCGGTAAAGAGAATTGCTAACGCCAGATTTGGCTGTTGAAACCACTCACAGAAGATAACTTGGCGGAGAAAATCTAATTCCGTTAATTTAGATATGACAACGATGAAGTAAATTAGTTTTGAAAATTTGACGCACCGTAGTTTGTAACACATTTACTTCCCGTGCTAGGTTTATCGTATTTAGCCGGTATTCGCTTACACGATATTTGAAACATCCTCTTCTGCTTGGTCCACTCTGCGTGATCTTTGAAGACCACGACTTCGAAACGTGGAAGTACTGATTCTGTATCCTGAAGTCGATACACGGCTATCACAACCGTCTTAAACAAAGGAAGACGCCGATTTTGGGAAATGTTTTGGGTTTAAACCTGCAAAGCTGCAAGACTATTTTGTCCTGTTTCGCCATAAATTATAATCATTTCAGTATATTTAATATTCGTGTAGGATACCATTGAGGATGCACCTAACCACAGCGAAGACTATGTCCATACTAAATATAAATTTCAGCGTTGTTTGTAGCGGTGATTCCCGTATTGCCTGTATATTAATTGAGACAGGGTCGGACTCGAATAAAGAAAAATCATTTTCTCGTTACTACGTGAACATGGGACCGCGATATTTTGTATGAAGGCATTGCTTACAATATACCTTCCATCACTTTTTTTCTTTGGCGCCATACACAACTAGCATAATACAGGCTTAGTTAAAAGTATGGAGACGGCGATTTATTGTCGTTAATATTCATTTTAGGGATTTGCATAGGGATCTACATTTGAGAATATTTGATTTTTTTTTTCTTCAATTGTTTTTTAGCTACGCCTGTCCGCGCATTTTTTTAAAATGGGAACTAGTAAATTTTACTCTACCATTCGATAGAGAATTTTTTTCTCTTTACAAAAATATTTTTGTTTTTTTAAAATTCATTTTAATATCTTTTTTATAAGAAAAAGCCGGTTCATGTGTTTAACAGATGTTCGGTACATCGCAGATAGACAGAAGCGTAGCGATAAACAAACTTGAGCGACATAATTTTATCAGTGGTTATTGTGTACGTCAAATCTTTGACAGAAATAATTCATTTGTGCAATTTGTTGCTGTTAATATTAACAATGGCGAGTTTAAGTTAACATGAACGAATTGAAATACTTATGATGTTGGGTTATGGAGATAGACGCAGAAGTTTACAAGACGTTTTTAATTTATTTAATGATACGCATCCAAATAGAAATCCAATTTCTAAATCCGTTGTTGGTAAAACTTTAAGACGCTTTGAACAAACGGGTAGCGTTAAAGATTTGCCAAGGAGTGGTAGACCTAGAACAGCAAAGAGCGATGATAAGAAACTGGATATTTTATTGGCTGTATCTAAATATCCCCATTTATCAACCAATCAATTAGCGGCCAATTTCAATATTTCACAGTCATCGATCGTTTCATTTTTAAAAAGTGAAAAGTATAAACCTTATAAGGTACACCTTGTACACGAGTTAACGGAAGATGATTTTGATAGGAGATTACAATTTTCTGAAGAAATGTTAAATATTTGCAATAATAATGAAAATTTTGTCAACAATATTAATTTCTCAGACGAAGATACTTTTTGCCTTATCGGTCAAGTAAACAGACATAACTGCAGATACTGGTCATCGGAAAATCCCTCTTGGGTTTTGGAGCACCATACGCAGTACCCCCAAAAGGTTAATGTTTGAGTTGGCATTCTAGGCGGTCATATTATCGGTCCCTTTTTCATCAATGGCAATTTAACTTCGGCTCTATATTTGCTGTTATTGCAAAATGAAATAATACCTGCCCAATGACCTACCTAGTGCTACGCTCTATCCTCATGAAAACAATGAACACCTGCCCAATGACAGTATCTGGTTCCAGCAAGATGGCGCCCCACTATGGCGTAAATGTTCATCAATATCTGGACAACGTTTTTTCCCACAGATGGATTGGAAGACGAGGAACCATTGAATGGCCAGCCCATTCGCCAGATTTAAGTCCTTTAGATTTTTTTCTTTGGCGATACGTAAAAAACAAAGTTTACAAAGATAAGCCCGATAACGTCGAAGATTTACAAATCCGAATTACCAGAACGATACAAGAAATTCCCCGAGATTTTTTACAGAACTCTGTTCGGGGTTTTGTAAATCAATTGGGTCATTGTCAAATTACTAATGGACGACAATTTGAACACTTACTTTAATTTACCTTGTTATTAATTTGTTTAATTTTTCTTGTAAAAAAGTTATTAAAATGAATTTAAAAAATACAAAAATATTATTGTAAAGAGAAAAAAATTCTCTATCGAATGGTAGAGCAAAATTTACCAGTTCCCATTTAAAAAAAATTGCGCGGACAGACGTATCTAAAAAATCAATTGAAGAAATACAATTCAAATATTCTCAAATGTAGATCAAAATATCTTAACAAACTTTTATATTGAACATAATTCCCTAAAATGAATATTAACGACAATAAATCGCCGTCTCCATACTTTTAACTATATGTTAACTAGTGTGATATTAGGGCCTTACGTGATAGGGCCCTATGTGCCTGGAGGATCGGCATGTGATATTAGTGGGGCCTTAAGCCCTAAGGCAGAATCGCCATGTGGTATTAGTGCCGTTTGTGCACGTTCGTGGCAGGACGCCACGTGATGTTAGCCTGGTCCTAAGGGCTACATCGTTGAGCCTTCACGCAGATATCGTTGTCCCGTTAAATGATACACATAGTTCGGGTAACATATATTTAATACATAACAACACTTAAAACTGCATAACAATTATATACATTCTTACTAACTAGTATGTAGACTGAATGTGTGAATGTGAATGTGAATCTCTGACTCTGTGACTCTGAATATGAATCTGAATATGAATGATGCTTCTTACTTACACTACAGTATATATACATAAGAGAAGGTCCTCGGACTACTTAGGGAATGTAATACAGACCCTGACATGTAGCTGTGTTTGCAAACAACTCGCGTCAGCGAGGACGTATTTGTAACACACGTTACACTTGCGTTACGGGAACGAGGCTGTGACCTGATTGAGATTGATTGCATACACACAACTGCATTACGTTATCACACTAGGTATGTTTGCTTTTTGTGGAATGAGCTCTAGAATGTAGCTTTATTTCAATAAATTTGTGTTGTTGCATTTTATAATGAGTTTTAGTCGGCGAGCTTTTGAGGCCCAGTTTATGTAAAAGTAAATATACATCCTACAGGTAACAAAAAGGGTAGAGCCCAAAAATAAATATAAATATACTTTAGGCATATATTACTTAGATTTGTAAGACCGGAATTTACCGTAATACAAAGGAAATAGTAATGTTGACTAAAATGTACAAATTACAACGAACAGTGTGGAAACCGCATTTACAAGTTGTACAAACTTAGATTAATGCAGGGGTAAATACAGCAAGAGAAGTATAAAATTTAACGCGTACGAGAATTTGAAATGGTTCCGCGTAATGATGTGGTTTTAACAAGGAAAGACATCGCACAAGCAGTGGTTGATAACAACTGCGTAGAGTACGTCTATACAACGGAATAGATTTGAATAAATAATTGTGATGAAAGGGAACTTTCGGGCGAAGTATTGAAGGGAAAAATATTAAATTTTAATATTATACATTACCCAAAGCAATTAGAGGATAGCTTACTTGTTATTGAATAGTTTCAAATTTATGCAAATAATTTAGATTTGGGATGTTCCCTAGATTATGAAATTAGCTTAAAATTGGTTTTGACCTCTAAGTAATACAATAATCCTGAGTTTAGGTTTTAATCAAATAAAATTTTATTCAAAAAATTCTTTCGATTGCGTTGATTTTATTAGTACATATGAAATATTAGCAAGTGTAACAAGTGTTCATTTGAAAAGTCAATCTAGGTTACTTTGAAATTTTAATAGAATAAGGCGCAAATATATTAATATGTGTTTGTTGTTCCGTAAACGTAAATCCAAATTACATTTGATAATGTCAATCACAAATATCAGTTAGTGCTTAAAATAATCGTGCGTCGATTCTGGTTTAAATAAATTGCTTCTCAGTTTTAAAATGGCTTTCACTTTAGAACATAAAATTTTTTTAGTCCAGGCTTATTTTCGAAGTGGTAATAAAATTGATGGTTTATGGGTTCATTCAGTTCAAGATTGCATGGTAGAATTTCAAGTTGAGTTTCCACATTTTGTAATAGATTATATACAATTTAAGAATACTTTGGATAGGACTTTAAAACTTTTTTCTGAAACTGGTAGTCTCTTAAGAAAATCAGGCAGCGGAGCAGTTAAGAAACGTACACCTCAAGTTGTCAATCGTGTTGAAGAAATAATGGAAAATGAACCACTAACATCTGTTCGACTTTTGAGTTAACAAATAAACGTTTCTGTTGGTACAACTCACATGTTATTAAAAAAAGATATGCAACTTTATCCTTACCGTGTAACAGCAGTACAAGAATTGTTGTAAATTGATTACCCACGTAGACTACAGTTTTGTAGTTGGTTTGTAAATATGAACAATAATGGAGAACTTTCGCAAAGAGTCATATTTACTGATAAAGCATGGTTTTATAAAACGGGATACCTAAATTCACAAAATACAAGAATTTGGAGTAGTGAAGATCCACATGTAATTAATGAAGAATCGCTACATCCAGAGAAAATTGGTGTTTGGGCAGCGATAAGCCAAAGGCGAATCATTGGACCAATATTTCTTCAGGGAACGTTAGCTGCTCAAAGGTGCCGTACGGAAATTTTACAACCATTTGTCAATCAGTTGCATGATGATGAACTTCAAAATGCATATTTCCAACAAGACGGTGCACCTTGTCACTGTTCTGCAGAATCTTTGGATTATTTAAGAGAATTTTTTGATGAGCGTATAATTAGTCGAAATACTGAAATTGCCTGGCCTGCACGTTCATGCGATTTAACACTTTGCGACTTCTATTTGTGGCTTTATCTAAAAAATAACATATTGTCGTGAATTTTTCTAACCAGAGAGAGAGAGAAAAATTGGTAGAATTAAGTTTTGAACTACATTTGAATAATTTGGGATTTAAATGTATTTTTGAATTTTATTTATATTTATTATGTTTGTAATTATATTTTTGACCGGCCCTGTATGTATTATATTAGATTGGTGGGTGCGGCTAAATGGTGTACTATTGAATTCGATATAGGAGATTTTCGCGGTAATTTATTTAGAGATACCAGATCTAGCAAACCAAGTGGTCATAGAGTATAAGAAATTCATTTTTATTCTCTGTTTTGAGTAAAGTCGGGTTTTTTATTAGTTGGTGCATTTATTTTTGTGCATTTAAGTTATTGCGATTTTTACGAGAGTTTGAGATCTCGCATTTGATATTTTAATTAAATTATGGTATCTCTCACGTAGTGTTTGTATTTGATTGTGCTTAGATCGATGTAAGTAAAAACACTTAATTATATTATTGCTTATATGATGATTTGCTTATGTTTGTAATTTTAGTGTATAATTTGCGATTATTTTGACATTTAAATCAGTATATGAATATTAGAGAAAATTGTCATGTTTTTTTGTAATGGAGTTTTTTCTTCAAGATAAAATATTCTAGATCGTTTTAAATTCAGGTTGGTTTTTTTTGTTTATGGGTTTGATATTGTCATGTTTTATTGCGCATGACTGTAAGGGTGTCACGCGTATTTGATAACTTTGTAGTTGTTGACATTTGATTTTTAGGGGTTACAGTAGAGGTCAAACTTGACAAATTTCTAAAGTATTTATTAATTATATGTTTGCTCGAGAGTCACAGGGGGTTTTTCTCTTTGTGCGAGTCATATTCATAAAGAGTCTTTCCTCCTAAGCTACTGTTTAATCTGCTTTAGCTCCCTGTACATTCAGTAAAGGGATTTTTTCTTTTTTTTTATTTTTTATTAAACTTGTAAACAAACTAGATCTGATTTTTATTAATGCTTGTCGTTTTACTTTAAATATAACCTGGCCCATATCCGCAAGGATCGACCCGAGAGAAGTGAGCTCAAGGAAATCTACGAGACTGAACAGCCGGAAGCATAAGTTCTAGTGTGAACAAAAAGATTAATAAGCAATCAAAAGCACATTCCACTGCAATATGTCGAACACCTATGTTGAATTTGAATGATATGCTACAGAGAATCGAACAGAAATGCATGGAAATTAATAACAATCCAGTAATGTTGCAGAATATCATCAGAAATTTTGAACGGAGGATTTTAAAGTGCATTGATCTTGAAGGACAACATTTTCAACATTTGTTATAGTTTTCAATAAATACCTATTATTTGTTACTTATTTGTATGTATGAAACTGTTAAAATATACGACTTTGTAGTAAATTTTAATTTACGACATACTTCAAAATGTTCTCAGTAAATCACATGCTACTAGATTGACTTTTCAAATGAACAATTGTTATATTGCGTGTATCCATCATGCTCTGTTCTAAATACGAGCGCGTTGAAATTAATGACATCGAAAAAATAATTATATGTTAATCACTCAAAACAAATACATACATATCAATAGATATTTTTTAATGATCAAATTTTCATCTAAGCTTAATAGAATGGCTAAACTTGTTTGCGTGAGACAAGAGCGTCAAAATCAAGGTCAATGCCTGACAGTTGTATCCGCATGTCTGCTTCAGGATTGAGTTTACTTCTTTCTACAGTCTTTGTAAAAGCATACTTAGAATATCCTACTTCACAGCAGTAAAGTAGTAATTTGCCTACAGCACAATTAACAATTTCTGGGTATTCACATTTAAGCTGGCTTCAAAACTCTAACAAAGTAGCAGAATTAAAAGTAGTTTTTAGGTTTCCATCAGCTGTCATATCAATAAGCTGTTCAATTTGTTTTACAGTTAGGGTTTGATGTAGATTTATGATTGTGACCCAGAATGGATTGCCAAGCCAACTTAAATCGACTTCTCATCTTGGAAAAAATTCTTCGAAAGATGGTCGCTTATATCTAAAGTCATTTTTTGCCGAAAGTAGAGTGAGTTAACTCGGATACAAAATCATGGAGTATAGGAAAGCACGTAATTGTTCTTGTCTTTATGTAGGATTCTCAAAACTGTATTTTTTTAGCTTCAATTTTGTCATGAAGTGAAACTATTGTCACAGATATTCTCTGAAATGAAATATTCAATTTATTAGGGCTTGAAATTTCGGCCAGATAGGTTAAATGTTGTAAGTACTTGACTTCAGTTAATCTTGATAACAATTCAAATTAGGAGTCACTAAGAAACACCAAGACCTTATTTCAAACACTAAAGGGGCGTACCAAAACTTTTCCGCGAGGTAAAGACCGCACTTCTCTGTAAACTAGACATAAAAAATGTAATAATTTATGAAACGATCTAATAGATTTAAATAATTCCCTACTGTTTAGCTTATGCTCACGTATCTCTATAACACCCGCACCCTTAAATTAATTTAGCTCGTTACATATTCCGTTCTGTAATTAAATTAACCTTATTAGTCGGAAGCAACCACGGTACGGTGTTGGTGAAATAATTGTTACTACGTGTAGAATAAATATTTATGAAAATCACGTAATTGTGTTTCTTATTTAATTTTATAATAACGTATCACTGGCGCCTCCACCAAAAATTGTCTATATGGAATATTAATTTTCTATTCTTTTGCATAAATTTGCTAATGACTTTAAAGAAATTTTTGTCCATAAATGACACTGGTATACAAAATTTTGCATTTTCGATGTCACATGAACCAAGAAAGTGAGACTTATAGAATTTTTCCTGTTTACTCTGAACATACTTTTACAATTTTCCGAAAGGTTTTTGCGTAGAGAGTGTTCTAAATTTCAGAAATTTAAATATTTAGGAAACAGTATATGTGCATGATATAAAGTAATTTGTTTAATATTTTACGACGTAATTTATTTAGTATTTTATTTATTTATACAAAACATATTACATATTCTATTTCACTTCTCCCGCTTGTATTTCATTACTGGCTCGTCTTTTTTAAGGCACCAGTTATAGTTCACAAAAATGCTTTCGCACTAGTTTACTTGTAACGTGTAATTTTGGAGCACTATGTAATCTCACCTGGCCCCGGAGGTCACATTGTTGCCTTTACACCGGAGGTTTACCAGCATGATAAATAATAGACGGGACAACGATTAAATAACGACATATAATTTAATAAAGATAATAACAATGATAACAATAACAAACACTACATTGTAATAAAGAGACACTAGTCTTGCAGGGACTCTAACTCTCTGACTCTGACTGTGAATCTGTCTCTCGAGACCTCGGAGTGTGTCGTTTAGTCTGGTTTAGTTATTGCAACTACATCAACCAGTAGTTTTCAATTTTCAGCTTTTTTATTCCCTACATATCTATCTAATTCTTTTCTCAATCTGTTAATCTTGTGTCATCGATAAAAGTCACTATCCTCCTCAGGGAAAATTTGAGTACTCTCATAGTATCCAATAGACCTCTTCCAAAATGTTTCTGCCTGAGTCCCTTCCGTTCCTCACACATATACATTACATGGAGGCTAGTTTCCTCCTGTTTTTCACATTTCCTACACCAGCTAACCAAGCCCATGCTGTACTGATACTTCCTTAAATGACAGTGTCCGGTTATTAAGCCGGTAATAATTTAATTCTGTTCCCTGGTAGTATCCTGGTATGGTGTTGACTTCACGTTAGTCTAGATTTTTTTAAAGGTTTTATCCTACTATCTCATTACCGTTAATCTCCTCATATCTTAGTGACACAGTATCGCCTTGTGCTAGTCTATTGAGGACCTGTTTACAATGTTTCACTAGTTTAGACCTGGTAGATGGATTCATAATTGTTTTAATAACCGCTCTGTGTGTTGATTTTCTCGTTCACGTAACCGGCTTCCCGAATTTCCTCGGCATAGGCTGCAACAGCAATCAATTCAACCTAGTAAACCGTCGTATGTTTCCCAAGACTATATCTTCCTTCCTAGATACATCCCACATATACCTACACCTGTGCCCCGATTGGATTATGATCCATCAGTGTATCAGGTGCCAGCCCCAAATTACTTAAGCGATTTATTGCCTGTGCCCTGGTCAGTATAAATATATTCAGCTGTAAACATAATCTCAGGCACCATTCTATCCGACGGTATTTGTAATATCGGCTCTCCCAGTATAGTTCTCATGGTATCTGTATAGCCACCTTCAACCCTATTAGGACGGCATAAGCTGTTAGCCTTCAGCCGAAAAAGCGTAGCCATGGCCTACGCTTTCACAAATAGTTCCAGTGGAGGGATGTCTACAATAGCCTCCATGGAAGCGGTTCTTGTGCCTTTCAGATCCCTTCCTTTAATCTAAAGTATTGTTACTAATATTTCTTCTTTCACTTTAGTTTCGCCTTTTCTGCGAAATTTGTTTTCTAACTAAAGAAAGCCTAACTAATGAAAGCCATCGTTCATCGCCTTTGCGAAGTTTGTCGTCAATCCCAATTGATGTTAAGGCCACATCTTCACATCCAAAAAAAAGCTGATTTTTTCTGAATTTTTTTCGAAAAACATTCTTAAAACTAGGAGTACGGTTGCTTCTTACCACAAACCCAGAAAACAGAAAAACTTCTTGTACCCCAACTGCAAACCCGGTGCTAGGTCTACAACTTTTAAATCCGCACAAATTTGCAATTGAAGTTTCTGGTAGTTGGTTTCTTTCAAAGACTTCTTCATGTTGACAATATGAGTATGAATGAGTCTGAGGAGTTTTATCTTCATTATAGAGAAGAACAAGTTTAAGATTTGTTTTCGAGGAATCTATAAAGATCCTCCATTCCTCTGAGTTGAAATAATGGCTCACTACCTCTAGTAAAGCTTCGATATCGTGACAGAATATCAGGTCATCTTGTGTTTTGAAATGTAGTGTTGCAGTTCTTGCTGTCTATTTCGGAATATGATACTCTTGTTCCTTGGTCTAATAAATTCGAAGCTTTCAGTTTTTAAGCTGAAAGTTTTACTTGTTTTTTTTTGGATCATTTAAAATTACGAACCAAATCATTTTCCTGTTTTCTTGGCGCTCGAAATCATCAATTGGGTCCTCCTCAGAATTCAGTATCCATTAATCTGATGGAGATAGTATGGGGCTTAAATATTGTGCAGTACAGGTCTTATAGATGAGGGCAGATTTGTATACTTGACTTTAGTTAATGACTTGCTTGAAATGTCAGCGGCTTTAGTTGTATAAAAGCAAATCTGAAAAATAGTTTCGTAACTCCCTCCATATCATTAAAAGTTTTAATGATATGGAGGGAGTTGCAGCTTTAATTTAAAACTGCAAACAATATGTCGAGACTTTCCATTCAGCCGGCCAATAACCTGGGAAACACATGTTAAACAGTAGCTATGTGAAGCTCAAAGCTTTTTCTGATTTCAAACTTTACACCTAAAGAACACTTCATAACTTTTTATAGATGAATTGTGTTTATGTAATTCTTCCTTTAGGCACCCCGTAATATTTATTTATCAGAAAAATTGCGAATCCGAAATCAGATTTATTCAGGCTAATACACTATTGAATAAAATAAAATTAAAAAACCCTTACCACAATAGAATTTAATGATTCTAAATACGTATTTCTACAACCACGTTGTCATCTTCAGTAGAAAAAACAGTGTAACACTTGAACGCACAAAAACACTCACAGGAAGGATTGTTCTGAACGTCTTCTAGTTTAACACTAAATTCTTCAATCTTAAATGCTACAAAAATTACCTACATTTTGGTAAACCCCACCTATTCATGCAAGAGCATTAACCCATTATTTGTAAATTCTATAGAAAAACCGTTTAAAAATATTATAAAAGCCGTAATTTAACATACATTAAGCATCCAATTATGAAACTAATCCTTAAATTATGTTGAAATATAAATTTGGAAATTAATATTGAGTCAGAATATTTTAATGGCAAATATTGTAATGAAACGAATTTAAAAATAAATTCCATATATTCGAATATTTTTTAATGGTTTTCCTATTTTTCTTGCTTTAATAACATCTAACTGTCAATTAACTCAAATAAAGAAGAACCTGGTATAGGACCCAAATCTGCGTTAATTACGTTATTCCTATTTTTAAAGATAAAAATGCTCTCAAAACTATCTAATTCGCGGGGGCGTGTGACGTTTTTTATTAATCTCAGACAGTCAGATGTTACGTTGTGATCTGATTCAAGAATATGTCGGGCAACACTTGATTTTTCCGGTCTATTGAATCTAATATGCGAAATATGTTCTTTATAACGAGTTAAAATCGAACGTTTTGTTTGGCCGACATATTTTTTATCACAATCCTTACAATTTATTTCATAGATTCCAGATTTGTTGTTTACCTCAACTTTGTCTTTCGTGTTGCCTAAGAGAGATTTTAGGGAGTTATTCGACCGAAATGCTACTTGAAGATTATACTGTTTAAAGGTTTTACTTAAATTTTTCGTAGTTTCGTGAAACGGTAAACTAATACATTTTTTGCTCGAATCAATTTGAGGTAGCAAACATGTGGAATCTTGAATTGTTTTTCTTACTTTATGTTTTCTAACTAGCTTGTTTATTATTTCTGAATCGAAACCGTTGTAACTCGCGATTTTCTTTAATTAAAGTTAATTCCTTTTCATATCTATCCTTTGTCAATGGCATGCTTAACAAATTATTGATAAGAAAATTGAAAGAGGCACTCTTGTGCTGAAAAGTATGGTTTGAATCTGCGGTTATAAATCTGTTGACGTAGGTTTCTTTTCGGTAAATATCAAACTCTAAGTTTTTGTCATTCCTAATTACTAAGGTATCTAAAAATGGCAAACCTCCGTTGTTTTCCTTTTCAACCGTGAATTTAATACTAGGAAATTTTGAATTTAATTCTGTTACAAAATAATCTAAGTCGCACTTATTGGTATAAAAAATTGCAAACAGATCGTCTACATACCTGACCCATATGTTTGGAAAATATTTGGCTGACTTTTTAAACTCAATCTCAAAGTGACTCATAAATAAATTCGCGATAAATGGAGATAAGCAATTACCCATGGCTGTACCCTGTTGCTGTTCAAAGGACTTGCCTTCGAATTGGATGCAATTTTGGGCCATACAAAGGCTTGTTAACTGAAAATATTCATTTATTTTTTCCTTTTCAACGTGATTGCTATGAAGTAATTCAGATAAATATTTTAACGTTTCTGGGACAGGTACTGAAGGAAACAAGGACGTTACATCGAATGAAACCAAAAGTTAATACACTATTGGCTGAGTAAAAATTTATAGTTAAAAGAGCGATGTTATAAAATGGCTTCAAAAATTAAACATTCGAAGAATTAAATCTAAGGGGCAAGATGTGATAATTTGTGGGTAAAATGAAGTAATATATTTTTAATAATATAAAATATTATTAAAAATATGGTGTGAAGAACAAAATATAAGTTCATTATTAATATTTTTGTGAAGGTATCCTTCTCCAGAGACGCAGATACGTATTCCATCTTTCTACAGATTCGTCAGAACGCCCCTGATGGAGAAGTATACATTCACAGAAGAACAATTTCGCTACCTCACAGAAAAGACCGAGCGTAGAAGAACATTCAGGGCTGCATATCAACAAACAACCGAAACAACTAGCTCTGTCTACATAACAAATGTAGAACTAACAATGTGTTTCCATCAGATGGCACCGCCGCAATTCTATGGCATATTCGGATTCAGCAGTCAAAATTATGTTAGGTTCAGCGTAAACTGTTTCTATAACAAAATCTTTATACGTTGTATAAGTGTAATAAAGGTTATTTTTTTTATAAATTATTAAAACTAATATACATTTATTTGTTCTCCAGGATAAACATGGATAACAGACCTAAAACAGCTCGACCGCGTCTACAACGATCGGAAAGGGTTTTCAGCGAGTCTCATCTAACTTCTTGGGAAGTATTCGTAAGGGACTCGCTGTTAACGCTCGCCTGGCCGGATCTACTTAACGTCGTCTCGGGGTAAGTATTTTCTTTCTAAAAGCGCAGAAAATATCTTGTTCAACCAAAAATCGAACGCCAAGCATGTTGACATTCTCTCTGAGATAATACCTTTAGTCGCTAACACGCTAGAGATAAAACTTTTCCAGCTCGTTAATGTTAGCCGTTTTTGTCGATTACATATACTCATAGTCGGTTGCACCCGTTTTTACAGTTACGAAATGAGAGGGCGAAGATCACATAAAGTATGTATATTACCTGTGTATACCTCGTTGACTGTAAAGGGACGTTAAAATTTATGGATCATGAAAAGTTTATAATGCCTGCATCGTGTGTTTTCCGATTAATAAATGATACGTCAAAAAAAAGGATTCGTTTGTCGCTTGACCGTTTCACTCGTTAATATCGAGCGTTCAAAAAAAAAGCTGCTTCAGAGTTAGCTATGAAATTTTCGAGTACTTCTTAATTTAATTACAAAATTTTACTATTGCCAAGTAATTATCATCTTTATTTACCTATATGTGTAATAAAATAGCAAAAAAATTTAAAAGTTAAATTTTAATTTTAGTTTTTAATTTTTGTGGATACTTGAATTGAGATAACGATTTGTACGCGTCCAATTAAGTTTTGTTAATATACAGGGCAATCCAAATTAAGTGTTCACCATTGGTAACTTTGTTATTATTAAAGATACAAGATTGTTTAAATTAGTAAACTAGTAGTACTTTTAACGCTCTTTAGGATGGAAGAATTAAAAAAAAAAAGAGCAGCGCGTTTTCGAGTTTTCCCGAAAAATATGTTTTTTTCAAATGGAAACCCCTGTATGTTATATCATTTTCTGTTAGAAATTCAATTTTTAAACAAAAAATCTTATAAGAAATTTTTTACTGGGATTAAAAATACCTGAATTATAGTGAATAAACAAAAACAGCTAAGTCAAGTGCATTTCTATGTTTCTATGATAACGACGTTAATTCTTTCTAGTAAACGTCAAATATTAGTACAATTTTATTAGTCTTTCACTCATAAATTTCATTTTGCTAGTTATTAATTTCACAAAAAAATGATTTTTACCCATGCAGAAAAGTGTGATATGTTAGAATCTTATTTAGTGTGCAGAAAATCCTCTAGGAGGGCAAAAGAACACTACGCTGAATTATATTCACTCCGAACACAACCAAATGAGCAATTTTTTCTGAGACTGTACCGAAAATTTAGAGGCAATGAGAGTGTTTTTGCCAAAACAAGAACAAGAAGGACTTTTATAATAATCGAGGCCACGGAAATTCTAGTTCTTGCATATTTTGAGGCCAACCGTGAGAATTCCATACTAGATATTATCAAGGAATCTGATTTGAGTCACGGTACTGTGCATAGGATTCTGAAGAAACACAAATTCATTGTTTATAAGTACAAACCAGTTCAAGTTTGCTTGCCAGGGGATCCAGAGAGAAGAATGTTTTTTTGCCACTGGTATCTTAACTTTTGTCGCCAAAATGTAAACAACTTTCGTTATATTTTATGGACCGATGAATCAAATTTCTCAAATTCTGGAATGTACAATACAAAAAATCATCATTACTGGTCAAAGGAAAATCTTCTTTTAGTACATCCAAGACGCCCGCAAGTCCGTTACAGCTTTAATGTTTGGTGCGGTTTAATTGGTTCAAGGATTGTTGGTCCTTTCTTTTATGAGGGCACTCTAACTGGTGAAAGGTACATAGAATTTTTGACTGAAATTTTGAATAATTTCTTAGACGATATTGATCTCATAAGTAGACAGAATCTGCATTTTCAGCAGGATGGCGCACCTGCGCACAACTACAGAGGTACTCATCAAATTTTAAATACTATTTTTAACAATTCATGGATAGGAACAAATGGTCCTATTCAGTGGCCTCCCCGATCGCCAGATTTAACACCGCTTGATTTTTTTTTATGGGGTTATTTAAAGACAGAAATTTATAAGCAAAGGTACGAAAACGTAAACGCCCTAAAAATTGCAGTTAGTGAAAAGATAAACCAAATAGATGGTAGGACCATACTAAAAGCAGTTCGACAAGTTCAGAAACGTGTTCAAAAATGTATTGAACAACAAGATGGTATTTTTGAACATCTTCTATGAAAAAATCAGTGATTTTTATTTTCTTTTAATGATATGTTTATGTATAAAATAAAGTTTATAAAAATTATTTAGCTGTTTTTGTTTATACATTATAACTCAAGTGCTTTTAATACCAGTAAAAAAGTTCTTATAAGATTTTTTGTTTAAAAATTGAATTTCTAACAGAAAATGAAATAATATACAGGAGTTTCCATTTTAGAAAAACATATTTTTCGGGAAAACTCGAAAACGCGCTGCTCCTTTGTTTTTTTAATTCTTCCATCTTAAAGAGCGTTAAAAGTACTACTAGTTTGCTAATTTAAACAATCTTGTATCTTTAATAATAACAAAGTTACCATTGGTGAACACTTAATTTGGATTGCCCTGTATACTAACCAATATGCAACTTTCAAATCCGTGCTATTGAAAATATTATAAACGAAATATAGTGAATATTTAATCAAATATTATTAATCTAATCAACGTCTCCTTGTTAAATATAATAATAATAATAATAATAATAGTAATATATTTGTACCCAACAGATTTATCCAATTATAGGGCTAAACTAAATTGAAATTCCAAAGTGATAAATCTTGAACATAGTACTTATTTCTAGTATTTTCGAAGTTATAGCCCTTTAATGGGATATACCTATGTTTATAATATTCAATATGCGTTGCTGCATCTAATAGTTGGTTGGTTGTACATGAAATGATATTAAGCAAAAATTGCTGTGTAACCAAACGTCAAATATCCACTTAAAATTTCCGTATAAAGTGTTTTTCTGTAGTTCCTCTTTGCTGTAATCGCGTTTAATTGTTATAATTTAAGTTGGCTAGTTAATTATCGATTTCCGTTTGTTTGTTATTAGTTATTATCTTGTTGTCAGTTATATCGTTTTGTTGTCATTATTTTTTATTTACTTGCCGTAATAGTTTATAGTTGTGTTTCTTTAGAATGAATTTTTCGAAAGAGGAGCTAATAGACATGGTATTTGTTCTTGGCGCTAGCAATAGAAATCCACTTTTAGCATCAAGAACATATGCTATGGAGTATCCTCACCGAAGAGCACCAGATATTAAGACGTTTGAAAATTTGTTGACAAGGTTTCTTCGGACAGGTTCAGTGAATTACGTCAAACATGAAAGAACTTAGACTATGGTTACAGAAGATAATGAAGTTGCAGTCGTCCGTCCGTTGTGGAAAATCCGCGCGTATCTACAAGGATAATTTCGAAAGAACACGGGATAGAAGTCACTGCTGTAAGAAGGATTTTAAAAAAAACATAAATTTCACCCTTACAAAATTCAAAATCGTCAAGGCTTATTACAAACGGATTTTGAAAGGAGATTTGTTTACTGTGAATCGCTACTTTTCCAATTACAACAAGATCTAACTTTTCTAGATCATTTGCTTTTCACAGATGAAGCAACATTTGCTAATTTTGGAACAGAAAAAATTCTAATTATTATTACACTAGAAACCCTCATTTTGTGCAACCCATTTTATACCAACAAAAATGTAGTGTTAACACCTGGGGAGGCATCATAGGAAACGCTCTTATAGGTCAATTCTTTTTTAATACTACTTTAAATTGTGAAATCTACACAAATTTCCTACAAAATAATTTACCATTGCTGTTAGAAGGCCTACCAGATAACGTCATAAGGAGATTGTGATACCGACATGATGGTGCACCTGCACATTACGGTGCTGCTGCAAGAGCACATTTAGATAGGGTATTCACCAATAGATGGACTGGGAGAAGAAGCTTTATAAGCTGGCCACCGCGATCACCATATTTAGCCTCTTGTCATTTCTTTCTGTGGCCTACTGTAAAAATATTGTTTACGAAACACCTCCTACAACGGCAGAGAACATGCAGCAACGAATCAGAAACGCTTTTCTTCAATTAAGTGAAAACAACATGGCTCAAAATGTAAGTCTGTCTATGCACAGGCGATTAAGAGCATGTGTAGAGCAGAATGGACATATATTTGAACACATTTTAAATTAATTTTGTTTTATTATGGAAAAATTATAAAATGTAATTCTAAAACTAATAATAAAGAATTAATAAACAGCTGTTTGTAAAAGTTACTTTATTTGATATCATTTCATGGCCAACCAACTATTAGATGCACCGCATATTGAATATTACATACATACCTATATCCCATTAAGGGATTATAACTTCGAAAATACTAGAAATAAGTACTATGTTATTGGTACCATTTTAACGGAAATTTTACAAGGAATTTGCTGACTAATAAAAAAATTATAGATTCAATTAAAAAAGAAAGGGAAAATAACCATTAAACTTTGATAACTTTGGCGCGACATATTTAAGACCCTGTATATGTTGGCACGTTGTTCACCCTCAAAACATATAACGTGTTAGTCCAGAAATTGGTAACAAAAGAGTTACGTGAGGCACTGCACCCATTTTCAGGCTAAGACTTAAAATGTTAGACGCCGCAACTATCAACTATTTGGCAACTTTGGAACTACTTCACATTTTAGCAGACAGGTGAGGCATTATCTCAACACAAATTTTGAAAATAAATGGATCGGTAGAGAAGTACCAGTAAACTGGCCTACAAGATATTCGGATCTTGAAAATTAGACTTCTTTTCATGGGGTTACGTTAAAGCACAGATATAGAAAACTACTCCCACCATTGACATTGAAAACCCTATTGGAAGATATAAAGTGTATTTGAATCTATGCTTCCTTCAAAGGGTGAATTAAAATTTTATTCGCATTTAACATCTAGTCTAGTGAGTGTCATTTAGCAGTAGTTTTCTGTAACCTCAGAAGTAAGCTGCAGGCGTTATACAGTTCGCTGTCTCCGGTTAATATGCCCATATCTCATCACTATTTTTGCTTAAATTTCTTACTATTTCTTGATTTAAATAAAAATTCGTTATTTTGTTTCTTTCTTTTTGTTTGATTAGTTTTCAGCAGCACATGTAATAATTTAATATCATATGTTGCATTGAATAAGATAAAATGTTATGTAAGTATAAGCAATTAAAATCGCTGTGTTCCTTCATATTGATTAAGATCTTATTGTGAAAAATTCATTTTTAAAACATGAGGAAGGAAACAAACGTAATTATAGAGCAAATACTGTATTAAGCAATTTGACAGTTTAGAATTTTGATGTGTTATTTGTTTTCCATGGCCGTCTTAATTTTAAGAACTTATTGAACAGATTTTTGTAAAGCGATTTTAAAAACGAAAAAATCCAGAAATCTATTGCAGATATGTACAGTAATACCCCGCTTTACGCGACCCCGTTATGCGCGGTTTCGCTTTAACGCGAATTTCAAATTGGAGGCAAAGCAAATGGAGGCAAAGCAACAATTGTTGGCAGAGATTTTGGACTCTCAGAATCGACTGTGAGGACGATTTTTAAAAATCGGGAAAAAATTAAACTTTCCAGCGAAAGTTCAACACCTTTAAGTGCAACAAAACTTTCTCGTTCGAGATCCTCTATCCTAGAAAGAATGGAGAAGTTGCTGGCAGTCTAGATCGAAGATTTAAATAAAAGAACAAACCACTGAGTCAAGATCTCATATGCACAAAAGCAAAATCTTTGTATGAGATGCTAAAGACAGAAGAAGGTGAAGGGAGTTCCACTCCGACTTTTGCTGCCAGCAGACGCTGGTTTCATCGGTTCAAGCAGCGTTCCGATCTTCACAATATCCACATAACAGGTGAGGCCGCCAGCGCGGACACACAAACTGCGGTTGAATTTCCAGACAAGTTTCAAGAGTTCGTAGCACGAGAAAAAATTCCTGCTTGTCTCATCTTCAATGTTGATGAGACTGGGCTTTACTGGAAAAAAATGCCATCTCGAACATTCATTTCTAAAGAGGAACGTCAAGTCAGCGGTTTCAAAGCTGCGAAAGATCGACTAACACTTTTGCTGTGTGGTAATGCCACTAGTGATTTCAAACTGAAACCTTTACTGGTGTACCATTCAGAAACACCCCGTGCAATGCGAGGTACCGACAAGACAAGCCTACTAGTCGTGTGGCGGTCCAACAGAAAGGCGTGGGTTACACGGGAAGTTTTTCAAGATTGGTATTCTAATAGTTTTTGTCCGTCAGTCAAATCCTACTGTGACAGAAATGGGCTTGAACGTAAAGTTATATTACTCTTAGACAATGCCCCAGGACATCTAACCTCACTTGATACGCCGAGAGACTTAAAAGTGTACGTCAAGTTCCTTCCACCAAACACTAGGTCAATATTACAATCTATGGACTAGGGAGCAATAGCAAACTTCAAAGCTTATTATCATCGCCCGATATACGCCAATTTCACAAAAGCAATTCAACAACACAATGAAAAGTTCACAAAAAATAGGCATGTGTTAAATTTAATAATAAATTGCATTAGATTTTGTGGCGCGTTTGAACTGGCACTTCGGGGTCATGATGAACAGCAAACGTCGAATAACAAGGGCATTTTTCGGGAGTTGATAAATTTTGCGGCAGAATTGGATAAATCGCTCAGAGATCACATCGAGGCAGCACCGGTTATTAAGGGATTATCAAAAACGATACAGAATGAGCTGCTTGATGCAATGTTGAACGTGAATCATAAACAAGTTGCCAGTGAAATTAAAGCAACCGACTTCATATCTGTGATAGCTGATGAAACCACAGATGTGTCCAATCAGTTTCAGTTGGTGGTTGTGTTAAGATATATTGTGAACGCGAGACCGATCGAAAGATTTTGGAAATTTCTTCTGCCTAGTGGACATGATGCTAATTCTTTATCTGCCTCCATCCTTAATGAAATTAGTTTGCTTGTTGATGACCCAGAAAAACTGATTGCACAGAGCCATGATGGGGCAGCAGTCATGAGTGGTGCTATTAACGGCGTGCAAAGACATGTCCAAGACCAGTATCCAAGGGCTAATTTTGTACATTGTTATGCACATCAGACAAATCTAATTATGTCACATGCTACATCGAGCAGTAGTAATTGCAGAATTTTTTTTGCCAATTTGACGGGATTATGTACATTTTTCTCCACGTCACCACAACGAGCTGCAAGATTGGAAGAATTCCTTCAGAGAAAAAGCTACCTCGTTCTTCAAAAATAAGATGGAACTTCAATTCTAGGACAGTGAATACAATATATGAGCACCGAGAAGAAATAATTGAAGCTCTAGAACAAATCGAGGGAGAAGCTAGTTTACAAACTACCATTCATAAAGCTGGTGCCAATTTGCGAATTTTAGAGGAGGAAAATTTTATCTATTTTTATCTTTTTTTCATAAAATTATGCCACATGTGGACTTTTGTTTAATCAATTACAAAATGTCAATACAGATGCATTAAAAATCAAGAATAATTTAGATAATTTTGAACGCGCTATTGGAAAAATTCGAACCGAAATCGCTGACACAGATAATCAGTTGGTTAAACAAAATGACACAGAACTGACTCCTCGACCATCAAAGCGGCAAAGAGTAACTGATGGTAGCCAAAGAAGGAGGGAAACTATTGAAGTGTGCGATATTATTTTGCTAGAAATAAAAACTAGATTTCGGTATACAGGGCACTTAATATTAGCAAACTTAATTTCTTTTAAACAGTTCTCCTCTTTTCAAAAAAATATTCCCGAAGATTGCCTTAAAGAAGCAGTAAAATTTTATCCATACCTCAATGAAAGCAGACTACGAACTGAATTAAGCGTTCTATATTCTAGAGAAGAATTAGGCAAAATATAGGAGTCGGTGCTGTAGGTCTGCTAGGTCTTCTGCTGGATGGATTAAGCGACACCTTTAATGAAGTTGTTAAGCTTTTAAAAATTGTCATTACAATCCCAATGACAACGTCCGAAGTGGGACGCCAGTTTTCACGGCTGAAGAGAATAAAAGTTTCCTGAGAAATACAATGAAAGAAGGGAGATTAAATGCCCTTACTATGTTATCTTGTGAAAAAGAATGTATAAGTGATTTCCCAAACTTTAATGAAAAAGTGATGGAACTGTTCTGCCAGTCAAAGACACGTAAAATGGACTTCGTTTATCATCAGATGTAATTAAACTGTGTAATGTAATATTTACTATTCCTCAAAACAAACTCTACAATGAACAGTACCTGTCTGGAACAGTACGTGTCGGTGAAATTTATAAGGATTGGGTAAGCGTTTTTGTATTACACTTTTTAATTTGGAAATTATGCACTCCCTATGTCAACCACCCCGTGTCGCCACTGATCGCAAGTATAAACTACTCACATACCAAAAATTTCGTTTCTGGAAACAAACATACAAACATAAGACATGACTTTGCAAAATAGTGCACATGACATTTATCAGAGAAAATGTAAAATATTTCAAAAACTATTACGGGTATTAATCGCTATTTATACCATGTTGCCGACTACACTTCTTTGAAACAAATCGTATGGCTTAACTAATGACACTATAACATTTCTGTATTAGGATTGTCTACTCAAAATTAATCATACCCCGTATAACAAACTAATTTTACATAATTTCAATTAAAAAAAATATTTCCTTTGTAAATGGATTGAACGTCTTTGATATAACCCTCAAACCAAAGGGAGTTTCATCACACGAAATGCATAAATTTGTGGCAAAATAATTAGTGTCCGCCATTCTTGTTTTCGAACATAATTAGTCTCAGTTTACCAACATTCAAGGTAAAATTACCGCTGTGATTAGGGAACGTTTATAGAAAGGGATAATCAGAACGACCAACAAAAGTGTTCCCCTGGCGGTACATTCACGGTAATTTACGTAATTTCAAGTAATTTAAAGGAGGAAAGAGATAGAAAAAGAGGGAGAAAGACAGCGAAAAAGTGCATCCATCGCTCTTTAATAAAGGTGGGATGTTTACGCTTTACGTTATATTCGTTTAAACAGTTTTCTTTGAGTTTAGTAGTTTGGTCCTGTTCATTAAATCTCGGAGTGTACTATGTACAAACACAAACCTTTAACATGACCTGGCGTATTCATTAAAGTTCCAAGTTCTTCGTTAGCCCGTTTGGCTTCCTTTTGAAAACGCTACCGTCAAATGAATGAATTGATTGCCATGTTAGGAGTAAGTTGTATAAGATATGGTTCTCATTTGAACTAGGTGAATACAAATGTTTCTCCAGTTAAGTAAAATTTGAATAATTATTATATCTTGGAGATTATATATCGCCAACGCGAAATCTCAATACACTTCTAGAGTTTTGTTGGAGGTACGAACAGGGAAACTTTTTAGTCGAAATTTTAACGAAAACTTGTTTTTAATTAACACAATTTGAATTTTCAAGGTATATTAATTTATTCTGAATTCATATTTAGGACTTACGAGAAATATTTGATAGGAATGTGACTTTTAAATGAAAAACTAAACGCTAATCGGCTTAATATAATTAGACCAGTTATATTTACTTATTCATGACTTACAAAAGATAGGCTCTTTGAAACTCGGCAAAATAGGCCTCTATTTCAACGATGGCCTTCACGTTAGATACAAATTTCAACCCAGTAAGACATTTTTTTTAGGTTTGAGAATAACAAAATCATAGGGAACAGATCATACGAATATGAGACAGCAAAAGACGAATCATTTTCAATCCACTCTAAATAGTCAAGGCCTTTTGCAAAATTTGAAGATAAGTTCCTTAAGTCAAACTAACCTCTTCCCCGAACATGAAAGTTGCTAGGGGTAACGGCAAAAATAAATATCACGAAATTGGATTTAGTAATTTTTCGATATGCGGTTCAGCCCCAAGGGGGAAGGTTGATAATAAAAATACAATCCAACTAGTCAGTACCCAGGCTAAGTCAGTGAAGACGGCGTGGGGTTCTTTTCGAAACGTTGTCACGTGACTGACTAAAATAATAGATAAAAAGAGGCCACAGTGAAATACTGTTGAAAATTGTAATCAGAGGTTATACGTCACATGGATGACGTAGAAACTATAACGTACCCACAAGGCGTAGTATCAAAACAAGGAAGCTGCAACTTCAAAACGATACTCGCACAAATAAGTAATATTATAAGACTATTTATTGGAAATGTTTTCCCCTCAAAAGTTGTTAACAAAGATCCAATACATATAATACGAGCGTTCCTGACTAGTTGATTAAAGAACAGAACATTCCTTAACCACTGGACTCGAAGGACCATGACTAGTTGATTATAGAGCAGTACATTTCTTAATGACTTATTTAACAAAAATTATGGTATATATACAAATTCTATATACAAATTTTATTCTAGCGGTTCTAAACATGTTAATTTATTATACATTAAAGTGTAATTAGAAATCGACATTTAAAATTTGTTGGGTATCGCTGATGTAACCTAGTGTTTACACATATGCTTATAATGCATTTTGATGTTCTCATAATTCTTGCATTTCACAATTTTTTTGCGATGCCTGTTTAGAATAATGAACTGGTTTATTTTAAATTACCTCACCTATGATTATTTCTGAATCAGCAGTATACTGAACTAGTTTAGATTAAATACCTGACTTGGATATGTGAATTGTTCGATTGTTAAAATATAATGCGTAACATATACAGTACGAAAATTATACAATATGAACTACACTATCTTATTTAGATTAAAATGATGTTGTTTAATCTGTGATTAAACATATATACAGGGTGTAACAAAATAAGTGTAAAACATTTCAGGGAGTGATTCCTCATCGAAAAAGAGATAGGGTCTTTCATATAGAGAAACTTCATTGGAGCATCCCTTGTTAAGATACAGCCCCTTAAAGGGGGTACATAAAATTTGTTTTACAATTTTTCTCACAAACACTAAAAATGTATTTTTTTGGTTTACCCCATGGTTTAAAAATTTATTTCCAATAAAAACCTAATTTATTAATAACAAAACATTAAACATGTAGAAATCATAGTAAATGTTCAATATGTCCACCTTCAGTCATTACACATGCGTCTAGACGTCGGCGCATTGAGCCACGTATTCGCTCAAATATTCCTGGAGTCTCTCTAAATACCCTGCACGCATCGATGATGCGGTTTCTTAAGTCTTCCACATCGCGAACAGGAGTAGGATAAACCAAACTCTGCAAATGGCCACAAGTAGAGAAATCGAGAGGATTGAGATCCGGGGATCGAGCGGGCCAATTTTGTGCTCCTCCTCGACCTATCCAATGATTTGGATATGTTTGAGTTAAATGCTGACGTGCTGCTTGACTAAAATGGGCGGGAGCCCCATCATGCATAAAAAACATATCCCTTCTGACGTCCAAAGGAACTTCCTCCAGCAGTACTGGGTGCACTTCTCTTAAAAATTGAGTGTATGCCTCACCATTTAATCGAGGAGGTAGAAAATGAGGGCCAATTAAATAATCCCCAATAACTCCGAGCCACACGTTAAGAGAAACATTTCTTGATGGTTAGCTTGGACAATAGCGTGAGGGTTTTCATCAGCCCATATGTGGTTATTATGAAAATTAATCATCTTGTTCCGAGAACAAACAAAATAAGTGTAAAACATTTCAGGGGGTTATTCCTCATCGAAAAAGAGATAGGGTATTTCATATAGAGAAACTTCATTGGAGCATCCCTTGTTAAGATATAGCCCCTTAAAGTGGGTACATAAAATTTGTTTTACAATTTTTCTCACAAACACTAAAAATGTATTTTTTTGGTTTACCCCATGGTTGTAAAGGGTGGAAAACGCAACCACTAAAATTTATTTCCAATGTAACTTTGTGTCTTTTTATTTGTTTACCATTAAAAAATTTATTTCCAATAGCTTATTTCGTTCTAAACAAAAAATGTCTCTTGAATTTTTTGCCCAAAATTAATCAGTTCGCAGCAAAAAAATATTTTACCAACAACTACAGAGATACATCGTCATAAAACGAAAATGCGAAACTTATTTATCTAGTAAGCCGCTATTAGTGATATTGACAATTAAATTGGTATCACGCTCAGTTTGTAAATTTTTGTAGTTGAATTAATAATTGTGTGTCGTTGTTTTGTGCTTAATTTGTTAGATTAATAATTCACTTGTTATTAAAATGGCATACACAAATGAGGAAATGGCTGATATGCATTACGTTTACGGTCTGTCGCAGGGGAATGGGTTAGAAGCTTCTAGAAGATATGCTGAAATGTATCTTCAACGGCAGCTTCCTTCGCATAGAATATTTGCCCGACTTCATCAACGATTACGAGAATATGGTTCATTCGACAAAAGAACGCAGGATTGTGGTCGCCATCGAGAAGTAAGAACAACACAGCTTGAAGAAGCAGTACTTAATTTGGTTGAAGAACAACCTACTAGCAGTACTAGAAAGATTGCTTTCGAGTTAAATGTTGATCATATGACGGTATTTCGAATTTTAAAGGAACAACTCTTATACCCTTACCATCTGCAACGAGTACAGGCACTGTTACCGCGAGATTTTCCGAACCGTCTTGAATTTTCCAATTGGATGCTGGAAATGATTAGAAGAAATCCTGACTTTCTGAACACGATCGAATTCACAGACGAATGTACTTTTTCTCGGAACAAGATGATTAATTTTCATAATAACCACATATGGGCTGATGAAAACCCTTACGCTATTGTCCACGCTAACCATCAAGAAATGTTTTCTCTTAACGTGTGGCTCGGAGTTATTGGGGATTATTTAATTGGCCTTCATTTTCTACCTCCTCGATTAAATGGTGAGGCATACACTCAATTTTTAAGAGAAGTGCACCCAGTACTGCTGGAGGAAGTTCCTTTGGGCGTCAGAAGGGATATGTTTTTTATGCATGATGGGGCTCCCGCCCATTTTAGTCAAGCAGCACGTCAGCATTTAACTCAAACATATCCAAATCATTGGATAGGTCGAGGAGGACCACAGAATTGGCCCGCTCGATCCCCGGATCTCAATCCTCTCGATTTCTCTACTTGGGGCCATTTGCAGAGTTTGGTTTATCCTACTCCTGTTCGCGATGTAGAGGACTTAAGAAACCGCATCATCGATGCGTGCAGGGTATTTAGAGAGACTCCAGGAATATTTGAGCGAATACGTGGCTCAATGCGCCAACGTCTAGACGCATGTGTAATGACTGAAGGTGGACATATTGAACATTTACTATGATTTCTACATGTTTAATGTTTTGTTATTAATAAATTAGTTTTTTATTGGAAATAAATTTTTAAACCATGGGGTAAACAAAAAAAAATACATTTTTAGTGTTTGTGAGAAAAATTGTAAAACAAATTTTATGTACCCCATTTAAGGGGCTGTATCTTAACAAGGGATGCTCCAATGAAGTTTCTCTATATGAAAGACCCTATCTCTTTTTCGATGAGGAATCACTCCCTGAAATGTTTTACACTTATTTTGTTACACCCTGTATATATAGACTATTAAGTATTATCGACCGTACTGTATAAGTAAAAATTCATTAATTTTTCTTTTGTTTTTAAGAGGTTGACGACAAACTAGCAGCATATTGATTTGATGTTTTGAATTTGACGAATTTTAACATGTTTAGTGCCGTTGTTTACTAAATTTTAACTCTCAATTACACTCCTGATGAAGTAACGAATCCGTTATGAAATATAGAGTGGAATAAAGGAGTTTTATTTTTACTGGACAGACCGCTCACCCGTTAATGAATTTTTACTTATATATATATATATATATATATATATATATAAATATAATATCTTCGTGACCTTGGTATGATAAGGTAAACTTAATAAGTCGGCGTTTAAAGGTCTGGTTTACTTCAGAGTATATATATTTAAAATAACCCTACATGTTTCGGCAATACGCCTTTGTCAAGAGAATACAAAATATAAATGACAGAATATAAATGTCAAATAATTAAGTTGCTATGGTTTAAATTATTCAAAGATACATTCCAATAATAATAATAAATCATGCCTTAGTATTCCAAAAAATAGATAGCAAGGTGTGAAAATATGTGTTGTTCGCTGCTAGAAGCTTGTGTCTGTTTCTGGGTATGAACCTGTGTGTTGGTTGCTGCTGGCAGCAGATTTTGTATTTGTGTGACCGCGTAAGTGTTTGGTTTTGTATGTTAGTGCGCTCGTGTGTGTGTTTAGTGACCGGTCCGATCTCTCTAAATTTACGCGACCGGTCACTAAACACACACACGAGCGCACTAACATACAAAATCATACACTTACGCGGTCACACAAATACAAAATCTGCTGCCAGCAGCAACCAACACACAGGTTCATACCCAGAAACAGACACAAGCTTCTAGCAGCGAACAACTCATATTTTCACACCTTGCTATCTATTTTTTGGAATACTAAGGCATGATTTATTATTATTATTGGAATGTATCTTTGAATAATTTAAACCATAGCAACTTAATTATTTGACATTTATATTCTGTCATTTATATTTTGTATTCTCTTGACAAAGGCGTATTGCCGAAACATGTAGGGTTGTTTTAAATATATATGCTCTGAAGTAAACCAGACCTTTAATCGCCGACTTATTAAGTTTACCTTATATATATATATATATATATATATATATATATATATATATATATATATATATATATATATGTATATATATATATATATATATATGTATATATATATATATAATATCTTCGTGACCTTGGTATGATAAGGTAAACTTAATAAGTCGGCGATTAAAGGTCTGGTTCATTACTTCAAAGTATATATATTTAAAATAACTCTACATGTTTCGGCAATGATGCCTTTGTCAAGAGAATACAAAATATAAATGACAATATAAAATGACAATATATATATATATATATATATACAGGGTCCGGCAACGAAGCGGGGACGGAAGATTACACGCGTATTTGAAAGTTAATCAAATATTTAGTCATCGGATATCCTTCCGTACCATCAAGCGCACGTTTTAAAAATATTTTGTTTTATACAGGGTGTGCCAGATGGAAATGCCAGACTAAAGTTGCATTTTTTTAAATGGAACACCCTGTATATTAATAGACAAAATGATCCGCGCTTGAAAGCTGGTTATATCGATATAATATTGTATGGGTCTAAAGTTAATAGTTTCTGTGTAAATAATTATTTTACTTGATAAATTGATACATTTCAGTAGGCTATTCTGCATAATGAAAATCAAAATATCCGAAACCAATAGAATAGAATATTTTCTACTAGTATGCACTTTCGTTGCTATGTGAAATAAATTCTGCAACTGCTCGCGTTATACAGGGTGTTCACAATTTCGCAAAATCGAAGAAATCTCGTAATTTTTAAATGGAACACCCTGTATATTTTTAGCTCATTGAAAATCCCTTTCACTACGCTTTCTATTGATACCTCATTTGATGCACCTAGGATGGATCATTTCCTAATTATTTCTTTTTAGATTTGAATTAATGAAAAATGCTTGTATTTTTAGTAGCTAATTTGCGCTTTTAAACCTTTTGTAAGATCGGATATTCAACAAATTATCCATAAATGGTCTATAACAAGAAAAAACCCCATTAAGTACGAGAAACAGTTGATTTTCAATCAGCAGTGAAAGCAAACATTAAATTAATATAAAGTAATATAGCATTTTTAATAGATTCACTGCCGATTAAGTTATCTGGTACTAGTTTAATAAAAAATTAGCACTAATTAATTTGTATTTTAAAGAATTTTGTAAAACCAACTATTTTACGAATACCTAATACGAAACAATACATACCTAATTAGCTTAACATAAATCAAAATCATGTAGATAAGAATCAACTACGAGTAGTATTAAAAGTTTACACTATTTTAAATAAATACTAATTATTAACCACAACATCAAATTTAATTAACAAAAGTAGTAGCACAGTAAATAAAAATAAAGTAAATCTAAATAGTAAATGCAAATAAATCAAAGAAAACTTTCAAATGTCCTTCCATGTCTCTCAATACATAAATGAAGCCGCCTGGTGAAATTCTGTTGAACATGCTGTAATGTTTCTTGGCGAACATTTCTAAATGCCTCTCTTATGCGTTCCATCATATTTTCCCTTGTTGTAGGAACTTCCACATAAACTAGAGCTTTGATATATCCCCAAAAGTAGAAGTCCAAGACAGTAAGATCTGGACTTCGTGGAGGCCAAACGATTGGACCACCTCGTCCTATCCATTTGTCTTCCTTTCATCGCCCTAGAAACTCCCTTACGTTAAGGCTGTAATGAGCAGGTGCACCATCGTGTTGCAACCAGAAAATTTGTCGGGTGTCAGCATCCACATGCTCATGTAAATTAGGCAGTTCGTTCTGCAAAAATGCCAAATACGTATCGCCTGTAACGGTTCCATCGAAAAAGTACTGCGCAATGATATATGGACCAAGTATACCTCGCCAGACGTTAAGAGACCATCTATTCTGATTGTCTACATGACGTATCCAATGCGGTTTTCTGTTGCATAATAATGCATGTTATGTTTATTGACCGCCCCATTACTTTTTAAAGTAGCCTCATCGCTAAACAAAATCTTTGTTAAAATATTTGGCATTTTGCGCATTTTATTTAACAACCAACCACAAAAGTCTGTTCTTTTAATGAAAGCATCACCATGCAATTCCTGATTTAATTCCATATGGTACGGATGATACTTATGACTTCTTAAAATTCTTCGTACGCTCCTATCTTCAATAGCTGTTACCTTTGAAATACCGTCTATACTTATATGTGGATTTTCCTGTATTGTTAATAACACGGCCAATTCGCTTTTTTCATTGATTACCGGCTTATTTATTTCTCTCTTCTTGTAGGTTACACTACCAGTTTCTCTAAATCTCTTTAATAACCTTTCAAATGCTTCCGGTCTTGGCTTTCTTTCAAGATTTGGAAATCTCTCTGCATATACTCTACTTGCTAGGAGACAATTTCTTGTACACTCCCCAAGAATAAATATCATATTCACCATTTCTTGAATACTAAAATTAATCATTATAGCAATTTCTTTTAAAGATTGAACGAAATAGTGTGTAAGATGGAACGAAATTTTTGACAACTTGGTTATTAAGTATACAAGCTTAAAACTGACACCAGATAACTTGATCAGCAGTGAATCTATTGAAAATACTATATTACTTTATATTAATTTAATGTTTGCTTTCACCGCTGAGTGAAAATCAATTGTTTCTCGTACTTAATGGGGTTTCTTCTTGTTATAGACCATTTATGGATAATTTGTTGAATATCTGATCTTACAGAAGTTTTAAAAGCGCAAATTAGCTAGGTACTAAAAATACAAGCATTTTTCATTAATTCAAAAAGAAATAATTAGCAAATGATCCATCCTAGGTGCATCAAATGAGGTATCAATAGAAAGCGTAGTAAAAGGGCTTTTCAATGAGCTAAAAATATACAGGGTGTTCCATTTAAAAATTACGAGATTTCTTCGATTTTGCGAAATTGTGAACACCCTGTATAACGCGAGCAGTTGCAGAATTTATTTCACGTAGCAACGAAAGTGCATACTAGTAGAAAATATTCTATTCTATTGGTTTCGGATCTTTTGATTTTCCTTATGCAGAATAGCCTACTGAAATGTATCAATTTATCAAGTAAAATAATTATTTACACAGAAACTATCAACGTTAGACACATACAACATTATATCAATGTAACCAGCTTTCAAGCGCGGATCATTTTATCTATTAATATACAGGGTGTTCCATTTAAAAAAATGCAGCTTTAGTCTGGCATTTCCATCTGGCACACCCTGTATAAAACAAAATATTTTTAAAACGTGCGCTTGATGGTACGGAAGGATATCCGATGACTAAATATTTGATTAACTTTCAAATACGCGTGTAATCTTCCGTCCCCGCTTCGTTGCCGGACCCTGTATATATATATACTCCAAAAATATTAACGAATAATCATTACATAATGACATGAAAGAACCTGTATAAATTCCATTAATATTAACAAATAATCAATACTTACAAATATGAAATGGCCTGTATACAGGGCGCGCCACTTAAAACTCCCAGGTCAAATATCTCGGAAACGAATAAAGATATTTGAATTTTGTAAAAAGCAGTTGTTAAAAAATGCGATTGATTGTCGATTTGCAATCAAAATTGTGTTTTATTACGTTAAAATAAATATGGCGCTGCGATCAAAAGAATTTTTTTGATCGCCAGAATCTTCATTGGTTTTTTGTTTGAAAAAGTATTAAAATTAATTCAAATTTTATTATTTCTGTTAGTTTCAAAAATTTAACAGTTTCATATATATTTGTGTTTAAAGAAACTAAGGGTAATTTCAATTTTTGTCTTTATTGTTTATAGTTCTTCGTTGATAATATAGGAAATATTTTGACATTAGTGACATTTGCTAGATAACTAATTATCATAAGAAATTAGCTTGATTCAAACATTTATTTACTTTGCATTGAGATTATCTTAAAAATATGGTTTTACTCACAAACTAAATATGATTTTAATTTATGGAGAATCCCATAGAAATGCATCTGAAACAGTGCGATTATATGCTCTACGCTTTCAAAACAGGCCTTTACCAGATCATAAAACATTTATAAGTTTTTGTAAATCTCAGAAATTACGGTAGCTTTAAAAAAACAAAAACGATTAAAGCAGAAAAGAGTGATGCTGACTGCGCGAAAATACTCAGTATCAGATTTAAAACAACAGTCTACCACAAAAGGTGATTTCAATTGCAATTCAGCACGATATACTAATACAAAATACAAAATGGTCTTAAATTTTCTACACGACCAGCTGTTTGATATCTCAAACGGACGCTATATCATGTCCCTACACCAAAGATCTTACTGCGTCCGCCCATAGTTTTAAGCGGGATCATCGGCGTACCTTTAGTGCGACTCCCATTGGTTGAATATAACATCATGGTACAGAAACACAAGGTATACGAGGATAAACTAACGTAACAAAGTCGGCCGGCGATCAGAACACATAAGACCCTGTATTTTTTTGGCATTTTCATAATTTTTTGCGATTAAAGTCTTTCCACTGCGAGGCTCATCTTCAGGCGCACCTTCTAACACTCTCTCCATTGACCTGTTGAAGTTTTGCAAAAATTTTCATAGCGCTGTATCCATGTCTAAAACAATACCTGAGTGTGCACCCTTGTTAAGCATTGCTGACAGTTACTTGCAGAAGGTGCTAGCAAAATTCGGTCAACGAAAATATTTTCTACGCACCACCAACTGATTATACAGAGTTCAGACTCGTATCTAAGATGCATGAGATGTTGTTATTAACATGAAACATAGCGGAAGATGAGTGTCGTATTTTAAATATTTAAAATTTTTTCATTAATACTAAACCCAATCAACTAGAATTATCCAAAATGCGGAAATTCAAAGAGTAATTAGACTGGAAATATTGAAAATCAATCAACGCAAATTACAAATTTCACCATAAATCCAAACGTTTTCATAGTTTAATAGATTAATGAACCTTGATGGATTTTGCATTAAATATTAAAATATGCACGACAAAATTCATTGTTCGAAATACATAAAGCATTAAAAACATTTCTCGAATGCTCACAATGATTACAAAAGGCTTTGTTTGACGTGTTGTCTCTCTAAACTTGTAACGATAAAACTTAATTGAATGCTCAAATACACATACATACGGCACGCTAGATTGAACTGAGCGAAATGAAAATCTCCCGCTAAAGCATACATAGTTTTAAAACGGATTTAGTGTTTTTACCACGTGATGGCAGTCTGTACTTCAGAGCCATTTATACGTTAAAATAAATGGAAGAGAGATTTATTTCGTCTATAGAACTCAGTATGTACAGATATTATGGTATGAAGTGGTGTGTTACGAGGGAATTTATTTTGGGGAGGATACAAAGTTTATTATTTTACCTTTGTTATTTAGTGATCGTGATTATAACCCAAATGTAATAAAAATAAATTTATATTGATTTTTCCGAACGTGTACAGAATTTTAAAGAGCAAAATTAAGGTCATGCTACCTAATATGTAACGAAATGTTTGAATTAATGTATACAGGGTGCGGCACGACGAGCTTAAACTATCTGTATATTTGGAATTACTAACATGATATTTATGAAAATTCGTAGACATGGATTACAAGTTAGGCGAATTTAAACAAAATAATTTTACAGACATGCTATTTCCGATTATACGGGAAGTGTACAGAAACTTTGATATATTAAATGCAATACCCCATATATTATTGCATTTTCAAATTTTACGTAAAATTTTAGAGACACTTTGTAGGATACCCTATATCTAAATTGTATACTTTTCGAGACATTAATTCTATGAGAACATCCCCTAGAACAAATAAAAAGTATCTTACTGTGGTGTTCAGTAGAAAGGTCAAGGGTAATTAATTGATGTGTTAAAAACTTCTTATTGTATACAGGGGTTTGTACAGAACTGATGGAAACTTTAAAAATGTCAAATATTTTAATTTCTTTAAATGGAACCGTAAAATGGGGTTACTTTGATATTAAGGGGTTACTTTGATAACAGTTTACTTATTCTTGAAAAGCGCGAATATTGAGATTGCTGAAACTGCCAAATGTTTTCTTTTTAAGGTATTGGCAACACTGATACCGATTTAACAGTATGGTGGATTTTGTTTACCAACGGCACAGTGTATCGTTATAAGTTTTGTGTTTTTGTAGAAAGTGTGCATAATATAAGAATTTGAGGTGTGTAGAACTCTTAATGTACTTACAAAATTGCAATAATTTTATTTTTACCGTCTTGGTTATTGGTAATTACGGTTTCCTCTGAATACTGTTTATGTTGACATGTTTTAAAAAACTAATAGAGTCGCCATGTTTTAAACTTGAATGTGTATTGGGGTATCTTTGATCAGGTGTACGGGGTAACTTTAATCACATGATCAAACCCCACATGTTGAAGTAACTACGGTTTACGATATATTTTCGTAAAATAGTTTTTCTGCATAGTATTAACTGGGTTGTTCTTAGTACAGAATAATGCCAAGGACTTATAGAAAGCCGCTTGGAAGTCTACAGTACAAAAATTATTCAGATGCAGTGATTGAAAATGCGCTGCAATCTATATTAGACGGGCGTTTGACGATTCGTGGCGCCGCAAAAGAATTTCAAATCCCCTATGGAAGTCTTTACAATAGGTATAAAGGACAACACATAAATAAACCTGGAGCTCAAACTGTGTTCAATGACGCTCAAGAAAAGGCTATACTTAAATCAGCAACAAAGTGTGCAGAATGGGGGTTTCCTCTTAGTCTCTTTGACTTGCGTATGTTCGCTAAAGCTTACTTAGACCGAACTGGGCGAATTGTTGCCAAATTTTCCAATAATGTGCCCGGTATTGACTGGGCCTACTCGGTTTTACGACGTCATCAGAATTCTTACAGTCAGCGTGTTGCAGCAAATATAAAAAGGGCTCGAGCTGGAGTTTCAAAAAAAACTATAGAAGAATATTTTAAACATTCCCAAACTGTTGTTAAAAACGTGCCTAGTAGTAATATTTTTAACTACGACGAGTCAAATTTAAGCGACGACCCGGACAAGAAACGCTATATATATCGACGAGGAGTCAAGTATCCAGAGAAAATAATAAACTTTTCCAAGAGCTGCACGTCTATCATGGTTTGTGTGTCTGCAAATGGTGTTCTTTTACCACCTTATGTGATATACAAGAGCACACATCTATATGACACTTGGACGGAGAGGACCGTGTGGCTCACCGTGTTGCAATGAACCATGTTGCTCACGTGGAACTAGATATAACCGAACTGCAAATGGCTGGATTGTCAGCGTAACATTCCGGGATTGGTTTATGACATGTTTTTTGCCACACGCGAAAAGACTAAACGGTCGTAAAGTGTTATTTGGAGACAATTTGTCGTCTCATATCGATGAAGATGTGTTACGATTATGTGAAGAAAATGATATCAATTTTGTTTGTTTGGTACCACACTCCACCCATCTGCTTCAGCCTTTGGACGTAGCATTTTTTCGTCCGATGAAAGAGCCATGGCGAAGTAAATTAATGAAATGGAAACTTGAAAACTTAAGGCTGACCACTGTTCCAAAAGACGCATTTCCGAATCTCCTCAACAAGACACTTCTAAGAATGGACGAAATTAAACCGAAAAAAATTGTGGTACCCCCGTTGGATAATGAAAACGGTGCCATCAAACGAAATCTTATAAGTGCATTTAATGCAACAGGAATATTGTCGTTTAACCCTGATCAGGTGTACAAGCGCTTACCATCTGATGATAGTAACATTGAGGCTGAAACTGAGAGCGTTCTAACTGAAGTATTAAGAACTCAAAGATTTGGAGAATCATCCCATACTGTAAAAAGAAAGAAAATACTAAATGTTGCTGCTGGAAAGAGTATTTCGACAGCGGATTTAATAGATGACCCCTCGTCAAGTGTAGAAAAAAAGCGGAAGACAAAGAAAACTAATAAGACGATTGACACACCACTTGAAGAAAACATATCTGATGAAAATGAGACTGTAGAGGAAACATTCGAAGAAGAGGAAAACGAGAGAGAGCATGAAGTGGAAGAAGATAATATATTGACCGAGGGTCGTTATGTATTGGCAACATTTACTTCTCAGCGAGGAAAAGAAACATATCGTTACGTATGTTACATTAACGAAACCACTCCGCTGGTAGTTACCGGCTTAAAATCGTGCCAAAACAAAAAAACATTCAGATTAATTAAAGACGACATTTCTGAAATTGAACAGTCTGCTATTGTTGCATACCTGCCTATGCCTACCTTTCAAGAAGGGACTGAATTGGTCGTGTTTCCACACGAGATCAATGTTAATGAGGTTTAGAGCTTAAGAATTTGATTTTCTGTGTTTTAAAATGTTAATTTCAAATAAAATTATAACTAAAACATTATTTTTGTCTATATCAAAGTCACCCCAAGTGTTTTAAATAGCTTTATTAAAAAAACCTGCGGACAGATTTCAATTTGTTTTTAAATTTTATGTTCATTTTGGGTTTACTTTCAAATGACATGGAAATAAGCATGGTGATCAAAGTAACCCCGATCAGTGTATAAATTTGATCAAGTGGTTTAATTTTTTTGTCTGAAAAACTAAATAAATTGATAATTTTTTAAGTTAAGTTTCTGGTAGAAGATAAAAAACCGACATTTTTTTTTTTTACGTATTTTTCTGCCATTTTATATAAAAGATACAGAATTTTTAAAATAAGAATTGATCAAAGTAACTCCATTTTACGGAACTACCAATTTTTTCTTATTTTAATCAAATCCATTATGTTCACTTTCCTAGACTTAGTCCCATTACAGGCCATCCCATTACAGGCCGCGGAGCAATGGAGTAGCATTACAGGCCGCGAAATTGTTATGCCGTAAATGTAGGATTGAACGGTGCCATTACAGGCCGCGACGAGAAATTGGCAATAAAAACTATCAATTATGATTAATTATTTATTATAAAGTTTATTATAACATACATACATAATTATTTATATTTACAACATATACAACATTTTACAATTTTGATTAATTAATTAAACTAATTACGTTTGCTAAATATAGCAAAAATGCAAATATTAAAAATTAATTAAACTTTCTAATTTGGGAAGTGCTTGCTCTACATCTTGACTTTCTTGTATTTGCGACACTATTCCATTTATCCTCCTATCCATTTGAATATATTTTGCAGCACGCTTTTTTGGGGATATATTGTGGTCAATCCTTTGTTGAATAATGTCGTAGTGCCTTGAATCGTTTTTTAAAGATATAATTAATTCCATTAGATTTGGCTTCGACTTCCCAATATGCCTGTTTAGACGACTATGCCAAGATTCGCATACATTCGTCGTTCTATGACGTTCTTCATAGCATATCCACATGTCTTGCACTATAGAATTTTCTAACCATTGTGTCACAAAATAATCATTAAAGTCCATTATTTCTCTAAAATTGGGGGAGCTTTCCATTATATACAGCCAGCCATCGTCAATATATTGGGAAGGTAAATGAGCTAATGCAGCTGTAAGCTTTATATGCTTCCTGATGTCTTTGTCTTCCCTGTATCTTTTAGCCAATCCCAATTCTTGCACTTTTCGCCATATGCTTTGGTTAAAGTGAAAATTGCAACCTTTGAGTTTGCAATCAGGGAACATTTCTCTGCACGCTAATATTGTTGACGTTTCAAAATCTATCTTCATGCTCCTTGGGTTGAAATTTGGAATATGTTCTTTCATTAACGTGAACAACTTTATGTAGGTGTCTTTTTTTCTGTTAGGTAGTAACGCGTACAACGCTGGTCGTACACTAGTCGTTTCTTCGGTACTTTTTAAATCCACGTGGAATGTATATAGTTGATCAAATAATGAGTTGCAACATTTAAATGTACCATCCCCAAAAATTGTATTTTTTGACGATAATCCCTGTATACCCAGCTTACTTCCAAAGCCGATAATTCGATCTGTCGTACCTTGATCAAAAATTGTGAAATTCTCTTCATCTTCAGTTTTATTTATATAATCGGGAACTATAAATTCTGCTCTAGTTTTTGGTAACGCAGGTACCCCTAGAGCTTTATTTCTGTGTCGGTACAAGGATGATTTTACAGACTCATATGCTGGCATTTTTGTAACAAATTCCAATCCACTATCTTTAATTTGATGAAATTCTTCTTCATACACTTTTGGTATGCATGTCATTTCCTGTCTGGCACGTTTTCTACAAATTGATTTGCACTTCTCAACATCGGTATATGCAACGTTAGGTATTACTAAACAATTGTGTTGACTGGTGCGGATAACCTTATTTTCATTGTTCGTTGTAATTCTGCCGCTGCATTCTAACTTTGAATTGCTATTTACACATCTCCAGTTTTTCGTAAAATTTTTGTTAGTCCTCTTCAAACAATATTTAAATCCTTGATAGAGAACTTGCGGATTTCCCCTTGCACTCTCAATAATTTCAACACAATCCATTGCAACTTTAATTTTCACACTGTGTTAACCGTATTGAAGTTCACTACGTACTAATAATTATACTAGTAACTACTTAACCATGACAACTTAGAAAATACACCTATTGGTCGGAATGTCGTCATTTTGTAATTATTAAGTACAGGTAATAGATATGACTAATGACCTATTTCTGAGAAATATAAATATATTCCGATTATCTAATTCCAGATTTTGCATTTTGTAATCGCAAATACATCAATACACACAAATGGATAAGGCATTAGGATTAGGATTATAGGATAATAGGTTATTAAGAGTTTCTGGATGTTACGCACATTAAAATATTGTTGAATGTGAAAGAAACTTGATTATCTAGGGTTTTTCCTATTCCGCATATTGTTAAATCTATGGGAATTAATGAATCATCGCGGCGGCCTGTAATGAGACTCGGTTTTTGGTCAAAAAGGGATGCGGCCTGTATTGGCACTGTTTCAGGTAGTTTTCAAACGCGGCCCGTAATGGGACGGCCTGTATTGAGACTACACGCTTTCCTATACCTAAACGTAATCGCTCTTGAGATATAACATTGCATTTAGAAAATTTAATTATTTGTACCGTGTTGATTGTTTACAAACAAAAGTTGAGTATGTGAAGCCAATTGTTGATAATAATGATAACAAAATTTATTTCTCTAATTGCACATTCATATTAGAACTTGTAATAAGGGTTTAAAATTTCGCGTTTGAACTTCCAAGTATTTAGATAACCTTCTTAGTACACCTTCGTTCGTTGCACGACTAATCGTTATCGCAGAGAGAGAATTGAATGTATTGCAAACTCTCAGTTCACAACCTTTCTTTGAAGGCTTTACACCAACTGAATTCAAAGTAGAGCTGGATTCAACACTATTAGAATCCGCGCTTTTGTTTTCAATGGTTAAAAACTGGGTTGCCGAATTTAAGCATGGTCGTTTGAGCACAAATGATGAACACCGTAGTGGAGATTCAAAAACGGTTACTGCTCCGGATATAATTGAAAAAGTCCACCGTATCGTCTTGGATGACCTTCGAGTAAAAGTGCGCGAGATAGCAGACATTGTAGGTATCACAAATGACAGTGTTCACAGAATTTTAAGAATTATAAACTAAAAATTATTCGGCGCGTTGTGTGCCGCGGTTATTGTTCCGCAATGCGTTTTTCAAATGATCTTTTTGTTTGACCAACATATATCTTACCGCATCCATATGTTAACTTATAGACTCCTGATTTCTTATTTTTATCTGTGTTTATGTGGATGCGGTAAGATATATGTAGGTCAGACAGAAAAATCGTTTGAAAAATGTATTGTCGAACATTGTTCTTCGTTTATAAATAAATAAAAAACAAAATTACACCTTGGCTAATCATCTATTAAATTTAAATATTTTAAAATTCTACATTTAGAAAATAAAGGCAATAAATTTAATTTACTGGAAAATTTAGAAACTATTAAATTAAAACAATCACCAATTTTACTTAATGATCAATTAGTTTTAAATAACTCACCTTTGTTAAATTTATTCATTTAAAATCTGTTTAGACGATAATAGAAGTGTACATTTAGTTGATTAAAACAAATCTTATGCGTAAACATGTTTAGTATATAGTATAACAGTTAGAGCCGAATAGATGGACCACATTTTCTCACTACCTACACTATTTGTGCAAATTATTATTTCGAATATACCTGACTTCAAATTCAAATTAACTCATCAAGAGTCTCCTAGGGAATACCAAAGATAAAGTTAATTTGAATTTGAAATCAAGTATATACGAAATTAATTGCGATGATTGTAATTTGAAATATATAGGCTAAACGAAATGACCAATAATAACCAGTTTTAAAGAAAACATATTACATATTAAATTCAATAGACCAGAAAAATCTAACAGCTAATCATTCTTTAAACACAGATCACAATATGTCGATTAAAGGGTTAAAACTTGTCAAAGCCATCAATAATCCCCGAGATATTGACGCATATGAAAGCATTCATGTCGTTAAAAATAAACATAATACGATTAACGCAGACAACTGTCCCTTCGCATACAGGTGTCTTTTTCATTCTTAGAAAAGAGGTAGAAAGGTTGAGGGCGTATGAACAGAGAATAAACACATGTGGTTGACTTTTTTTTAAGAGAGGCAAGTCATCGTAATTTTTAGTCAGTGTATACGTGGTTGCCGTGTAAAGTTTTTGCGTTATTATACAGAGAGATTCAAAAAGACTGTCATGGCCGCTCGTCTGAAAAATGATATCAAGTATAGATGTGCCACTTTTTTTCAATGGTGTTACAAACTTTTTCAGTGGTGCCACATAAGTTGTGAAAAATATCGTATTTTATCGTGTGCAATGACTTGCTTTTATTATTTTGTGTTATTTATGCTGATTTTATAGTTAATTATATCTGATAAAATTATAAGCAAATACTACATATTATCTTTTATTGAAATCACAAAAAAAATGTTAATCAATATTTATTAAAAAATACAAATTACAAATTAAACTCAAAATATCCACCATGACTATTAACACAAGCATCGACCCTTTTCTTCATGCCTTCGAAAACATTTCTTAATTGCTCCAGAGTTATACTTTATAGGCATGGAAGTGTAATTTCTTTTTAACAACTTGTTGGGCAGAGCCATACGATAAACCTGTAAAATTATAAAATGTCAAATATGCTTCAAACTGTATGTGATCAAATCCTTTCCTGTTTGTTGGGCTAATTGACGCAATGGCTTAGTGGGACTACGTTCCAAATGAGTGCTTACATCCTCTACAGTCTCTTGTGTAACAATTGATCTACGACTAGGTGATTTACCTTTGCAAACACTTCCTGTGCAACTGAATCGATCAACGACTCTGTAAATATGCCTGGTTACTGTGTCATTGTCAAATTCCTCATCCGCAAACTTGACTAGAAATTCCTGAAGACACAAACTCACAGAATAAACCCACGTGCCTTCTTCATTTTTTTCTCCGTTGCGAAAATAGGATTCTAAAATGAAATTATCGTGGTCCACAGTATAAGGCATTGTCAAATTAATCTAAAACATACAAATCAATTAAATATATAACTTCGAGAAATATTTCATACATATTTACTTACATCCTATAATGCAAACCGATTTTTTTATAGCCTTTAAAGACTTTTGTTGTATTTGTTGTATACTTATAATTATTATAATGAAAGGAAGAGAGATTTGAGATGAACGAAGTATCAATATATTAAAAAGCAATAATAACGAACGTCAATGACAGAATCGCAACTAAAATAACGGAAATTTCAATGTGGCTATATTCAGGCGCTAAATTGGAATACACTTTTGATATCGTCCATGCGGAAAACAATATTTTGTACGACAATCATTTTGGATCTCCCGGTATCTGTTAGCTTTACTGTGCCCTATGTGCGACACTTTGATTAGTGGTTTTACCTACTGATGATGGCAACTTAGTTGTCGAAATACGTATTTAGGATATGATCATTAATTGTGACAAGGTATTTGATACCTTTTTAAGTCATTAGTTTTATTTCTATTAGTCTATAAATTAGTTTTATGACACTTTTTTGTGATAATAGTTATTTACGATACAAGTGTTAAAAGTGCGATTTTATTTCACGAGTAAAAGTTTGCGACACGAGCGTTAGCGTTAAGTAAAAGCCGAATCAATTCAATTATTGTTGCTGAATTAATTACAATAGATCTTCGGGAGAAGGAGCCATGTTATCGCGGAGAAATACAAGAGCGAAAAAAGAAAACAGGGAAAATATGTCAATTCATAGAATAAGAGGATGGAAAAGGTGTTTATTTCTTAATAAAGGACATGATGAAGCATGTGTATAAAGCAATAGATGACTAATACAGTTCACGAATTCTCGCGATAAGTTCACTAGCACGGAAGGTCAACTGTCGCCCTGAGCGATGTTGGTCTGTCAGTAACAGTTCATCTTAACTAAAGAGGGTAAACTATTCGTAAACTTGTTTTTCCAAAGAACAGCATCCTTGTAAGTTTCTTTATGCATAGAACCGTTTTCATCCGTCACAAAAATTGACTAACACGTGAGGGGCGCTTAACAAGAGAATTTACTTTGTGCTATCACGAGAGGCGCCACACAGTGCCGGAAGCATACACTACAACGCGTTGGCTCACCAGAGAACGATTCGGGTTGTTTTGGATGCGCCTACGTCATTCTGTAAAACAAATTTCGCTCACTAGAAATGTATTAGTAATGCAGTTAAATAATTATACTATGTGATTCAAAAAATTGTTTATAAGCGGTGGCTAGGGACCGGAGACTAGAGACTCGTTGCCCACGGGCGTACTATTGAAAATTTCTATTTTTAAAGAGTTTTCAATTTTATTTATATAATTTGCGAAACAAACGGGTGGTGATCTATAAAATACTAAATACATTTCTATTTGTTGATTTTGTAGTTCAAGTTGAGTAAAGGAGCATTAGCATTAACTAGCAATATTTTCTCAAGGTTTTCTTCTGTAAAATTTGTTCTGTTAATCGACGAAGGATATACCTGTTGAAATCCTTAATTTACCCGCTAGTAAAGAGCAATAGAGCTCAGAGTTATAATTCAATCTCATACATCGGTAACATTTCTAGTACTATAGGAAAAGTAATAAAAACGAATGGGGCCCAAACTATATCATTTAATACTAACAACTCATTACAAAATGCTATAAAAAACAACAAAGATAAAACAAATTATAAATCAATCTCAGGGGTGTATAAGTTAACTTGCGAGGACTGTAAAAAGTGTATGTGGGGCAGACATGAATGAAAGAACACGAAAGAAATTATAAGGACAAGAAGACAGATTCTACTTTCTCGAACCATTGCCTTGAATACAACCATAAGTTCAACAGGAAATTTAAAACTTTACATGTGTTAGATAAGAGCAAAAAACTTAATTATGTTGGTAACTTTAGAAATAAACAAATTTAACAGATTATGGATAATTTTAAATGGCCAGCTAGACGTAAATAACTCCCCCCTACTCAATTTAAAATTAAAAATTTGAACGCCTCCTCTCCCCCACCCTCCAAGATTGATATAGTTGTTATTATATGTAGGTACTAAGTTGTACTTTGTATTGTAAATTCATCCACCTGATGAAGCCACAATGTGGTAAAACGTACATAGTGTAATTATATATTTCCTTTGAAACTAAAAAACAATTGCATTTTATTTTCTTCGTTAAAAGTTGTTCTCTTTGAGTGAAATACATCCTTGCAGATAGAAAACGTCCTTTCTACATCACAACTGGTTATAGGTGCATACTGGAAATATTCTTGTATTTCAGCGTATTTAGCAGTCAGATTTTGAGCCATTGTCCCCATATATAATTGCCGCAATGTTATTAAATCTGAATTTCTATTAAAAACTACGTGAAACTTTTGCCGGAGGCCAAATCCGAAGTCACTTGGAATATTATTAATTATTAATAGTCACATCTAATGTGGTTATTCCACCATTTAATTTGGGGTTTTAATTTTCAAAATAAGTGATTAGTTTTGGCAAATTTGCAAAGTGTTCCTGTAGAATGTACAATGGATTATTTAAATTTGGAACTTGTATTAGTTCCTTGCACTCAGAAATACTTCGAGCATCGTCATTTAAACATGTACCGAAATTTCGTAAACTATCGAAATTCTCTGCATAAAAACTGGTAGCTTCCAACCATGTTACCCATCCAGTTATAACTGAAGAGCGAGGCAGCGACGAAGACGGAAGTTTATCCCTGTAAAGAGCTACTCTCAATGGTGCTTTTCTGAAAACTTTTTGAAAAGCGGATGCAAGTCTATCAACTTCCGAAAAGGTGTCTGATATATTAAGTGAAGATTCTGTGAAAAGCATGTGCTACACAAGTATAAGTATATACTCTAAGTATATTTGTTCCTATTACATATGCGGTATATAGAATAGATGGATGTATTACACCAGCTTACAACATTTACCACACATTTCCTAATATGTCGACAGTTTTGTCGGAACTTATCCATAGATACTGATTTGAAAGATCGCTTCTAATGTGTTCTACTGCTTTCGTGTAGCACGTAGAAACATAATATCTGCGTAAAGTGGATTAATCAGGAACATTTCGAACAGTATTTTTTTGAGAATATTTTGAAGGTGGGATTGTTAAGTTTATTTAATGGAATATTTGCCGCCATTAAAGTTCCACAGAGTTCTCGGAATCACTGGCAATGGACATACAATCAGTATGACCCTTAATCCAAGTCGCCATTGTTTCACGATGCCATTGTCGATGTTGTTCCATATCATATCTGAAAAATTAGCGTAAACAATGTTCTAGATCTAATCTAATCTAATCTAAATTCTCTTCTACCATATAATGGCGTCGGGACGAAACTGTATTTTTATTCTAGGCGCCTACAAATTCTTTCCATCCTTTTCTTTCTTGCACCATCTTTTTTGCTTCTGTCCATGTTCTTTCCTTTGTCTTCAGTATTTTCGCTATTACTCCATCCCATTGCGTTTCTGGCCTACCCCTTCTTTTGTTTTTCTGTATTTTTGCCTCCCACACTTTTTTAGCTGGTCTTACTCCTTCCATTCTTTGCAAGTGGCCTCACCAACCCAGCTGTCTCTTTTCTATGAATTTAAGTGTTTATTCTATTTCCAGATCTTCTCGTATTTTCATGTTTCTAATTTTATCTAGTTTGGTAACTCCCCGGACTCTTCTCAGGTATTTCATCTCGACAGCCTATAACTTACTTTTTTGCCTTTCGTTTAAAACCCAGGATTCGCAACCAAAACTTAATATGGGTCTAAACATCGCTTTAAATATTTTCATTTTGGTGTCTCGCGAAATTTCTTTATTGTTTATGAATTTCTTGTTCATCATATAATGGAGCTTTAACGTTTTCTCTATTCTCTGGTTTAGTTCTACTTCTTGTGTTTCCTTTTCGTCTATTGGCACTCCAAAATATTGGAAAGTCTTTAACTTGCTCTATTTTTACCCAGTCGATTTCTAGATCTAAATAAACTAAAATTAAAAATGTATGCGTAAGTTATTGAAACTTAACGAAATTCACTATCTAATGCACAGTTAAAACACTGAAAAAAAGAAACTAACTCACCGTACTTTATTTATCTTACGAAATATAAATTAATTAACAAAATATTTTTTAAAAACACCACACGCAATCTACGCCCATGAAGAAAGAAATTTAACTATAATATTCAAGTAATTGCGTCACAATTCAACGACAAAGGCAAGTGTGCGGTTAACCGAATGAATAGTGCTATTCAATAATCGTAATTTCGGCCCGATGCGTCCGATCTCTAATTATTAGACATAAGAAGAATGGTTATCACTAGATTCGGCAAAGTGGGGCAAGTTTTAGCTTTATAAAGTTAGTACTTCCTACAATAGTCATTCTTTTCAAACAACGACAGCCATCTATAAGTTGGATCGGGTAATAACAGTATTACATTAATATCTAACAAGCTATACATTATATAAGTAATGTTATAATGTACATATTATACCAGACTCCAAACAATAGTAAATAGAGCTTGGATATTGGGCCAACCTTCAGAGGTGGACGCTTAAAAATTGACAAATAAAATAAATACTTGATTTCTTATTGGACAGTGGGCGTGGTACATTTCTTGATTTTATGTCTGGTTAGCTGTTAATGCATTAGTGTCATGTACCTATTGGAGTACTTATTAGAGTGTGGGCGTGGTACATTTCTTGACTTTATATCTGGTTGGCTGTTCATGCATTAGTGTCGTATACCACGCCCACTGTCGAATAGGACGTAATAGCAGTATATACAATGATAGGTAAGGGTTGGCAGTCAGGGGTGCATTCCAGGAGTGGCAATAGTAATTTGAAATTGGAAACAGTAATAAAAGTATTACATTAATACCTAACAAGCTTTAATGTTATTAATGTACATATTATACCAGACTTCGAATTATAGTAAACAGAGCTTGGACATTGGGCGAACCGCCAGAGGTGTACATTTAAAAATTGACTAATAGAATAAATACTTGATCTCTTATTGGACAGTGTGCGTTGTACATTTCTTGTATTTACATCTGGTTGGCTGTTAATGCATTAGTGTCATATACCACGCCCACCGTCGAACAATATGTACGATGGTTGGTAGGAGTCGGCAGTCAAGTAATAACAGTATTACATTAATACCTAACAAGCTATACATTATATATGTAATGTTATAATGTACATATTATAACAGACTTCAAATGACAGTAAATAGAGCTTGGACATTGGGCGAACCGCAAGAGGTGGACACTTAAAAATTGACAAATAAAATAAATACTTGATCTCTTATTGGACAGTGGGCGTGGTACATTTGTTGTCTTTATATCTGGTTGGCTGTTAATGCAATGTGTCATATACCACGCCCACCGTCGAACAATATGTACGTTGATTGGTAGGAGTCGGCAGTCAAGTAATAACACTATTACATTAATACCTAAGAAGCTATACATTATATATGTAATGTTATAATTTACATATTATACCAGGCTTCAAATGATAGTAAATAGAGCTTGGACATTGGGCCAACCGCCAGAGGTGGACCCTTAAAAATTGACAAATAAAATAAATACATATATATGGCACTGAGCTGTTATTAGTGAGCAACCAATATCAGACCGGCAATTAGGCTTATCTAGCTTTACGCCAGCCCCTTTTATCAGCGCGCCAATACGATGCGAGCAGCTCTATACGTTTTGCTACCGCGCAACTATCACGAGGTTTTGGTCGTGGTGTACTTGATCTCTTATTGGAGTGTGGGCGTGGTATATTTCCTGACGTTATATCTAGTTGGCTGTTTGTGCAAATGCCGTAACCACGCCCACTGTCGAATAAAACCTAATAGCAGTATATACGATACTTGGTAAGGGTTGGCAGTCAGGGGTGCATTCCAGGAGTGGTCATAGTAATTTGAAATTGGAAATAGTAATAACAGTATTACATTAATACCTAACAAGCTGTACATTATACAGGGTTAGTTAAAAGTATGGAGACGGCGATTTATTGTCGTTAATATTCATTTTAGGGAATTATGTTCAATATAAAAGTTTGTTAAGATATTTTGATCTACATCTGTGATTATTTGTTTTTTTTTCTTCAATTGTTTTTTTTAGATACGCCTGTTCGCGCATTTTTTTTTATGGGGACTGGTAAATTTTGCTCTTCCATTCCATAGTGGTTTTTTTCTCTTTACAATTATATTTTTGTTTTTTTTTAAACTCATTTTAATAACTTTTTTACAAGAAAAATTAAACAAAGTAAATTAAAGTAAGTGTTCAAATTGTCGTCCTTTTGTAGATTGTCCAGATTTGTAAATCTTCGACGTTATCGGGCTTATCTTTGTAAACTTTGTTTTTTACGTATCCCCAAAGAAAAAAATCTAAAGGACTCAAATCTGGCGAACGGGCTGGCCATTCAATGGTTCCTCGTCTTCCAATCCATCTGTGGGGAAAAACGTTGTCCAGATATTGACAAACATTTACACCATAATGTACTGGGGCGCCATCTTGCTGGAACCAGATACTGTCATTGGGCAGGTGTTCATTGTTTTCATGAGGATAGAGCGTAGCACTAGCAGGTATTATTTAATTTCGCAATAACTGCAAATACAGAGCCGAAGTTAAATTGCTATTGATGAAAAAGGGACCGATAATATGACCGCCTAGAATGCCAACCCAAACATTAACCTTTTGGGGGTACTGCGTATGGTGCTCCAAAAACCAAGAGGGATTTTCCGATGTCCAGTATCTGCAGTTATGTCTGTTTACTTCACCGGTAAGGCAAAAAGTAGTTTCGTCTTACAAAAGAATATTGTTGACAAAATTTTCATTATTATTGCAAATATTTAACATTTCTTCAGAAAATTGTAATCTCCTATCAAAATCATATTCCGTTAACTCGTGTACAAGGTGTACCTTACAAGGTTTATACTTTTCACTTTTTAAAAACGACACGATCGATGACTGTGAAATATTGAAATTGGCCGCTAATTGATTGGTTGATAAATGGGGATATTCAGATACAGCCAATAAAATATCCAGTTTGTTATCATCGCTTTTTGCTGCTCTAGGTCTACCACTCCTTGGCAAATCTTTAACGCTGCCCGTTTGTTCAAAAATTCTTAAAGTTTTACCAACAACGGATTTAGAAATTGGATTTCTATTTGGATGCGTATCATTAAATAAATTACAAACGTCTTCTAAATTTCTGCGTCTATCTCCATAACGCAACATCATAAGTATTTCAATTCGTTCATGTTCACTTAAACTCGCCATTGTTAATATTAACAGCAACAAATTGCACAAATGAATTATTTCTGTCAAAGATTTGACGTACACAATAACCACTGATAAAATTATGTCGCTCAAGTTTGTTTATCGCTACGCTTCTGTCTATCTGCGATGTACCGAACATCTGTTAAACACATGAACCGGCCTTTTCTTATAAAAAAGTTATTAAAATGAATTTAAAAAAAACAAAAATATTATTGTAAAGAGAAAAAAGTCTCTATCGAATGGTAGAGTAAAATTTACTAGTTCCCATTTAAAAAAAAACTGCGCGGACAGGCGTAACTAAAAAACAATTGAAGAAAAAAAAAATTCAAATATTCTCAAATGTAGATCAAAATATCCTAACAAACTTTTATATTGAACATAAATCCCTAAAATGAATATTAACGCCAGTAAATCGCCGTCTCCATACTTTTAACTAACCCTGTATATGTAATGTTATAATACCAGACTTCAAATGATAGTAAATAGAGCTTGGACATTGGGCGAACCGCCGGAGGTAGACACTTAAAAATTCTTAAATAGTTAATTGACGAAGGAGATACTTGTTGAAACTTCATTATAACGCTAAGAAATAAGTAATTAAACTTCTAGTTTCAAAAATTATTTTATTGTAAATACCACTACAATATTGTTTCTCCATACAATGGCTTCATCAGGTGGATGAAATACTGAACATGTACAATACAAGTTTGAATATTTATGTGAAAGATTTTCCACCACCATATCCCCAATAATTTTCACATAAATATTCTAACTTGCATTGTACATATTCAGTATTAATCCACCTGATGAAGCCATTGTATGGCGAAACAATATTGTATTTACAATAAAAGAATTTTTGAAACTAGAAGTTTAATTACTTATTTCTTAGCGTTACTTAATCTCTTATTGGATAGTGGGCGTTGTACATTTCTTGTCTTTATATCTGGTTGGCTGTTAATGCATTAGTGTCATATACCACGCCCACCGTCGAACAATATGTACGATGATTGGTAGGAGTCGGCATTCAAGTAATAACAGTATTAGAATAATACCTAACAAGCTCTACATTATATATGTAATGTTATAATGTACATATTATATCAGACTTCAAATGATAGTAAATAGAGCTTGGACATTGGGCCAACCGCCAGAGGTGGACCCTTAAAAATTGACAAATAAAATAAATACTTGATCTCTTATTGGAGTGTGGGCGTGGTACATTTCTTCACTTTATATCTGGTTGGCTGTTAGAGCATTAGTGTCGTATACCACGCCCACTGTCGAATAAGATGTAATAGCAGTATATGCGATACTTGGTAAGGGTTGGCAGTCAGGGGTGCATTCCAGGAGTGGCCATAGTAATTTGAAATTGGAAATAGTAATAACAGTATTACATTAATACCTAACAAGCTATTTATTATATATGTAATGTTATAATTAGAGAACGGACGCAATTTCCATAAAATGCAATCGGCAATTGGAATCGTGTATAACGTCGCTCAGTACATCCCAGCGTAATTCAATGAAGTATTTGTTTGACTTACTCGGACACCTGGTCTCGCCGCGATAACAATGGACAAGCCAGCTATTGTATTCCGAGAATATAGTGCTTTTTAAAGTGTTTTAATGAGCGTAGATAGAAGTGGGGTTTTTATAATGTATGTATTTTATTTATTACTTTATATTTCGTAAGATAAATAAAGTGCTGTGAGTAAGTTTCTTGTTTTCATAGTTTTAACTGTTAATTACATCGTAATTTTTGTGATAGATCCTGTTTAATATCGTTTGATTGAATCTATTTCTACCAATTATTTCGACGTAAGAGTGTGCATTGAATTTCGTTCACTTTCAATAACTTACGCACACATTTTTAGTTTTCATTTATTTAGATCTAGAGCATTGTTTAAGTTACTTTTTCAGACATGATATGGAAGAATGTCGAGAACGGCATTGTAAAACAATGGCGAGTTGGATTGATGGTCATACTGATTGTATGTCCATTGTCAGTGATTCCGAAATTTATTACAAAATCCGTAAAATATCGTCAAAAATTCGTCACTTAAGATCGCAAACACATCTGAACTCTGTAAAACTTTTATGGCGGCTAATATTCCATTAAATAAACTTAGCAATCCCACTTTAAAAATATTTCTTCAAAAATATACTGGTCGAAATGTTCCTGATGAATCAACTTTACGCAAATATTATGTTTCTAGGTGCTATACGAGAACAGTAGAATGCATTAGAAGTCATCTTTTAAATCAATACATATGGATAAGCGTCGACGAAACAGTGGATATGTTAGGACGCTGTGTGGTAAATGTTGTAGCTGGTGTACTACATCCAACTATTCCCTATAACTCATATGTAATAGCAACAAGTGTTATAAATAGAGTTGATGCGGAAACAGTTGCTGAAACCATTAAGGAGAATATGAAAAAAATGCTTCATTCGGACGCCACGTACAAAGAAAAAATACTTTTATTTGTCAGAGATAGTGCGGCGTATATGTTAAAAACAGGCAGATTATTGAAGAAAACATATCCTAATATGCTGCATATTACTTGTGTAGCACATGCTCTCCACAGAATCTGTGTATATATCAGAGACACTTTTCCGGAAGTTGATAGACTTGTATCAGCTTTTAAAAAAGTTTTCAGAAAAGCACCATTGAGAGCAGCTCTTTTCAGGGAAAAATTTCCATCTCTGTCACTGCCTCCCACTCCAGTAATAACTAGATGAGGAACATGGCTGGAAGCTACTAGTTATTATGCTGAGAATTTCGATAGTCTAAAACATTTCGTAACACTGCTAAAGGAGGATGCTAGAAGTATTGGTGAGTGCAAGGAGCTCACACAAATCACAAATTTAAAAAATCGGTTGTACTTTCTTCACGAACACTTTGGAAAATTGCCAAAACTAATCACTTATTTTGAAAATCGAAATCTCAAATTAAATGATGGATTAACCACATTAGATGTGGCTGTTAATAATTTGAAAAGTATTCCAAGTGACTTCGGATGTGGCCTTCGGCAAAAGTTTGAAGCAATTCTTAATAGAAATCCAGATTTAATTACATTGCAGCAATTATGTATGGAGACAACTCCACAAGACCTAACGGCTAAATATGAAGAAATAAAAGAATATTTCCAATATGCACCTATAACCAGTTGCGATGTAGAAAGGACGTTTTCTATTTATAAGGATGTACTTAATTCAAAGAGAACAAAATTGACAGAAGAAAACCTTGAGTAACTATTGCTAATCAATATTAATACTCCTTTACTCAACTTGAACGACAAAATTAACAAATAAAAATGTTCCAATTATAGAAATAAAATTAAAAACTTTAAAAATACAACTTTTCAACAAATACATATGTATTTCGTAATTTTATAGATCACCACCTGTTTGTTTTCCAATTATATAAATAAAATTAAAAACTTTATAAATACAACTTTTCAACAAATAAATATGTATTTCGTAATTTTATAGATCACCACCCGTTCGTTTTCCAATTATATAAATAAAATAATATTTTATAAATACAGCCTTTCGCTAGTACTGCACTGGATGGTAAGCGTGTCCGTTCCCTAGTTATAATGTACATATTATACCAGACTTCAAATATATAGTAAACTAGCGGATACCCGGCGTGTGCTACTGCGCTAAAAAACGGATAAACAATATTTTTAGTTTTTTCGGTAGGTGTGTAAACATAAAGATTTTTAGGCGTTCCAAATCTAGAGCAAGCAACATATAATTGGCCGTGCGAAAAACAGGAAATTTCTAAGTTCAAACCAGCAGCACTTAGCGATTGGCCTTGAGCCTTGTTGATGGTTATGGCGAAAGCAAGACGCACTGGAAACTGTATTCGCTTGAAATCGAAGGGTAAATCGGTTGAAATCATTGGAATTCGTGGTATCAGCACATCTTCTCCTTTACATTTGCATCTGATGATTGTGGCTTCGATTAAATTAATTTGGAGATAGTTTTTTAACAGCAAGTCTTCTTCCGTTGCACAATTTCGGTGGATCTAAGTTGCGAATTAGCAGCAATGGTGAACCATCTTTTAAAGTTAAGATGTGTGGTGGCATTTCAGAAGGTTCCAAAGAGTTAAGAAAGTCTATTGGATAGTTGGCAGCTTGTTCCTCATCTATAACTGTGTCAATCGATTTGTACTTCACAACTCCACACCTCCACACCTCTCCTAAACTTTATGTGTTCAGAAACAATGTTGTGAAGCACTGATCTCGACACGTCAGGAAATTCGTTTGAGAGACCTGTTACTGTGAAGCGCCTGTTCTCACGAATCTTCGCTTCAACTGAAGCCACCAAATCGTCTCTAATCAAAGAAGGGCGACCGGAGCGGTACTCATCATGAACGTTGTCACGACCATATTTGAATTGTCGTACCCACTTACGCACTTTGCTTTCACTCATAACAGTATCACCGTACACTTCGCAAATCTGTCGATGAATTTCTGCAGCAGACAGGTTCCTTGCTGACAAAAACCGTATCACTAACCGAACCTCACACGCGGCGGGCGAGTTGATAGTCGTAAACATTTTGAAAGCATAGAACAGAACCGTACAGGTTAGCTACAGAACTTAAACTGAGCAGATTTGTTCCCGAGGCATGCCGGTACACGACGCATGCGCTCGTTGCGATATGCGGGCGAACTACTAGTGTCTACAGCAAAACGGACCTTAATTAAAAAACACTCCTCGTATATATATATGTAGAGATAATTATTTCGTGACCTTTGTATGGTATGGTCACCTGTCATCGCATATAACTGATTAGACAATACGTTATGATGCACTGACACTCTTTTGTTGTAAATTGCACTGAATCGATGAATAGCTTCTTTTACTGATTCCAAAGGGTTGTCACGTTGGTTGACTTCGTTAGGAACTTAATACGATGCATCAACAATCCTGCGCAAGACCTTGTTTTAGACCGTTGCAGGATGGCAATACTGAAATTACTGGCGGACGCCCAAGGATGAATTCCATATGTCCAGACTGGTTTTACCATGTAAAGTAACAGTTTGTTGTTTAGGAATAGTTTCGCCTTGTTGAAAATGAACCAGTACGTTCGACTTAGTTTAAGCTCTAATTTCTTTAGCTTGGTGAAAACGAGCCTGGAGGGCTTGTGTCTCTGCGCAAGGTAAATGTTTCTTGAATAGACTTTAGTTCATTGGCTTTAATGCGCTAATTCTTCAACCGGTTTTAGATCTTGCTCAAGTTGGTTTGAAGGTTTCTTGATGCCGATTTAGGTTTGCCATTGGATACCAAGACTGCTGTAATATCAGAGAATCTCCACGCAATAGTAAGGTTGGTAAATCTACTATGTAGACAGGGTAGATAATCGGTTCAAGAGCACTCGCCTGGGGAACACCTGACTCTATAGGATTAATGGCTAGTGAATTTGTTGTCTTGTTTAATTAAGAAATGTCTGTCTTCTTTAAGCAAGAGTAACTGTATCTATACAACTGAACGTTAGACAATAGTGAAAATTTAACTTTTGTTAAAGCACAGGCTACTCGAAAATGACACCAATTTCTTTCACAAACAAACGCCGATTTACGGAAATTTTAACTTCCGTCAAATTATTTTTGTATTTTTTTAAAATTTATTTGCGTAGAGAAGTTAATGGAATAGTGTTAAATCGATGAAAGAGACTATAACTATTAGATAAAAAATTATACCGAACAAATATGTACTCGCTTTGCTAGCCCTCTATCGGAGGTCTTGTTAACTAAAATGACCAAAAGTTAAAAACCATTCTTGCGACACAATTTCCTCATCTGCAAATATTTTATAACTTTTCTTTTATATCTACGTGTCTCTAGTGTTTATTGTTCACTGCAGATGTATTTAAGTGTATTCTATTTCAATTTTTCTTGTCTCTCCGTAAATATACACATGTCTAATTTAGGTCAACTTTATTGTCGATGTTAAGTGTTTTCTGCACGCATTTTCTCATTTAACAGCTTGGCAGCCTTGTTAAGTGATACTTTCCATTACCTCGTTATTTATTTTCCGTTCCATCCTTTTCTTCCTATCCGTCCCGTTTTTATTGCGAAATGGCAATTAGATAGTTTTGTGGAAAGTAAAAAAAAATTACGAGCTATTTCCAAGAAGTCCGGAAATTCTCAATAAACAGGGATATGTTGTTGTGACAAATTACCAATTGCGAGATATACTGTTTACCGATGAAATTGAATTTTCCTAGAATTCTTGTTATACAGGGAATTCAAAAATGCTTTGAAGGTTTCGTAATATTGAATACATTTTTATTGGTTAAACATTAAAAAATTACAACGACAACATCTTAATCTATAACTCTGGGAGTTCTTTTATTTAAAAATCAAATGGCGTAAGTGGCCTCCTTCTTCTGCTCCACATTCTTCTAGCTTTCGCACGAAATCATCTATCACTCTGCCCAGCATCTCCAGTGGAATCGCTTCAATTTTGATTAAAACTTTTTGTTTAAAATCTCCAAGATTACGGGGGTCTATTATTATTAGTCTGCGTCTCGAGATCAGGGTATTGAAATGTTACGTGTTCCCGGTGCTGCTGTACGGGATGGAAGCCTGGACGCTAAAGCAAGACACTAACAAGCGTCTAGAGGCATTTGAAATGTGGGCATATAGGAGGATCCTGAAGATAAGATGGATAGATAGGGTTTCGAATAGTGAAGTACTTAAAAGAATTGGGAAAGAGAAGGAAAAATTGAACACAATAAAGATAAGAAAACTACAATATCTGGGCCACGTGTTGAGAGGGGAAAGATATGCTCTGCTACAGATAATTATTCAGGGTAAGATACAGGGAAGAAGAAATATAGGAAGAAGACGTATTTCCTGGTTAAATAATTTGAGACAATGGTGTAAATGCAGCTCCATTGAACTATTCAGAGCCGCAGCATCAAAAATGAGAATAGCCGTAATGATAGCCAACCTTCTGAGAGGAGATGGCACCTGAAGAAGAAGAAGATTATTATTAGAGAATACAATCCCGGGATCCCGAATCTCGCGATCTCGGGATCCCGGCCGGGCTTTGATCCCGTAAATCCCGGAACTGTGCATGGGTAATCTCGCGATTTTCGGGATTGCCAGTTTGCATTCCGTAATCCGTTGCGCATTGACAATGACTTTACCTAGATTATATTAAGGGCACTTCTTACATAAAGACAAAAAATCAACCTTAGGTACGCCGTACGATAAAAGAACTACACAGGTACAGCCCAAATAACATGTAACTTAGAAGCGACTTCCCCTCCCGGCACACTTCAATACAATACTATTAAAGTAATTCCCAACGGGCCAACAGGGGAATCACCCGATCACCTCATATGATATATCATAATATTGTTGCGAAGGATTCCCCGTCGGGGATTTCCTGTACGAAAGTATAAATACGATTATTAGGATTTACTTTTTTCATTGATTATTCTACCAGCGACAAGATTACGCAGGTTACGTCATTTAAATTTAAAATTCAATTAACTGAAAAAGTTATTTTAAATGGCGGGAGACTTTGTTCAACATAAAAAAAAAAACGGTGATACGTCGCCAGGGTGGAGTTATCTTTTAGTTGCGAAAGACGGGAATAGTGCTAAATGTAAGCGATGCTCTGCCATTCTCAAGACTTTGGGTGGATCGACTAAGGGATTACATACACATTTGTCATCAAAACATAACATTAAGATTTTATCTGACGTTAATCGTTTAACAGCTTCAACAAGTCAAGATTCTGAAAATTTGACCACAGCACCGCCGCCAGCTAAACGAAAGTTAGAAGATTATTTTACTAAAAGTGCCGATGATAGCCTGGATGCTGTTTTGGCAAGAATGCTTGCATTAGATGGATTTCCATTCAGTGTATTCACAACATCAGACGATTTGAGAAAATTGCTTTTAGCGAAGTACACGGATTTACCAAAATTCGCCGTCACAATTCGAAAGCGTGTTATGAATTACAGTGAAAAAATCAGAAAGCAAGTAACTGCAGAATTAAAACATTTGAAAAGTGCAAGTGAAAGATTCAGTATATTTTTCGACGAGTGGACATCAACGTACATGGCCGGCAACGTTCATTCATATAAAAAGATTTGGAGCATAAAACTCGTTCCTATTCATGGAAGTATGACGCCTGAAAATTGTCTTCGTATATTGAAAGAGCGTCTAAGTAAATTTGATATTTCCCTGGAAATTGATATCGTGGCTACTGTAACCGATGGACCGAACTTTAGGATAAAGGTGGGACAGCTAATTTGCACTTAACAACAACTGTGTCTCGCACATGGTATCAATTTGGCCGTCTGTGATGTGCTTTATAAAATAAAGAATTATTTTCAAGACAGGCAAGACAGCCCTACCTTAGACTCATATGATACTGTAAATGAACCAGCTGTGACTGCTGATTATATGAACGATAGCGATGATGATGACAATTTAGAAGACTTAGACTGTCCAGAATCAGGTTTAATCTTAATGTCACAAAATAAACTTGCGCGAGAACACATACCAGAGTTAACGAAAGATGAAAACATTAATGAGCTGATAAAGAAAATCCGTAAAGTTGTAGTGTATTTCAAAAGATCACCATTGAAAAATGTAAGAGTACTTCAAAAATATGTGAAGATTGAACATGAAAAAGAGCTGTCACTTCTTTTGTACTGTAAAACAAGGTGGAATAGTCTTTTAACCATCCTGGAACTATTTTATCTTTTAAAAACCTGCATTCAAAAAGCTCTAATAGATCTCAATCATCCAATCCGTTTAGAATATGCTGATTTTGATTTGGTAAATAAAATTGTTGATGTGCTGACCCCAATTAAATTAACAGTAGAAGCAGTCTGTCGACGAGATGCTAATTTATGCACAGCTGATGCCGCTTTGAAATTTCTTATAAAACAATTGTCTAGCAAAAACTCAGCACTCGCCAATAAAATGAAAACATCCTTAGGGGAACGTATAAAGCAACGACGAAATGATGATTTAACTGGTGTGTTGAATTATTTACAAAATCCACGAAAAGTAGATGAAAATCAGTTATCGGATTTGGAATGGCTTGACTTATTTCCAGTTCCTACACAGGCTTTAGTGAGGGCGCAAATAAAGAGTATTATTAAAATACTAAATAGTTGAGATGACACGGAAGAGGAAGAAAGGTCAAGATGAGCCAAGGCAAGAAACCTCCCAACCCCAATTGACACTAAAGGAAAAGTTACAGCTGGAAATTAATAGGAGCATGGAATCCCCAGATCCTGAAGTACAAAATGAATCGGGGTTGATAAATAGTATTAGACGCGAAATGAGCCTGTTCGAAAATGGAGGAGTTCGTGGATATCACTTAGAATTAGCATATAAATATCTATTGTCTATTCCTCCAACCAGTGTAGAACCTGAGCGAGCGTTTTCAGCTGCTGCTTATGTTGGCAATAAACTACGAAGCGGGCTTGGAAGTCAAACATTGGATGCTTTGATGTTTCTGCGATTGTATTTTCGAAATTTTAAATAGTTTTTTGTGTTGTTTTTTTTGTTCCTTATTTTAGTATGTATATTGTGTATTGTGTTGTGCAACAATATTAGTAAATAATTTTTAAGAAATTACTTAAGTTTTTTTTATTTGAGCCCAATTAGAAACCACATAGTAGTCTAATCCCGGGATCCCGGGGTTACGCTTCAAAAATCCCGTAATCCCGGGATTGAAAAACATGCTCGGGATTATATTCTCTAATTGTGGATGACTCACATCACAGTATAATCAAAAATGAGACTTATATAGAGCCCATTCAATTTAAAAGTTGTATATTTTTGTGCCAACGATTTACGGAATATTCTATATAAGTTTACACATTTTTAGAATATGCAGTAATGCATTCCTATCAACTCCAGCATATTATTTTTTTATTATATTCACTATTTATGAGCGAATGTACCTCACCCGGTTTAAATTAAAGATTTAATTTTAACAAACAGGCTGAACTTTTTATTTTGAAAATATAAACAACGAAATATAAATCGCGAAAAATTGCAAAGAACTAATTTTCTTAATGCAAAAATTTCTTTTTGATTAAACAGAAATCCACTGTGCAATATTTATCTCGCAGCGCACCAACAAAACGCAAAAATTCGCGAAAAAAGAATCCATCGGAAAAAGAGGTAATTATCAAAAAAAAGCAAGGAACAAAAAATCCATCCCTTCCCGACCGAATTTCACGTGAACCGCGTAATCGCGAAAAATTGCCCCACACCACTCTCCAACATTTTTGTTTCTCCCATTGTTGGTTTTTTCGTCAGGGGGGGTGTCCAACGCGCTGATAATGCAACGAGAGCGTACACCATCGCTGTAAAAATAAACTTCACAAAACCTTTTGATGTCGGCCGCAAGAGAATATCAGAGCTTGGTTATGAAATAGCGCATGACACTATCATCATCATCCACCGTGTGTTTTTCAAACATGTTCAACGAGCCCGACGCGCACTGGCCTAGTAATTCTCGGTAATTCGTATAACAAACATTTAAGGAAACCGCTGACTGTCCGCTAAAGGACTTCGCGTTATTTTCCTGCAAATATAACTGTATTTATCACATTGTTCGCGCGGGGAGTTAGTGATTCGAATGAATTTAATTGGTGTCTGGTAACATTGCAATCTATGTTTTTAATTTAATATTTTTACCTCGCATTTTTTGATATTTTTTCCGACGATATCGTGCGAAAGAAAATCTGTAAAGAAGAGATCACGCACACGTGGCCAGCGTTTTAATTTTTTCGTTTCGGCGGCACGGAAAATGAGTGAAATATTTTCATTCAGTGAACGGTTACAAATCAAAATTCTGTATTTGAATTTTAAATTGATTTCCCCCTAAAAACAACAGTCATAAAAAATTACATTTGAAAAACTTTTTTCGTTTTGCCGAAATGTTTACTTTTAACCATTCTAGATTTGTTATTACTTCTTGTTATTATTAGGTCTGGAGAAAGGAAAAAAACGCCCCAAATTTTTTAAGGATTTTATGAAATTTGCCATAAATAACGTACAGGTAACCCCCGCATAACATGGTAGTTAGGTTCCTAAAAAAAACACCGTGTTATACGAAGCAAAGGTCTAATACAGAAAACAGGGTCAGGTTCCAAAATTAAAAAAAAATAAAATTAATTTGATTTTTCAACTAAAAGAAATTTTTATTTATTAAAGCAATAATTAATAAAAAGTTGTACATACATAGGTATTAAATAACGTCTTCTCCATTACTACTGGCTATCACCAGAGGGCGTTTTCTTTTTGGCGAAACCTTCTGCTCTTGGTTCAACAGCATCTCTAGTTTCTTTCTCTATTTTGTGCAAGAAATCTGGTTGTTTGCTTTTAGCTTGGAGATCTTTGTAAATTTTGCATTTCTGAAGTTTTTGAACATTTCAAATTTCTTCTTTCAAATGGAAGGATCTTCATTTAGAAAATATAACTTCAATTGTCCGACTAAATCAAGGCCTTTCTTTATGCTTTTTAGAATAAAATCTTGAACTTTATTCTTTTCATCGATACTATTATCCTGTGGATTAGTTTTGTTAATTCCAGATACCATTTCCAACAAATTTTCTACATCATTATCCTCTTCCACCAGTAATTCTTTAACATCTTCGACAGTCACGTCGTCAAAACCTTTTCTAGTAAGTTTTACTCTTGCATCAATTCTGTTTTCTGCTGGATCAATTAAATTACCGCTTTGAACCGCCTCTGACCATCAATTTTTCCAGCAAACATTCAACGTTAATGGTTTTAATTCTCTGATGGATGAGTTATGAGGTTTATACAATCCAAAATTGTAAAACGTTTCCACGCCTCGATGACTTCGATTTACTCGTCAATTTAATTCAAAATCCATTGCAAAGACATCCTGATGTAGTGAGATTTAAATTTAGCTATAATTTCTTGATCTAAGGGTTGAAGTAAAGAAGTTATATTCGGCGGTAGGAATATTATCTCGATATTTCTGTGACTAAAATCTTTTGGTTGGCTTGGTGCATTATCCAATATCAGTAGAATTTTAAAATTTAAATTTTTTCGTACAGTAGTTTTCTACGCTTGGAACAAAACAATTTAGAAACTCAGGCGCTCTTATTTGCAGTCCAATATAGAGGTAAAGCGCTCTTATTAAGATTTTCCATCGCATGAGGATTGAGGGATTTAGAAACTAGCATGGGTTTAACCACGTGATCACCTGAGACGTTACTGCAAATAAGTAATGTTACTCTGTCTTTTGCTACTTTAAAACCTAGAGAAAATTTTTCATTTTTTTAAATAAATGTCCTTTTGGGAATTTTCTTCAACAAATGCCTGCTTCATCGGCATTGAAAACCTAATATGGTGTATATCTAGCCTTGTCAATAATTTTTTTCAACTCTTTTGGCAGCTTCACTATCAGCCGCACCGGCTGATAGTGAGCGCACCGCTCTCTGCTTGTGTTTCCATGTATTGTAATGAAAAGCGGTTTCTAAAACGGTCGAAACAACCTTTACTGGTAACAGAATTGGGGTCAGTAGCAGATTCTCCATTTTTATTTTAGAAAGTTGTAGATTTTAAAGGCTTTATGTTTAATAACGTTGGTGTCCATTGGGATTAGTTTTTTTGAAAGAGTCCTTTTCATTTTTGCAAGATTTGGTGCTCTGGGTTGAGCCGTCATATTTGCAGAGAGTAGATAAGCGATGCCGGTTCTAAAACAAAATTTAAACATTAGGGAGCGCATGCGCCCCCAACGTTTCAGAGACAGACCTGTGTGTTTCACAGACAGGTCTGTCTGTTTCAGAGACAGGTCTGTCTGTTTTAGAAACACGTCTATTTCCAAAACAGGTCTGTCTGCTTCAAAAACAGGTCTGTCTGTTTCAGAGACGGGTCTATCTGTTTCAGAGACAGGTCTGTCCATTTCCAAGACAGACCTGTTTGTTTAAGACCCAGACAGACCTGTTTCTGAAACAGACAGACCTGTCTTGGAAATAGACCTGTTCCTGAATCAGACAGACCTATCTCTGAAACAGACAGACCTGTCTGTGAAACACACAGGTCTGTGTCTGAAACGTTGGGGGCGTTAGCGCATGCGCATTTACGTCTCACCCCTAAAATGCAAAATGAACCTCCATAAGAAAATACTTGGGATTTTGTTTTATAACCGGCATAGCTTATCTACTCATTTGAGCAATCGCATTATACGAGTTACTTTTTTTCGACTTTTCTAGAAAGTGTTTACCGTAAGTTACTTATCAGCGCATAATGCCTTCTACAAACATAAAATAAAATTTTACTAAAATCTAAAAGAAATTGCTTGCGTGTCTCATTTACAGTGCACAACAAAATAATTTGTTTATTCGAAAATAAAGCATAGAAAGTAAAGGTACATAGAACAAGCACCATTACTTAGAAACTATTACTTTAGTACTGTCAACAAAAGTGTACACTTCTAAATCTTGAAATAAAGATCGGAACAGCGTCGAACACCTCGAAGAACTCAAAACGCCGAAAGCGTTTCTCGCGTCGTGATCAATTTAATACTTGACCACAGCTTTCACTTAATCTAGATTGAGAAATGAGTGTCAGATATCCGCGTAGTAAAACGGAATACCGTGAAAGAGGCCGTGGATGCAGAAGGATGGCCATTACATCTAATGGACAGCGGAAATTGAAAGTGCGAAGTACCAGTTTGGAAACTTGGAGTACCAGCCCACCTAGTGGAAACAGGTATTTAATAATTTAGTAGTCATTTCACTCAAATACGTAAATTTAATGCACTTATTTGACTTATTAGGGAAAGATAAAGACATAAAACAAGTGAACTATAGCAGGTAATATGAAATTATTAAATTATTGATAAGAGATAAGATTGATATATATTAGGACGTGAAGGTCTTTTCCGCCTAATTTTTGTTTTAATTTACACTAATTTCAATGCATCTATTACAACAATTAAGCAATAATTCTATATCCTGGTAAAAATAACCTTATGTTTTCAACTAAAAATGTTGCAATTGCAGTTGCTTGTGGCACAATCTCTCTCTCTCTCTTTCTCTCTATATATATATATTTATATATATATATATATATATATATATATATATATATATATATATATATATACAGGGTAAGTTTTTTTGAATGTTTCATTGGGATCTCAGAAACTACTGGAGATAGAAAAACGCTTAAATGAGGAAAGATGCGCAGTTTTACGAGTTTGATTTAAAACTGCTTTTGTTTCTCCGATAACTTTCATGGCTTATTAGATATTCAAAGAAAACTAAATTTTACGATTTTCTTCAAACATGCTTAGCATCGTTAATAGTAATTTTAGAGAAAAGGTGTTCAGAAATAAGTTTTAGATAATTTTACGCCAAATAAAACTATGTAGCTAATTTTTTTTTTCGTTCACCATTATCGAGTTATGACACAAACTTTTGTTTTTTTAAATGGAAACCATAGTTGGTTTTGACATCATTAAAAAGCTTATTTTTTGCTGATTACAATTATATAAGGTTTGATATGGTTATTTTAAAAAATAAAGAGGATATAGACATTTTTATGGTTTTTATGGAAAGCAATTTAATTTCGAACTGATAAAATACAAACCAAACGAAAACTTATTTTGAAATCTTATGTAGTAATAAATGAAAACTATAAGAACTTTTATTAAGGGCACACAACATTATTAATGTTCAAAGATACCTCCATTATTATTAATACACAAATTACATCTCTTCACAACAGAATTTGTAGCATTGCGGACTTTACGCTTATCGATTAAAAGCAACTAAGACAGCTTCTCTTAAATCGTCGATTGTTTCATATGTTCTTTTGTATACTGTGTCCTTTAGTACACCCCACAAGAAAAAATCCAAAACTGATAAATCAGGGGATCTAGCCGGCCATTCAATGGGTGCATTTCGTCCTATCCATTGATTAGGGAAGTTCAAATTTAAATAATTTCTAACATTCAGTTGATTGTGCGGAGGCGCTTCGTCATGTTGAAACCATTGCAGCATTGCTCTGTTTCTTAAATTTAAATTATCTAACATTTCCTCGAAATCTTGTTGTAAAAAATTAAGATAACGATTGCCAGTTAGTGATCCATCAAAAATAAAAGGAGGAGGAACAGTTGATCCTATAACACCACACCAAACATTAAACCCAAATTTAATTTGTGGTCTCCTATGTTCAACGTGAAGTGGATTTGTTTGAGACCATATGTGCTCATTGTGCCTATTAAACATTCCACAATTTGTGAAACGAGATTCATCAGTCCATAATATTTTCATTGAAAAGTGTGGATCGTTTTGACACTGATCTTTAAGCCATCTATAAAAAGCTATTCGTCTGATGTTATCACCTTCATGTAACGTTTGTGATACTGATAATTTGTAGGGACGAAATTTATGATGCTTCAACACTCTGACAATAGTGCGTTGAGAGGAGCCCATTTCTGTTGAAATTTGTCGGGTCGATGTAGATGGATTCTGAGCGACACTTGCTAGTATATTTATTTCTATATCTTAAACCATCCCTTTTTTTGATTTTGGTTTATCGAACGAAGCATAATCTGCTAAATTATCCCATAATCTCTTAAAAGTAGGTAGCAGCGGCTGACGTTGATCAAAATAATTTTCAAAATAAACTTCAGCAGCTCTAGTAGAATTTTTCTGGCACTGAATGTAACATTCAACCATATCACGCTTTTCTACGTTAGAAAATTCCATAGCCAATGCAAACTTATGATTAACGGCCGTTTGCACCGCTTATAGTTAAGTTACAATTAAATTAATTAATAGTTAATTGTCAATGTTGTCAATTAACTTGACTTAAAAGTAAAAATTAACAGCTCTCACTTCTGTGACTCAACGTGAAAGCAATGTTAGTATATTTATCTCGACTGCTCCAACGAACACTATTGTAACTTAAATTTTTCGTTTTTTGAATTACAAAACACTAAACATTTTTTTTTTTAAGTTTTTATCTTATAAAGTGAACAATCATAGAAATGTCTATATTCTCTTTATTTTTTAAAATAACCATATCAAACCTTATATCATTGTAATCAGCAAAAAATGAGCTTTTTAATGATGTCAAAACCAACTATGGTTTCTATTTAAAAAAACACAAGTTTTTGTCATAATTCGATAATGGTGAACGAAAAAAAAATATTAGCTACACAGTTTGATTTGGCGTAAAATTATCTAAAACTTTTGTCTGAACACTTTTTCTCTAAAATTACTATTAACGATGCTAAGCATGTATAAAGAAAATCGTAAAATTTAGTTTTCTTTGAATATCTAATAAGCCATGAAAGTTATCGTAGAAACAAAAGCAGTTTTAAATCAAACTCGTAAAACTGCGCATCTTTCCCCATTTAAGCGTTTTTCTATCTCCAGTAGTTTCCGAGATCCCAATGCTAAACATTCAAAAAAACTCACCCTGTATATATATATATATAACTAGCTCAATTATGTAAACTTTGAATATGCTAATAGTTAAAACAAGAGCGCTTCTTAATCTCATGTTATATGGTCGGTTCTAGATACCATACAGTTCAACAGGCATACATAAAACAAAAACAATTTCATAGAGTAATAAATAAATATATTCAAGACAATTATTGATTTCTAATACAAGATACAAACATGCACTTAATATACTATCTCAATACATCAAAGAATCTTAGGTTACTCAGTTAACCCCTTTTACTAATTATATATATAGTTGCTTATATCATGTTCATATGACAATTGAAAACTAGTCGAATAAAAACAAAAAAAAAGGAGGTTATAATTAGAAATTATTATACTAACAATGAAATTCCATGAATATATATTGTTTAAAAATGGTATTTTGCACTAAGATAACATAAGTTTAATGATATACTAAATAATATGGTTTAACAAATGAAGTATCTTTTAGAAATTATACATATATAGTTCCACCTGGGAATACCTGTTGTTAACGGAGAGCATGAAGTTTTCAGGACTAATATATAAAAGGTTGTTCAGGAAATACCAGGCTGGCTCTGTAAAGATTGGTCGTTTGTGGTACTCTTTACGTAGGACAGGAAGGTTTCCTTTACAAAAGGCCACTTTAGGAATAAATTCTCCAGGTTTAATTATTTAGCACTTTTAAATGGTTCTTGGTTTTATAAATATGGTTTATTTAACTCCTTTACGCAAATACTTCCAAAACTGGCTTTTAAACAGGAAAATTCTTGATATTTATTACATTTACTATATCTTTAAAACGACATTTATGATTAAATTAGTCTTATATACTGTGTTTTATGAATTGATGAATTGATGCGTTGAAAAAAACGTCGTTTCCCTTACAAGTCGTGCAAAAATCTTCTTTAAAACAACTTTTGTTTTAGTGTCATAACTACCACAGGAAGCTGGTGGTAATTATATTTTTGTAAAATTTTGCTGTAAATCCAAATTATATAAATAAAGTAATTTTGCCCATCTTAATAAATTATTTTTCTGAATATTCCTCTGTGCTTTTTGTTCGTATGTCAATAGTGGATATTTCTACAAGAACTCATTTTTATCCTACTATAATACCCTCACGTGATCAAAGTTACATACTTTTTACAGGGGTTGGTCAAAAGTTAAATAAACAATGATGTTCAAAATTATTTGTACATAAATATTTTAATAATAATTAGCTTTAGAATTCTTGATTTCACGCGATATTAAGTTATGATAAATTAATAAATGACCAAATAAAATAAATAAGCAAATAAATATATTCAATTAAGTTCGGTATCATTTGATAAATTCTTGGAATTTTTGGTTTTTTATATTAAATATTTTAAATATTTTCAAATTAGTATGATATTTTGCGAAGTAAATGTGAATGTAAACATTGCTGTCTACAAATTACAACGTAAATTATACGAAATTTTATTTGAAAAATTTTTGTACACGTTGAGACAACATATTACTTAATATTTAATTAAAAAAAAAAATGATATAAAAAATCCGCTGTGCAATTTCATTTTTAATTTTAAATTATTAAAAAAAAAACATTCTGGGACCGCACAAAATACTCAGCTGTTGTATCGAGAGTTAGATAACTTACTTATGTATAAATCTATTCATTGTAAACAAACTGTATGTAAACCAAATACGTCTGCATATCCGCAAGCGAGACGGAATATATGAACGGTACATATCAGAATGGGCAGAGGAACTCAAAATTTATCTGTTTAAATTAATTTTTTCACCTTTTAAATAAAAATAAAAAATAAAACAATTGGCATATATTTTAGTAGTATAATCTAATAATTAAATTAAAAGCACTTTGATTCAGAATAACCTGTATGTGGAGAAATTAACTCAGAACTGCCATTTATAAATTAAATTGACAAGTTCAGAATATTTTTCAACCGTTTATGAATATTTGTCAGTTAGTAATGACTTTCGTATTTAATCAGCAACGAAAATAATATATGATTGAAATTTATTTAAGAAATGCCTGCAAGAGATGTATATGAAGATTCTCTAGAGGAATTTAAGGTGTAAGCTGTCTCGTATAATCATTTAAATACATCTATTCTCCGTTTTGTGCAGTTATTTAAGAATCAGCGGAGATCGCAGAAACTGTTAGAACTGTTAGAATTACTGTCTTTCAAACTCATTTATCAAATTTATCTTCAAAAGATTAGCATTTTCTTTAACAAAATCCAAAGTTGACTAGAAAAGAATTTCTTACTGAAGAGGAAGTTAAAAATATATTTGAATGTCTACGAGCTCCTGAAATTTTAAATCCTTTTACGAATGTTATTCGAAGCAGATAAAAATTATTTCTCCAAAAATTAATGAGTTTGAAATTTTGTCCATGAAATTAGACCTTTGATACCGAAATTCTTATTTTATGTACTACATAAAATATTTATTTCTGTTTCAAAAATTAACATTACATAAAAGTTATTTGTAGCTACATAAAAAAAAATGTTCACATTAATCTCACAACCCAATCTTATAATCATTCTAAAATGCAAATTGTACGAAATGAATATTTAATTGAAACAGAAGTAAATGCCGTACGAGAAATGCTATCGCTGGCGAATGCAAATGAAAATTCTTATTTATATTCACCGTACGTATTCGGAAATTCTGTCTGCTGTCTTATACATACACACATATATACGCATCAACGTGTTTTTGAGTTTTTCGGTTTCATTTCGATAAATAAATATTAGATTTCTTGAATAATTTTGAGTCCATAAAATATTTATATGTGTATATGCTAGGGATAGTGCCTGAAGGACCGAGAAATTTTTACGAGTAGCAGATGGAAATTATTGATATTGTAATTGAATGATTCGGCTTTTACTTCACGCAGATTCATAATTTAAAATAGAAATAACACTAATAGTTAAAATTTGCACTTCATTAATATTAGTTCGTAAATCGACAATTGTTTCGCCAGCACAGTGGCTTCATCAGGTAATTACTAGAGTACGTTACAAATTAAAATCGGTATACATTAAAAATATGAAATGAAGGAGGTTAATATGAGGGACAAGCTGAAATTATTAAGAATAAAAAACACGGCTAATATTTTCTAGGATTTTATTAAAGTCAAAGTAATTCGCTTTAATAATGATACACTTGACCATTTTTTCTTGTCACTGTTTAAAAGCGCCCAACCAATCCTCTTTCAGAATACCTTCAAAATAAGCGTGAACCGCGGTATCAGTCTCTTCTTTAGACGAAAATCTTCTACGCCGCAAATTGCCTTTTAGCCCCAAAAAGCAGATAAAAGTCATACATCGGCGGACGTCCGATTACTTTTATATTTCTTTCAGCCAAAAACTCAAGAGTTAAAACTGCCGTATGGGACGATGCATTATCATGGTGGAGCATAATGTCCTTGTTTGGAGCTCTACTGAACACTTCAGGCAAGAATTTTCAAACCGTCTTCCTATTACGACCAACATATATTTTACCGCATCCACACGTTAACTTATAGACTCAGAATTCTGATTTTCATCTTTTCTATCTTTATTGTTTTTAATGTGTTTTGATAAATTATTATTTGTTTTGAAAACCGTGTTTATATTAAGTTTTTCTTAAATACATTAAAATATCGTCATTAGGTTTCTCAGTGTACGTTCGTAATCTAAATTTGGAATTTTTCTTATCCTTTATTACAGGATATATCATGGAGATAGCTTTCATAAATAGTTTTTTTGTCAGCTTTGGAAGAGAGAAAGTTTGGAAACCTGCTAATTTATATTGTATGAGATGTGTTGACGAATTATGTATAGTTATGTCTGTATGGAATTCTTTATGGTAAATGTTAAATCTAATTTAAGAAATTTGTCTTAGCGATGAACCAGATTTTTAATACAATCTTCATAGAATTCTGCCGCCTGTGAATTAAGCCATGTTGTAATGCTGTTCTGCAGCTCTACATCACTCTCATGCCGTCGGCTTCCAACCTATTTCTTCATATTAGGGAAGACATGCTAGTGGCTAGGAGCCAAATAAGGGCTGTAGGGAGGACTAAACACTTTCCACTGAAAACTGTCCAGTAGGCTTACCGTGCGAGCGCAGGTATGGGAGCGGGCGTTGTCATGAAGAAAACCGATCCTTGAACTTAATAATCCACGTCGCTTGTTCTGATATTCAGATAGCTCTTCTGAGCTTGACTTCAGTGTTTATTGTGGTATCTTATTCCAGTGAGTCTACAAGAAGGAAACATTTCTTATCCCAAAAGACAGTGACCATGGCTTTTCTCGCAGAAAATGTTTGACGGCACTTTAAAAGTTTCCTCGTAGACAAGCTAAGCGACGTACTGCATTGATTGTCTTTTGTTCTCAACGTTGATATAGGCGATCCAAGTCTCATCACCTGATCATAATAAATAAAAATTTCGTTCATAATTGCCTGAGTATTCGTTATTTAGAAAACATGCGTTTCCTGGTAATCACCCTGTATATTCGATTCTTTGATAATTAACAATCTTTAATAAATAGATTTTGCCTAATATTTTAATAAATTAGCCTTTACAAATTAATGCACAGTGAAAAGCAATGAAAAAAGTAAAATTTCGAAAAAAATGTTAATTAACGTTTTTAATGAAATTGTCCCAGTATCGAGTATTTTCACCTCTGCTTCTAATGATGGCTTGACATTGACGAGTCATATTCAAAATACGCGAGCTTATGTTATTCTGCTCCAATCCATATTTCCACAAGGCGCTGGGTTCGGATAATCTTGCAGGCATTTGCCAAGCATATTCCAGACATCTCTATTGGCTTGAAGTCTGGACTTCTTGCTGGTCAATTCATGGTGTCGGTTCCAACCACCTCAAAATAATTTTGAACTATGCGAGAACTGTGAGGTCGTGCATTATCTTGCATTAATAAAAAAAATTGGTTCGATATAAGGCGCGAATGGCACAACGTAATATTGAAGGATGTTAGTTATTTACCGATCAGCATTAACACTTCCATTGTTTAACAATTAGTCCGTATGAGCTGCTAAAGAAATGCTTCCCCACACCATTACAGAATCTCTATCAAATAATATATTCAGAATGTTGCATTGAGCATAACGTTCATTTGGTCGTCTGTACACACGAATACGTCTATCACAGTTATATAGACGAAATCTGGATTCGTCTGTAAAGAGAACTCGTTGCCAGTCATCCTGCAACCAATTATTCCTACCAAAATTTAATCGAAGTCTCCGATGTCTCTTGGACCTCGGGTTGGCAGACGACATACCTAAATTAGCTTCTCTTAGACGTTTACGAACTAACTCAAGTGCCATGAACTTTCTGTAGTTGAAATTGCAAACATCTGCTTGTAACGAATCGTTGCTTTAGAGCAGAAAGTCTCAAAAGGCTATCCTGGACACGGGTTGAGGCACCTTATTCCTGAAAAAAGCTTCACCCTAAACATCGTAACATGTCAGAAAATTTAGTACTGATCCAATGCTCTTTATTTGATGGTTTTCGGTAAGAAGTTCTGTCACCCATCTTGAGCAAAATTTGCGGTAACCTAAATGTCCAGTAACAAGCTCGTACAAAACTGTACGTGAGAAAAATAGGCACTCAGTTCTGTGATTGTGAATCGCCGATTTTCACGAATTTTTTCCTCGACAATACCCACAAGTTCGTTCGTCACAACGGTTGATCTTCCAATCCGTTCTTCATCATGGACATTAGTTCGTCCTTCTCAAAAGATACAGCACCATATTCTAACAATACTATCGCTCACGATATTTTCACCATAAACAGAACAAGGTTCACAATGAATATTAGCAGTTTTTATGTTCTTTGCACGCAGAAATCGGATAACAGCACGCAATTCACAGTCGGCGGGATTTTCAATTGCATCAGTCATTTTAAACGACCAAAATAGCTCGGAAGAATGTCCAAACGATTCTCTCGCTAGCACTGCTCACAGACTCACACTGAACCTGACTACACCGCAGGGTTGTGGTCGCGCCGATATCCCAATCCTCTGCTCACTGGGCGGAAACGGAACTTATTTTACGAATGACCCTCGTAATTATTTTAAATACACTTGAAACAAGTACGCAATTATAACTTTTATTTCACATACAATGCTTTTCGTTCATAAGTAATTTCTTCTGAGCGGCTTAAAATTTCTTCTGAATAAACGATTTCCGCTTCTCCAATTTTCATTTTGAAAACGAATTGCTTAATAAACAACAACATACAACGCAGTATTCATAACATCATTAAAAACTGACAAGTGGGTGTCAGTTGTGCAGTTGGCACTTGCAGATACTAAATACTTTTTTGAATGTTTAAAAACTAAAATTGAAGATTGGAGAGAATGTTTCAAAAACTAGTTTTCATGTCTATAAAAATACATTGAACTTGAATTTTTTTTCTGTTTAATAATAATCATTTCTTTAATTTCCCTTTTCATTGTGTGTTGTTCTTTATCAATTATCTGTGTGTTTTAAAAATCGAAAAAAATTCAATTAACAACAGAAGTGATATAAAAAATTTAAGCAGTATATACTATAACTTAATTATGTAACGATCTGCAATTTACCATCATAATATATGTTGCTGTTATATAATTATATATCTTATGTTATTTAAATATCTATACATTTGCTTATCGTGTTCACAGTTCCGTGTTTTGATTCCTGTCTGGCTGTCCGAGTAGGTTTTCGTGGTCTTCCTTCTCGTTTAAGGAAATGCCGACAGCTTAACATCTTACGTTGCTCCACGGGCGCATACATAATAATAACTCATGTCCTGCGTTTCCCTGTCTTTGTTGTCCATCTATTTTAGAATACTAAGGTATGATTTATTATTATTAAAATGGAATGTATCTTCTTTAAATAATTGTATCCATAGCAACTACAAATGTATATGTATGACATTAATATACTGTCATTTATATTTTATATTCCTTGAAAAAGCGTCATTTGCCGAAACATGTAGGATTGTTTTAAATATATACATTTTGAAGTAAAACGAGACCTTAAATCGCCAACAAATTGAATTTACCATAACATACAAAGGTCACGTAATAATTATCTTTATATATATATATATATATATATATATATATATATACATATATATATATATATATATATATATATATATATATAGTAAACCTAATCAGTAGGCGACTAAAGGTCTGTATATTACTTCAAAATATATGTATTTAAAAAACTCTACATGTTTCGGCTGTACGCCTTTATAAAGAGAATGCAAAATATAAAACTAAAAAAAAAACTAAAAAATATAAATATTTTATATTTTGTATTCTCTTGATAAAGGCGTACAGCCGAAACATGTAGAGTTTTTTAAATACATATATTTTGAAGTAATATAGAGACCTTTAATCGCCTACTGATTAGGTTTACCATATCATACCAAGGTCACGAAGTTATTATATATATATATATATATTTAGTGTTAATAAGAATTAAATTTCTTATTTATTTTATTGGCCGTGTCTTAATATTAAAATAATAGACTTTTTTATTGGTTTAGCGACCTTTAATGAATTTCAATGTTTTTCTCTACGGCGTTTCGACTCTCTTTATTATTAAGTCTTTTTCAAGTGACGATTTAGTCCGTTTCAAAACACATATTTGTGTACATGTGTAGTCGGACATGCCCGAGACCTTTCCAGGGTCGACCGCGTCACTCAGAATATTTTGTGTGTCTGAATGACGCGGTCGACCCTGGAAAGGTCTCGGGCATGACCGACTACACATGTACACAAACATGTGTTTTGAAACGGAATAAATCGTCACTTGAAAAAGACTTAATAATAAAAAGAGTCGAAACGTCGTAGAGAAAAACATTGAAATTCATTAAAGGTCGCTAAACCAATAAAAAAGTCTATTATTTTAATATATATATATATATATATATATATATATATATATATATATATATATATATACCAATCTAAAATATTTAATATCAAAACGTATCCACAAGCACTTTAGAGGTATCGTATCTGGAGTACTTAAGAAATTTTTTATCACCACATTAAGTTGAATAGATTTTTTAATATGAGCGTCATCATAAAAAGCGTTGTTCTAGTTTTTTTTTCCTGTCAGTCCTCGTTATGACACCGAGAACCGGCGAAAGCTTTCAGCTCTAGCAGTGCAATACACTATAAATTGGCGAATTACGTAAATGGAGTGGAACGAATTCATGCAAGGGAACATGAGCTTTACGTCTAAAACAAAAAAGCCCCGCTCTGATTTGGCCTAATATGTATGATGCGGCTTATCAATTTATTAGTTCTGCACTAGTTACTCTTAAGCATATATACACATATAATCTACATTAAGCAACCATTCTAGCCGAGGAGAAAGCATTTTAATTTAATAATAGGTTAGGCTAATGTATTTTTGCAATGGGAAAAATGTTTTAAAATGTATTAATCATTAAAAAAATTGCGTATTTTATAACAAAATAGCTACGTAATGGCATGCATAAGTTATTCTAAAAGTAATGAAAGCGATGCTTTTACGATCGTAAAAATAGAGCTCATAATAAGAGTATAATAATCTCTGTGCATTTTAATGCTCTAACTAAATGGTTGTTTAAATAAAGCAACCATAAAGTAGACTACGTTAGTGAAGAAATTCGCATGGAAGGAGTTGGACAATGATATATGACGCGGAAAAAAGGGACGAACTAAAAATTTAAGCCCAGTATTTAAATAGTAATTCTTAAACTTTATACAATTAATAATTTCTTGTGAATTCTAATTATATACATATTGCTGTGAAGTTTAAGTCAGTTGTGTAGGGCTTTAATATTTAGAATGTATATATATATATAGATTTTTCAAATTATAAGAATATAACTTTGGACGGCTCTAATGTTTTTATTTCACAACCTGCGGCAATAACTACCTGGCCGCTCAATACGATTATCTTTTACGCAAACAAACTGCTGAGGTCCGTAATGACAAAATTTAAGTAAATTGTAATTACTGCAATTTAGATGAAATAAAATTTAATAATAATATAAGTACCAACAGTTGTTAATTTGAATATATAGTTGTTATATATAGTTAAATAGTCATTAAATTACAATTTAGATGAAATAAGTGCTTATATTTATTAAACAAAATTTAAGTAAATATAATTAGGAGAGTTGGTATATATTACATCTAATATTGAGTCTATTTATCATTTATTGTTAATCTTTACTGCTGTATACATATTTGATTTTTCTCTCTTTACTTAACGAACATGTGGCGACATTTTGCTGAAAGTGTTAGTGATTATGATGTGGATAGTGATAATACTGTTGGGGCACGACAGAGAAAGCATATATCAGAAGATGCAAAACAGATAATTTTCAATGTCTATCATACCCTGATGGAAGAAAATAACGAACTACAAACCCAGAACATTCAACGAACGTCGCAATTAACCAAGGTACCTTTTCTAACAATATATAAAATAATTAAGAATAACGCAGAGCCTCGAAAGCAAAGAATTGACAAAGGAGCACCGAGAAAAATTGAAGAGCATGAAATTGATACTATTAGGCAGCAAGTATACTCCTTCTACAGAGTAAATGTTGTATCTACACTAGACTGCTTACATAAAAGAATCAGTGATGAGCCTATAAATATTCAGTGTTCTAAAGCAACCTTGTGGCGGACGCTAAAGAAAGCTGGTTTTAAGTTTGCCACTATAGACAAATGTCGCACAATTATGAAAAGCCCGAGGTTACAGAAACATCGATATGAATACTTAACGGCAATTAGAAGGTATAGACAGGAAGGACAATTAATATGTTATTTAGACGAGACGTGGTATGACACCCATGACACAATTTGCAAAGCTTGGGTGAATAGTTCAAGTATGTGTCAGTTGGACGGGCCGGTTTCGAGAGGGAAGGGAATAATCATTCTTCCTGCTGGGTCAGAAAAAGGATGGATCGGACAGCCGCTATTATCTGCTAAAAATGTTAAATCCTCAAGTTTAGATTACCATGAAGATATGACCTCATCTTTATATGAAGAATGGTTTTGTGACACTTTGCTGCAAAATTTACCAAAAGATAGTGATGGACAACGCTCCGTATCATTCTCGACAGCAAACCAAAGTTCCTACAAAATGTAATAATAAGAAAGACATTTAAACATTTTTAGAAGCAAATGATTTATATTTTGAGGATCATTATACAAAAAAAACAATTAATAGAGGTGATGAAGACAAAAGAATTTTTATAGGATTATTATGTGGATAACAGAGCCAAAGAAGCAGGACATACAATTTTGCGTTTACCACCATACCATTGCATTTTCAATCCCATTGAATTGATATGGGGCCAACTGAAAAATACCATAAGACGAACAAATCAAACACCGAAATTTAGTGAAAGCAGTGTAACACATAAAAAATGCTATGGAACATATAACTGCTGTAAATTGTAAAAATGCTGTTAAACACGCAATAGCAAAAGAGGACTAATATATGCGCATGTACAAAATAGTATCACCTTTGATTATAAATTTGCAATACGATTCAGACACAGATACCGATTTGCAAGACGACTCAATCACAGATGATTTATGAAATGCAGTAACACATAAAGATTTTATTGTGTATTACAAATAAATTAGCTTTATATATCTATATGTATCCACTACACATGTTGCCACACGATTTGTAATTTTTTCTTTGTATGTAAACCTAATGTACAAATATTTTTTATTATATACTTGAAATTAACAGCGTTTTATTATTATATTAGAGGGCCCTAATTTATTGTCAATACGGCCCCTAGATTCATACGTTGCAAATAGGTAAACCATACCCGTTCAATAAGGAGACCAGGTATAATAATTATCATCACAGAAGGTGGTGCACAGAAGGTGGTGCAGCATTGGAGCCGTTCAAAGTTATATTCTTATAATTTGAAATAAACTATACACATATATATCTTTTTTGACTCTTTAAAATCATGCAAATCTCAGGATTTCGGGTTCTATGTAACTAGGCCTAGCATCCAGTGTAAACACAAAGAAATAATACAAAAAGATTTTAAATAAAATTCATTTATTGTTTATACTTTAAATATATTTATAAATCATGTATTCAAAAATATAGCAAATCTCACTGATTAAACTAAATCAAATTACCACAATACAATATTATGAGGATAATTGAAAAATACATATATAGCTTGAAGTTTTTCGCAGATTTATAATGAATCTTCAAATCAGCACACTTGTGTATTTCACTTAGCCTAGGGGATCTAAACCCTCCAAATGCTAAGCTACGACGCTACGACTATTGATGTCACTGAATTATATTTGTTCAAAGAAAAGTGTGTTATTCTCCACACAATATAGATTTTAATTTGATCCCTATATCATGAATCTCTAATTGCAAATACGCAGATATCATAAGGTTATTTGCAGAACATTAGTTCCTGCGCTTTCACTTAGATATCTTGCATATATTCGATTATAACGTTGAATTTATAATTAATTTATGACAAATTAATTATCTATATACGCTTGAAGTGTTAAATTTTTGTATTTCTACAGACTTCAAATTATTAATCGCCGTGTTACTTACACATACCTCTATTCCTGATAACGATTATGAAATTCTTCAAGATACATCCTTGATTTTATTGAATTTTGAAAGAAAAAGAAATGATAAATTTATATTCAAATGAAAACGTTAAATAGATAGAAAATAGCCGATATGCGCTAAACAAATAAACAAACTTAAAACGCTTTAAAATTAATAATAGTATACAAATTGTATTGCTTAAATGTGAAAGTAAATTTTTAAACTATTCAGGATAGTCGCTCGCGATGGAATTCTCTTCTTTGGTATTTAACAGTCTTTTATAATTTCAGGGACGCTTGTTGTTTTTCAAACGTAGAAAAATCTTCTATAATCTTATCTTTCTCATGTACACCTGCTCTTCAAAATCCTGTGTTTTATGTCAATTTTTAATGTTTTTTTATTGCCCCTTAATCAATTAAATTTGGTTAACGAAATATTATTGTAGGTGTTCTTGGTAAGCTGCCGATCCTCGTATGTTTTGTATTTTTAACGTACTTTTTCACTTCTTGTCAAGTTTACAGTTTTCAGTATCTTCTTTATGCTTCTAATGCATTTGAAATCACAGTTATTAAAGTAAATGCACATTTAAATATATGTCATCGATGTTCTCATTCTTAGGTATTGTTTTACACATCTTCAATATTTCTCCATTTAGTAGTATATTATTAACCTCCAAATTCAAATAAATCTGCTCGTCACTTCTTTTATTTACATAGTCGACAATGTATACACTTTTACTTTGGGGATATCATGTATCATTTAAAAAGTTACTAAACAATTGCAATATACCTTCGAAGGTTACAAATATTATTTATCTATTTCCGATGACTTCTTGATCTAGCTTGTTCTAATTTAATTAACATTAGATACATTACTTCATATTTATGAACGTAAATACATTCAATTGTCATTAAAATACACCTTAAACTATATTCATATTAGTTACAGGTGTTTATTATTTTTCAGATTACATTATGTATGCTATTGTCACCGTATGAGATTATTTTCGTTTATTTGTACTATTGTAAACAATGGATATTTCTTAAAGAAAACTTACAAATTGCACACTGCTTATGAATTTTGAAATACTAGAAATTATTTCTTCTAATATTCCATTTATTTAGTTTTGGTAGGTAAGCATGTGTTTTCACTAGATGAAGCCATAAATATTGTTAATTCCTAACATAACCTATAACCTATTGACATTACATTCAATATTTAATACGTAATATAAATATATATATATATATATATATATATATATATATATAGGTGTATTCACAATTCAACTTATTTTGAGAACGTTTCATTGCTATTCATCTTCCATTTTATTTATTTAATTATCATTAAGGTGGAATACGCAGCAATGTGTATATATATATATATATATATATATATATATGTGTGTGTTTCAACTGGATTCCGTGCTTTCTTCCGCGTTTCCACTGTTTGGTCTTCGTAAAGATCGGTGCTGGTTTCTGGACGACGTTTCGGCAAAATCACATTTGCCATCTTCAGGTCTGCGATAACTGTCTGCTTCTGCTTCTGGTTACTCGTAAACTGACACGAGTAACCAGAAGTTCCAGCTCGACTCGGGCTGACTAAAATCAGTACCTGGAGGTAAAACGCTGGGGTAATAATAGGCGGTCGGTGCGTAGCGCCTAGCCACTTTACTATCCTAGTGTACCGAATGGCTCTAATTGTAACAAGTCTAACATGTTGTTACCCCAAAGGCTTGCAAGACCAGTTGCGGAGATTATTATATCATAATATTAAATTTTACATACCTTCTTATATCGTTGAAGCTGACGTTTGTCAAATTTTAAAAATTTCTTTGCTTAGTATTTGGCATACTGAGAGTTAAATTTATTGTAAATTGGTATTTAACGTCTTTTGCCATAGTTGTACGGGCCTGTTTTCCGGTCGCTTTTATTATAATTTTTTTGTCATTATCCATTCTTTTGTGTCAATTCATTTTTCATTATATTCACATTAAGTTATTGTCATAACTCCCAACATAATTTTTTCAAATTTGCGTAAGTTACATTGGATATTAAATTCCAGATTATGTTTAAAAATACCATGCATCTATCTATTAATTTTCTTTCGTCAGCTTCAGAAAAGAAATTAACAATACAGTTAAATTTTAGCATGTGCTTTGTTACAGTCACCATAAACATATTAATACGCAAATAATACCATCGGAAAAACAATGGCGACTAAATGCGACAGATATTTTGTTAGTTCTTAAATTATTATTAACATGAAACCATTTCAAACAAAACCGAAAAATATACATTAGGTACCTCATTATATTTTGGTTCAACTTTTAAACACAAAGCTGTTTTCGCATAAAAGAATTATTTTACTCACAAGTTAATTATAATTAGCAAATATAGACAATAAACATTTCGAAAAGTGTTTGATTTTATTATAGATATTTACGTCAAAAGTGATTACCGCATGAGACGCTGATGTTAATTGTTGCGGTCAAAATCAAATGCAGTAATGCAAACTTAACCAAAATTTGACGATACTGTCAATTTCAAACATTAAAAGACACCTATATTGATGCCGTCTTATTAAATGCAGTTTTCTAACCAAATCTTAACAACCTTAAATTAAATTTCTTTTTCTTTTTTACTTTTTTTAGTTACAGAACAAATGCAGATACATTTAATTATATTTTTATAATATAACATTGCATTATTTAATTTATTGTATATTAAAATAAAAATTTAAATATATATAAAGTATATATACTTTACTACTTTATATATATATTATATATATATATATATATATATATATATATATATATATATGTATATATATTTATATATATATTACAGAATTCTGAATTTAACCCTACATTATAACAAACTTTCAAGTTACAGATTTCGTTACCAAACTCCCAGCGCCATCTATTACACCTATGTCAAACTTCCATTAACATTACGAACTTTCGTCGATCTCCAACAGATGTCGGTGCGGTATTGAAAATAGAATATTTTAAACTTCTTATCACGTTGTAGTAAAACGTGTTCGTGTATAGGCGCTTGCGTCGGACTTTTAACGCTCTAATCAAAGTTGTGAACGACGATACTTGAAAGCGCGCCAAAGCTTCAATAAACTCAGTCCAAGCTCAGCTTTACGGGTTAAAGGTCGATACCCTAAAAAAAATACGATAGTGCCGTTTGTTGTTGAATGTAGTTTTCGTACGCGGGCACATCCCCAGCGAACGATAGTCGTGTATAACGATTAACTGTCTTTTTGGCTTCTTTATTTATGCGCTCATTTATTTTATTTTTGGTGCCGAGAAGTTTACAGGCAATTGGATAAGCTTCGTAAGATACCAAAAACACATGTTACATATTATTTTATTTTCAAATAGTTATCAAGTTTTAAAAGCGTAAGATTTTGTATAAATGTCCATATTCCTTATTACATGTAATTGTAGCTTACAACTTCTGTAACTATAATATTTTCTTAAACAATCATAAAAGGAATCTGGTGATCTCTTTATCGGAATAAAGTCTAAACAGCATATTCCATTATGTATAATCTTAGAAGTTGAGGGGACGGGGGACGATGTAAAATTAATAATGATTAAATTTCATGTTGTACTCCTTAATAGATAAGGGTATGCCACTTTAAATCTCAATCCCAGTTTTATTAAATCACCCATATTTTCCACGAGTTAACTATTTAAAGAAAAAGTTTTTGCTAACACTATATTGATATTAATTATATTATCAATCACAAAGAAAAAAAGGTTTATATATAAACATAAATTTTAATTATTGCATTAAATATGCTAAATAAATTTTATATTCTTATTAAGAAAAAAATTTAGTACCAACAGAAACAAAACCTCTAATAGATTGCTAAAGATTCTTTTGAAAATAAAAGGTGTCTCGCTATAAAACAAGCTCCTGTATAATGTGGTGCTGGAAAGTTTCTCTGCACTTTTACAAGGAGATCGTGCCATGCAAATAAAGCATTGACTTTCTGGAAGACGTATACTTGATTTAATTAAATTCTCAAAAGCAAAATGAAATAATAGCTTTTAAAACACTCACGGTTTCTTTCAAGAAATGAATTTCGAATTTTTTCTGCCTTTGTTGGGGTTCCCGCATTGAAATATAAGGCTTTTTATTCTAGTGGTTGTAAGAGTTTATCACTCGTTCACTTCGAAAGAATTTCTTCCGTTATTCATGTTCATTATACTTCAATATTTCAGAGTAAATCATACTAGAGTAGAGTGGTTTGATACCTTTTGCTTTTTCTTATTTTTTTTTATAATAACCCCTAATTTATTACATTCACAATGTATTAAGTAAATATTACCGCATTTTAATATTAAAAAAAATATGTATTCTTAAAGAAAGAAAGAAAAGTAATTGTTCTAATTAAATTTTTTAAATTTTTACAATTTTTTTTTATAATCATCGCTTCGTGCATATCTAGTTCTTGAAAATTTTTATTTTATGAAAATAACGTAAGATTTCAATTTATAACTTCATTAAAAAAATATTAAAAATAAATATTTAAAAGAGTAAATCACATTACATAGTTTAGATATTAACAAAAATTCCAAATTTAATGTGATTTTTCGATAAAATAACAAAACAAAAAATTAAGCATATTATTTGCAGTGACTTTTCTAAGATAGGCAAAAATTCATTTGAAGAATTTCGTTTTATTTCTTTATTTTCACTCGTTAATTATACCTTTTTGAAAATTCTAAATTATATATATAATTTTTGATATATTAAATATATTTGGCGCCCAACGTAGGGCACAAGTTAAAAAGTAAGTTTTGATCTTGCAAAATAATTGATAATATATAACACAAAACAGTACAATTTTAATGTAAAAGCGTTAAAAAGTACTAAATCACATCAGATAATTTAGATTTTCGAACGTGACATTTTGTTAAAATAACAAATTCAGAATATTAATTACAGTGTGCAGTTTTGTTTATTTAAACTTTGTTAATATAAGCTAAAATTTAATTATAGAATTACTTTGGTTCTATATTTTCCCACAATGTATAGTTTACGTTTTGAAAATTTTAAGTTATGCGATATTTGACGTTAAAAATATTTGGCGCTCAACCTAGAACAAATTAAAAAGTAAGTTTTGATCCTACGAATTAGTAAAAAAACATGATACGAAAGATATAATCTTAATCTATTTGTGAAAAAATACTAAATTACATATAATTTATGTATAACTATGTATAATAATATGTTTTTAATAATATTAAATATTATTAAAAATCTGGTGTCAAGAACACAATACAAGTTCAATATTAATATTTTTGTGAATGTATCCTTCTTCAGAGACGCAGATACGTATTTCATCTTTCTACAGATTCCTCAGATATTTAATAATATTTTATAACGGTTGTTTTTTATAGATGTATAAAACTTTAACTTGGCAACACTTTTTTAACTGGCGGCCATTTTGTCAGCCGTCAAGTGATTTATGTTTAGTTTGGTTTGGCATTTCAACATGAATAGACTGACGCCTGAACAACCCTTCCAAATTGTGCCAATTTATTTTGAAAATCTTGGTTCTGTTTGAAATACGTATCGCGCACTACGTCCATTTTACGGTCAACATAATCGTCCATCAGAGCAACTAATCCGATTAACTATGGAACGTTTTCGCACCACGTTTACTCTAAATGATAATACGCATCCACAGAGATGTCGTACTGTGCGTACAGAAGAAGTCATTGCTGCTGTAGAGAGTAGCGTAGAGGAAGACCCGAATCAGTCTATCCGCCATCGTGCACAGGAATTGGGTATGTGTCCATCCACTTTATGGAAGATTTTTCGGAAAGATCTTGGTTTGCGTGCTTACAAAATCCAACTCCTGCAAGAATTGAAGCCACACGATCACCTAGCAAGGCGTAGATTCGGTGAATGGGCCCAAAACAAAATTGCCGTTGATCCCGATTTTCATAACCGAATTTTGTTTAGCGATGAAGCTCACTTTTGTTTGAATGGATACGTCAATAAACAAAACTGTATGTTGAGACACCGTTACATCCAGAAAAACTGACTGTTTGGTGTGCTTTATAGGCTGGTGGAATCATTGGTCCATACTTCTTTAAAAACGATGCTGGTCAGAACGTTACAGTCAATGGTGACCGTTATAGAGCCATGATTACTGACTTTTTCGTTCATCAATTGAACAACCATGGTGTGCAGGAGCTGTGGTTTCAACAAGACAGCGCAACATGTCACACAGCTCGTGCCACAATTGATTTATTGAAGGACACGTTTGGTAACCGCATAGTTTCACGTTTCGGACCCGTGAATTGGCCTCCAAGATCGTGCGATTTAACGCCGCTGGACTATTTTCTCTAGAGATATGTGAAGTCGCTAGTCTACGCCGATAACCCCGAAACGATTGACAACGATTGGAGGACAACATTCGCCGCGTTATTGCCGATATACGGCCACAAATGTTGGAAAAAGTCATCGAAAATTGGACCTCCAGATTAGACTACGTCCGAGCCAGCCGTGGCGGTCATATGCCAGAAGTCATATTTAAATTATAATGCCAGAAGATTATCTTTTGAATTAAGTAAATTTTATGTCAATTTAAAAAATTCATCTTTGTTTTATTCCATTTCAACGTTCTATACTTCTATAAAAAACACCTTTTATTATTAAAAATACTTTTGAATTATACAAAACTGGTGAGGTTTTTACCCACTCATGTATGTTTCAAATTATTCTGTTATAATTCATGTTTTTGACTCCCAATTTTTAGTAAAATAAGAAAATTACCAATTAATTATATTGATTTGGGAGATGAATTCGTTATATTTATTAAAACTTGCTGAATACAAGTAATAATTAAGCTAAAGAATTGTTTTATTTCTTTATTTTCATAAGGTTTCATCATCTTTTTTAAAATTAAAATTATTCATTTTTTAATATATTTCAAATATTTGGCGCCCAGCGTGGGGCATGTTAAAACTTCAACTTGGGCTTTAAGCTAACTTTAAGCTGGGTTTTTTAAATTTCATTATTAATGTGAGGATTTAAAATATGTAGATGCAAAATTCACCAAAAGAAATTTATTAATATGTATTGTAATTATAGAAATGTTTTGAAAACATTTAGCGCGCAGCGTAGACCAAATTAGAAAGTAAATTTTAATCCTACAAATTAGTTGAAAAAATATAAAACGAAAAGTTTTAATATTAACGTAAAAGTGTCAACAAATACTAAATCATTCATATAATTTAGATTTTAGAATTTGAGTTATTATTAAAATAAGAAAATCATCAATTTCTCTGTTTTCTAAGTTCTAGCAGAAAGAAACAAGAAAAATGTCTAACCATAACATAAATCAACTCTAAATACGTCTTTCGGCAACTAAGATGCCATCTTCAGTAGAACGAACTGAAAAAGAAAATAACAGTCTCCACAAATTCGGATTTACGTTTTAGATTTTAAATTATGTCACTTTTGATATATTCCAAATATTTGGCGCTCAGCTTTAAGCAAGTTAAAAGTTTTAGGCTCGGTTTTTTTAAATACACTATAACAGGCAGGTACAAAATTTATCAAATGAATCTTATTAATATTGTAAATACATAAATGTATTAGAAATATTTGGTGTCTAACGTAAAATAAAATAAAAGATATGTTTTAATCCTCACAAATTGGTTCAAAAAACATAAAGCAGAAACTTCAATATTTATGAAAACAGGACAAGAAATCCTAAATTAAATCATATAATTTAGATTTTAGAATACGAGTTTTTGTTGTAATAAGAACATTATTAATTAATTATATTAACTTTGGATATAAATTGTCAATTTTATTTATTAAAACTTGTTCAATATAAGTAACAATTAAGCTAAAGAATTTTGTTATTTCCTATTTTAATAAGTTATAGCAGTCAGTGCTTTTTTAAGTTTAAAATTATGCTACTTTTTCCATATTCCAAACATTTAGTGCCTAACGTGGGGCAAGTTAAAATTTAAAGCTCGGTTTTTTAATATATACTAGGGTGATAAAGTAAAATAGGCAGGTGGAAAATTCATGAAAAATGTTTATTAATATTGTAAATAAATAAATGTATTACTAACATATCGTGACGGCATACCTGGCTTTTAACTTAATAAGCAAAATGCAAAAATTAAATATGTAATAACAAAAATTGTACCAATTAGCCAGGACTTCACAATTTGATATTTTTCATCTTCGGCTAGTTCAGTGAGCAATGGCTTTATGAGACTCTTATGTATCTTAAAAAAAATCTCAGGTCGTTATCGTAATGTTCAAATTTTAGGAGTATAAAGTAGACTTCATTTCAAGTAACAAAAACGCAAAACTTGTAGGTATATCCATTTTTATTTGTTTCAAAGTTACTGATCTATGAATGCGATTGTCAGATGTAATACTAAAGTCAATACAAACTGATTTTATTTAAAAAAAGTTATACGATTCAATAACAGGCCTGTGATTGTTAACGTCGCATAATGAAATGTTATCCTAAAATAAATAAACACGTGTCGTAGTGCATACAGTAATTTTGGAGATCTACAAAAAAGAGTACTGGAAATTGATTTATGATAAAGAAGGTTCATATTTAACAAAATAATTTGAAACATACATGAGTGGGTAAAACCACACCAATTTTTATAATACAAAAGTATTTTTAATAATATAAAATATTATTAAACATGGGGTGTGAAGAACACAATACAAATTATATATTTGTGAATGTATCTCCTCTCCAGAGACGCAGATACGTATTTCACCTTTCTACAGGATCGTCGGTACGCCCCTGCTGGAGAAGAGATACATTCAACCAAACATAACTACCTTGCTATCAAACAGAAATTATTAAGACAGAGCGTGAAAGAATATTCAGCGCTGTCTACATAATACGTTGCTTAGTTCGGCAGTTATTATGTAGACAGCGCTGAATATTCTTTCACGCTCTGTCTTAATAATTTCTGTTTGATAGCAAGGTAGTTATGTTTGGTTGAATGTATCTCTTCTCCAGCAAGGGCGTACCGACGATCCTGTAGAAAGGTGAAATACGTATCTGCGTCTCTGGAGAGGAGATACATTCACAAATATATAACTTGTATTGTGTTCTTCACACCCCATTTTTAATAAGGTTCATATTTATTTTGTAAGTGCCGAACCATCAATATCATACAATAAACAAATGTTCAGATGACTGTTAACGCTGCATTTTTTAATAAAGGATTACATTACGTTTCAGTTCATACAACAGTTTATTATTGAGTGGACACGTTTTCTTTATTCAAAATGCCTTACCGATTTTCTTCTCAAGAGTATGCGGACATGCATTTTGTATGGCTACTGTAACGGCAATGCACGTCAAGCAGTTATTGAATACCGACAACGGTTTTCCGATAAGCGCATTCCTCATTACAGAACGTTTCTGGAAGTACACAGACAATTTTGGGAATGCGGACTGTGTGATTATCTTTTCGACCGAGGAGTAAATTTGCCAGCAGACTTAGCGGAAGAAGCAGTAGCTATTATTACAAGGTATCCAACGCTCAGTGTACGTCAAATCGCTAGACAACTAGGAGTGCCACGAACGATAGTCTGGCGAATTTTAAAACGTGAGGGCTTATATCCATATCACTATCGCAGGGGACACGGTTTGCTTGAGGCAGACCACATGCTCGTCTAGTTTATTCTACCTGGATATTAAGACAGTCACGGCTTCATTTTAATTTCTGCAGAACAGTCCTCTGGACAGATGAATCTTCGTTCACGAGAAGTGGTGTTACAAATCTGAGAAACCTGCACAGGTGGTCATCAGAAAATCCCAAAGCTATACGCCCATCTAAATTTCAACATGAATTTTCTATTAACTTTTGGGCGGCCCTAATCGATAACTTGTTGATTGGTCCTGTCGTTCTTCCTGGGAGGTTAAATGCGGACAATTACCTTCAGTTTCTTATTGACGAACTGCCAGGTTTTTTAGAGGATGTCCCACTGAATGTGCGGCGAGACATGTGGTTTCACATGGATGGTGCATCATCACATTTCGGAATTGTTGTCCGAAATTGGGTTAACGTCAATTATCCAAGATGGATTGGTCGAGGTGGTCCTGCTGCATGGCCACCCAGGTCACCCGATCTTAATCCCCTTGACTTTTATTCCGACAAAACAAGTATGTTCTGTTGGCTTACGGGCAAGAGCCTACATTCAACAAGGAGGTGGACATTTAGAAAATATTATTAATTGGACTTTTTTAAATAAAATCAGTTTTTATTGACTTTACATTTTTTTCATGATATGACAATCATATTCATAGACCGGTAACTTTGAAACAAATAAAAACGGATATACAAGTTGGCGTTTTTGTTACTTGAAATGAAGTCTACTTTACACTCCTAAAATTTGAACATAACGATACGGTAATACATACAACGATACGGTAATAATATACAGATTGTTTTACAAAGCTTATACATTACTAAAAGTATCTTAAAATATATGTAAATTATTCTATTCCTGATTGACGTGTTATATTCTTCGTAAATGTAGTGAGCTTTTTATATTCAGCCATTTTTGATTTTAAACTACATTTTTTTTTTATTAATGATCCGTAGACAAGGAGTATTTATTTGCAATCCATGACAATATGTGTTTAATATCTAGTTGAACCATCTTTGTTTGCGCGCAATGCTTTTAATCCCTGCGGCATAATATCAATTAATTTATTAATAATCTCTTGCGACATTATTTCACTCTTCTATAACGACTGTTGTCAGCTCGGCTTTATTATTAAGCTTACGCGTTCTTTTGTCCATTTACCGACGAATTATGGACCACATGTTTTCGATCGAATTTATTTCCAATTATTGTCTCGGCAGCGATAAAATTAGGATTTCTTGGGATTCTTTCCAAGAAGTTATCGTATAAGTTTTTTTATAAAATTAACGTTTTCCCTGGAAAAAATTTTATTCTCAAATAGGCGCCAAATTTCTATACAGATTGCAACATTAACATTGTAATCGCACGTGATAAATTAGTCTAATTCTTGCAATGAACGTCTTCATGACAATTTGCAACAACTGTCACTAAATTGACACTACTGCCTTTCGCCTAAAAGAATTACGGTTTATGAAAGGTTGTATGGTTGGTCTTGCGTTTCAGTTGTCCAATCTATTCTTCGTGTTTTTCTAAACACGCATAAGGAGCAGCTTCTTTTTGCGATTCTTTCATGCATTCTAACACAATGTAAATGTCGCAGAATTATTCCTTTGTTTCTTTGAGTAGTCACCTAGAGCTTTTCTAGGATCTCTTGCAATTTATGAATGAGAGATCATTTTCTTCTTTCAAAGGATTTTGGTAGACTAGGTATTGACACGCTGCGTTTTTATTATTTCGTTTAAATTGGGTAATAACGCGATTGACGGCTGACAACGGTATTTTTAAAAATTGACTAATTTTATTTTGCGGAGCTGCGTTCACTATAGTCTGCACTCGCGTGTAAAATTGGTTATATCTACCCGATCTTGTAACTGCGGCTGGTTCAAACAACAATAAACTCTCATAGTAAACTTGCTCCCGCTCCTAATAACTCAGAGCGTATATAGACAGCGTGTCCACAGATTCATTCTCAACATGGGGAACTCGCTTATTATGAGAGATAGAGATTTGGTTAAATGAGTTCAAATACTCCAGAGGTAAAGTTGTACCAAACTCTATACACTAGCTTTGAATATTTAACGTACTTCGGGCGCTATTGCAAAAAAAGTGAATTTTTGTTTTTTCGATTTTCTTTAAGAACTTATTTATTTTTAAAGTAAGACAAATTTAGTTTGCACTTCCTTAAAGCACTTTTTTAATAGGAATCTGGTTGTGTATTATATTTTTGAATACTGCTATAGTAGTTGAGCTACAATGGTCAAGTTTCATTTTTCTTATGGGGGTCATAGTTGGCCATGACACCATCAAAAACAATTTTTCTTGCCCTTTTCTAAAATGTATAATTTATTATACCTGATACCAAAACTAATTCTAAAAATTAAAAAAACAACGTATTGTTACATTAGCAGGTTAGAGCGGTTGTGGCATTTGACAATAGAAGGTTTTGCAAACCACGAAAGGAAGAAAAATTTATTTTGCAACAATTATTTATTAAATTAAAAACATAGGCAGCTCAAAAAATACTTAGATATTATTTAAAAAAAAATATAATAACAAATTATAAAAAATGTTCTAACACCATTATTTTCCAAACATAAATAGGATCTACGAATAGTAGATTTAACAAGTTTATGTAAAATACGCCTTGGAATAGCTCGACATTCGTGAACCATGGTTTCACGAAGTTCATTTACGTTATTGTAGCTGCGGGCATACACTTTGTCTTTAATGTAACCCCATAAATAGAAGTCGAGCGGCGTCAGATCAGGAGATCTTGGTGGCCATGCAACTGGTCCACGAGTTCCGATCCCCCTGTTACCAAACGGCTGACTGAGGAAATTGGTTACAATTCTAGAATTATGTGCTGGAGCACCGTCCTGATGAAATCAACAATTATGAGCCTTTACTCTTGTAAAGGTAATTCACCCAGCAAATCTTCAATATTATTTTGAAGTAAATGCAAATAAACGTCGGACGTTAGTGTTTCATTAAAAATTATTGGACCAATTAATCGTGATCCTAGTATGCCACACCAGACATTAAATCCAAAACGAACTTGATGTCGAGCAGGTCTGATTACATGAGGGTTTTCTGTAGACCAAAATCGTAAATTTTGTCTATTGAATAAACCACATTGTTTGTGAATCTAGCTTCATCGGACCATAATATTTAAGAAGAAAAATTATCATTATCATCGCATTGCCTAGTGTACTATTCACAAAATTCTCTTCGTCTTTCATTATCTCCTGGTCTTAAAGATTGACATACATTGTATTTATATGGATGATATTTGTGGGATGCCAAAATCTTATGAGCAGTAGATTTGGGAACGCCGGTGTTATATTGAGTTTCCCGAACTGATGTGTTTGGATTTTCAACAACTGCTTGTTAAACATTAGTTTTAGTTTCATTACTTATGCGCCGCGGTTTTGTATATGGCTTAGTAAATGATCCATGATATATTAAATTTACCGTTAAATTTCTGTAAGTAGAAAGATGGGGTTGTCTGCGTTCTGGGTACTGGTTTATGTACATTTCGGCAGCTCTCGTCGAATTTTTGTGACACAGAATGCAACAGGACAACATATCAAATTTTTCACTATTACTAAACGGCTCCATGACAACAAAATTATTTAATAATAAATTTAGTAAATTTAGTATTTAAATGGCACTTTATATTTTATTATGTTAGGTATTTATTTTGCTATTCGATTTGTAAATTTCACAGAACACAAATTAAATGTCAACTATAAACAAACACTAACAATGACAGTTGTATCTTTAGATTGTTTTATCTTTCCAAGGTTTCCTAGTGTCAAATTTCGTACATACATTCGTAGCATAATTTATCAATGCTAACGCCTTTGACGTTCAGCATACTCCTTTTTCTATCCGGATTGACATCAGTGTCCCACAATCTTAAAATTTGGTCTCTGTTTTTGATGATACAAGCAGCTTGAGTTTTACTTATCTTACATTTCTTTGCTAACTCGCGTACACCAAGTTTCTCATTTTTTTGAATATCAATGACATTAACTTTGTCTTTAATAGTCAACACTGCTTTAGGCATAGCGATTCAAGTATGTATACAATAAGAATCTATAAATGTACTATGTATTTACGTACTACATTCAAAACAACAAGCTGTGCGTATTTAGGGAATTCCCCTTTGTACATACACGTATTATTCAATAAGCAACATCTGTACGAATATGAAGAAGAGTAAACGGAAAAACAGTGTTACAGTGTTGTAAGCTGTAGATTGTTCGATAACACTGGCCATCACGATTTTTGCTGACTTCTAAACGAGACTTGTTTTCTACTAATTCGGGTGTGCTGAATTCGAAAATTAAACTGTTTACTGTACTATGCTCTTAGAAGAACCACTAATGATAAGGAAGGTAGAAATACTGTGAAAACCCCATTTTTAACCAATTTATTCGCCTTAAACAATCGGAAATGTATCATTCATTTATTCTATTCACAATATACTTAAGAAATATATACACATTTTAGATTAATTTTTTGTGATCTTCCTTTTCTAACATCCATCGGGTGTTTCTCGTATTACATTCCAAGGCCAACATGTTTGAGCTCCATGTTTCGGTATACCTTGTCTCGATCGATGCAATGCCTTGGTGAAATCTTTCTCTGTGCTTGTTTGATACTGCCCCCAAATTCACAGCAAGAAATCCTAAATGAGAAAAGAGAAAATGGGATTTTAGCTACATACTGCATCTCATATGTGGTAGCCCGAGAGAAGTTTCTTCACGTGCTCCTGGTAATTCTTTGATTTATTGTTTCCAAGGAAGTAGTTGCAAATGTTTTCAAATACATCCTAAGCTCGTCTTTCAATGTCATTTAAAGTTATCCTAATGATGCCATCTCGAAATAGTTGTTTAATTTTATATTTGCGGTCCAACAAACATTATCTGTTTATTTTTTGCTTCACATATACGTAGAAACTACGGCTTTAAATATAAGAGAGCATCCTCTTCTGTATTTAGTGCCTTACCAACATTTTTGATGGGGATTTTTTGCTTCCGAACTAATGCTTCTCTTGGTACATTTTTAACACGTAGCTCGGTTGTTTTGTGTGGAGGTCAATGCTTAATTTTAAAATGTTTATCTCTTGCATGGCTCTCCCACTCACACAAAAAACAGCAGTATTTTGTATTTCCTAATTGTAGTCCTGCCAATAGTGCTACCACTTTTAAATCTAAACATATTGCTATGAATAGTGAGTTAGAAATTGGATGTACCACTATTCACACCAACTCTGTCCAGCTTTGATACTCAGTCAGTTACTTTTCTTTTAATGAGACTGCTTTCCTCTCTGGGCTTCCAATGGAAAACGTGGAAAACAATAATGTTAGTTAACTATTCTTATATTGGACGCCACTCAAAACTTGTTTGAGAAAATATTTAATAAAGTCTTTTAAGTTATTCAAAAACACAAAAGAAAAAAGGTAGAATTCAAAATCACAATGAATTTAAACGCAACTTTAATACAGGAGTTAAAAAAAAATAAAAACAAAATGTCTTTATGAAGTATAAAGACAAATTTTGCATCATTAAACAAAATTATTAAGGTAAAATTATTATACGAATATTGACCGTTGCGTATAATTAAACTTCTTTATATGAATCCCGAGCAAAGTTAAAACTAATAAATTTCAAAGAAGTCCTTTAATTTCACCCCAGATAAACAACTTCAAAAAGTAAACAACAAATACTGACAGAGCCGAAACAAATATCTAAAACATGCGCAATCGCAAGTAATAAAAAACTGCCCTTGAACACCAAGCGAACAAAATGTTTAAAGTTAAAGAAATTTTTTACGAGAAACTTTAAAAAAACTTTCTTTGTCATCTATATTAACTACAATTAAACTATATATATCAAAATTCACAAATGAAAATACAATATTAAATGCATACAAATTAAAATAATGATAATAAGTAATATCTTTCTTTTACTTACGTAAATAAATGTGTTTTATTTTTTTCGAGACACCAGAGTCAGAAGAACGTACAAAAATCACAAAATTACGAGAATAACAAACTCGTAAATATCACGGTAAATGAAATCAATCACCATCCACAATTTAGTACAATACACTAAGCTACTAAGAAGCTTATAAAATATAGAATTATATTTTACAAAATACGTCTTCACAACTCTGATCACATGAAGTGTCTAACGGAAATATCCAGGAAATCGACGTACTATAACAACGCAAGTCAAGTAAAAATATAATACATCAAAATAAAATCAGTATTCATAGATAATTTCAATAATAATAATAATAATGTGATCTTCGTACTTCATACACCTTAGTAGTAAGTTAAGGTTGTCATTTGTCTCTTAGTGACCTATGGGAATTGGTGGATGTTCGATGCCATTAAAAAGTAAAACAGCTTTCAAATTTATTTTAGATGAATCTGTAAGTAGCTGCCATTGATCTAGTGTATTTGGGTAAGCTAAGCTCTGTTAGTAGTTAATTGACGAAGGAGATACTTGTTGAAACTTCATTATAACGCTATAGAAATAAGTAATTAAACTTCTAGCTTCAAAAATTCTTTTATTGTAAATACACTACAATATTGTTTCGCCATACAATGGCTTCATCAGGTGGATGTAATACTTCTGTTATTAGGTACGGATATATCGTAAAAAAATACCAATGCACCTTCCATTGCAAAAAATTACTTAAAGTGACTTTTTCTGTATATGGATACTTTAATTTCTTCTTGTAAAAGATTCTGAGGTAAAGAAGTTTGGCTTTATTCTTAGGAAGATCCAAGTCGCGAACAAGATCATTTACCAGTAATTCAGCTTAGTGATTAAGTCAGGTTTAGAAGAAAAATCATCAGAACTAGAGATGTGCCTAGATCCAACTTCTGGTGAAGATTATTCTGATTTCGTGCCTAGATAAAAGTTTAAAGATTAAAAAAGATTAAAGTGCCTAGATCCAACTTCTGGTGAAGATTATTCTGATTTCGTGTCCGAATCTAGAGTGTAACTTTCGGGGCACTGGGTAATGAGTAGAGAACTGACACGCTTACCACATGACGCAAAGCCCAGTGCAGTACTACTGGCGAAAGGCTGTATTTCTAAAATATTTAATTTTATTTATATAATTGGAAAACGAACGGGTGGTGATCTATAAAATTACGAAATACATATTTATTTGTTGAAAAGTTGTATTTATAAAGTTTTTAATTTTATTTATATAATTGGAAAACATACGGGTGGTGATCTATCTATCTAAAATTACGAAATACATATTTATTAATTAATTTTATTTATATAATTGGAAAACAAACGGGTAGTGATCTATAAAATTACGAAATACATATGTATTTGTTGAAAAGTTGTATTTTTAAAGTTTTTAATTTTATTTCTATAATTGGAACATTTTTATTTGTTCATTTTGTCGTTCAAGTTGAGTAAAGGAGTATTAATATTGACTAGCAATAGTTTCTCAAAGTTTTCTTCTGTCAATTTTGTTCTCTTTGAATTAAGTACATCCTTATAAATAAAAAACGTCCTTTCTACATCGCAACTGGTTATAGGTGCATACTGGAAATATTCTTTTATTTCTTCATATTTAGCCGTTAGATTTTGTGGAATTGTCTCCATACATAATTGCTGCAATGTAATTAAATCTGGATTTCTATTAAGAATTGCTTCAAACTTTTGCCGAAGGCCACATCCGAAGTCACTAGGAATACTTTTCAAATTATTAACAGCCACATCTAATGTGGTTAATCCGTCATTTAATTTGAGATTTCGATTTTCAAAATAAGTGATTAGTTTTGGCAATTTTCCAAAGTGTTCGTGAAGAAAGTACAACTGATTTTTTAAATTTGGGATTTTTGTAAGCTCCTTGCACTCACCAATACTTCTAGCATCCTCCTTTAGCAGTGTTGCGAAATGTTTCAGACTATCGAAATTCTCAGCATAATAACTAGTAGCTTCCAGCCATGTTCCCCATCTAGTTATTACTGGAGTGGGAGGCAGTGACAGAGATGGAAATTTTTCCCTGAAAAGAGCTACTCTCAATGGTGGTTTTCTGAAAACTTTTCTAAAAGCTGATACAAGTCTATCAACTTCCGGAAAATTGTCTCTGATATATTCACAGATTCTGTGGAGAGCATGTGCTACACAAGTAATATGCAGCATATTAGGATATGTTTTCTTCAATAGTCTGCCTGTTTTTAACATATACGCAGCACTATCACTGACAAATAAAATTATTTTTTCTTTGTACGTGGCGTCCGAATGATGCATTTTTTGCATATTCTCCTTAATGGTTTCAGCAACTGTTTCCGCATCAACTCTATTTATAACACTTGTTGCTATTACATATGAGTTATAGGGAATAGTTGGATGTATTACACCAGCTACAACATTTACCACACAGCGTCCTAACATATCCACCGTTTCGTCGGCCCTTATCCATATGTATTGATTTAAAAGATGGCTTCTAATGCGTTCTACTGTTCTCATATAGTACCTAGAAACATAATATTTGCGTAAAGTTGATTCATCAGGAACATTTCGACCGGTATATTTTTTCAGAAATGTCTTCAAAATTGGATTATTCAATTTAAATAATGGAATATTAGCTGCCATAAAAGTTTCACAGATTTCTTCGTTAAAATTGTCAGATTCCAACGGGTTCAATTTTTTTTCGTGTTTTAACGATATTACGTGACGTTTTACGGTTGATTTATTGCAATTTTTCAATAACGTTTCACACACTTCACAATAAATTTCGGAATCACTGGCAATGTACATACAATCAGTATGGCCCTCAATCCAACTCGCCATTGTTTCACGATGCCATTCTCGACGCTCTTCCATTGTCTGAAAAAGTAAGAATATTCTAGATCCAAATAAACGAAATTAAATAACGAAATTTTATGCACACTTACGTGAAAATAATTGGAAGATGTTGCTTAAATGAAAAGAAAAGGAATGTACGTGCTATTTCTCTTACGAAATACGATAAATTTGTTTATTTTATCTATGTACACGACACCACTGAAAACACTATATTCTCCGAATACAATAGCTGGGTTGTCCATTGTTATCGCTGCGAGACCAGGTGACCGAGTAAGTCAAACAAATACTTCATTGAATTACGCCGGGATGTACTGAGCGACGTTATACACAATTCCAATTGCCGATTGCGTTTTATGGAAATTGCATCCGTTCTCTAGTAATGAGACATCATGGAGCGCACTCGCGAAAGACTTCTAAACAAATGACGTTATCGCAGCAAAATCTAAGTAATTCCATGTTACTAAAATTATTTTGGATAATCGTTGAACTGTAAACGTGGAATGGTATACAACAATTTGCTTGCCCCAAGTTAGAGAGATAAATTGCGAAAAAGCAACGCTAAAGGTGTAATAATCCTTCATCATGATAATGTTACTCTTCATACTGCTCGCGCGACAGTCGATTATTTGCAAAGTAAAGGTATTGAATTAATGACTCGTCCAGACAATAATTCTGACTTGATTCTTAGTGATTTTTTTACGCTTTTAACAATAAAACAAAGAAAAATGTGGGACCATCGCGTTTCCTGTCAAGAAGAGGCCATCACTGCATTCAATTCACACATTTTGAGTACGCCAACTTCAGAATGGCGTAACTGTTGCAATGATTGGTTTGAGCAAATGAGAAAGTGCATAGAATTTAATAATGAATATTTCGAAAGACAATATAAAGTCGTTTATGTGTGTATTAATTGTTTTCGTCATAGCTTTACCCGAAATTTTCCGACTGCTCCTTGTATGTAGCTAATAATAACGTTTCCACAAAATGTATATAGAAAAAATGAATATCAAATTCGTACCATAATACAAGTATCACCTGCATTATACAACAAATTAACATTTTAATAGTGAAATTGTAAAGGAATAAATATCAAATGTATGTAAAAACAAAAACATACTAGCCGTTATTCATTTATTATTTACGCTTGTATATCGTTAATAATCCAGAAAATTAACGTGCCCCTATGTTTCCGTTTTTTTTCCACTTGTTTATTCAATTCGCGGAATTAAAGGCTTATTTCACGGAATATACGATTACAACAGGGCCGCCCACTCGCTTAACCGATACAGGCGTTGACCCAGAAATTACGCGAGCTTTGAAGTTTTTAAATTCGACTCATACCGAAATAGATAACGTTTAATCATTGAAAACACGTTGATTGAAGGCAAGTCTGACTTTAATTTTTGTTGTCTACGTTGTTCTTTTATTTCCTTGGGCGTTTAAATGAGAATTTTCAATTATTTTCTTAGATTAAGAAGTTGAGTATTGCATATGAAGGCGAAGTGACTCTTTCAAGTTATAATTTGAACGCAATATTGAACTAAACGTATACATTTATGGTCAAGGTAATTAGGAATAAGTTCTAAATATAGAAACTTCAGACAAAATATCTGAAATAACAGATAACAAAACGAGGAAAACTTTCCACATATATATATATTTGCGCCCACAAAACTCGAAAAGTAGTCCGTCAATTGACTTGAAATTTTGACACAATGTTTCATTAGAATACGCGAGTGTTTTTATAGTAAAATTATTTTTTTTTATCACGGCAAAACCCTTCCCGCACCGATGGAATAACTAGACATAAGTAGCGCAAAAATTTCTCAAATACTCGATTTGGTAGAATATTTTTTATTTCAAGTTGACGTTTGCTAATTATATACTCTATTTACGCTAATATATTGTTATGAGATCTTAGTGATAAAAAGGAAAATAATTTTGATTTAATCTTGAATAAATGGTCTTAAATGGAAACTTAAAATAATGGGTATAGGTTAGATGTAAATGTTAGGAAGACGTTATTTAAAAACAAATATGACAAGCAAATGTCAAATTTTAAAGGTGAAAATATTAATGATATTAATATTTGAAAAGCAATTAAATAAATAGCTAGTTTTTGATAGAAAGAAAAACGAGAAATTATTATTGATTTTATGGAGATGCCTCGCCCTCGTTCGAACATAGGCCGTCGTTCTCGACACGCAATCACAGAATATCAAAGGAGATCAAATTTTAATGATCTCTCAAAGGCGAGCAGAAGAATCGGCAAATCAACTGGAAGAAGGACTTGAAGTCTTTCGAGTTGAAACGCGAAGAAGAAAAGCAGCACAATTGTCTCAACAACATTAAGAACAATTAGATCAACAGCGAGTACGTATGCAGTTGCAATATCTGAATGATCGAGCTTCATATCACCGAATTGCTTTTTCATACGAATCGGATATTCAATACAATACCACATGTAATTTCATTCAAATACGAAAAATGGACTAAGTACAAAGCACACGATTAGTAGCTAAAAAATTGATGTAACAATTCTGATTGGACCTCATAAAGGTGAAAACGTACTACTTCCACAAATACCACTCATTCCGATCGGCATGGCGTTCGATTTCAAACTTCCATTCCAATTTCCAATACACCCCACGTTCGCTATGATTATCAACAAAGCGCAAGGGCAATCTTTGCAAGTGTGAGGCTTGAATTTAGAAAACGATTGCTTTTCTCATCTTTATGTTTTTGCAGTAACACACGGACAAACAAAAATAATATAGTAAATCCACTAGCTTTACAATAAAACAGTATATTAAAACTCAAGTTTCATAAGCCACTATTTTGATGCACGAGTTTTATAAGGTGCGCAAAATGCCTTCTTAAACGAGTTTCTTATACAATTTTTTATATTTTGTATTTTTTACCTGAATAACCTGAAATTTTTTAATTCAGAGATTTAGAAAGTTCAGAGTCTTATCTTTATATAAAGTATGCAGTTGGTCACATTGATACTTGACATTTTCAAATTTAAATCTTGCTATCCGCGAAGTATATTATTTATTAATTTTCGTTAACATTACTTGATATTTTATTTAAAAATATAAACATGAGTGACATAGAAACTAATATATAAAGGCCTGATAATATGCAAAAAAAAAACTGAAAATATGCGCATAAATATGCAGATGTTTTAGCCTAAATATGCACTTCCTTACGAAAAATATGCAGGTGAAAAAATACGAGGAATATTAGAAAATGGAATACTGTAGAAAAAAATATTCTATTATGTTTACTACAAGTTTATTTAGAACATTTTACAACATAATTAACTATGAAAGCAATTTACAATCACATATCTCTCAAAGTTTTCAATAAGAAAATTGTGACGCTTGCCTGAAAACATGTATTTATATATTGAAAAGGTTCGTTCTACGTCGACGTTTGTTATAGGAGCATATTTCAAATTAGAAATATCATGTATTGTCAACTCAATATTTTCTACTGAATCATCACACAAGATTTTAGCAATGTTCTTTAGCATTTTAAAACCCTCATTTTTTTCTATTTCACTTCAAAATTCTTCATACACGGTCTGTCCCACTCCTCCTTTAACATCAATACATGATTTTTCAAATTTGTTTATTATTTCAACGCTCTCGATGAGCGCCAAAAAATGTTTTTCCAACTGCAATATAGAAGTGGAAATAAAACTGTAATTGGCTTTAATAAACGGCAACTGTTGAGATTTCTTTACTCGAATACACCTTTTTGGCGTCAATCACAGATTCTGCATCCCTATCAAGATCCATAATAATTGTCTTTATTCCTTCATAATGATTTGCATGAAAAATAGCGTCCAACCACGTTCCCCATCGTGTGATTACTGGTTGAGGAGGAAGCGGAACACAGGGTAGATGTCGTTTGTAAAACAAAACTCGTAATGGGGCCTTTAAAAATACTTTCTAACACTACTAATTAAAAGTATTTACTAAGGGAAAATGGTTTTTGACTTCTTCTGCAACACGATTTAGTCCGTGCGCTAAGCAAGCTGCCTTCACCATGTATGGTGCAGCATCCGTCAAAAACAATGGAATTTTCTCTGTTGGAATCGATTCCGGTAAAAAGAAAGTTGCTAGTTCTTCCTGCATAAACGTTGTTATTGTCAAATTATTTACCTTTTCCAACTGTTTGGATGAAATTAAATAAGATTTTGCTGGAATCGATACGTTAAGGATACCAATCATTAAATGAACTATGTATCGGTCCACACTATCAGTAGTTTAATCTACGCATATATAAAGGTAATTGTTTGCAACAACCTTCTTAATGCTATTCAATGTTTCTGATACAGCGAATATATCTTTCTCTTAACGTGCTCTCGTCGGGAATGTTATATTTGCTCATGTACTTTTGCAAAAATAACTTGACATTTAAATTGTTTAATTTATGTAGTGGAATATCTGCCGACACAAATATTTGACACAAATCTTCAATAAATTTTTCTTATTACGATTTTTTTTAAGTTCATGGCAAATATTGCGGTAACGTTGCATCGATTTATAAATTTCAGCGTGGGACACAATGAATAATTGTCAAGAACCCGGTGAAAGGGTGCCTGCCTCATGTCTATAGTAGGTACGCTGAGTATTACGTAAATACTTTTGTTTTGTTACGAGAAGTAAAAAATATAAAATATTAATAATGTATAAAAATATAGCTATAGAATTTATACAATGTTTACATTTTTAAAAACTCATGAAGATAAAGTCTTTCTTTGGAGACTGTGGTTAAGTAAAAACTTAAAGAAGGTATATAACCCCTTACCACAATCATGAATCGTATCCTAAATACGTATTTCGACAACTAAGTTGTCATCATCAGTAAGTAAAACCACTAATCAAGGTGTCGCACATGGGGCACAGTAAAGCTAGAACACCGCTTACGCAACAACTACTTTACACGGCGTCCACGTACAGGCTAATTTAAACATGTAAATATATCTAACGAAAAGATCGACAAACTTACCTCTCTTAACTTAAGTAAGTAAAGAGAGGTAAGTTTGTCGATCTTTTCGTTAGATATATATGCATGTTTCTAAATTAGTCTATACGTGGACGCCGTGTAAAGTAGTTGTTGCGTAAGCGGTGTTCTAGCTTTACTGTGCCTCATGTGCGACACCTTGATTAGTGGTTTTATCTATTGATGATGACAACTTAGTTGTCGAAATACGTATTTAGGATACGATTAATAATTTCCCTAAGAGAGGTAAGTTTGTCGATCTTTTCGTTAGATATATTTGCATGTTTAAATTAGTCTATAGGTGGACGCCGTGTAAAGTAGTTGTTGCGTAAGCGGGGTTCTAGTTTTACTGTGCCCCATGTCGCACATGAGGCACAGTAAAACTAGAACCTTGATTAGTGGTTTTACCTACTGATGATGACAACTTAGTTGTCGAAATACGTATTTAGGATACGATTAATAATTGTGGTAAGGGGTTATATACCTTTTTTAAGTTTTCATGAAGATAACATTGTTTAGATTGCCTTGTATGCTAAATTTTCGAGAGAAGTCAGCCATTAAAAATTTAAAGCGAAATCGATAATAACAAAACTTATTATTTTTTGTTATCGTCTGTCAGCTTTAAGATATTTTCTCCGATATTATTTATGATATACTCGCACAGTGGCGTGACAAAATTTTTTTAAATATCTTAGCCATTTTTTTCTCGTTTGCGAGAGAGAATTATGGGAAAATATTTTAGATTATATATTCTACATACGATATATATTTACTTCTTTCTATATTTGATAGGTTGTCTTCTTGTTTCAACGACATCCGGTCTAATACATTATATACATGTAGTATTTTTCCTTCTCTGAGAACAGCTTTTCTTGCGTAATTCGGACGATAAAATACGAAAAAATATATTGCCGCTTCTCGTGTTTAACTGACTAAACTTAAATATATTAACTCATTTATCTAGCTTTCGAAATTGGTCTAGACCCTTACGCTCTTATCTATAATACACTTAAAATTCCGCAATAAATTAACCCAACTTATAAAGATTATCTCGCATGAATTTTCACCCGAGCACATTTAAACTTAAATTACCATCGGTGCGGCGCATTTGTTTGCTTTATCTTTGAGTGCAATACGGACCAGTGACAAATTCGTCATAATAAAAACAAGAGTGAAAGGGGAACAGGTGTTTACCAATACGGCCATCGAGTAACACAAACACACGTATTATTTTCATTAATTCCGCAATTGAAATGGAATATTTAGCTAAACTTAATAATCAACGTTATTTATCTAAGTTAATTTAGACGTTGTTAGTTTACGTATGGCAGATGTTGTGTATCTGTTTTTGTATTAATACTATATCCGTGGCAGAGGGACCATACGTGTCTGATATGATTGGTATTTCGCGCAAAAAAACTGATAAGGTTCGAGTGGCTGTTCAAGTCTTTGGGGAATTTTGTTAAACTGTGACAGGGAAACTAAAAATTAATGTCGTTTTATAATTTGCGTAATTGTTATGTATACAGTGTCTGGACATAAGAATTCGAACTTAAGTGGATAAAACGTAGAAATGTGATTTGACGGAAGGGTGAAATACTTGAATTAAATATTGCTTTCTACAATTTACGAAACTAATTATTCGAATTTTTCTATTACAAAAATTTTGCCCTTAAGCAGAATTCGAACGATTACGGAATAAGAAAGAAGTCGGTCGCGTTTTCACGCAACGAAGCGACCGATACATTAAAATGATGTAGAATTACATTTCTACATCATTTTAATGTACATGAAAAGCACGGGTATGATATTTTGGAAGACGTGCTGTTGCACACTTCGCCAATAAAGCCAACTATTCCTCGAAAATCGATCCCGTGATAAGAGAGAAGTCGGTCGCGGTTTCACGCAACGAAGCCACCGATACATAAAAATGATGTAGAATTACATGAAAAGCACGGATATGATATGTTGGAGGACGTGCTCTGCTGTTGCACACTTCGCCAATAAAGCCAACCATTCTCCGAAAATCTATCACGTGATAAGAGAGAAGTCGGTCGGGCTTTCACGCAACGTAGCCATACATCAAAATGATGTAGAATTACATGAAAAGCACGGGTATGATATTTTGGAAGACGTGCTGTTACACACTTCGTCAATAAAGCCAACCATTCCTCGAAAATCGATCACGTGATAAGAGAGAAGTCGGTCGCGCTTTCACGCAACGTAGCCATACATCAAAATGATGTAGAATTACATGAAAAGCACGGGTATGATATTTTGGAAGACGTGCTGTTACACACTTCGTCAATAAAGCCAACCATTCCTCGAAAATCGATCACGTGATAAGAGAGAAGTCGGTCGCGCTTTCACGCAACGTAGCCATACATCAAAATGATGGAGAATTACATGAAAAGCACGGGTATGATATTTTGCACACTTCGCCAATAAAGCCAATCATTCCTCGAAAATAGATCCCGTGATAAGAGAGAAGTCGGTCGCGGAAGTCGGTCGCGCTTTCACGCAACGAAGCGACCGATACATTAAAATGATGTAGAATTACATGAAAAGCATGGATATGATATTTTGGAAGACGTGCTGTTGCACACTTCGCCAATAAAGCCAACTATTCCTCGAAATTCGATCCCGTGATAAGTGAGAAGTCGGTCGCGGTTTCACGCAACGAAGCGACCGATACATCAAAATGATGTAGAATTACATGAAAAGCACGGATATGATATTTTGGAAGACGTGCTGTGCTGTTGCACACTTCGCCAATCAAGCCAACCATTCTCCGAAAATCTATCATGTGATAAGAGAGAAGTCGGTCGCGCTTTCACGCAACGTAGCCATACATCAAAATGATGTGGAATTACATGAAAAGCACGGGTATGATATTTTGGAAGACGTGCTGTTGCACACTTCGCCAATAAAGCCAATCATTCCTTGAAAATCGATCCCGTGATAAGAGAGAAGTCGGTCGTGGAAGTCGGTCGCGGTTTCACGCAAGGAAGCGACCGATACATTAAAATGATGTAGAATTACATGAAAAGCACGGATATGATATTTTGGAAGACGTGCTGTTGCACACTTCGCCAATAAAGCCAACTATTCCTCGAAAATCGATCCCGTGATAAGTGAGAAGTCGGTCGCGGTTTCACGCAACGAAGCGACCGATACATCAAAATGATGTAGAATTACATGAAAAGCACGGATATAATATTTTGGAAGACGTGCTGTGCTGTTGCACACTTCGCCAATAAAGCCAACCATTCCTCGAAAATCGATCCCGTGATAAGAGAGAAGTCGGTCGCGCTTTCACGCAACGAAGCGACCGAAACATCAAAATGATGTAGGATTACATGAAAAGCACGGATATGATATTTTGTCAGACGTGCTGTTCCACACTTCGCCAATAAAGCCAACCATTTCTCGAAAATCGATCCTCTGATAAGAGAAAAGTCGGTCGCGCTTTCACGCAACGAAGCGACCGATACATCAAAATGATGTAGAATTACATGAAAAGCACGGGTATGATATTTTGGAAGACGTGCCATTGCATACCTTGCCAATAAAGCCAACCATTCCCCGAAAATAAATCACGTGATAAGAGAGAAGTCGGTCGCGCATTCACGCAACAACGCGACCGATGCATCAAAATGATGTAGAATTACATGAAAAGCATGAATATGATATTTTGGAAGACGTGCCGTTGCATACTTCGCCAATAGAGCCAACCATTCCTCGAAAATCGATTCCGTGATAAGAGAGAAGTCGATCGTTCGAAAGTTATTTTAGAACCGGTCGAAAATTAGATAATAGACAATTTTTTTCTCCATTTATTCTATTAATCAGTGCTTGCATTATTTTCGGCAATAGTTTCCTAATCTACCAGTTACTTATGCACAGCTGCTAAGTCATGTTCATACTTCAATTGATAAATTTCGCGAAACAGGGGCGATAACTCATAAACCTGGCAGTGAAGCACCTAAAAAATAAACCGCAGAATGCATACAGGATATTCGACGTGAAACGAACACATCTAGAAATCAATTGCAAAGCTTTCTCAAGAAGTTTATGTGTCAGTGGTAACATGCCATATCGTTTAAAAAAAAGGACTTGAAGTTGTTTCCATATAAAATTCAAGAATTTTTTGAATCCACGCAGGTAGATTTTGGTATGAGATCACAGTACTGGCAATGATTTTGCATAACATAAATAATGACAAATGCTTTTTTTCTGATGAGGCTTAGTTCCATCTTTCTGGCTATTTAAATAAGCAAAATATAAGAATGTGATCGGCTGAAAACCTTCACGAATTCATAGAAACTGTATTATATCCATAAAAAATAAGTGTTTGATTAGCAGTCTCAAGGAGACGAATTGGGCCTATATTGTTTAACTAAACCGTAACTACTGAAATATATTAAAATGAATATAACGACCTTATATTAATGAACTCCATGATGACGAACTTGCGAACTTACAGAGGATTTTTTCACCAAGATACTTCACCGGCACTCAAATCTCGAAGTACAATAGCTTATTTCAAACAATTTTTCGATGATAGAATTATGAATTTTCCTCCAAGATCTCCAGATTATTGAGATTATTTTGTTTTTCCTTATTTAAAAATACAATTTTTAACACCAGACATCAAACAATTGCAGATTTTCACAATGCTATTAGGGATTCCTGTGCTGACATATCCTCACAACTCCTGGTAAATGGTTTTGAGAACATGAAGCGTAGAGTTCGACTTTGTCTTCAAAATGGACAACACTTTCAGCACAACCTTCAGTACTATTATCTTATAAATTTAACTAATTGAATAAAAAATTTCAATAAAGTAAAATTTTTGCACACATACTGGAGACATACAAACTATAAAAGTGATTAGTGGATGCATGTACGGTTACCAATCGTTATCAAAAGCTATGTCTAATCAGGAAAGATTTTGAAGGAATTAATTTTGGTGTAATACAATTGCCATTCCGACAGAAAAAAAAGAAGAAAAGTTTATTAATCCATTGAATTTGAGAAGCTAATATCTTTGTGGATTGTCTTTCATAAAATTATGAAAAATAATAACGTGGAACATTAAGACACGAAGAAAAGAACTTTATGAAAAGAAGCTCTTTAATTTTATTTTAGGATATAATCAGTGCAAAACCGTGAATACTCCTTTGAATATAAAATTTAATTACACAATATTTGAAAGTAAATTACTTGTGATAGCCGTTTAAATTCGGCTTGAAGAAAACAAATTATTCCAGTGAAATAACCTCATATTTTACGCGTAAAAAATTTCTATTTAAGAAAGAAGACTTATGAAGTTTAGAAGATCAAAATTACACAATGTATTAAATTCCAGCGAATTCATAATTTAATATTAAATTACTTTGCTCTTTATTAAAAGTTTCCGTTTTAAAATAGTATATCTTCTTTACAAACATACGTGGAATGTCTGGTAAGTAATGAAAATAAATTGTGTAAGCTCGATGTGGCAACACTGCTTGAGGCTGGAGATAACCACATGTGAGTAGTAGGGGTAGGTACGCAACCAGAAAAGGTGTAGTCCGTAGTAGTTCAGTGTTAGCGATATGATCGCAGGTTGTTTACACTTGTGTTTCAATACCGCGAATCACACGAGAAATGTAAGCAAATATCGAGTAGCGACATGTAATTAAATTTTGCGTTAAACTAAAAAGAACTGCTTTAGAAACACTTCAAATTTTAAGAACAGGATATGGCGAAGTTCTCAGCTTGGCACAAGGCTTTCGAAGAGTGCCGCGGAAACATTGAAGATGGACATCGCTCTCAAAAACCGATGAAGCGTATCGAAGGTGCGCTTTGTGTTAGCACGGATAGCACGGAGATAGACAGTTAACAGTCAGGATGGTTGCATATAAGGATACTGTTCATCGAATTTTGACACAGGAACTAGGCATGTGAAAAATATATACAAAACTGGTGCCCAAGAACTTGTCTGATGAACAAAAACAAAATCACTTATCCATTAGTCAAGAAGTGTTGGATCATTTGACAACTGAACCTAAATTTATGCACAGAGTGATTACAGATGACGAATAGGTATTTCAATACGATTCTGAAACAAAATAATAAAGCGCGGTGTAGCACACAGAAAACTCGCGCGACCAAATCCCGAATCAAGTCCATGCTTATAATTTTATTTAAATGTCGTGAAATTGTTCACAAAGAATTCGCACCACAGGGTCAGACAGTAAATCAGATCTTTTATCACGAGGTCCTTGAACGCTTGCGGCAAAGGGTTTTGCGTGTTCGACCTGCCGTTGCTAGCTTTTGGATGTTGCATCACCAAAATACCCCGATTACAGCTCATTGTCGATTAGAGAATTTTTGGCAGAGAAAAACATTCAGTCCTCCCACATCTACAGCCCAGGGATGCCTCCGTGTGATAATTTTCTTTTCCCAACGTTTAAGCGTAAGTTGAAAGGTTTCCATTATGGAGCAATACATAACATTCAAAGAGTCACCTCGTCCATTCCAAACAGCCTAAAGGAATAAGGCTTCCAGAATTATTATCAGAAATGGCAGCTGGGGACGCTGTGTGCATTCCCAATGAGCATATTTTGAAGGGGGAAATATTAAACTGAAGATATACCCAATAAAAAGCTTTAAAAAATTGAATTAATTCGGCTTTTACTTGATAAAGATCCACAATTTATGAATGAATAGACTCGAAGGTCTATGAATAGGTGACTAAAGCACAGTACATTCTTTAATGCTTTATTTAACAAAAAACATGGTATATATACAAATCTTATTTACAATTTAATTCCAACAGTTCTAAACATTTTAATTTTATATAAATTAATTAAGCGTAATTGAATATCGAGTACATTTCATCTTTGTTATGGTATCGCTGATATAACCTACTTTAATTACGGTGTTTTTACAGATGATTATAATGCATTTTAATGTCCTCATATTGTTACACTTTACTATATTTATGTAGTGATGAGTTTGAATATTGCACTGGTTAATTTGAAATACCTGACCTATGATTGTTTCTGTATCAGCAGTTTGCTGAACTGGTTTAGATTAAAATACCTGACTTGTATGTGCGACTTATTTGATTGCTAAATATAATACGTAACTATCTAATTTATAATAATAGATTAATAATACTAAATTATAATATGTAACATATACGGTGTGATAACGAACTCTGCAAAGTTCCTTATTTCAGAGAAACGAGCGACCAAGTTCATTTAAAATATTATTTAAACGTCTTGTAAATTTATAGACAATAGAAGACGTAGCACGATGATATTCGGTTGCACTATATTTAACGATAAATAAAATTAGAACGCTACCAGAAGTAGTAGACGCATTTGCAGAGAATTTTGAGTAAATACTAACAGATTCAATACGATTCGAAAGATGTGGTAATTTCGGTTTATTCTATATAAACTCCTAATATACGGTATTATGTCTGTTTTCAGTTTTTAAAGAGCTTATGAAATCATACATTGTCTTCCGGTCAACGAAAATCATGACAACGTAATACTGATAAGGTGCATAACAAAATTAACGATGAAACTTTATCTATAGAAAAATGCACATGTAACTTGAGAATAGAGTTTTATGTAAAATTGCGAATTAGAGAACGTATTTCGTAATAAATTGGTAATTTAAAACTGCTCTGCCGTAGCAGAAATTGTTTAAATACTTAATCCTTGAAACGAAAATTAAGAGGCTTGTTTGTACTGTCATAATTTAATTATAGATTTCTATTCCTATCTTATTTATATTATTTAATCGTCCAAGTCCAGTGTTACATACATTAGGACGATGTTAGATATCAGAACAATGTAAAACATAAATACGAGTATATATATATATATATAAATATATATATATATATATATATATATATATATATATATATATATATAGACTATTAAGTATTATCGACCGTACTGTATAAGTAAAAATTCGTGAGCGGTCTGTCAAGTAAAAATAAAACTCCTTCATTCCACTCTATATTTCATAACGGATTTGCTACTTCATCAGGAGTGTAATTGAGAGTTAAAATTTAGCAAACAACGGCACTAAACATGTTAAAATTCGTCATATTCAAAACATCAAATCAATATGCTGCTAGTCTGTCGTCAACCTCTTAAAAACTAAAAAAAAAAGGTATGATGATAAATTGCAGATCGTTACATAATTAGGTTACAGATTTTTTTATATCAATTCTGTTGTTAATTGAATTTTTTTCGTGTTTAATATTAACCATTTCTTTAATTTCCCTTTTCATTGTGTGTTGTTCTTTATCGATTATCTGTATGTTTACAAAATCGAAATGGTGATCGCGTTGTAGTTTGTGTGTAAATAAAGCAGTTTTGTCTGTTTTAGACTATTTTTGGGCTTGTATTCTTTCGTATAAATATTTTTTAGTTTGGCCTATCAAAAAATTAAATATACTTTAAAAAAATATGATATAGCTACAACATATAAACTTAGTAATACTAATAAACATCTATTTTCAAAACTAAAACCCAGATTAGAAAAAAAATCTATACATGCCATGTCGCGATTGCGATAGTTACTACATAGGCCGAACTAAACAATATTTATTTATACATCTTTTGAAACCTGTGGTCCGTTTTGTGCAAAATATTTTACAAATCCAGCCTCACGATTTCTATACCAAGAGAAGGTAGTTTCTGGGGCAAGCAATTCTTTTTGTTTCAATCTGGACCCCAGTACTTCAGAAAGATCTTTTGAAAGTCCCAAATCTCTTACTAAATCATTCAGTTCGGCTTGTGAAAATAGCTGAGGTTGGTTTTGACCTGAGGTTGATGGTTCCAAATCACAATCCATCTGTACGGAGCCGGAAGTTGAAGAGGTTTCAATATCTTCTTGTAGTACTTTGGGGGGTATAGGTATAGGTACATGATCACTGTGAGGAACTGGTCTTATAGGTGATTTAATATTGTTTGGGTACAAAATATGTTTCAAAGTTTTCTATTATGCCCCTTAATATCACAAAGACAAAAGTAGCAATCTTCATGATGATTTTGCGGTTCTCTCCAAACTATCGGTATTCCAAAAGGAAGGCTTTTCCTATTCCCTTTGGTCCAATGTCTTAAAACCTTCTTCACATACCTTACAAACAACGTGCGGTGTCCAATCTTTATCTTGATCTCCTAATTTGATTTTGAAATAAGCATGATATGCATTTTTCACAAATTCACCAATTGGTCTCTTAAACTTTTTCAAGACGAAATATCCACAAATATAACAGAAATCATCTGGTTTGTTTTTGCAACACCGGCTAGACATATTTTTAAGCAATGTTTATTTATCAAATACCACGCACAACACTAAAGACAAATTAATTTTACTTGTTTACTGATCGACACTCAGAGCTATAATGAAGTAAATGACTTTAAAATATACATTTTGCTTGGAGTGATAAACTTGAAATCCTTCTTCGCAGTACTAATAAAGTGAAAGCATCATAAATAGGATTTAGCAGGTAAAAATTCCCGGAAATCTTGTCCAAAATTAATACATGTAATAAAAGATTTACATCAGGTAATGAGAACCTATTTAACAAATTTCTTTAAAACCACAACAGAAAATAATTTTTGGGATAATACCTAGAATTTGAAGTAGTACATACATTTTAAAATGTATTAAAACGCCTATTATAAGATTTTTTTTATATCTTTTTCTTTTTCTTTTGTGCAAAAAAAATCTGTGGGTGGTAGAGACCAACTGTATTTTAATTAGTTATTGCTATATAAAAACTGAGCTTAACAAACAAAAATCACGTCATCACACATTTTATGCAGGCCTGTGAATTATTAACTTAATATCTTAATATCTCCTTGTTAATTTTTTAAGGATTCTTTAAAATTTATTCTGTATTACTGGCTATGTACAATTCGTTTTGTATATTTTTTATCTTTGTATGCATCGGTTAGACAATAAAAGCTTATATTTACTATTATTATTAACTATGGTGTCGGGTTACCTCGCGCCTCTCCAACCTCTAGCCGGTAAACATTTTACTCAACTCACATATCTGACGGTATGAGCTCGATGCTGTGCAGCTGACAGTATTTGCATAAATAATGGAACGGTATTTACTACATGTTCTATGATATAATTTTTATTGATATTATTACAGTAAAACCTCTAATTATGGACACCTCCGACAATCGGACACCTCTAAAAAATGGACATTTTTGTGGTACGAAATTTTATAATGGGTTTTCTTAACAATAGTAACTCCTAATATTGGACCCTCCATAAATCGGACGCGGACACCCTTTATTTCACCGAAGCAATAAAACATCTGTAAATATATCTCTTAATTAAGGACAGACAAGACGGGTGGCGCCGAATAAAATTTTGCAATTATGTATGTATGTATGTACTTTTATTGCTGCAAACGTGGAAGTATATCCACTCGGGTTTTTCCCATAATACATATGTATGTACAAAGTGCACACGTGGAAGTACATCTACTCGGGTTTTTCCTATAATACAAAGGAACGACGGTTTACTGGCCTACTCGTCAGGTGATAAGTGGAGTGATATTTTGAATCAGTTTGAACTAGCCTTTGATAGTGTCAACATGGATTCTAGTAAAAGAAAGCGGTTAACAATCCAAGATAAAATTGACATTATTGCGGTTAGTGAACAGCAAAGCTTAAGTGTCCGAAAGCTCGCGGAAAAGTTTGGTGTCGGAAAGTCGCAAATTAGTGATATAGTGAAAAACAAAAGTGAAATAAAAGAACTTTTCGAGAAAAATGGAAACCTAGCTCAAAAAATGAAGTTTCCAAAAACTAGTGGTTTAGCAATCGACGGAGCAGTGTTCAACTGGTTCTGTAAGGTGAGAAACAAACATATTCCCATGTCAGGACCCCTACTCAAAGAAAAGGCGCTGGAAGTAGCACAAAGTTTACAACTCACCGAATTCAAAGCGTCTAATGGTTGGTTGGAGAAATTTTGTCAAAGACATAAAATATCATTTAAAAGTGTGTGTGGTGAATCTGCCTATGTAAACATGCAAAATGTAGACGATTGGAAAGTCAAGTTGCAATCAATATGCAAAGATTACTCTCCGAAAGATATTTTTAATGCTGATGAAACCGGTTTATTTTTCCGCGCCCTTCCGACAAAATCATTTGCGTTAAGAAGTGATAAATGTGCCGGAGGAAAATCTGCAAAAGAACGACTAACTATATTGTTGTGTTCAAATATGGAGGGTGATAAGGAAAGGCCGTTAGTCATCCGTAAAAGTAAGAAACCTAGATGTTTTAAAGGAGCTCATGTGGATAAGTTGCCGATAGGATGGATATCTAACAAAAAAGCGTGGATGACTTTGGATATTATGTCAGCTTGGTTAAAGAACTTTGATAACAAGATGAAGAAAGAAAAAAGGCATGTAATTTTGTTTCTTGATAATGCCACTTCTCATCCGAAGATTTCATTGGAAAACGTAAAATTGGTTTTTCTGCCTGCAAATACTACCTCGCATTGTCAACCTATGAACCAGGGTGTGATTCAAAACTTTAAGGTAATTTACCGGAGCATGCTTGTAAAAAGGCTTTTGGCGTTAATGGATACTGAAAATTCACTAGAAATGGTAGAAAAAAACATTACGGTAGTCACTGCATTAATATGGATATCAGCTGCTTGGAAAAAAACTCTCGCCTGTGTCCGTGAGAAACTGTTTTCAAAAATGCGGATTCAATCAAAGTGACAGTGATCTAAGTGCAGAGTGCGATATAGAAGATAATATACCATTAGCATTTTTATTTCCCAATTTTAACATAACTAATTTAGATTTAAGCACATACGCATTAATTGATAATGAGTTATTTACTGAAAATCCTAATGTTTCCATTATAGATTGTATCGATGAAATTACTGATATCAGTGATGAAATGGAAAATGAGATTGAAGAGGAATTTGTAACTAGTATATCAAATATTTCAGAAGCCCATCAAAAATTAAAAGATCTTGAGATCTATTTCTTAAGCACTAACAGTTTTAACATTGCTAACAATATTTCTCAAGCTCTTCTTGAATGTGAATCTGAGATATTTAAACATAAAATGAAAAAAGCAAGACAAACAACAATTAATGATTATTTCAAGTAAAATCTAGCATAAAATATGTATGTATGTATGTGTATTAAGTATTGTAAATTTTTTTCGACTTTCGTCTTATTATGTGTGATTAAATTGATATGAGAATGAATATTTTTTTTCGTTTTTTTTTTCACCTCCACATTTTGGACACCTCCATATATTGGACATTTTAGGATTCCCCGTCAGTGTCCATTATAAGGAGGTTATACTGTATTATTATTATTGTTATGGCGTCGACGTATCACTTATTCAGCCTGTCACTGGGAAACATTTTACTAAACCCACATATTAGCGATTTTGAGCTCGGTTATGCGGTATTGAAATACATTATTATTATTTTTAGTAAAGGAGTTTTTTTTAAGAATTTACTGTTTGTCCTCCTGAGATATTAATTTTAATCAATGTACTAGATTCTAAAGTGTTTTGTCAGACCTAGAGATTTTTCATTATTATTTAATTTCAAATATAACTGGCACTATTTTAACAAAATTAATGTTTTCAATACATTAGTTTTACGCTGGAGTTAGATATACCGCGAAAGACTACTGATGCAGAATATTAATTATGTAACTTGTCAATGTTAGACACTCGGAAGGTATACGCCAAAATACACAAACACGCCATTGATAAAACCGACCATTCATCCTTATTGTTTATTTAAGATGCCCAACGTGAACGCGCTGTTAATTAATCTACCCGACGGCGGCTGTATACAGTAGGTAAACGTGACAGTACTTATAGTTACCAGGAGAGTACATTGAAACATATGTTGAAGCATAGGAGATCGAGAAACTCGCTCGTTAAGCGTACATGTAGTATTCAGTAAACTTCGGAAATTAACATATAAATGGCGATTGTTTGTAACGTGCATGTCTAACAAATATAATGTACAAGTAATAAGAAATTGTTATTTATATGACGTGACTAAGGGTTTCGCGGAAGAACGCACGTGTTTACGCGAGGAAATAAAACCTGTTAGTCAATTGTTTTACAAGGGAGGATTTCTAAGAAATGTTAATGCATAGTGAGCCAAATAATTCACGAATAATTTTAGGTATGCGTTGTGGTTATAACTTATTCTATACAAGGTGTGTATAAATTGTCGCAAAAGCTACACGTAGCGACATTCTTCGTTCGGTTCTGAATAAAAAATCTTAATGTTAAAATGTCGTATCATGCTTCGTAAATTCGTAAATGTCTAAATTTGACAGTAATGATTTTGATTGAACTCACTTTGAAATACAAATTTATTGTTCTACAACGTTGCCAAATGTGTTTTTCGTGGAAGTACGTTAATGAATAAATGTTTAAAACAAGCTCTTAAATCAAAAAGAAAACGTTTACGAAATAATACTAGTAAAAATTTTTTCTTTAAACTAAATTGCATCTATCTCTATTAACAGATATCGAAGAGCAAAGGTTAGTTACACACTAAAAGTCTGAACTTCAAGAACCCCGTGAAAACAAACGAAGCATGATACGACATTTTAACATCAAGATTTTTTATTCAGAACCAAACGAAGAACGTCGCTGCATGTAGCTTTTGCGACAATTTATACACACGTTATATATACTGTGTAATGGTACCTATTTTTTCGACGCATTTATGTATATTAATTTAATTCAACAGGTTCATAAATGCTTAATTATAATATATGTAATCATTTAAACAGATGAAAATTTCAAAAATATTTAAAATTCTGTTTATTTCAATGTATAAAATAAAAAATTCACAAATTTAAGTTAATACGAGGGATGTCCGATATTAAAGGTACAAGCCAAAATTTCACTAACATATTGTATTTAAAGAAAATATTTAATACATTCTACAAAAAATTACTTACTTTTGTTTATTTCTCGACATATTCTCCATAAAGATTGAGACATTTATCCCAGCGTGACAGTAGTTTGAACATCCCTTCGCGGTAGCCTTGCCTGTCAAGTCGATTAAAGTAGTCCACAGCTGTGCCTTGCAATTCTTGTTCATTTGTAAAGCGTTTCCTTGCCAAATATTTCTTCAGGGGTCCAAATCGGGATTATATAGCGGATGTTAGAGCATCTACCACTTCCGATGCGATTTGACGCGCGCGGTCTTGCGCCAACGTTCAAAAGTTTAACTCCTTGTCGTAATCGCCCTGGCCTTTTCCTTCTAATGGCTTTATGCCATTTCTGGAGAGTTTCACAGTATCTGTCGCTCAAGGAATTCACAGAGCAATAGGCCTTCACTATCCCAGAATACGGTGGCCATGGTTTTGCTGGCAGATGGTTGAGTTTTGAATTTTTCTTGAACTGGAGAATCTGGATGTTTCCACATCATGGACTGTTATTTCGACTTTGGGGTGAACTCATAAACCCAGGTTTCATCTACGGTAATGATGCTTTCAATGAAAGAATTCCCTTCCTGTTGGTATCGGGTGGGATGTTGAAATGACGCATTCATTCGATTGGTTTTGTGGTTCTTGAGAGCATTTTCGACAACCAGCGAGACGAAACTTTACGAAAGTTTAGGTCGCATATGATGAGTCAATTCCGCAATTTCACGAACTTTAATGTGACGATCTTCCCTAATCAAACCTCCAACAATTGAGCAGTTTTCATCCGTGTGTGAGGTCCTTGGTCTGTCTCTGTTCTTTTCCGGATCATCAAACAAGTCCTTTCGTCCATCTTTAATTTTTTTGCACCAAACGCTTACTTCTTTTCGGCTTAAGACCTTTAGGCCAAAAACGCTCTCTAATCTGCGATGAATTTAACTCTGGTTAACCTCATCGGCTGCCAAAAATCGGATAACCGCTCGCACTTCACACTTGGACTACTCTGCGATTACACAGGCCATGTTTGTTTGCTTCCCGTACGCTACTAAATTGAGTTATACACACAACAATGTTCCAACTATACTACCACGTCTCAACCTGTCTAGACATGCATATGACGACAATATTTCGCTTGCGGTGCTAGTTTCACAGCCACCTGTATCTTTAAAATAGGACATCCCTCGTATAATATTCAATAAGTATTCTAAACATATAAAGCATGAAAATCAATGTGGGTGTGATTGAAATTTGTTAACGTTAAGCCACCTGAATAAACACTCATATATGTATGGATATTTTATTGACTTAAAATATTTGTGATATCAAGTCGAACTATTTAATTGCTGGTGTGCAGATATGTATAGAGAAAAATTCCAGAGTCTGAAAATGTGTAAGACAGGATCTCCCATGGAACAAACGGCGTTGGCGATGTGCAAAGCGCAGAAAAGGACAAGGAGACGATCGCCAGCCTCATAAGAATGTTGTCAAGTCCAAGCGCGAAGTCACTGCAACGAGTGATATACTCGTATGTACGCATATAGTAAAACAAATACGTATACTAAGGCAGTTTACTTAAAATTCTGAAACTGAGCTTGCTCGTTTCGTTGGAGCAAATCGGTGAAAATTCGGACATGCTCGGCTTTATTGTTGTCAGAGAGTTCTTAGGGGACATATCCAGCCAATTTTTGTACCTTTTCGAGACTTTTGAGACGACGAACGATGCTTGAATGATCCAAATTGAAGTTTGCGGCTGGCATTCGAGTCAAGTTTTCGTCTTCCTCTATTAAAAACAAGAACTATTCTAGCTCGCTTCCACAAGTTAGGAAAGACAGGAAAAACGAAATGGAAATCTTAATAATAGAGGGCAGGGGCGGCTCGTGAGACGTACTGTTGCGGCACGTACAATCATGAGAGTGCTTTGTGTATTCTCGTCTACTAACTGTAGCGTTTTCTTAGTCAACACCGAAAATACACGAGGCACTCACATCATTGTAGTTGTCCCTAGAGTACGTCATCACGAACCGCGCCTGATAGATGGTAGCATTTGCAAACACAAGAAAATTAAATGACTTTGGCAACATTTGATAGTTGATCAGAAGTTTCAATTTTTCAGCACCGCCGTACAAAAATAATGGCAAAACTAAAAATAAACTATTCAGTATTCATCCACCTGATGAAGCCATTGTATGTCGAAACAATATTGTAGTGGTATTTACAATAAAAGAATTTTTTGAAACTAGAAGTTTAATTACTTATTTCTTAGCGTTATTTCAATATAAGGTTGTGAATAATATAATATCGAAGTTAATTACACAGGTCTACAGTGATTTTGATGTTTGAAAGCTGTTTGCTAATTTGTATATGTTTGGGGGCCCTTATCCCCAAAAACGCCATATTTTTGCTCTGTCACGTAAATTTTTTTTATAGCGCTCTATATCTTAAAAATGTTATTTTATTAATATACATACCTATGACAAGAATATGTTTGTTGCATGTTAGGCATGATTTTTAAATGAATTGATTTTTATGAAATTAAATGTGATTTGGCAACACTGGTTAATATTAGATTTCTCAGCAAAGTAACAGAGTCGGCGCAGAAGCGTCAATACAACGTTCAAACCTGCTTATGTGCAGTTTGGTTGTGTTAGTCGTCGTGCTACTGTGTCCGCGCGCTTGTTGTCTTCGTTGTTGCGTATTTTAAGTGTTCGAGAACGTATAAATATGGAAAGAAGACATTGTGTGAACAATCTGAATAACTTTTGTTATATCTGTGGTAGTTATGTCGTAGTAAAGCAGAGGCAAACTATAACTTCGTTTGTGAAAAATGTATACCACGCTTATTTTGGTGTAAACATTGGCGACCAAGACAAGTCCTGGGCTCCTCATACTGTTTGTTTCGTTTGCGTTGAAGCATTAAGAAACTGGCAAAAAGGTAGGAAGATATGTTTAAGCTTTGGTGTTCCTATGGTATGGCGAGAGCCTAGAAGTCACAGTGATGATTGTTATTTTTGTTCGTGTAGTGTTCAAGGATTCAACAGAAAAAATAAGAAACAAATTGTGTATCCCAATCTTGACTCTGCTATTCGACCAGTTCCTCATGGACCAGATGTACCGATACCTACCGCCCCAAAAGCACTAGAAAACGTCATATCGTCAGAATCAGAGGAATCTAATTGCGACCGAGATGACTCAGATTTCACACCAGATTTCAGAGAGCCTGAAGTGTTTAACCACAGCGAACTAAATGATTTCATTAGAGATTTGCACCTTCCAAAGGATGCATCCGAATTGTTAGCCTCCCGACTTCGTGAGAAACATTTACTGGCACCTGGCGTCACATCAAGCTTTTACCGGGATCGCGAAAAAGACTTATGTCAATATTTTACTCAAGACGGACCGCTAGTGTATTGCAACAATATTCCTGACTTAATTTCAAAATTAGGAAATGTGCTGTATGTAAAAGAAGAATGGCGCCTGATTATTGACTCAAGTAAGCGTAGTTTAAAAGGCGTTTTATTGCACAATGGTAACGAGCTGCCTCGGTTCCCGTTGCCCATTCGGTACATTTAATGGAAATGTATGAAAATTTTGAACTTCTTTTAAAGAAAATAAACTACAAAGAACAGCATTGGATGCTTTGTGGTGACCTGCATGCTACTAGGACAACAAGGAGATAATACAAGATTTCCTTGCTTTATTTGTGAGTGGGATAGTCGAGCAAGAGATAGACATTGGACTCAATTAGAATGGCCCTCTAGAACAAGCCTTACACCTGGTAGCAAAAATGTATTAAGAGATAGCTTAGTTGACCCCAAAAAAGTTTTACTGCCTCCTCTCCATATCAAACTTGGCTTGATGAAGCAGTTTGTTAAAGCCCTAGACAAAAATGGACAGTGTTTTAAATATTTGTGCTAGACATTTCCAGCTTTATCCGATGCCAAGTTAAAAGAAGGTATTTTTGTTGGGCCGCAGATAAGAACATTATGCAAAGACAAGGATTTTAAAAACACAATGACCAATGTCGAGAAAAACGCCTGGGTTTTATTTAAAGAAGTAATTGATAAGTTTCTTGGGAACTCTAAGGACGAAAACTACGAAAATATTGTTCAAAATATGTTACAACACTTTCATCGTCTAGGTTGTAATGAGTTTGAAAGTGCATTTCCTGTTTTCACACTTGAACTATTTTCCTGAAAATCTTGGAGCAGTTAGCGAAGAACAGGGAGAGAGATTTCACCAAGACATTTAGGAAATGGAACGGCGATTCCAAGGCAGATGGAGCATAACGATGATGGCGGACTACTGCCGGATGTTAAAACGGGATATGCCCTGAAAAACATACAACCGAATGTCCGGACAACGCAGCTTTCTGGCAAAAAGACAAAGATTTCACTTAAAAAAGTCTGAGTAAAGTATTTTTTCCACTTTTTTAACTTGTATTCCACCTTTCTACTCAATAAACAAATAATTTTTTTTAGAAATATCGTTTTTTTTTCATTTAATATTTGCAAAAAAACCTTACGTGATACAAATAAATGCATAGATTTTTGAAATCAGCCTACCAAAATTATATAAAATCAGTTTTCAAAATAAAAACATGTGTCAAAAAGTTTAATTTTGTAGACCTGTGTTATTATACGCTCGAAAAATAAAACATTTCATTAATAAAACCTAGAACTCTACTTATAAGATACTTCGATATTTACGGCAGAAGAAGTTGGAGATAAATTAATAAGTAAAACAGTTGTTCGTTTTTAATAACTTTCAAGACTGAAGTTTAATAAATACTTTCTTTACCAACAAAATATTCTCAATCAAACGCTTTCATTAAAAAAAACATATTTATTTATGTAAAAAGAAGTTACATTCTGATACGTTTCTGAACAATCTTGAAGCTATTTTCTTACAAAAACACTAACTTTGCCTTTTTAAAGCATTATTGACGATATGAATCTTTTGTTGTAGAATCTGCATACATACTGTAATTTCAGTACAGTAAAATTACATTTTTATATACATATTTTAACATGTCCAAGAAAAGTTTTAAATCTAATAATAATTCTCCCTTGTATGAGGCATAAATACGAGTACATTTCTTTTTTTATGATTAAAGTAGAAATTATTGATCGTAAGGATCGGCCCGTATATTTATATTACTAGGTATGAACCAACAACGGTCATAGTTTGAAACGCCGCGAGCTATTGTAGAAAAGGATGTAGCGTACGTTAGTAAACAAAGTAGCGGGTGCTTTACATGTGCATTAGTGCATTTCCCCTCAGAGATATGATTTTATAACTTTTTTATTATAGCTACACCGTGCTTTTTCCGATTACGTACAAAGATACAAGTTTTTGTAAAATTTTGCATGATTAAATACATATTCAAAAAAGAGATTAAAGTTTTAAAATTTAGAATGATTTTGCCGTCGTATGTATGTGATATTTATTTTATTGAGTTGGTAGCATTCTTATTGAAGTTAAGATTGATTAATTCTATATAATTAATAAAGTATTTTTTCTCATGCATTATTTACAGACAGAAACAAGAAAAAACCTAGCTACAATATATATATATATATATATATATATATATATATATATATATATAAATATAATATTTTCGTGACCTTGGTATGATATGGTAAATTCAATCAGTTGGCGATTTAAGGTCTGACTATACTTTAAAGTATATATATTTAAAACAACCCTACATGTTTCGGCAATGATGCCTTTATCAAGGATATAAAATATAAATGACAGTAGGTATACAATGTCATATAATTGAGTTGCTATGGATAAAATTGTTCAAAGATACATTCCAATTGAATAATAATAAATCATTCATCTTCTGTTTTTGGAATACTAAGGCATGATTTATTATTATTCAATTGGAATGTATCTTTGAATAATTTTATCCATAGCAACTCAAATAATATTTAATAATCATTAATATACTGTCATTTATATTTTATATCCTTGATAAAGGCATAATTGCCGAAACATGTAGGTTTGTTTTAAATATATATATACTTTAAAGTAAAGTCAGACCTTAAATCGCCAACTGATTGAATTTACAATATATATATATATATATATATATAAGGTAAACTTAATTAGTCGGCGATTAAAGGTCTGGTTATTACTTCAATTTGTATATATTTAAAATAATCCTACATGTTTCGGCAATGATGCCTTTGTCAAGGATATAAAAAATATAAATATTTATATTTATATTTTTTATATTCTTGACAAAGGCATCATTACCGAAACATGTAGGATTATTTTAAATATATACACTTTGAAGTAATAACCAGACCTTTAATCGCCGACTAATTAAGTTTACCTTATCATACCAAGGTCACGAATATACTATATATATATATATATGTAAATATATATATATATATATATATATAGTAAACCTAATAAGTCGGCGATTAAAGGTCTGGTTTATTACATCAAAGTATATATTTGAAACAACCCTATATGTTTCGGCAATGATGCCTTTGTCAAGGATATAAAAAATATAAATGACAGAATATTATATATATATATAAATATATAAAAATAATAGATAGATCAAATATATATATATATATATATATATATATATATATATATATATGAAAAATGTGTGAAAGCCATATCCACCTGGAATATGCAGATACCGATATTTCATAGTTTTTACTAATCTTCAGTACACATTATCCGGGAATAGATACGCCTTTCATTTCTATACTGCGTGATATATACAAATGATGCAAAATGCGATGTTAATGAAAATTAATAACTATTAAATTCTCACAATACATGCAATTGCCGCTCTAATTTGTATTAATTTCTACAAATGACAAAATCACATTTGCCTAAGAATGCAGATACAACACGTCACGGCGCCAACCGTCTAGGTTGGCGCCGTGACGAAAGAATAGAATCTAAAGTTTATAATAATTATTTCCTAACAAACAAAAATAAATTAAAAAGCAAAGTAGATAAACTAATAAAGAAACAACACTTAGAGATAAATTACAAAATTAACAATAACTGAATTATCAATTTGACCAATATAAATATTCCGGATAATGTTAAATACGTACTTAGCCTAGGACCCAAATTTAATGTTCCACCTAATAAAATGCCCATTAATGACTATATAGGTAACATTGAAACAGAAATACAAAATTTACCACAAGACAAACAGAATAAAATACGTAACAAAATCTGTAATATAATCACTAACCATAAACATAAGAAAGTAAATAATAAAAAACATATATCTAATCTATATATGAATAAGTTTATTAAAGAAACAAAAAGATTTGTCCAAGACAACCCTCATATTATAATAGCAACAGCAGATAAATCAAATAAAACAGTGATCATTCTTAAAGAGGAATATGAGCAAAAAAAATAGAAAAACTATTAGACGATAAATTCACCTAGAAAAAAGAAAGAAATAATCCAACAGAGAAAACTCAAAAAGAAAAGAATAACTTAATAAATAAATGGCATAGACTAAACCTAATAGATTTCAACAGGCATTTTTAATTCCCACCCTCCATCATTATATGGTTTACCAAAAATTCACAAAAATAATATCCCTTTAAGACCAATACTTATAATATAGCAAAATTCCTAGGTGATAGCATATCTAAGATGTTAGGAAAAACTGAATATCATATTAAAGACTCATGAGAATTGCAAAATTTCATCAGGAACAAAAAGTACCAACTAATCACAAAATTATATCACTTGATGTAGAATCTTTATATACTAACATTCCTACCAGGCGCGGCTCGTGATGACGTATTTGGGAGTGCAAGTACAATGATACGAGTGCCTCATGTGTTTTCGGTGTTTACTAAGAAAACGTTACAGTTAGTACACGAGAATACACGAAGCGCTCGCATCATTGTACTTGCCCCCCAAATACGTCATCACGAGCCGCCTGATTCCTACAGATCTAGCTATAAACATAATAGAATCCAAATGGGATGAAATTAGTCCACACACTTCACTAGATAAAAACGAATTTATTAGAGGTATACACTTCTACCTCGACAACACATATTTTCAGTACAAAAATTCTTTTTATGGTCAAACATTTGCTATTGCCATGGGCTCTCCTTTAGCTGCTCCTATTGCAAATCTGGTAATAGAACATTTAGAACAAAACGTTATCAATTCATTAGACTTCCACCCCATTTTCTTCAAAAGATATGTTGATGATATCATAACATGTATTCCGACTAATAAAATAAACTATCTTTTAAATAAATTCAACAATTTTCACAACAAATTAAAATTCACTATTGAAGAAGAAATTAATAACAGTATTAATTTTCTTCATAATTCTTTAAGCTATGATAGACAGGATAGACAGGATAGACAGACTATTTATACAAATTGGTATAATAAACCCACAGCTTCTTTTCGATATATGAATTACCACTCAAATGCTCCTACAGTATTCAATAAAATGATTATAAATAATCTGACTGATAGAGCAGTAAAACTATCACATACTCAATACAGAAAAGATAACATCAAGAAAATTAAAACAATCTTAACAGATAATAATTATCCACCACAACTTATAGACCAAACAATTAAAAAAAGAATACACCAAATATACAACACTGCAGACACCAATAACAATTTAAACAATGACACAACATATATCACGATTCCATATGTTTCACAACTATCAGAAAAAATTAAATACACAAATAAAAAAAATATGATATTTCTACAACATATAAACTTAGTAATACTCATAAACATTTATTTTCAAAACTTAAACCTAAAATAGAAAAAATCGAGAAACACATGTCATCTATAAAAGACCATGTCGCGATTGTGATAGTTACTACATTGGCCAAACTAAACAATATTTATACAAAAGAATACAAGCCCACAAATACTCTAAAACAGACAAAACTGCTTTATCTACACACAAACTACAACGCGAACACTATTTCGATTTTGAAAGCACACAGATAATTAATAAAGAACAACACACAATGAAAAGAGAAATTAAAGAAATGATTAGTATTAAACAGGAAAAAAATTAAATTAACAACAGAAGTGATATAAAAAATTTAAGCAGTATATACTATAACTTAATTATGTAACGATCTGCAATTTACCATCATAATATATGTTGCTGTTATATAATTATATATCTTAAGTTATTTAAATATCTATTCATTTGCTTATCATGCTGACAGTTCCGTGCTTTGATTCCTGTCTGGTTGTCCGAGTAGGTTGTTTTCCTTCTCGCTTAAGGCGAATACCGACAGCTTTACATCTTAAGACGCTCTACGGCCGCATACATAATAATAACTCATGTCTTGCGTTTCTATGTTTTTGTTATTTATCTATTTTAGAATACTAAGGCATGATTTATTATTCAATTGGAATGTATCTTAATATTTTTATCCATAGCAACTCAAATGTATGACATTAATATACTGTCATTTATATTTTATATTCCTTGATAAAGACATCATTTGCCGAAACATGTAGGGTTGTTTTAAACATATATACTTTGAAGTAAAACCAGACCTTAAATCGCTAACAAATTGAATTTACCATAACATATAAAGGTCCCGAAAAAATTATCTATATATATATATATATATATATATATATATATATATATAGTAAACCTAATCAGTAGGCGATTAAAGGTCTGTATATTACTTCAAAATATATGTATTTAAAAAACTCTACATGTTTCGGCTGTATACGCCTTTTTCAAGAGAATACAAAATATATGAAGATGGATTGGCAGCGGTCATTGTACCTAAATATTTTGTATTCTCTTGAAAAAGGCGTATACAGCCGAAACATGTAGAGTTTTTTAAATACATATATTTTGAAGTAATATACAGACCTTTAATCGCCTACTGATTAGGTTTACCATATCATACCAAGGTCACGAAGTTATTATATATATATATATATATATATATATATATATATATATATAATAATCGCCTACTGATTAGGTTTACTATATATATATATATATATGTGTGTGTATATATATCAATTGATACATTTTTCCGGATTTTATATGAAATACTTACAAATATTATCAAATTAATTGTTAAAGGAACTGTCCGGCAAACGGTAGACTTGGGTTCAAGTCCCAACGTAGACAAAATTTTTCAATTAAAATTTCGTATGATTTGCGTTGTAATTTGTATACAGAAATATTTACATTCACATTTACTTCGCAATTACATACTAATTTGATAATATTTGTAAATATTTCATTTAAATGGCGAAAAACTCCAAGAATTTATCAATTGATATATTAAATGAACGGCTAAGAAATTATCTAAACATATATATACGCAGTTCGGGAACTAAGTTGTTATCGTCAGCAGATTAATCTAAAAAAGAAAAATAGTGTTAAACGTAGCAGATTGGTTGAGATACGAACTTTGAAGACATGTTCTCCACCAAGTCATCAGTGGGGTAACACTTAGTGTTAAATCTTGATATATCTTCAAAGATTGTACCTTAACTAAGGACGCTATATTTAACACTATTTTTTTTTAGATCGTTCCACTGAAGATGGCTACTTAGTTGCCGAAGTACGTAAATTTTGTAGTATCTTTCTGTTCTGGAAACGCCTTATTGGAAAGTTTTAAAATACTTCATGTCGACTGACAAATTAGACAACTTTTTATACATCTATAGATTACTAGAAGATGGATTGGCAGCGGTCATTGTACCTTGGCCTGCACTAAGTTCCGATTTAAATATGTTGGATTTTTATTTATGAAACTATCTTAATACGTTTATTTATGGAACGCCTGTCTAAACTCAGATGAACTAAGGGAACGAATACTTTTAGCGGCGCAAGCAATAACACAAGCACCTAGAATATTTGAGCGCGTCCGTAGGTTAATGATTCGGCGGTGTAATCCCTGTATTGAAATGAATGACCAAAATTTTGAAAATATTCGCGAGTTCTTTTAACATTTCTCTTAAATTTATCCCTATTTCATTGCTTATTTTTGTTCTGTTAAAATAAAGTTTTCTAATACTGTTATTGCAACTATTCTATGTAAATTCTTAATATAGAATTCAAAATACTATGACAGTGATATTAAAAAAATATCAACCTAAGGATACAATACAAGATTAAATAGCAATTGTGTCTGTTATTATCTTTAGTATCTATTAACAACGTTTTCTTTAAAAAATTTTCATCCAATAAGAACTGTATGGTATCTAGAATATGAGGTTGCTAACAAAAAGCATAATTTGTAGATGTATAAGAAGTTGCTTAACATGTCAGTCAAGAGGAAGGATTTTTAAAATCATTTAATTTTCCAATAAGGCGTCTCCAGAACAAAAAGATACTAGAACCCATCACCACAAAAATTTTCTAGGTTGAATTTAGACTGACCCTGTAAAGAGTTTATGAATTTATATTGTGATTAGGGCTTGCTCTTATTTCTCTCTCTCAGATTTCAACTAACAGTTTCGACCAATTCGGATCCATTATTTACGATTGCCTCTCAATGATTTGACAATATTTCGATACCCCATATGAGGAAATCCTTGAATTGCTGGTGCAAGTTGAAGGAGTTATTAATTAATCTTAGCAGTTACATTCCGCGAAAGCAATTCATCATATTCTCTACAAAATTTACATATCCTTCTGATTTAGTATTTCCAAGAAAATGTTTGTACACAGAAACAAAGAATTCGCTGTTTTTCGTATGGAATTAAAAAAATATATATCCTTTATTAACTCCTTAACTTGTAGTCCACTAAATATATTTTTTTTTATTTTACTTTCGTGTACTCTTATAAATTTTCCTTTTAAATTGTTACATCCCTGCCTATATCAATCCAGTGCTTTTACAAAATTTTTCATCAATCCTAGTTTTATACGGATAAAATATTATTTGATTTTTGAATTAAAGATTCACGGTAAATATTTTTTACCCCATATATTGATCCTTCTCGAACAGGCCAATTTAATTTAATAAAGTGGTTTCCTTGTCGAAGTTATTAAATTCACAATGAAAGTAGCAAAAGTTCGTAAAACCGCTTTGACTTCCCTGCAAAATAGCAATTACTTTAAAATCAGGCAAGATTACCTTGCATAATTTATACTTTGCATTATATATACAAAAAGGTTTAAGTATATCAATACGTTATGCACGTATTACGCATTTGTTACAAATGAAACAGACATGCAATATACATATCTGTAACTGTACACATGGACAATACACCTCGTACTTTCAGCATTTACTTCTGCTTAAGACACGTGTTTCTGCCACTATAGGCGTCATCAGTCAAGCTAGTGAAGCAATGTAATACAAATGATGCAAATCTTTTTGAAACAGATCTGGATCTGTATATCCATTTACGCTGAAATCGCCTACAAGATATAGCAAATTTCGTCCTATAAGGTGGCACTATTTAATAAGTGACATCTGACGGACGAAAGAGACTATGCCGAAAAAGGCAACCTTTCGCTTGACTAGCTAAGCTAGTACATAAGCGAAAAAATACGTATAGGTGTAGTCCATTAACACGAGCCAGATGGCGGTAAATATACAAAAAGGTTTATGTATATCAATACGTTATGCACGTATTACGCATTTGTTACAAATGAAACAGACATGTAATATACATATCTGTAACTGTACACATGGACAATACACCTCGTATTTTCAGTATTTACTTCTGCTTAAGACACGTGTTTCTGCCATCTATAGGCGTCATCAGTCAAGCTAGTGAAGTAATGTAATACCAATGATACAAATCTTGTATATACATAAAAATTTTTACTATTTTATTTGTTATATTCTTTAGAACAAATAAAATAGTAAAAATTTTTATGTATATATATATACACAGTATATATATACATATTTATATATATATATATATATATATATATATATATAACATTTGATAAATTATTGGAGGTTTTCGGCTTTTATATGAAATATTTACAAATATCAAGTTAGTATGTATGTAATTGCAAAGTAAGGGGGGATGTAAACATTGCTGTCTACAAATTACAAAGCAAATCATACGAAATTTTTAATTGAAAAAATGTCTATGTTGGGACTCGAACCCAAGTCTACAGCTTGCCGGGCTGTCGTCATTACCATTAGACCACAATAGACCCAGGTTCAAGTTATTCAGAAATGCATTATAAAGTAACAGTGTTGATGAATCAGATGTCAGTTATTGAATGTAGATGTCAAGTTGAAGGCAGAAGTCAGTTTTGAAAGCTCATGTCAGTCTTGATAGCAGATGTCAGTTAGTGAAAGCAAATGTCAGTTACTGAAAGCAGATGTCTGTTTTGAAAGCAGGTGTCAGTTATGAAAGCAAACGTCAGATTAGAAAGCAGATGCCTATTTCGAAATTAGATGTGAGTTATTGAAAGTAGATGCAAGTGTTTTGAGAGCAGATGTCAGATTTGAATGTTTGAAAATGCTAATTATTACTCCAAAGCTATATGAGTGATTAGAAATTATCTAATCACTTATATATATATATATATATATATACATATATATATATATATATATATATATATATATATATATATATATATATACAGTATGACTGAAGTTTCATTTTGTTTTTTTGGGGATATATTCCAAAAAATATAACAAATAAAATAGTAATAATTTTTTCTAATAAAAGTGGTCTAGAAACGCCAAAAAAAATTAAAATAAAAAAAAAATTTTTTGGCGTTTCTAGACAACTTTTATTAGAAAAAAATTTTACTTTTTTATTTGTTATATTTTTTAGAATATATCCCAAAAAAAACAAAATGAAACTTTAGTCATACTGTATACACAGATGTGGTTTTCTTAACACGATTCAGTATTGTTGTATATTCAAACTTTTTACAGAAAATAACGAAAAACTCTACATAAAATAAACATGAAATTTGTTATATCGATGCTCATACAAGGTGTATTCAAAATTTACCCATTTTAAATTTTTCAATGCTGTTTTCAGCTCTATTTAATTTTTCAATTTATCTCACTTAGAAAAGAACACAGCAATATGTACGGCATGACCAACTGCTATAGACGAATACTTCTGTTGTGCAGAAGTATGCAGAAGTATCTAGTTAAATCCGTAAATAATTTCCATACTTGTGGATTTATGTTCTTTTCTCAGATTTTTTTCATGAGCCTGTCAATGAAATTATAATAAACTAAATCTTCATGACTGTGTGTAATGTACTAATGCAAATGAATCCATGGTTAATGGCGCGATTCTAACTATCGAACTAAATCATTCTGAACGTGGGAGTTATTAAATGAGTTTTTGCGATGTGTTTTAGTAAAAAATTCATATCTTCGAAGTCATCACCGTTATTACTATCACTTTCAGCGCGAATATCTGCAACATCATTTTCCTCAGAAACTTTGCGCTGTGGTAAAATTTTATTACTCTTTTTATGAAAGAGGTTTAAGTCGGTACCGAAATTAGCGCTTAATTTTTTGCGAACAAAACCCTTCTTTGCAGTGTAATCAATACTTTTAGAATTTCTTAGTTATTTAAAAATATACCTCGCTAGTATTTCTCATAATTTTCGAAATATTCGGGGTGCGGAAATTTACGATGGCGATTCGTAAAGTAAGTTCCGTTTAGTTATCAAGAAAAACACCAAGACATGAAGTTTTTATTATACAGCTGTTGATACTGATTCGAGAAGGTATACTACGATGTTCATTCTCCCGTGACCAGTATCGCACAACTGAAGAGTTATGAGCACGCGTTAGTGGAAAGGAAGATTCGTCAGTAATAATATATTATTAAAAAAATTATCATCGTTGTTAATGCACTGTAATACGTGTTCGCAAAACTGCATTCTTCTAAACCTATCATCGGCATATAATTGTTGATGTTTCGATATTTTATAGCTCTGATAGCCATTATCTTTGAGAATATGACTAACCGATGTATGTGACACGTTCAGATTGTTAGCAATATCCCGTATAGGCAAAGTAGAATTGTCTTCAATACTTGTGCATACTAACGTGGAAGTTTAAACGAAAATTTTTCGTGATGGATATGATTTTGTTAAGTTTTCTACTGAACCAGTTTCGTCAAATTTTTTCTTTAATTTATAAATAGTGGTCTTACTGGGAATGGGTCGATTTGGATACCTAACACTAAATAACTCGCTAACCCTTTGGAAACTATTTCCTGAATTGTACAAATTCAGCATTTCAATTTTTCCTGGTTGTGTATAGCAAGTGTTCATTTGAAAAGTCAATCTAGTAGCATGTTATTTACTGAGAACATTTTGAAGTATGTCGTAAATTAAAATTTACTACTTAACCTACGAAGTCGTATATTTTGACAGTTTCATACATACAAATAAATAACAAGTAATAGGTATTTATTGAAAACTCTAACAATTGTTGAAAATGTTGTCCTTCAAGATCAATGCACTTTAAAATTCTCCGATCAAAATTTCTGATGATATTCTGCAACATTACTGGATTGTTATTAATTTCCATGCATTTCTGTTCGATTCTCTGTAGCATATCATTCAAATTCAATATAGGTGTTCGAAATATTTTATTTTTTAGATAAGGCCATAAAAAGAAGTCGCAAGGTGTTAAATCGCATGAACGTGCAGGCCAGGAAATTTCAGTATTTCGACTAATTATACGCTCATCAAAAAATTCTCTTAAATAATCCAAAGATTCTGCAGTACAGTGACAAGGTGCTCCGACTTATTGGAAATATGCATTTTGTAGTTCATCATCATGCAACTGATTGACAAATTGTTGTAAAATTTCCGTTCGGTACCTTTGAGCAGTTAACGTTCCCTGAAAAAATATTGGTCCAATGATTCGTCTTTGGCTTATCGCTGCCCAAACACCAATTTTGTCTGGATGTAGCGATTCTTCATTAATTACATGTGGATTTTCACTACTCCAAATTCTTGTATTTTGTGAATTTAGATATCCCATTTTATAAAACCATGCTTCATCAGTAAAGATGCCTCTTTGCGAAAGTTCTCCATTATTGTTCATATTTACAAACCAATTACAAAACTGTAGTCTACGTGGGTAATCAATTTCTCACAATTCTTGTACTGCTGTGACACGGTATAGATAAAGTTGCATATCTTTTTTTAATAACTTGTGAGTTGTACCAACAGAAAGGTTTATTTGTTGACTCAAATGTCGAACAGATGTTTGTTGTTCATTTTCCATTATTTCTTCAGCACGATTGACAACTTGAGGTGTACGTTTCTTAACTGCTCCGCTGCCTGATTTTCTTAAGAGACTATCAGTTTCAGAAAAAAGTTTTAAAGTTCTATCTAAAGTATTCTTAAATTGTATATAATCTATTACAAAATATGGAAACTCAACTTGAAATTCTACCATGCAATCTTGAACTGAATAAACCCATAAACCGTCAATTTTATTACCACTTCGAAAATAAGCCTAGACTAAAAAAAAATTATGTTCTAAAGTGAAAGTGAAAACTGAGAAGCAATTTATTTACACCAGAATCGACGCACGATTATTTTATGCACTAACTGATATTTTTATTGACATTATCAAATGTCATTTGGATTTACGTTTACGGAACAACAAACACATACTAATATATTTGCGTCTTATTCTATCAACATTTCAAAGTAACCTAGATTGACTTTTCAAATGAACACTTGTTACTTTGCCATTACAATCGATGTTTTACGTATAATTGCTCTGCACATCTATCGTCGACGTATCTGATCAAACTGGGCACAGACACGCCTGGCGCCCGGTATGATACCTCCTTTCCCTATGTAGTGTACTGGTGTTGGATCGTTCACGTTTCCGCCGTTAACTTACTACGTTTCCAGGCGATAATGCAAGTAACATACTACAATTTTGAAAATTTTGCAAATCATGATGTTTATATTTTATGATGATTGCTACAGCAATTGAATACTGAGTTTATTTTACTCTGACGTACTGATTTGAATCGCATGCTTTGAATTTGGCCTTGAACTGAAAATATATGCTTTATGAAGTGTACACATATCGCCCTGAAGCTTTGGATTTAGTCTAACAAAAGATGGAGGTCAATTTTTAGTACTGACGTTTGATTAGTGGCGCCCTCTATGTCTCAGAATGCAAAACATAAAAGACATTTCTCGTATTAGTTATATTAAAGAATCTTCGTCTTTTTGGTTTAATTTTGTAAGTAAACAGTAATGATAGATGTTGTCAGGTAAATAGACAGGTTGATCCATTTCTGTAATCACATTTTAAACTCGAAAGTTTTTCACAGTTGATGTATTATGGTGAATACTCTCTATGTGACAACAATTCGAGTCTTTAGCTTTGCCAAGGTTCTTGCAAACATTTCGGCACCTCTAAATGGCAACGCGTTAAATTACTACACCTTGTATTTTTAAATATTTCAAAGTAATTGTCGCTAAAAGTAAAAAAAAAAGAAAATGTGATCGCCACATTTTACTGTTTTCACTAATGAACATTTTTTATACTAGATGTTATCGTTCCCTATTTAATCATAAACTAGATGATAAAAGATAATAAAATCTGATATTTACGCTTCAATAAAGTGTGTATACAAGGGTAATATTTATGTTATTGATATCGAATTTATATATCTGCTGCGAACGCTTACTAATAAACAGTAAATTCTGCGGCGAAAAAATGTGGTGGCCCTAAAAGATAAATTGTCAAATTTTATAGTATCATTACAAGCAGAATAATACGATCTATATAGCGATATATTTTTCATTATTATTAGAAACACAAAAGAAATTTTTCGTGTTCCCTTTTTTTAAGTTTTTAAGCACGTTAGATCCATGTTCTGATATATAATTTATCGACCATAAGTTTATAATATACAATAGACAATTATTAATTTCCAAGATTATAAAGAGTTTTTCGTTGTAAGCAACGCATTTTGCTTGTAAAATAAAACACAAATATCCCGAGAAATTTTAGATTATTTTCTGTTTGATGTTAGTAATGAGCTGTACTTTTCATGTTTTCACAAGGGTTGCGTTTAACAGAAAACATTTTATATTCTCGAAAAAGGATAATTGTCTTTCGTATTGGGTTTTTCAATAGAGACATAACAATTTTATATTTAAATACAAACGCATCATTAAATTTTTTTATGATCTGTCAATGTCAAAAAGTTATTCAAGGTTCACATTTTTATTATTGTGAAGTTCACGAACGAGCAACGTTTGGAAATTATTAAAAATTACTACCGAAATTCTGAGCCGGTGGTCGCAACTTTAAGAGCGCTTACTTCAATTTTCGGTCGTAATAATCGTCCCACCAAACAGGCTGTGCGTGCTATAGTTGATAAATTCTAGTCAACATATTCACTATTGAATGTTCCTGTGCCTGTGAAACAACCGCAGGTTGAAGTACCGAAAATATCGCAGCCATAAATGTTTCAGTTCAAAACGAGCCAAATCAGTGGATTCCACGCTATTCAGGGGCCGTTAAAGTATTACGTAAGCACCAATGAGGGTGTGGGAGGTCTTTGCTTTGCTTATTTTTGATGACATGGGGGTGGGGGGGGGTGTCTGAATGGTGATTACGTCAGCAATATTTATTTATTTACTTTTCTTATTTTTTTTTGTCTGATTTGAACACATATGGCAATCCTACTTGTCTGTGCTAAAATAATAAGAATTTAGAAAGATTCAATTTTGAGTTTGACAGAAATATATTAACAGAGGTATGAAGCTCAATGGAAATTGATGATTATCATGTTTCTGCAAAATATGTTTGGTCTGGTGAAGCTGACCTTTCTGAATTCCCAGACCTTAAATGGTATTCAAAACATGTGCGTGAAAGCCAACATGTAAAATATACAAATACAGATTATTGTCGTCCAAGAAGCGGTTTGTTTGGATTACTAAAGAACAGATTCCCCCCACCACCAGGAAAAGCAAAACAGACAGTTGATAACTTGATTTTTGATGATTGAGGGCAATTTCTTAGTATTTCACTCAGATTAGCTCTACACTTAAATTCTTCGCCTAAAGGGTTTCTACACATGCCCTTTAGATTATTTTTGCCCAACGGTAAAATCGAAACTATTAAGTCGAACATACAAAACGTGTGGTTTTTATCATGTCTCTGTCAAGTCATTAAATTGTCACAGCAAGGAGATCCATAAAAATAGAAACACAAGAGTGAGGACCTATTGATGAATTGAAGTGTATAGTAAAAGCTTTAGATGAATACCAAGATGTTGAATGGATTGAAAAGAACGATGTCGATATCTCGAAAGAACAGACACACAATATCGTGCAGCAAACATCCAATGTCATCGAAGACTTGGAGTCATGGATTCAAGTGTCTTGCACTGAGGACGATTAATTTGAGTTTACCAAATTTTTAAATAGAACAAAATAAATAAATATCGTTTATATTTTAATAATATAATACTTAAATATGATGTTAATGATTTGCTTGAATAAATAATATTAAATATGCATTATTCCTTTATAGTTTATAAATTGGTTATTTCATTGTTATAGACTTAATAACTATGATAGATAGTTGCTCATGAATAACAATAAAGTTGAAAAGATTTTGTAAAAAATTATACCAATGCTTACGTAAGCATAGGGGGGGGGGGGGATAAGAGCTTTGCTTACTTTCAATGACAAGGAGGACGGGGGGCTAAGAATTATTAAAATTCTGCTTACGTATTACTTGAACGGCCCCTCACAGGAATTGGGAAAATACTGAAATTTTTAATCAGCATAAATTTTTTTGAACGATATATCCCTAAAAGTTGTACAAGTTATTATTACTAATTTAAATAGTTAATTTACGAAGGAGGTACTTGTTGAAACTTCATTATAACGCTAAGAAATAAGTAATTAAACTTCTAGTTTCAAAAATTCTTTTATTGTAAATACCACTTCAATATTGTTTCGCCATGCAATGGCTTCATCAGGTGGATGAAATACTGAATATGTACAATACAAGTTTGAATATTTATTTGAAAATTATTGGGGAAATGGTGGTGGAAAAATTTTTACAATCTTAAATTTAGTAGAGGGGAGTTGTTTAAATCTAGTTGGTCATTTAAAGCTAATCCTAAACTATTGTATCTATTAATTTCTAAGTTTTCTAACAGGTTAAGTTTTTTACTTTTTTCTTGAAATTTTGAAATCTATATTAAATCTATGATTGATATCTATACAATGACTTGCGAAAGTTGAATCTGTTTTCTTTTCTTTATGGCTTCTCTCGTGTTCTTTCATCCTGATTTTGAATGTCCTCCTCGTTTGTCCTATGTATACCTTATTACAATCTTCGCATGTTAACTTATATACACCAGAGTTTGATTCTTTGTCTATTTTGTCTTTGTTGTTTTTAATAATGTTCTGTATAGTATTGTCTGTTTTAAATGATATATGTTCGTTATTAAGTTTTTAATGAAAGTACCAATTTTTTCCGAAATTTTTCCCAAGTGATTGAATTATAGAAATTAATTATCTTGTATTTTAATTTTGGATAAACTAAGGAAAGGGTTGTAGATTTTTGTTGACTATTTAGGATGTTATTGACAATATTTATAGAGTAACCATTATTTAATGTTTAATGTTTAACACAATAGCATTAAACAATGGTTACTCTATAAATATTGTCAATAATATCCTAAATAGTCAACAAAAATCTAAAATCCTTTCCTTAGTTTATCCAAAATTAAAATACAAGATGATGAATTCCTATAATTCAATCACTTAATTAGGAAAAATTTCGGAAAAAAATTGGTACTTTCATTAAAAAACTTAATAACGAACATATATCATTTAAAACAGACAATACTATACAGCACATTATTAAAAACAACAAAGATAAAATAGACAAAGAATCAAACTCTGGTGTATATAAGTTAACATGCGAAGATTGTAATAAGGTATACATAGGACAAACGGGGAGGACATTCAAAATTAGTATGAATGAACACGACAGAAGCCATAAAGAAAAGAAAACCGATTCAACTTTCGCAAGTCATTGTATAGATATCAATCATAGATTTAATATAGATTTCAAAATTTTACACATTCAAGAAAAAAGTAAAAAACTTAACCTGTTAGAAAACTTAGAAATTAATAGATACAATAGTTTAGGATTAGCTTTAAATGACCAACTAGATTTAAACAACTCCCCTCTACTAAATTTAAGATTGTAAAAATTTTTCCACCACCATTTCCCCAATAATTTTCACATAAATATTCAAACTTGTATTGTACATATTCAATATTTCATCCATCTGATGAAGCCATTGTATGGCGAAACAATATTGTAGTGGTATTTACAAAAAAAGAATTTTTGAAACTAGAAGTTTAATTACTTATTTCTTAGCGTTATTACTAATTTATTTATCATTTTCTATTTTTCAACTCTAGCGTATTTAGTACGCTTCAATGTAATCTACTCACATTTCGTATATAATGGATCGTAAAAACAAATCATTTTCATGCATGTCTTGCGAAATAATAGCAGCGGATAACTAATGCGTTGTCTCTAACTTACTGAATATATGCATTATACGTTCTCGTAATAGAAGGAAAAGAGACTTTTTATGCTGAGTTTTCCCATTGGGTATGTATAATATGAATATATTTCAACTGCTGACGCTAACCATAGAGATTTTTTTTGTGAACATTGTCATAATGTTTAGGTAGATGTATGAATCTACATTTTTGTTTTATTATTTATTTTAACAAAAAATATTGCCATTATTTGAAGAGACTTTAATTTTTCGATTTAATGAAACTACTTTATCAATTTTAAAATGTTTTTATACATTACGATGTATTAAAGTGTATAATTTTATTAAATTGAAAAATGAAGCTACAGGTGTATGGCATCTAATTGATAATTAGAGCAAAATAAATTATCTTGTGTTCCATTAAACTAGTTAATTTAAATTTTGTCATAATTTTAAAATGTACTAACACAACGAACTGACACAAGACAAAACTGTGTCAATGATATGTGTGTCAGAACATGAGGAGATTAAAGAAAAAGAGATGGGCGACAAATTGTCCAAATAGAGCCTGATGGGGAGCTTTAAAGGATCAGAACTTGTACGTGGTATCGCTAAGGATTTCGCCTGGTCATGACGAAAGAAAACAGAAATTGAACCTGGAGGAAGATCGATTATATGCTAAGATACTTTTAGAAAAGCTGGACACTAAGGTTTCACATCTCCGTACGATCTATATACCGAAGAATTCGATATAAAATTCCATGACTTGAGCACAAAAGTTAAGCTGTTCTTTGCCACTATAAAATCTGTGCTACATCGTTGATTCAATTTTCTTTATGATTGTGTGATGGTCTATCTGGCGTGGAGGTAGTTATCTTCTAGTAGTAATTCCAATAACATTAAATGCGATTAATTCCGTCAATAATCTTCTTGAACCAGTGTTAATATCATATTTTCAACAATTGGTAAATCATTTTTCAGCAGGATAATGCGCTGTTATATACTGTGAGGGTTACTATGAGGACTACACCAATAGAACACTTGTGCAATTTGGTAAGATAGAAGATCAAGAATTTACAACCATTTCCAGATAATGTAGACGATCTTCGACAAGGAAAATCATTATAAAAACAGACTAGTACTAGGGTCACCTTTTATATTTTTACAAAATCTGGCAAGAAAACAAAAGTTTTTGGGAACAAATTATTTTATTGTTTTTCAAAATATTCGCCTTTATGGTCTATACAGTTTTGCATGCGTGTGAACATTTTTTCCACTCTGAAGGTTGTATCTCAGAAACATGGTTTCCAAAGGCTTCGACTGCTTCTTGAGGTGTTGAAAATCGCTGTCCACGCATTTTTTGTTTCACAGTTGGGAACAAAAAAGAAATCACTCGGCGACAAGTCAGGTGAATATGGACAATGAGACATTATTTTGACACTTTTCTCCTTCAAATAGTTAGACGTTTAACTGTTAGACGTGCTGTATGGGAACTCGCATTGTCGTGATGAAGAATAATGCGACGTTTTCGGTTGTTCTTCCCGATTTCGCCTATAACTTTTGGCAAACAAATTTCTGTATACCATTTCAGCGTTAACAGTTTTTCGATCCTCTAAAGGAATTGTTGCGATGTGTCCTGTACAGCCGAAGAAACAAGCGATCATTTTCTTGGAAGTGCTCCTTACACGAATAACTTTTGTGGGGTTCGGTTCGTCTTCGAACACCCATACAGTAGATTGTTGCTCGGTTTCCGGCTCATACGCATATATCCATGTTTCGTCACCTGTGACGATGTTGTATACGGATTTTGCGGTTCCTACGTCGAATTTTTTGCGCATCTCTTTACACCAATTGATACGAGCTGCTTTTTGTGCTTCGGTCAAGTTATGTAGAATCGAGTGAATTGCAGTCTGCGATATGCCAAGAGATGCCTCTACCTCACTGTAAATCACATGTCAATTGTGTCAATTCTATCATTTTTCGCACAGCATCGATGATTTTTGGAATTACCTTTACGTGATTACGAGGCACGACCATGACGAAATTTTGTCTTCTCTGATGGTACTTCATTACCAAAAGTTGACCGAAGCGATATAATGCATTGTTGTGGAGTTAGGCCTTTTTTATAATCGTAAAATCATCCATCGAAAACTTTCACGAGTAATCTCCATTATTTTACAAACTCACTGCCTTAAAACTGTCACTGTAGACAAACTACAGACTCAGTTTGTAAGCTATCGCGGATTTCTCATTGACAAATGTCAAACTTTAAGAATATAGTGATTATATATGTCAAAAGCACTATCTAGTGGTCGATTGTAAAAATATAAAGGTGTCCCTCGTACACATTCAGAAAACGGACACCAATAGTGTAATTTATTCAAATTTATTGAAAGGAATAAGTAGTCATTTTAATATTTTTAAGGTCGTGTGCATAACACTGTAATCAGGGAATTTACTTTAGTTACAATAATATAATGTATATATAGTTTGTTTCAAATTATAAGAATATAACTTTTCACGGCACTAATGCTTTTATTGCACCACCTTCTGTGATGATAATTATTATACCTGGTTTCCTTATTGAACGGCCCCTAGCTTCATACGTTGCAAATAGGTAAACCATACCCGTTCACTAAGGAGACCAGGTGTAACAATTATCATCACAGAAGGTGGTCCAATAAAAGCATTAGAGCCGTTCAAAGTTATATTCTTATAATTTGAAACAAACTATAGATAGATTTTTGTATATAGACCTTTTCTCTCTTACCACCCCATTTTTTACAACCGGATAAGGACCCAACGTAGAAATTAGAATAGATTTGTTTTCACATACATATTATGCAGACATGCGGGTGAGAAGGGTCAAGTTGAAATTTTACGGTTTCAGTTGTTTAAAAATGTAATGTTCATGTTTTATTTGTTAGTTGCTAGTGACAATTATGTGTAAATTAATTAATTTGGCTGCCAACGCTTAACTCTAGTTGTATATAAGAGTAAAGTGTATATTACAATTTCTTCAGCTTCTCCTGATGAAGTCATTAATAAATTGACGAAATATTGAGAAAGAACATTTGAGTTTTAATGTAAACAGACCGATAACAAAATATTAGTGCGTTTATATATATATTATAATAAAAATGTTAATTAATTTATTGAAGACACTAGCTTTAATTCGTTACATTTCTGTTATTGGGATTTCTTAGAAGGTTGGAAGTCTATTATACTTGTATTGTTTTCTTAATTTAGAGTGTCAAATCTATAATTAAATTTCAAAAGTATATGACTTTCTTACATTTACCAAAATTATAGAACTATGTAAATCTAGTTAATTTTGTATACTATTGTTAATATTTGGTAATATCAAAGATTATGTGTGAAGGAAAATTTAATTGTAAACCAATAAGTTCATAATATTAATTAAGAATCAAAATTATAGTATAAATCTCAAATATTTTGGTAAATTCTATATAACTAAAGCGACCAATGAGCTTCAAAAACAGAAAAGCTGTTGGGCTGCCATAGTGAGTTATTGAAACAATTAGAGAGAAGAATTTTTGCACTTGAATTAATGGAATGTGTCTTAGATAAAACGAATTTTTTTGAAAAATATAAAAAAATAAGCATAATTTATATTACCAAGATTTGGACTGTTTTCATCTTATACTCCGCTATCAATTAATGAGCCACAAAAGACGTGTACCAGCTTTAGATAAATATTGGGTAACATTACAAGGCCTTAGGTATATTACCAGGATTGTGACCGTAAATTAGAAAAGCAGAATTTAGAAAAGTTTGTATACCTTTGAATAATCGGGGGATCCTAACCTACGAGATCTGCCAGGATTGTGACCGTTGCTCCTGAAGTTAAAATATACCAGCCGTACGTCAGGGAAGCAAGACTTAATTCTAGAGACTAGACGGATAATTGTGATAGAATATTGAGCTAAGTTTTTATTATTTGCATTTTTTTTTAAATAAACAGATACATTCAGCAATTTGATTTATCAGAATCTATTTGTTTATGTAGCCTAGTATTTGTCCCATTACCGTAGATTTAATTTTTCACCTATAAGAAATTCCACATAACCATTAAATTTTATAATTAAGTTTTCAATAAAAATAAAAATTGTTAATCTATTGTTTATTCCGAATGTTTTGTTAAATATTACCTAATATAATGTACCTAATTAAATATTCACTTATAAAGATAAGATTTTTCTTTTAATAAACGGAATTTAAGTACCAAGACAAGTCGTTTGAATTCAATTAGTTTATCATATTAATACTGAGCTAACATACCTTTTAATTTCTTTGTCAGACAGAATCTTCACGACCCTGGAAATATTAGAGAACTCATGTTCGTTGTTTCTCCAAATTATATTAATTATCAAACTTTCTTTTAAGACTTAAGTACTATTTGGTTGTAGAGGTTATGATTGTTAACTGCAAACGTTTATATTCATTTATTGAACCTGCGCAGAAGTATATCAGAATGCGGGGGTAAAAATTCGAGTTTTAAATTCATTTTACTGCTTTAAAGTATAATATTTTGTCTTTAAAAACACTTTTTAGTAAACGTTTGTATCAAAGATTTTAATATTTTGACGGTCCAACGTGGTGCTGCTAAATTATTCAATATTTTGGCTATTCCCAACGTTTGACTCGAAGAAGAATAGTATATTTTAGCAGTCCAGCGTTTGATATTAAAATATATTATAATATTTTGGCTCTCCAACGTTTGACTTGTATCAAATATTATAATAATATATATATATATATATATATATATATATATATATATATATATATACATATTAAAAATAATAGATTTTTATTGGTTTTAGCGACCTTTTATTGAATTTAGATGTTTGTTTGCGACGTTTCGACTTTTATCAATTCAGTCTTTTTCAAGCATCTGGAAACAAGAATCATTATAATGAACATGAGAACTGTGTTTGTTTTGTGTGATATAACAATTGAATTAACCATTTTAAATTTAACATTATATTAAGAAATGAATTACGGATTAGGTTAGTGTTTTACGTTGAAAATTAAATAACATTAAATTAAAATAGCTTAGAATGGTAGGGGGACATTTATGTGATTAATATCTGTATGAATTAATTGGAGACTTAACAAATATTAACAATTTTTAAGTTTAAAATTAGATTAAAGATGATTACAAATTGAGTTAACATTTAACGTTGAAAATTACATAAAATAAAAATAAGAATGGCTAAAATGAACAGGAAAGTTGAATTACAATACAATACGTAAAGAGAACAAAGAAAAGTCAAATAAAACTCACATTGTTGTTTTTTCTACACGGGTACGCATTCATGTGCCACATGTGTTTGGACACCCGGGACCAATTTTCTTAGAACGAACATGCTTGTGCGGATTTTGTAAGTGAACTAATGCTTTAGTTTGCGGGGGTTTAATTTCTGTTTTTTGGAGTGAGCATGGTAGTCAGGACCGTATTTAGGGGTATAAGTTAACATTGTTATTTCTAATGGGAGATATTTTTTTCCCGTTTTTGTCTTGTGCGTGCAGGGGTTTCTTTTTTTTTGATTTTTCTATTGTTTTATGAGAGAGTAATAAAGTTTTAAAAGCCCATCGATTTCGACTATATATATATATACATTTAAAAAAAATTATCTTTTAATATGAATGAATACATATTTCCTTAAAAACCATCAAAATATTGAAAAGTCAATGAAATTAGTCTATAAGGAAAGATTTGAAAATTTCTGATAAATATTTAGTTTAGTGGAAATGATACACGGCACTATATCTTATGTTACATCCATATATTTACTAATGGAAAAAGGGGCTTAATTCATTGATTTTCAAGGTTGAAATGGCATTCGCTACCAACATGTTAAGAATCACTGGGTTTATTTATTTTAATTGATAACACATTGTGTACAGTTTCGACAAAGTATATTTATCACAAATTATTTATATAATTACTTATTAAGTTTCACTTCCTGTGTATACTTTACTAATTAAATTTCCTGTTTTACGTTCTCCTAGTCGTAATTACCGTGAATATCAGCACCCTCTAGCGAAAGATATTACAACTGTCGTTTCCGTAAAATATAATTGTATTTTAGACAATTCTATGCAGGTAATCAATACGGGAGGGAACGTTACTATTGCCCGCAACAACATTAATATTACTGCACCCTTAATGCTCGTTAGTTCGAGTTACCACTTAGTACACCTGGTCGTCCACCATTATGATTATCTATTTAATTCGTTCACACGCCCAGTAACTACTTGGGAACGTCGGGATCGCGTAGAATCGAATTCCATTTTCTCACTCCTTTATGCCGGGAACGAATCCTTACATATGGTAAACATACTAGTCGGCAGATTGAATTTAAATATCCAATCGCGTGGACGTCCACATACGTTCACATTCAACTTATTATCGAAAAATATAGTCGATTTCCGGCAAAATAAAATATATATATTTAAGGCAAATAATATTTCTGTATTCGAAATATGAATGCGTCTCTTTTTTGCTTTTTATGTTACGGAAATATAATATATATATATATATATATATATATATATATATATATATATATATATATATATATATAGCAGTCCTGAACCAAACTTAATTTTTTTAGACGAAACATACTATATTTTATTAACTTATTGCCATGAAGTGGACAACCTTTTGTAAAGCGATTTTAAAAACGAAAAATCCAAAAATCTATTGCAGATACGTATATGATATGCTTAAGTAAAACTAAAGTGCTTTGCTTTAGGAGTAAAATAACATAAAAAGCACTATGCATTCCTTTTAAAAAATGGAGATTTTTCATCTGAAATTTGTGATGTTGCGTCCCCTTTCCTGTACACTCTGTTTAGCCTGGAAAGACAGAGGTGTCAAGTCTCTCGTTTTACTGAAATAATTACGCACCGGATTGTAGTTATAAAAGCCTAATTTAATCTCGTCTGTGGCGAGGACGCGTGAAAGTCTCTCCGACACCCCCAAAATATACGGAGGTCTGTAGTACCTAAAAGTCTTTGGCTGTTTTGTATTGGGAATGTTAGTGTCCTCACCGTAATCAACAGGTGTGGAAAAAATAAGTTTATTAATCAAACTATGAGGGTAACCGTTGTTAGAAATTAATCCACTCAACAATCAAAGGTTTCCTCTGTCTTTCCAGTCTAATGTTGTGTATTGTATTCCTTGTAATGGCTGCAATCAAGTTTATATAGGTCACACTTCAACCTGGTTAAAAACCTGACTCACTACGCATAAAAGTGACATTCGGCCTGGAAAGAACAGATATGCCTTGTCCTCACACATGATCAACAATGACCACACACCTACTTTTGAGAAGGTGAAGGTCCTCCAAAAAGTGAATAATTTAAGGTGTAGATAGTTTTTGGAGATGGTGGAGATCCATAATAATAATAACGTAATGAATTTCAGATCTGACACTAACAATTTAAGCGCAATATATGCTTTTCTACTGACCTTTTCAAATACCAAAAATTTAAGTCACCATAATACACCTAACACTAGCTCAATTAATGTTATTTAACACATTTGTCCCTCCGTAATATATTATATATAAAAAATTTTTGTTTGTAATTTTTTAAATTTTTGTTTAAAATTAAAAAAAAAAAAAATTTTTTCATGAGATTGTACTTGTAATTCCAATCGTTAGAGTGAACCGTTTTTGTAACAGCACATTCAAGATTTAATATGGGACTTTTTAACGTCATTGTATAATTTTAGTTAACCTTGACATTGGGTCTTTTCACCGACGCATGTTTTTTTACATCTGTTTCACATAGAACGACCAACTGCATTGAATTTTAAATAAATTCCATGCAGTTCCTTTTAAAATCCGAAATGATAGAGTGTAATATTACATCATGAGTGAATTGATTCACTACACGTTGCTCATGATTGTTTTTAGATGTGTTGTTATATTATAAATTATAATAGTTTTTTTTTTTTTTTTAAAGAGTTTTAAATTAATTATGACGTTTTGTTTGTGTTACGTGGGACAATTTACAAATTTATCGACCTATCATGTTCTGTAATATATAATTTTCGCATAATAAGTGTTCACATTTGTAAGTAGAATTTTTCTTATGATTGTTTGACTAAATATCTAAGTTATGTACATTTTTTTTTCTCATTTAAGTGACCCCCGAAGAAGCTCTAAACCTCAGAGCGAAATATAGGGTAAAAAAATAAAGAACATTAACTAATTAATGGTTTTTTATTGCCGGATTCCCCAACAACAATTGTTTTTCATAATTGTTTTAACGGCAAAGACTCCTTGTCTACGTATATATATATATATATATATATATATCAAAAACTCTTTTACCCTGAAGGGTGTCAGATAATTATAATATATAAAACAAACAGGTACTTGTACAATATTCATGTGTTGTGTATATTCATGTATATAAACACAGATTACGAAAAACATTAATAAAATTGTCAAAGAACAAGATCTTGTTTTTACTTTTCGGTTTGAAAATACAATCAAAAGTCTTCTAGGCAATACCAAAGATAAAGTAAATTCGAATTTGAAATCTGGTGTATACGAAATTAATTGCGATGATTGTAAATTGAAATATATAAGTCAAACTAAACGTTCAATATTAACCCCTTTTTAAGAACGTGTATCGCATATTAAATTTAATAGAACAGAACAATCTAGCATCGCAAACCATGTATTGAATACGGATCATAACATCACTGTAGAAGGGTTAAAACTCGTCATAAAAATAAATAAACCTAGAGAGCTCAATATTTATGAAAGCATTCATGTCGTTAAAAATAAAATTTATACAGTCAAGATGGACAACGGTTCCGTCCCATATTGTTGACACTTTTCATTCTAAGAAAAGAAGTTGAAATGTTGGGGTGAGAATAAACACGTGTACCGTTTCTCAAGCAGGGAAGGTTACTTAATTTTAGTTTTGATTTGTGTGTTTTATATTCAGTGTATTATACGTTGACGTTTGATTTTAACTACTGATGACGACAACTTAGTTGTCGAAATATGTATTTAGGATATTATTATTATTAATTGTGATAAGGGGTTTTATACCTTTTTTAACATACAAAGATATGTTTTTAAATTTTTCTATTATGGTATTTAAAAATTAAGTCATTTATATCAACTAATTTATGTATTTTCATACTTTTTTTAGACTATGGGACTAACCCTCGTATTAGTTCAGTTATATCAGACGTAAAACTGGGTCTTTACCATTACAATAATCGGACGGTATAAGCTACTTTCAAGAAATGAGCTTCCATTAACTTAGAAAGTCATTTCGTGTTCGGGTATGAAACATAATTTAAATCTCGACAGTGATCTCGAAGTCCTTAGTTCAAATAGATCGAATGGAAACTTCAGAATTAAAAGAGATTTAAGAATATAAAATATCTTTCCCACATTTAAAACGTAAATGATTTATTGAATAGACGAAATTTCAAACTTAGTTTATTAAATGTTTAGTAAATACCACCATGAATTTTTCACACGTTCTTTACACTTCGTAAGTTTCAAAAATTTTACACGAAAGATAAAGTCAAAAATAACGGCTAGCTTTTACAGGCATCCATGATGAATGATATAAAATTTCAAAGTAAGAAGACGATCAATATTTTGACAAAAAAGGCAAACTCAATACAAAGCTTTAGCCATTAGTATTCAAAGTATTAACTTGTTATAAGGTGATGCGTAGGCGCTAAGTTTCCATTTATCTCGTTAAATTATTTGGTCTGATGTATTATATAGAAAGTTTTGCGTTGCTACTTAATTCGCCTTCTGCTGTGTGCTCCCCAGTATATTAACTATTATACAACAATGTGAAAGTTGAAAGGGCGAAGTAAATTAAATGAACTCTGTTAGGTCAATTAATTCGATGAAGAGTTATATTAAGTTATAGAATATGTTAAATTGCTTCTGTTCGTAATTAAGGTAATCAAATTTTAAGACGAAAGTGACTTAATTTCTTAAACGTAAATTTAATAATAATGAGTATTTGAGGTAATTTGACCCCAAATTGACGTTGGGCGCAAATTGTGTGTTTCATCAGTAATTTTTAATTCGATTAAAAAATCCTAATAATTTTTTTTTAAATTGAGATCATGTATAGAGAAGTAATGATAATGAGGTATTAATTTTAATTAGCGATTAAAGAATTTTTGACCTAGAAATTTTAGTATTTTGTAGGAATTATTATATTTTAATATTCGTTTAGTAACACGTAATTAGTACTACAAGGATTGATCAATAACTAGTGACTATGACAAAAGAAGGCAATACTATACAAAACCTTATTTGTTTTCCAAGTCGGTAATCTTTTAGAACATAACTGTCAAAATTTGTGTTGATTCCGATCATAATGACCATTTAAACAGAAAAAGCGCGCGCAATAATCAATGTGAAATACGCGCAGTTCAGATAATCAGCTGTTAAAATTATATTCATAAACATATGTAAATTCTTAAAATAATTTTATAAATCTAGTTGAATGGTTTCTATATTCAAAATTCTATTTTAAAATTATTTGTTTCAAGATAAAAATCAAGATAATTTGCATAGTAAATGACTTTGAAATAAAACAAACAACTAAGAGCGTCTTTTTCAAAATTTGATAACGTCCGCATCTTAATTTTAGGTGCTCTTAATATTTTCAGTAAAATCATGTTAAAATCAGTAATACCGAAAAAATTGTCATTTATAATAGTGTCTAATTATTATTATCATTATTTAAACACATAAAAACCGATCAAAAAGTACTTGTTTACTATCAAGCAAAGTATCATTAGGGGACGCTCTCCCTAGTGACCGAAATTTTATGAAGAAACAAATCGAAACTTACCCGGAAAACGTATCGAAAGTGCTATAAATATTAAATACAATCTGAAACTTGAAATTTACTTATCCTACATAACCAAGTTGGAAAATAGCCTGTACTCTATCTGTTTCCTGGCCGTACACCGATTCCGAGGCTGACTACCATTCTCCTGTCCAGAAAACACCTACAATCGCAGGTCTTTTGTAATGTAAACAACAATTTTACCTTATCCTAAATATCTAACGGTCACAAGTTAATTTAAATCTTGATTTAAACTGCCATATAAAAATCGTTTAAGCACAGCTTAGATCTAAAGAATATTTACTTAAAAAACACTTAAAAATAAATTTACCTGAATTGTTTACACATTTTAAGTTGATAAATGTTAGATTTATTAGTTTATTTATATTCATAACTAGAGCTGAGGATGTTGCGGTATAACCATGGTTATATCATGTAACCATAGTAAATTACTATGGTTACATGATATAACCATGGTTATACCGCAAACATCCTCAGCTCTATTCATAACCTTTACGATAGATCGAATTAAGCATTAAATAAGAATAGCTTTATAGATCACCACAAATAGTGGTAACTGAACAGCTACCTATAATTATATAGATTTACATAATTGAATAAGCAATTTTTGATTATAAATTATAATTGTGTTATTTTTTTTATTTATGCTGATTGAAGCCAATTTATTATAATAATCTTTTAAGTCACTATTACAGCTATATTTGTGTGTATTTACCTTACCGACTGTAATACTGAGATACTTATATTTAGATATTTATAATAAAACCTCATGCTCTCCACGACATCTGTGAATTACATTACGAATCGCTTCATTGACCAGCTGATGATAGAACTAGATAAATTTAAAAATCATTAAGGCGCCCAAAACTTATTAATGTTCATTTATTAATATCATTTATATCAACATATCATTACATTGTTATTTATAACACATCAATATCTTATCAATATATATATATATATATATATATATATATATATATATATATATATATTATGTAAAAGGTCGGCAAGTGGAATTTAATGTAAAATGGTATAACTAATTAATTATTCAACAAATAAATGAAAATTAGTCCACTAAAATAGTCTTAATTACGTAAAGGGCATATGAAAATTAGAGCAATATAATAAATCTATTTAAAGAATACACAAACAAAAAATTTGTCCAATCGGCAGTTACAATAAAAAAAGTAATACTGCATAAAGTGACCGCAGCGTGAGGCAGCAAGCGTATTTCTTGAATTGGTAATTAACATTTGTTTGAATTAGTTACTTTATCTGTCGTGACACAAATTAACACAGAACGCACCAACTTTCACCGACAAATTGGCACTCCTGCTTGATGGAACTAGCTGCATCTGGCCGGTCAAAATGTTTCAAACACGTAGTCCATATGCAGGGTTAGAGTAAACTGCAATCATTGGGGTGGTTTTCCAGAATTTTATTCCCCAATTTATTAGGTATATTTCTGACGCCTAACAGAGATTCTCGAGTTTTGGATTCAGCTGCCATGTACTTAACCAACCAAAGTTGATGCCTTTATTAGGTGATTAGGACCATGTCACATCCACATCGGGGGTGATAAATTTATATTTACAAAGACTTTATAAACGAAACAACTAAACTCACGAACGAAAGACTTCGACTATCGACGCGTGTTACGTGAGATATTCGTAGAACAAGATTGTTACTCACGCACCACCTTTTCGACAAGTTATTCCTAAAATTCTAATACGCATCGCCATCAACGCAGCAATATTGTAACATAAAGCCCACTAAGGTATACGGGGACTGATTAATAAAATAATGTAACCTAGTATCTCTCCTACTGACGATTCTGTAGTAAGATTAAACACGCGTATGTATGCCCGGGAATATACTTTCACATAAATATGTACTTGTATTGTGTTCTCCGCAACAAATTTTTAATAATATTTTTATATTATTAAAAATGTTTTTGTTAAATAAAGATGTTCACTAAATTTTCGGTTTTCTTATATGGTTCCGGAAATATTTTCAGCCGCCTTTGTATAACTATTGCTTTCCTTCCGGTAAAGTTGATTGGGTGAGTGGGTCCACTATTCTAACTTCGATTGTATACTATTATGTTCATCGTATATAACATATTATTTGGATGACCCTCTATTATATACTAATTAATAATAAATAAATTATGCTATTCAATTCTTATTGATTCCATGTGAACACACTGCACATACATTTAAAAATACATTAGGGTACTTTAGTTTCCATACATTTGTTTCTCGGAGGACCACTTTAGTTAATTATTTTCAACATGCCCACGCATTTAATCGCACGCTATTATCCGTAAATTATAAACAATCGGGAAACTACCATCCAGACACATGGTCATTTCCAGTTAAACATAGTTCATTGTGGTCCACATTTATAATGCAAATCAATTTTGTTATAACCGAACATTATATAAGTCGAAATTAATAATTGAATTTATGTCATTGTCGGTCGCGTCAATCAATTATATTACATTTGGTGTTAATTTAATTTATTTAATGGTTACGTTCATAGAGCATTAACGCCACTTACTTGATTTATTTGGTGTAATCAACATTAGATTGGAAGTGACATTTAGGTTATGTGTTTATTCGTTGATAAGTCGTCCTATTTTTAGTTTGTTATTACAGTAGGTGTTTTGTAGATATGTGGAGGAAAACGTCTGGGGTAGGAGATAGACAAAAGTAGAACGAATAATAAAAAGTGCTTTTTGTCTCAAGAATAAAATGTAACACATATTGTAAGAATAAGCAGGTTGTAATAACTAGGATTACAGAGATTATAAGATAAACGACATATGAAATGACCAGGAACCAGATATCAAGAAGACAAGTGGCAGGTCGATAATGGAAAGAATTATTATTTTTTATTCTACAGAGGTTGTAGCACAATGCGCTTATTATGCAACAACCTTCTAGGTAAAAAATTATTTTTTCTATTTTTTGTCTATTTTTGACCTCCCACTTGTTTCTTGACATCTGGTTTTGTTTCCGTGCGCTTAATGTGTTAGCTTAAGGCCCGGTCTTTGATATACGGAAAAAAATACGGATAAAAAGCAATAGAGTATGTCGGATGATGTATAAAAAGGATAGCCAAAATACTACTTATTTTTGAACAGAGATCTCTTACATATCTCTGATTAATTAAATTGGCACTAAATTCACGCTGTTAATAATGAAATGTATTTGTTTTTGATTAGCATTTCTAAATAAGGCTATGACTAATTTTGTGTACTTATTTGCTGGTTTAGAACTTTTATGTTCTTTTAGGGCTATACTATTGTTTGAAAACATTTGAAAAAATTTTATCTGCACAGTGGGTGAAATTGCGAACATTTCCACTCGTCAAAAAACCGAAGTAAACACATGTCAGAAAAAAGGTTCTAAACTAGCAAACACAGAAAGTTAGTCTTAGTCTTATTTATGTATGCTAACCAAAAAATGATACATTACATATTAACAGCACAAATTTAATATAAGTAGATTTAATTTAACATGGTATTCTTACCAGTTTGTGACATTTCCAATGAACATTACAGTTTTGCAAAAGTTACTATATATAGTACTGAAACGTCGTTATAAATTAAATATCGTTTTAATTACACGGCCGCTACTGCCAAGAAACACTTACTTTTTACCTTGTATTATAATTAGGGCCAAGAAAATAAGAAATTCCTTGTAATATATATATATATATATATAAGTGTTTAGATAATTTCATAGTCATTTATTAAATATTACAATTGATAAATTATTGGAGTTTTTCGGCTTTTATATGAAATATTTACAATTTAATTTTTCAATTAAAAATTTCGTATGATTTGCTTTGTAATTTGTAGACAGCAATGTTTACATCCCCACTTACTTTGCAATTACATACATACTAATTTGATATTTGTAAATATTTCATATAAAACATCCCCACTTACTTTGCAATTATATACATACTAATTTGATATTTGTAAATATTTCATATAAAAATATAAAAGCCGAAAAACTCCAATAATTTATCAATTGTTATATATATATATATATATATATATATATATATATATATATATATATGTTTTAACTGGATTCTGGGTTTTCTTCCGCGTTTCCACTGTTTGGTCTTCGTAAGGGCCGGTGCTGGTTTCTGGACGACGTTTCGGCAAAATCATATTTGCCATCTTAAGGTCTGCGATAACTGTCTGTTTCTGCAGTTTTTACGAGTAACTAGAAGCACATTTGACCATTTGAACACATTTGAACATTTGCAACTATTTTCTTGGGAAAAGTTAATCAAAGAACTACCAGAAATGGCTTGCCACATTATGGGACTAAAACTACATTTTCTCCAATCTCATTTGGATTTCTTTCCTGGGAATTTGGGAGTAGAATCAGACGAACATGGAGAATGGAGCTCAAACATGTTGGACGACTATTGTTGGAATGTAATAAGAAAAACCTCCGATGGATCTTACAAAAATAAACAAAGGTCACAAGTAAATATTCAGAAAATTAGCTTTAATTATGTATACAGTTCATAAGTTTATTGTTAGTAAAATGTATTATACGTTTTCGACTGATTAAGACGAATAAATTGGTTAAAAATGTCGTTTTTACTGAGTCTTCGTTAATATCACAATATGTCTAGTTCCCTTATCATTGGAGCCTGATAAAAAATAATCCAGGGTGGAAAAGAAAACTTGAAATGTTCAACAGTGTAATTTTAATGCCCTACAATTGTTTCGCCAAAGTTTAACTTGATGAGTTGGTAGGCGAAGCCGAATTTTTGTGAAACCGTTGTAGTGTATTAAATTTTATTCGAATCTTCAAAACTAATTTTTAAATTTAAAATATTATACAGTTTATGTAAGGAATAGTTACTTAAACAGGTCTATGAAACGACTGTAGAGGATCCGATTATAATGAAACACTATTTACATTCTACTGAAGATTGCGACCTAATTAGCGAAATGTACGTATAAGAATTGAATTACATTGCAGTAATTGATTTCCTGCACATATTTATATATATTCAAACGCACGTACAAATTTTCAGAATTTAAATAATTTATCCAGAAATACAAACATTTACATAATGTACAAACTCCATTTTAATCTGCTTTGTATAGTTGAATATTTAATCAATGCTCTACATAAAAATAAATTCCGATATTTCGGTGCTACTGAACAGCAGAAATGTCCAATTTTAATACAACACAGCGGGGTATTTCAGATTGAAAACCAATTAAATCTCGCTTCCCGATAAGACCTAGAAATCACACTTTTACATTTTAGACAGCCCTTTGTAATTCAGTGAAAATGTTTGAATGAAATTTATGTTTAAAATGTATGTTTGCAAACGAAAATACAATCTCGTTCGTTGAGTTCTATTTCGAGCCTTTAATAGCGAACTCAAACAATTTGAATGAATTAAAAATAAATCCTTATTTTCCTTTTTCTTCGACATATACTCGTAAACAATCAATTTGTAATGTTTTCATGTTATTTATTTCTATCGTTATCTTCGAAAAATTGTTTATCAAGAGGCATATTTATTAAGAATGTTTGTTCCATTATTTTTGATATAGAAGCATAAAAAGATTTAAAAAAATTTGTCATATTTAATATAATCACTACGTACGAGCACGTGATAAGCCGAGGCATATCAATAAAAATAATTTTAGTGGTTCAATGTCATTGTACTTTAAATAGCATGATTTTAGATACGTTTATATGTTTAAGTATGGCTTTCCTTGTTCTACCACTGAGCATTTAGTATTAAATTTAGTTTAATACAAATAATTTGTAAAATGAGAAATTCTAAAAATCAAATTATTTCGGTTATAATTGAAAATTAAGGTTTATAATTTTCGTTTTTTTTTTTAAATTTTATTCTGTGCACTGCTAAACATAATATGCAGCTAATTCTCGGGCACTTGTGAGCTAACGCTTTCCGATATTTGACTAACCATTCGTATGTTGTCTGCAGAACTAGTCATTAACAAGGAAACGGTGCGTCAATGATTTGAAGATATGAAAATTGTGTGCTAAATTCGTTCCGAAGACACTCACAGGGAAGCAAAAAGAGTTTGTCGATTTGCCAGGATTTCGATAAACGCATCCAAAACGAAGAAAGACCTTGGATGGAAACCACCTCGGAACTCGGTGGCAGATTAAGTAGTGGGTAGAGGTGGGAGAAGCGTCCGACAAAAGCCAAAATGTCACAGTCTCAAATCAAAACAAAGCCTTGATGCCCGTGCCAGAGTTGCTCGGGTGAGACCAGTATAGTCTAAGAATGGAAATATTCCCCATTACGATAACGCTCTTGTCTAGACTGCGTTCGTTGAGCATAAGTTGTTAACGAGAAAAATTATTCCAGTATTCTCCTAGAGTACTGGAAATGGAACGTAAACCAATAGCGGCATCTGTTGTCATTTTCCATACTAACGCCATCTGTTGGCATTAATCATACTAAACTTCCATATTGAAATTAATTTTTATTTTTCACGGTTTTTTGTATTTTCATTGTGACTTTTTAAATGTTTCTTTTTTTGAAAACATTTCGGATACCATACTTATAACTAACAAACCATTAAAGGAAATAAGAATTTACAACGATCCAAACGTGAGTTGTTTGTCGAAAATGTGCGCTACGTGAAATTGCTATGCAAAGTTTCCATTCAAAATGTAATTTTTTATTTTTCACGATTTTCCAAAAATATTCCTCAATTTTTCCAAAATTTCAATTGACAAAAATAAAAGCACAACAAAACAAGCGAAAAATGTAGCCAATCTGTCTATCAGATCGCGAGTTATCGCCCGAAGTGCATTTCCCATACAAAATTCCCATACAAATCTCCAATGTCGGTTTTTAATAATTTTTCAAAATTTTTCCTCAATTTTGCCAAAATATATTTCCATAAAATCCTGTCGTGGACTATTTCGAACACAATGATCAAAGAATCACGCAAATAAGGCGAGCGGTTATGGAGTTATGGCATTTCCAAAAATCACCAATCCATTTTGATATATACAGGCTGTTCTTGAAATAAAGAGACAACGTATGATAAATGTAAAGACGTAATTATATAGAACATATATATATATATATATATATATATATATATATATAACTGGCTATACATTCCTTACGGAATTGGAGCCGCTGCTTGAACTCTTCTGACTATCATTATGGGGCGGTTCGTCACTCCTCTCCATTTTCTTGTTTGTTTGTATTTACAGGTTGTCATGTTTCTTTGCTTCATCTGCTATTTGCCTCCATACCTTTCTATCGTTTATCTTCTCTCGCCAGTTAATGATTCCCATGGCCCTTATGTCATTAATCACTTGGTCCTCCCATCTTAACTTAGGTCTTCCTTTGGATCCACTTTCCTTCGGTTTCCATTTCATTATTTTCCTTGATATTGATTCTTCCTCCTTTCTCATTATGTGTCCATACCAACGTATTCTTTTCGATTTGATTTTCTTTACTATATCTTCTCCGTTTAATATTTCTCTTATAGCTTGGTTAGTTAATCGTCGATACTGCTCCTCGCTTATCCTCTCCGGTCCATAAATCCTTCTAATTATCTTCTTTTCGAAATTTTTTAATTTTCTGCGTCCCTGCTTGTAATGCACATAGTTTCCGCTGCATATAAGACTGTCGGTCTTATCGCTGTTTTGTACACTTTCAATTTTGTTTTGCTTATCTTTTTACTTCTCATTATCTCCCTATACCTGTAGTATGCGTTGTGTCCCGATTTTATTCTTTGTGTTATTTCTATACTTCTATCGTTTTTATTACTTATAATCGTTCCGAGGTATTTGAAGGTTTGTACTTGTTCAAACCTGCGATCTCCCATCCGTATTTCCTTCCCATGTTCTGCCTGTTTCCTACTCACTCTCATATATTTCGTTTCCTTTTGATTTATCTCTAGACCTCGTTTCCGTGCTTCTCCATCTATCCTCTTTATTATTTTTTCTAAACTTTTCTTGTCCCTTGCCGTGACAGCAATATCATCGGCATATGCAATCACTTGTATTGATTTCTGTAATAAGGATCCGGTTATTTCACAACTTCGTATGGTTCCTTCCAATGCTATGTTAAATAGTGCCGCCGAAAGTCCATCTCCCTGTCTTACTCCTTTTGTTTGCTTTATTGCATTTGTCATCCCTTCTTCTGTAATTACAGCTGCTTTTGATTCATCTAATGTCATTCTGATTAGCCTTTTTATCTTTTCTGGTATTCCCAATGTTGTTGCTTCCTTCATGATAGTTTTCCTTTCCAAACTGTCAAACGCCTGTTTAAAATCGATGTATATTAAATGTAGGTCTATATCTCTTTCATAGCATTTTTCTACAACTTGGCTTAATGAGTGAATTGCATCGATTGTTGACTTTCCCTGCATGAATCCGTTCTGGTACTCTCCTATCTCTCTTCTTAGGTATGTATTCAACCTTTTTGATACAATTGATTTTAATACTTTGTATACTATGTTTAGTAATGTTATTCTTCTATAATTATCACATTTTGTTAAATCACCATTTTTTGGTATTGGTATTATGATTCCTAGTCGCCATTCTTCGGGCATTGATTCCTTTTCCCATATTTTTAATAATAGGTCGTGTATTCTCTCTCTTAATTTTTCTCCCCCATTTTTTAGCATTTCATTACTAATGTTATCTAATCCTGGGGCTTTTCTGAGAACATAAATCTAAAATATTGTGAGTTAATTACTACGAGAACCCCGAAAATAAAAACACCTTGAAAATTGTATTACGTGACGCCCATGAATTCAAAATATTCAAAATGTCAATTCCATACTGATATGCTACAGGCTGTGTTTACATACGCAACAGCTGGATGAGATAGACAATGAGATGGACAATTGTTGGTCAACTTTAAGATATCATCTTTTATAATATAGTCAATCGCACAGTGGCGTGACAAACATTTTTTAAATACCCTTGTATTTTTTTTCTTGCTTATGATAGGGAATTTTGGGAAAATATTTTAGATGTATACTCTATATAATTACATCTTTTCATTTTTCATAGGATATATTTTTATTTCAAGCACATCCGGTATATATAGATAAAATAAAAATACTTATTGAGAAAATGTATTTAATACATTTCGTTGAACTAAAATTTTATCCACATAAATTATGAAATAAACAATAATTCGTTAAGGACAGATGTTTATATGGACTTTTCGACTTTACATAAGTTCTGCAATTCATCCTCAAAATATTGCCGGCACGTTTTCGGACACCGGTACAGCATGAGATCTAAAACTATTGTAATTTGCCCTACGTAGAAATCTGTCGTTTACACAAAAATACGAATTTACATAGCATTTCTAGCTCTGACGAATATTACAGGAAAATCTTAATTTGATGTTCCGTAACATTTCAAACTTTGTCTTCTTTAGACGAAATTAGCAAGGATTATTTTTACTTTAATATGTTTGTTGAAAACTCTAATCGTGAAGTAAGAACCCTATATTTACGTTATCTTTCTTAACTTAGACGGGTAGTATTCCAGAAAATATATACGTACGTATGAATGTATATATGTATATTATACATAGAAAGTTTACTATATGTGTTTGTGTGTGTGTGTGGCGCTGGCAAAGTGCAAGATTACATAATGTAATCGTTAAATACAATGTTGGCTTTTATCACTAACTAGAAGATAACTGATTATATAATTAGATCGTAAAGCTGTTTGGAGTATAGCATATGCATGAACAGAAAAATTAATATTATGTAATCTATTTAATTAAAAAGTTTTAATTATGCAATAGTAATCACATAGATTGATTAGACTAATGCCAGATGTTTTTCATTTTTGTTCGTTATGTGTGTTAGAAAGGTTTTAGTATACTATTCTCATTTAAATACTATGTAATTAATATTAGTTTTTCAACGGAAAATGAAACGCGAATGAAAAATGGGCGTAATAAATTCGATAACTACTGGATTCAATGTAGTCGTGCTGAGTTTAAGAGTTTTATGCCATGATAGCATATTGCGCAATATGTTAAAAGAGTAGGGTAAACATTTCAGGCTTGTAATAATAATAATTATTATTATAATCAATAAACCTTAAAATTACCCTGCGGATGTCAAGGTATACACTTAGTTTTCAATATGAAACTTAATTCTATTTTCTATTATAAATGAATTTTTCCGATTCTTTCTTATTTTTTGCCGCAACTTCTGCTTCTCTCCATGTCATTCCACGTTTTTGCAGGTTTTCCGCTACTGTATTGTCCCATGTATTCTTTGGTCTGCCTCTCTTCCTTTTCTGTATTGTCTTAGCTTTCCATACTCTCTTTGTCTGCCTTGTTTCTTCCATACGGACGACATGTCCGAACAATTTCAATTTCTGTCTCTCTATACTTTCGAGGATCGGTCCTATACTTAGTTCTTGCCTTATCACTTCATTTCTTATTCTGTTCCTGCGTGTTACTCCTTTGACTGCTCTTAAATATCTCATCTCCATCGCTTGTAATTTGGATTTTGTTTTGTTATTTAGTACCCAGCTTTCACACCCATATGTTAGTATTGGTCTATATACGGTTTTAAACACAGTCATTTTTGTCTTCGTTGAAATTTCCCTATTTCTGACAAAAGTCTTGTTGAGTGTACAGTACAACTTTGTCGTGCTTTCAATTCTGCCATTAATCTCTGCGTCTTCTTTCCCTTCTCTATGAATGTTTACTCCTAAGTATTTAAATGTTTCCACTTGTTCGATGTCCTTTCCTCCTACTTTAATTGTTAACTGTTTATGGTTTTTCCCTATCGCCATCACTTTAGTTTTGTCTGAGTTAATTTTCATGTTTCACTTTTTCAGTGCTGTTTCCCAAATTACCAAGTTTGTTTGCAGGTCCTTTTCGGTATTTGCGTATACCATCAAATCATCAGCAAACCCGTTCTCCGCTACTTCAACCAGCCCCATATTTCTATATTCTATTTGTATCTTTTTTGTGTTGTTTTTAATATCTTTCAGTACGTCATCAAGTATTATATTAAATAGTATAAAATTAAATTAAATAGTATAGGACTAAGTACTCCTCCTTGCCGCAATCCTTCCCTTGTTTCAAACTCTTCTGATTGCCTATTACCCGCTCTCACCACGTTTCTTGTACACTTGTATATGCTTGCTATTGCTTTCCTCAGTTTGCTATTTATTCCTCTTTTTTCTAGGCTCCTCCACACCAAGTTTCGGGATATACAATCGAAAGCCTTTTCTATGTCTATAAAACCTATGTATATCATACTGTTTGCACTCTTTTCCGTCATCTGTTTCAATGTGAATATATTATCCTGTACACTTCTACCTTTTCTAAATCCACTCTGTGATTCTTCGAGTTGCGCCTCGATTATTGTTTTTAATCTCTCTTCCAGGATTCTTTCGTAAACTTTTTGCATGACGCACGATAGTGTAATTCCTCCATAATTCTTAAACTGTTTGTTGTCTCCTTTTTTGTATATCGGTAACAAAACTCCCATTTCCCAATCCTCTGGTATTTTCTGGTCGTCCCAATTTTATTAAATAGTAATTCTAATACTTCTATTCCATTTTCTCCCAAATTCTTTACCATCTCTGTTGTTACTCCGTCTATTCCTGGTGTCTTGTCTCTCTTTAGCCTCTTTAGTGCATCTTTTATTTCTTCCATGGTTATTTTGTCCTGTTCCGTGTGTTCTTTTTTCTTGTAGGCGACTCGAGCAATATTTCCGATTTGCTTACTTCTTCGTTAATTTCCGTGCTAAGTAAATCCTTAAAGTATTCTTTCCATCTTGCCATAATGTCGTTCTCATCTTCTAGTATTTTTCCTTCTTTTGATTTTATATATAAGGTTTTAACTTGATTTCCTTTCCTTAATCGTTTCAATACTCCATACAACAGTTTTTGATTTCCTCCGCTATCTCTTTCCATTGCTTCCCTAAATTCTTCCCATGTCCTTTGTTTTGCATCTTTTACCAGTTCTTTAACTTTTCTTCTCTGTTCTTTATATTTGTTGTAGGTTTGATTATTTCTGTTGCATAAGTAGTTTTTCCATGCTTGTTTTTTTTTGTTTTATTTCTTGCTTTATTTCTTCATTCCACCACTTTGTTTGTTTTTTATGTTTCCTTATTTTACTATACCCACAACTTTCTTCCGATACTATCATTATTGTGTCTCTGACTATTTTCCATAGCGTTTCTGTTTCTATGTTATTACTTATTTTTTGTTTGATTTTACTCATTTCTCGCTCTATTTTTTCTTTGTACACTTCAACGGTCTCTTCTTCTCTAAGTTTGTATGTCCTAACTACCTTCTTCCCTCTTTTATTAATATTTGTTTTTACTTTCTCGTTTGTTTCTTGGCCATCTACTTTTATTTTCGAGAGAACCAAATAATGATCTGAGTTTATCTCGCACCCTCTTCTTAATTTCGTATCCTTTACTTCTCTCCGGTATTCTCTGTTTATTATGGCATAGTCTATTATCGATTTTTCGTTTCTACTTCGTACTTCTCTAGTGTTTTTATGGATATCCTTACGTGCATAGAAACTATTTGTTATCACTAAGTTGTGAAATATACAGTACTCTATTAGTCTTCTTCCATTATTGTTTCTAGTTTCTTCTCCGTGTCTGCCAATCGTTTCTCCTGTTTCGTTATCCTTTCTTCCCACTCTTCCATTTAGATCTCCCAATATTATTACCCTTCCTTTGGTTTCTTCTGTTATTTCAGATAGCTGTTCCCAAAATGTTTCTATAGTTTTTACATTTTCGTCTTCATTTGGTCCGTAAGCTACTATGTAATAATAATAATGTTTATATATTTGGTATGAGAAGAGACAAAAGAATTGAAAATCAGATAGTGTATAAATCACTTTCATGACAAAAAAGATTATAAAAATAATTTATTTTTCACTTGTCTATTATTTGTCATTTATATCTGAGATACGAAATATACCCTCAAATACGAAGACATTTTTCCGTATACATTTCTGCTTTACATTCATCATACATCCATTTGTCTTTGTTGTAACGCTTTTTGTACAGGGTTTTTCAACTGAAACGAGCCACCTCAAATAACTCTTTACCTCCTGTGATTTATATAAAATTATGAAACCTGTCAATTTTCATGTCAAGAGGGTGAGGTGAGGGTGAAGAGAGGTTTGAATGTCGAGCCTGACGATTTAAAATCATTCCTGGACGCGCAGTGGACCCCACCATAAAAAATTAAATAGGGAAGATGGGTTATTTAAGGTCTTTTAATTCGCTTTACGGCAACATGTATCAAAAGTCAAGAAGTGTTATGAATAGTTATATCTGTATTTGACGGTTTGTTGTAAATTGCAAAGTTTTATTTATTATTAATTCGGGTAATGATTAAATCGAGAAAGTTAATACTATTATTTGTTTCCTGTTCTATTGTAAACTTAATATTGTGATGCAATGTATTAATATAATCAAATAATTGTCTCTTTGTTCCTGTGAAACCTAGTAATACATCATTCACGTATTTGTAAGAAAATAATACCTTATGAAAAAGAAGATTTTTTTAAATAGAATTTTCAAGATCATCATCCATAAAATTCTTAGCTAATAATGGACTTAGGGGATTACCTATAATTAAACCTTTTTTGCAAGTGTATACGTCTTCATTAAATTGAAAGTAGTTTTGTTCTCTGCATAGTGCTGTGTACTTTGATTTTAAAAATGGGCTCCAATTATCAAACATAAATCGTCGTTCACACATATTTATTTTAGACGCTTAAAAATATTCTCAGGCAATTTGTTTTCAAAAGGGGTTCCTTGCAATTAGGTCTAGTATCCAATGTAATAATTTAATACATTTATTGTTCACAATTTGCAAAATATAAATTAATTTTTAAATGCGTTAAATATCATCAATTATATTTTCCTTTCAAAATAAATTTTCAACTTTCTGTCATTCCCAAAGTGACAAGGTAATTTTTTTATCAGATTGTAAATAATCCGAATCACAACATTTTTATTTAATCCTAATTTTTGGTGTAAATTGTTTTAATTATTCATTCTCTGAGATACATGTATCTGAACGGGAACGCATTAAGGTGCTCATGATGATTGGGTTTAGAGATAGACGTCGAAATGTTAGGGAAGTAGCGGAGTTGTTTAATGAAACGCATCCTGAACTGGACCCTATCGGTTTTTCACCTGTAAGTAAAATCCACAGAAAATTTTTGGAAGAAGGGTTCGTTCGAGATAAACCAAAAAGTGGACGTCAATCAACGACCCTAGACACTCAAGATGACATTTTGTTAACAGTTCAAGAACGTCCTCACACAACCACACGGCAACTTAGTCCAGAATTTGACATAGCAAGGGGTAAAGTCGGGAAACTTTTGCATAAAGCAAAGTATCATCCCTATACAATGAATTTAGTTCAAGAGTTGTCTGAGGATGATTTTGATGGGCGTTTGGAATACTGTGAACGGTTGATGCAAATTTGTGATAATAACCCTCTATTTCTCTTCAACATTTTGTTTTCTGACGAAGCTACTTTCATATTGAATGGCACTGTGAATAGACAAAATTGCCGATTTTGGTCGACTGATAATCCTCATTGGATGCAAAAGACACATACCCAATACCCGCAAAAACTAAATGTATGGGCAGGGATTATCGGCGATTGCATTGTGGGACCGTTTTTCTTTGATGGAAACTTGACTGGAGAAATATACTTGAATTTTTTGAGGAAAGAATTAATACCCATTTTAGCGGTTCTTTTTCCTAATAATGAGGATCCACATTTGCCAGATCGTAGAATTTGGTACCAACAGGATGGTGCTTCTCCGCACTATACGCTACCAGTAAGGCAATACCTCAATAATACATTTCCTAACAGATGGATCGGAAGAAGAGGGGCAATTGAATGGCCAGCTAGATCGCCAGATTTAACCCCATTGGACTACTTCTTGTGGAGTTACTTAAAATCAAAAGTCTATGCGACACAACCGGAAAATTTGGATGTTTTACGACAACGCATCATCTACGAAACCAGACTAATCACTCCCGAAATATTACAGAATGTGCGAATTGAATTTATCATCGCTTAGGATTTTGTCAACAAAATGAAGGAAAACGTTTTGAGCATTTGTTATAAATTTGATACTGAAAATGTCAAAAATAAAACTTAGAATTACAACACAATTTACTCAAAAATTTTCTAATGTAACATACCAAAATTTTTCAACATCGAATAAGAATTGTAAAACCTTTCAAAATCCATAAAAAAAAATGGGGTTGACATTTAAAAAAATATTACGTCATAACTAGAGCTGAGGATGTTTGCGGTATAACCATGGTTATATCATGTAACCATAGTAAATTACTATGGTTACATGATATAACCATGGTTATACCGCAAACATCCTCAGCTCTAGTCATAACCTATTCAAGGTCGACGGAAAAAATAAAATGGTAGCATCTAAATATAGCTAATAAAAAACATTAGTCGACATATCTTTGCATTTTGTCAAATAATGCACAATAACGTTACTACGGGCTTGTGTCCATACTTTATGGACGCACTGTATAATGATTTAACCCTTTGTGTCCTGTTGGGACTTGTGAGTCTCGTATTTTTAAAATTGTATAATATTTACATAAATCCATAAAAACCACTTTTGCATTGACGGGTTATCACAGTCCACTGTAATGAACAAATTTAAGGTCTTACTGTGGCAACAGGTGTCGCTAGTTTTCAGTAAATTTCAATTTAAAAGTTATTACACAACCAGCTGGTGCGCAGATACGGCTCTAATTTTGTCGGGGTAGTAAAATTAAGTTTGTTTTGTGCTTTTTGTTAAATAATTAACTGAAGTGGTGGAACATAGTTTAAAATTTGTTATTATATTCAGTTAGTGTTGTGATAATAAACAATTTCGTTATTATCGAGCAGTTTCTGTGCTGGACTCAAAAGTCCCGTCCTGAACAAAAGCGTATAAAACTCAATATCTGGTAAGTATTGCACGAAATCCATGCTTTATGTTATTTTTTGAAATAATAGTAACTTTTCAGAGAAAAGTATTTAAATTTTGTTGTTTTAGACAATTATACATGATGAGTGGGTGGAGAAGGAAATTTTATGTAAATGATGAAGAGCTTCTGGAAGCCGCAAATGCAGCGGCCATGGAGTTGGAAGAACTGCCAATGGTTAATAATATCCTCACAGATGAGGAAAATAGTGAAGACGATGAGGAGATAACTGGTACGGAATTGGAAAAAAATTTACCATCTCTGTCTGAAGAAAATGATGAAACAACTACTACTGACATTGCATTGGCTCCTGAAATAGATGAAGATTTACCATGTACGTCAAATAGTGTTACTAAAAAATTACCAAAGAAAAAAGCCGAAAAAATTGATAGAAAATGGAAATGAACAAACGTTATTGACATTCCTACCTATCAACTCGATGAAGGTCCTATCGAGGAACATTTTGTTACGTGTAAAAATTATACAGATTATTTTTTAACTGTATTAGGATCTTCAATGATAGATGATATTGTTTATCAAAGTAATTTGTACGCCGTACAAAGAAACAAGGTTTTGAACGTCAAGTCAAATGAAATACTAGGTATCATAGGCATAAATTACGTTATGGGTTATCACAAATTGCCTAGTTATAAACAATTCTGGTCATCTCCGGAAGATCTGGGGATTCCTTTAGTGCAGAGAACGATGACTAAAAATAGATTTGAACAGATATTATCTATGCTACATATTAATGACAATGCACAAATACCTCATGAAAACAAAGACAAACTGTATAAATTAAGACCGCTCATTGACATTCTAAATATTCAGTTTGATACACTGTATAATGGCACCAGGGAGCTGTCTGTAGACGAAAGTATGATTTTGTTTAAAGGGCGTTCTACACTTAAACAGTATAACCCAATGAAGCCGATAAAACGTGGATATAAGTTATGGTGTATAGCCGATCAAAAGGGATACATCAAGAAATTTGAAATTTATCAAGGAAAGAATGAAGTGACTCAAGAAAAATTTGCTCAATTTGGACTAGGAGAAAGATTCGTTCTTTCTCTATCAGAGAGTTATTGGGGAAAACACAGAATAGTGTATTTTGATAATTATTTTACCTCGGTAAAGTTATTAGAAAAATTAAAATCTGAAAATACGCTGGCTTGTGGAACAGTGAGACAGACAAGGTACGGTCTACCAAAAGATCTCCAAACAGATAAAAGCATGAAAAGAGGAGATTGCGATTACAGAGTTTCTAGTATGGACATAACATATTTTAAGTGGTATGATAACAGAGTCGTTCATATGCTGTAAAATTTCCATAGCACAGAATTTACCACAGTTCGGCGACTACAAAAAGATGGGACGCAACAAAATGTAAATTGCCCAAAAATTATTGTGGATTATAATCAATACATGGGGGGTGTTGATCATGCTGATCGTTTACGACAAGCTTATGCTGTTAACAGACGTTCAAAGAAATGGTGGCACCGGATTTTTTTTGGTTTACTAGATTTAGTATTTGTCAACAGTTACATCATTTACAAAACAATGTATCCAGAAGAGAATGTGTCTCTCTTAGAATTTAGACGTGGAGTAAGTCTAGGACTTATGACTAGTTCTTTCAATTCAAATACTTTCCAAAAACGTTTGATTCGCAGTGAAAGTAGTAGCCTAAGATCGAGTCCACGTTCTGGTAGTCCAAACTGCAGTCGCCTTAGTCCTGCACCAACAAAACGAAGAAAATACAACTATAGTGTAAGCAACGATGTTCGACTAAGTAATCGAGTAAGTCACTGGCGAATTTTTACCAAAATACGAAGAAGGTGTGAACAATGCTCATCAATGGCAATAGAGTCGCGTCCTCACTCCAAGTGCTTAACTCGTGGAGTATATTTATGTTGCAACGAGAGAAAAAATTGTTTTTTGGATTATCACAGCATGTCCGAAAATTAATGTATTGTTACTACACATTTATTAATAATTTTTTATAACATTGCTCTAACAGATGTATCACATAAAATAATATTTTAAACAAAATATTTTTTTGTAAATCAACCAAATTTGATTATCTTTAGCTTTGACGGGACTTCAAAGTCCCGATACCCCCCTCCAAGTATTTTAAGAAAAAAAATTCTAAAAAAATTCAGGGACTTGTTTTACATCATAAGCAAACATATCATACTTAACATTTCTGGTAAATCTAAAAATTTAATATGCCAGGACACAAAGGGTTAAAATGACATTGCGATTTTATCCCATAGAAATTCATGTTTCACATATTGCTTATTCTTTAACAATTGCCGATAAAATTTGGAAAAAAGTATATGAGAACGTCTTTTCACACAGCAAAAGGAATAAACACCAAAATTTTATCAAAATCGGTTATGTAGTTTGGGAGTGTATAGAGAACAAATCAAAAGATGAATTAATTAAATGTTCTCTCAGAAACAACTTTATAACTGTATTATCATATGAAAGTATCTAAGGTGTTTGGTGAAACATTGTATGAATAGTACTAATAAAACACAAATAATACATCCGCGGACATAAAGCATTTATAGCATTGCAATGAAACGGTATAACTGTAAATTTCAAAATTTGTTCTATATCTGCAACAATGATGGCGCTAATTAATTTTTGAAATCTGTTTGATCTATAATACAATGTTGGAATTATGTATTACTCTTTACGGTTTCTTCCTAATTAAATATAAATTAAATAATAATGAACAAATTGATGTTAAAAATATTGTCAAATATCTAAAATCATTTAACGGATGCAATGTTATCCAATAATACTTATTGATTTCATTATATTTTTGAATTATGTGTACTTGTTCCACAGAGTATCATTTCGGACAAATACACATCATATAAATACTAGAAATTTATCCTGGAAGCTACAGACCTCTTGCCTGTTTGCTATAATCTTCCAGAACGGGTTATCTACAATAGAATAGCGTCCACCATCGATTAGATTATTAATAAGGAGCGAGCCGGTTTCAGAATGGAAAAGAACTGCTCTTGGCGTTAATTATGCATTTTGAAACGGGTTTTCAGAAGGGCGTGAAAACATCAGATGCTTTTGTCGATGTGTTTAGTGTCTATGACAAAGTCTGGAAGAATCTAATGATTTTTAAATTAAGTACATAATAAGATATCGTTACTAATTAAGTATTAGTAGGTGTCATAAACCTAAATATGTTTAATTGAATTGATTCGGCATTTACTTGATGAAGATCCATAATTTAAAATAGAAATAAAACTACGGTTCTTCACGAGTGAAGATTAGAACCGTAGTTTTATTTCTTTTTTAAATATGTTTATCGGGCTGTTTCTTTGTTCAGTAATGGATTTTTATACTACATACGCATTTAGAAATCGTGAGACTATCATACATATTTAGTTAATAATTGGGGTCATATTAAATATCGTCTTTGAATACGTCACTAATAACCCTAGGAAATAAAGCAAGAGGTCTGATGTATAAAGCAATGAATAAATTTGTATATATAAAAATTATGGCATTCTTAGAATTTAAAGAAAGCCTTACTCGACTTTATAGTTAACATATTAATTACTTCTATGTCAAAGCCATTATATCTTGTGATTTTTTTAATGAAATCTAGTTCTATTTATTATCTCTCTTTTTTTTAACGCAAAGTTTAGTAACCGATTGACTTATAAATTAAAAGAAGCTATCTTATGTTGAAAACTATGATTTGAAGCCGCGATGATAAATTTATTGACATTGGCTTCTTTCTGGAAAATATCGGTTCCTATTTTATGCTTATTTACAATTACTAATGTATCTAAAAATGGTATCCTATCATTGTTTGCCTTTTCCACCGCGAATTTAATAGTCAGAAATTTCAAATTTAACTGTTTAACGAACATTCCAATTCACATTTCCGTGTATTAAAAATCGCGAAAATGTCATCTACGTACCTGATCCATAGTCTTGAAAAATATTTAGCGTTATTTTTAAATTCTACTTCAAATTGACTCATAAATAAATTAATTACACAGGCCTGCATTTTTCAACTCTTTGAATGTTGATTTAAAAATTTTAACTGTTTTCTAGTAATTGGGTAGCGCTGATTTCAAATCTGCTTTTATTTTTTTGTATCACGTAAGGTTATTTTTCAAACCAGTAAAATCAAAAAAAATAGAAAAAACACGTTTTATTTCATTTATAAGCTAGTTTTATATTATATTAAAAAAAATACAAAAATATAAACATAGAAACTATTAGAAATAGTTATTTATTCTTTATGCTTCTTAAAAAAAGTTTTGTTTTTCAGAAAAGCTTCGTTTGGTTGTTTTTCTGTCATATTCAGCTAAAGGAAGATCTGAAGGTAGTTTCTGGGGCAAGCAAATTTTTTTGTTTCAACCTAGACCCCAGTACTTCAGAAAGATCTTTTGAAAGTCCCAAATCTCTTACTAAATCATTCAGTTCGGCTTGTGAAAATAGCTGAGGTTGGTTTTGACCTGAGGTTGATGGTTCAAAATCACTATCCATCTATACGGAGCCGGAAGTTGAAGAGGTTTCAATATCTTCTTGTAGTACTTTGGGGGGTATAGGTATAGGTACATGATCACTGTGAGGAAATGGTCTGATAGCTGATTTAATATTGTTTGGGACAAAATATGTTTCAAAGTTTTTCTATTATGCCCCTTAATATCACAAAGACAAAAGTAGCAATCTTCATGATGATTTTGCGGTTCTCTCCAAACCATCGGTATTCCAAAACGAAGGCTTTTTCTATTCCCTTTGGTCCAATGTCTTAAACCTTCTTCACATACCTAACAAACAACGTGCGGTGCCCAATCTTTATCTTGATCTCCTAATTTGATTTTGAAATAAGCATAATATGCATTTTTCACAAATTCACCAATTGGTCTCTTAAACTTTTTCAAGACGAAATATCCACAAATATAACAGAAATCATCTGGTTTGTTTTTGCAACACCGGCTAGACATATTTTTAAGCAATGTTTATTTATCAAATACCACGCACAACACTAAAGACAAATTAATTTTACTTGTTTACTGATGGACACTCAGAGCTATAATGAAGTAAATGACATTAAAATATACATTTTGTTTGGAGTGATAAATTTGAAATCCTTTTTCGCAGTACTAATAAAGTGAAAGCATAATAAATAGGATTTAGCAGGTAAAAATTCCCGGAAATCTTGTAATAAAGTAATACATGTAATAAAATATTTACATCAGGTAATGAGAGCCTATTTGACAAATTTCTTTAAAACCACAGCAGAAAATAATTTTTAGGTTAATACCTGGAATTTGAAGTAGTACCATTCATTTTAAAATGTATTAAAACGCCTATTATAAGATTTTTTTTATATTTTTTTCTTTTTCTCTTCTGCAAAAAAAAATCTGTGGGTGGTAGAGACCAAATGCATTTTAATTATTTATTGCTATATAAAAACTGAGCTTAACAAACAAAAATCACGTCATCACAAATTTTATGCAGGCCTGTGTTATGAAAGGAGATAGGCAATTACTCATTGTTGTGCCTTATTTCGCCAACTTAGAGACAATTTTGCGCCATGCAAGGAGTTGTCAATCTCATGTATTCCTTTATTTTTGAACGCATAATGTTTTCTTATCAAGCAAGTCCTCTAAATATTTCAAAGTTTTTGGAATAGGTACCTACCGAACGAAACAATGACGTTATATCGAATCCTTAATTAAGTGAACAAATTCTAAGGAATTACTAATTGACAAACTTTTTGATTTTAGGGGTAAATTTTTAAATTCATTCTTAACCATTTGAAAATCAAGTAACCCGATGAGTTGATATCTGAAACAATAGGTCTCATCGAATTACCCGGCTTATGTATCTTTGGCAAACAATACATTTTGGGTACTAAAGGATAATTAACATTTAATTTATATTTTTAGGTAGAAGTTATTAATATTAGACAATTTTTCAACGCATCTTTAGTGTATTAGATTCATGGTGGAAAAGGAAAACAATGATAGGATGCCATTTTTAGATACATTAGTAATTAGAAGTAAGCCTAAAATAGAAATCTATATTTTCCGGAAAGAAACCAATGTCAATAGATTCATCATCGCGGATTCAAATCATAGTTTTCAACACAAGACAGCTTTTTTTAATTTCTTAGTTAATTGGTTACTAAACCATCCGCTAACAAAAGAAAAATACGAAATTGAACTAGATTTCATTAAAAAGATCGCGAGGTATAATGGATTTGGCATAGAAATAATTAATAAATTAATTAGAAAAATGAATTTAAAAAAGACAATCCTCGAATCCACAAGTTTGATATCCTAACGTAACCAGGAGAAAAAGTACATGTGTTTACCATACCATCCAATCCCGAAAAACATTAATAGAGTTGTTGAAGATCTATAAGTTGCTATTCGGTCCGAAAGCACCATCAAAAGTCTCCTAGGTAGTACCAAAGATAAAGTTAATTAGAATTTGAAATCAGGTATAGAACAAGTGTTTATTTAAAAAGTCAATCTAGTAGCATGTGATTTACTGAGAACATTTTGAAGTATGTCGTAAATTAAAATTTACTACTTAACCTACGAAGTCGTATATTTTGACAGTTTCATACATACAAATAAATAACAAATAATAGGTATTTATTGAAAACTATAACAAATGTTGAAAATGTTGTCCTTCAAGATCAATGCACTTTAAAATCCTCCGTTCAAAATTTCTGATGATATTCTGCAACATTACTGGATTGTTATTAATTTCCATGCATTTCTGTTCGATTCTCTGTAGCATATCATTCAAATTCAATATAGGTGTTCGAAATATTATATTTTTTAGATAAGGCACAAGAAGAAGTCGCAAGGTGTTAAATCGCATGAACGTGTAGGCCAGGCAATTTCAGTATTTCGACTAATTATACGCTCATCAACAAATTCTCTTAAATAATCCAAAGATTCTGCAGTACAGTGACAAGGTGCTCCGTCTTGTTGAAAATATGCATTTTGTAGTTCATCATCATGCAACTGATTGACAAATGGTTGTAAAATTTCCGTACGGTACCTTTGAGCAGTTAACGTTCCCTGAAAAAATATTGGTCCAATAATTCGTCTTTGGCTTATCGCTGCCCAAACACCAATTTTCTCTGGATGTAGCGATTCTTCATTAATTACATGTGGATTTTCACTACTCCAAATTCTTGTATTTTGTGAATTTAGGTATCCCGTTTTATAAAACCATGCTTCATCAGTAAAGATGAATCTTTGCGAAAGTTCTCCATTATTGTTCATATTTACAAACCAATTACAAAACTGTAGTCTACGTGGGTAATCAATTTCTAACAATTCTTGTACAGCTGTGACACGGTATGGATAAAGTTGCATATCTTTTTTTAATAACTTGTGATTTGTACCAACAGAAAGGTTTACTTGTTGACTCAAATGTCGAACAGATGTTTGTGGTTCATTTTCCATTATTTCTTCAACACGATTGACAACTTGAGGTGTACGTTTCCTAACTGCCCCGCTGCCTGATTTTCTTAAGAGACTACCAGTTTCAGAAAAAGTTTTGAAGTTCTATCCAAAGTATTCTTAAATTGTATATAATATATTACAAAATGTGGAAACTCAACTTGAAATTCTACCATGCAATCTTGAACTGAATAAACTCGTAAACCATCAATTTTATTAACACTTCGAAAATAAGCCTAGACTAAAAAAATTGTATGTTCTAAAGTGAAAGCCATTTTAAAACTGAGAAGCAATTTATTTAAACCAGTCGACGCACAAATCGACGCACGATTATTTTATGCAACTGATATTTGTGATTGACATTATCAAATGTCATTTGGGTTTACGTTTACGTAACAACAAACACATACTAATATATTTGCGTCTTATTCTATCAAAATTTCAAAGTAACCTAGATTGACTTTTCAAATGAACACACGAAATTCATTGCGACGATTATAATTTGACATATATTGGTGAAACGATATGCTTAATAATAACCCGTTTTAAAGAACACATATCGCATATTAAATTTAATAGACCGAAAAATCGAACTTCGCAAATCATGCGTTGGTCACTTATCACAACGTCTCGGTAAAAGGGTTAAAACTTGTCAAAGACATCAGCAAGCCCAGAGATCTTTACGCATATGAAAGCATTCATATCGTTAAAAACAAATTTCATACATTTAACTCGGACAACGGTCATATCCATATGCCCTTTTCATTCTTAGAAAAGTGGTAGAAAAGGTTGAGGGGGTTGAGAATAAACACATGATGTTCCCGTTTTATTAAGAAATGTAAGTTGACGTAATTTTAGTTTGTGTATTCACATTAAAGTCAGTGTATACGTAGACGCCATATAAAGTTGTGCGCGATTATGTGTGTTAGCTTTACTGAAGCCCCATTTTCGACACTTTGATTAGTGATTTTACCTACTGATGATGACAACATAGTTGTCGAAATACGTATTTAGGATATAATTATTAATTGTGGTAAGGGGGTGTATACCTTTTTTGAGTTTATATTGTGTTCTTCACACCCAATTTTTAATAATTTGTTTTATACAAAATATGGTGACGATTTACCTACTCAATTGTTTCGAATTATTTCGTTATGTACACATACACCAACACACCCCCACACATATATATATATATATATATATATATATATATATATATATATATATATATATATATATATGGTAAACCTAATCAGTAGGCGATTAAAGGTCTGTATATTACTTCAAAATATATGTATTTAAAAAACTCTACATGTTTCGAAACATGTAGAGTTTTTTAAATACATATATTTTGAAGTAATATACAGACCTTTAATCGCCTACTGATTAGGTTTACCATATCATACCAAGGTCACGAAGTTATTATATATATATATATATATGTATATAATATTTTTGTGACCTTGGTATGATATGGTAAACTTAATAAGTCGGCGATTAAAGGTCTGGTTTATTACTTCAAAGTATATATATTTAAAACAACCCTACATGTTTCGGCAATGATGCCTTTGTCAAGGATATAAAAAGTATAAAAAATATAAAAATATAAAAAATATATTTTTTATATCCTTGACAAAGGCATCATTGCCGAAACATGTAGGGTTGTTTTAAATATATATACTTTGAAGTAATAAACCAGACCTTTAATCGCCGACTTATTAAGTTTACTATATATATATATATATATATATATATATATATTTATATATATATATATGTATAAGTGGTGTTTAGATAATTTCTTTATTAAATATTTTTTTTTTATTTATTTATTTATTTATTTATTAAATATAACAATTGGTAAATTGATAATATTAAAAATAATAGACTTTTAATGGTTTAACGACCTTTAATGAATATTAATGTTTTATTCTACGACGTTTCGACTTCGTCTCACAAAGTCTCACAAAGGCAAATATGTTCTCACTTTTTCATTGTAGTAGTTCTTGTTTCTAGTTACTTGAAAAAGACTGAATAATAATAAAAGTCGAGACGTCGTAGAATAAAACATCAATATTCATTAAAGTTCGCTCAACCAATAAAAGCCTATTATTTTTAATATATATATATATATATATATATATATATATATATAAAACATTTGATAAATTATTGGAGATTTTCGGCTTTTTATATGAAATATTTACAAATATCAAATTAGAATGTATGTAATTGCAGAGTAAGTGGGGATGTAAACATTGCTGTCTACAAATTACAAAGCAAATCATACGAAATTTTATAATTGAAAAATATGGTCTACGTCGGGACTCGAACCCAAGTCTACAGCTATCCGGGCTGTCGCTTTTACCACTAGGCCACAATAGACCCAGGTTCAAAACACTTATATATATATATATATATATATATATATATATATATATATATATATACAGGGTCAGATAAATGTGTGCGGATACCAGATTTCTGGAAAAATTATGTTTTCTTTTAAAAAGTAACTTTTTAAAAGGTATTTTTATTCTACTCTATCACATACTTTGATTTTCTACAACTATAACTTGTTTCGAGATATGGCGTCATCGGTTGTTTTTTTTTTTAATTGGATCCACCTGTATATTTTAACATTTTTGTATAGACACATATGGGAATTATATTGAAACTTTAAATACACTTTTACCTCCAAAAAAGTATTTTATTGCAGTCACTTTAACCTCAGATCACCCTCGTATATAGGAGCTGTTTCCTTCCTTACATTTTAGATCCGTGACGCGTTGAGCTCTTTTGAAGTGCTATGTCTCATATTATTGTTTAAATTCTGATCCTCGTTTTCTCATTTTCCTTATTCTGTTTATCTAATGATATTTTAATAGAGCTACCCCTTGCTTCTGACTGTATTCTTAATTTCAACACATGTAAGAATATTCTTTAACCACTCCCAAAACGTATCTATTCATTTTTAATTAGTTCGCGTCTAAATAAAACGCGTATTAAACTTGTTAATCTTGGTACCATAATTTCGACACATTAAAATTATCACTTTTCCTTTACTGTTATCTTTAACTCTTAACTCGTCGATTGTTCTATTGTCTAAACGAATGCCGCGCATAATGACGAATATCTACAGAAGGGGATCTCAGGTTAACGTACTCATTTAATTATACGAAACCAACGAAAGCGTTGTATAACCGATAGTGATGAGGGTGTATTATCAAGGGACCGTACGAAATAACTGAAGTAGGTTCTGGGGCGCTGTGAATAACAATATGTTAAAATAACGAAGGGTTAATTTATCTTGATGATAGAAGTATTATGGACTATTTTACAATATATCGTATATATTACATTAATTGATTGATTTATTCATTAATTAATAAATTATAAGGATTACTTGAGCAGATTAAGGTAAAAGATTAGATAACTAAGACATACGACTTTTTCGACTCAGATAAGTAAAAACTTCATATCCACCAGTAATTAAAGTACTCTTAAAAATATAAATGTTGTTAATATGAGCCCTTCCGCTATTTGTAAATAGATGGTGCTATAGGAGTCGATGTATTAATTCAATTAAAAAACACTCTATATTCTAGAATCTTCACTGAACAGAAATCACTAGTTTTTGTGTAAAAGTATTTACAAAAATTCAAGTCCAGTACATTTTTTTCATACAGTTATCACCCAAAAGTTTACACTCCCTCATTCAACAATGTATATATACTGACTTTAAAAAAAAATCTGAACATCCAGTAAGAGTTGATCAATCTTAATAAAATTTGCACATAATGTTTGTTTAATAATTTAAGAAATGGTTTAATATTCAAACTAAAATTTAAAAAAAAATGTAATTTAATAATGAGTGGAGTTTCTTATGAATTTCATAGCATAAATGTATGTTTCTTTCAAATTCTTTCTGAAAAACACAGGAACCATGCATGATACACCGTTTTAGTATTAAGACTTTTAACTTCAAATTTGTATATATATATATATATACCAGTGTATATATATATATATACCAGTGCGATCGGTTCGTTACAAAAAAAGGTCTCGGGTACCCGACACACATGTTACACAGAATGCGTGATTTTGAAAACCAAAAGAAACGGTGAGTTTTGTCATTAATTGTTCATGTAATGTAGTTTAACATCAAAAGTTTAACATCTCATTCATTTATACAGATTTAACCACTGTAATTTATCCTTACTCATTATTAACCTAATTTTAAATTTTAACTTTAATTGTTAATTTAATCGGTAATTCAGTCTTTAATCTAATTTTAATTCTATTTGTCAATGTAATTGTTAATTCAGTCTCACAAAAGCAAACACAACTCTCACGTTTTCAGTGTAGTAATTCTTGTTTCTATTTACCTTACTGTATTGTAGCTTAATTCAAATTTTTCTATTCATTTATACAGATGTAATCACTTTAATTGTCCTTACTCATTATTAATCTAATTTTAAAGTTTAACTCTAATTGTTAATCTAATTGGTAATTCAGTCTTTAATCTAATTTTAATTTTAATTGTTAATTTAATTGTTAATTCAATCTCACAAAAGCAAACACAATTCTCATATTCTCATTGTATTAATTCTTGTTTCTAGATACTTGAAAAAGACTGAAAAATAGTAAAAGTCGATACGTCGTAGAATAAAACATCATAATTCAATAAAAGGTCGCTAAACCAATAAAAAGTCTATTATTTTTAATATTAAGACACGGCCAATAAAATAAATAAGAAAAATAAAATTCTTATAAACACCAAATATATATATATATATATATATATATATATATATATATATATATATATATTTTAATTAATAGATTACTATCAATCCCTCTATCACCATTGAATTTTAAGAAAGAACTAGACCACATAACAAAAGTAGCAGAATCTAACGGATACGATAAAAAATTGGTGGATAAAATCAAAAACAAACTAGAAAAGAAGAAGCTAAAAACTTTTAAAATCAGATTAACTCCAAATACAAAGAGTAATACCAAAAAATATTGCAAAATTACTTTTCACAAAAGTTGGCAGAATAACGTAACTAAATTGCTTAAAAAATATAATCTAACTCCTGCATTTTCCAACACTCACAAGTTACAATAATACCTTCAAACAAAGTTAGTTAGCACAGACCCACTGAAAGAATCAGGTATTTACAGAATTAACTGTAATTCCTGCCCGAAATTATATATAGGCCAAACAAGAAGAAATATTCAAATCCGTTTCAAAGAACATTTAGCTCATGTAAAACTTCACAATGTAGATAAATCAGCATTATCTCTACATCATTTAGATACCGGACATAATTTCAGCTTAGATAATGTAAAATTAATTAAAAAATGTAACAGCAGAAATTTAGACATGTGGGAAGCCATACATATGAAAAAATACAAAAATTACCTCCTTAACAATGACATGTCACCTTTTAATAATAAACTTTTAAATTGTATACCAACAATATCTAATAATTAATAGATCCTTTTCACGTTACTATATTGTTATTTAATATAACTCAACACGGTCAGATGTCTTGTTTTTTATATGTTACGGTCCTTCCCTTCCCAAATTTGTCCTTCTTGTAATTTTAATAGAGTTTAGTTTTTACAATAGACGACCATACTTTCCGATTATTTGCATTTTTAACAATTTGTAATTGAAACATTTTTTACACCCCTACCCAAAATAGATATTTTTACTATACATGTACTCGAAAATAATACGTTTAAATAGTAACTACTGATGATGTGTGCAGTGCACATGAAATGTACATATAGTTAAACATACTATTGTTTTGTGAAAATATAAGGTGTTTTATTTAAGTTTAATAATATATATATATATATATATATATATATATATATATATATATATATATATATATATTTAGTGTTTAAAGAATTTTGTTTTTCTTTTTTCTTTTATTGGCCGTGTCTTAATATTAAAAATAATACTAGATTTTTATTGGTTTTAGCGACCTTTTTTTGAATTTTGATGTTGTTTACAACGTTTCGACTTTTATCAATTCAGTCTTTTTCAAGCATCTGGAAACAAGAATCAATACAATGAACCTGAGAACTGTGTTTGTTTCGTGTGATATAACAATTAAATTAACAATTTTAAATTAAAGTTATATTAAGAAATGAATTACGAATTAGGTTAGCATTTTACGTTGAAAATTAAATAACATTAAATTAAAATAGCTTGAAAGAAAGGTAGGGGGACATTAAGGGGGACTAGTATTATTTTTAATATATATATATAGTGTTAATAAGAATAAAAATTATTTATTATTTATTTTATTGGCCGTGTGCATAATATTAAAATAATAAGCTTTTTTTTGGTTTAGCGACCTTTATTGAAATTCAATTTATTTAACAAACGACGTTTCGACTTTTTTGTATATAATTAAGTCTTTTTCAAGTGATTTTAGAACTAAAAAAAATTACAAACGAAAGGTAAGAATTATATTTACATTATATGAATGAATTAATATTAAAATAATGATTAGAGTAAAGAAAGTTAAAATTTAAAATTTAAAAATTTAAAAAATTTTAAAAATTTAAAGGATATAAAACTCACCAATTTATTTCGTGTTAAAAAACAAGTGCCCAGTGCGATATGCATGGTCGGAAGCATGTCACTACACTACACTTCACTACAGGGTCCGACCGTGTATCTCGGTATCTTAAGTGTAACTAAATGTCTTGTTATAGAAATGAAATTTTTTATATTATTTCGTTTTTAAAATTTGTTTGGTCAGGCCATGTGTTTGGGAAAATACAGTGTGTTTACAAAGGGAACGAAAAAGAAAAAGAATTTTTTTTTTTTTGTGTGGGTGGGGTTGTCTTCTATTGTTTAATGAGCGGATAATACAGTTTTGAAAGTTCGTCAATCTCGTTTCGGTCGTTGATTGTTTTGTTATTTTTCAAAATGTGAATCAATTCTAATACCTCCCTAGCCTTTGTATTTTTTTGCTCGGTTATTATTTTTGTATTTTCAAAATCAAAATTGTGTTTTAATGTTGTCTGGTGTTTTCTTAAAGCTGTCTGATTTTTTGCATATTTGTGTCCTTTTAATCTTTCCTATAGTAACTGTTTTGTTTGGCCTATGTATACTTTGTCACAGTCTTTGCAGGGTATGTTATATATTGTATGTGATTGTTTAAGTGTTGGTGTTGAGTCTTTTAGTTTTGTGTGTAGGGATATTAGATTTTTTCCGCTTTGATGTGCTATTTTAAAATTATTTGGTTTAACTATATTGTTTAGTTTCTCGGATAATCAAGTTATATAGGGTGTAGGGATATATGTTAATTCATTGGTTGTTTTATTTATATTTTGACACTTAGTTTTGTTATATATTTTATTAAGTCTCTGTTTTATAATGTTTTGTGTAAATTGTGGTGGATAATTGCTTTCTGTTAAAATAGTTTTTACTTTATTTAGTACTGTTGGTCTGAAAACTGGATTGGTGAGATTTAAAGCCCTGTCCACTAACGCCGTTACAACATTTTTTTTGTGGGATAGGGGTTGGTTTGAATAAAAGTTTACGTATCTGCCGGATGTGATTGGTTTAGTGTACCATTTTGTTTGTATGTTATTGTTTGTTTTTATTAGTGTTAAGTCTAAGTAGTTTATGGAGTTGTTTTTTCAATTTCAATGGTAAAGTTTAAATTTAGATGGAAGTTGTTGAAGCTATTTTGTACATTACTTCGTACATTTCTTTGTACATTACTAGTTCTAAAATCACTTGAAAAAGACTTAATTATATACAAAAAAGTCGTAACGTCGTTTGTTAAATAAATCGAATTTCAATAAAGGTCGCTAAACCAAAAAAAGCTTATTATTTTAATAAATATATATATATATATATATATATATATATATATATACAGACTGTCCCGTAAAAAACGCCAACATTCATAATTCCGTTATTTATTGTCCGGTTTTATTTAAACAAAAAGTAAATTTAATAGCATCAAAAACACTATAAGATAGCTGTGTTTTATTTGTTTTCAATTGTTTTAATTAATGTCAAACGACAGTCAAGTTTTTTATTTTAAATGGCAACATATATATTTTTGGCTATATTCCGATTGTATTTTTTTTTTCTGAATTCAACGATGTATAACATGTTTATTTTTGATAAACGTTTATTGCAAAAAAAAAACTTTATAAATTTCATCTTTGTCTTCCATTATTTATAAATATTCGAATGTGTCATGAAACATTGGAAATGTAAGTATTATAAATATTATTATAAGAAACAAAACACTTTACAATAAATGTTGAAATTGCCCGCCACCTTGTTCAACACATATCGCACATCTCCTAATTACTCCAAAGGTCGCATTTAAAAGACAAGCGGCAATTACTTCTTGACAAATGTTAATAATTCTTTGTCTTAAAATGTCAACATTTTCTGGAGCTGTTAAATAAACTCGATCTTGTAGATAAGCCCACAACCAAAAATCGAGGGGCGTAAGATCCGGTGAACGCGCAGGCCACTCGATAGGACCGGATGTTCCTATCCACCTATTTCCAAATTGGGTGTTCAACAAATCAGTATTTACTCTGGCGTTGTGCGCGAGAGCCCCATCTTGTTGAAAAAATATTCTATTTAAATTTGCCAAAGGTAATTCATCTAAAAAGTTTTGGAGATTTTCGTGTAATAAAGTGTAGTATTTTTCTTGATTTAAGCAACCATCTATGAAAAATGGCCCAATTAATTGATCACCTAAAATGCCACACCAAACATTTACGTTGAAACGTCTTTGAAAATTATTTTCAATTACAAATCTCGGATTGTGTGCACTCCACTGTCGATGTATGTTTCTATTAAAAATACCGTTGTTGCTAAAAGTGCATTCATCAGACCAAATTATCCTTCTGTAAAAATTCGGATCTTCTTCTAATGCATTTAAATAAAAACGACAAAACTGGATTCTTCGGCCAGGATCATTTTGTTCTAATGCATGAACTTTTCGAGCTATGTACGGTTTAAGTTTGTGTTTTCTTAAAATACCATGAACTGTAGTTTTTGATACCCCAATATTATGTGCAATTTCGCGAATCGAAGTTCGTGAATTTTGCTGTACTGCAAGAAGAACATCTAATTCCTTATCTTCGGAGAATTTCCGTTTTTGTGTTTTTGGTTTGGTAAATGATCCATAATTTCTTAAATTCTTTTCAATTCTCTGAAATATTTTCGAACCTGGAACTTCTCTGTCCAGAAAACGAGCACTGTACCGACGAACTGCTTGAAGGCGATTTTTATTACATTCAAAGAACACTTGTAACATGTCCGTTAATTCATTGTTATTCATTTTTAACGAAAATACGCTTTTTGTTGCGGCAAAAAGTTCAAACAGGATAATACAGAAAACTTAATAAAGTCAAACTGACACTTAAGGCACATTGACATAATGCTAGTGGACTGGGCCAAGTCTACTATAATGAAAGATGAAATTTATAAAGTTTTTTTTTTATTTTTTATTAGTAGGAGATGTGCGATATGTGTTAAACAAGGTGGCGGGCAATTTCAACATTTATTGTAAAGTGTTTTGTTTCTTATAATAATATTTATAATATTTACATTTCAAATGTTTCATGACACATTCGAATATTTATAAATATTGGAAGACAAAGATGAAATTTATAAAGTTTTTTTTTGCAATAAACGTTTATCAAAAATAAACATGTTATACATCGTTGAATTCAGAAAAAAAAATACAATCCGAATATAGCCAAAAATATATATGTTGCCATTTAAAATAAAAAACTTGACTGTCGTTTGACATTAATGAAAACAATTGAAAACAAATAAAACACTGCTATCTTATTGTGTTTTTGATGCTATTAAATTTACTTTTTGTTTAAATAAAACCGGACAATAAATAACGAAATTATGAATGTTGGCGTTTTTTACGGGACAGTCTGTATATATATATATATAGTAAACCTAATCAGTAGGCGATTAAAGGTCTGTACATTACTTCAAAATATATGTATTTAAAAAACTCTACATGTTTCGGCTGTATACGCCTTTTTCAAGAGAATACAAAATATTAATCTTTTAATCTTTTTTTTATTCATATTTTGTATTCTCTTGAAAAAGGCGTATACAGCCGAAACATGTAGAGTTTTTTAAATACATATATTTTGTAGTAATGTACAGACCTTTAATCGCCTACTGATTAGGTTTACCATATCATACCAAGGTCACGAAGTTATTATTATATATATATATATATATATATATATATATATATATATATATATATATATATATATATATATGGTAAACTTAATCAGTCGGCGATTAAAGGTCTGGTTTATTACTTCAAAGTATATATATATTCAAAAAAACCCTACATGTTTCGGCAATTATGCCTTTATCAAGGATATAATATATATACTTTGAAGTAATAAACCAGACCTTTAATCGCCGACTGATTAAGTTTACCATATAATACCAAGGTCACGAAAATATTATATATATATATATATATATATATATATATATATATGTGTGTGTGTGTTTAGATAATTTCTATGCCGTTTATTAAATATAACATTTGATAAATTATTGGAGTCCTTCGGCTTTTATATGAAATATTTACAAATATCAAATTAGAATGTATGTAATTGCAGAGTAAGTGGGGATGTAAACATTGCTGTCTACAAATTACAAAGCAAATCATACGAAACCTTTAATTTAAAAATATGGTCTACGTTGGGGCTCGAACCCAAGTCTGCAGCTTGCCGGGCTGTCGCTTTTACCACTTAGCCACAATAGACCCAGCTTCAAGCCATTCTGAAATGCATTATAAAGCAACAGTGTTAATGACTTAGATGTCAGTTATTGAATGTAGATGTCAAATTGAAAGCAGAAGTCAGTTTTGAAAGATCATGTCAGTTTTGATAGCAGATGTTAGTTAGTGGAAGCAAATGTCAGTTATCGAAAGTTATCAGTTATCAGTTATCTGTTTTGAAAGCAGGTGTCAGTTATGAAAGCAAACGTCAGATTAGAAAGCAGATGCCTATTTTGAAAGTAGATGTTAGTTATTGAAAGCAGGTGTCAGTATTTTGAGAGCAGATGCTATGGAGTAATAATTAGCATTTTCAAACATTCAAATCTGACATGATTACTCTCTGAAATAATTACTCTATGGCAATCTCCAAAAAATGGAACAAGAATTTTTCCAGCAGATTTTTGAGCGCGAAACTCTTAGGCCTTGGAGAACCAGAGTGTCTCCATTCCATCGAATGTTGCTTTGTTTCTGAGTCGTAGAAATATACCGAAGTTCCCTCCATAGTAACAAAACGGCTTAAAAAGTCTGCATCACTTTCAAACCGCGCACAGATTGAAAGCGATGCTTCCACCCTTGCACGCTTCTGGTGAACATTCAGATATTTGGGGATCCATTTTGCAGAAATTTCTCTCATGTCCAAATCGACGTTAACTATATGATGGACGCGTTCTTATGAAATATTGTGTGCCTCAGTTATTCGTTTTAGCCCAATTCGACGGTCTGATCATGTCATCAACTACATCAACATTTTCGGGGGCGGACACAGAAATTGGTTTTCCCGATCGGTGTTCATCTTCAATGGAAAATTTACCCCTTTTGACACTTGCAATCCAATTTTTCACGGTCGCATACGAAAGACATTGATCGCCAAGGGTATTAAGCATATCTTTATAAATCTACTTACCTCTTAACCCTTTCAAATACAGGTACTTGATGATGGATCGATACTTTTTCGAATTTCACAATTTCGATCAACATCCCTTCCTTCAAATTTTATTGGGCAACTTTGATTTGACTTTTTGACGTGATACTTTACACTGACACTTCTAATATGATATTTTTCGTTGTTATGGTATCGCTTTTTTTTTATCAACGGAACCGGTCTAGGCTAACTAGATATCAATACTTCCTCGTATATATATATATATATATATATATATATATATATAATATTTTCGTGACCTTGGTATGATATGGTAAACTTAATAAGTCGGCGATTAAAGGTCTGGTTTATTACTTCAAAGTATATATATTTAAAACAACCCTACATGTTTCGGCAATGATGCCTTTGTCAAGGATATAAAAAATATATATATTTTTTATATCCTTGACAAAGGCATCATTGCCGAAACATGTAGGGTTGTTTTAAATGTATATACTTTGAAGTAATAAACCAGACCTTTAATCGCCGACTTATTAAGTTTACCATATATATATATATATATACATAGTACATACAAAGGTCACGAAATAATTATCTTTATATATATACATATATATAAATTCAGTAATATTAGGGTTATCGGTCTGTTTACATTAAAACTCAAATGTCCATTCTCAATAATTCATAATTTATTAATGACTTGATCAGGAGATGCAATAAAATTCCAATACATAATTTACACTTATAGTAATATATTAGTCTAAGTGTAAATTATGTATTGCCATATTTGGCCGTACTAATATAAATTCCCTGATATTTGGGTTATTGGTCTGTTTATATTAAAACTCAAATGTTCATTCTCAATATTTCATCATTTATTAATGACTTGATCAGGAGATGCAATAAAATTGCAAGACATAGTTTACACTTATACTAATATATTAGTCTAAGTTAAAATTTTTTAAATATGTTCTTTTTTGTTATTGTGGTTGGAAAACAATATAACTATATCTGCCATAAATGACAGATATAATTATGTCTTCTATAATAATGGAGCTTGCTGGTAGGCAATTTTTACTGAATTTCTTCCTTTCATGATGTTATATGCTATTTCGAACAATTATGGCAATACCTATATATCCGGTGTCATCAGGATGTTATGTATGGTACAATTTATATTCTGAAATCCGTAGGTAGTCTGTCTGTAAAATGAGTATCGGAAACCATCATTATGTCGATATTTTGATCGTATAGGAACGTGTTAATTTCTCGAGCATGTTATTGAAGGTCAAATTGCTATTTTGATTCGTTATTTTCTGACAAAATTTTTGTTATTGTCGCATGATCTTTAATTCCGCAGCTATGTATAAATCCGCTTTGGATTTCGTGTATTTTTTAAGGTTATTTTCCCTGACCTTTCTTCTATTATTTCCTCGTAGGTTGAGTGTGGAAGATTCAGATGTAAAATTGAACGACCTTCATATTATAATATATGTCTCGTCTCAGTAACAGGAACCATCGACGTATCACTCACAATAGTATACGCAATTAAACCGACAAAGAGATAGCGTGCTTTGTTAAAATATATTTCGCAAACAATATATCAAAGTGCCGTCTCTCCTAGTACCACCATAACATCGTAAATTCAATTAACGGGACACCGTGTGCAAAAATGTTACGCCGCTGTTATTCATTTTGGAAGAAACGTAGCGGACATTCATTAAAAAATCCTGTAACGAGAAACACTTTAAAAAATGTACATAGCACCAAGGGTGTCAAGTAAATGTTTTATATGCAGTGTAGCATGCGCTGCCTCGCGAAGTAATAAACGGTTTTGAATTACGTTTCGACGCGTTATTTGACAAAGGGAAGAGTTACAAGTTGGTGTTATTAAAAAATGTTTTAGTTGTTGCTATTCAATAAAGTTTCGAAGCTCAAAATACAGCCTGTTAAAAGTTGCGGAATCATCTAGAGTTTTCACACACACACACACACAAAAATAGAAATAACAAGTTGAATCGATTCTGTTCAAAAATGTCAATTTGGTACTGATTAAATATATTAAATCGTTTCTACATTCTAGAGGAGCGATGGAAGCGCTTTTATTTTTCAACGAAAATAGTGAGTTTTAGAATTAAAATTTTGTCTCTGCCATTTCCAATGGAATTCCTAAAAATACTTTTTTATTTTATAATTGAAATAAAAGAGATTTCTCAGAGCTTCGTCTAGACACACAATATCGAGATGTGTCACTTGTAGCCGGTACCTTTTACTTTTATTTTGCGTATAGTTTTTATACTTCCTTCACGCGTTTGAATAGAGCCTAAAAATAATTTGTGGTACCTGTCTTCTGAAACTGTCGCCTTAGCATTCAATCCTAATTTGCCTAACGAATTAAAAATTAAAATGGTTAATGCATTGAACATGAGACAGTAGCATCAAATGAAAATATTAAGAGGGTTCAAATAGGAATTGATCAAAAACTCGGAAATTATCAATAATTGGATTGAGCATTTTCTTTCTAGGAAAACTAGACAATTTTTGCCAGATTTGATCTGAGTTGTGAGTGTTCGAAGACAGATCCTTGACAGTGCCAGAAAAATTAAGATTTAATGTACGCTCTACAGCTGGTGAATAAATTGAGGCAATTGTTAAGATCCTTACGAACTCCCGTTTTTTGAAAAAACTTTTGAAATTATTAAAGGACCTCAAAGACACTAATTTGACTTGTAAAATGGTGAGGGGAAACGTACTCTTAGCAAAAAAAAATATAATTTAATCTTGAATTTTTTATATAATAATAATAATTCATGCCTTAACATCCCCTAACAGCATGACGCCAATTACAGTGTGCATTGGCAGAGTATGAGTTATTATTACGCCTGCGCCCGTGGGGCGACCTAAGAATGATCAGCTGCCGGCATTCGCCTTGAACGAGAAGGAAAACCTACTCGGACAGCCCAGCCCCGGATCCGAACCTAGGACTGCCGGTATGATAAGCCAGGATGATATCACTAGGCGATCAGCCGGTATTATTAATCCAAAACACGCAAAATTTCGGATAATAATGTTATTTATATGTGCTAATGTTTATCTTAAACATCACTTAAGTACTTGATATTTTATCATGTATTAATAACTTCGTCAGGAGATAAAATTGCAATTTTATAGTATCTCCCGACGAAGTTATTAATAAATGACGAAATATTAAGGGAATGAATATTTGAGATTTAATGTAAACAGACGGATAACCTAAATATTAGTAAATTTATATTAGTATAGTCAAGAAATTTCCTATAATTATATATATATAATTTAAATGAAATTATCGACCGTACTATATTGGATAAAATAAATTAAAAGCGGTCTGTCAATTAAAAACTCATTTATTAATTATCTCTATATTTTGCAACAACTTTGTTGCTTCTTCCAGAGATAAAATGTAGAGTTTAAAAAAATTGTTATTATTTTATTGTTATTATTTTTTTGAACATTTTTATTTCCTGAAGAAGCAATAAAGTTGTTGCGACATATAGAGATAATTAATAAATGAGCTTTTAAATGACAGCGCTTGCTCGCTTTTAATGTATTTTGTTCTATATATATATATATATATATATATATATATATATATATATAATTTATTCCTTAGCCGTGCAATTAATATATATCATTTGATAAATCTTGGAATTTGGGCTATATTCAATATTTAAATTAAAATATTATTTCGCGAACAATTCACATTACTTCGCGAAATAACATTCTAATTTAAATATTTAATATATAGCCGAAATTCCAAGACACCATAAAATGTAAAAAGATTGACTTTAACATTTTATGTTCAACAATTTAGTCGACAACACGTGATTGTTATTGCGAGATTTTCCTCGTTTGCTCTATTAAACGTGTTTTTTTAAGTATGTTGTCCTTCATTTTAAACTGCTACTTCACAATCGATCAAGATGGTTCTTAATTGTTATCAGTCAGATTGTTATTTGTGATGTTTTGTAGGGATTTTGTATGGGTATATTGGTAATTTGTCCTTGTATAAAAGTTCACATTTTGACCCTGATGAAGCATAGAATTTATATGCGAAATATTGGATGAAAAAATAAAGAACTGACTGAAAATATTAGAGATTGCCCGTCATTCGTATCTAGCTGTGCAAACGTAAAGGTTGCAACAGTTGCAAGTTAAACTGTTTAGAATTTTCGAGACAATAACCCCTAGAAATCTCGAGAGAGTGAGGCGGGTGTTTTACAATAGGCTCGGCTATTGTTTGGGGAGAGAGGGCGGTATTTTCGAATCCTATATTTAGTGACTTTCTTAGAATTAAAATTTATTTTGCAGAATTATTGATTTTTTTACTTTTATCTTTTAGAAAACGTTATTGTTTTTTTATTACTTAAAATTACTTTTCCGTAGCAGCTAAGAATACAATAATAATAACTTGGAGATATAACGACCTTATTATATCTGAAACAAATGTGCAAATTACGTATACAGAACGAATATGCAAACGACTATATCCTTGCGGGGTTTAAGTCTTACTAAATTCATAACTCTGCAATGTATGGTAATGTAAGCTACTGCGCGTAGAGGGGATTCGCTGTTGCCACATATTGCTGGGTATGGCCCGCTGAGAGCTGGTCCTGTCGGTATATATATATATATATATCACAGCTGCAATTATTATATAAATTTTACTGATAAGAACTGTTTTTCTTTCGCCCGTTGCTCTGGCTTTTGCCCTTTGCTACATTGTTGGAAATTAGAAGCGAAGGTACTTTTGCATGCAAGTTTTAATGAGTTGCCGATGAATTTTTAAACGATTCAGAACGATAAATAATTTTGTCCTGATAGACTAGTCAAATGCTCCTAGTGCGCCGTAGTAAACTTCTTATTACATTACTGCTATAGTTGAAAAAATACAAATCAAAATGGAAAAATTCGAAATATTTTGTTTACTTTACTAGATTGAAGATATCCTTTCCAACTCTCTTATTTATTTTTGCGATGTAAAGCAATTGCTTTACATCGAATTACGAATTTTTTTTAATTATACCAACTTTGTTTGAACAGTAATTAATTTATCCGCAAAAAGACAAATGAATCGGGACAGAAATTTCTACAAAAGTATAACGAAGAAATAAGACAAAAGAGGTCCATCTAAAAATTAGCTGCTGCTAAAAAAGGATTACGTCCTGGCTTCGGTTGGTATGTTTCTCTAACTAGAGATTTTCGTATAAGCCGTCGATATTTACCAAATGCGTATTTGAAAATCGCTCGGCTTTAGTTACAATCCGTCGGCTGGTTGAGTCGTAGCTATTGGGCTTATTATCTTTTCTTTTGCCGGATGTACTCCTGAGCTTACTGTGAGTTAGTTCTTGCGAGGAACGAGATCGTAAGGGATTATTTATTGCACTGAAAGAGGTTGGGATATAATGGAGGTATTGATGAAATATTATTGTGATAGTTCAGTGTTGTGTTAGCATATACAAGTTCATGTGATAAATGAGGAATATACAGGGTCTTAAAAAAGAGGTTATCTTATATTTTACCCAATTGCAGTAGAACTGAAAATGATCAAAAAGTCAAAATGGGCGCGCACTCAACTATTTCTGACTTATAGTCGATATAATATTGTTTTGTTAGGACAAAAATTGCAAATAAATTCTGATCACAATGTACCACCGCACCTAAAACAATGGAAACACTATTTTCATCCAATTGTAAATAAATATATCAAGTTAACTCAACACTGCCGATATCATATTGTTTAACAAAGTTGTCTGTTGTTTAAAAGTAAAAATCCGAAGTGTTTCAAACGTGAAAATGACTACCCATTTAACTGAAATAGAAAAGGCAAGAACTATTTCTAAGTTGGAAGAAGGTTGGATATTATGACGTGTTACGAGATTTACATTTATATTTCAAAAATTAAGAAAAGGTGGGAACAACCTCATACTGTTGACGAGCAAGAGGATCAGGCCAGTAAAAATGCCTTTTTAGTAAATCATGTTCTCGAAGAGCCTTTTCCTATCGCAGTTAAAGACTGAGAAGTTTCAAATTTCCTAAAGTCAGATAGAACTGCATATCGACGCATAAACGAATTTGCGCTAAGAAATAGGGTACCTACCTGCAAAGAAACCATTTTTTACGCAAGCAAATAAAGACGTCAGAGTTGTTTATACTTTGCAGCATCATAATAGAGATGGTGATTTATAGAATAAAGTTGCATTTTACGATGTAGAAGTTTTTCCGTCCAGTTTTAATTTCCACATTCGTGTTTACACACCTCCAAGTCAACGACTTGAGGAAAGATATACCCAAAAATTGCAAAATAGTGGACAATTTTCTGTAAATGTGTGGACCTGGATAAGCGCAAAAGGTGTAGATGCTTGCTTCAGAATTGAGCGTCGTTTAATAGGAGAAACACACAGAAATATATTAGAAACATGTTACCAACAGTTGACAAGAGTGCAAGATAATTGCCTAGTTAATACGTGCACATATGTTAGCGGAAAATGATATTAATATGTTTGATTGACATGCAAAAAGTACAGATTAAAATCTGGATTTGAACAAGTAAAATTAACTAAATTCCTGAGAAAATAAATCATCAATATTGCTTATAAAATGAAGAATAATAAATAAAAGACTACAACAAATAATATCAATAAATTGGCGGTCTATAAGTTAACTTGCGGATCCTGTACTAAAGACTACATTGGACAGACAGGAAGAACGTTTAAAATAAGGATCATCATTTATATTGAAACATAAATAAGAAAAACACCCTAACCACAATATATATCAATAAATACTATATACGTATTTCGGCAACTAAATTGCCATCTTCAGTGGAATAACCTTAAAATTGAAAAAAAATGTTAAACGTAGCGTTTTTGGCTAAGGTAAACCTTAGAAGATATGCTCTTCACCAAATCGCCAGTGTATCACCAAATAGTATTTATTGGTATACAGGGTGAGTTTTTTTGAATGTTTAGCATTGAGATCTCAGAAACTACTGGAGATAGAAAAACACTTAAATGGGGAAAGATGCGCAGTTTTACGAGTTTAATTTAAAACTGCTTTTGTTTCTCCGATAACTTTCATGGCTTATTAGATATTCAAAGAAAACTAAATTTTACGATTTTCTTTAAACATGCTTAGCATCGTTAATAATACTTTTAGAGAAAAGTGTTCAGACAAAAGTTTTAGATAATCTACGCCAAATAAAACTATGTAGCTAATATATTTTTTTCGTTCACCATTATCGAGTTATGACACAAGCTTGTGTTTTTTTAAATGGAAACCATAGTTGGTTTTGACATCATTAAAAAGCTTGCTGATTACAATGATATAAGGTTTGATATGGTTATTTTAGAAAATAAAGATGATGTAGATATTTTTATGGTTTTTATGGAAAACAATTGAATTTCGAACTGATAAAATACAAACCAAACGAAAACTTATTTTGAAATCTTATGTAGTAATAAAATGAAAACTATAAGAACTTTTATTAAGGGCACACAACATTATTAGTGTTCAAAGATACCTCCATTATTATTAATACACAAATTGCATCTCTTCACAACAGTATTTGTAGCATTGCGGACTTTACGCCTATCGATGTTATTAAAAGCAACTAAGACAGCTTCTCTTAAATCGTCGATTGTTTCATATGTTCTTTTGTATACTGTGTCCTTTAGTACACCCCACAAGAAAAAATCCAAAACTGATAAATCAGGGGATCTAGCCGGCCATTCAATGGGTGCATTTCGTCCTATCCATTGATTAGGGAAGTTCAAATTTAAATAATTTCTAACATTCAGTTGATTGTGAGGAGGCGCTCCGTCATGTTGAAACCATTGCAGCATTGCTCGGGTTCTTAAATTTAAATTATCTAACATTTCCTCGAAATCTTGTTGTAAAAAATTAAGATAACGATTGCAAGTTAGTGATCCATCAAAAATAAAGGGAAGAAGAACAGTTGAGCCTATAACACCACACCAAACATTAAACCCAAATTTAATTTGTGGTCTCCTATGTTCAACGTGAAGTGGATTTGTTAGAGACCATATGTGCTCATTGTGCCTATTAAACATTCCACAATTTGTGAAACGAGATTCATCAGTCCATAATATTTTCATTGAAAAGTGTGGATCGTTTTGACACTGATCTTTAAACCATCTACAAAAAGCTATTCGTCTGATGTTATCACCTTCATGTAAAGTTTGTGATACTGATAATTTGTAGGGACGAAATTTATGCTTCTTCAACACTCTGACAATAGTGCGTTGAGAGGAGCCCATTTCTGTTGAAATTTGTCGGGTCGATGTAGATGGATTCTGAGCGACACTTGCTAATATGTTTATTTCTCTATCTTCATCCATCCCCTTTTTTGATTTTGGTTTAACGAACGAACCATAATCTGCTAAATTATCCCATAATCTCTTAAAAGTAGGTAGCGACGGCTGACGTCGATCAAAATAATTTTCAAAATAAACTTCAGCAGCTTTAGTAGAATTTTTCTGACACTGAATGTAGCATTCAACCATATCACGCTTTTCTACGTTAGAAAATTCCATAGCCAATGCAAACTTATGATTAACGGCTCTTTGCACCACTTATAGTTAAGTTACAATTAAATTAATTAATAGTTAATTGTCAATGTTTGACAATTAACTTGACTTAAAAGTAAAAATTAACAGCTCTCACTTCTGTGACTCAATGTGAAAGCAATGTTAGTATATTTATCTCGACTGCTCTAACGAACACTATTGTAACTCAGATTTTCCGTTTTTTGAATTATAAAACACTAAACTTTTTTTTTTTAAGTTTTTATCTTATAAAGTGTACAATCATAGAAATGTCTATATCCTCTTTATTTTTTAAAATAACCATATCAAACCTTATATCATTGTCATCAGCAAAAAATAAGCTTTTTAATGATGTCAAAACCAACTATGGTTTCCATTTAAAAAAACAAAAGTTTGTGTCATAACTCGATAATGGTGAACGAAAAAAAAATATTAGCTACATAGTTTTATTTGGCATAAAATTATCTAAAACTTTTGTCTGAACACTTTTTCTCTAAAATTACTATTAACGATGCTAAATGTTTAAAGAAAATCGTAAAATTTAGTTTTCTTTGAATATCTAATAAGCCATGAAAGTTATCGGAGAAACAAAAGCAGTTTTAAATCAAACTCGTAAAACTGCGCATCTTTCCCCATTTAAGCTTTTTTCTATCTCCAGTAGTTTCTGAGATCCCAATGCTAAACATTCAAAAAAACTCACCCTGTATATATTGAGGTCATGGTGTTTTTCTTATATCTGTTTCAGAATTCAAGCTCCACCAGTCTTCACCAATTTCGGATCATTTATATTAACAAAAAAAAGTTTCTACTACGCGAATCATTAGATAGATAACTATAGTTTCAATGAACAGTTCAAGATTCTTCCGGTATAAAATCAAAGTAAAATGTTCGATTAGTTATAATCTTTAGAGATTAACAAACGTAAATTTTCGGACAATATTAGATGATATAATGGACAATAATCTCTCACCATTATTAAATTTATATTAGTTATTGGTTTAGGTTTTCCTTAATCTAGCAATCACCCCTTTCTAAGTATTTAGGCAATTAATTAGTTATAATAATAATAGATACCATTAAGATTTAGAAATTGTATTTGAAATTAATAGTTTTAGGAATTTATATTTGTTATATACCGGGTGTTAAAAAAAGAGTGTAAAATATTGACGGAGGCAAAAAAATTATGAATCAAAATAAAATGTCTTAATAAACATGGGTCCGCAAAGTAACGGTTTCGAAGATAAGGAAGTTTATTCATTTTTGATACATTTATTATTTATTATCTACAAGCTTCTAGCGAAAACAAGGAACAAAGTTACATAAGATGTTCGAAGTGTCCTTCCTTTTTCAAAGAGGCGCATCTTAATCTGAAGGATGTTCGAATTCATTCTAAAACCCCATCATTAGTTCGGATTGGTTGGCATTTTTTATTAATTCGCAGCTGCAGCTCCTCGAGGCTATTTACAGGAGTACCCTAGACCAATGTTTTTAAATATCCCCAAAGAAAACAAATTTGAAATCCATCTACATGGAAAAGTTTGATGTAAATGCTCTTTAACAGCAATCGAAAAATAAGCTGGAGCACCAACATGCTGGAACCTCATTTGGTCCAAAGGAATGTCGTCCAAAAGAGCACGCATTGTATTCTGTAGAAAGTTTAAGTAACCAGCACCTGTTAATTGGTTTGGTAATACAAGAGGACCTAGAAACATGCTGTCTACAATACCCAACCAAATGTTTAATGGAAAACGTGTCTAATGTCAAGATTCCATTATAACATTGGGGATTTTCGTCGGCCCAAATGTGCGTATTGTGAAAATTAGCAACATTTCGTGTGAATCCGGTTTCACCGCAAAAGGAATAATGGCAAGAAAACGGGATTCTTCAGCATCATTGCGTAGAAGCCAGCGACAAAAAACCATATGTGCTTGACGATCAAGTGGATTTATGGCTTGCACTCGTTGTACATGGTATAGATAAAGCAGCTGCTCGTGTAGGATTCTCCAAACAAGAGAAGCACTAATTCCAACTTCAGCAGATATTCTCTGCAAACTCGTCCTCAAATTATGCTCTATTCATGCTAGAATTTCTTCTTCTGCTCATGGAGTAGACACCGGACTTTGGTCGTCCAGATAAATATCACTGTTGGCTCAATGAACCAACATGTAATATTTGGTGAATTTTTAAAAACATACGAAGTGAAGGAATCTAGCGATTTGGACAAGCTTCAAGATAAAGACGTCGCGCTTCTGTGCGTTAGAGTAAACAGCCATAACAAACGAAAACTCGTGCGCTAACAACAACACCTAGATACTAAACGTTTATTTCACAAACCATCTGCCAACTATGATAAGGAGCTGCAAGTTTATCCAAAAGGAAAAAAGGGTGTAAGAACAACATTTCATATCTCCGAAACCGTTACTTTACAGATTCATGTTTATTAAGACTTTTTGTTTGTTTTGTTTAATACTAGTACCTCCTTTAATATTCTACAATCTTTTTTTAACAGACGGTATAAGAGTAGGAAGTTTTACGGTTATAGTTACTATAATATCTCGACCTGAGGAAGCTACTTTGTGGCATAACAGCTGTTAATCTAGGTATAAATTATGTTGAAAAATAAATTAAGGTCCAAGCTGTTATATAGGTAAAAATAAAATTGTTAAAAAAGTGACTTGGTGTTTTTACTATTATGAAAATGGTGCTTCTGCTTACTTAAAAAACACCCCTCGTATATATTTTTTAATTTTAATTTTCCCAATACTTTCTTATGCCAATAATACGTACAGGGTTAGTTAAAAGTATGGAGATGGCGATTTATTGTCGTTAATATTCATTTTAGGGAATTATGTTCAATATAAAAGTTTGAGAAAAAATTTGAGAATATTTGATTTTTTTTTCTTCAATTGTTTTTTTAGATACGCCTGTCTGCGTATTTTTTTTAAAATGGGAACTGGTAAATTTTGCTCTACCATTCGATAGAGAATTTTTTTCTCTTTACAATAATATCTTTGTTTTTTTAAAATTCATTTTAATAACTTTTTTACAAGAAAAATTAAAGAAATTATTAACAAAGTAAATTAAAGTAAGTGTTCAAATTGTCGTCCATTAGTAATTTGACAATGACCCAATCGATTTACAAAACCCCGAACAGAGTTCTGTAAAAAATCTCGGGGAATTTCTTGTATCGTTCTGGTAATTCGGATTTGTAAATCTTCGACGTTATCGGGCTTATCTTTGTAAACTTCGTTTTTTACGTATCCCCAAAGAAAAAAATCTAAAGGACTTAAATCTGGCGAACGGGCTGGCCATTCAATGGTTCCTCGTCTTCCAATCCATCTGTGGGGAAAAACGTTGTCCAGATATTGACGAACATTTACACCATAATGTGGTGGGGCGCCATCTTGCTGGAACCAGATACTGTAATTGGGCAGGTGTTCATTTTTTTCATGAGGATAGAGCGTAGCACAAGCAGGTATTATTTCATTTTGCAATAACTGCAAATACAGAGCCGAAGTTAAATTGCCATTAATGAAAAAGGGACCGATAATATGACCGCCTAGAATGCCAACCCAAACATTAACCTTTTGGAGGTACTGCGTATGGTGCTCCAAAAACCAAGAGGGATTTTCCGATGACCAGTATCTGCAGTTATGTCTGTTTACTTCACCGGTAAGGCAAAAAGTAGCTTCGTCAGAGAAAAGAATATTGTTGACAAAATTTTCATTATTATTGCAAATATTTAACATTTCTTCAGAAAATTGTAGTCTCGTATCAAAATCATCTTCCGTTAACTCGTGTACAAGGTGTACCTTATAAGGTTTATAATTTTCACTTTTTAAAAATGACACGATCGATGACTGAAATATTGAAATTGGCCGCTATTTGATTGGTTGATAAATGGGGATATTCAGATACAGCCAATAAAATATCCAGTTTCTTATCATCGCTTTTTGCTGTTCTAGGTCTACCACTCCTTGGCAAATCTTTAGCGCTACCCGTTTGTTCAAATCGTCTTAAAGTTTTACCAGCAACGGGTTTAGAAATTGGATTTCTATTTGGATGCGTATCATTAAATAAATTACAAACGTCTTGTAAACTTCTGCGTCTATCTCCATAACCCAACATCATAAGTATTTCAATTCGTTCATGTTCACTTAAATTCGCCATTGTTAATATTAACAGCAACAAATTGCATAAATGAATTATTTCTGTCAAAGATTTGACGTACACAATAACCACTGATAAAATTATGTCGCTCAAGTTTGTTTATCGCTACGCTTCTGTCTATCTGCGATGTACCGAACATCTGTTAAACACATGAACCGGCCTTTTCTTATAAAAAAGTTATTAAAATGAATTTTAAAAAAACAAAAATATTATTGTAAAGAGAAAAAAATTTTCTATCGAATGGTAGAGTAAAATTTACTAGTTCCCATTTAAAAAAAAACTGCGCGGACAGGCGTAACTAAAAAACAATTAAAGAAAAAAAAAATTCAAATATTCTCAAATGTAGATCAAAATATCCTAACAAACTTTTATATTGAACATAATTCCCTAAAATGAATATTAACGACAATAAATCGCCGTCTCCATACTTTTAACTAACCCTGTATATGTTGATATATGGTTTGGCTTGTATAGCCATGGTAAAAGTTAAGCTCTTCGAATTCTATTTACGTACAAAAAGAGTCGAAAAATGACATCAAATATTTTCCCCTTTGATATAGATATCCATCTCCGTCAATAAACAACAATAATCTGGAATTATTTATGTCAAAACCGCAACATACAATAGCGTTAAAGTAAGCAGGAAAGAATTTTTAGACAGCACTCAAAATGTAGGTATAATAACAAAAATAAAGTTGAATAAAATTTTACATTCAATTTCGATCTTTCTCGGGTACAAAATCATTTGTAGATTCACAATCGAGCTGTTGTAGTTCTTTAAGTATAGTGTAAATCTAAAATATATTAATTGTTTGTTTCGTTTCTAAATGAATATCGATGCATGTAAAGATCGAGCCAATCTGTTAGTCTCTTCTAGCAATCTATTCGACAATTCATAAATGTTTAACCCATTTATTCCCATAGTTGCGTTACGCAACACCAAAAAAAAATTTTTTTGTACTAAAAAGTAATAATTTTGGATGTACTCTAAGTAGCATTGCGTTAATAAATATTTAAACAACCTAATAAACATTTTTTTGGGCACGGGAAATCGCATTTTCAATTTTGAATAAAAATAAAATAAAACTATGGAATTTTCAAGAAAAAAACTAGTGTATCTAAGTTTAAATTAAATAACATAGGTACAGCTTACATTTTCATTTATCATTAAGAGGTTTCATATAAAAGATACTTCACGTAACATTATTTTGGAAAAAAATCAATCCCCTTTTTTCCGGAAATATTTCTCAAACGGATTTGAAACATAGCATTGCGAAAACGCAACATTGGTATAAATGGTGTAAAACTTTACTGATCATCTGATGAAGATAAAGGTGTTCAATCTGTGAAAAATGCCATGTCTCGAAACAGATTTCTCGACATAAAGCAGAACATTCATCATGCAGATAACAATCAATTAGATAAGGCAGACAAATTTACGAAAGTAAGACCGCTGGTTGATCTCTTGAACAGCAATTTCTTGAAGTATGGTGTTTTTAGGCATCACTTATCAATTGATGAGCAAATGGTACCCTACTTCGGCCGCCATTCAACGAAAATGTTTTTGAAAGGGAAACCGGTACGTTTCGGGTTCGAAATGTTGTGTCTGGCATCTAGCGATGGGTATTTATATCAATTTATACCTTATGCTGGAAAAACTGGTGAAATTGCCAAAAGTGAATTTGGTTTAGGTGAAACAGTGGTCATCAATCTTTTGAACGTATTAGAAAACAAGTCGACTTATAAGGTATACTTTGAAAACTTTTTTACGAGCTACAAGCTATTAGTTCATCTGAAACGTCAAGGATACTTTGCTACTGGAACTGTACGTGAGAACAGAATGCTGAAATGCCCTTTAGAGACTTGTAAGTCTATAGGCAAAAAACCTCGTGGTACAATGGATTGTCGTTACGATCACGTAAATGAAATAAGCGTGGTCCGTTGGAATGACAATTCTGAGGTTACAGTAGCAGCCGATTGTGAGTCTGCACTGCCTAATGTGTTTGTGAAGCGATACAATCGTATAGAAAAAAAAGACATCTCTATAACACAACCAAATATGATTGCCAGATATAACAAATATATGGGAGCCGTTAATCTACACGATACCGCATTTGCAAATTACGGAATAAATATTCGTGGAGGAAAAAAATGGTAGTGGCCGCTATTTATAAATATGTTAGATTCTACTGTGGTGAATGCTTGGAAACTGCACAGACTTGTATGAACAGAGAAATCCATTTCGCAGCCTGATTTCAGGTCTGAACTTGTACGAAGCCTCATTAGTGCTAACAAATGTAAAACACAATCTGTTCGAGGACGTGGTTCCAGTGCGTCTCTATCATCCAGTGCACGTTTAGGTAATGTGGGTCACCTAATTGAAAGAAATCGTGAAAATTGGAGGAGACCTTGCAGAGTATGCAAAAGTACAACCATATTTATGTGTAATAAATGTGAAGTTCCATTACATTCACACTGCTTCAAAGACTTCCATAATTAATAATTGTAATATTTTTTTGTGCATATAGTCCCATTATTGCGTTAACGCAACGCAAAAGAAATATAAGAATCAATGGTTTGTCTTTTTTTTACTTTAAAGGATGTTTATAAATACCTAAATAAAAGTTTATTCCTTAAAGAATTTGCGTTTTCCTTGATTTGTCTAATAGTGGTCCTAAATGGGTTAATATAGTTTGAAAGGCAAACGCCTTAGAACGCTTTATTGAATTTCAAACAATTTGCAATTCATTGAATTTTTCTTATAATGTAACTTTCACCAAAATATTCGTACTTATGCAAATTCAGCCCGTCCAATTTTAGACGGATGGATGTAGAAAATTGTTTCCTTTAAATTCCGTTTCTGTTCCTGAAAGTGAAATTCGATTTAGTTTTATTTATTTTGACCAAGGCTAATGTGATTTTGTATCCCGAAAAAGATCGAAATTGAATGTAAAATTTTTTTCATCTTCATTTTTGTTATTCTTACCTACATTTTCAGTGTTACCTAAAAATTATTTCCTGTTTACCGTAACGCTGTCTTACGTTACGTTTTTGAAATAAATAGTTCACGATGATTGCTGTTTATTGACGGAGATGGATATCTATATCAAAGGGAATATATTTGATGTCATTTCTCGGTTCTTTATGTACGTAAATAGAATTCAAAGCGCTTAACTTTTAACATGGCTTTACAAGCGAAAACATATATCAACATATACGTATTATTGGTACAAGAAAGTATTGAGAAAGATATAATTTAATAATTGAAATTTATTTAATTACTCATATATACGAGGGATGTTTTTTTAAGTAAGTACGGTATTAATAGTAAAAAAACACAACATAATTCTTTTTAACAATTTTATTTGTTACGTGTACAAAATCATTCTGCGTTCATGCTAGAATTTTTGATACATTTACTTCATTTTCAACCTCTTCAAGTCAATTTGGTCCTCTTATTTTTCAACATGTACGTTTAATTATATTTTATATTATTATATTCTTAATTATCGTGCAACTTAAGCCTTTCCAAACGTTAATTCCTCCAAATTTTAATTCAGGTTCTATAATTTTGGCCGACCCTTTAATTTTCGAATGATGATGCATTCACGTTAAGATATGCGCCATCTATTATTGTTAATGCATAGTCTCGAGAGCAGTACATTCTGTTGTACTCAGTTTTGGTTCCTTTTTTTGATTGCTTTATTGTAATAATCCTTTTTGAAATTCGTGCACCTATTTTAGGGCCTTTTTCGTCTTTTCACTCTTTTAATTCAATTAGTTCTAACGCTATTTGATTTCTCTCGCGCGGAGCGCCATCTTTCTATTTTTGTTATACTCTAACTTTTGCAGAATCCTAGTTTTTTTATTCGGTCAATTTTTGTGTCGTAACTCTTTAATTAGTGAGATTTAATTAATGCTTCGACGTTTTTGGCTGACTGTTCACTCTTACATCCGTTATGAAGTTTATTGGAAATTAATTTCCCTTCTTTTAAATCACCAGTTTTCCGATCTTGAAAATGACGTATGTCCGGCTTCTCTATTTTCTCGTTCCAAGTGTTGGACACTTCTTCTTAAGTCATCAAAGCGCTTGCTTGTGTATTCACATGTGTGAAGGAGCAATTTCTGCGGTAAGCATTTACTTTATCTATTGAAACTTTACTTATTTCGAATCTTCTTCTTTCCTAGGATTGATTTGTTATTAGTGCTAAATCCCGAGTGGCTAGTACTAAATACCGTATTTGTTAAAAGTTTATCGAGGATATTCCACGTGGTTTCCAAACGGCCATTTTGGTTCGAAATTTTTGGATGGTGAATCAGTCTCTACCGTGTAACTTCGGTAAGGAATTTCCAGGAGGAGAGCATTCAGGAGGGCTAGGCACCCCCTTATGTCAAGCTAAGTGTTGTTGAAATAGATTCGTAACTAAAAGAGGGTTTTGTCTGCCCAGAATTTACTCAACTTTTGTAATTTACGTTAGAGATTTGCTTGTTAGCATATTAAAACTTAAGTGTACTCTAGAGAGGGGCTTTACCCTTCCCTGTGTAATTTTGGTGATAAACTAATCACTAACAGTAGACAGATATCGGGCTTCACCCACCAAACTTGTACGGAAGGTATTAAACGCCTGACTACTTACTTAAATAATCTTTTAGTAATTTAATTAATTGGTTGTCTGGCTTAACTAGCAGCTGTAGCTTAATTCAGTTTCATTCACGAGGCTCAGAACCTTCAGTGGAGCTTCTGTATTTAATTTGGGGTTACGTCAAGACCTATTTAATTGTTAATTATTCTGTAAACTTTAATGTACAGAACCGCTGTTAAGAATTCCTAACTTGTGTTCTAATTTATTATGTCTTGTTTTATTGACGTATTATTAATTAATCTTTCATTTATTAATCACCTGTGTATACAGGGTGGTGATTACTAAACAGGTGATCCTGTTTCTTTAGTACTTTAGCTTACACCTGAGACTTTTCTGAGGCGTTATTCTCTATTTCTTTTATTAGTAGATTTTTATTTTACTTAAAGTTATACCCTGTGGCTAATTACTTTGCGGGGTATTTTCACATTGAATTAAGCCACTTTGAATTTCATCTGTCTCTTAAAGAACTTAACACAGAGAGGCTTATCCTCGACTGTTTTGATGTAATTATTCTTTTCAATTTTGAAAAACATTTTCAATCTGTCTATTATACTAGATTCTGATATTCACGATTTCATGTTAGATTTGTTAATACATGAAACTTCTATCATAAGTTTCGAATCTCTAACTTTTAAAATTTTATTCTACTTTTAAATCTTTATCTTTTTGTAAAACTGGATTAGAACCTTTTTTTTGTAATATTAATGTAGGGATGGCAGACATAAATTTATTTGGCCATTTCTTTATATAAAATATTGAGACCTGCAATAAGCGGAGTATTGTTTTGTATTGTTTTCTATATTAAAGATTATTTTTGGAGTTATTTTGTGTTTTATTTCTTTTCCCTACTTGTGTTGGGATGAGCATAGTACTTCGAATTTAGCAGCAGCGAGGTAGGAAGGGTACAACTCTCTCTTGTGTCTGAGGCCACCTAAGTTCCACCCGCAACCGTATATAAGGGGTGTACCTTGCCGTTTACTCTTATGCGGTGGCGCCTTCTGTACATCTTGCGATCTTGGGACTCGCACGCTCTACATTCCATTGAGCTAGTCGGCGGGGTGTTTCGACGGAACGTGTACCTTCAGGTGGGTCAGGCCAGGAGAGGTGGTTTTGGCAGAACAACTTGCAACATCCTTGTTGCATGCGTGCCTGCTGCTAATTGGATGGCGATTAGGTAGCATATTTTTATATGAAAGTATGGACCTTAATTTACTTTACAACATAATTTATATCTAGAATAAAGCACGTATCGGATCGTACAACCAGCTTTTGCATTCCGTCGTCATAACAATCTCCCGCCTAATTTGCCAATCACTGCAGTACCGCTAGTTTGTCGTCGACGTAGCGCTGACTACTAAGGTGCTTCTCTCAATGCAGGTACAAGTCACTGAGCGCTAGGTCAAGATTATAGAGAGGGTAATCAAGTTGTTCCCAGCCATATGACGCAATGAGATCTTTTGTTCGATGAGTCACGTGTGGACGAGCATTGTCGATGTTTCTACTGAGCAAGCCACACCTCCTTTTGGATAACATGATGCAACCTATTTAAGGTCTCACAATTTGTCGCTCCGAGGTAAAAAATACGTAGGTAACACCCTCTTCTCTCTCCCTATCCTATAGCGATACAGCTTAATTCGAGCTCTTCCTTCCATCGACTTCCGCTTCGACTATTCTTTGTCTCTTGCGACCTATTTTCAGTTCCTGGTCCTAAAAAACTTCTAGCGTCATCACTGGACACATCTTCTCATCTCTTCCTCAGTCTTCGCATCGGTTCCTTCCCTGCATCCACTTCTAGTATTTTTTGGCAATCTTTTGTCTGTCATCCTAATCATGTGTCCTGCCCATTGAAGCTTTTGCATTTTTATAAGCTCAGATACCGGTGGTTCTTCCAGTTCCTGATATTATTTAATGTTTGTATCTTAATCGATATAAGTCGTGTTCCAAGCTATATCCCCCGGTTACCGCAAAACACAATACACATGATCGTTTTGGCTGAAATTGTTTGCTTGAATATCTGCATTCAATTGACTGCTATTTTAATGTCGATGTAACATGACCAATCCATATTTCGTCACCAGTGACAATCTATTTTGAAACATATGCTGTTGCACACTGTATCTCTCTAAGAAAGTCAAAGCAATTGGTCTTGTGTAACTTAGAGAACAGTTTTGGTACCTGGCGTGGGCACAACGATTTCCGATAATGTAAGCACTTTCTGAAAGTCACTAGGTAATGATAAAATTCTAAACCGTATTTCCTCGAACTTTTTCATAAATTTTCCGGGTCAGATCATCATTAATGACGGCCTGTTGCCTATTTTGCTTCTGATCATGCACGTTTGAATAACCATCTTTAAACTAGGAGTTTTGTCCAAATTACATAATTTCCAGAAAATGAGAAAGTTTATTATAAAGAAACTGATACAATTCAAGAAACCGAAAAATTTGCGAAAAATAAATCTTTTAATAAAGTTTTCATCCCAAAAACTTTCATTCGTTATTTATTCCAGGAATTTGAAAAAAAACGTGCCTAAATGCTCTTCTTTTGCCCGAAGTGGACAAAACACATTTTGTTTTGGAAAACCGTGGACTTAATTCTGTTTGATAAACACACAAGCTATTAGAAAGTAAAAATTTATTTTCAGATAAACGAGAAAAGCAATATTTTAATGACCAAACAGTGTCCAAAAGAAGTATTAATTCGAAATTTTGAACCTAAAATTTTACCCTACCATTATCTTCTTGACATTGACAAAATTCTGATTCCTCAGAATCACCTCCATCTTCATCAACCTCACCTTAATCTCTAAAAATATCTTCAAGATTATAAGGCAAAATTGGAGAAAGCCATGCTAATTCTGGATCATTTCTAAAATTTTCGGAAGCCAATGAAATTAGTAATGTAGTTAGGTTCGTCATTTTCTTCCCTTTTATTTTCTTACTGAGCGGTACTTCTGGCAGCACGATACTTTCAATTTTCTTTCTTTTTTCAATAGAGTTTCTTTAGATTCCATTTGCTTCGCTGATTCCTGCAACTTTTTTTTAAACGTGTCAAAGCTTTTTCGAAATCATAAATAACTGACCATTCTACCCATATTTTTACTGTATTTACGTACTTCTCCAACTTTAGAATAGAGCTCCAAGTATTCTTTTTATTATTTTATTATACTTTGTGCTCTTATCAATCTTTCGGCCCTGCCAAATACCCGATCAGCAGGTAGGTACGTCCACGTACGGAAAAACAAATCTCTATATGGACTGTAATGTAAGTGGAGCATGCCTTTGACGCCAAATCATAAACATCCGGACAATATGGCTATTTTTATTCTGACCACCGCATCCATCCGAGTATAGCAGTAGTTCCTTCACGTGGTCCGGGAATTCCATTTTTGACAGGAAATCAAAAACTGCAGAGCCTACTTCGATGGATCCACGAGTGGCTTGAGTCTCTAGCTAGGAATAAAAAATTAGTGCCCTGCGTGAAGTATCAGTGATTCAGATTGAATATAAAGAGACTTGTGCATAAAAAGCGTCTACTATTGGGACTTTAGGCAGCACCTGCACTTGCTGTGAATCAAAGCAAAAAGAAAGACTGTCTCCTGATTCTTCTTTCATTATTTTGTGAAATTGCTTGCTCCTTGGTTTATGCATCGTCATTATCTTAACTTTTTCTTGTGGCTCTTGACACAAATTAGTAGTAGTCTTAGTAGTTAAAAGATGTACTTTATTTTAGAGAACGAAACGCCATCGTCAGGTCAAAAGTTGAAAGTTTTCGACAAGACGTATTTTGGTTGTCTGCTCCTCAAATGCTGTAACCAATTTTCTTACCATTTCATCGCTCACAGAGTTTTGTTGTATATTTAACTAACATGTCAATAAATTTCGGCCGCTTTCACGTTTCTTGCAATCCAAAGCAAATGCATGGTACCGCGTATTTTACACTCGGCAGCATTTTCAATGGTTTGTGGCATTTTAAATACTCGCAAACAAAACTTTAACTTGGGCGAATGCTTTCGTAATGGTATCTGTGATTAGCCAATAAATTCAGGTACTATTGCAGTAAATGGGTAACTTACTTAACAAGCATACCTCGTATATAATGAAAATGAGAAAGGAGTTACGTTAAGTTTCAGATCTGAAAACTTACAATGATAGAAACACAAAAAAATATATAAAATCCTCATAATTAATAATCGTATCCTAAATACGTCTAACTACAACTAAGTTGTAATCATCAATAGGTAAACCCACTAATCAAAGTGTTGTACATGGGGCACAGTAAAGCTAATACATAAAATCACGCACAACTACGCGGCGTTCACGTATACACTGAAGTAAGTGATATATAATTTAACAGCAATTTTTTCTAACAAAAAAAAAATTGGTCGCCTTAGCGGTTCCAATATATGCAGTAATTAATAATAAAAAACGGTTTAAAATTTAAATAAAACAACGTAAAGAGATATATTAAAAACATCGCTTTTAATATAGCCTTTTCTAGATGCAATTTTGGATTTGGCAAGTGCTTTGGAACTTTCTTTTTGTCTAGTTACTAAGCTGATTATTGCTGGTTGTCGTATAAAATCCATTTTTCGTCGTACGTCACAATTCCATAGAGAAATGGTTCATCGTTGTAGTGTTGAATACGAGAATACTCCACTTTAAACATCCATTTTTTTATAATATCGATTAGTTTACAAGACACCTACTTATCGGGTTTTTATATATTTTGTATTTGTTTCAAAGTGCGAATAATTGTAGCAAGTTTAACTTTTGAAAATATAACTTCGGCGAACAAAATGGGTCTTAATATCTCGAACGTTGCTCTAGTAATTTAGTGTCGAACGAATAGCTTCATAATTTAAAAAATATCCAAGAATTTGGCTCTGAAACAGGGACTGCGAAATTTACGGATTATTACAGAAATTTGGCGCCCAAGCCGGGGCTTCGTAATTAACGGATTAGTATAGTAATTTGACGTACCTAATATTTACGCGTTATTAAGAAATTTGTCTAAATTTTACAATTCATATATTATTACAATACTTTTACATCCAACACCTATCTTTATTTTAAAATATTTTTAAAGAATTGTTTATCTATTCTAGGGTTTCATAATTTATCAGAATAATTGAGACATACATGAGAGGGTAAAACCCCACCAGTTTTGTATGATACATAGGTATTTTTAATAATATAAAATTATAAAAATCTGGTGTGAAGAACACAAATACAGGTTCATTATTAATATTTTTTGTGAACGTGTCCGAACATATCCCTCGGAAGGGCGTTCGCAATGGTTATGTGGACAGAGCGAGGTACTTCGGCTGTCTGACAACAGGCGGCGCTGAATTTACTTCTACACTCGGTCTGGATAATTTCTGTGATATGGCAATGTGGTTCATTTTTGTGAATGTGTCTGAAGATATCCTTTCTCCAGCTGGGGCGTACCGATGAGCCTGTAGAAAGGCGAAATACGTATCTGCGTCTCTGGGGAGGGATATGTTCTGACACGTTCACAAAAAATATTAATAGTGAACCTATATTTGTGTTCTTCACACCAGATTTTTAATAATATTTTATATTATTAAAAGTACCTTTGTATTTCATAATTTACTTATTATTGAAGTAATTTGGTATCGATTCGCAGGCTATTCAAAAGTTTTAAGCCTAACACTGGAGTTAATATATAGGCACTCTAAAATATATTATGTTGTATATTTACTTCATTATTTTTCCAAGAATTTATATATTTTTAAATTTTGTGATATATACACAGAGCTCTACGTAATAATAATATTGAATAAATATGTATATTTTTCCACTTTATTTCGGAATTTGCCTTGTCTAAATTTTGATCCATTATTCCCATACCTATTTCTGACCTAGAAATATCTCTTTCCATCAGTATTTGAATTTCCAAAGGAAATTAACCCACGATTATAATTAACAAACATCATATTAGATAAATGTGCTCGTAAAACTTGGTTTATGCGTTCTGACTTAGTTTGATTATTATTAAAGAAATTATTCTCAAAGAAGTGAAGGCAATATAAATCAATAAATTTCTCTTTATAATAAGAAGTAAGGGAAGTTGTAAGCTACATTCAGTTACTCGGGTAGGCGTTTGAATATGGACAATAATTATTATAGATGTAAATGGGATTTAAGTAAAACACTTATACTAATTTCCAGTATATATTACACTTTATTATATGTATTAATAAATTAACGACATGTTTCGCTACGATGTAGCTTCTTCAGATCTTATATTACTACTGAACACGCTCTTCACAAATGTATGGCTTTTTTCTAAACTATTTCAATGGGTTGCACTTGTCTACATTAGAATCGTCTCTTCCCTATATATCGTCTAAAGTTATTGTTATCTTAATATTTGATGAAACCAGTTTAAAAGTGGGGAATTATTAAGGTCTAATTGGTCATTTAACAATATATCTGCATATTTAAGTTTATTTATTTCTAAGGATTCCAGTAAATTTAACTTTAATCCTTTTTGTTGTGACTGCAAAATTTCAAAATCTATATTGAAACTATAATTATTTTCCAACAAATGAAGTGCATAATTGGAATCTGTCTTTTTGTTAATAAAACTTTTAAAATGTCTGTATTCTTTTCTCAAAGCTCCTACCAGTTTGGCCTATGTATGTTTTAGGGCACTCTTTACATGTTAGAATACAGGAACATTTTAAAAGTTTTATTAACAAAAAGACAGATTCCAATTATGCACTTCATTTGTTGGAAAATAATCATAGTTTCAATACAGATTTTGAAATTTTACAGTCACAACAAAAAGGATTAAAATTAAATTTACTGGAATCCTTAGAAATAAATAAACTTAAATATGCAGATATATTGTTAAATGACCAATTAGACCTTAATAATTCCCCACTTTTAAACTGGTTTCATCAAATATTAAGATAACAATAACTTTAGACGATATATCGGTAAGAGACGATTCTAATGTAGACAAGTGCAACCCATTGAAATAGTTTAGAAAAAAGCCATACATTTGTGAAGAGTGTGTTCAGTAGTAATATAAGATCTGAAGAGGCTACATCGTAGCGAAACACGTCGTCAATTTATTAATACATATAATAAAGTGTAATATATACTGGAAATTAGTATAAGTGTTTTACTTAAATCCCATTTACATATTATGGATTTCCAGCAAGTATCGGTCGATTCAATTAAAATTATTATAGATGTGTAATAAAAAATACTCACATAATTTGCTATAATTAACGGGAATTTTTACGCTACAACAATATTATCTTAGCCTAAAAGAATTAAATGTTATGAAAATCGTTTTAACTATGTTGATGACTGCTGAAAGATCATATCTGATGCTAAAATTTTTACAGTAATATTTTTATTCAAGGGATGTTGGGAACATTTCTGGAAATAATGTAAAAAATACACATAAAATTTAGTGAATGATTCTAGTGACATCAATACACCTTTACAAATGTTCAACCCAATTTACGAAGCTCTTCTTTCACTTTGAAGTTGATACTGCGGAAACTAGTCTTTGGAATCTGTTAACAGCTGTTTTAGGCGATGAAATCCTTCTACCACGCTTTATGCTTTAAATGTTTGGGTCTAAATTGAAAACACAACGTGATAAGTCAGGTCAATATGGGCAATAAGTTATTAACAGATTTGGCATTGTAAACATTTGGTGTGCAAAGTGTTTAGGGGGTGATAAGAGTAAATCAACACTTCCTCTTTTAAACAGCGTTTTTATGTTGATGCACAAATTTGATCAAATCGGTTACATATTTACAGCATCACGTATGTTGGAGCAGTTTGTTCATGAAGCTATATGAGCTGTGTGGAATAAATGTTCTCATATTTAATTTAATTAATTTATTTACTGTTAAACAGAAAAAAATCAAAATTTGTCGCGGACAACCATATACCGTGTGATAGCAGAATGTAAGCAAGGTGTGTGATGCCCAAATCTTCGTAACAGTAGAAGATCAAGACCGTTAACTGGACATAAAGCAAACCAGTTAGCCAAGAATAACATTATACATTCATTGAGAAAATTTTTAAAACGTGACCGTTTCCAAGGATACAATTTCCAGAGAACTGATGAGAAGAAGTGTAGAATATCGCAAAAGAAAGAAATTTTCTAAATATACGTCAAATCAGTTAGCTAGAATACCGAGATGTTGCCATGGTTTAAGGCGCACTCATTTTGAAAATAAATTAATCGTCATAGATGATGAAAAGTTACTCTAAGCAATTCCGATATTAACGGAAACGACGATTTTTGCACCGATAATGTAGAAAAATGTCCATACTATATAAAATACAAGCAAAAGGCCAAATTTGCTGATAAAGTTTTAGTTTGGTGCGCGATATAACTTGGTAGGATGTCCAGACCTTATGCTGACCGAGTTAGAGGCGAAGCTGTGGACAGTCGAAGTTATATTAACAATTGCTTAACAAAATTGATTAAGTTTATCTACCAGAATCATACACAAGATGATATTATATTTTGGCCGGACTTGGCTTCCTGCCATTATGCATGCGAAACTCAAAATTGGTTGAATGCGCACAACATACCTTTTGTGCCAAAGGACGACAACTCGCCAAATTTTCCACTGTTTCGGCCAATTAAAGAATTCTGCAGCATTTTGTCCCGAAAAGAGTATCATGGAGATTGATTGGCCGAAAACGACCTACAATTAAGAAAGCGGATTTTTACAAAAATTCACAAACAACCTCTGCATTTGAAAAAAGTTGCCGTATAGCACGGTGTGGCTGCATTCGGAATACTAGGCCCGTATCTTTTTGAAGAAGATGGCCGTAAAGTCACTGAAACTTATCAACGGTATTTGAAGATGCTTAAATTATTTTTACCCGCTAAATTGCAACGATTTGGGATTGAAAATAACGACTAATGGCTCCAGCAAGATGAGGCAACAAGCCATACTGCGCGAATTTGCAAGGCTACTTTAAGAAACATGTTTCGTGGATGACTTGTATCGTGAGACTGTGATTTTAATTGGATGCTAAGGTCACTAGATTTAGCCTCCTATGGGGAGATTTAAAGGCTAAGGTTTTCGAAAATACGCTCAAGAAACCAAATTGATAACTCGGGAAATGCTGTAACAACTTACAGAAAATTTTCAATCACAACTTCGAGAATTTTTAGAAAACCCTGGTGGCCATTTGAAAGACGTTATTTTAAAAAAATTATTTTTCTTATAAAACTGCATTATATGCGTAATAAAAATGTATTTCTTGGACCTGGGTGGTCTCATTACTATGTTCATAATAACACTCTAAAACACTCTTTATATTACATCATTATATATACATTATATTACATCAGACAAACACTTAGTAATAAAGTAATTATAACTCAATTACAATAAAAAAAAAAATAAACATTTTTACAAATATGAATATGAAATGGGAGAAATAGTTTTACGCACGACAATCTCAATAACTTTATTAAGGCGCATAAAATTTATATCACATGTGTCAGAGATCTCATTGAAATTGCTACAAATAGCGAAAATACGCGTAAAGTATGTTCGTTGTAGCTGCGAGAAAAAAAAATGGAAATCGCGAGCCACAAGAAAAGACAATTGCGGAAACCAAGTCAATGCCATCAATATTGTTATGCATTAGATTATATAAAAATTTAATACTCTTCAGTTTATATCTTGTCTCCCTAGATGTCATTCCATACCCACGCTGTAATGTATCGTTGTCGTAACCTCATGTAGGATACCTACACGCAATTTAAAAATACCAATACTTCAGAAATCGACGTTGAATTTTCTCCAGACTTATTTTATAGACTGCATAGTTTGAATACCAAATTAAAATTGCATAATCTAATCTCGATCTGACATATGAGTAATATAAAGTTTTTAGTGTAGTATTGTTGGTGAAAGATTTTGAATTACGGATAATGAAACCCAATATCCTAGTGCTGATGTTGTCACTGATTTAAACTGCTCAACAAAAGTGAATTTGCCATGAAAACGCACGCCTAGATCTTCAACTAAATAACAACAATTCAACTCCGTTATACAATATGTGTAAATGTATGAGAATGAATGTAATTTTCTGGTAAAACTGATAATGTTACACTTCTTTAGATTCATCTCGAGTTTGTTAGTCTCACACCACAATTAGGTTTTAATAATTTGATCTTGAATTCGAATACAGTCGTTTATTGATTCGATAGATGTAAAGATTTTAAGATAATCAGCAAAGACACAACGATAGCAGTCGACCGAATCAAGGAGATCATTAAAAAATAGCAAAATCAACATTGGACTCAGATTGGATCCCTGAGGAACATCCGAATATGCATGCAAAACGCGTGACGAGGACGATTTGTACGCTACATACTGTGGTCTGTTCAAAAGATATATCCTGAAAAATGTTGAGTCAGAAAAACCGAAGACTCATAATTAATGATTCAGTACTAGCGTAACTAAAATAATCTTTGTAAATATAATGTATCGAATCCACGGTTGGCTCTTGGTGAAACATAATGAATAATTTACTAAAGAAAACACTCGGTATATTTGTTTCACAAAATGTATTTATTAGATCTCTAACATATGTTTCGACTTTTCAGTCATTATCAAAGAGTTTTTAAACTAAAGTAAAAAGTACACTTCTACCACTATTTATGAGTTTTTAAAAGACTTTATTACGGCATCAATAACGCTAAATTTTTTAGACTTAAAATTAACAAGAATGGATAAACGATTCGAGTTTGATATATTTAGAAAACCCACTACAACGGATACAGTAATCCCGGCAAATTCCAGTGAATCATGGAATATAAAAATGGCAGCGTTTCATAGTTTTATACATATACTGATTAATTTCCCTTTAAATAATGAGAATTACGAGAAAGAAGTAACCACCATAAAAACAATAGCTAGAAACAACGGATATAAAACAGAATTTATAGATAAAATGATTATCAAAAAACAACGTACTATCCTTACGAAGAATTTTTACTACGGGCACACATATACAAAAACGAATAAAACATTTCACACACTCAACTATATACCTGGGGTTAGCAATAAAGTTTCTAATAAACTGAATAAATTAGGGTTAAATGTCATCCAAGTGAATAAAGTTAATCTAGGAAATATTTTAGTAAATAATAAAGAAAAAACAGAATTGTGTGATAAGTCAGGTGTGTACGAATTAGAGTTGCAGTGATTGTGATGCGATATACATCAGCCAATCAGGACGCTCAATAAAAGAACGGATAAAAGAGCATAGAAGTTCTATTCTTTATGGTAATATGAATACGGGATTCGCGGAACATTGCATTGAAAATACACATTTGTTCAATACCAGTAATTTTAAACTTTTACATACTTGTAATAAAGGAAAAAGGCTCGACTTCCTCGAAATATTAGAAATTAAAAAAGCCATAAATTTTAATAGACATGTCACAAATACACAGCTGGATTTTTTCAACACCCCTACTATTGATGCCGTAATAAAGTCTTTTAAAAACTCATAAATAGTGGTAGAAGTGTACTTTTTACTTTAGTTAAAAAACTCTTTGATAATAACTGAAAAGTCGAAACATATGTTAGAGATCTAATACATATATTTTGTAAAACAAATATACCGAGTGTTTTCTTTAGTAAATTAATCTTTGTAAATGCTTTACGAATCAAATTTTTGGTGATTGTTGGTCAATATACCATCACCAAAAACTTGTTTTAGTTCGACGAAATCTTGTGTCTTTGAAGACATGTAGCTTGTGTTTATACAATTTTCACTATTTATATTGAGTTCACTAATGACAACGAAGAATTTTATAATTTTTTAAATGCTTCAACCAGTTTGTTATAAACAGAAGTTGCCAGAGGTCTGGTACTTTTACAGAAAACGCAAAAGAATTCATTATTTAATTATTTAATTAAATGTTATATTACACGTAATCAATGTTAAATTGGCTGTGCAATACAACGCCTTTTTAAATATAACACCGTATTAATTATGAAAGTTTATTTTTACAAGTTATTGACTCGTAAAATTTTTGCAATTTCCTGTCTCAGTAATACAAGTTAATACATATCAATGTACATTAGATGATTCTTTTCTATTTGTATCATGGATATCAAAAATTATAGTACAATTTTATTTCCGTTAATACCAAATTTGAACGATGAATAAGTTGAAATTGAACCATCTGGTGCAGTGAATATTGAAATGAAAGACAATAACATAGAATTTGTAGACTAATTACTGCGAAATAATTTTCTCGACGTTTCGATTTTGCTTTTGATGAAATCATCGCGATAACTCTTGGTAATTTCACTAGATTTCCATCCTACTGGACGTTTTAGTGCTTAAATATCCCCACCCACATCCACGACCATATTTGCTCCAGTTGCTCCGGTTAGCAAAAGAATAACCGGTATATAACTCTGGTTCTTTTAAACCTAAATATTTCGCAATTTGCTTTGGGACAGCGCCAATAGTATGTTTACCAGAATTAAGGAAAACGAATTTTCCATTTCTGTATGTTAAAAAAACGTAGACTTTTTGTTCTAGGAGGGCGAAGGTTTCCGTATTTTCTGTACAACATACAGGGATCGAAGCTGTAGCCATCATTGGGTATGGTAAATCTTCTTGCTGTTAAATTTTTTGTTTGTCACAACGTTATAATAACGAATTTGCCCATACCTTCTATGCCATTCATAGTCAGACAAAGTTCATCACAGCGACAACAATAAAAAATCGTGAATATTGTTATAACTTTCGCAAGCAAGCAATAGTCATCAGAAGATTCCAACAAAAAACCTTCGACCTCAGTTTTAGTTAAAACGTTCGCCTTTTTTGAAATATAAGCTTACGAATCTCAAATAAAAGTCACATTTTTCAATATAATTTTCAATAAAGGGCAAACTTACAAACATGAACATTTTCCTTAGATCCTAAGCAACTTTTTAGCATAGACCATCTTACCCATAATGTATTGGGACCGAATCTAACAGATCTTACAGAATCTAACAGATAGTTGATTCATATAAACCAACAAAACATCTTCTTGTTACCACAATCACTCCTTTTCTCTCTGCCAACTTTGGAAGTCGCTATATTAACGTTCGTAACTTGAAGATGATTTTTCTGTCAGTAAACTAGAAGGTACGCAGGTGGGTTCCTTAATAGTTGCTTTGGATATATTTGTTTGCACATAAATAAATAAATAGTGGAAAACACAACATACGTAGTCAGGGTAATGCTTCCAAAGCTTACGACGAATTATCGAGGATTTTATTGTAATCGAAATTTGAACATGTATCTAATATATTTTCATTTATTTACAAATGAATAACAAAATAAGTTTCACTGGCTTCAGAAGGTAACAGGCTCGTCCAATGTCTAACGTCTTACGGTCCACCAGTAGAAAACCATTTTACCATGCTAGTAATGTTATATACTATTGCGCTGTAATCTATCCACATTATTTCCTATATTCAATTATATTCCGAGACATTGAAACTTCACAAATTATTTGACTTCCATCGTATATTAAATCCAGAAATTCACCGACAAACTTCTATGCTTTGTGCAACAATGGCCGCCACATAGAAGTTCGTAATTTCGGCATTATTAAACTGAACTGCACAAAACTCCTAACAAAATAAAGACGATCATACAAACGAGGTATGTACTCGCTCCTAAGAACGTTAGCCGATTGATTATTACCCGACTATAACATCTGCTAAATTCCTTCAACTTTTAGAAGTACACGTAATTGAAAAAAAAACGTTCTCAGGGCCAATTCTAGCCACTAATTCAACAAATGTTTAATTGATTGTACTCTTAGCTCTCGGTGAAATATTTTAACGAATAAAATTTAAAATACACTTGGTATAGTTTCACAAATTTATATTTATTTTTATTTCTCTATGTAGATTTCGCATTGCGGCATTATCAGGAGATTAACTAAGGTAAACTGAACACAGAACGGTGCCAAGAGTATATTTATATGATACAAAACCTTTGTATATAATAACTTAGACCTAACACTGATGTAATCAACTATTTGGGGAATAGTCAATTAGGGGGAATCCCACAAAGTAATTAGACGGAGGTAACTAAGGGTGTCATCACTCTACGATTTATTAAAGGTGTTGTAATCATTCAGTAGAGTAATTCGGTACAGTTTCAGCATTATTTGCTTTTTCCTTTTCTATTTAATAAGATACTAGGGTATTGAGTTTATAAGTTTTCCTCTCCAAATGTAGTATTTCTAACTTTTTTAACGTACAGGTATGATTGCTTTGTATCAATTGATTAGCTAAGTTATAGGTTTCTTTATTTATTTTCTATTTGAGAAAGACACTGTGTGTCGAAACAGTTGTAATAGGATTTTACCTCAGTAAACTGAAAATTAAGTTATATTGCTTTTCCATTTCTATTTCGTTAATTATGAATTTCCATGAAAAGGCTCCTTCGATTCAACATGTTTTTTATATATTACAATTTTTGTCCTGTAAATGGCGATGCTGTTAGACAATAAATTTATTAATAATATTATTATTTCACTCACAAGAACTTTTAGTTTGTTCTTAGTTGCCAGTATGATAATCCATCAGTTCATTTGAACAAGATGGTTGACATAATTATATTAAAATTATTATATTAATATTTATGATATTACATATTTGGTTTCAACAACTCACTAATAATGCTCCTTATCTCTTACGTTACTCATAGAAGGAATTTTGTATACTATAATAGCTACAAATCTAGGACGTATCCTTCTACATCTGGAGTGCCTCAGGGTTCAAATCTTGGACCCTTATTATTTAACACATTTATTAATGATTAATAATCTCCATTAATTGTCATGTTTTGGCTTATGCGGACGATTTAAAAAATTTTCATCGAATTGGTGGTGTTCAAGATTCTGCCTTTCTGCAAGGTAACCTGGATGGGGTCACAAATCGGTTGTCTTCAAAAGAATTAAATTTAGAAATCGACAAATGCTGTTTCATACCTTTCACCAGAAAACCCAATAGATATCTTTCCAATTATTCTGTTGACAACATTGCAATCAAAAACGCATGTCAATGATCTTGGAGTTATTTTTGATGAAAAACTGACCTTCGCTGATCATGTTTCTCAAGTCACTACGTCAGCATATCGATCATTAGGTTTCACTATCCTTATGTGTAAGGACTTCGACAATATAGCTTCACTCAAATCACCTTTTTTATGCACTGGTTATTAGCAAGTTAGAATGTGCTGTTGCCGTCTGGTGTCCATGTGGAATCCATACAGAGGAAGTTTCTAAAGTATTTATGTTATAAAGTTGATGGACTATAAGTGGAGTTGATTAGCTGGAACCTAGACGACGCCAAGTTAATTCAAGCTTTATAAAAAAAGTAATTCTTTATAAGATCGACTCAGCTGATTTACTTGCAGAAGTGAATTTGCGAGTACCTCGTCCTAGCCCAAGAGTGAATGAAGCACTTCTACTTCCAACGATTAGAATTTCATAATTTTTCTACTGACATTTTTCGTTAATTTGTTTCTTCGTTTAATGTTTTTTTTTCTTACATTTTTTCGTACATCCCTTTAGTTTGTCTAAATTTTGACGTATTAATGTAATGAAAATCTTAACTGAAGATTTTTCGGATTACACAAGTATACACGGTTTTGGATCTAAGCAACCAAAAGCTGTTTCTATGGTTATTTGGGGCGCTGAATCCGAATCTGCACTCCGTTTTTTGATTTTGGTTCTAGTTTTCGAGATATTAAATAAATACAATTTTTACAATTTCTGACAATTAATCTCCATTTTATTCATTAAAAAGTGTTAAATTAGAAATGAAGAGCAGTCGAACTGAGTCGCTTGTACTGTTTGGGATCTGTTTCACGCATTAAAGTCCAACAGTAGTCGCTCATCATGCCCTCGTCTCAAAATCCTTGGTATTGTTTTTCGATTTTCGCCAAATCTTGGTGTAGTCGCTCTCCTTGCTCGTCGCTTGTATCACCCAAGTTTTCAGGAAAAAATTCGAGATGGGAATGCAGAAAATGTATTTTGAGAGACATTCGAGCTCCAATTTTGCAATAATTTTGCAACAAACTGTCGATTATCTGCTTGAAATCCGGGGATTTGCGGTTACCGAGAAAGTTGTGAACAACATCTTGAAATGATACCCATGCTGCTGCTTCATTGGGCGTTAAACATTTTGTAAAGTTTCTGTCGGCCATTAATTTTCGAATATCAGGTCCGACAAATATTCCCTCTTTGATTTTGGCGTACGACAACTTGGGAAATAATTTGGTCAAGTACTCAAAAGCCGGTCCTTCACGGTCGAGCGCTTTGACAAAGTTTTTGATAAGGCCAAGCTTTATGTGGAGAGGTGACAAGAAAATGTTCTGTGGGTTCACAAGTGGTATAGAAGAGACGTTTTGTTTTCCTGGTTCATAATTAGTACGGCTTGGCCAATCTTTTTTCACATAATGTTGGTCAGTTGCACGGCTATCCCACAGACACAAGAAACAGCAAAATTTGGTAAAACCAGATTGCATCCCCATCAAGAGACCAATAGCCTGTAGGAATAGTATATAAATCATTTATTCTTTAAAATTGAATTGAAATTTATTTTCAAACCTTCAAATCGCCACAAATTTTCCATTGATGCTCTTTATATTTTATCTTGGTAAAAATTTTACATATTGTATCGTAGCATTCCTTCGTTTGTACTGCATGAGCAATCGGAATTGATGGTTTTATATTTCCATTGTGTATCAGAGCAGCTTTCAGGCTGTATTTTGAACCATCTATGAACAAACGCCATTCATTTACATCGTATGGTGTATTCATCTCATCAAACAAACCGTTGATGTCATAGCAGAAGCATATATTCTCCTCTTTTTTGAAAAACGGTGAAAGCGCCTCATTTCTGGTTCTATATACAGTGACTTTTGTTTGAGTGTCAAGATATTTCCACTCCTGCATCCGTGATGCGAGCAATTCTGATTTTTGTTTCGATAAATTCAAATCACGAACCAAATCATTGAGTTCACTTTGCGAAACTAAATGTTTTTCCTCCATGTTAAAATCGCTTCCACTGTTCGTCGGTGATGAACTACAAGTTTCCATGTAATTTGCACTCTTACCTGGACAAATTTGCAAAGGATCATTGCTCGCACGGGGAACTGGCTTAGACACTGATAATACTTCAGGATATTTATATTTTGATAGTTTTTTTTGCATTTACACCGACGACATTCATCAAGCAAAAGTAACAATCATCAACATGATTTTTCGGCTCTCTCCATAACATTGGCAATGAAAATGAAAAACATACTTTTTTTACCGCGTGACCACTTGTATAATATTGTGCTACACGCGTTACAAAACAATTTCGGTACCCACCGCTTGTGAGTGTTTGATACAGAGAAACCAAAATAATAAAAATATGCATTTCTGATCACATTAGTAATAACTTTGCCACTTTTTCTGATCATATAACATCCGCAAACATAACAAAAATACTTTGAATCAACTTTACAATTCTGTCTTTGCATTTTCACACGTTTTGGATTCAAAAAAAAAACTTTAAAAATACAAATTAAATATTGTTTCTAGCGACGCCAACAGCTGACTGTCATTATGATAGCGCAGTGCTGCCAACATGCGCGAACTCACAAAGTAGAACCAATTTTGAAAAACGAAACCCGGATTTGAATTCAGCACCTCAAATAACGTCAAGATTTGTTCTCATCTGCTCTGATCCAAAAGTTGACCGGAATTTGTAAACTTGTGTTATTGGATGTTCAGATTGTCTACATGTTCGGATTATAGAGGATGTACTATATTTGAATCCAGAAATTTTCGCAGCACCCCACGCATAATTTATTTTCGCGAATAATTTATTTTATTTTTAATTAAATATAAAACGTATTAAATTTGCGCATATTATTTTGAATTATATATTTCAATTAATTACTTTGTCATGTAACTTCAGTTGTACTGAATATTCATGTAACATTTTTTAAATAATCAGATTGAAAATTTAATTAACGTTCACGTTAATTTGTAACAGTTTATAAATTGGGAACACCACAATGAATTTCATCGATTAAATAACAAACGTTAACAGGATTAACATAGAACACTTACGGTAGTTATTTTATTGATCGGACTAACCAAGAACTAAATGAATACATGAATTTAAATATATGTATCTTCCATGCATAAACACGTTAAAGTTAACGACTTCGATACATGTGTTACGTTACAAATATAAACAAGGTGAAGTGTTGGAAATTTGTGAACTTATAAAAAAACATTCTAGCAGTCTACACGCTCATTTACATACGGACACGCAAACACTTGCATGTTTCGACTTTGATTTCTGGATTTGGTTCTTCTTTGCGCTGTTGTGTTTGATTTAATGCAGTGATGCGGTTGGTGCAAAGACTTCGCGGTGAAAGGTTGGAAGAGGCCGCCGCCAGGGACAGATCCAAGAGTGTTTGTGTCACTAGTTTTCCGAATAAGCCTCCAAGAGATGTCAGTGCGATTAAGCTCTTCCACAGGCGAGCTAGCAGTGCAATGTAAGGATAATTCAAATTTTATTACTTTTCAATTATATCTATTTTAAATAGGTGTAGCATTAAAACGTTTGGTATTTTTGAACGCAATGTTCGTTCTGTATTTTATACAAACACCGTTGATTATCATTAAGGCAGTATTCCATCTTAAAGTTATTTTAAATGTCACAAATATGAGGTAATTTTTAAAATCCATTCACATAGGAAATTAATGATATTTTAACCTAACATAATGTTTTAATTAGAGTGATCATTAATGTTATTCAATTATATGAAATAATTGAATTAAAAAAATAGCTTATTTAGAATCGAACTGATTTAGAATTGATTATCTTTAGTAATTTTTATTACGGCGCTTTAATATTTATTTATTTTTCTTTTTGAACTATTGTAATATTCAGTCTAAAATTTTGTTTTTATTTCAACTTCTTCATAAATATTTTGTATCATGTATATATATATATATATATATATATATATGTATATATATACAATATACATATATATATATATATATATATATATATATATGTCCCAACATAGACAATATTTTTCAATTAAAAATTTCGTATGATTTGCTTTGTAATTTGTATACAGCAATGTTTACATCCCCACCTACTCAGTAATTACATACATTCTAATTTGATATTTGTAAATATTTCATATAAAAACCGAAAAACTACAATAATTTATCAATTGTTATATTTAATAAACGGCTAATAAATTAACTAAACACTTATATATATATATATATATATATATATATATATATATAATCAAAAATTAATTAAAATTCGGGTAAGCGGTCAATTAAAAAACTCCTTTATTAAATTACCCTATATTTCGCGACAGACTTTGTCGCTTCTTTTGGGGTAAAAATGTAGAGTTAAAAAATAATAACTCACATTTTTACCCCAGGAGAAGCGACAGAGTCTGTCGCGAAATATAGGGTAATTTAATAAACGAGTTTTTTAATTGACCGCTTACCCGAATTTTAATTAATTTTTGATAATATATCAGGGTCGATAATTTCTTTTCAATTATATATATATATATATATATATATATATATATATATATATATATATAGTAAATTCAATCAGTTGGCGATTAAAGGTCTGGTTTACTTCAAAGTATATATATTTAAAACAACCCTACATGTTTCGGCAATGATGCCTTTATCAAGGATATAAAATATAAAGGTATACAAATGTCAAATAATTGAGTTGCTATGGATAAAATTATTCAAAGATACATTCCAATTGCATAATAATAAATCATGCCTTAGTATTCCAAAAACAGATAGCGGTTGTGAACGTATGTGTTGTCCGCTGCTAGCAGCTTGTGTCTCTTCCTGGGTATGAACTTGTGTGTTGGTTGCTGCTGGCAGCTTGCGTCTCTCTCTGGGTGTGTGGTTTTGTGTTTATGTGAGCGCGTAAGTGTAGGGTTTTGTATGTTTTCGCGCTCGTGCGTGTGTTTAGTGACCGGTCGCGTAAATTTAGAGAGAACGGATAACCAGCCGTTGCGCAGGGCCGCCAACCCTTTCCCGGCAACTTCTTTACTTTTCCGTGCAGTACTTCGACGGCCCGACCCCCGCCCCATCGAGGCAAGGCGCAGACCAGCGAAGCGCACCCTGCACGGGGTTGCTCATCTCCAACCGAGGGAACACTATTAGCGGCTACTTCGGTCGGCGACGGTCACACTATGTGCCATCTTAACAATTTCCGCCAATGCGGGAAATAATAATAATAATAATGTGGAAACGCATATATTTTAATGATATGTACAGTAGTTTTCTTCTTATTCTAAACGGACATTATTAAAATAAATAACCCTAGAATCTAAATCAGTTGTAAATTGTTTTGGGCGAATGTGGCTGGGTTTGACACTACTGCGTAATCACGGGTCGTAAATCTGTAATAACTAAATTTCGTTGAAATCGTCGTTAATTCAACTTTTGAATAGAAGTTCTTCCCTTGCTCAGTGGTTCGCAGAATAAAAAAAAACACTTGTTGAAGGCACAACACTTTTTAAGTATTAAGTAATAAACAAAAACTAAATTTACATAAGCGACAGCAAATATATAATTACAAAAACTCGGTTACATATCTAATTTCAGTAACGCTTGACGCTGCTTGCAGTAGCGCGTGTATTCCCCTTGATGGATCTTAGCAAACTTAACTATATTCTGCAAATGTATTAGGCAAGTAAAGGTAAATACCAATCATAAGACACTTACGATTGGTCGAAACAAGCTAGTTACATGGTTTTACCCAGACGTGACTTGAGATAAATCGTGTCTCCGAAATGGTATTGTTTAATAGCAAAGGCCCTTAATAATGCGACCGTAATAAAACTTTGTAAAGGGTTCGTCTGGTTTAACGGACAACGGCGTGTTTATTACAATAGGTGGGAAACTTTTGATTTGGACATTAGAAGGCTTAACTGATGTGCCTATACATGCGATGACCTTAGCGGCTATACCTTAAGTAGGAAAATAATAGTAAAAGGAATAGGAAAAAATAGCAAAATAGTATAAGGCCTGAATAAATAACCATCAACTAAGTTGATTAATTTGTGTTAAATACATTTCTGAAAGGGATGTTATAATATTGGCGTTAACGCTGGCATAAACGTTAATAACGGGGAATGCCTGGTCCCTCTGAATAAAGTGATAAAATTCAAAATTAAATAGAAATCTTAGAATACATAGAATTACATGCACATAATTAAATTGATTAATTAAAAAACTTATTAATTAAAAACGTTGTCCTGGTTTCTGGACAGTAATATTTCATCATTTCACAGGCAATTTGGAAAACTTAATTTTAACATTCATATTTTAAAGATTTAATTATAATATCTACGCCAGATGTAAACGTAGATGTAGACGTTAATAATACCCATTTACAAAACGTACTGCTATTGACGTAGACGCGTTCAGCACTAATGAATTTGAGTAATGCACGTGTGACTATGTTGGTTAAATCAGTTAAGTTACAATCGATGTAATGATTCGCGCAGTGGCAATACGATTGCGACTAGAACGAATATTTCAAATGAAATTTTGTCATGAGTTTCTATTCCCAAAAGAAAGAACCCAGTTATGAACTCTATCTATTTTATCTAATATTCAAACGTAGAGTATATAATTCGTAATGTAAATGTGAATTATATAATAAACTGTTATTCTGTAATTTTTTGGTGAAAATGTTAACGTTATCACAAAAAATATATTTAATAAAATGTTATGGGATTGGGGAAAAGAGCTACCGTCACGTTTCAGAAGAATTTAATGAAAAATTTCCCGGAGTAACTGTTTCCCGTATGGGTATAAGGAGGATGGTAAAAAAAATTTTGGAAACTGGTTCTGTTCTGAATTTAAAGAAAAAGAAAATAGTACGTGATGAAGATGGATGCTTCTACAGCTTGAATTTTGGATTCGGTGGAGGATAATCCTAAAGTTTCATTACGGAGACGGGCGCTTCGACTAAATATGAGCAAATCTGATATTCAAAGAGTTTTGAAGGAACGTAAATTATACCCCTATAAACCTATTTTTAATCATACATTAGAACCGAAAGATGATAAAAAGCAGTAGTATATATGTTGAGCACTTGTGAAATTATTACACTATTAAACTTAAATAAAACACCTTATATTTCACAAACAATAGTATATTAACTATATGTACATTTCATGTGCCCTGCACACATCATCAGTAGTAACTAAATTTAAAAGTACTATTTTTTTTTTTAAATACATGTTTAGTAAAAATATCTATCTATTTTTTTGGTTAGGGGTGTAAAAATTACAATTATAAATGGTCAACAAATGGTCAAAAAACATGCATATAAAAATATAAAACTAAAAATAAAAATAAAAAATTTTGGTCGTATATTGTAATAGTGCCTGTTAAAATCTATTGAAATTCCAAGAAAGGACAAATTATGGGAAAGACCGTTAAAAAACAAGACAATGACTGTGTTTGGCATGTCGGGTTCTATTAAATAACAATATAGTAACGTGAAAAAGAAAAATTAGTTATTAGATACTGTAGGTATACAATTTAAAAGTTTATTATTAATAGGTGAAATGTCATTGTTTAAGAGGTAATTTTTGTATTTTTTCATATGTATGGCTTCCCACATGTCTAAATTTTTGCTATTACATTTTTTAATTAATTTTACATTATCTAAGCTGAAATTATGTCCGGTATCTAAATGATGTAGAGCTAATGCTGATTTATCTGCATTGTGAAGTTTTACATGAGCTAAATGTTCTTTGAAACGGGTTTGAATATTTTTTCTTGTTTGGCCGATATATCATTTTGGGCAGGAATTACAGTTAATTCTGTAAATACCTGATTCTTTCAGTGGGTCTGTGTTAACTAACTTTGTTTGAAGATGTTGTTGTAACTTATGAGTGTTGGAAAATGCAGGAGTTAGATTATATTTTTTTAACAATTTAGTTACGTTATTCTGCCAACTTTTGTGAAAAGTAATTTTGCAATATTTTTTGGTATTACTCTTTGTATTTGGAGTTAATCTGGTTTTAAAACTTTTAAAACCAGATTAATCTGGTTTTAAAACTTTTAAAACCAGATTAACTCCAAATACAAAGAGTAATACCAAAAAATATTGCAAAATTACTTTTCACAAAAGTTGGCAGAATAACGTAACTAAATTGTTAAAAAAATATAATCTAACTCCTGCATTTTCCAACACTCATAAGTTACAACAACATCTTCAAACAAAGTTAGTTAACACAGACGCACTGAAAGAATCAGGTATTTACAGAATTAACTGTAATTCCTGCCCAAAATTATATATCGGCCAAACAAGAAAAAATATTAAAAATCTGGTTTTAAAAGTTTTAAAACCAGATTAACTCCAAATAGAAAGAGTAATACCAAAAAATATTGCAAAATTACTTTTCACAAAAGTTGGCAGAATAACGTAACTAAATTGTTAAAAAAATATAATCTAACTCCTGCATTTTCCAACACTCATAAGTTACAACAACATCTTCAAACAAAGTTAGTTAACACAGACGCACTGAAAGAATCAGGTATTTACAGAATTAACTGTAATTCCTGCCCAAAATTATATATCGGCCAAACAAGAAAAAATATTCAAACCCGTTTCAAAGAACATTTAGCTCATGTAAAACTTCACAATGTAGATAAATCAGCATTAGCTCTACATCATTTAGATACCGGACATAATTTCAGCTTAGATAATGTAAAATTAATTAAAAAATGTAATAGCAAAAATTTAGACATGTGGGAAGCCATACATATGAAAAAATACAAAAATTACCTCTTAAACAATGACATTTCACCTATTAATAATAAACTTTTAAATTGTATACCTACAGTATCTAATAACTAATTTTTCTTTTTCACGTTACTATATTGTTATTTAATAGAACCCGACATGCCAAACACAGTCATTGTCTTGTTTTTCATAGGTAACGGTCTTTCCCATAATTTGTCCTTTCTTGGAATTTCAATAGATTTTAACAGGCACTATTACAATATACGACCAAAATTTTTTATTTTTATTTTTAGTTTTATATTTTTATATGCATGTTTTTTGACCATTTGTTGACCATTTATAATTGTAATTTTTACACCCCTAACCAAAAAAATAGATAGATATTTTTACTATACATGTATTTAAAAAAAAAAATAATACTTTTAAATTTAGTTACTACTGATGATGTGTGCAGGGCACATGAAATGTACATATAGTTAATATACTATTGTTTGTGAAATATAAGGTGTTTTATTTAAGTTTAATAGTATGATAAAAAGCGTCTTTACTTTTGCATGTGGATGGGAGATAAAATAATGGAGAACCAAAATTTTCACAAAAGCATTGTATTTTCCGATGAAGCAACTTTTTCTTGCAATGGTAACGTTTCGTCACAACATGTTCGTTATTGGAGTGATACTAATCCTCACTTTAGAATTGCATCAAAACGTCAATATTTTGTTAAGGTAAATGTGTGGTGTGCTGTTTCTTACCATGGAATAATAGGGTCGTATGTTCTTGATGCTAATGTAAATCTACACAATTATTTCGAAATGTTGAGCAACTTCTTCTGGGATGGTTTAAGTGAACTCTCACTTGCTTATCGGCAGAAGATGTATTTTCAACATGATGGTTGTTCGGCCCACCGTTCGCGCATTGTTGCTGCCTGGCTCTATCAAAAATTCGAAAATAGTTGGATTGGCAGTAATGGTCCTGTTTTGTGGCCTCCAAGAAGCTCTGACTTAACTAAACTACTCAAAAATGAATAAGGAATTTTTACTTTTTTGTATTTTTTAGATAGTATGGGTAAATATTTGTAGTGTATTATATTAGATACATAATTGTACACAATAATTTAAAATTTTCAAGTATATTTATTTAGAAAAATCGTTAGATTACTTAGAAATTATCAAAAATGAAATAAGCAACATTTTTAACAATAGCTAAAATAAACATTTTTCTGTAACAATTAATTCTAAAATCGTGTATAATGGCCACGGATATCTCTCACAGCTGTACATCTTCGGGGCATACTCATAATGCAATTATTAATGTGTTCTTGTGACACTCTTCTCCAACACAGCGGTAAAATTTCCCGCAAGTGTTGCACGTTAACTGGGGGTGGATTATGTTCGTTGAGCTGTTCTTGAAGTCTGTCCCAAATGTGCTCAATTGGATTCAAGTCGGGAGACGTTGGTGGTACAGGTAGATGGTTAATATGGAGGTCATTTATTGCTTGCATTACAATTTGTGCACGATGAGGTCTTACATTATCATCAATAAAAACCATGTTTTCATCCACAGCCTCACGAAAGTCGGCCACATATTGCTGAATAATGTCATCTCTGTATATGTGTCAATTGACATTGTTTTCAAAGAGATGGAGGTTCGTACGTCCATTCAAACTAATGCCCGCCCACATCATGATATCACCGCCGCCAAAAGGCACCACAGCTTTTGTAAACTCGCGTCTATAACGATCTTCTCGAGTTCTCCAGACCCTTACTCTACGATTATCACTAAATAAGCAGAATCTGGATTCATCGGTGTATAAACCATGCTCCCATTGAAAATTTTCTGCTAGTCGTTGGTTAACCCAAGTTCTTCTAGCCATTCTATTGGCATTAGTTAATTTTGGGCGTCTCACATTCCTGCAGCTATGAAGATCCATTTCCCTCAGACGGTTTCTGATGGTTTGATCCGAAACTCTAACTCCAGTGGCGGCACGTAACTGTGTTTGCAACCATACAGCACTTCTAAACGGATTCATCCTTGTCTGAATTCGTATGTAGCGGTCTTGTATCTGATTTGTTTTCCTCTCAGATCCACTACCGGGTCTTCTCCTTGCAGATTCTACTTGCTGGAATCTTGTTAGAGCCGTACTAGCAACACTTGGAGACACCCTTAAAAATTGCGGCAATTTCTGCTCCAGATTGCCCTCGCTGATGCAATAACGCAATTAAATCAAAAGTTTCTTTATTTAAATGACGTCTTGGCACGTGAAAATGTGAAATCACGTTTAAAGTGAATAAAAAAATGCGATTTTTATAATTTTGTATTCTAAATTAATTTAAGGTTAAAATACAAGATTCAATATTTTATCACACAGAAAAGACGTTTACCAAATAAAATGTCCACAAGCGACTGTGGGCCTTCTAATTTATCTATAGTTTGAGAAAATACGTTAAATTTAATCGAATTAATTAGATCTGTTAAAAAAAGATATAATTCCCTATTCATTTTTGAGTAGTTATTTTAAAGCTTTCTCATAGAATTTTTGTTTTGATAGAGAGTTTTGATAGATCGGCACATGAAATAGGTACCTGAAATAAGAAAACCTAAATCGGCACAAAATTGCTCTAAATGTTGTCCCATTTCGGCACACAGAAAATTTGTAGTGCGTTTTGTAATGCCTTAGTTTTCCGACTTAAAATATTATATTGTAATGTTTGTCTTTCGGGGTTCTTAAATAAAACTAAAGGTAATTTAGACACACTACATTAACAATAAAAACAGAATACACTAAATATCAACTTAAAACTAATAACTAATTATAACAATATTTATTTGTACAGTATATATGTCAATGTTTATTTATCACAATATTCGTTGAATGAATCTCTCTATACAGCTTTGAGAATTCTTCCGGAGTCTTGTAGTCCTCTCTCGGCGGCGGTTGGAATGTTCGATGCCTGTGAGTCATTACCAGGCCGTCGCATGGCGTATCGCGGATGACTCGTCACAATATCTGTTAATTTACATCATAATATACATTGCTTCTTCCTCCTGGTTTGAAGGAAGTTCGGTATGTATCGACCGAAGTATGACTTGAAATAATGCAATAGTTTTTGAATATCACTAATATATTTACAAATTTAGTCTTGGAGTTCCGTTAACTTAGTACAAATGCAGTATCTGGTCTTAATACTAAAGACCGAGAAAATTGGCTAATAAATAATATTTGCTCCTATTTAGATCACTGAGACCTAAGCTATAGCTGTAGTTAACTCGAAGAGATCGTACTTGGAACTGTAGTGAGCTCTAAGAGATCTTGTTTGGAACTGTTTTTTCATTTACTTATTTTTCGGCAAGAAAGTTTTGTCCCAGCCAGTTACAAGAGAGTGAGAAAACAACGAAATTGATAATACAGAAATTTCAATACAACTATTTTAACCTTTCTTCCAAGAAAAGTATATGCTGTAGTTTACAAGGTCATCAATGTATTAAAATAAACAATATACGCCAGAAACCCTTAATTATAGAAAAATAAAATAACTCTTAAAATAATAAATATACAACACACAGGAAGTGCGTTAGAGATAACATAATATTTCGCAGAATCGCATCGAACCGAACTATTTAACCTATTACAATAATATAACACTTTATCTATGACAGGAAATATGTAAATAAAACTTATTCTTTTATACATTACATTTACAACTACTAAATGGATGGGTTAACAAGAAGGTTGTGCCTGTAATAAAATAAATAGTTTTTATGACCTTAGAAAACAAGACAATGAATAAAGAAATGTAATACCTGACCAGGCCTAGGTAATTGACAACATTAAATATATCCGAACTCCAAGAACCTTTTCTATATACACTTTACAATATTTACAATTTAAAACTAGGATTGAATACATTAACATAAATATACCTACATCTGTTCGCTTATATTTAAATGAAACTAAAAATACAAAATTAAATCTATTTTTCCCGAACATACATCTTACATATACGCGATAATCTTCTCTTATATCGGGTGTTCCTGATTTTAGTTTACAGACTGCATCTCCTCACCCGGTATATTAACGAATAAATGTGTGAAATGAAAGTTGCTTTACCTGTTAAAGTCTATAGAATGACGTAGTTAGTTTTGCATTTAGTTATCACCTTGTAGGTTATTTGAACGTCAACTGTCTTTTTATGGTGGTCTTATTATATTTTTTAATGCAGCCTAATATTATATTAATCAAGAAGCAAATAACTTTCGTCTGAATATTTTTATGCCTCAGGTGGAACTAGAGCACTTTCAGCGATATGTTATGCTTTCTTTTTGGGTTTTGCAGGCTCTGTAGCTGATATCCTGCAGTTGAACTCCGAGCACCTCCTTCCTATAGAAAAGAGTAAAGAATCTATCTTGACATGCCATTATATACTCTTCAGTTTCGGAGTACAGCCCAGGTGATAAAAAAGAATGGCAAATGTTCAGGTCTCTTGGACTCTTGGAATGTCAGGTCTATTGGACTCATGGTAATAAAAATAATACTAATAAAAGCGAAATCTTAGGTCCAGAATGAACTAGATCTGTTTGAGAGAACACCTTCAGAGACCGATACACTCTCAATACAATCGTTCCATTCAAAAACAAAACCTTTCGGCGGTTTTGCTTTTGAATGGAACGATTGTATTGAGAGTGTATCGGTCTCTGAAGGTGTTCTCTCTAACAGATCTAGTTCATTCTGGACCACCTAAGATTTCGCTTTTATTAGTATTATTTTTATTACCATGAGTCTAATATTTTCTTATTTACTTTATTTCCAGTACCTATTTGTCTTCCTATACTGACTTATGTCTACCTAATCTTCCTCTGGATTAAGCTTCCAATATTCCTTCATTACTTAAACCTTTCATGCAAAGCAATAGCAAACATGTAACTGTCAAATTTTCAGCGTCACCAACTAAAGGATAAAGTTTGAAAAATATAATCAAATAATTTGCCTAACAGCGTCATCTACTTAGAGTTTACCTAATTATCATCCCACTTACGTATTTTATGTTTTGCGTGAGCATTTGAAATTTAATTGTACAAATTCGTTTTAATCAATTTTATGGTTTTTCACGCTTGGAATGTTTTATAACATTGACATAGATTTTACGAGTACAAGTGTGCGCGATTTTAAATGAACAACGTCCGAAGAGCCTCTTCACAAATTGTGTACTCTTTTGACGAACGTCCGTCAGGCATGAAAATCAGTAAAATTGCTAATTCGTGCATGTAATATCCTTATGAAGCTCGGCTATGCAACGCTACGTGTACATATAATACCCTACGTACATTTATTAATGTGAAACTATGTACGTGTATATGTGTTTGATGATTGAATCTGCAATTAGAAAGTATCAGTGACGCTTCGGAAATTATTAATACACTAGACTAGACTATAATTATATTTGATCGACAATTTTTTATTGTTTAGACGTGCATTTTTTTATACGAATTCCAACGTGATTTTGTTATTTACAAATGGACTTTAATAGCACTTGATAATGAATGGACCTTTTTCCAACACATGTAGTCATAGCAAAAAGATATCGATGCGAAAAATACATGAATCGTTACTTTGAATTTATTCATTTTAACCATCGCCAACATTCCTAGCATTCTACTTATAGCAATAGTTTTACGAAAATTGTAATTAATTTTCCAAGCACTTCCCTGATATTATGTTATATTCTATATGTTCTACATAATTAGCGAAGGTGTCTGTGTAAGATCTTACTGTCGAGACATATGCTATATGATTCCCAAAGCTCAAGGGGAAATCACTCCATGATCCTTAAACATATCAAACTGTGATAGAAATTGATGTAGGTGTAGGTTTCCGCGGTCGTTCTCTAGATGTAGATCTCGGTTTCCGGGTTGGAACCGCGTCGAGTTAGGCGTAAATGCCAACGTTTCGTCCACTGTTTGAAGGGACATCTTGGACGAACAGAGGACGAAACGTTGGCAATTACGCCTTACTCGACGCGGTTCCAACCCGGAAACCGAGATCTACATCTAGAGAACGACCGCGGAAACTTACACCTACATTTATCTACCCTCTACGGGGAGGAAATATGGAAGAAGACCAGAGTTTGTGGTACTCTGCGACAGAGATTGGTAAGACAAATTTCTTCATTAACATTTTTACTCCGTTGCCGAGACAGCAATGTCATACCTACCTTCGTATGCATTACACACCACATAAAATCCCGTTCAGCTCAACAAATCTGTCGCCGTGCTAGCGCCTCCTTACTTCGTGAGAGGGTAAAGCACACTAGGCGGGATTTGAATTCTCTTTCGGTTAAGATTTTCACTACGCATCTTGAACTAGCGCAACGTCTCACCCACGATGATTTTTCTCTCATCGATCGAATAACCTTTCTTCAAGCCGAAAAATCACATGCCCTCTCGACGGCCGTTCACATTCGGAAATTTAACGTACTTCAATCCAAACAGGTCACTAAATCAGTCTCTCCCCCACGCCAGACCGTCATTAATTTGTCACAGCACGTTCTAACTCCCGACGAACAATCTATTCTTTCAAAAGGTTCAAATTTTGCTTTGACGCCGAAGCACATACCTACCGAGGAGATTATATCCGGTATAGAAAGTGCCCTCATAAAACTCCCAGATATCATTGCAGACCCTATCAGACACCAAACTTCAGTTATTCTTCGACGTGCCAAACCTCCTAGACCAAACGTACAAAAATCTGAAATCTCTGCCCTAAAAACACTCAGAACGAACCCCAACATTGTAATATTAAATGCGGACAAAGGGAACGCAACAGTTTTACTCGACAGCAATGTCTATCAGGAGAAAATAGACACCCTACTCCAAGACGATTCTTATCGCCTCTTGAAGCGGGATCCTACGGCCCGGATAGAACGTTCTGTAACAGATCTCATCAAACGATCATCTATGCCCGGAGACATACAAAAATCTCTTATCCCAAGACACTCCAAGCCGCCGAGATTATATGGATTACCTAAAATTCACAAACTCAACGTGCCTCTTCGCCCCATTGTCAGCGCAATCGACTGCCCCACCTACAAATTAGCCAAATATTTATCTGACACGCTAAAACAATACGCAGGTGACAGTAACTCTGCGATTAAAAATTCTCAACATTTTGTAACTCGTTTACAGGATTTTTCCTTAGACACTAGTGATATACTAGTTAGTTTTGACGTTGAATCTCTTTTCACGAAGGTCCCGATCCCGGACACAGTGCCTATCATCTCCGACATTATAGCCGACCACGGCAAACCGAATGATATATCCGAACTCGTAAATGTGTGCCTCACTTTCACGTACTTCCAATTTCGAAACAAGTTCTATGAACAAGTCTCGGGAGCCGCTATGGGTTCTCCCTTATCCCCGGTTGTCGCTAACATTTTTATGGAAGCGTTCGAACAACAGGTCTTAAGCTCCTTTTATTTAAAACCTAAATGTTGGATTAGATATGTAGACGATACGTTCGTCATCTGGCCGCATGGGCGGCAGCCTTTAGATGAATTCTTACTTTTTCTAAACTCCCAGCACCGTGACATTCGCTTTACCATGGAGGTGGAATCAGACGGAAGTCTCCCGTTTTCAGACGTCTTAGTGACCCGCAATATCAATGGCAAACTGGGCCACACGGTTTACAGGAAACCGATATCTGAACGGGTTTTCCCATCATCACCCGGCACACAAACAAGCGGTCATCAATACTCTTGTACATCGCGCGTTTTCTATCTCAGAACCTAGGGCACTACCCTCCGAACTTAAGCATGTTTCTAATACCCTACTCTAGAATAATTATAACGCCCACGACATACACCGTACTATAGTGAGACATCGTAACCCCAAACCTCGAAGTGAACCCGATCCTAACATCAGCACCTCCATCTTAGCGTATATTCAAGGTATCACCGATCATATAGGAAAGGTTCTACATAGAAATAAAATCAAAACTGTCTTCAGACCCCATTCTAAAGTTTCGGACCTCTTACCACCCATATCTCCACTCCATATCTCCACTCCAAGCACAAGGAGTGTATCGCATTCCGTGTTCGTGTGGCAGTGTGTACATTGGCGAAACTAAGCGGCCAGTCGGCGTGCGTGTGTCCGAACATGAACGTTGTACTAGACTTTACATATAGCCGGTTCAGCGCTGGCAGAACACAAACTAAGTCAGGGGCGTATGAATTAACTTGCAGTGATTGTGACGCGGTATACATTGGCCAATCAGGACGCTCTATAAAAGAACGTATCAAAGAGCACAGAAGTTCTATTCTACATGGCAATATGACCACGGGATTCCCGGAACACTGTATTCAAAATTCTCATCTGTTTAATGCTAATAATTTCAAACTTTTACACTCTTGTAATAAGGGTAAAAGGCTCGACTTCTTAGAAATTTTAGAAATAAAAAAAGCCATAAATCTCAACAGACAGGTCACAAACACGCAATTGGATTTTTCAAATACCCCCGCAATCGATGCCGTAATAAAACTTTCAAAAAATAAGCCATAAATATGGGTAGGAGTATTCTTTTCACTTAGTTTACATGACTCTTTGAGAATGACTGTATAAGTCGAAACATATGTCAGATACATTTTAAATACATTTTGTGAAACAAATATACCAAGTGTTTTATTTAGTAAATTATCAAAGATGTCAAGCTTCTGTCCCGTGAATCGCATTATTTCCCTAGGAAAATCCGTGAATCTATTGAAATTTACTAACATCCCCGCAATCTCAATAGAGACGATGGCTCTACGTTACATCCGACGTGGCAAACTTACTGAACTTTACTAAGAATCACCACGCCCATACGACGCATGCCATTGGCTCATTGTCCCCAGTCAATAGCAGGCCACTATCTGACCCGGTCCCCCCTATATAAGTTGTACCGGTCTCTGTCATAGCATTCTTCAAGCTACTGCGAAACGACGAACATCTATGTACAGCCCTGAAGATGTCCCTTGAAACAGTGGACGAAACGTTGGTAATTACGCCTAACTCGACGCGGTTCCAACCCGGAAACCGAGATCTACATCTGTGATAGAAATTGTTCAAAAATATTTTCTACAGGACCTACACATAAATGCGTCTGAAATTATAGATTTTCATAACATCAGCCAGTGTAGGACATTTGCAGATACCAAGTAGCACATCTAAGTATAATATAAACATTAACGGGCCTAAATGTTAACCTTGAGGTACACCCGATGTTGTTAAAAATTCGTCTGAGTAACAACCATTATAAAAAAAGATTGATTGATCTATTTAATTAGATAACTTTACATTAACTTCAACAAACCAGATGGCATGCCCAAATGACTTAACTTTTGGAGTAAAGTGCCATAATTTCGAAATCACTCGAAGAGTTAGAGTAAAGGACATCGCCTTGGCCTTGAGCCTAAGTCGATGTCATTTACTCCAACTCGTGTTTACGATGCCATACTTCAATTCGTGCTAAATTGCGAACACATATTGTTTTACAATAAGTAAAATGCGTGGATATATCACATGCTCAAAAACTTTTGAAAAGTTTGATAAAATAGCAATTGATGTATTTTTTCCTAGCAATAAAGCGTCGCCTTTTCTTTAGACTGGTATAAGTCTTACCAGAGATCAGAAAAAACTATTGAACTTCATTACGTATTAACAGACTAACCTGATCCGTCAAATTCGAGAACTCTTCTTTGGGTTCGGCAACAGGGTTGAATGGTTTTAAAAAGGTTGCTGTGGAAATACTGTTTATTTGACAGACGTTAAATAGTAATAAGATTGTATTTTATTATCGAAGGTTATGTGTTACAATGGTTAATCAACGGATCTCTGCTGTATAATAATTTATTCCAAGTCAGTTCACCGTGCAAACCCAGAGGCGTTTTCGCCGTGAATTTAATTTGCCAGTGCACGCTGCAGTCCCACCAAGAAATGCAATTTTGAGATGGATAAGAGATGTAGACGAAAGGGGCAGTGTAAATTCTAAATTTATCGAAGGTACGTATAGTTCGTACACAAGGCAATATTGAAAGAATCAGAGTAGACGTTGAACGGAGTCGGACACGTTCCACAATTCAGCATTCAATTGCACTGCGAATTTCGAAGCGAAGTATGCGACCAATTTTAAAGCTGGATTTGAAACTTCATTCATACAAGATACAGATAGTCCAGAGGCTGAACCCTGTTGATAAACTTAACCACCTTAATTTCTGCAGGCAATTTCGTGAAATATTGAACAAAAATTGAGGAATTCTTGATAAACTGATACTGAGTGGGTACGTTAATAAGCAGAATTTTCACTACTGGGCGGAACACAACCCAAGGGAAATGCATGAACATCTACTTCATGACCAAAAAGTAACGGTGTGATGTGGAGTGTGCAGCTTTTTTTGTGACCGGGTCATACTTTCTTGAAGAAAACGGACACACCGTTACAATCAATTCACAGATGTTGGAAACATTTGTGACTGTGGAACTTCAAAGAATGGACCAAGATGGAATATTGTTCCAATAGCCAATAGCCACAGCCCATACAGCCAGTTCAGCATACAGCGCGTACAGCCAGTCCATTGCTCTTTTACAGTGTATGTTCCCGAATCGCTTAATTTCCAGGTTTCTTGACATTGCATGGCCCGCAAGATCACCGGACTTGGCGGTCCCGGATTTTTTCTGTGGGGATACTTAAAGTCCAAAGTGTACTCTACGCATCCCCGAACATTTCTGGAACTCAAAGAAAGAATTCGTGAGCAAATAAATTTGATAAACGAAGATTCAGACACGTTAGGGTAAATTTCAGAAACATATGCAGAAATGCATAGAAATCCGAATATATTTTTTGTTTCTTAACAGTGGCCTATTAAAAACCGTTCATTCCCGTTCCCGGACACTGTATGTTTTAAGAAATGTGGTTTTTAGGTCAAAATCCCATGTATTTTCTGATGAAGCTAGCTTTTGCAGCTCACATTTGAGCTGTGACGTCACAGTTGATTAATGCAAAACAGGTATGAGCAGGTAATGAAGAGGATTAGTTGATCATTATCTGTTCACCCCTGTTTTATACCTGGGCAGGACAGCAACCAAAAACTGTACAGGATTTTTATACAGTTCCAGATAAACTTTCACTCACTAAAACTCGAAAAATTCAATCTCCTCAGGTTTTCTTGTAAAGCTCGTGTTCGTAGTTTCAGGGGTCCTATTCTTGATTCTAAAAATCCTATGCAAATGTAATTTCTTACTTTCATTCAATATGTGTTAGAGTGAGATGGATGAAAGATGAGCTTACAAGTTTATTTCTTACACTCCTATGTCGACTATTTTCCCGAAAACTTGGGAACCTCCAGTCAGATTTCACCAGGAAGTCCGTGATATTGAGAGACGATACCAAGGGTTGGGTTTTTTGTGCAAACACCTTATATTTTCCAAAAAAATGGTACGTGATGAAGGGAAGTGGAGATAATTTTTGGATTCAGCAGACTAGAAAACCTAGTTTTTACAAAGAATCCCACCCCAATGCAGCTGAAAATAATTTTTTTTTGCACGCCTGTTTAACGGATATAAAACGTTATCGGATTAAATATCTTAATTCGCTAAGTAATCGCGTTTTATAGTTGTTGTATAATTAATTAACTATACAACGGGATAACAGCTTCATTATCCATTCCGAAGTCTTTTATATCTGTTCAAGCCTGTCTAATATCTGCTCATTACCTGTTCGAAACATGTATAAAACAGGTATGAACAGATAATCTCTTCATTATCTCTTCATTACTAGTTCCTACTTGTCTTGCGTTATTCAATTGTGACGTCACAGCTAAAGTAACCTTGAATTGCAAAAATACAAAACGAAATAGGAAAATATATGGAATTTTGGCCTAGAAACCCAATTGCTTGTCTACTGTAGACAATATATTGATCAGCTCATCTTCGGTTACCGATAACAGCGAGAACAATAACTAGCTGGTAAATTCATTAGTAAGAGAGAGAAAACCGCTCTGTATTTTCATATTCGAGAAAGAGTTTGCAAAATCGTCAAGAATAATTTGCAGATCCTCAAACTTCTCGTTTTTGTAAGCCGAGGAAATCGCAAGCTTGTAATCAATCCTCAATCTCTTAAATTCATTGTACTAAAATATTGTTTCCTAATATTTTCATTTAAAATATAAATGAGAATATTAGCCACGCTTTTCATTCCAGTAGACGAGACAGATTTGAATAAGTCCGTGGTCTTCATTGTATGGTAATATTAAATCAGAATGAACTAATTGGAGTGGAAACATTAAAATATTAAATTGTATGAATATTTTTGCATATCCGTGTAATATGCCCACCTAATTTTTAATATACGAAAAAGTTATTCATTAATTAGGATTGCTTAATTCTTTTTTTCAATATTAAACAAGTTATGACTACCTCATATTGTGTCTTGCTGTCCATAATTATTTCACGCAATATAACTGCGATTTTTCAAATAGTATATCCTATTGCTTGCATATTCCCGAAGTAATGTGAATATAAATATTGTTTTCTATATTAAGGAAATGTTAATATTTTTTGTCTGTAGTCTGTTTCTGCTTCTTTAATGTAACTTAAGGCTTCTCGATGTATTCAGAATCACAGTCCTTAATAGCTTAGTGACGGTGCGATGGTCCGGCAAACCATGGACGAATTAAGAGCGAATTTTTTCAATTAAAAATTTCGAATAATTAGCGTCGTAAAATGCAGAAAGCAATATTGATATAGTATATCCTATCATTAAAGTTCCTAGCCCAGTTTGTAAATCATAAAACGATGAGAAGTTCATTTATGTTGTAATATAAAAAATGTCTATTTGAATTAATACAACGTTTCTCCAGTAATGTTTAGAAGAATTATTTGCAATTTAAAGATTTAAAGAAGTGCTGTTAATGGTTAGTTTTTTAAATAAAATAATGTCATAATATAGCTTCAATTTATTGCCAAATGATGTCGAGGAAGCATTTTCTTTTCCTCTTTTTATTTATTTTCTCAAATAATATTTATTGTCCAACAGTCAACACCTATTACAGGGCAATAATAAATAATTTGTAATGTATATAACTCACTTAATTATAAATTTGAACTTAGATAACAAATAAAATAAAATAAAAATAAAAAATATATTTAATTAGATATACATACAACATAGTCTTTTGTTGAATTATGAAAGATGTCTGTGAAATAATTATCCACTATTCTACACATATTGTATAAGGGTGCATTTATTAACAAATTGGTTCTTGATGTCGGTAATACGAATGTTGAGGTATATATAGATAGGCGGCCAGGAACATGGAAGTTCAGTTTAAACAGTAGGTCGTTGCAGTCAACAATCCCATTTAGTAGCTTCCACACAAATATTGACTGATATTTTTGTCTCCGTTCATGAAGGGATTGGAAACCATGATGTTTTAATAATAAATTATAATCGACACCCCTAACATGACATATGGCTAAACCAGAAGAATTAGCAAATATTTTAATAAAAAATTGAATTTTTGTTGGAAAAAGCGATCGGTAAATTATACATGAAATCAAACTTTTCACAACACTTGGTAAATATCAAGCGGTAATTATTTGACTACTTGGAATGAATCGTTTAAAAGTAATGTCTTTTGAATCTTAGCGCTATTCTTTTGGTGAATATTATTCATCACTTTGGCGTTTTGTCTCAGGGATAACGTCAGTTCATGGAATGGATTTTTTTTGCGTATATTCCCTTGGTCGTCTTACGAATTCTGCATTAATTGTCTGACCTGGAAGTACGAGTGGATAATCCCATTATTATCCATAAAGGCACTTGAAGGAATGTTGCTTTTGACTTGATTTGGCCGAGGTGAAAATAGAGAATTCTATTGTTTCATTTACGAATGTTTCCTTTAACATTTTTTTGTGATTCGGTGGCAGTCTTACCGAGTTTAAATCAGAACTTGATACATATACTTTATTCACACAACAATCAACAATTTTTCACCAACATAGAAACTTTCCACTTAAAATTAAGCCGCTTGGTATACTGACACTAAGAGGCGTTGACAGTAACTGCATCCGTGTAGGCATTTGATTGACGAAATTTCAATCAAACGCCTTTTTTGGCAAACTTTTGGTTACAACCTCAGGCTCAGATCAGGCTGTAATAAATAATATTCTACTGAAAATACAAAAAAAAAAATGACGAATAGGTCGTGGTTGGGGTGGCCAAAACTCGCTTTTTTGGAAGAGCACATGTTCTAAATACGTATATCGACGACTAAGTTGCCATCCTCAGTAGGCCAAAATAACAGTGTTGAACATGAGACAGTAAAGAAATAGCGAAAAACATTGTGATGACGCACATGTCCTCGTGGGCGTAGAAGGTGTTTGTCTCCTTGAATCTATTCTAAGAAGTTTTAAAAGCATGTATATGAAACTGGACCATAATCTGCGTTGTTTTTTGCCTGTAATGATAGAAATACTTTCATAGATGTTCAATTCCCTTGGATTGTTTATATTTTTAATTAGATTTAAAATCTGCCGTTATATTATGTTTGTTTTCTAACGTATGATACACTCGATTTTTCCAATCAACTGAATTCAATATGCAATATATGTTCTCTATAACGGATTACAATTGAGCGTTTTGTTTAACCAATATATTTCAATTTCCAATTGCGGCAATTAATTTCATGTATACCGGATTTTTTATTTACTTCTGTTTTATCTTCCGCGTTTCTCATAAAAGATTTTATTGGTTACCGTAAAGAGAAAAATTTTGGAGACACCGTTTCGTAACAACTCTGGATTTAGATTTTATGTAATTTGACGATATTGTTCAAAATTAATTAAAGATATAAACAATCCACGGGAATTAGACATCTATCAAATTATTTATATCATTAAAACCAAAAATTAGACGACGATCCAATTTCATATACCTGTTTGTATCATATCTTCGAATAGATACAAGGGGGTAAGAGGTAGGAGAAGATGAGTTACTTTTTCAAGAAGAATAAGTGATCTAAATTTAAGTTTCGTAAAATACAGTGCACATATACACTGTATTTTAGGAAACTTAAGATTAGATCACTTATTCTTCATCAAAAATGTTAAGCGTTTCGCAATTTTGAGCCAGTTTACTGTGCCCCATGGTCAACACTGTTATTTGTTCCTACTGAGGATGACAGCTTAGTTGTAGAACTACAATTATTAATGCAGTAAGGAGTTTTATATCTTTTTAAGTTTTTACTTAGAGACGGTCTCCAAAGAAAATCTTGTAATAACTCAGTAGGACATTCGTTACTTCATGTATTCAATTGTGTAACGAATATGTTCCCTTTAATTTGCGTCTTCGTTGATTATAAGCATCTCTGCGAAAATGCGTAACATTAAGTAACTAGGTTAATAGGTTATGTGTAATACTAGGTAACTAGATCTACTTATTTACACAACAAAGCTCGTTCACGATGTATATAGATCAAAAGGTGTTAGAGACCGACACACTGGGTCAAACACGTTATTGTTAATCTCTCTCTATGTAACTTATTGTTGTTGTTATTAAATATCATTATTATATTATTCTCAGTGTATCATTTCGAATAAACACACCTCGGAGATGTAGACGTAGTGAGGACGAGGGAACATCACAGACTTTTCACGATAACTTTTATGACTTTTTAATACCACAAAGAAGTCCTTTTCACAAACTTTTGTATTTCGTATTATAAATAGCAATGCTATTTATGTAAATACATTTTCCTTGCGGCCAGAACAAAAGGATCTGATCTGAACATCACCCACATTTTATTCAAATTCTAGTTATTTTTCAAGATAGACACGTGTCTTAGAGTTACGTGCGAAGCAACCGAAATGTTGTTTTATATGGAATTTCTTTGCAATTAACCGTACCTCCGTACATCGTTACGTCTTTACATTCTTCCTATTTATCGTTTGAATGTGAAAGAGTGAACAAAGTTGTAAATGCCAGTTAGTATGGGGGAGCAGAAGAAAATGCACGGAAAATCCTGCCCATTCAGAACTGTTCGTCTTCGGTCCAAGTACTCCGCTTTACATAATGGACCGAAACGGTATCTCGTCTTCTCTGTTGAAAGGAAGCATTGTCTCTCGCGTCGTGTGCTATTATTATTAAATATGCAGTAGAACACGCTCACAGAGACAGGATTACACTATAGGATTCTGACGATATTATGGTTTGTTTGTATCTTGCTTGAAGTTGAAACGATTACGTTTATTCCACGCTATTGAGCGTGTGACCTAAAGGCTTTAACGGAGCTTTGCGTAAAGAGTAATTAACATTTAACGACATAGCAATTGCATATGTGAAGATTGCGTAAAAATATATAAGATAGGGTATCTTGTATATGGGTAATATTTATAATACATTTTATTTTCTTGTAATAGTTGCCTATTGTTGACATTTAATCAATAATTTAAAACCATTGGAACCCTTCAATAAGCGAATTCATCTCGTAAAACCGGATAAATTTAAACACTTTTGAGTAATAATCTATTTTATTTCTTCTTGTATTAAACTTTGTGGGGTGTGGAGAAGTAGGACCATATATAAAAATTTTCTTTAGCGAATTGGTCTTGAAGTTGTATGATACAAGCAGCAATGATATTTGAATTCATGCAGAATATGTACTTGCTGTAGTAGGCTTGGGACATTAATTGGCTTGAAATAAGGAAAATAAAGCACTAAAAATCAACGTTTTCTGGAAACAATACTACAATACTATACAATAGGGTAAGAACAAGCATTTCTTGTTTTACAAATGTAATGCGATAGAACTGCATGTCATATTGTTATATACAAGTGTCCCGTATCGTTATGTTCAAATTCTAGGAGTGTAAAGTAGACTTCATTTCAAGTAACAAAAACGCAAAACTTGTATATCCATTTATATTTGTTTCAAAGTTACACATCTATGAATGTGATTGTCAGATCATGAAAAAAAATGTAATTAATAATATTTTCCAAATGTCCACCTCCTTGTTGAATGCAGGTTTGTGCCCGTAAGCCAAGAGAAGAAGTACTTATCCGAATTTCATACTTGTTTTGTCGGATTTGCTCGACAGACAGGTGATTACGATCCAACAACATTGCCGAAACATGTAGAGTTACTTTAAATATATATATACTTTGAAGTAATAAACCAGACCTTTAATCGCCGACTTATTAAGTTTACTTTATATATATATATATATATATATATATATAACAATTGATAAATTATTGGAGTTATTAATAGTTATTCTTATTGGTGTGATATATATATATATATATATCACACGGTTACCTATATAAACAACACCACATCGATTGGTAGTTGTAGTAGACAAAATCTCCAGAACGGATGCAGCATCGATGATAGATAATATTATTTGTGTGACAGGGCTATCGTGTAACACGTTAACTAGAGAATGAAATATTCGTTCGCGCCGTCTATATATAGGGTTAATTTGAGAACTTCTCACCGTTTGTCGACGTTTAGAAATGTGTTTATATCGAACCGCTTGGAAATATACTAGCGTTTACGAGATTTATAAGCCAAAAGAGTACTTAGTTTGAACTTTGTTGAAGTATGTTTCCTTCGAAATGAGATATTGATGAAATGAAACTTTTATTTATTACTTTATCGAAGTAGTTGTGTTGAGAAACTTGAACTGATTGCATGTGCTGATACTATTGTCGTAAATTTTGATTTTAGACGTGACGTATTGAGTCATAACAAAAGCTTTGATATAATTTTATATGAAGTAAATCATAATTAAATAATAAAAAATAGTTTTATTTAATTGTAGGTTTTTCTCCACTTTTCTCCACCGATCTTAATTCTGCACAGAATATAATAGTATTAGAGAGATGGATGGAGGATGAATGAATCAGAAGATCCTAATTTTCTAGTTTAATTCTTTTAACTTTCAGTGGGTCTACATTTATGTGTGGTTTCGTATTATCGTTTTGGAATACGACTCTTTTAAAATTTGTCAAACTTGTTTTTTGAATCATTTGATTTAGTTTATCAAATTTAATTACCCCAGCCCCACTTACGTGGAGGAAGAGAGAGGAACTAATTCTAGCACTAATATATTTCCTCCATTGAATTACTTAATTTTAAATCTAGACATTTTTTCGTGAACTACTTATTTTTCGAGATATTTTAAAGTTTCAAGTTAAAAAATACACCCGGTATATAAAAATATATTTTGGATAAAAATCATTGAAGGAAGTTTCGGAAAAGCCTGGTCAAATAATTTTTTTTAGTTATCTTCACAATGAGCTTGAATAAATATAAAAGAAGTACCCATATGCAAATAAATGATCTAAATTGTTGCATACCAAATGTCACGTTTTAACATTTTGAGGTTACTGCTATCGATAGCGGTTGTTTACCGGGGTGAAATTAATTTCACCCTCATTGTCGCGCACGATTTGTATGTATTTAGTTCATTGAACTTATTCGTATAGTTTTTATTCAATAAAGTGGTTTAAATCGTTATCTGTTTCGATATTTTCTATTAATTACATTTCCTATTTTGTAAATACAATTAAATCTGTTTATCGGTGAGGTTTTTTCGCATTCTCAATTTATTTCTCTTCGGAAATACATTACAGCTACGCAAGAACTCAGACGACATTTAGAAAGTAACTCTAATACACGCTATTTGACGACTTCGTCTTTTAACAATATAAAAAAGGATTGTTATAGTATGTCTTCGGCGTTCTGCAGAAGTCATAAAATGCACGGTGGTGTGCTGATATTGATACGAAAAGGTTTGAGCTTTCCTAGAATTGACATACAGGACAAATATTCGGTTGAATTGGATATTGAACTTGCGAGTGTTTATTTGATAAATGTAAATATCGTCGTTGTCTGTATCTACAGGTCCCCTACAGGTGATTTGGACTGCGCCCTCAAAAATCTAAATGGTGCTTTGCAGGAAATAAATGAATGCCTGCCTGATGCAAATTTAATAGTAGCAGGCGACTTCAATGTGGATTTCAGTATTATGACGAAGGATGCGATTCGTATAAGAAATTTATTTGTAACTTATGGGCTATATAAAATATTTAGTGAGCCTTCCAGGGTATCAAAAAACTCTAAGGGATGCATAGAGAATATTTTTATATCCGAGGGCATAAACAAAACATTTTTTGAGACCTTTAATCCTTATCTGTCTGACCATTTTTGTCAGAGAATATCCTTAGTAATTAAGGACGAAGTTGAAACACTAAAGCTGACTAAGGTAAACACCAGACAAATGAATGAGATTAATTCTTGCACGTTTGTGAACAAGCTTTTAAATGTAAATTGGAGTGCACTGTATACTATTGACAACATACAGGGACGTTTCAAATGCTTTTTTGCTCTCTACTGGGATATTTTTGATGAATCATTTCCTGAGGTAGTAAAAAATATTAGTAGCAACTACAACGATATGTCGTGGTATACTGAGGAAATTAAAGAAATGAGAAATGTTCTTGATAGCGTTGAAGTAATAAGTAGAGCTACAGGCGAGAGGGAGGCTAGTGAATTATATAGGCACTTAAAAAATCAATACAAAGAACAGATAATCCTGAGCAAGAAAAGGATGAACTCAAATTACATTCAAAGATCTAAAAATAGGTCTAGAGCAGTGTGGAATATAATAAATAGAGAAGTGGGAAATAATAAGCGTGATGGAAATGTTTTGTCAAATATTACATCTGATTAAAGATTCCAGAGCCCAAATGGACTCGTACTTATCTAAACATGGATATCAAGAGCACTAGTGGTGCTTATGGGCGCCTCGGTAGATTACAGGAAGAACTGTCAGGATTGAATCCTGTACAAATCGAAAGACTCTTTGATGAAGGAGTCATTCAACATATTGTAAGTCAGACCAATGTTTATGCAAGAGGCGCTAATTACCATGGTTTCCATGTTACTGGTGAGGAAATAAAGATTTTCACTGGATTTCTTCTTTTCAATGGTTATCATAGATTACCTCGTAAAGATGAATGCCATCAGTCGAAATAGATTCACCGAAATCAAAAAGTATATACATTTGGCTGACAATACAACACTCGATAAAATGTATAAAATTAGAGCGTTCATTTGCTCGTTTGCTCAATAAAAAATTCCAACAATAGGGCATTTTCCACGAACGCTTGTGATTGATGAGGCGATGGTTAAATACTTCGGACATCACTCAGCGATGCAATTTATCCGAGGTAAGCGAGTACGCTTCGGATATAAAGATTGGATGATGTGTAAGTTCAACTGGTTACTACGAGTAATATGGTTTCGACACTTACTGAGGTGCTTGTGCTGCACAAGATATGCAAACACAAAAACATCTCGTCTTTCAGTAGGATCGCAAGTAGTGTTAGAGCTTTTGAAAGTTGTTGTCGTTCCAACCAATTACATCATATTTTTTGGCAATTATTTCTCAAGTTATGAACTTTTGAATACCCTTAAAAAGTAAGATATACGAGGGACAGGTATTGTTCGTGATAATCGTACAAAAACGTATCCCCTTGTAACTCCCAAAGATTTTGCTAAGAAAGATCGCGGCTATTATGATTATCAGTACGATAAAGAAAATTCTCTCTTAATTGTAAGATGGAGCGATAATGGAGCGGTAACCATGACAACGAACTATGATTTGTTAGAACCAATGGGACAAGTCAAGCGATGGTCTGCAAAGAAGAAGGAACATGTATCTGTAAACCGACACGTTGCACAGAAAAAAAATTAATTGTTAAAAGTAAAATATTTCACACTCAAAATAGTTGAATTAAGGAATTTAAATTTAAGGCCTTTATTATATAACAAACGTGATATCCTGTTAAGTTCCAATGTACCTGTTTGAGTGACACAACCTCTTTTGATAAAATCATATAATGCATCAATGGGTGGATCTACTAGACCAATTAGTCAAGAACTATAGGATTAGCATTCATCGCAAGAAATGGTGGGTGCTATTTACTCATAAATGTGGTTGTTGTAAATGCCTGGAGACTTTATAAGATGACTGATCAAGATGATAAAATGGATTTGTTACTATTTCAACGAAATATAACCTGGCATTACCTTCGGTCCTACGGCAAGGCTACTTAAAGAAGATATCAAATAGACCATCAGGTTCACTCCCAAGAAGTATTCTAGAAGATCCTGTAGGTCACTACCCTCAAAAAATTCCATACCCCCTTTAGATGTCGTCAGTGCCAGAGAGTGAGGTGGCGATGCGAAAAATGTAAAGTGACACTTTGCACAGAAAAAAATTAATTGTTAAAATTAAAATATTTCACACTCAAAATAAGTTGAACTGAGGAAATTAAATTTAAGGCCTTTATTAGATATCATGTTAAGTTCCCAATGTACCTGTTTGAGTACACCCATTTTTTGGGGGAATAAAAAAAAATGCGTTTGAAATTGAGCTATTATTAGAATTGTGAATGTATCTTAAGTACCTTTTCCCATATTCTATGTTTTCAATTTTGCTAGAAAATCGGTGGGCATTAATGGATTAATATTTTAGGAAGTATTGTCATAAGTTGCTTACTTGCGTATAAGGCCTGCTATAAATACTTAATATTATAATACCTCCTTATCTTCTTGGTATATGGAACGATTCGATTGCACTATTTGGGTGATGAATTTGATCTATTTTGGTTTTTACTTACTTTTAATTTATTTCGATTATTATTATTATCATCTTCTTACCAAAGTTAGTGAAGTTGTTTGACAACGTTAAAATATAAAATTTCTCTATACAATTGTAGTATTATAAAAGTTCAAGATAAGTGAACGGCTAAATACCGTTCCTTAAAAACACGATTAATAATGCTATCGTCCTGGGGGGAACGTATGCATACATTACACAATGCATAATGCAAACCGTTCCCGTTTGAATTAATGCATTCCAAATTGTTGAGAGCGCACATCAATCATTGAACTATTGATTTTTTTATCCGACTGAAATGCAATAATTTATTTGTCTATTAGGCGCGCAAGGGGTATTTTACAAAATGAGAGAACTTGATAAATGTCCCTAATCTTTTGTTGTGTTTGTCAGACCCTCTTTTTTCAAATTAGGTGATTTCCAAGAAGATAACTCGATGTAAATCAGACGAAATTAGATTTTCAGAATTGGTTATTTGCCGAGATGAACACATCGCTTCAATTTAAACTAGGTGTTCATCTCTTCTTTGCTCATTTTAAATGTTCGCAATCTTAAATAATACATCTTGTAAAAAGCGGAGACTGTGGCTAAGTAAAAGCTTTAAGGAAAGGAAAAAGACCCTTGCTGAATTAACATTCATGTCTTAAATATGTATTTGGACAACTATACGTGGACGTCTTCTAAAGTGTTAACTGAAGATAACAACTTAGTTTTCGAAACGTATTTAGAATACGAAATTTTACTCAAAAGTTTTCACACATCTCGAACTTAAGATTTGCAAAGATTTAAGTTTGTCTTTGATAATTATGCAGGTGTTAAAAATAATTAATAAGTTATAGCTTAAAGTTTCTTACATTCGATGTAAAAGTGTTAAACTATCTTTAGTGACTTTGTAAATCGGTAGTCAAGATTCCAGCGCCACCTAAAGCGTATATAGTATGTGTAAAGTGTTCCAATGCTTTGTTATTATATCTCCTCGCCGTAAAAGGTAAGGAATATGTATTTTATTTTCACTGCCTCAACATTTAGGGGCAACTGAAGAGGACCGATCCCGAAAAAATCGACCTTCCACACACCGGTTCTGAGATTCGAATTCTCGACCAAGGGACACTCTCCTGTTGTCCAATGCTCTTACTACTTGTGCCGTTCAGCCGGTTTTAATTACATTTAACCCAATACAACTACAATAAAATGTACATAAAAGGAAGCTAAAGCCTTTCTTTTCGGTTAGAACCATTTGAAAAAGATATAAAACCTCTTACCACAATTAACACTCTTATCCTAAATATGTTTCGACAACTTAGTTGTCATCCTCAGTAGGCAAAATTAATATTCACAGTGTTAAACATGGGGTACAGGAAAGCTACTACGATGAACAACAAAACATTTTACAGGGCGTCCACGTATACATTAAGTTTGAAGGAACTAAAATTAAGTGACCTAATTCCTCTTCAGAAATGACGCACATGTGTTTTTTTCGCACACCCTCTTCTACTATCTCCTTCTATCTTATCTGTCGCTGTTTATAAAAAAAAGTGCATAAAATGCAGACACTCTATACTTGTATTAATGTTTATAGTTATATCTATTAATGAATAAAGCTTTCTGATTTTCCTGATTAATTTTTATATACAGAGTGTCCTTGGAATAAAAGGACAAGGTATGAAAAATAGAAAGATGTAATTATATACAATATAAATACAAAATATTTTCCCAAAATTCCCTCTCATAAGCGAGAAAAAAAATTTGCAAAGATATTTTAAAAAATTTTGTCGCGCCACTGTGCAATTATAAAAAGTATCAGATACGATGTCTTAAAGTTGATCGACAATAACAAAAGGAATAGTTTTATTATTAGCCATCTCGCCCAGCTGTTAGTTATGGAAAGATACGCTATAGCGTATTTGTGTGTGAGGTATTTATTACTTACACACATTCTGAATATTTTGAATACATTGGCGGCACGTAATATATGTTTCAAGGTATTTTTAATTTCGGGGTTCGCGTCGTAATTGAGTTACAATATTTTGGATTTATATACTATATACATAATTGCATCTTTTCATTTATCATATGTTGTGTTTTTATTTCAAGAACAACCTTTATATGTACATTTGTATACAGGGTATTCCACGAGAGCCGTTCGTTAGAAGTTTTCGTGGTTAGAAAAAACTTAGAATTCTGAAATTTTGGGTTCCAGGGTTATTCAAGATTCTATTTCATTTTAAAATATTTTCAAGATCATACTACTTCCGGTTATACCGGAAGTCGCCATTAACTTCCTTATTTTAAATGGAATACCCGGTATATTATTTCATTTTTGGATTCCTGAGAAAATTTCATAGTGGTTTTTCATAGGTTTCCCTATACTTATTTTCATTTTTTTCTTAGATATCTTGACTTTTTTGAAAATTTTGACAGATGTAGCCCTGCTTTGAGCATTGCGCCCTTTAACCAATTTCGATTGGTGGAAAGCGCTTCTGGGGTAGACGGAAGCACAGGAATGATACTTGCGAATGCCATATTGACAACTGATTTATCGCATACAGGCTATCCAAAATTTAATGACCAATTACATCATTTTAAAAGTTGAATAAGTTCGTTTTTTAAAATAGGACACCCTATATTTTATTGGATGGTCGGATGCAGAATTTGATTCTGCATCGATTTGCTATAACATTCCCTATACCTATTTCCAGTGGTTTTCTTGTTAATCCATATTTTTTATTTTAATGTGTTTTTTTGGCAGAAACCGAAACATCGCTTGCCTTTCGTAGCCAAATAAACATCAATGAAACGGTAAAAAAATTACTTTAATTAGAACATGACATTAGTACATAACATTTAGAACGAAATATAAAATAAAAACAAAAAATTGGAACATAATGACAAAAAATAATAAGAGAATGTAAAACTACAATAATTGTTCTATATGACCTCCATTTTGGTTCAAACACTGAATAACTCTGTCATATACTCCTCGCGAAACAGATCTCCGAAGTTCGTCTGGACTTATATTAGTAAACGCATGGTGAACATGGTTCAATAATTCCTCTCTAGTTTGTACCGGCCTAGAGTACACTAGTTCTTTTATACGACCCCAGAGGTAAAAATCCAAGGGGGTCAAATCGGGTGATCTGGGTGGCCAGTTCCAAGGTCCCCGCGAGCCAATCCACCGATCCTCGAACATCATTGACAATTGCCGGTGTACAGCTATAGTTGAATGTGCTGGAGCACCATCAAGCTGATACCAACTGTTTGCTCTATCATGTGGAGGTAGGGCATTTATAAAATCACTAACAAACCCTCTCAGTATCTCCAGATATCTAGCCGCATTTAAATTTTCATTGTACACTTGATAAGCCACTCTGTTGTCCATAATTAAACAAAAAACATTGAAACTAAAGCGGTCTTGGTGATTATGTTCCCTAATAACATGTGGATTATCTTGTGCCCAGTAGTGAGTATTTCGGCGATTTGTAATTCCTTGCCTGCTGAATTTCGATTCATCAGTCCACATAATCTGAAGAGGAAATCTCGAATCTTCGGTCATTTTCAAAATCATAAATTCGCAAAATTTGACACGTCTTGCCTCATCACCAAGACGTATTCCTTGAACAGTTATCTCACAAAAAGGATGCATTCCATGTTTTTTTAATATTCTGTGGATTGATGTTTTTGAAATACCCAAATCCAGCGCTGCTGTCGAAAGTGAACTCCGCGGATAAGCTTGAAAAAACGCCAACACATTCACCGCGTTATCTTCATTATCAGTTACGGGCTTTAGGATATTTTGAGTTGCCCTTACGTTTCCAGTTGCTATAAAGCGAGTTTCGATTCTTGCGAATTTTCCGGGAGTCATTGTTGGTAGGTCCGGATATCGTTCATTAAATAGTCTGCATGTTCGTCGAACAATTCGTCCACATTCACCGTGCGTGTAAAACAAATTTAATAAATCATTATTGGAATATTCTTCAACATTCTCCATTATAAACTGTACTTAAGCAAGTTAACAAAATTAGAAAGTTAGAACTGTAAGTAGATACCTAACATATCTGTACGATGATACTGCTTTGACATTAAATCAACATTGTTTCAATTCCTGTCAAAATCAAGGCTTACTAGGTAGAACTTTTGGAGTTTGATCACCTTTTGATAAAAATATGGATTAACAAGAAAACCACTGGAAATAGGTATAGGGAATGTTATAGCAAATCGATGCAGAATCAAATTCTGCATCCGACCATCCAATAAAATACAGGGTGTCCCTGTTGAAAAAACGAAATTTTCAAGTTTTAAAATGATGTAATTGGTCATTAAATTTTGGATAACCTGTATGCGATAAATCAGTTGTCAATATGGAATTCGAAAGTATCATTCCTGTGCTTCCGTCTAGCCCAGAAGCGCTTTCCACCAATCGAAATTGGTTAAAGGGCGCAATGCTCAAAACAGGGCTACATCTGTCAAAATTTTCAAAAAAATCAAGATATCTAAGAAAAAATTGAAAATAAGTATAGGGAAACCTATGAAAACTCACTATGAAATTCTCTCAGGAATCCAAAAATGAAATAATATACCGGGTGTTCCATTTAAAATAAGGAAGTTAATGGCGACTTCCGATATAACCGGAAGTAGTATGATCTTGAAAATATTTTAAAATGAAAGAGAATCTTGAATAACCCTGGAACCCAAAATTTCAGAATTCTAAGTTTTTTCTAACCACGAAAACTTCTAACGAACGGCTTTCGTGGAATAGCCTGTATATGTATATATATATATATAATGAACGGCTAAGAAATTATCTAAATACTATATATATATATATATATATATATATATGTATATATATATATATATATTTAGTGTTTATAAGAATTAAAATTTATTTCTTATTTATTTTATTGGCCGTATGCATAATATTAAAATAAGAAGCTTTTTTTTTTGGTTTAGCGACCTTTATTGAAATTCAATTTATTTATCTAACGACATTTCGACTTTTTTGTGTATAATTAAGTCTTTTTCAAGTATAAATTTAGAACTAAAAAAACCAAAAAATTACAAACGAAAGGCAAGAATTATATTTACATTATGTGAATGAATTAAACTTAAGATAATGATTAGAGTAGAGAGAGTTAAACTTTAAATTTAAAATTTAAAAATTTAAAAATCTTTAAAGGATACAAAACTCACCAATTTACTTTGTGTTAAAACATATGCCCAGTGCAATTGCATGGTTGGAAACATGTCGACATTCATATAATGTAAATATAATTCTTGCCTTTCGTTTGTAATTTTCTTGTTTTTTTTAGTTCTAAATTTATACTTGAAAAAGACTTAATTATACACAAAAAAGTCGAAACGTCGTTAGATAAATAAATTGAATTTCAATAAAGGTCGCTAAACCAAAAAAAAGCTTATTATTTTAATATTTACATATATATATATATATATATATATATATATATATAGGGTAAACTTAATAAGTCGGCGATTAAAGGTCTGTCATTACTTCAAAGTATATATATTTAAAATAACTCTACATGTTTCGGCAATGATGCCTTTGTCAAGAGAATACAAAATATAGAATATTTATATTTTGTATTCTCTTGACAAAGACATCATTGCCGAAACATGTAGAGTTATTTTAAATATATATACTTTGAAGTAATGACAGACCTTTAATCGCCGACTTATTAAGTTTACCTTATCATACCAAGGTCACGAAGATATTATATATATATATATATATATATAGTTTAAAACAAATTATCGACCGTATTATATTAGTTAAAATAAATTCAAACCGGGCAAGCGGTCTGTCAATTAAAACTCATTTATTAATTATCTCTATATTTCGCAACGAGTTTGTTGCTACTTCGGGAGATAAAAATGTAGAGTTCAAAAAATAATATACGAAATTTTTCAATTAAATTTCGTATGACTTGCGTTGTAATTTGTAGACAGCAATATTTACATTTACTTCACAATTACATACTCATTTGATAATACATATTTATAAATATTTCATATAATAACCGAAAAACTCCAAGAATTTATCAATTGATATATTAAATGAACTGCTAAGAAATTATCTAAATATGAAAAATGTGTGAAAAGTCACATATATCGCGAAACGTGTATATTTCCGAATCATGATGATGTTCATGCGTATGAGAATTATGACTATGCTAATTCTAATATTCTAATTAGAATTATAATATTTTAATATCATCTTATATGCAATTTTCTATAGCGACAATTGCATGTAAGATGATATTTTAATAGTTATAGTTCTCATACGTATGAAGTTCATCATTTACCGGATGTCCTTGAACTAAAAAGATAACCCACGAAAAATGCAAAGACGTAATTATATAGAACGTAAATCCAAAATATTTTCCCAAAATTACCTCTCGTACGCGATAAAAAATTTTAAAAAATATTAAAAGAATTTTTGTCAGGCCACTGTGCTATCGACTATATTATAAAAGACGACATCTCAAAGTTGACCCACAATAACAAAAGGAATAGTTTTGTTATTGTCCATCTCATCCAGTTATATATGTAAATATACACTGTAGCGAGGTATTTATTATTTATACACATTCTGAATATTTCGAATTCATAAGCGTCACATAATGCAATTTTCAGGGTGTTTTAATTTCTGGCTTTGCATCGTAATTGACCCAAAATATTTTAAATTTATTCTATATAATAAAATCTTTCCATTTATCATATGTTGCCTCTATATATATATTTGAATTACTGAAAAGGAATCACTAAGGAGAAGAAATATAATATACTCGTAAAGGATTGTGTATTGAAATAGTTCTTGAAATAGGGAATATACGCAAAAGGATTGCCTTGGCAAGGAAAATTAATTAATAAAACAAGTTGAGCGAATTGGTCAGGTTTTTACAGTTATTAAGATTTAGATATTAATTAGAATTAAGTAAATTCTAAGTTTATTTAAAATTGTATTTAAGAAAAGTTTATATATGCTTTATGTAATAATAAATTTTAATAAATAATAAATCGTTTTAATGAATATTGATTTGATTCAAACTGAACGTTATTATATAATTAAAAAAAGTATTAATTTGTCAGGAAATTAAATTTTTATTTTTAAAAGTAATTTATAAACCCTGAGATTTATACTACATTTAAAATACATTTAATCACATTGTTTTGGCATTGGAACGTGAAATAAATCAATAATATAATTTGTTATAATTAGTGTTCGTGTTAATTTTGCCTACCAACAAGTACGAGCATGCAACTGCGTGCACCTTGATTTCATATTATTATATCTATTTCAAACGTCCTAAATAATACATAATTGTGAATGTATGTATATCGATTTTCATTCTATATGTAAAAAAGAACAAAAAGCAAGTCACTAACAGAAACGTGAACTAAAAAAATAAATCAAACTTATTCAAGCAATGTTGATAATGAAAAACCCTTTCTTATCGCCGGCTAATTAGCGTTGTAAATATATAATATAGGTTAATTATGTTAACAATGCACACCGCAAAATACATACATACTTTATCGTGTATATTTTAATTTTTATCAAAACTTTTATACGCAGTAGCAACTGCTCTATTTATTTTGCAATTGCTGATATGATATTCAAAGCATCCGTATATGAACGCGAAAATACTTCAAGTACATACTTATGTACAAGCCGCCATACGACATTTTTACACTGTTTTAAATAATATACATATTATTTCACTTTAAATAAATTTATTAGTAAGTTAAATTTGTAGTTTTATTTTGACGAAATATGTGCGAGAAAAGCTTTTAGGCGATTTTCTCAAGAAGAAAATGTATTTTTTCTATTTTGCGTTCGTATGACACCCAAAACGTCGAAATGTGCTTCATTTCGATACGCTTTTTTATTTTTTTTATGTTGGCGTTGTTCGAGCACAAATGTAAATATCTTATTACTGTCATTTGATTTTAAGAATTTGAGTACATTTGACAGAATGTTATACGTAAAAAAAATGTTACACAAACAACGTAATATAACAAGATATATTAGTTCCTATGTCACTCATGTATATATTTTGAAAAAAAATAGAAGGTAATGTTTACGAAAGTTAACAAATAATATTTCGCGGATAGTAAGATTTACATTTGAGAATGTTAGGGGAAGGTTGCCACAAATGAACCGATTATTGCTTTTTATTTTTTACTGTTGAAACAAAAAATTTTTTATACAAACAAAAATTATGTGCATCCATTTTAGTGTTTTAGGTATCATATTTTTATTTTTTAATTGCAACATGCACGCTACAAATTTTTTTAAACCTATTTTTTTGAAAGCTTGCTTGTGTTCCATTTGGGGCAACCAGTTGCCACGATTGGACTTCTAGTTTCCTTAATTGGACCACAGCACAATAATGTGAAAATAAACATTAATAAACTCAGATAACATTCTTAAAAATTGTTTATTAAAAAAACCAAAGTACAAAATATTCTTAAGTAATAAAACCACATAGGTAAATCAAAAAGATATTTCTTAAAAGTAAATAAAAATTAGCTTTTACAGCACCACTAAACATGTGGTAAGTTAATGCAAATAGGGCAAAAATAAAATTTTCGCAGAGGGCTTACATTTGTACAAAGTGCATGCACCCATTTATTGCATTTTTGACACTGAATCATGTCAATTTGTTTGTCCTCCTTACATAGTAAACAATACCATGATGATGTGGAGCCAACATCTGCTTCATCATGATCAGGGTATAAACTAGTGGATGGTTTAGAAGATCGACAGTTTTTCAATTTCTTTTTACCAAATATACTTTTTAGCTTTGCCTCCTTCACTTTTTGCTTGCCAGCAAGTTCTTCTTTATAAGGGCTGCTCGTTATTTCGCAAGCTTGTTGGGCACCTTTTCTTTTTCGTTTTTTGGACGTCCTCTCACTGTTGGCTGGATTTGGAATCGAGGAGATTGCTTCCACTGACACACACAGTGAACTGTTCCCAAGTGGAGATTTGAAATTGTCTATAAAAAAGTCGAATAATAAATTGAAAAACTACAATAACAAATTGTTTAACCTTGTGTTCCAGTCTGGATATCGCTTTGGATGTTTACAGTTTCCTCTTGAAGAGTTTCCGCAGCAACAAAGTCTTTTTCACCAAAAACATTTCTGTCCACTGGCCAGATACCAGTGGTCTTGAATCCACTTGCTGCATTTTGATTGATGCAACATTGTACATCGATACGGGAATACTAGGATTGGTTCGCATCCATTTTTGCATTTCCTGAATATAAAAGGTTTCAAGGGGCTTGAAAACTGCTACATCTAGCGGCTGTAATTTATGGGTGGTGTGGGCCGGCAGTTGGAGCATTATAATGCCCGAGTCACGAGCTAATTCCAAAGCTTTCAGGTTTTTGCTGTGTGTTATATGACCGTCCAAACATAAAAGAATTTTTCGCTCTTTACTAGGATGTACTGTGGAAATAAAATGTTCCAACCATTTAACAAATAATGAGGAATCTATGTATCCACTCTCAGATATTTCAACAATGTTGCTTTCTGGAGCTCCATTCTTTAATTCTGATGCCATTCGAAGTCGTTTAAAGATAATCATAGGTGGAACAAACTGACCTGAACTTGGTTGCGATTATTTTTTGGCATCTTTTCTGAACTGTGGAAAATCCACTTTCGTCCATATTAAAAATTCGTGTCTCATCTAATCCGTTCTCATCACAAATTTTTTAAATTAAATCAAAAAATTTCGTTACGCTCTCTCTATTAAAACCTTTCGCACGAGCTAGTGAAGTACTTTCTGGAGTTCTTAAAGCCAAGTCCGGATGCCGCTTCATAAAGCTGTAATACCACTTTTTACCAGCCAAACCTTTTCCCTTGTTAAAAGAATGAGGTATACCATTATTTTCGGCAATATCAAATGCCAATTTGCGGACATCCGTGAGTGTCAACCCAAACATGCATTCTACCAGTTTCAAAATATGAGATTTAATTTAATTTTCAATAGTTGCACAAAATGTAGGAACCCCACCGTAAAATTTAACCCTGTCATCAGCAATTTTATTTTTTGAATCCAAGTGGCGTTTTAATATTGCTTTTGGGACGTTATAAATTCTAGCACACTCGTTTAAACCATATACTTTGTTTTTTAAAGCACTTAATGCTAACTCTAACTCTTCGCCTGTCCATTTTCCATTTTCCTTTTTTTCCTAGCATCCGACATTTTTACTCGAATTTTTTACTAGAAAAACAATAATTGTAACTCAAAGAATCTTATTAGTTGCCTGAAATGGACCAGTTCATTTGAGGAAACCGAGCATGGTCCATTCAAGGAAACTGACTAATAATCGAAATACGAAGGCGTCAACAATATAAACATAACCTGAGGAACTAAGTGGCGGAGTAAATTCATTCTCAATACCCACATTTTCTACGTAAAAATAAAACATGCAGCAAAATTCAAAATCCTTACCTGCCAAAGCTTACAGTAGAGGTGATCAAAATTACATATAAATGCTTTCTTTTAGTTTTTTTCTTTTAAAAACAAACGTCGACCACTCACAGCACAACCGATTCGTTTCAGGCACGTGCTCATATTATCACACGCCATCTATTGCAGCTTCCTAAGACCTATATATCCTGTATACCTGTAAATTGACGGTGGTCCATTCGAGGAACCGGTCCATTCCTAGCAACTTTCCCCTAAGTATCAACGTGACCAACTGCATACTTGATATAAAAATATAACTTTCTGAATCTCTGCATTAAATAATTTCAATTTATTAATGTTAAAAATACAAAATAGAAAAAATAGTATGAAAAAACTCGTTTCATAAGGTCCTTTGTCACACTCATTCTGACCTCGTGCTACAAAATGGTGCCTTATGAAATTTGTGTTTTAATATACTATTTCGTGTAGTTGATAGATAAGTGAAACATAGTTTAATCAAAAACCGTGAACAAAAGTGGGACTTCTCTCGTTAGCAACACTTTTCTTCGCGATTTCAGTTAGCAACACTTTTTTTCATTCATTTTATAGCGTAATTTATATTAGCGTAAATTGTAAATGAACAATTTGTTAAATTATTGAATATTACACCAGAAGATAAGGAAACTAACTACAACGCAGAAACTGACAAATTAGAGTTTATTACTTCGCTTACTGCTACTGTTAATGTTGATGTTTCAGAAGTCGAAAATTGCCCTTCAGTCGAACTACAATTTTTTTTTTTAATTTTTACTTTATTTTCGATGCTATCATCGTCATAGGCTTCTGCAACAGCACTACTACGTCAGTATCTCTGCAAAACTTGGATGTTGCTTCCACTGTCGGCCAGAAAAGTCGCTGATGTTCTTCGAAAATAATGGCCTGCGAAGCTATTTGACTTCGGTAGCTCTAACTACGCAGCAATTTTCTTTGGTAAATTGAAGAAGTAGTTTATACCAATTGGTTGCTTTGTACATTTGTCCTCTCTATAAAATATAAATTAGTCTGCGATGGTTCACATTTTTAGGTCTCAAATTCAAGTACTTTCTGTAAAACGCAATTCCGTTTACTCAATCTTCCGATGTAACTGTAAAGACTCGTTTCTTCCTTGTTTTCGTGTCACGTAATGTTGTGACCAAAATGCGGGCTAATTTTGGAGATAATAATCTCATTCTCATAACCTTCTACATTATCCACTTTTAGTAAACGTAATTCTTCCACCCGACAGGCTCCGTGCAACGCAATTACCAACACTACCTTCATAAGCAGAAAACGAGAGATTTTTCTAAAAACTCCTTCACCAGGGAAACTTCTTCTGGAACAGTCGTTTACTATATGAGCCATAATTTGCTTCAGATTTCTGCAGTCGCACACGTTGGTATCTGCTAGTTTCCATTTATGTAGGGTTTAGTTGCACTTTCTGTGGCCTGTGTAGAACCTATTTAATTAACAATTGCCTACGTCGAAGGATTACGTCCGGCAGAGATTCTGAAGGATTAGAAATTAAATCGCTATTCCTCAATTCAGGGTGAAAGAAATTAAATCTGGCGCAGTCAGTAGGATTCGAACCTACGCTCCTGTAGGCAATTCGATTTCCAAATCCTACTGACTGCGCCAGTTATAATTTCCACTTTCGGGGGATTATAAACAAATTCCTTTTTTGGGGAATGTTTTTATTACACTTTTGAAGTTATTGTAAATTAATCTTCAGTAGCAGATAGTGCTAATTATCTTGTAATACTTCAAAAATGTTGTAATAAAGACATTCTCCCCAAAAATAATATGTTTATAATCTCTCAGAAATTGGAAATTATAACTTGTACATATTATTATATTGTATGTTTTACATTTATATTATAATTCAACTTTGTTGCAATTGTTATTACACAAAATAAATCCGTCTGCTTATCTATGCGGATATATTTTTTTAGCTTAATTTGATATATTGTAATTTATTTATTCATTTTCGCGCTACACAATTTTTGATTATTATGCGTATTTGTGTATTTGACATTGTTCTACAAATGGGATTAAACCTATTGGACAATAAAGGAAAATTATTATTAATATGACCTTATGGTAAAGACTATGATTAAACAAGGATTTACGTAAATTAACCATAAATTCGGTTAATATAATCATCAAATAACATCGTCAATAATTAGGTATACAGAGTACCTAATAAGTAAAATTAGTAAATATGATTCGCTTAGTTTCTCGGTTTCAAATTCCCGCAGCACTACGCAAATATTGAATTTTCCGATTCGTAGACCGGGGCAGAACGAACTTTAGCAATAACTGCACAGAAAGGGACGAAGACCATAAAGTCGCAAAAAAAAATAAACGTATAATCCGTCTGATATAAGTGGCTCGGTTCGTGAAACTCCGAAATGAATAATACATACATTTCAGGGACTTCTGTGGATGTTCACTGACAAAATGCTGACTGAAATTAATGCGAGAAAGTCACTTTAAACGGACGATTTTTGCCCTATGAAATTTGTGAAAACGTTAAAAATTCTTTTACGGGCGAAATGTCGAGAATATTAATGGAGTACGTAGTTTTAACGAGGTGCATGAAATAGGGTAAATTTAGTTTGTTTATTTCTTATTTCAGGTCGGAGTTTCATTTCTGAAGGGTATATGAAAACGAAATTATACGGTTCTCGTAGTATTCATATAGTTGGCTGGACTATACCTTAATATTACACGATATATGTTAATTAGTTTGCATAGATGTTAAACAAGCACGGGATAAAGATAAGTAAATTCTACTAAGCAATGGCAGTATAGGGTGTCCGTTATTGATTAAAGTTGACGTTTGTCAAATTTTGGGAATTTCTTCGCTTAGTATTTGGGCATACTGAGAATTTTAGAATTATAGTTATTGTCAATTGTTGTTTGATATCTTTTTCCATAGTCGTACATCCTGTTTTTTATTAGCTTTTGTCATAATTTTTTGGTTCGCTATACATTCTTGTATAAATTCATTTTTCATCATATTTACAATCAATTAGTTTAATAATTCGTAAAATATTTTTTTTTAATTTAAGGTAACATTGGATATTAAATTTCAGGTTATGTTTAAAAATACTGCCTATTAATTTTCTTTCGACAGTACCCGACACGATTTTTATAACTGAACCAACAAATTTAAAATTTTAATATTTTGCATTTTTTGAACATAAAAACCGTATTCTAGCATAGAGTATCACATCGAATTTTCAAAATAATATTTTTATCCGTTTTCACTAAGATTAAAGTAAAATTGAAAATTGAAAAAGTATTTTAACAAGTTCGAGCATGTGCACGGTTATTCCGTGAAGGGCAGCGGCAACTATAATTAATACAACGTCACGCATTCCAGAGAGAAGTAGAAAATTCTAATAAATTAGTCATCGCGGAATATACTAAAATGGAATCTTCTGGAATCGATGCGTGGAGATATGAAGGGTGCCGCCGACGTGGTGATTTTTTGTTTAGTTGTTGACGCGGTCTGGCAAGAAACAAACAATATGTCACTGAACTGTCACTTAGTTAAGAAAGTTTGAAGCGGTGTTTTACAAATTGTGTTGAATGTGGTTTTCAAGAATGGGAGGCTGTAAAAATTCTCCCGACAGTTTTTGTTATGTTTGTGGATTACATGCTAGCAAAGTCTAGAAAACGATTATGAAAAGCTTGTATTAAAATATTAATTGTTTCAACATAAGAGAAATTGACATCAGTTTTATTGAATTTCTCCATAATTTTTTTGCAGTTCGGAAAATGGCTGTAATTGGCTGAATTGATTTGTGTCCTGAAAAGGCTCACTTTGCTTTGAAAGGACGAAACATGAGAGTATAACTGCGAAATAAATTAATCTTTGCCTTGGAGTCGCGTACTTAAGACATTCAAGTGATTTGTGATGTCTACAAGAAACGCTAAGTCACACAGCCAATCAGGGTTGTCGAGTTCGGAGACGTCCTTTTTCTTTTCCGCCAGAAATATTTTGATTTCTTCAATCAAGTTAAGAAACCGCTATAGTGACAACCCACGACTTAGCCACCTTACTTCAGTGTAAAACAGGAGATCACCATATTCGCTTCCAATATCCTCGAGAAATTGTGTGAGTTGTCGGTGATTGAGACCTCGTGATTTTGTAAAGTTTACAGTAGGTACTACAACTTTCATCACATTTTCAAATCCCAATAATTTTGAACAGAGGGCCTCTTGATGTATATGCAATGAAACTGAATTAATTCCTTGATATCTATGTTTTTAGTTTGTAAATACTCTTTTAACATAGTTATTATCCCAGATTTACTTCCAACCATTGAAGGTGCTCCGTCAGTCGTAATTCCAGATAATTTCGTTAAATCCATATCCATTATAGAACATTTTCCCAGAAGAGCTTTGAGCATGTCACTCCCCTTGATTTGACTTGTCAAAGAACTCATACCAATCAGTTCTTCACTCACTTCAAAATATTGCGTTACACCTCGTAAAAATATTAAGAGTTGAGCAGTGGAACTTATATCTGTAGATTCGTCGAGTGCTATAGAAAAATACTCGAAATTTTCGATTTCGTAGCTAATTGCCCTTCTATATTAGCTGCTAATGTGGTAAGTCTTCTTTGAACAGTCACCTGATTTAGTTGAATATTCTCAAACCTCTTTGCATCTTTCGGACACATTTTTTTTTGCGGCGATATCTAAACACTGCTTAACAAACTCACCATCTTTAAAAGGCCGACAAGTTTTCGCTATTATTCAAGATATTTCAAAGCTAACTTCAGTAGCTGTTTTAGCATCTTGAATTGGTTTTGTAAACATAGCTTGCTGGCCTATTAGTTCCCTTTGTAAAGTGGACATTTTTTGCGTTCGATTTTCGCCGGTTAATTTGGTAAAAGTATGATGCTGGGTTTCATAATGCTTTTTCACATTATATTCCTTCGGAATAGAAACACTACTCTTGCATATTGAACAGACACTTTTGTTATGCGATAAAATAAAAAAGTATTTTTCGGTCCAAATATCTTGAAACTGTCGATTTTCATCTTCAACCTTACGACTACGTTTTTTACTGGGGCCTGGTTTATCCATATCAAAATTGATATTATATTGTTACGTAGGTAGATGCAAGTTCGAACGACGAAATATTTATTCTTCACGGAATACAATTCAAACAATATAACGTTCGCTTGTCCGTAGTTAAAACTTAACTGCCCCGATAGCGGGCGATGCGTTGTATTTATACGAGTTACCTAACATCGAGAACCTACCACATTGCTCGAGGATAATACCGACGTGTTTCGCAAATCTTCGGGTAATCTAGTTTGTTCGACAGATTTCTAGTCTCGTAACAATATGCTTGGAACGACGAGGAGCATACCTGTCCTACGTAGTAAACCTGAACAAGAAACTAGTAGGTACTTAAAGATACATATCTTACTAACAATTACAAAAGTTTGAATAAAATAAAAAGTTAAGAAATATTAATTTGAATGGATTTTTTCCTACTTTTGTAGTTTTTCGAACAATTTTTAAAATTCGTTGGCGGGCCGCATAAATATCGACAGTGGGCCGCATGCGGCTCGCGGGCCGCGGTATGTGCATCGCTGCTTTAAGTCAATTAATTCAAAGATGTTATGAACAATATTCTGGCTTAAAAATTAAAAATTTTGTGCTGTATTTCATAATATGTCAAACTGACTAAGTCGAACTAACACAAGAATTCTTTTGAGGTTCAGTCAGAAAAGCCGATTATTTGGCGTTAACCAACAAATCACGTCGCGGAATGTTACTGCTGTCTTGGAAAAATTGAAGGGTGTTCAAACAAAGTAACATATCCAGATAGTCCATCTGCAAGCAAACCGTTGAACAGAACTGATTGTGAGCTTCCATCTCCAATGCATTCAAATTCTTTTGCAAATTCCACGGACGAAGAAGATATGAACAATATTTTAAATGTGTTATTTTCAAATGATCTGGCGCATGTTTCTTCTAACGAATCACATCTCATTACTTAATCAGATTATTAAGATAAAAGAAAACAAATTTTATGAATTTCACTTTTTAATTATCACTGTAACGAGTCGTTTCGCACCAACCTGGGCTTCGTCAGACATATAACTAACTTATTTACAAAATATTTTTTATATTAAACACAAGTAAACGGTAACAAGCAAAAACACATGTTTTATTTTAAAAAATAGTCAGAGGGATGGGTGCTTTTTATTACTGGATGAATACAAAATGTACTGTTCTTAAGTAATAAAACTAGAGGTTTACATTATATTACAGGGAGGTAAGAATTCTATGGAAAAATACAAAAATACAATATGTAACTGTCTGCATATCAAATAAATAGATTGAGTAAGGGTGAATTATTTGTTTCTAATTGATCATTTAAGATCTTGTCAGTTTTCTTTATTTTATTGATTTCAAGTGACTCTAATAAATTAAGTTTTTTGCCCTTATTTTCTACATGTAATATTTTAAATTCTTTGTTAAAATTGTGGTTCGTTGAATTGATATGAGACGCATATGAAGAGTCACTTTTATTATTTCTAAACGAAGAAAAATGTTCTTTGACGCATATTTCAAACGATCTGCCTGTCTGTCCGATATAAGTCATAGGGCAACTACCGCAGGTTAACTCATAGACCCCTGACTTTTTATTGTTGTTTGTTAAATCCTTATTGTTTTTTATAAATTTGGATAAATTGTTATTAGTTTTATACGCTGTATTAATGTCAAACTTTCTTAACTATTTACAAATTTTTGTGCTTGAAGAGCCTATAAACGTGATCATTTTAAATTTTTGGGTGTTATTATTTAATATTGGGTAAACTTGTGATATGGCTTTTGTACGGAGTTTTTTATTTAAAATGTTATCTATTATATTACATTTATATCCATTGTTGATAGCTATTTGTCTAATTAAATTTAACTCTTTCTCGAAATTTGTTTGGTTCAACGAAGTATTTATTAATCTATGTATAAGACTGTGATAAGCCACTAATTTGTGTTGTATCGGATGGCAAGAAGTGTTATGTATAGTAATATCTGTAGTTGACGGTTTGTGGTAAATAGCAAAGTTACATTTATTGTTAATTCTAGTAATCTTTAAATCGAGAAAGTTAATACTATTATTTGTTTCCTGTTCCATTGTAAACTTAATATTTTGATGCAATGTATTAATATAATCAAATAATAAATTTTATCGTATCATCAAGTATTATGCCATCTTTATGTGAAACATTTATTGATAATTATTAGCAACATAATATTACAATATCTTAATAATACTTTAGTTACTCATAATACGTTAGTAACGAACTAATAACACGTTAGATACAGCACCATAATACGTTAGATACAAAACCATAATACGTCAAATAGTACTTTATTTGTGAACATGAATTTCAATATTTTGGCAGTTCTCAATTTTGACAGTCTCACGAAATAAGCGAGCAAGACTGTTTCCCCAGCACCTTGAACATGTTCTTCATCTCGCCATTTACAAAACAGACGATATTCGTCTTCGTAATGCAGTTTTGGCTTCGCTGGCAACAAATCTAATTTTGCACTATTTGCAGCCTCTACAATATTTGCGGGAACATCAAATTCTTCCATGATTTATTAATTTATTTCAAAAACGTGCAAGCTTTGACGTAAGTATTTTGTATGACAGACAAATTGTTGATTTTGTTTTAATCTTGATATCGTTGATGATACGATAAAGCTTTTAATATAAACTCGAACATCAGCGATTTAAACCCTCTCGGACGTTACGAGGTGACTCGGCTAGCGCCTCGTCCCCTGGCAACGTCCTCGAGTATTATAAATCGCTTAATGTTCTCATTATATTAATAGCTATAATTGTCTATTTGTTCCTATGAAACCTAGTAATATGTCATCTACGTATCTATACAAAAATAATACATTTTGAAAAAGAGGATTTTTTGAAATAGAATTTTCAAGATGATCCAAATATATATATAATATATATATATATATATATATATATATATATATATATATATATATATATATAAGTAATATAATAGATAACATTTTAAATAAAAAACTCCGTACAAAAGCCATATCACAAGTTTACCCAATATTAAATAATAACACCCAAAAATTTAAAATGATCACGTTTATAGGCTCTTCAAGCACAAAAATTTGTAAATATTTAAGAAAGTTTGACATTAATACAGCGTATAAAACTAATAACAATTTATCCAAATTTATAAAAAACAATAAGGATTTAACAAACAACAATAAAAAGTCAGGGGTCTATGAGTTAACCTGCGGTAGTTGCCCTATGACTTATATCGGACAGACAGGCAGATCGTTTGAAATACGCGTCAAAGAACATTTTTCTTCATTTAGAAATAATAAAAGTGACTCTTCATATGCGTCTCATATCAATTCAACGAACCACAATTTTAACAAAGAATTTAAAATATTACATGTAGAAAATAAGGGAAAAAAACTTAATTTATTAGAGTCACTTGAAATCAATAAAATAAAGAAAACTGACAAGATCTTAAATGATCAATTAGAAACAAATAATTCACCCTTACTCAATCTATTTATTTGATATGCAGACAGTTACATATTGTATTTTTGTATTTTTCCATAGAATTCTTACCTCCCTGTAATATAATGTAAACCTCTAGTTTTATTACTTAAGAACAGTACATTTTGTATTCATCCAGTAATAAAAAGCACCCATCCCTCTGACTATTTTTTAAAATAAAACATGTGTTTTTGTTTGTTACCGTTTACTTGTGTTTAATATAAAAAATATTTTGTAAATAAGTTAGTTATATGTCTGACGAAGCCCAGGTTGGTGCGAAACGACTCGTTACAGTGATAATTAAAAAGTGAAAATCATAAAATTTGTTTTATTTTATCTTAATAGTTATAATGGAATTTCATCAAGTAAAGGCCGAAACAATCATATACTTAATCAGATCTCAATGACTTGATACAGGAATTGGGTTTAACCAAAGAAAAATCACAAATTTTGGGATCACGATTATAAAAATGGAATTACATTCCACTACAAGAATCTCTGTATTAAAGAATCGTCACGAAAAATTCAGTAACAGTCAATATAAAAGGAAGAAATAACTCTATTTATGCAAAACTTTGATACATCATCAATTTTCCTTTGCGTACAGTTAAGTGTTTTTGTATTCTTGATACTAACTAAACATTCTAATATTTGTTACGTCAAGATTTTTATACATATCTATTTTTTTTGTAACTTCTGTTAAACAAAATGTGTAAATACAATTATTATTTATCTACTAGCGGAGTATGATCTAAAATTAGACGTGGTGGAAAGGTTTTTGGTTATGCCTTAGGTTTATGACTGTAAGAACTTTACACCAGTTTTTTTAACCATTTTTACAACAGTTATTAAAAAAAAATAATTAAAATTGTCGGCTAGTGTTATTATTAACATGAATCCATTTCAAATAAAATTTAAAAGTGTACATAACCTCAAACAAGGTATACGTCTGTTAGGATAATTGAAGGGGCAAGTGGATGAAGGAGTTAAGTAACATTTTCGTAAAAATCTACTTTTTGTTGTGGATAATGGTGTTATGTGTACATCTAACTATACTTAACAGTTCTTGACTCTACTATCAATATTTAAAGAGATATGAAATGTTAAGAAGGGGTTATGTTACAATAACAGTAAAAATTGCTATAGAAAAAAGTGCTATGTGCCCATAGGCACAGTATTATTTATACTCGTCAGCAATACAGGCAAATTATCAAAACAGCTATTACTAAAAAGTCGGTCGTCAACGATACGACATTGTATTTTTGTGATGTTAGCGGCTTGTCAAGTAAACTAGGACCAGTACATAAAAAGAAAAACACATTAAACGAAAAATTTCCGTTTAGGGATGGCATTAAGTGAATTCGGGTTGAAGAGTTTGGAAGTTACTTATAACGAGCCATCGAAAAAATTCATAATTGGAGTAGACTGTGAAATTGGGTTGGTACTTTAGCCACTTCCACATAATGACACATTACTTGATGCTTGACAGTTTCATTTGGTTGGTTTCATTGTAAAAAAAGGTTATGGCATTGAAATGATACTACAACAAGAAAGAAAACAAATAATTTATTTAATATCGAAATCATAATCAAAATTTACATACAGCTATAGAAGTTGTTGAAAATGTTGTCCATTTACATCTAAACACAAACCAACTCTTCTCCGCAATCCAGCAAAAACTTTATGCAGCAGTTGCGGTGAGTTGTTGATCTCTTCACACTTTTCTGTTATGCGAATTCTCGTTGTTCCAGATCATGAATTGGCGTTTAATAAATTGAATTTTTGATGTATGGCCATACGAAAAAATCACATATGTTTAAATCGCAAGACCTAGTTGGATATGGGATTTCAGTGTTCCTGCTTATTATTCTGTTATAAAAAAATTCTCTGAGATATTGAAGTGTTTCTCTGGTCGTATGTGCTGTTGCACCATCTTGTTGGAAATACCCATTTTGTAATTCCTCATCATCTAGTTGATTTATGAATGAGCCGAGTATCTCATTGCGATATCGTGCAGCAGTAAGTGTACCTTCAAAAAAAATCGGACCCATCAATCTTCTTCGACATATTCCAACCCAAACACCAACTTTTTGGAGATGCAATGTTTTTTCAACAAAAAAATGAGGATTTTCGGAGGAGCAACACCTCATATTCTGTGAATTAACATATCCAGGAAGATAAAACCAGGCCTCATCCGTGAAAAAAACTGTGTTAAGGATATCCTGATTGTGTAGATTATTTTGAAACCATTGACAATTCCACTCGTCTTAAATAATCCACTGGATAAAGTTCATGAAAACATTGCAGCTTGTATGGATGACAATGTAAGACTTTTTTAAGAATGAATTGGCACGTACCACAAGATAAATTTGTTCGTTGGGTCAGTTTTTCGACCGACGCTACCAGTCTCTCTGAATAACTTTACACAATTTGTCAAAACATTGTAAAAATCATTGTAGTCAAACACTAATTCAGGATGTTCTTCACTAAAATCAGCCATGCATTCCGTAATTGAATACTGCCATTCACCATTTACTTTCACACCTGTACGGAAGTAACATTCGATAATTTTTGCTTTTTGTTCTATGTTAAATACCATTTTTTAAATAAATTTAATTTTCTTAATAAGAGTTGTGAAAAATTTAACACAAACTTATAGTTTCAATGTCAAATAATAAATGTCATTATGTGGAAGTGGCTAAAGTACCAACCCAATTTCACAGTTTACTCCAATTATGAATTTTTTCGATGGCTCGATATAAGGAATCATACGACGAATATACGCCCTTCAAGAAAGTTTCACTGTTCAAAAACTCGTCTCACGAAGATTATGTACTATCGTGAGCAATTGAAAGTTAACACTTTATTATGTTGGCATGTCGGAATTTCTAAATTTATCTAATGTATACAGTACTTTTGAAGTGTCAGTGTCAGCATTTAATCATAACATAAATGACATTAGCTTGACAATTGGTAAAATTTACGCAGCTATAATAGGGCTTTTACTTTCAATTGCTCACGATAGTACCTCCTACAGATATTGAATTCCCTATAATCCTCCACAAAATGGGAACTGTATCAAACAAAAGATTTCCAACATTCGTGAACAGTTACCGTTCATTCAGGAAGAACACAGAGGCTTTTATGAAATTATTATTGGCCCACAAGTGGAAAATCCTAACAAAACAAGTCGTCGCCATAAATAAACCCACGAACATCTTCCGTTTTTATTTTTGTACAATTTAGTTTTGTAATAATGTTGTTAATAAAGTCTGTAACTGTTCATGTCGCTGTTGTGTAATCTATTATTACTGGAAGAATATGTGAAAGAATATGTTATGTACGTTTAAATAAGAAAATTAATGAAAAAGTCTGATGACAATTCGAATATTCAAGAATATATAATTCATATTCATTAATTCATAACCCCTGCTTAACTCAAGCGAACCGCATTTGAAAATAATCGTTCAAAAACAAATGCCTGCTATTCTTACTGAAACCTAATTTATTCAAAATCAGTTTTTTGTAACATAACTCCTTCATCCACTTGCCCCTTCAATTAACTGTTTTAAATAAATTATCTATTTTTCAATAAAATATATTTAATTTAAGATTTATGTATTAATGAAAAGTCAGAAAAATTTGACATTTAGAAAAATACGTCACTGGTTGTCTACTGTGCTACCCATGCAATGATTTTTCCTTTTTTATCATTGCACATAGGGCAAAATGTATATGTACTAATGATAAAAAATGAACCCGGTATATCGCAAATTGTGTTTAAAAAATAAACTTTTTTCTTCAAACGTACTAAAATATGTTCATTTTGCTACTGAATACATACCTTAGAAATAACTCATTTTTTTACTAGTAAAAAAATGGGTTCATTTCTTTACTAGTAAGAAAATGTAACCGACCAATCATAACTCCTTAAAGTGACTGAACGATTATTTGATATCTGTCAAATATTTATAAAATGAGCGAAAAAGAATTTCGATGTACGCCACCAGAATTAACAAAAATTGCCAATCAAGCTGCTGCAACTTTAATCCCGACTAAATCTCGTAAAGTGTATGAAAATGCGTATGCAAAATTTCTGAAGTGGACTAGAGAACAAAATGTCAACAACTTCACCGAAAACGTTTTGTTGGCATATTTTGCAAGTTTATCGAAAAATTTGGAAAGCTCCATATTATGGGCACAATATTCAATCATTAAAGCTCAACTAAACTTAACACATAATGTTGGAAAATATAACAAATTGACAGCATTTTTAAAGCGTCAAGGCGAAGGTTATAAACCAAAAAAATCCAAGGTATTGTGTAAAGGTGAAATTGATAATTTCTTAGTTAATGCACCGAACAGAGAGTATTTAGTTGCTGAGGTACGTATAAGTGTCAGTGCGCAATATAACGTTCCCTTACTATAATCGGAGACTTTTACATGAATATGTACAGAGAGTATGCTGTTCTTCGTCTAAAGGCCACAAACTTAACCAGCTTTTTTATTAAATATCAAAATGGGAAATGTCAGAATGTCAACTACTTCTATCAACACCGACATCGAAATAGGCAATAGTGATTTCAATATACAAAATTATTCTGTTCATAATTGTACTTTTAATATTACTTAAATAAATAAAAATTTACACAAAACACTTTGACAGTTGTTTGACAGATATATGAAACCTATATTTAAGCGACTATAATGCATGATATATTTAAATGTGTAGCTCACAAGAACGGTAAAAATTATTTGAAGAAAAAATAGTATACATCACACGGAGTAGAAAGGTTTTTGTGTCTCGCCCAGTTTGCACTATCTCGGCTTTCGCCTCGACAGCAAACTTCTGGGCTCGACACAAAAATGACAGCTTTCTACTCCTAGTAATGTAATACACTATTATTTTGACACTGACAGTAGAGTATATTTTGTATTGTATTATTTTACTAGTAAAATAAAGAACCGCTTTAGAGCCGCAAAACAGTATCGTAAAGGATCTGTTTATAATACAAACGTACATCAAAATAGCTTCCATACACGAATTATGTTTTCATGAAATACAATTTTTTTTTATACAGATATCTATGTTCCAAGGCACTTAATTTAATAATAAATTCAATGTTTTTGAATGAATATATATGAATTAGTACTTTTAATTTTTAAAATTGTAATCAACTACATTTTATTATATATTTTTCTTTTAACTTCTGTAATTTGAGAGGACGACTGGATATAGAGGTGCCCGCATTCTCTGTCATATTAAAGCGGTTGGTTTCCTGTATCTCTCTGGAAACCCGTTACAATACACCTTCCTGAAGGATGTCACGGGAGCGGTGATATAATACTCGCAATTGAAATGCAGTTTAGTTTAATGTGGTATTTGTTGCTCGTTTACAGACTCACGTTATTTCCGATATTTTCGATATCGCGGTGTCCATTTGAGTATGATTTACAAACTAATGGTACTTCAGGCTTGTAAGTTTTGCCTTGCATTAATCAGATTTTGTGCAATATGGCGCAACCATATACTATTTTAGTATGCGCTTTTTGTGCATATAAAGGCTGTCGTTAAGGTTTAAACATCAATAAATTTTTTGACATTATTTTTGTCATTCATTATATTTAGTATCTGGAAATTTTAGTTAGTTTAGAACAACGTATAAAAATTATTGAATTCTATTATGAAAATTGGCAAAAAGGCATACCACGCACTTCGTGCTTTTTTTTGGTCACAATCGAGCAAAATGGTGAGTAAATTCCAGCAAACTGATTCGATAACAAATGTGAAAATATTCCTGAGTGTAATCAAATGATAATTATATTAAGGATATAGGGTAGTACCTACCCATTATACAGGATTATTCTGAATAAATGTCATTAATTTAATTATTAGATTATGCTACCAAAATGTATGCCAATTATCTTATTTTTAATTTTAAGAAAATGTGAAAAAAATTAAGATAAATTTTAAGTACCGCTATCCGTCTTGTCTCCCCTGATATATATTTCGCGTCGCTTGCAGATATTCAGACATATTTGTTTACATACGGTTTGTTTACAATGAATGGATTTATACATACGTAGGTTATGCATATGCGATATCTTCGATTTAGTAAGGTTCATCGAACTCTCGATACAACAGTTGAGTATTTCGTGCGGTCCAAAACGGTTTTATTAAATAATTTAAAATTAAAAATAAAATTATATCGCGGACTTTTTACATATTTTCTTAATTAAATATTAATTAACATGTTTAATCTAAAATTAAATTATCTAACACTTATTCAGAATAACACTGTATAATATAAATACAAAGAAAGTTACTTAAAGTAAAAATAAATTTGTTTTCTTTTTGTGTTATTAAAATATGTAGTCATATTACAAATAACAGTTACAGAACTTTACGAAGATATTTGTTGAAATTGGTTGGTGTCGGCAATGAAAAAATGTTATTATCCATCACACAATTCATCAACATTTCTTGAAAATATATACCGAAATGTCATAAGGTATATTCAACAGCGTTATGTATATGTTCCGTTTAGTAATTATTTTCAGACATTAAGTGAACATACCAACATCTGCAGTACCTCAAGAATCTAACCTGGGACCTCTATTATCCATCATGTTTACTGATGATTTGTTTAATAATATCTACTGCAATATATTTTCGCAGATGACTTAGAAACGTTTAAAGAAATTACAAAAGAGTGGACGGTTGTGATAACATACTAAAACAAGTTAATAATATTCTTTTTTTAAGAGATTGAAATACCTCGGTTTCAGATACAGATCTTATATCAATTAATGAATTACCTGACAAAGGGGAAGATGATGAAGGTGAAATTGGAATATAAGTGGATTGAAAAATTATTATTCCTTCTAGAACGTATATACTGCCAAAACTGACCCTAATATGGTTTAACTACGGCTGACTTTAAGGGTTAACCCTTAATGAACAGGATTAGCTTAATAGATTTGCATTTCTCTATAATTGTTTCTTACTTAATTAGGTCATTAAGCACTTAAAAATCAAAATTTCAATTCTTTGAACAATTAAGAGTTTGCTGCATTTTGCTGCGCCCAATCTTGAGGACGGCCAATTCTACCGCCAGTATTAGGTCTCAGGAAAGATTTGTAGCAATTGTCAGGATACTTAGCCTTAGCAGCAACTAAATCATACTCAAAATTAATGCGTGCAGTAAGAGCTTTTGATGCGTCATCAGAACGATCCTGAGCAACTTTCAAAACGGATTCTTTGAATGAAAGTGTGGCAACTTTATAAATTTTTCTTCGACGAGGCGCGGATTTTTTTTTCACCCTCTTCATCCACTTCATCGCCACAAAATATGCAATATTTTTTAAAACAAAAGTCGGATTCACTTACTCGTGCTCTTGTACGAGGTGGACTTACTTTTGATGTACTGGCTTGTTCATCCTCATGTTGTCTTTTGATAGCAGCAATTGAACTTTTCCGGGTGTATGATTTTCGGCAATCCACGTGGATAGTCACAGACTTTTTCGCTTTCTCAGATAATCAACAAACTCATCACCTCTTTCGATACTTGCATCGATCAAAGTTTTCATTCCACGACTAACTGAAACAGTTTAATCTTCAGTCAAAAGTTTATTGCAAATAAAGGACAATTGAGATATTTTTTACAATATTAATTGGTACAAACTGTAATAGTAGACGCTAGCAATAAATACGTGAATTCACTCGAAAAGAACGTTCAACACTAACGGCCGGTATTATCAACGTAATTAAAAGGGCATTTGTTTTAAATGGCATTTAAAAGTAACGCAAGCATATTATCAACAAGTTTGAACGAAGATTTAGCCCTAAACAGGGATTTATACTTAAATGTCCAAATTCGACGACTCAAGAATTAAACGGAGAATTAACGCATGCTTGTTCATGTATACTTGGGACTTGTATACACTTCTATGTTTGTGATACATAACCTTGGAAAGTCTGTATACATCCATATAGGTTATAATATTTTCTATTTAATATTAATTTGAATTTATCTACAATATAACAAAATGCACTCTTCTTCGAGTGATTTCACATCGTCGTCAGATGAAGAGTTAATAGAAATAGTACGTCGGAGAAGACAACCAAAAGTATTCAAACAAAGAAGACAGCCATTCGACGAGTTATCTAATGATGAATTTTTCGAAAGATTTCGATTTACGAAAGAAGGTGTTACTGAAATTCTAGGCTATATTGAAAATGATATAAAATTTCATACCGCAAGAAATCAGTGTGTATCGCCAATGAACCAATTATTGCTAACTTTAAGATTTTATGCGTCTGGTTGTATGCTGATTTCTGTGATAGATTTTATTGGTGTAACTAAAGCTACAGCCAGTAGAATAATAAAAAAAGTTTCAACTGCAATTGGCCAGCTCCGAAGAGTATTTATTAAAATGCCTGAGACACCTGACCAAATAAGAAACGTTCAGGCTGGGTTTTATGCAATAGCAAGATTCCCAAAAGTAATTGGTGCAATTGATTGTACTCACATCAAAATACAATCTCCAGGTAAAATTTCTAGCATAAATCTATAAAATTATTTTTGATTATGTCTAATATTACAGGAGGTCATGATGGAGAAATATATCGTAACCGAAAAGGTTATTTTTTGTACAATGTACAAACATGTGACTACAATTTAAAAATCACAAATATAGTTGCAAGATGGCCTGGTTCCAGCCACGATCAGACTGTATTTAATAACAGCAGGCTAAAAAAATAATCGTTGCAGTGTTGCATAACATTGCAATTAATAGAAATGAGCCTCTACCAGTTCAGGAAAACATTTTGGTTGAAGCAGAGGAAGTGTTTAATGAAGCTAATTATGAGGCTAATAACAATACTCGCCAGAGACTGATACAAAATTATTTCCAAAATTTATTGTAATTAAAAGAGCATCTGTCGTATGATTGTTTACTAGTAAATATTTTGAATAAATTGATGTAACAATTCAATATTTCTTTCTACTTTTTTATTTATTAGCCAATAAGTCTATAACCTTATGCACAACACAAATACAAAAGAACTAGTAACAAACGTTTTATTAATACATCTTTTTATCTGAACAGTATACAAAAAAAAGTACATTTCATTTTACAACTCATTTTACAAAAGAAATAGAGAAAACATTAGAGATCTGCTCTTAATTTCATATTATGTAACCTCTTTCCTTCCAATTCCTCTTTCAGGAGAGCAAATCTCACCGACTGTGTTTCCTGCTTTTCCGATAGTTCTTGCTCCAGAACTTGATTTTGGAGAACTTTGTTTTTCACTTCTTCTAATTTTAAATTATATTCTACTTCCAACAATTTTGTTTTAGTTTCGTAAAATTTGGCTTTTGCCTCTAATATTTTTTCGATATCATCTGAATCGCGCTTTCTCTTATGTTTTTTCGACATTTTGCATGGTGTTGGTGCCGGTGTACAATTTGATCCACTTGTTTGGACCATTGTATCTGCATTACTTGTCTTCATTGTAACACAAACTATTTCAGATGGTTCATTTGTAATTTCTCCTGGTACATGTACCGTTATCAGATTATCTGTGTTTTCAAGCTTTTTTCGACACCAGTGCAGCTGAATACAGCCAGTGATTCACTGTCGCAGTCTAATAAATTTATTTCACCTTCGACAGTCTTGCTTGCGAGTATGCTTAATACAGTATCCAGAAGTACATCGATGACTGTCTGCGAAGGGCCACCACCTGTGGAATATAGCGCCTGTTTCTTTTGTGCAGCATATTTTCTGCTACGATGCTTTAAATTTTCATATTTTGCACTCAGCTGTTCAAGGGTACGTGTTGTTAACGGATGGGAAATGTTGAACTCCTCTGTAATGTTTTTCCATGCACGAGCCTGTAAATTGAATCATCAGTGATTAAATGATAAAAGACGAATTACGGAAGAATTACCTTATCTTGATTAGTCACTGCATTTGTTTGTTTATTTTCTAGAATGTCTATATAATTGACCACCAGTGACAAGAGATCTATAGCCTCTTGTTCACTAAAATTTTTTCCACGACCTTTCTTATTATTCATGTTAACAGTAAATATTGTTTCACAAAAATAATCTTGAAGAATCTGGAGACTGACGCGTGTTTGGTATTAAAAGCAGCAATACAAACAAAAGCAAATATAGCCACAGACTGTTTAAATGTGCTAAAATCGTTCATTTGTTCTAAAAGTAATGCCAACCTTCCTAAATACCACATTTAAGTAAATGCTGCTTAAATTCATTTCATAATACGGAACCCCTAATTTAAGTGACACTTAATTTAAATGTCATTTAACTAAAACTACTTTTAATAACAGTTGATAATACCGGTCGTAAAAGTATTTCATTTAAGCCACTTGAAAAAAGCAGGTATATGAGTATCGCCACGTGGGCAATAGAGTCGGCAGATGTTGATCAGCGGGTAGAAGGGACTGGCTAAGGGACCGAGTTTCTTTTGAGTGTATATTCTCAGAATTGTTTAGTTTATACATATGAGAGACACAAATAGGCATTTTTACTTATATTAAGTGTCTGACTATGTATGTACATACGTGGCATTTGTGTGCATATCATGTAGAATGTAACTCAACTTTTAGAATCGCGATATCTTAGGAATGGTGATTCTTGGGAAAAAAAGTATAATGACCATTTTTGTAGATAATTTTATGATCTACAGTTTTTGTGAAGACTATATTTTTAATAAAACGAAAATTTAGACCTTTGACCTTGAATAACTTCTTTAGCACACATGGTATCGATGGGGACTTTTGGCACTTTATTTCTACTGGTGTACCCGAGGTCTCTACCAAAATTCTGTTCTATCGGAGTTTTTGTTATTTGAAATGTCTATTTTAACCGGACCACTTAACGATTTTCAAGAATTTTGAAATCGGCAAACAAGAAGTGCCGTAGAAAGAAAACTTGACGTGATAGGGGCAAATGTGTATCATATTTGGCATTAGCGTACCCATATCAATAAAAACATGTCAGATCATAGCAAAAAATTAATTGCTGGCCAGTGTTTCACACACGATTTCCATATAGCTAATAACATGATTCAATAAAGACTGTTAACTTTCCTCCGTCTAATTATAATAACCCCTTTAGCATTTTACACCCTGTCTTATATTTTCTCATATTAAAATTTTTGCATTTTTTTTCATTATTATGAATTATTCATTACTTAGAGCTGACACCAATTAGAACATTTTAATTGAATCCCGCAAATTAAATCGCGCATTTCAGCCTAGTTCAGTAGTCCTGCCGTCATTACAACAACCACTAGTTATTCATTAAGGATTTGCCCATCAAATCTGCCTGTGTTATTTCCGTCCATTTCTGTCACTCTATCACATGCAGCAAATGTTTTTAAATTGCTTACATCCATCTCTATTTCCCTATCTCTTAGTTTGCATTTCAAATATGACCGACGAAGCTGCCAGGCTGGAATAATTCAATTATTAAAATGCCACCGAGTAATTTCGGGCCACAATGTATGTAATTAACAAGGATAAGAACTATATTATACGTACAGGTAGTGTTTTAATAGGTGCACGACACGCTGGTATGAAATTAACGCGTCTGCTATAAACATCAACTCCATTATTGTTCTATTTTAGGAATAGATATAATACAATGCTTTGGTATACACGTCGTCACTGTCAAAAGCCTTATTATTAGAAAGGCTTCATGTATTTGAATTTTCTTAGAATAATTAACGATGCTGTAATTATGGTAAAACAATAGACATCAGAACTTATAACGCTAATACAATAGAAAGGCGATACAGTGCTATATCAAATTATAGAAGAATAAAGCTTATAAGATATTAATCTCACACAGTGAGGACGCTAGGGTTGGAACAAATTCATTTAAAATTTATGGGTTTAATTTTTCAAAAAAAAAAAAAAACGCTCAGACACGTAGATTTTTCTTTTTGGCTGCAGTTTTTCCGATGGTAAATTCATTTACCCAGAGTGGCCCAAAAATAAGTTACGACCATCAACTTCATTTTTAAATAGTTGACTAAACGGGCTGATACTTGTTGAAACTCCATTTTAAAGTAATAAAAGAAACCAGACTAGCTTCAAAGTTTTTTATTGTTCACTACAATACTATTTCGGTAAACTTTGGCTTCATCAGGTGATGATAAACTGAATAATTTTACATATATTTAATTAAAAACTGAGTCTGAATTCTTAGTTTACGTTGCAGAATTTTATTAACTAAATTTACTGAATATCCATTATTGACAGCTATGGTGTATATTCTGTCTAGTTTTATATCAAAGTTGTTCTTATATAAAGGTACATTTATTAGTTTGTGTATTATGGATTCTCCTCTTCTTTCACCCCATTTCACACAAATAATCAGCTTACAACCGAGAATCCGTATCTCTCAGTCAGGCGCGGCTCGTGATGACGTATTTGGGGGTGCAAGTACAATGATGCGAGTGCTTCGTGTATTCTCGTGTACTAACTGTAACGTTTTCTTATTAAACACCGAAAACACACGAGGCACTCGTATCATTGTACTTGCACACCCAAATACGTCATCACGAGTAGCGCCTGCTCTCAGTACTTTCAAACTCATAAGTATTGGTTGATACTTAAAGGTATGAAATGTAAGTACTACAATTTCTTTTATTTCTTCTTTTGTTGTGGCGGTTGAAAAAATTGTTTGATTTTTGTCGAGCAAAAAGTTAACGTGAATATTACAATCTTTAAATTTTATCACAAGGTCGATTAGTTTGTGCATTAAGAAATTTTTATTTGTCAATTAGTGGTTGAATTAAATGAAAAAGAAAGAATACAAATATTAAATGATGATCGGTTTTGGTGATAGGACAAGAACTCATGTAGTATGTCACCTTTTTGATACTATAATCCCAATCGGCAGCCAATTTTGCGTTCTATTCTTACAAAAACAACATAACTGGCGCTGTTCGCAATTCGTCGTACAAATTCTTCCACAAATGTTATTGAAGCCCACGATATTTTCATATCTGTAGAAGAATCCCCATTCATCTACAAACGAGCTGGCGCAAAGGTATGATGTACTGTCTTTCAGTAGGAAGAATTGTTAAAAACGATAAATACTATCCTAATAAAATTCGCTTCGTTCAAGAACTCTGTGCTGATGATTTCAACAGATGGCAGGAACTTTGTGAATAAATTTTTCTTTTCCTTACCAATTAATAAATAAATATTATATTAAATCACAGGTGTTACAGTTTGTTGAAATCGTATGATTGAGCAGAATTCCAAAATGTGAAAAAAAAATACAAGACAGGGCGGCGTTCAATTAAAAAAAGTATAACATTAGTACGTTACATTTTTTTGAACACTGTATATTAAAAAAATACTTTGAATGACGGCTCTTCGTCCCTAATTTTCGTGCCTAAAATTTTATTAGAATGTATTTCTTAATTTAACAGATATTTACATGGTTCCATGCATTTGCCCAACACTGTATATACCGTCCTGATAAAAATTTATGGATGATCAGTTTCTTCATACGATCTAGCGACACCGTTGCTGCATCTAATATGTGATCTATGTGGACCTGTGACCTACGCTTACTTGTTATAGCCTATCCACTCAGTTTATCTAAACAACCTTACTACATTATGTATTAACTATGGTGCTTTTGTTTTTTGCCCAGTTCTGGATATGATCTGTTGGGCAGTTAATAAATTATTATTATTATGGCCTGATTCCGAGCTGATTCGCATACATCACCACGACAAAGTGTAATAAAACGTAAATCCATTTAGAAAGTCCGTATTTAATTTTCGTTTTATTAAGATTTTTATTTTAGATTTTGTTTTTCTATTATTTTTTATATCATTCAAAATTTAGTTAGATTTAGAACCGCGCGATAGAAATATTTCACTCCTCCTTTTTTCCTCTTTTATGTAAATATAACTTTAAAAATATGTAGTTTCTATTGGCGAGTGGGAGTTAAAAATGCACCAAATGCAAAGCCCTTTCTAAAAATAAGCCAATAAAAGAGGCGCATTAAACAACAAAGAACTATTTTCGAGATATTTATTGTGACATGCTGGAAATCGGTAATTAACTTCGAACATGTAGAAAGCTAATAAATTACAATCTTGTTACCCAAAAATATGCTAGTACTGAGAATCGGCAGGAAGTCGCTCGTTGCACAGGGTCTATTGTGTAAACCGGAACAAAATAGAGCACTAGTATCTGTAAAGGAATGGTTACTTAAATGTCTCGAGAATTGACCTAATGTGTAAAAGCCATATACACAGGTCGGTAGAACCCCTTTATTTGAATGTACAGCATACGTATCCATCACTGAAGAGTTGACATACAGTACATATTATAGACGCTTTTCAACAATAGCAGATTGTTTCTTAGACTCATTTTCTTTGTGAGTTCGTGACTGCTTCCAAATTCAATCGTTTAGTTACGGATCATAAGTTAACACATTTGTAAAATGAAATTGTAAAGGATGACATACTGAACAGTTAGTAATAAGAAATATGGGTTTAAATTCCAGGAAGGGGGTAGTTACATTATGTTTGAAAGAAAAAGCCAATAACTAATCGATGTATTGCGTTTGATAACAACAATTTTGGAAAGGCGTGTTCTGTGATATTGATGTTGATAAAAAGTCTTGGAACACAGAGGATAAAAGGTCAGACAGTGAAGTCTAGTCAGAGTGAAGAGTCAGAGAAGTCAGTCAGAAGTAGTAGATTCGTAGGAACTACGAAAACAGCCTAGAGAGGCCCAGCCCAGTTCGAGGGAGTTTTCTCCCCAAACCGATAAATAATTATCGGTTGGATACATATAATTTTCGAATTAGAAGCAGAGTTTTAACTTAAATATTATTTTATTTGATTGTGGTGTTTATATAACTTGAGAGTTTAATTTTACCTTAAAATTATTTGAGAAATATCATCGTGTGTAAAACAATGTGAACTAGTGAGTTCTGTTCAAAGAAGGACGGAAAGGATACAAATCTACATAAGTCCGGTGTATCGCTGGATTTTTATTTGAGATTTTATTGGCAACAACCCTCGCCTTTCTGATAGGAATTGCATACAAATTTATGTATTAAGTAGAACCAACACATTGTAAATAGAATTGATCATTTAGATTTAAGTAAAATTTGTTACGAGTTTATTTATTGACTTTCATTTGGTTATCTTCGTACACACCGCCCACGACGTTTTCGAAGAAGTCGCTACTAGAAAATAAAATCCATTATATTAAGCTATACAGCGGTCGTTACAATTACGCCTCTGATTGCTGGTAGCAGCGAAATCAAATACTTAATAGCTTAACCAGTCAATGGTTTGAGCATTACCATACAAACACTAACGATCCGTAGTATAGGCAGACTTGATTTAAATTATAATCGAAACCAACGTTACCCAAGGCAGAGCAAGGGATATGTTACAAGTAGTGGTAATGTTACAAATACTGGCATTAACGTAGTGGTTGGGATTCTTACAAATGTTATTTATATCAGGTTATTACAAAAGTATAAACGTGATTTACTTTAAGGTCGGACGGTTTTCCCGAACGTTGATAACACAGACCTGCATAAAATTTGTGATGACGTGATTTTTGTTTGTTAAGCTCGGTTTTTATATAGCAATGACTAATAAAATACAGTTGGTCTCTACCACACACAGATTTTTTTTTGCACAAAAGAAAAAGAAAAAAATATAAAAAAAACCTTATAATAGGCGTTTTAATACATTTTAAAATGAATGTACTACTTCAAATTCTAGGTATTAACCCAAAAATGATTTTCTGTTGTGGTTTTAAAGAAATTTGTTAAATAGGCTCTCATTACCTGATGTAAATCTTCTATTAAATGTATTAATTTTGGACAAGATTTCCGGGAATTTTTACCTACTAAATCCTATTTATTATGCTTTCACTTTATTAGTACTGCGAAGAATGATTTCAAGTTTATCACTCCAAACAAAATGTATATTTTAATGTCATTTACTTCATTATAGCTCTGAGTGTCGATCAGTAAACAAGTAAAATTAATTTGTCTTTAGTGTTGGGCGTGGTATTTGATAAATAAACATTGCTTAAAAATATGTCTAGCTGGTGTTGCAAAAACAAACCAGATGATTTCTGTTATATTTGTGGATATTTCGTCTTGAAAAAGTTTAAGAGACCAATTGGTGAATTTGTGAAAAATGTATATTATGCTTATTTCAAAATCAAATTAGGAGATCAAGGTAAAGATTGGACACCGCACGTTATTTGTAAGGTATGTGAAGAAGGTTTAAGACATTGGACCAAAGGGAATAGAAAAAGCCTTCCTTTTGGAATACCGATGGTTTGGAGAGAACCGCAAAGTCATCATGAAGATTGCTACTTTTGTCTTTGTGATATTAAGGGGCATAATAGAAAAACTTTGAAACATATTTTGTACCCAAACAGTATTAAATGAGCTATCAGACCAGTTCCTCACAGTGATCATGTACCTATACCTATAACCCCAAAGTACTACAAGAAGATATTGAAACATCTTCAACTTGCGGCTCCGTACAGATGGATAGTGATTTTGAACCATTAACCTCAGGTCAAAACCAACCTCAGCTATTTTCACAAGCCGAACTGAATGATTTAGTAAGAGATTTGGGACTTTCAAAAGATCTTTCTGAAGTACTGGGGTCTAGGTTGTAACAAAAAAATTTGCTTGCACCAGAAACTACCTTTTCTTGGTATAGAAATCGTGAGGCTGGATTTGTAAAATATTTTGCACAAAACGAACCACTCGTGTACTGCCAAGCAATTGCTGATCTACTTACTTTCCTCGGAGCTCCTGAGTACACACCTTCTGACTGGAGACTTTTCATCGACTCTTCAAAAAGGAGCCTTAAAGCTGTTCTTTTACATAATGGCAATGTTTTTGCTTCTGTTCCGGTCGGCCATTCTGTTCATTTAAAGGAAAACTATGAAAATTTACAGGAATTACTTTTAAGAATACAATATGAAAATCACAACTGAGATGTGTGTGGAGATTTAAATTTTAGCCCTTCTCTTGGGTCAGCAATCTGGATATACTAAATTTCCATGTTTCCTGTGCGAGTGGGATAGCAGAAATCGAGAACAGCATTGGATAAAAAGAGACTGGCCACAAAGGGTGACTTTAACACCTGGAACCAAAAATGTAATTCGCGAAAGTCTTACTGAACCTCAAAAAGGTTACTTCCACCGCTTCACATAAAACTTGGACTTATGAAACAATTTGTTAAGGCATTAAACAAAGAAGGAAATTGTTTTAAATATTTGTGTAAAACATTTCCGACTCTGACAGAGGCAAAATTAATGGAGGGAATCTTTGTAGGCCCGCAGATTAGGAGCTTGGTGAAAGATCAAGAATTTGAAAATGTGATGGAAGGTAAGGAAATTATAGGGAATTATAAAGACACAAACTATGTTGAGGTCGTTGAAAATATGCTTGAAGAATTCAGGATTCTTGGTTGCAATATGAGCATAAAAATTCACTTTTTACATTTCCATTTGGACTATCTCCCAGAAAACCTTGTGGACGTGAGTGAAGAGCAAGGAGAAAGATTTCACCAATATATTAAAGAGATGGAAAAAAGATACCAAGGGCACTGGGACACAAAAATGATGGCCGATTACTGTTGGACATTGAGAAGAGATCTTCCTTTAGCTGAATATGACAGAAAAACAACCAAACGAAGCTTTTCTGAAAAACGAAAACGTTTTTTTAAGAAGCATAAAGAATAAATAACCATTTCTAATAGTTTCTATGTGTATATTTTTGTATTTTTTTTAATATAATATAAAACTAGCTTATAAATGAAATAAATCGCGTTTTTTCTATATTTTTTGATTTTACTGGTTTGAAAAATAACCTTACGTGATACAAAAAAAAATAAAAGCAGATTTGAAATCAGCGCTACCCAATTACTAGAAAACAGTTCAAATTTTTAAATCAACTTTCAAAGTGTTGAAAAATGCAGGCCTGTGATAATCTTTTGTGTTAAAATGGTTCTCTTTAAATCGAGAAAGCCATTTTCCTGCAGTAGGCCGCAATTACGTTTTCTTCGTAAGCGGCATAAATAGCTCTATCGACTTATGTATTAAATCTCCTGTTGAGATCGAACAATATGTCGAAAATGCTTGTTTTTTATTCTTTAAAGTTCTATTTGCTTCTTAAAACAACTGTGACATATGACTTACATTTTTTTTCAAGGTGCTCATCTTAGAGATCAAAAGCGCTACGAATTTGTGTATGGATCTAATATTAAACAGGTTGTTTTACACCCACATTTCTAAAGCGTAATTAAAAATAGACAAGTTTAACAATTTCAGAAAGTATCTCAGTACACTTCCTTATGTAAGATAACAAATTTAGTTGTTTCAACTGCTCGAAACATCTAATTGCCGCTAGAGACACCCACTCTCTTCACTTTAAATAATAATTTCGTTCGAAGGGAAAGGTAATTTATGCTCCCCCTTTCTCCAGTATTGTGCCACTTTGCTTCGTATTCAGTCAACATTAAAGGCGGGTGGTGCCAAATGATATATGTATGTGGAAGTCATTTCAATGATATATGCGTACGCGATGGGGATTTCGGGTGAAGTCGGTCGTATGTAGAAAGAGAGGAAACTGGTTAACATATAATTTGCGTTTGCGAAATCCGTTGAAAACCCAATGGATACACTGCGTGAGTTTTATTGTCGCAGGATTTTCGAAAATTTGTCATAATGCGTGTTTTCATTTTTCTCATTTTGCATTTCTCCATGTAATTTAGACATTACGAGTACCGGTTGTTCAAAACGCAATTTATCATTTTGGTTGATCCGCAATAATTTAAATTATTTGCTTAACTTCTATTACAGCAATTACATACATACACAGACAATAGAAATAGAAAAAGCATTTGACATCATAGTCGTTGAAAACATATTTTTTATTACAAAAGTACTTTTAATAATATACACTTATGGAAAAAAGTGACGAGCACACCCTGTATAATCTGAACGTGTCAAGATAAATGAGTATATTTAGCGGAGCATTAAGGTTTCCTCTAGACAAGTTTGCGCAGCGAGTTTTGGCTTTTTCTATCGTTGCATTTTTTACTGAGTGCCTGCGATAGCTGTAATATGTTGTCTCCATGGAGACCGATGCGGAGAGGGAGAAACCGGTTCTTGTTAGTGTGGCGGAAGCGGGTACTTGTATTCGTACTTTGTGCATGATGGAAGGCCGTTCGCGTTATCAGAGTGAGTTTGACCGAGGAATAGTTGTGGGGATGCACATGACAGGAGTATCCTTCCGTAATATCGTGCGCCGTCTCGAGCTGTCATTATCTGCAGTTCAGCGGGCATGGCGAGAATGTATGGAGCAAGGACGTAGACGCCAACAGCCGCTAACGGGATGGCCCCGCACGAGCCCAGCACGCGATGATCACGCCCTTGTGCACAGCGTTTACCGTCGCGTACGTCTTCCTCAAGGCAACTTGGAGCCGGTTAGCCAGCAGGAAGAGAAGGCGTACTCACTACGCGGGGGGCGTTTGCTAGAAAGTGGACTGCGAGGGCGCTGCACGTTGCAGTGGATTCCACTGACTCGCGAACACCGCTGTACACGGCGCCAGTGGGTGGAGGCTAGACATCAGTGGGTTGTCGAGTGGAGGCACATTTTGTTTTCCGACGAATCAAGATTCGAATTGAGCACCGGTGACGCGCGAATATCGGTTCATCGGAGACGTGGTGAGCGTCACCTCAAGGAGTGCATCCAACCACGCCCTATCCACCGCCAGCAGAGCATTATGATATGGGGTGCTATTACACATGATCGACGAACACGTCTGCTGTCTATACAGCATACGATGACGGCTCGCCGCTCCGTAGATAAGGTGTTACGGCCCGTTGTGCTTCCCTACGTTCGACGGCGCCCACGTCTTCTAAACATGCACTACAACGCCCGACCGCACACTGCACGTGTTGCCTAGACTCTTGTGGAAGAGAACCATATGCGGATGCTTCCATGGCCGGCACGTTCTCCGGATCTCAATCCGATCGAACATGTCTGGGATATGATCGGTCGGAGACTTCAACGTTATCCGGTTCCCCTGGTAACGTTGGAGGTGAGTTGAAGCATCATGGTTGGACATCCCTCCCGCTACCATACAACGATTTATTGACTCCATGCCTCGTCGTGTAGTGATGGTAGGCGCCGCTCGCTGGGGATGCCCCCGCTATTAATGCATCCCTTCCCAGTAGGGCTGCGCCGCTTCTCCAGTTGGGGGTAAGTTATGCTACGTTAGTACTACTTCCGTACCAAATTTCATTGCGGTAGAACCACTTCTTCAGATTATGCAGGGTGTGCTCGTCACTTTTTTCCAACAGTGTACATTTATGAGGTGTTAAGAACACAATACAAGTTCATATATTTGTGAATGTATCCTCTCCAGATACATAGATACGTATTTCACCTTTCTACAGGTTCATCGGTACGCCCTTGCTGAGGATGAGAAATTCACAAAAACAACAACTTCGCTATCTCACAGAAATTATTAAGACATAAAAAATATTAAATCGCAAAAATTAAATTTATATGAAATTATGGAAATTATGGAAATTTTGTAATGTACCTTTTACTCAATAATCATATATATTCTGGTAATTCTCCGTTATTAGGCCTATTTTACAACTGATTCCTTTATTTATTTTGGTTTTCCCGTTTTTATGTTTGTACTCGGTAAACTTTGGTCCCTTAGTGTAATCAAGTTTACATCTTGAATAGAATGTGCCTATTATTGAACTATGCTTCTGAGTATAATTATATTTTATTCATTATAATATTCATTTAAGTTTAAATTTGTCAACATCCGTTAGGTTTAATTTGCAATACAACTCCATCCGTGGAAGACACTGTTTGTCGAAACAATTGTAATGGTATTTTACCTCAATTAAAGTGGAAATTAAGTAATATTACATATAAAATTCTTTAAAATATAAAAATAATCATTAATTATCTGATATGGCTTTTACTTGAAGAAAATCCATTGTAAAGTCAAAATACAAAATACAGTGGTGTGTGATTTTTACTGATTTTGTGATCACACAATTTTGTTTCGTATTTTTATTTTATTATTATTTATTCATTTAGTGTATGGCCTACAAAGAAAACCTAAAACACTTACCCACATATTCGTGGAATACAAAAAAATACAGTGCAAAAGTTTCTGGTCAATTGGTTCTTATAACAACCATATGGTATGTCGCCAACTTTTGTTTTTTTCTTTTCAAAGTATAAAGTCAGGATGAACATTTTAGGCAGTAGCTGCCAGCACTTTAGTTAATTTAGGAGGCGAACTAGACTACACTTCTTTAATTTTATAAAAATAGCCAATAAAGTTCCTTTGAATAGACTTTGTCAATAGATTCTAAAATATACCGCTTCACTGGTAAATACATGTGTATTTGCTCTTTACAAAGAGATTTAACACGTGTAGAATATAAGAAATTGAACACAATGCAACGTAAAGCTTATTATGTAAAATAGTACAGCTTTCCTGCTGACGGAATGTAACAATATTTGCAAACGGTACGCCGATACATAAAGCATGGGGTAAAATAGAAATAAGCTCCTCTTCGGGTGAATTTGCAGCGCAACAAATTGTATTGAACATTACTGTCGATTCTGGTTTTCCCAGAGGGCGGTATTCTTTTTGTGAAAGGGTCAATAATCGCAATTGAAAATGTTCTGGAATGTTTTACATAACTTCGTGGTGAAATTCCATTGGAATTTCACGAAATAGGAACATGCTGTTTCCTATAATGTATATATATATATACATATATACCGTGAGTTTTTTATATCACTGAACATAACACATGAATACACCTATATTCAGTTTTAAAATACATGTTTCAATGCATGGGAACGTTATGCAACCAACAATGCAAGTGTTATCACTTGTCGTAATAAGGCATTTTAGGTGTCAGTGTCAACAAAGTGTGAAAATAATTTATTTAACATTTAACTTACGCAAACAATATTAAAATGAATTTTATGGTAAATTGAAAAAAAGTTTTTATGTAATGTAGCCTGGTCCTGCGGGGGCTACATCGTTGCGTTGGTACGCAGATGCGTATAAGAATTTAAATAATACGCTGATAAGGTTGTTTTAACATAGTATAATTAGTTAAGACTTATTTAACAAGTAACATTGACTATATACATAACAACAAATAGAACAGTAGTCAAAGGAGAGATCTATCTCGCACTCGCTATGTCTTACTGACTATCTAGTTATGTATGATCTCTTGTTCTCTAGTAGAACGTCTTATATACTTTAGAGGCCCTCCTTTGACTATGTCCTTACTTAACTATAAACAAGATGTGCAAGCGTGTAACCTCTAATTAAGAATGCTTGCGTTTAATAAAACAGGTGGACGGAGGTCGTGTTTTCGAGTACAATACAAATAAGACCAGGGCCACACCTTGACTATATCGAGTAATACAAACATTACCGAATCAGGTTATCACATATAATTCTTTAACTTTTTCATAAATATTCGAAATATCCACCTTCACATTCCATACAATATGCGAGTTGATTAAGAAATTCCTGCAACGAATGTGTTAAAAAATCTGGTTTGGTTCGTAATTCGTCGCAGGCTGTGCTTATGCGTGCTTTTAAATCTTTAAATGTTAGTGAAAATTACATTATCATAAATTTTAGATTTACGGTATTCCCAAACAAAAGTCATTTGGCGATAAATCTGGCGATCGGGTCGGCCAAACTATCGGACCAAACCTCCTTATCCATCGATCAGGAAGATTTGAATTTAAATTTGTAATTGCTCTAAATTTTCAAATCGACGAACAATACGTGTTCGAAGATAAAGACGCTTCATCAGTGAAAAGCATTTTCTTCAACATGCTATGACTTTCATTTAATAAATTAAATAGTGTTTCGCAAAAATCAACACATCCTATTCTATGTTCATGAAATAATTGTTGGTGATTAAAAAACTTGTAAGATTTGTATTTGTACTGTTTGAGAATTTTAAATACACACGTCTTCGAAATATTAAATTGTTGTGTTATTTTACTTAATCGTGAGGCATTCTTCAATGTAACATAACACATTTAATTTTAGGTCTTCTGAAAGGATGTGGGGGATTTTAATTTTCTTTCTCTGTGTATTTATTATGAAGCCATCAGAATAAAATTTCCTAGTACTCGCCTGAATTTTTCCGATAGATGGTATGGGCCTGTCAAGATATTTTATAGAAAACCAATCTCGCATTTTCTAAACTTTTTCCAGCTTTATACCAGTTCAAAATTTCTAATTTTTCATTTTATATATATATATATAAATATATATATATATATATATATAAATATATATATATATATATATATATATATATATATATATATATATATGAAGCGTTGTTCTTCGGGATACTTCGCCGCGTTTGGATGATTTCGTCCTGAGAAGGACAACTTTCTTCCTGACGTTTCGGTGACATCACTTTCACCTTTTTCTAGGTGGATTCTACACATGGAAGTCGGCCTTGCTCAACAGGCAGATTACACACAAGCGACGTAATGAGAACAACTTGCCACAGCCCAGTCATACTAACTCGGACCGAACGCAAACCGATCGACCAATAGTCGAAAGCGACAGAACAACCGACGGACCAATCACGAGGAGTCAGACACGCGTCCCCACTACGACGGGACCATATAATACGAGCGGCACAGGAAATCAACGCACTCTTGAAGTTACCATTGCAACGAGAAGATCCTCTAGAAAAAGGTGAAAGTGATGTCACCGAAACGTCAGGAAGAAAGTTGTCCTTCTCAGGACGAAATCATCTAAACGCGGCGAAATATCCCGAAGAACAACGCTTCAACAAACGACCGCGAAAACATTCGACGAAATATATATATATATATATATATATATATATATAAAGATAATTATTTCGTGACCTTTGTATGTTATGGTAAATTCAATTTGTTGGCGATTTAAGGTCTGGTTTTACTTTAAAATATATATATTTAAAACAATCCTACATGTTTCGGCAAATGATGCCTTTTTCAAGGAATATAAAATATAAAAAATAACTTAAAAAAATTATTAATTATTTTTTTTATATTTTATATTCCTTGAAAAAGGTATCATTTGCAGAAACATGTAGGATTGTTTTAAATATATATATATTTTGTAGTAAAACCAGACCTTAAAATATATATATTTAAAGCAACGCTACATGTTTCGGCAAATGATGCCTTTATCAAGGAAAATAAAATATAAATGACAGTACATTAATGTCATACATTTGAGTTGCTATGGATAAAATTGTTCAAAGATACATTCCAATTTAATAATAATAAATCATGCCTTAGTATTCTAAAATAGATAGACAACAAAAACAGGGAAACGCGAGACATGAGTTAATATTATGTATGCGCCCGTGGAGCGTCTTAAGATGTAAAGCTGTCGGCATTCGCCTTAAACAGCTTCACAGCTTATGACGCTCCACGGGCGCATACATAATAATAACTCATGTCTCGCGTTTCCCTGTTTTTGTTGTCCATTTATTTTAGAATACTACCTCAATACTAACTCAATTATTTGACATTTGTATACTGTTATTTATATTTTATATCCTTGATAAAGGCATCATTGCCGAAACATGTAGGGTTGTTTTAAATATATATACTTTGAAGTAAAGCCAGACCTTTAATCGCCTACTGATTGAATTTACCATATATATATATATATATATATATATATATATATATATATATGTGTGTGTGTTTTAACTGGATTTCGGGTTTTCTTCCGCTTTTCCACTGTTTGGTCTTCGTAAAAACCGGTGCTGGTTTCTGGACGACGTTTCGGCAAAATCACATTTGCCATATTCAGGTCTGCGATAACTGCCTGCTTCTGCTTATGGTTACTCGTAAACTCGTAAACAGTTTACGAGTAACCAGAAATTTTGTAGGGTTTTTTCGGTCTTTCTTCGGAGATTTTCAACAATTTTTTTAATTTGTCCTATTTCTGGCGGTCTTAAAAATCTTTAGGTACTTTTGTAATGTCTAAAAATTGAAGTACTTTTAAGGATTTTGGGCCATTTTCAGTTGTTTCATATCTTTTTCCTTTTTGGTCGTTTCTCAGTGATTTTTGCATGTGCCAAATATCCTGGTCCAGATGTTAGAAGCCGTTTTGGCGTATCTAAAAACAAGGTATTTGTTAAGGTTTTTAGGGTGCCCTTAAGGTAATTGGATGATTATCAACCATTTTTTTTTGCGTGCCCAATTTTTGTTGTCTATAGATCTTTGGGTACTTTCGGCGTGCATATAAATTAGGGTTTCTTGAAGGATTTTGGGCCTTCTTTGGTGGTTTCGGATCTTTGTTTAGTCGTTTTTGGTCGCCTTTCAATTATTTTTGCATATGCCAAATACCTTGTAGTCCAGAAGTAACATTTAATATATGTACTTCTACTTGGGCACTTTTGCGGTTTATAAAAATTCGGATTTCATGAAGGATGCTCGACCCATTTTTGGTGATTTCCTATTCTTGTTTGGTCGTTTTTGGTCGCCTTTCAATGATTTGTAACATTTTATATACACTGTTGGAAGAAGTGACGAGCACACCCTGTATAATCTGAAGAAGTGGTTCTAACGCTGGGAAGGGATGTATTAATAGCAGGAGTTGTATGGCAGCGGGAGGGATGTCCAACCATGCTGTTTCAACTGGCCTCCATAGCTCCTCAACGTTACTCGGGTGAGACCGATAACGTTAAAGTCTCCGACCGATCATATCCCAGACATGTTCAATCGGATTGAGATCCGGAGAACGTGCCGGCCATAGAAGCATCCGTATATGGTTCTCTTCCACAAAGGCCTGGGCAACACGTGCAGTGTGCGGTCGGGCGTTGTCGTGCATGTATAGAACACGTGGGCACCGTCGAACGTAGGGAAGCACAATGGGCTGTAGCACCTCATTACGTAACGGCGAGCCGTCATATGCTGTTTACGCAGCAGACGTGTGCATCCCCACAACCATTCCTCGCTTAAACTCACTCAGATAACGCGAACGGCCTTCAATCATGCACAAAGTACGACTACAACTACCCGCTTCCACCACACTAACAATAACTGGTTGCTTCCACCCCGCAACGGTCTCCATGGAGACAACATATTGCAGCTGTCGGTGGCGCTCCGTAAAAATGCAACAATAGAAAAAGTCAAAACTCGCTGCGCAAACTCGTCTAGTGGAAACCTCAATGCTCCGCTAAATCTACGCATTTATCTTGATACGTTCAGATTATACAGGGTGTGCTCGTCACTTTTTTCTATCACTGTACTATTCTTATTTTTTTCCATAAATTAGTTTAAAAACATTTTCGAAATTACTTATATTCTATTAATGCTAGAACTAGGCATCTAATTTAAAATATTCATTAACTAAAATAAACAGAATATATAGATTCACAAAAGACAAAACGAGAGACAAATAAGAAATCGTTATCCCAGCCTTTATTAATGTAAACACAGTCTTCAAAACACATTTAATAATTAATACTAATCTATAAAAGAATGTTACAATAACGTAGGTATATTACCTAATATTTTGAAAAGTCATATCGATCAAATTATCTCTCATTAATATTGTTACAATAGCAAATATGCAACTACTATTCATTTTATAACATTTCTAGCTCTTAATGTAAAAATTCACTTAAACTATAAAATACGTAAAAATAAAATCCTTACATTAATCAATCTATTTTATAATAATAATGTACATATTTCCTTCAATATTGGCTTGGAGAAGCATGACCTTTAAAGCATATATGGGCGTTATTTCCAAATATTATTTTAGCCTTTTTTTAAACTACGAAAGTTCAAGCTATAAGGATCTAAAATTTTCGCTGTGGGTTATTTATAAAAAAATACATAGTAATACTGTATGTTAGAAATGTGAAATTACATTATTAACATTTTTAGGGACATGATTAAATGACTAAATTCAAAATTAGTTACAAGGTTACTAGTCCTATTATATTCAGTATCTTTAATTAAGATTTTCAAAACGAATTATGTATACGTACTATATTAATAACAGCTACAAATAGAAACAATAGATAGTACAAAAGAGCTGTATGGAGTGTTAGTACTTGTCAGGTGGAGCTGACGGACCATAGCGCGTTTAGTGAGACCACCAACAGCTAAAATAAATTACTGTAATCTTGTAAATGAAACTCTCTGGGAGTGCTTCCGCGGAAAGCAGTACACCATTATTTACTGCACATTTAATGTTTGCACTACAGATTTATCGAATTTAATTATATAAATACAGTGTATCATTTGTAGTTTTAGTAATATATGTTTTAACACAAGATATTTATATGAACATGATATACATACATAAGAAATTGTGGGCAATACTATACAATATTTTTTAATAGGAATAGAAACTTGTTATGTAATGAAGTTGATCTTTGTATTGCTTGAGTAAGATTGTAACTTCGCACATCTTATTTGTCAGTATAGATGTCAAGAGCTTGTATATTGTAGGGAGCAGGCGCGGCTCGTGATGACGTATTTTGGTTTGCAGTACAATGATACGAGTGCCTCGTGTGTTTTCGGTGTTTACTAAGTAAACGTTACAGTTAGTACACAAGGAGACACGAAGCACTCGGATCATTGTACTGCAAACCAAAATACGTCATCACGAGCTGCGCCTGGTAGGGAGGCTCTTAATAGGTTGATTTCGATGAGACTGGATTAACTGGTTTGGTTTTAGTGAGCAAGCATGTTGTTATTCCCATTGCGAGATAGTCAGGTATTTTTCGAAAATCCACAACTGTTGCGTTGAATAGTCGTGAGTATTATGTAATCTCTTGTACCAGTAGTTTTGAGCATTGTCTATAACTGCTGTTCTCCAGTTGAGGGTCTTTTGTGTGGCTTGTGACGTCTTCGGTGGTTATGTCAACGGGTGTCATTATGTTCGTTTTCGCTTGACTTTGTCGCTCTTTCTGAGTCCAATTCTGTTTGGTTTTATATGCAACTGGGTTCCGCCATATATTTTTCCAATACTGTTTTGTTTCACTTATATCTGGGGCTTCTTGTGATTGTTGATTCTCAGTCCTTTGTTCTAAGGATCGGTAGAAGTTTCCTTGGTTCATGTTAAATAACCTATTTTGCTGTTTCCGTAACTGACTTTCTTTGTATCTTTTGATTCGATTGGAATAGATTGCCAATTTTTGTATCAGCGGGTCTAGAATTTCTTCTGTCGTAGTGTTCTCGTTTTTGTATGTTTCATTATTCCATCAACTTTCTTTTTTGTACTGGTTTTGGTAATTGCTTTGCGTGTTGCTTGTATTAGTCTTGCAATTTGTGTTCGCCGTGTGCCAATTTTCGTAGATATTCTTCATTCCCAATGAGACATTCCATTTGTTTTTTTGTGTGGTTGTCTGTTTTTTCTTTGGTTTTGTTCGATCATGCTTCTCAGTTCTTATCGCAGCGATATATACTATCGCTTGCGGCTGTTCGAGTGTGACCCAGCATTCATTATTAGTACTATTGCTTTATCGATTTGGTCAAGCAATATTTTTGCTTTACAGCATGTTTGTATTCTAAGTATTTTAGGTCATAGTGTCGGGTCTCAATGAGAGTATAACATGGTGTTCCCAGCGTATCGATTATATCTCCCTCAATTGCTTCTTGTTCTTTTTCTACTTTATCGTAAGTTTCTTGAACTATCTTCTATATTTCTCATTCCTAATTCTTCTTCTACCTCTCTTCTTCGCCGTATTATTGATTCTGTTGCTAGACTATTTTGTGTTAGCAATTGCCTTTTTTGATTTATAATATTTTGTGTTGCTTTGTTGCACAGAACAGGGAATTTCTTCGTCATTATTGTATGTAGCTCATTTCTATACGGTTCAGAACTTGTTTCCATTTTGGTTATTTATAAGTAAGTTCGATAGAGGTATTTATTCATTTCAGTTGTCCATCTCTATTCTCTCGGTGGGCTAGTCGGTACGGCCAGTAACACTGTCAGGGATTGGAACTTCTGCTTGTCGTTGGTCGTTGGTGTGTTCCGGGTCCATTTTCATTACCATGTCCGTCATCTGGTGCAAGCAGTCTATAGTAGTTCTAATCTGGGGATGCCTGCTCGATCATTCCACCCCAGATCCACTTCTAGTTTTCATAGCGGCGTCTTAAACTCGTAATGGGGTGTTAACCCATATACGGTTGCCAGAGCTCGTAATAGCTCCGCTTCCTATAATAATGCGCTGAGTTGGTATTAAGAATCAGAATAGATGTGGTACTACCAGAGGTCGGAAATGGGTGGTCGGAAACGATTTCCTTTTCAGCTTAATGGGCTGTTATTAATGCTGTGTTATTATTATTATTATTATTATTATTATTATTATTATTATTATTATTATTATTATGTGAGCGCTCCTATAAGAATCGTACATATATATCTCTTGGATCTACGATAACTTCGTTGCTTTGACAAATTTCATAATTTTTTCGTTATATTTTTAAATATAATACAACCTAAGCGCCTACTACGGGAGCTGTTTAGGTCGTGTTTTCGTATGGAGATATGGTTTCAGTGTGTGATGTGGTATTCCTGGTTTTTATTATATATTTTGGCTCAGTACCTACCGCACAATGCTAGTTGAACCTAGTATGACTATGTATATCTTAGGATGTATGTTGAGAGTCTTTAAAACCTCATGTCGTTTCATAGGTATTTCTCCTGTAGCACCGATGATGAAGGGTACTACAATTACTTTGTCTTGGTTCCACACTTCTTTGACGTCTTGGGCAAGTGGCAGATATTTATCGAACTTGTCTCTGTGTTTCGTCTGGACATTCGCTGGCACTGGCACAGATATGTCTATGAGATACGCAATTCTCTTGTCATGGCCTTTTAACGAAATGTCTGTCCTGTTGTGTTGGACAGTTCTGTCAGTCTGTATTGTCTGATATAGTCCAATATATTATGGCCGCAGGCAACTCCACTACATTTTTGGGCTGGAACTTGTAATATGGTGTTGTTCCAGTGGTTGCATCATATAGCTTGCATATTTCTTGGTGGATAACTGTCGCAACGTTGTTGTGGCGCCTGGTGTATTCTTTTGGAGCTAAAATGGGACAGCCGCTGAGTATGTGTCCTATAGTTTCGGGTTTCTCGCTACATAGTCTGTATGACGTTGATGTAATGTTTTCTTTTAATATGTGTGTCTTGTAAGTGCGAGTTGCTATCACTTGATCTTGTGTAGCCATCATAGAGTTGTTTTCATCATTTTAATTATTATTATTATTATCATTCCTCCAACTTAGCCTTGCATGGCTGCCCAGAATTTGGACAACCACCCTGCGAGTCCACACGCGAGCCACAGTGTCGGCGCCACCACCTCCGTATAGGAAAAGGCCCCGGCACACGCTCCACACTTTTATTTGATTTTAGATTTATTTTATTATTTGTGTGACATTTCGATGGTATTACATTATATGTATTTATAACGAGAGTTCAATTAGTCTTTACGTCCGGGGTAGCTATGTATGTCGTTACTAATTTATAAATGTCATGAATTACTACTTACTTGACAGATTTGACTTAAGTCAAAACATACTGTGATGACTCATTCGACGACACGTCACGTATCATACCTCCAGCGCCTTCTCGATAGATGTAGAAAGAGAAAAAACGAGAATAGAAAACTCGAGAGAGATTCGACAGTGATATAAGCCCTCGAGGAAGGGATTTAGTGATTCATTCGATACCAAATCATCGCTGAGTGAACTTACATAAATATAAATATATAAATGTGCTTATTGTTAGTAATTAGTATACAAAAAAGGGGGATATTTATCAATACGTTTTGCACGTATTACGCGGTTGTTATATAATGAAACAGATATGCAAAATACATATCCGTAACTGTAAACATGGACAAACACCTCGTATTTTTAGCATTTACTTCTGTTCAATACATATGTTTCAGCCATCTAGGCCTCATCGGTTGAACTAGTGAAGCAATGTATATACAAATTAATACAGATCTGTTAAACAACGGATCTGTATCTGTATCTACGTTTACGCTAAAATCGTCTCCAAGCCATAACCAGTTTCGTTCTATCAGGCCTTTTCTGGCCTAGTCGCTTTCTTCCGTCAGATGTCACTAATTAAATTGGTGTCGCCTGATAGAACGAAACTGGTTATGGCTTGGAGACGATTTTAGCGTAAACGTAGATACAGATACAGATCCGTTGTTTAACAGATCTGTATTAATTTGTATATACATTGCTTCACTAGTTCAACCGATGAGGCCTAGATGGCTGAAACATATGTATTGAACAGAAGTAAATGCTAAAAATACGAGGTGTTTGTCCATGTTTACAGTTACGGATATGTATTTTGCATATCTGTTTCATTATATAACAACCGCGTAATACGTGCAAAACGTATTGATAAATATCCCCCTTTTTTGTATATTTACCGCCATCTGGCGCGTGTTAATGGACAGCACCAATATACGTATTTTTCCGCTTTTTCGTAATAGCCTTGCTATTCGAGCGGAAGGTCGCCTTTTCTGGCCTAGTCGCTTTCTTCCGTCAGATGTCACTGATTAAATTGGTGTCGCCTGATAGAACGAAACTGGTTATGGCTTGGAGACGATTTTAGCGTAAACGTAGATACAGATACAGATCCGTTGTTTAACAGATCTGTATTAATTTGTATATACATTGCTTCACTAGTTCAACCGATGAGGCCTAGATGGCTGAAACATATGTATTGAACAGAAGTAAATGCTAAAAATACTAGGTGTTTGTCCATGTTTACAGTTACGGATATGTATTTTGCATATCTGTTTCATTATATTAGTAATTAGTATTTAAATTGTTATTCGTTTTTATTATTAATATAGTGTGTGTCTATGTTACCAATTAGTTTTATTTAAGAACCCGAAAAGACAAACTTTACAATACATTACCTATTTTTTGTGTCACTTAATAGGTTATATTAATAATTTAAGCACAGACATGCATTTACAAATCCATGACTGCCCAGGACGTAAAGGCTAATTGAACGCTTGTTACTACGAACAAATACAGTATATTCAGATTCTTGAATATAGTAATGAATTACTATGCTCATACAATGTCAGTTGGTGGTGGTGGATTGTTGGAAGAATGGCGACACTTCGCAGCTCGCGAATACAAAGAGCCAGAGTGTCTTCTCGAGTGCGTCCACTAAACTGTAGATGAGCCTCCAAGGTTTACCAGCTCTACAATATCGAGAATCTGGTTTCATGAGCCCGCAGGATTCTTAGCGATCTCAAGATAACGAACTTTTGCATTTCTCTCACAATGGTTTTCGCCTTAGTCACCGAAATTCCCATTCTTTTTAGGCTTTCGAAAAGTTCACTTATTACTCCGCTAGTACACTGACGATCAGCGGCACACAGGTCACCGTGAATTCCGGATAACTAAGTCTTATTTGCAGAATCAGATCCCGATATTTACCCCTTTTTTCACGCTCTTAGTCCAGGATATTCATCTCAGCCGGACATGACATCTCCACCATGTATATGGATTCTGTCTACAATGCCATAACCACCATAGGTGATCTGTTGGCTTGAATTTTTGTGGTTGTAGAGAAGGGAAAATCCCAGAAGATTTTAATTTTGTTATTAGAGACAACAAGTGGCAAATCCTGCTCGACATACGGCAAGGTCACTCCGGTATCTATACCATACGTATGCCTAAGGTGGAAGTAGAGGACCTTCAGCGCCATGTTATGCTTGCTTATGAATAAAGTGGGCGGGTATTTATTATTACTATTATTATTATTATTACTATTATTTTGTATATACTTAGCATTTATTTATATTTATCTTGTAATTGGACCTGTTGGGCAATAAACGATATTACTATTATTATTATTATTATTATTATTATTATTATTATTACTATGTACTCTAAGGCATATTATGATTTCTATATTTTAACATAGTTATCAACATCCAATATTGTTGCAGTTGTTATTCAAACTTCAACAATTACCTATCTAAGAAAAGCCCAAGTAAAATGCTTAAAGTTCAATATGACTGCGCCCGAAATTCGCTTACAAAGGATACTTCTTTTTCCTGTTTGACTTCGTTCAATTTAAAGTTTCAGTTTAAATAAGGTGAAAAGTTGTTGAACAATTTATCTTGTGTAACTGAAACTGTAAAAAGGCGAGTTGTTTTCTTTTGGACGAGATTAATTGATTTTAGAAACGTCGCATTGTTTCACGGAGGGTACCGTGTAAATTAAATACGTAAGAAAGCTCGTCTATTTGCAATGTTTGCTATAATTAATGTGAAGTTTTTATATCGTGGATTTGTTAAAAATGTTATTCTTCGATATTTTATAATAATATTGACAGCAATAATAAAATATTTCCAAATGAAAAGAACATATAACGTTAGGCATTATGAAATATAAAAATACAAATAAAGTTGTTAAATTGTAGGTGTGGCTACAAAAATACGACACAAAAATTTTTGTAGTTAATTGACGAAGGAGATACTTGTTGAAACTTCATTATAACGCTAAGAAATAAGTAATTAAACTTCTAGTTTCAAAAATTCTTTTATTGTAAATACCACTACAATATTGTTTCGCCATACAATGGCTTCATCAGTTGGATGAAATACTGAATATGTACAAAACAAGTTTGAATATTTATGAGAAAATTATTGGGGAAATGGTGGTGGAAAAATTTTTACAATCTTAAATTTAATAGAGGGGAGTTGTTTAAATTTAGTTGGTCATTTAAAGCTAATCCTAAACTATTGCATCTATTAATTTCTAAGTTTTCTAACAGGTTAAGTTTTTTACTTTTTTCTTGAATGTGTAAAATTTTGAAATCTATATTAAATCTATGATTGATATCTATACAATGACTTGCGAAAGTTGAATCTGTTTTCTTTTCTTTATGGCTTCTCTCGTGTTCTTTCATCCTAATTTTGAATGTCCTCCCCGTTTGTCCTATGTATACCTTGTTACAATCTTCGCATGTTAACTTATATACACCAGAGTTTGATTCTTTGTCTATTTTATCTTTGTTGTTTTTAATAATGTTCTGTATAGTATTGTCTGTTTTAAATGATATATGTTCGTTATTAAGTTTTTTAGTGAAAGTACCAATTTTTGCCGAAATTTTTCATAAGTAAGTGATTGAATTATAGGAATTAATTATCTTGTATTTTAATTTTCGATAAACTAAGGAAAGGGTTTTAGATTTTTGTTGGCTATTTAGAATGTTATTGACAATATTTATAGAGTAACCATTGTTTAATGCTATTGTGTATATTCTATTTAGTTCAAGGTCGAAATTACTTTTAGTCATAGGTAGATGAATTAATCTATATACCATTGATTGGTATGCTGATAATTGGTGTGTTATAGGATGAAAAGAGTTAGCGTGTATTGTGGTATCTGTATGTGTTGGTGTATGGTATTTAGCGAACTCGTGTTTATTAGTTTTGTGTGATATGGTTAAATCTAGAAAATTAATGCTTTTATTTATTTCTGTTTCTATAGTAAAATTTATTTTGGGGTGAATAGTGTTGATATAATTATGTAAAGTTTTTAATTGTCTATCTGAACCGTTAAAGCAAATTAATATGTCATCAACATACCTAAACCAATATACACAATTACCAAACAAGTGATATGTACTAATTTTAGTTTCTAAATTATTCATAAAAATTTCCGCTAATAAGGGGCTTAGTGGGTTTCCCATTGCTAGACCCTCTGTTTGTTTATAAAATTTCTTTTTAACTAATAAACACGAGTTCGCTATATACCATAAACCAACACATACAGATACCACAATACACGCTAATTCTTTTCATCCTATAACACACAAATTATCAGCATACCAATCAATGGTATATAGATTAATTCACGTACCTATGAGTAAAAGTAATTTCGACCTTGAACTAAATAGAATATACACAATAGCATTAAACAACGGTTACTCTATAAATATTGCCAATAACATCCTAAATAGCCAACAAAAATCTAAAACCCTTTCCTTAGTTTATCCAAAATTAAAATACAAGATAATTAATTCCTATAATTCAATCACTTACTTAGGAAAAATTTCGGCAAAAATTGGTACTTTCATTAAAAAACTTAATAAAGAACATATATCATTTAAAACAGGCAATACTATACAGAACATTATTAAAAACAACAAAGATAAAATAGACAAAGAATCAAACTCTGGTGTATATAAGTTAACATGCGAAGATTATAAGTAATAAGGTATACATAGGACAAACGGGGAGGACATTCAAAATTAGGATGAAAGAACACGAGAGAAGCCATAAAGAAAAGAAAACAACTTTCGCAAGTCATTGTATAGATATCAATCATAGATTTAATATAGATTTCAAAATTTTACACATTCAAGAAAAAAGTAAAAAACTTAACCTGTTAGAAAACTTAGAAATTAATAGATACAATAGTTTAGGATTAGCTTTAAATGACCAACTAAATTTAAACATCTCCCCTCTATTAAATTTAAGATTGAAAAAATTTTTCCACCACCATTTCCCCAATAATTTTCTCATAAATATTCAAACTTGTTTTGTACATATTCAGTATTTCATCCATCTGATGAAGCCATTGTATGGCGAAACAATATTGTAGTGGTGTATTTACAATAAAAGAATTTTTGAAACTAGAAGTTTAATTACTTATTTCCTAGCGTTATAATGAAGTTTCAACAAGTATCTCCTTCGTCAATTAACTATTTAATAATATTAATACTTAGATCGAAATTCCTAACAAATAAGTTCAAAATACTAAACGAAAGCACCCCGAGTGTCCAAATGGTGCGAAATCGGTCGATGTACCTAGGGTTCCGTATAAAAAATTCAGTTAATACTGACAGAGCAAATGTCCATTTCTTTGTATTTTCATTGTGTATGTCCCTCAAAAAGAATGTAACTTGCTTTTAACTTTTTTTGTTGAATCTCAAAAAATAACAGATATCGGCCGATTTCGTACCACCCTCTACATTGGATATTTAAAAATTATACTTACAATTTTAACGCACGCAGAACAGTAGACTTTTCCCATATCTATACGTAGTTGTAGGTTAACCCGCAATGATGCACTGGGAACAGTTATTACTACAATGGCTAATTCAAATAAGTAAAAGCGCTCTTATAATGATATTCAAAGTACAGAGGATGTTAAAGTACTTTTAATTCTTAAATAAAATTGTGTGATCAGTACGAAGCAAAATCCTGTTGAACAAGTATATTGGCTGCTTATATTGTTTCACGCTGGTATGGTGGAATTCCTGGCTAGTTATAGCGCCATAATAAATAATAACCTCTAATTAGTTAATTTGTTCGACTAATAATTAACGAGGAAGAAAAGAAGTTAAAATTGGTGAATGAATGTACTTAACTTTAACTGCGTGGTTCGTTCATGAGAGAGCACGAAAGCGTGGAGATGCAAGAGATGCAACACTTAAGTAGGAGTGTGCGGGATGTAGTTGTCTACAGGACCCGCGAACCAATGAAAAGCTGCCAACAGATTCCGAGGTTCGTGATAAAGAGCAGATTAGAGTGCCACCTCACAGCAGGTAATTCAGCTCATGAATAAGACCGTGGATGCAGTTTCGACTCCAAATCCCTGACTAAGAGAAGAGAATACTATTTATTCTAATTTCCTCTTTTAGTTACCATAGTTAGTTACATCATGAGAATATACAGGGTCCGGCAACGAAGCGGGGACGGAAGATTACATGCGTATTTGAAAGTTAGTCAAATATTTAGTCATCGGATACCCTTCCGTACCGTCAAGCGCACGTTTTAAAAATATTTTGTTTTATACAGGGTGTTCCAGATGGAAATGCCAGACTAAAGTTGCATTTTTTTAAATGGACCACTCTGTATATTAATAGATAAAATGATCCGCGCTTGAAAGCTGGTTACATCGATATAATGTTGTATGGGTCTAAAGTTGATAGTTTCTGTGTAAATAATTATTTTACTTGATAAATTGATACATTTCAGTTGGCTATTCTGCATAAGGAAAATCAAAAGATCCGAAACCAATAGAATAGAATATTTTCTACTAGTATGCACTTTCGTTGCTACGTGAAATAAATTCTGCAACTGCTCGCGTTATACAGGGTGTTCACAATTTCGCAAAATCGAAGAAATCTCGTAATTTTTAAATGGAACACCCTGTATATTTTTCGTTGAAAAGCCCTTTTACTACGCTTTCTATTGATACCTCATTTGATGCACCTAGGATGGATCATTTGCTAATTATTTCTTTTTAGAATTGAATTAATGAAAAATGCTTATATTTTTAGTAGCTAATTTGCGCTTTTAAACCTTCGGTAAGATCGGATATTCAACAAATTATCCATAAATGGTCTATAACAAGAAGAAACCCCATTAAGTACGAGAAACAGTTGATTTTCACTCAGCGATGAAAGCATACATTAAATGAATATAAAGTAATATAGCATTTTCAATAGATTCACTGCCGATTAAGTTATCTGGTATTAGTTTAATAAAAAATTTGCACTAATTAATTTGTATTTTAAAGAATTTTGTAAAACCAACTATTTTACGAATACCTAATATGAAACAATACATACCTAATTAGCTTAACATAAATCGAAATCATGTAGGAAAGAATCAAGTACGAGTAGCATTAAAAGTTTGCACTATTTTAAATAAATACTAATTATTAACCACAACATCAAATTTAATTAACAAAAGTAGTAGCACAGTAAATAAAAATAAAGTAAATGTAAACAGTAAATGCAAATAAATCAAAGAAAACTTTCAAATGTCCTTCCATGTCTCTCAATGCATAAATGATGCCGCCTGGTGAAATTCTGTTGAACATGCTGTAATGTTTCTTGGCGAACATTTCTAAATGCCTCTCTTATGCGTTCCATCATATTTTCCCTTGTTGTAGGAGCTTCCACATAAACTAGAGCCTTGACAAATTCCCAAAAGTAGAAGTCCAAGACAGTAAGATCTGGACTTCGTGGAGGCCAAGCGATTGGACCACCTCGTCCTATCCATTTGTCTTCCTTCCATCGCCCTAGAAACTCCCTAACGTTAAGGCTGTAATGAGCAGGTGCACCATCGTGTTGCAACCAGAAAATTTGTCTGGTGTCAGTATCCACATGCCCAAGTAAATTAGACAGTTCGTTCTGCAAAAATGCCAAATACGTATCGCCTGTAATGGTTCCATCGAAAAAGTACGGCCCAATGATATATGGACAAAGTATACCTCCCCAGACGTTAAGAGACCATCTATTCTGATTGTCTACATGACGTATCCAATGCGGGTTTTCTGTTGTATAATAATGCATGTTATGTTTATTTACCGCTCCATTTCTTTTGAAAGTAGCCTCATCGCTAAACAAAATCTTTATTAAAATATTTGTCATTTCTCGCATTTTATTTAACAACCAACCACAAAAGTCTGATCTTTTAATGAAATCATCACCATGCAAATTCCTGATTTAATTCCATATGGTACGGATGATACTTATGACTTCTTAAAATTCTTCGTACGCTCCTATCTTCAATAGCTGTTACCTTTGAAATACCGTCTATACTTATATGTGGATTTTCCTGTATTGTTAATAATACGGCCAATTCGCTTTTTTCATTGATTACCGGTTTATTTATTTCTCTCTTCTTGTAGGTTACACTACCAGTTTCTGTAAATCTCTCTAATAACCTTTGAAATGCTTCCGGTCTTGGCTTTTTTTCAAGGTTTGGAAATCTCTCTGCATATACACTACTTGCTAGGAGACAATTTCTTGTACACTCCCCAAGAATAAATATCATATTCACCATTTCTTGAATATTAAAATTAGTCATTATAGCAATTTCTTTTAAAAGATTGAACGAAATACTGTGTAAGATGGAACGAAATTTTTGACAACTTGGTTATTAAGTATACAAGCTTAAAACTGACACCAGATAACTTGATCAGCAGTGAATCTATTGAAAATGCTATATTACTTTATATTAATTTAATGTTTGCTTTCACCGCTAAGTGAAAATCAACAGTTTCTCGTACTTAATGGGGCTTCTACTTGTTATAGACCATTTATTGATAATTTGTTGAATATCCGATCTTACAAAAGGTTTAAAAGCGCAAATTAGCTACTAAAAATACAAGCATTTTTCAATAATTCAACTATAAAAAGAAATAATTAGCATCAAATAAGGTATCAATAGAAAGCGTAGTAAAAGGGCTTTTCAATGAGCTAAAAATATACAGGTTGTTCCATTTAAAAATTACGAGATTTCTTCGATTTTGCGAAATTATAAACACCATGTATAACGCGAGCAGTTGCAGAATTTATTTCACGTAGCAACGAAAGTGCATACTAGTAGAAAATATTCTATTCTATTGGTTTCGGATCTTTTGATTTTCCTTATGCAGAATAGCCAACTGAAATGTATCAATGTACCAAGTAAAATTATTATTTACACAGAAACTATCAACTTTAGACCCATACGACATTATATTGATGTAACCAGCTTTCAAGCGCGGATCATTTTATCTATTAATATACAGGGTGTTCCATTTAAAAAAATGCAACTTTAGTCTGGCATTTTCATCTGGAACAGCCTGTATAAAACAAAATATTTTTAAAACGTGCGCTTGATGGTACGGAAGGATATCCGATGACTAAATATTTGACTAACTTTCAAATACGCGTGTAATCTTCCGTCCCCGCTTCGTTGCCGGACCCTGTATAATTCGCTGGTTTTTATTTCTTAATAACAAGGCATTTATTTACTCTTGGAATTAAGGTTAATTTTTTTCATCTAGCATTTTATTTCATTCAATTTTAGTATATTTATTCAAATAGTTTAAGTTGTAGTATTACTATTTAGTTTTCCACTTTATACCGTTATATATAAGAAAAATACATATATTTTTGTTTGATCTTTAATTTTGATTTTATTATTCTCCTGTAATTCTGGCATTTTAATGAATAAAATTAAAATAATATCATTGGCTTTAACTTAATGGATTCTACTATACGTAGTACGTCCACTGTTCAAAAAGATGTAATAGGGGTGTATTCGGCGATGGGGAACTGTATCTGCGTTGTACCGGCGTTTAGCAACCTGGTTTCCACGGAGTATATAGTAAATTCTTTACAAAATTACCTCTTCGTGTACCCACAATATTGTTAATATATTTCGACGTAAAATAGAGCAATATTCCGCTTCCAAAATTGGTAACTTAAGTATACAAATTTCAACGAAATAATTGCTCAATTTAATATGCATCTAGATGATCCGCACAAGGCTTTGTATGTTACCAAACTTAATGTACACATCGAACATAATAATAGCATGTTTGTTCTGTGTAGTTACGTAAATTATCGCTTACCTAACAAAGCATCAGGTCAGTGTTCTGGATTGCTGCAGCATGTGTGCATACAACATTACAAAGTCACTTAGATATCTATACAATCTGATCTTAATTAATGTAACTCGAGATGGATAAGGGCAGAATGTAGTTTATCCTTGTTAAAGGCGTTCGTAACTGATGAACGTTATCAAGTATCTGCTGTAGGTAATAATACATTTAAAATATAGTAGAATAAAGGTGAATTCATTCTTCTAGGACATTATTAAACAAAAACATACTTGCGTGCGTAAAGTTTCACCATTTTTTTGTATAAAACAAAAATATTTTTAATAATATCGAAATATTATTGTGCAGAACACAATGTTAATGTCTGTGTGGAAATTGTTTTCCAGACATACAGATGCGCATTTCATTTTGCCATACATGCTTCTGGGAAAGACAAAATGTAGTTCGCATTGCTATACTTCGTATGTGCGAAGAATATTTTTAATTCTATTTTCAAATAATGTTTTTCACAAATAATTCGAATGTAAAATATTAAAAACTTCCAGCCATATTACGCCATGTTTGATTCTTCGTAATTGCAAGAGAAAGCATTTCTTTTGTATCGCACTGGTCACATAATCGACCCTTCGAAATCTATCTGCTGCGACCGAACGGTCAACTCATGTATTATATTGTATAGTCCATATCACCCTAACTTCGAAGTATTGCGTGGAGTATAACCCTTTCTTACTAGCTTCCAGTGATTCGTATATAACTATATTATTTTGACGTTAGTTATTTTGACGAGTCATTTTGTGCTCTTTGTATCTAGGAAATATTTCTATTTTGCGTTCTACTTTTTTAAGACACTTGAAAATTTCAGTCTGTTATCTGTTGTGTATATTGCGTTTTATTTGAGTTTTTTTCAATTTTTCCCTTCATTTGTTTTTAGTCTTGTGGGTTGTTTATATTTTTGACAAGTTTTAACCCTTTTACTGTGACGTTATGATCCGTATCCAATACATGGTTTGCCTGTTTCGATTCTTCTGGTCTATTAAATTTAATATGTGCTATGTGTTCTTTAAACTTTCTTTTATTGAGCATTTTGTTTGACCTATATATTGCAAATTACGATCGCTGCAATTAATTTCGTATATACCAGATTTCAAATTCAAATTTGCTTTGTCTTTAGTATTACATAGAAGATTTTTAATTGTGTTTTCGGACCGAAAAGCAACTTGGAGATCTCGTTCTTTAACAACTCCATTAATTTTTTTCGTAATTGATGGAACATGTCCAATTCACATTTACGTTAATCGAAGATAGCGAAAATGTCATCTACGTACCTGATCTAAATTCTTGGAAAATATTTAGCGTTATTTTTAAATTCTAGTTCAAATAAATTAGCAATGAAAGGAGATAGCCAATTAACTATTACTGTGCCTTGCTTTTGTTGATAAAATAAGAAAAGAATTATAACTTGACAAAAAGGGAATTTCATTTGACAAACGCAGCTGACGTTGAAAAAAATGTAAATTCATTTAAAAAATAGTGAAACGTAATTGAAAAGCAAAAGAAAACGTCTGTAACCATTAAATAATAACTAGGCTATCTAACAGAAAATATATCGCGTTGGCAGAATATATGTATGATGGTGTGAATTGTAGTAATTCTAAGCATGTCTATAATTTTTCTGTACTACCATACGAACTTTCAGGAAAATGAAAAAATACTTTTACTAAATTCCCTGCATCTTTAAAAAAGAAGATATAAAGGTACAAATATAAAACAGATATAAACAGATACGAACGAAATAAGATCAATGGGTTCTTTTTAAGATATAAAATGAGTAGAAACGAAAACATTATCATGGGCTATAGGTCTAATGGATTCAAATTTAAAGCTGAATTCAATGTACTTTTCTTCTATTGCCTTTTATTTCCATCTTATCAAAAGGAATTAACTTTTGATATCTTCTGTCTGATTTACTTCATTCTAATCCAGGTTTATTTCCAGTTATTTTATATTTTTTTACAGCCTTATATGCATGCATTAGTAGATAAGCAGTAGGTAGATTTCTATCACATGAATTTCCTTATGAAACTTCAGTTTGTAATTCACGGTCATTCAAATTGTGACGTTACAGCTAATGCAGTAAATTACACGTTTGTCATTACTTATCGCGCGAGTGAAAACAATTATTAAAAAAATTTAAAAAGAATAGTTATTTTTTTTAATTTAGTGAATTTCACTAGGTTACCGCATTCACCGTATTTACTATATACAAGTGTCCCGTATCGTTATGTTCAAATTTTAGGAGTGTAAAGTAGACTTCATTTCAAGTAACAAAAACGCAAAACTTGTATATCCGTTTTTAATTGTTTCAAAGTTACAAATCTATGAATGTGATTGTCAGATCATGAAAAAAAATGTAATCCCAAAGTCAATAAAAACTGATTTTATTTTAAAATGTTCAATTAATAATATTTTCGAAATGTCCACCTCCTTGTTGAATGCAGGCTTGTGCCCGTAAGCCAACAGAAGCAGTACTTATCCGAACTTCATACTTGTTTTGTCGGATTTGGTCGGCAGCCAGGTGAATACGATCCAACAACTCTTCTCTTGTGTTCGAAACTTGCGCGTAGACTAAATTTTTCATGTACCCCCATAAATAAAAGGGGATTAAGATCGGGTGATCTGGGTGGCCATGCAACAGGACCACCACGACCAACCCATCTTCGATAATTGACGTTAACCAAATTTAGGACAGCAATTCCGAAATGTGGTGGTGCCCCATCCATGTGAAACCACATGTCTCGTCGAACATTCAGTGGGACATCCTCTAAAAGACCTGGCAGTTCGTCAATAAGAAATTGAAGGTAATTGTCCGCATTTAACCTACCCGAGAAGAACGACAGGACCAATCAACAAGTGATCGATTAGGGCCGCCTAAACGTTAATAGAAAATTCATGTTGAAATTTAGACGGGGGATTTTCTGATTACCACCTGTGCAGGTTTCTCAGATTTGTAACACCACTTCTCGTGAACGTAGACTCATCTGTTGAGGACTGTTCTGCAGAAATTAAAATGAAGCCGTGACTTAATATCCAGGTAGAATAAACTAGACGAGTATAGTGGTCTGCCTCAAGCAAACCGTGTCCCCTGCGATAGTGATATGGATATAAGCCCTCACGTTTTAAAATTCGCCAAACTGTCGTTCGTGGCTCACCTAGTTGTCTAGCGATTCGACGTACACTGAGAGTTGGATCTCTTGTAACAATAGCTACTGCTTCGTCCTCTAAGTCTGATGGCGAATTTACCCCTCGGTCGAAAAGATAATCACGCAGTCCGCATTCCCGAAATTGGCTGCGTACTTCCAGAAACGTTCTGTAATGAGGACTACGCCTTTCGGGAAACCGATGCCGGTATTCAATAACTGCTTGACGTGCACTACCGTTACAGTAGCCATACACAAAATGCATGTCCGCATACTCTTGAGAAGAAAATCGGTAAGGCACTTTGAATAAAGAAAACGTGTCCGCTCACTAATAAGCTGTTGTGTGAACTGAAACGTAATGTAATCCTTAATAAAAAAAAGCAACGTTAACAGTCATCTGAACATTTGTTTATTGTATGATATTCATGGTTCAGCACTTACGAAATAAGTAAGAACCTTCTTTATCGTAAATCAATTTCCAGTGCCCTTTTTTGTAAATCTCCAAGAAATTACTCTATGCACTACGACACGTGTTTATTTATTTTAGGATAACATTTTGTTATGCGACGTTAACAATCACAGGCCTGTTATTGAATTGTATAACTTTTTTTTAAATAAAATTAGTTTGTATTGACTTTAGGATTACATTTTTTTTCATAATCTAACAATCACATTCATAGATCTGTAACTTTAAAACAAATAAAAATTTATATACAAGTTTTTCGTTTTTGTTACTTGAAATGAAGTCTACTTTACACTCCTAAAATTTGAACATAACACTATTTTTTAGATTAATAATTCTTTTCAGAGTTCAACTCAATACATTAAGTTTGTATGTGTGTAATGAGTACAGCATTACTTACTACATTAATTACTATAGCTAATGGTGATATGTTATTTTACAAATTATTTTGTTGAGTAGTTGTTCGGGCTATTTCAATAGTTTGTAGGATTTCAATAACCCAACGTTTCGGCAGTCAAATCTATTGCCATCTTCAGGGTAGCTCTGAGAAGGGCAGGTTCTTGCCAAACACAAGTCTGGCATATACGTTTTCTCAAGTTTTTATTGCGAAATGTACTCGTGTGAGATTCGAACCAGGTCTGAAATTCGAAAATTTGAACTAAATCCAGCATACTAACCACTACGCTATTCTGGGAACAGGATACTATTTCTTAAAACTTCTATTTAAGCTATCGGCTGCAGTTTTTATGTTTTTACATGTATTGCGCCGTGTTGTGTGTGCCTTGCGTAATCTCGTCTATTCTATCTCTGGCACCGTGGTTGTAAGTCTTCTCTGTACATTTTTCCGAATAATTGATAGCCAGGCATCTTTTATCTCCAGGCTTGGTGTACTTAAGGCGTTTGGTGTTGTGGCCATATATGTTGTCTCGTTCAGCTTTCCTTTGGTCTGATGGTCCTCCTTTCCCAAGATGTCCATATGTAATCCTGTGTCCCTCTTCCCAGGCATATTAAGCTAGGCGGAATTCGTCGATTTCTTCCAGCCGGGCCACTTTCTGATGTTCTTTGATCCTGACTTGTAGAGGTCTGCCTGTTTCTCCGATGTATTTTCATCACATCACATCTTCTACATTCGCTTGGTACTTCGCATATACAGTCTTTGCTTCTTTGATTTTCATTGTCTCATTTTTGTCATGGTGGAGCTGATAGTGTTTATTGTCTTCATGTGTGTTTTGATCTTATAGTAGTCTTCTGATTTTTTTTCTGATAGGCCGTTGATATACACGGCATTACTTTGGTGTACATGCTGGGCTGCTGTTGTTCTTGTGCTACTTTATTCCTCTAGCTCTTGACAAACGTCGTTTCTGTATATTCATTTTGCTTTAATGTGTTTGTTACGTTCTCCGGCTCCTCCTTCATCTAAGCCGATGCTGCTCTGTCGTATAAGCACCTGGCTATTCCAAATTTATCATTGTGGGGATGGTTGGATTCATAGTGATGATACTGTCCTGTATTAGTCGGCTTTCTATACAGGTTGTAACAGGACGAGCTTACGTTAGCCGTATCTCAGCAACTAAGCAAGTTCCATATTTGTAAATTAGCAGAGTTATTTTGGGCATAGGGGCAAACTTTTAGGAAATATTAGTACATATTTTCTATTTCCGGTTTCGCCGGAAGCACAATCAACTTCATTTTTTAAATAGATTACGCAATTTTTTTCAAACAATTGAATTCAGCAACAAATTTGGCGTATAGATCATTTATTTCGACTGGTGTAAACATTACCGTTTTATAGCTAACTTGTTTTTTATGTAAATTTTATCAAATGCATCGTAGTACTTAGTGACGTATGTCTTCGGTATGCAGAAGAGTTGATGAATGATTATTGGAAGTTAGACAGCAACTAAGATGGGCTATTGAAAATTATTTTCACTTGTGTGCAAATACTATACAGGGTGTTAGTATTTACCGACTTAATATGTTAAATTTCAAACACTAATTATTTCGTAATTTTAATTGGAACACCCTGTATATTTTTATCGCAAACAGTAGAAAATTAAATTCTTCATCAAATGATATTACATTTCCCTATACCTAAAATGAATATTTAAGGAGCTATTCGCAAATTATGTGAATGTATTCAGAAACTTCGTGTGAGCGCTAAAGGTGGCTATGATAATTCGTCACAGTTTTAGCGTAATGTCTAATTTTCTAATGACAGTTCGATAGCGTGTTAATAAAGAAATAAAAAACAAATATATTTTTCGAGTAAAGAAGAAACAGAATAGTAAAATTTATTTTGTAACCAAGATAACATTAAAGAAATCTATGTTAAGAATGAATAAATAAGGTAGTAAGAAGTAATAAATTATTTCAAATTTTGTTCAAAATTAGCCCCATTCAGTTCCAAACATTTATTAATTCGTTTTAGCACTTGATTACTAGTGACCTTTTGTATTTGCGCTTCTGTTAATGAATTTAGTGCTCCTCGTATTCTTTCTTTTGTTTCCTCTGCAGTTGTCACCGGAGTACTGTAAACTTTGTCCTTAACATAGCCCCATAGGAAAAAATCCATAGGGGTCAAGTCTGGTGAACATGGAGGCCACAAGTATGGACCTGCTTTTGCAATAAACTTTCCGTCAAATAACCTCTCCAAGAATAAGTGTACATCTCTTGTGCTGTGAGCCGGTGCACCATCCATTTGATACCAAGCAGTATTTGATTCGATAATTGGCAGTGTATCAAGTTCTTCTTCCACAATATTGCGCAATATATCTAAAAACCTTTCGCCATTTAAATTTTCGTTATAAAAACGTAGACAAAGTATGCGATTATCTTTTATTGCGCAAAAAACATTAAATTGCCAACTTTCCTGATATCCCCTTTCTCTCGTTACATGGGGATTTTCGGCTGCCCAAAAATGACTGTTATGTTTATTAAAGAGGCAATTTTTGGTAAATTTAGCTTCGTCTGTCCAAATGATTTTCTTCGTAAAATTTTCGTCGTCCTGACAAGCTATGGTGAAGAATTCACAAAAAATGACCCTATTTAAGAAATCCTGCGGATATAAGTGCTGTACCTGCTGGTATGAAAATGGTCTCCATTTATGTCTTTTTAATACCCTTTGAATGGACACTGTTGAAATTTCCAAAGTTGTCGCTGCTTCTCGAAGAGATGCAGTGGGGTTGGTATAGAAATATCCCATAACACCAATTTCAACTACTTCGTCATCAATTATTTTTTTTTTTTTTAATTTTGGCCTAAACTGTCCATCTTCTAAACAATTTTTAATTAACCGTCGCACTATATATCTTTATATGGAATTGGTCTGTCCGGATACCTTTGTCGAAATAAAGCACATGTTCGAATTAAAAATTTTCCGGACTCTCCATAAATCAACAATAAATTCAGGTAATCCTGATTTGTCAATCCTAAACGTGACATTTGCGTATACTAGATTAGGAACTGTGTGATATACTAGGAAGTTTATTAACACGCTATCGAACTGTCATTAGAAAATTAGACATTACGTTAAAACTGTGACGATTATCATAGCCACCTTTAGCGCTCACACGAAGTTTCTGAATACATTCACATAATTTGCGAATAGCTCCTTAAATATTCATTTTAGGTATAGGGAAATGTTATATCAGTTGATGAAGAATTTAATTTTCTACCGTTTGCGACTAAAATATACAGGCTGTTCCATTTAAAATTACGAAATAATTAGTGTTTGAAATTTAACATATTAAGACGGTAAATACTAACACCCGGTATAGTATTTGCACACAAGTGAAAATAATTTTCAATAGCCCATCTTAGTAGCTGTCTAACTTCCAATAATCATTCATCAACTCTTCTGCATACCGAAGCAATACGTCACTAAGTACTACGATGCATTTGATAAAATTTACATAAAAAACAAGTTAGCTATAAAACGGTAATGTTTACACCAGTCGAAATAAATGATCTATACGCCAAATTTGTTGCTGAATTCATTTGTTTGAAAAAAAATAGTGTAATCTATTTAAAAAAATTAAGTTGATTGTGTTTTCGGCGAAACCGGAAATAGAAAACATGTACTAATATTTTCTAAAAGTTTGCCCCCATGCCCAAAATAACTCTGCAAATTTACAAATATGGAACTTGCTTAGTTGCTGAGATACGGCTAACGTAAGCTCGTCCTGTTACACCCTGTATACTCTAGTTGTGACAACTACTCAATTAATCATCCATCTTCAACAATTTATCGTCAAAACTATTTTGTGCTACCTAACCTAAATTGAAATGATACGCCACTAAATTTATTAATAGAATTTAATTATGCAGGGATACCAATCGGTGTATATTTGGTTACATAAATATGTGGTCACATGTGCAACAATTATTTTCGCTCGCACGTTATCCGCTCACTGAGGCTGTATAAACATAAGCTGTTGAACTTGTTATACTTATTACCTTTTTGTAAGCTGTTTAATAATAGTTTATTATCTGTAAAGTCGAAGCATTTTTTTCGAAAATAAAATTGTGATCATTCGAGTAATGAAAAGAAAGTAATTTTGTTTGGTCTTTGGTTCTTTACCCTGAGAGACTATCATCTCTTTGGATCGCTCAAAAAGTTCTTAGAAGGTTCTTAGAAGGTAAGCGATTTGCCTCTAATGAGGAACTAACGGATGCGATGCAAAATTGACTATGTCGGCAACCGAAAGAATTTTTATCAACAGAATTACAGAAGCTATCGGAGCGATGGAAGTGTATTTTAAAGGGATCTTGTTATCTAGGAAAATTATGTGTTTCTAATATTAATTTGAGGTTTGTATTTACCCGAAAAAAATAAAATGCAGGTTAAATTTGAATCACCATAGTATAAGAAATATATAAATAAATAAATCAACAATAAATAACACAGGCCTACAAAAAAAAAAAATTTTTTTGGTGCATCTCTGTTTGATTTGTTGATAAAGTAGGTAATGTACAGTATATTGACATACGTCATTTTAACTCATCAGCTCTAGTTTACCTACTACCCTCATTTTGAATTGTTGTCGGTCTTGTTATGGTCTTGTTCGTAACTAGTCATTATTACAATATCATCGATAAAGTTTGTGTTACTATTTCATTATGGCTAGTACGTCCAGACGTTGGTTAACGATCCTGATATATTTTGTTATGTTTGTGGTGAATACATACTGAAAAATCTGCGTAAATCGATTGCAAACACAGTGCGTCGTTTGTATTTTGCTTACTTCGGTATTGAAATTCTACACCAAGATAAAGTGTGGGTGCCTCATAGTGTTTGTAAAATATGCGTTGAACATTTGCGACAATGGGAGAGAGGGAAACGTAAGTCTTTGAAGTTTGGAGTGCCTATGATATGGCGACAACAAAAAAATCATTAGGACGACTGTTACTTTTGTATGATTAATAGAGTGGGCATCAACAAAAACAATCGCCATAAATGGAAATACCCCAATATTTCTCCAGTACAAAGACCTGTTCCTCATTCAGAAAATGTTCCAATACCAACTTTTCACCAGGTACTGCAGCAATCTCAGGAGGATGAAGCTGAAATACCTATTTCTTCCCAAGTAGATGATGACTTTCAATACTGCGGAATAACATCAGATCCTAAGCCATTTTCGCAGAATGAGCTTAGTGACCTCATCAGAGACTTAGATCTTTCGAAGGAACGTGCTGAGTTACTAGCATCAAGATTAAAAGAAAAAAATACTAAATACCCATGTTTTATTTGTCTCTGGGACAGTCGAGCTAAATCACGTCATTGGACTGCCTGTGAGAGATGCTCTTGTTGTTGGGGAAAGAAATGTTATAAATGAACCCTTAGTTTCAAGAGAAAAAAATCATTCTTCCGCCATTGCATATTAGGGCTAATGAAGCAATTATTAAGGCTCTCGATAGAAATGGTCAATGTTTCCAGTTTATTTCTCACAAATTTCCTGGTTTAAGTACTGAAAAACTAAAAGCAGGTATCTTTGATGGACCTCAAATACGTAAATTGATGAAAGACACAACTAATTTTGAGACTTGTATGAATGATGTGGAGAGGCTTGCCTGGCAATCTTTTGTAGCAGTTGTACAAAATTTCCTCGGAAATCATAAGGCTGACAACTATGTAGAACTAGTAGAGGAAATGCTGGTGCGATTCAAAGATTTAGGCTGTAATATGAGTATAAAATTACACTATCTCAATAGTCATCTACATCATTTCCAACACAATTTAGGAGATCTAAGCGAAGAACAAGGGAAACGTTTCCACCAAGACCTAAAAACAATGGAGAATAGATACCAAGGAAGGTGAGACAGTCATATGATGGCTGACTATTGCTGGGAATCATGCGAGATTGCCCGAGTCAGTTTCATTCTAGAAAATCACTCAAAAGACAATTTCTTGATGTTTAATTAATGTCAATAAAATATATATTATTTCGTGAATTGTGTTTTTTTTTTCTCGGGAACTAGAGCTGACAGAAGAAAACGGGTAACATTTTTGATATCGCCATGTAAGACATGCTTAAAATCGGGTCTAAAATCTCCAGCACCAAAATGGTTGCAGGCCAATGTAATTTATTCACCTGGGCGTTTTGCGTATTTATTTCAATCCCACAGCTCCTTATTTATTGAAGCCAATTTTAGTAACGCCATTACATTATCCCCATTCTATAAAAATTAATGAATATAACAATAATATTGTATTATGTTTAAAGGGAAGGGAGGTATACGTAGCAATTATTGACATGTATTGGACTTTGTAGTGGCGACCTAGGTCTAGTAATAATTTATCATGTTTCGACAGGTTTTTAATATATTTTCTATTAAATAAACAGAAAAAAAAAGCGCTGGCGCTGTGTATACAAAACGTTATTTATACAATTGATTTTGTGTCAGCTTATAAAAACAGTGATTCGAACAAAAGACTGATTTAAAAGTATACATATTATTATGTAATTCCTAAACGAAAATTAGTAACTTGTTTAGAGATTAAATAATATATAAAACTTTGTTTGTCCAATTGACGTTCGTGTCACTACAAGCCGTTGTAACTATACACAAAATATAATATATTTGTTCGCTGGTAAAAATCCAGTAAATCCACTTTATCCATTTAGTCGTGACTGTAAATATGAAAGTGCTTAGAAGATAGATTATTAGAAAGGTTTACATCCTTTTGTTTCTCGATGAAAAACACGTGTTATTTTCCATCTAAATGCTGCTCCAAACGTTCTTTCAACTTAATACGTACTGTCATCATTCAACCAGCCAGTCAAATCCGTTTAAATCCGAAATCATTCGTGGCGAAGTTATCTTTGATCGAGCACGTCATCAATCATGGCGTTATTCAAGTTACAGAGTTCTTTTAATTATTAAACCTTATAATCCAACAAGAAGTAGTTCTAATAGAGAAAGAAATTGATGGAAAATGTCTATCTATTTGTTTATCTATTTATTATTAACTCATGTATATATATATATATATATAAAAATAATAGACTTTTTATTGGTTTAGCGACCTTTTATTGAATTTTGCTGTTTTATTCTACGACGTTTCGACTTTCATTATTATTCAGTCTTTTTCAAGTAACTAGAAACAAGAATTAATACAATGAAAACATGAGAACTGTGTTTGCTTATGTGAGATTGAATTGACAATTAAATTAACAATTAAAATTAAACTTAGATTAAAGACTGAATTACAAATTAGATTAACAATTAAAATTCAATTTTAAAATTAGATTAATAATGAGTAAGGACAATTAAAGTGATTACATCTGTATAAATGAATTGAAAATTTGAATTAAACTACAATACAGTAAGGTAACTAGAACCAAGAATTACTACAATGAAGACGTGAGAGCTGCGTTTGCTTTTGTGAGACTGAATTAACAATTAAATTAACCATTAGAATTAAAACTATATTAAAGACTGAATTACCAATTACATTAACAATTAAAGTTAAAATTTAAACTTAGATTAATAATGAGTAAGGAAAAATTAAAGTGGTTAAATCTGTATAATGAATTGAAAATTTGAAATCAACTACAATTACAGTAAGAAACAATGAATGAACAATAAATGATAATAAAACTCACCGTTTTTTTTGGTTTTCAAAAACACGCATTCTGTATAACATGTGTTGTCGGGGACATCCGAGACCTTATTTTATAACGAACCGATCGCACTGGTTGGAATATTGTAAGTGTTTGTGACTTTGTTAAGAGAGGTTAATTTCTGTTCTATTTTGGAATTTAGCAAATTGGTCAGGACCGTGTTTAGGGTATGTAGTAAAAGTATTTACAAATGGGAACTGATAAAAAGTTTTTTTTTTTTTTGTTTTTTTTTGGTTTGTGTTTGTGTGCGTGTGGGGGGGGGGGGGATTTTATCTATTGTTTAATGAGTGGGTAATAGAGTTTAGAAAGTCTATCAATTTCGTTTCTGTCGTTGATTGTTCTGCTGTTTTTGAAAATGTGTATCATTTCTAAGACCTCCCTAGCTTTTGTATTCTTTTTCTGTGTTATTACTTTGGTGTTATCAAAATCAAAATTATGTTTTAATGTCAATTGGTGTTTTTTTAAAGCAGTTTGTTTTTTTGCGTATTTGTGACCTTTCAATCTTTCTTGTAGTAACTGTTTTGTTTGGCCTATGTATACTTTGTCTCAGTCTTTGCAGGGTATGTTGTATATTGTGTGTGATTGTTTTAGTGTAGGTGTTGAGTCTTTTAGTTTGGTGTGTAGGAATTTTAGGTTTTTACCGCTTTGGTGTGCTATTTTAAAATTGAATGGTTTAAATATATTGTCTAGTTTTTCGGATAATCCAGTTATATAGGGTCTGGGGATATATGTTAATTCATTGTTTTTTTTTTGGTTTTGTTGTGGCAGTTTGTTGTGTTATAAATTTTATTAAGTTTTGATTTTATAATTTTTTGTGTAAATTGTGGTGGATAATTGTTTTCTGTTAGTATTGTTTTTACTTTATTTAGTACTGTTGGCCTGAAGACTGGATTAGTGAGATTTAAGGCTCTGTCTACTAACGCTGTTACTACATTTTTTTTTGTGGGCTAGGGGTTGGTTTGAAAAAAAGTTTACATATCTGCCGGATGTTGTTGGTTTGGTATACTATTTTGTTTGTATGTTGTTTTTGTTTTTATCAGTGTTAGGTCTAAGTAGTTTATGGAGTTGTTTTTTTCTATTTCAATGGTAAAGTTTAAATTTGGGTGGAAATTGTTGAAACTATTTTGTACATTGTTTATTATATTGTTATTGTTATTGTTATATATATATATACATTGTCGTCGCTCTAATTATGTATATGCGGGGTTACCTAGGAATGAGAAACGTGAAAATCAGTAATGGTAAAGGCGAATGATCAATATAACTGCAACATGTGAAAATTAATGCCAAACTGTTAATAAATTAATATCTCAACAATTTCTGGTACTTTACACATAATTATATCTAATTTAATTTTCATTTTTCATCATTAATTAAATTCATTACCGCGACAAAAAATATTTAATTTATTAATATTCAAAATTGTATAGACACTAGTTTAGACACGCCCATTATTTAAACAGAAAAGCGCGCAAATCTATCAATATGTAATACCCGCAGCACACATAACCTGCTGTCAAAGGTACATGCATCAACACTTGTAAATTCTTAAGATAATTTTATAAACCCAGTTAAACGATTTGTATATTCAAAATTCCATTTAAATAATAATTTATTTCAAGGTAAAAATCAAGATAATTTGCTTAAAATAACGTTTTGAAATAAACAAAGAACAACTGGCGTCTATTCTTCGAAATTTGATACCTTACACATCGGAATTCTGTGCTCGTAATATTTACATCAAAATTCAGTTAAAACAGTATTATCGATATAATTGTTATTCATAAAGGTGCCTAATCATTATAATGATCTTTTACACATATATTAATCTATTAAAAAGTATTTTTCTACGAGATATCAATCATAGCAACATTAGGGGACGCTAACCCTAGTGACCGAATATTGACGAAGAAATAAATCTAAAACGTACCTGGAAACATATCCAAAGTGCCATAAATAATAAATACAGTACCAAACCTAGAAGAACCTTATCCTATTTCACCAAGTTGGGAATATCCTAACCTTTATCCTACCTGGCTGTACATCGAGTCCAAAGCTGCCGCTACCACCATCCTGTCTGGTTAGTCGTAAACTGTTTACTTCTGCTTCTGGTTACTCGCAAACTGTTTACGAGTAATCAGAAGCAGAAGCAGACAGTTATCGAAGACCTGAAGATGGAAAATGTGATTTTGCCGAAACGTCGTCCAGAAACCAGCACCGGTCTTCACGATGATTAAACAGTGGAAACGCGGAAGAAAACTCGGAATCTAGTTACAACACATACTACTACCCGCGGAAACCTGAAAGAAAACATATATATATATATATATATATATATATATATATGGTAAACTTAATAAGTCGGCGATTAAAGGTCTGGTTTATTACTTCAAAGTATATATATTTAAAACAACCCTACATGTTTCGGCAATGATGCCTTTGTCAAGGATATAAAAAATATAAATGACAGAATATAAATGTCAAATAATTGAGTTGCTATGGTTTAAATTATTCAAAGATACATTCCAATAATAATAATAAGTCATGCCTTAGTATTCCAAAAAATAGATAGCAAGGTGTGAACATATGTGTTGTTCGCTGCTAGCAGCTTTTGTCTCTTTCTGGGTATGTATTTGTGTGAGCGCGTAAGTGTAGGGTTTTGTATGTTAGTGCGCTTGTGCGTGTGTTTAGTGACCGGTCGCGTAAATTTAGAGAGATCGGATAACCAGCCGTTGCGTAGGGCCGCCAACCCTAAAAAAACTGGCAAACCAGATCAACAGAAGAAACTTTTTGGTAAGATGCAGATCGTTACAAATAACACCTACATTTATAAAAATGAAAAAACTTGACAGATTTCATTTCACTATTTCAAAACTGAAAACTAAATTTCAAAAAATTATGAATTCCTGTTATCTACAAATTTTAAACATTACAATATCCCAAACCATTTGTAACATAAATACATTCAATCAAATTATTGCAAACTTGAAAAATATTATCATACAGAAACTATCTCCTCAACTTTTAAATAGCTTCGAAAAAGTAGAATCTAAAATTTACAATAATCATTTCCTAACAAACAAAAATAAATTAAAAAACAAAGTAGATAAACTAATGAAGAAACAACACTTAGAGATAAATTACAAAATTAACAATAACTGGATTATCAATTTAACCAATATAAATATTCCCGATAATGTTAAATACATACTTAGCCTAGGACCCAAATTTAATATGCCACCTAATAAAATACCCATTAGTTACTATATAGCTAACATTGAAACAGGAATACAAAATTTACCACAAGACAAACAGAATGAAATACGTAACAAAATCTGTAATATAATCACTAACCATAAACATAAGAAAGTAAATAATAAAAAACATATATCAAATCTATATATGAATAAATTCATTAAAGAAACAAAAAGATTTATCCAAGACAACCCTCATATTATAATAGCAACAGCAGATAAATCAAATAAAACAGTGATCATTCTTAAAGAGGAATATGAACAAAAAATAGAAAAACTATTAGACGATAAATTCACCTATAAAAATGAAAGAAATAATCCAACAGAGAAAACTCAAAAAGAAAATAATAACTTAATAAATAAATGGCATAGACTAAACCTAATAGATTTCAACACTAAAAACAAACTTCGCATTTTTAATTCCCACCCTCCTTCAATATATGGTTTACTTAAAATTCACAAAAATAATATCCCTTTAAGACCAATAATATCTAACATACAAGCCCCTACTTATAATATAGCAAAATTCCTAGGTGATAGCATATCTAAGATGTTAGGAAAAACTGAATATCATACCAAAGACTCATGGCAATTTCAAAATTTCATCAAGGAACAAAAAGTACCAACTAATCACAAAATTATATCACTTGATGTAGAATCTTTATATACTAACATTCCTACAGATCTAGCTATAAACATAATAGAATCCAAATGGGATGAAATTAGTCCACACACATCACTAAATAAAAACGAGTTTATTAGGGGTATACACTTCTGTCTCGATAACACATATTTTCAATACAAAAATTCTTTTTATAGTCAAACATTTGGTATTGCCATGGGCTCTCCTTTAGCTGCTCCTATTGCAAATCTAGTAATGGAACATTTAGAACAAAACGTTATCAATTCATTAGACTTCCACCCCATTTTCTTCAAAAGATATATTGATGATATCATAACATGTATTACGACCAACAAAATAAACTATCTCTTAAATAAATTCAACAATTTTCACAACAAATTAAAATTCACTATTGAAGAAGAATTTTATAACAGTATTAATTTACTTGATATTTCTTTGAGCTATGATAGACAGGGTACTATTTATACAAATTGGTATAATAAACCCACAGCTTCTTTTCGATATATGAATTACCACTCAAATGCTCCTACAGTACAATAAAATGATTATAAATAATCTGACTGATAGGGCAGTAAAACTATCACATACTCAATACAGAAAAGATAACATCAAAAAAATTAAAACAATCTTAACTGATAATAATTATCCACCACAACTTATAGACCAAACTATTAAAAAAAGAGTACACCAAATATACAATACTGCAGACAATAATAAAAATTTGAACAATGACACAACATATATCACCATTCCATATGTTCCACAACTATTGGAAAAAATTAAATACACTTTAAAAAAATATGATATAGCTACAACATATAAACTTAGTAATACTAATAAACATTTATTTTCAAAACTTAAACCTAAAATAGAAAAAAATCGAGAAACACATGTCATATATAAAATACCATGTCACGATTGCGATAGTTACTACATAGGCCAGACGAAACAATATTTATACAAAAGAATACAAGTCCACAAATACTCTAAAACAGACAAAACTGCTTTATCTACACACAAACTACAACGCGATCACCATTTCGATTTTGAAAACACACAGATAATTGATAAAGAACAACACACAATGAAAAGACAAATTAAAGAAATGATTAGTATTAAACAGGAAAAAAATTCAATTAACAACAGAGATGATATAAAAAATTTAAGCAGTATATACTATAACTTAATTGTGTAACGATCTACAATTTACCACCATAATATATTTTTTTGTTATATACCTTATGTTATTTAAATATCAATTACTTTTAAATATCATATACTTTTGCTTATCATGCTGACTGTTCCGTATTTTGATTCCTGTCTAGTTGTCCGAGCAGGTTTTTTTGGTTTTCCTTCTCGTTTTGGGCGAATGCCGACAACTTTGCATCTTAAGACGCTCCACGGGCGCATACGTAATAATAACTCATGTCTTACTTTTCCCTGCTTTTCCCTGTTTTCTGTTTTGTGCTGATGTGGTCCTCTACTGGGTTGTAGCCTAGCATATGCGCTACCAAACTCTAGGGGGTCTGCCCGATGGGCAGTCAGGTGCCATTCCGCCTTTCCAGCAGGAGTGAGGAACCATGCTACGCGGCGTAAATCACGGCGCCGCGCAATGCACACACCACTAGGACCGGTCCTGGGCGGCAACCTGGCTAGGCTGCCGCTAACAGCACACACACGTTCGACGTGTGTGCATTGCACCCGCCTTTGCGGAAATCGTTAAGATGACACAAAGTATGACCGTCGTCGACTGAGGTAGCCACTAATAGTGTTCCCTCGGTTGGCGATGAGCAACCCCATGCAGGGTGCGCTTCGCTGGTCTGCGCCTTGCCTCGTTGGGGCGGAGGTCGGGCCGTCGAAGTACTGCACGGAAAAGTAAAGAAGTTGCCGGGAAAGGGTTGGCGGCCCTACGCAACGGCTGGTTATCCGATCTCTCTAAATTTACGCGACCGGTCACTAAACACACGCACAAGCGCACTAACATACAAAACCCTACACTTACGCGCTCACACAAATACATACCAAGAAAGAGACAAAAGCTGCTAGCAGCGAACAACACATATGTTCACACCTTGCTATCTATTTTTTGGAATACTAAGGCATGACTTATTATTATTATTGAAATGTATCTTTGAATAATTTAAACCATAGCAACTCAATTATTTAACATTTATATTCTGTCATTTATATTTTTTATATCCTTGACAAAGGCATCATTGCCGAAACATGTAGGGTTGTTTTAAATATATATACTTTGAAGTAATAAACCAGACCTTTAATCGCCGACTTATTAAGTTTACCATATCATACCAAGGTCACGAAAATATTATATATATATATATATATATATATATATATATATATATATATATATATAATTTTAAGATTTTATTATCTTCTAAATTGATTATTATAGTAATATTACTTTATTAGCTATAAATTTGTATTAAAATTATTTATATATAGAAATTTATGAGACCGATATTAAAATGACAGTATGAGAGACATCTATATGTTGCGATGAGGAATTACATATAATCGAGATTATATACTATTTTGTCATTTAAAATGTAGAAACATAAGTTTTAAAATTTAGATTTAGAATTATCTTAATTTTTTTAATAAATATATTTAACTATAGTTCATGAAGCTTAACAATATTTAATGTAGTATTAAGCTTGAAGGAAAATGAAATCCCACACCTGATTGAAAATAACAAAAGAAGGTTATATATAATAATCATAATACCAAATATTATTTCCATTTCAATGTCCTAAATATTCAAAAATCAATGATCCGAAATTTCTTACCAAAGTCGCTACCCTATAAACTCGTCGACTTTGGATACGGACTTGGAGCGAGTAAAATTCCTTACTCGTTTACGGTTGTACCTAAAGGGACGTTATTTGTTTGGGAAATAACTTCGTGGAATGTAGCGAATCTTGAGAAACACGAAAGTATTTACACACACACGCATTTGGATTGCCCAGATCGCTTGAAAATTCGAATTTAAGTATGTATGATGCCGGAAAAATTGCGGAAAAATAAGCAAGTTGCCGCGTAGAATTCCTTTATATTCACATATAAGGTTCATTCACATATAATTGAAATTGAACCAATAATTTTGTGTAAAGAAAATATAGCATGCAGACGCTTAGTAACATGTGTAAATTTCAATAATACAAAAATGTTTAAAACATATTGCTATGAATAGTGGGTTTGATAATTTATTACACCACCATCCACAACTAGTTTTCCCAACTAGGTTTTCTCAGCCGGTGAATTTTCAATTCTGAGACCTCTAACTTCTCGGGTTCCACTTAGGAAATACGTGTCTACAATGTAAGTTGAGCGCCAGTGAAATGTTCACAAAAATTTATTTACTTATTTTATATATAATTACTATGTAACAAAATTGTAGTGAGTAAGTAAAACAAACGCAGTTTAAAATTTAAAACAAATATTTAATTACTACAAAAATAAAAAAAAATAAAAAATTTATCTCTTTACAAAGTGTAAAGATGCTGTATCATATAAAAATACTTGAGGTAAAAACATTCATTGAAAATTGACAGCTAAATGAATGGAAAACATCCTCCTTAATGACTCCAATCAAAACTTATCTAAAAATAATCACGTGTAATATTAAATTCTTCCCAGAGAACCACACTATATACTCAGATATTGATGCACGAACAAAAACTTACGCATTTGTATTAACATGCACAAAACCCTTGAATCCAATCAAACAGATTTTATAACTTATAATTTTAACAAAGAAATTTTAATAATAAACTGTATTATCTGTATTTCTAATAATTAATTCTCTTAATTACAAGCTTGGATACAATATAAATATACTTATAATAATGTTATTGATTATGATGACGTCATATAATTTTAATTCCACTTACAAAAAACTATTTAATGGAGACTCTTACGAACAAAGGTGCTTTCAATTTAAACATAAAATAATTACGAGAATTCAACTCTTTAAATCTCGAGAATTTAAAACTCTAATACATCTATATAAATCACATTCAATCAGCTAACCGAATTAATAAAATATATTTAAATATATCTCTCGAAACAAGCACCTCTTCGTTTAAGAGCTAGTATACGCGTCCACGTTTCTACAATACCCACCTCGGATAACAAGTTTTTCACTCTCGTTAACCTTCGAAAATTTAAAAACATTTTCAATATACAATCTTTTCCCAAATAAATGTACATTTTTAAATATTTTATTTTTAAATAAAAATCCATAGCAATATATATGTACACACGAATATACACAACACATACTTATTTTGCATTCGTGACTTCTACATATGGGCACGTGATGGAGTCATCTAGGCTACGAGTAATGGATCACATATTTCAACGCATTCTTCTAGTAGCTTATCTACTCACGGAGACCGGCAGCGGCGTATCGCTCTTGGCCGTTAGATGTCCTGAGGTGTTTTATCATAACATTTGTTGTACAATTTTGGATATCACCAACCAATTTATAGATATCTTACGTCTATAAATATTTACACTTATCTCTTAAAAACAAACTCTTTTATTTATCAGTGCTTAGCTAGAGATAATTGAGTAATATTATTAAACAATTTTCTACCATACACATAGGGATAAATCAACCGACGAGGATCCTAAGATAGTCAATTTTTGTAAAATGTAGTACTTGTTCTCAGACATCTAGCCGTAGCCAGAGACAATACGTGAGAGTGGCGGATGATCAAACATTAGAAATTTAAAATAAAGGCGCCCAATTCAAAGTATTATTCTAATACTATTCAATTAACATTATTTATTACATATTATAATTATTATATTATTATTATTCTCATCAGATCATCAGTCATATAACAATATAATATAATATATATATATATATATATATAATAATATATATATATATATATATATATATGTATATATGTGTGTGAGTGTGTGTCTGCATGTTTATATAACGAAATAATTCGAAACATTTAAGTAGGTGAAACCTCACCAAATTTTGTATGAAACAAAAATATTTTAATAATATAAAATATTATTCAAAATTGGGTGTGAAAAACAAAATATAAACTCAAAAAAAGTATAAAACCCCTTACCCCAATTAATAATCATATCCTAAATATGTATTTTGACAACTAAGTTGCCATCATCAGTAGGTCAAACCACTAATCAAGGTGTCGCACATGGGGCACAGTAAACCTAATACATAAACGCGCAACTTCTTTACACGGCGTCCACGTATACAAAATACAATTTTATATATTTATAAAGGTATCTCTCTCCAGAGACGTAGATACGTGTTTCATCAAGACCGTGGACGTGGGTTCGAATCCAGCTTACCGGCAAATTTTTTCAATTAAAGAATTCCAATAATTAGTGTCGTAAAATGTAGAAAGCAATATTTACATTCACATTTCTTCGCGACAATGCAATTAATTTGCATCTTGAAAAATAGGGTGCGGATAAAAACAATTATCAAACCCTCATTTAATCTAATTAGTAATAGAATTAAGAATTGTACTTCATTTTTTTTTATATTTAATCTAAGCACAAAGAACCAATAGTTACGTGTACATAATCTTCTACGAAAAAAGAAACCCAATCTTCTAGACATGTGGGTTGGAGAGCTACCAACATCGTATCTTGCATCGGTTTAATTCCAATTGATTTTTCTCTTAGATGTCCACCATCAATATGAAACTAATAAAACTTTAATATTGTTTCAGTTCAACGGCCAGCGATCTAATATCGAGACGCGGAGTTTTCAGCCGACGATATTATGGATCAGTGGAACAGGTACGTAATCCAATAGAACTTTTCCCATATATGCACGAGCTTATTATGTCAACGTATGCGAAAAATATAATTTGAGGACATAATCTCTTATAATAAAACTGCAAAAACTTTTATAAGTAGGTAATATAATGAAAGCAATCCGATAAACTACTTCAATATGGTATAAAATTGTTACATAATCTTATTATTTCCGTTTTTCTCATTCTCGATTATGTCTCAAATGGAATGGGCACCACTACAGATCTATTAGTGTGTTTTCATGTCTGGAAATCTTTGGAAAACAATACGTAACACAGCTATAACTAGAGTTCGGATTTTATGTAAAAAACACATTTTTCACTATAAGGAATATCACCCAAATATTGTGGATATATTCATTCTACACTGAAATAATGCGATTAATGGCATAAAAAAAATTACATCTTTTGCATAAAATTAAGCTTCATATTTTTAGTTTGCGTGTGCAAAGCGTATTTTTTACATTTTCAACATAAAATCGAATATTTTTGATGAAACAACCGATGTTCGTGGTCTCTAATACTGCAAATTTATTAGTTGGTGTTCTTAACCAAAATATTTTGACAAAACCTTTTTACTCAGTACGAAAAAGTTAGAGAAAACCAATAGCGTACAAATTGTTCATTTTATTAATGAAAGTTTAAGAAATACTGAAAAAACAAGTCAATCAACGGGAGGAAACGTACAGACGCGCGTTTCGTTCTGGTTGGAACTTTTCAATGTACGGTATTCCCTCGATGACGGACATTGCTTTTTCATTTCTATACTTTCTGTATATATAGTTAACATTTGGAATTTACTGCAAGTGAGAATTAATGAATATTAAATCACATTCTTACATGTAAATGTCGACTTATTTGATGCGTTCGTAACTTCCAAATGTTAACTATATATACAGAAAGTATAGAAATGAAAAAGCAATGTCCGTCATCGAAGGAATACCGTACATTGAAAAGTTCCAACCAGAACGAAACGCGCGTCTGTACGTTTCCTCCCGTTGATTGACTTGTTTTTTCAGTATTTCTTAATTCTTAATTAACCTAATCACCAGGAAGATCGTTGTCGCGAAAGGGTGTGTTCTGCATACTGGTACAAACTTAGTTTGTCGGATTGTAGTTACGAACGCATCAAATAAGTCGACATTTACATGTAAGAATGTGATTTAATATTCATTAATTCTCACTTGCAGTAAATTCCAAAATGAAAGTTTGATTACTTTTTTTGGTTCAGATATTCTCCCGACTGACAAAATTCTTCAATTTTTGACAAATTTAAAAATTTTTAAAACTTTTCTTTAAAACTTAAGCAATCCGCGCGTCTTGTCTAGCGCATGGAATAAATAGAGTTTGCAAGATCAGTTTTCTTTAGCTAATTCTTTAATTACGAACGTAAATAAATATTTAAGGAAGCACCTCGACGAGCCCAAGTATACAAGTGTCCCGTATCGTTATGTTCAAATTTTAGGAGTGTAAAGTAGACTTCATTTCAAGTGACAAAAAACGCAAAACTTGTATATCCATTTTTATTTGTTTCAAAGTTACAGATCTATGATGTGATTGTCAGATCATCAAAAAAAATTTAATCCTAAAGTCAATACAAACAGATTTTATTTAAAAAAAGTTGTACGATTCAATAACAGGCATGTGATTGTTAACGTCGCATAATAAAATGTTTTCCTAAAATAAATAAACGCGTGTCGTAGTGCATACAGTAATTTCTTGAAGATCTACAATAAAGAGTACTGTAAAAAGGTACGTAATACGTGCTTAACGTATTGATATACTTAAAACTTTTTTGTATATTTACTGGATTTATGATAAAGAAGGTTCTTACTTATTTCGTTAGTGCTGAACCATGAATATCTGCTACCTTTTCACGAAATAAATAAGAGCAGGTAATAAGGTGGTTGCACGATGTTCTGCCAACTCCCTCTCTGGACTGAACCTACCTGTTGTAGAACGTCCCCAGGAAGGACTCTGCCGGCCAGCTCTACGATTATGGAAAGCGTCGCGGGTTCAACGTCGCGAGAAGTTGGGTAAGGCGCCACCGTTTTCCACCTGCAGAGAATCTTCGAAAACGGAAGCAGGCGGGACCTGGTAGCTCCAAATTACTCCAGAGGGCAGTCCCCCCTTACTACCTGATTATATCAAAGTATCTTTGCCAGACACACCACTTGAAGGAAAGGAACAAATCAAAACCAAAGGTATCAACATCAACAACAAGATTTATTATCCAAAGTGAAAGTTTCACTCAGTTTACAACAATATTTCAGCCGTCGCCGTGCTCCTTGAAACGATAGTTATTCAAATTTTGAATTAATTTTGCTCGTTTTCATTTAAAATAAAGAGATAACCTAGCTAAGAGGTTAAATGTATTACCAAAAGACAAAATTTTAGAATAATTTCAAAAGTAAAAGGTGACGTAAAATTAATGCAAAAGGAAATTGACGTGGTAAACAAGAATGTGATTGTAGAAGCAAATTAAGTCGAACTTAGAGTAACTACAAATAGTGAAACCTGGATTTTAAACAATATTAAAAAAAAACTCAAAGTAAAGCTACATAGCTCCAGTTCGTCTTTAAAGATTAACAGTACATGCCCAAGACCTGAGCTAATTTCCAAAAGTGTGAAACAACAGTCGACGGTGCCGCAAAAGTCTCAGATTTAAATGAGAGTAAAATATAGGTATATAGTAACTTCAGTTAATTATCAAAAGTTTATATGAATTAAATCTAGCAGGTTTAGGTTAAAAACTCACAATAAATTAGGAAAAGGTTAAAATTGTCAGATAAATAAAACCCCCTGCATGTACAGGTGAGTAAAATATAAGTTAATTTACATCTAAAGATAATTATATGACAGCGGTAAATTTAGAACACCAATTATGTATACGTAATTATATGGCTCTGTACAGTTTGTTTACAAAATTGAAAAACCAGAGAAATACAAAACAGTGCTCCGATCAGCTAGTATCGGTGCATCCAAACGTGGGCCGATCTGAAGGATCTTGCCACGATATTAGGTTCACAATACAACGCAATTCGGCAGACAGAGAAGCTGACGGCCAGATTAAGTTTTATTCAAACTAAAGCTTGATCCTGAGGGATCTTAAGACTATCTGAAAGTATATGCACAAGCCTAGAACGTTTTCCTCTGTGAATATAACCTAATGTGAGTTAAAATATTCTCCAAGAGTTCTTATGGAGTATAGCAAATCTGAACTTTAAAATACGTGCCTTTCTAAAGTGCAATCGGCTTGATTTGAATTAAATTAATAAAAAAAACAACAGTTAAACTAAATTTCAAATAACAGATTAAGAATTTCTACACCTACTTCAGAAGTTAGACACTCTATCTTTTAGTCGTCCTCTTTTAAAAATTTCATCAGCAATTTTCCCTCCAAGGGTTTGCACGGCGATTCGCTAACACGCCATCCTAGACGCCATTTTGCACGAGGTGAAATTTCTTCAGCCCAAGAATGAGGTCTCGCAGGAATTCAAAAGTCCAACAGTAAGGAAGGTAGACAAATCTTCGGTATCTCCTCCAAATAGTCGCTGAAGCTAAAGCAGCGTCTCGAAGTTAAAGACAGCTTGACCAGCCCTACGTGCAGGTCTCAAAGGTAATACGATGACGCCAATCGCAGGCAGATTAATCCAAATTAATCTCGGAAATTAGTAGTTTTCAACGACTAAAATATCGTAAACAGAATCCTGAAAGGTTACATGATCGAATTAGACAAGGATTAAATGAAATAATAAAACCTTACCGCAGATATAAGTTTCACCAACTCATGAGAAAACACAAGCAAGCGCTATCACGACTTAAATGAAAGTGAACGGGAAAGGTTCAACGTGTTCAGCAAATGGCGGTCGTACGTCTCCAAAATGTTCGGATATTTAAAAGAAGGAAAATAATTTCTCAAAATCTCATACACGATTGAAGATCGTTATAAGAGTCTAACAGAACACAATACGTCAATTAATTGATTAGCAGAAGCCGGAAAATATTCCAAAAAAAGAACACCTCCAACGTACAGATCTCTGTAAATGGAAGAACTCAAAATGACGGAAAGAGGGCGCATCCAACGAAAGAAATAATAAATAGCAATATCAAAATTATATAAGGGAAAATCAACTGCAAAAAGCATACTAGAGGGTTTTACAATAATACTAAAAATGTAATCACACTATAGGAACAGAATAAGCGAAGCAAAGATTGAAGTGTTAGAAATCAAATTCCAATCATGACTCTACGGACATTTTACAAGATGGAGGCCGGTTATGAATAGATATATAGAGACAACCAAGAAATTTGAACGAAAGAAATTCAATTGAAAATATCAAAGTTTGGAAAAGCCTAAGCTGATCGATAATTAGAGAATATTGCAGATAAAATATAATTTAGCGCAAAATATAAGTTTTGAAAAGGCTGCGACGGTTTAGAGAAAACAAATTTAGAATTAACTCGAGCTAATATAAACAGAAGGTAGTAGAATTATTTTGTAAACGTAACATATCATACAATAAACAAATGTTCAGATGACTGTTAACGTTGCATTTTTAATAAAGGATTACGTTTCAGTTCATACAACAGCTTATTAGTGAGTGGACACCTTTTCTTTATTCAAAATGCCTTACCGATTTTTTTCTCAAGAACATGCGGAGATGTATTTTGGGTATGGCTACTGTAACGGCAGTACACGCCAAGCAGTTATTGAATACCGACATCGGTTTCCCGATAGGCGCATTCCTCATTACATTATTCACTTTGCGTATTTATTCCAAAAGGTAATAAATGCACTATCGGTCTAGTACAGCAAATGGTATATTACATGCAATACGTGTTAAACATAAATCAAAATAAAATCCATGTTTTTCTTTTTTTATTGCCATAATTTATGCTGTTTACTAATAAATTCGCAATCTCTTCTCATATGACACATCAAAAATCGTTTGCACACTATACATTTTACTCTACATCCATCGTATTTTGGATCCGGGAAGTTGTCAGTGAGTTTACGCACTGTATTTTACATTGGACGGTTAAGCGAGCTCACCGATCGTTGCATATTTATACAATGACACGCATATTAATTTGCAGTTCAAGGTTCCTTTCATTCGCACGGCTAGTTGCCGATATCAAACCCGATAACTCTGAAATATCTCGGACTGTGTATGTGGCATCAATATGCCATCTCTAATGATAATACTTTATAGGTATTTATACTAGTAGTGAATTACTGAACAGGATAATTAAAAATTAGTGAGAAACTATTCCCATCAGCGAGAACGTACAGACGCGTTTCGCCTTAATTGAGGCTTTTCAATGTACGGTATCTCAAAGACAGTCACAGCTTTTCAGTTCTCTACTTCGTGTATATATAGTTAACATTCTGAACTTACTGCAAATGAGAATTAATGAATATTAAACCTGATTTTTACATGTCAATGTCGCCTTATGTGATGCATTAATAACTACAATACGACAAACCTAGTTTGTACTAGCATGTATAACACACCTCGTCGCGACTACGTTCTTACAGGTTGTTAGGATAATTAAAAATTAGTGAAAAACTATTCCCATCAGCGAGAACGTACAGACGCGTTTCGCCTTAATTGGTTTGTCGGATTGTAGTTATTAATGCATCACATAAGGCGACATTGACATGTAAAAATGAGATTTAATATTCATTAATTCTCATTTGCAGTAAGTTCAGAATGTTAACTATACCGTGTGTCCCAATATCGATGCTCACCATTGGTATCTCGGTTATTAGAAGATATAGAACAACGGTTAAATGGGGAATGTTTTGCAGAATTCAATACTCGCGGCAAATCTCATTTAAAATTGATCTAACTTTTTAAATTTTTAAAATATTTTGAAAAATCAAAAATTTGCCGATTTCGTTATTCCTCAATAACTCCATAACGCTTAGTCTGACCTCCTTTAAAGTTTTACATTGTTGAGACACTTTTTCAAAACAAATTATTTGATACAAACAGAAACCCCCGATTGTCATTTGTTTTTAAGTTATTATCACTATCTTTTGTTTTCCATATGGCGGCCATATTGGATTTTGGGTTTGTTAAGTAGTCCTCAAAATGTGCTTTTCAACGATGTATAACATGCCTGAAAAATTTTTATTTATAAGGAAAATATTAATAAAAACGTAAATTAATCTTTAATATGAAATTAGTAGGCTGAAAAATTAAACGTCAATGTCAAATGAAAGTGAAAAGATATTCTAAGTATAGCAAACGCCAATTAAGTTGGCGCGAGGAGGGGTAAGTTCGCGCAGGATTAAAAGTAGTGGGGAGATTTGTATTTGGTTTTACATCAAATGTCAGATAATTCTAACCTCTGAGCGTGTATCACTAGCAAAGACATTATGTTCCGTCAAACGTCAATGACAAATGTATTCTGACAATGAAACAAAACAATAACCTGTCAAAGTACAATTAGTGCTGCAGAGATAAGTTAATTAGAACTACTTGTAGTTAGTGATAAGTAATTATTATCAAGTATTAAGATTTATAAGTTTAGATAATGGCACATATATATTCAAACGAAGAAAAAGTTGATATGTTGGAAGTGTATTTCAAAGCAAATAGAAACACTAAAAATGCATGCACGAGTTATGCAGAGCGTTTTCCAGAAAGACAACAGCCACACAGGATAATTTTTAGAAGACTAGTTAGCAAATTAAAAAACTTTGGAAGCTTCGAACAAAAACGAGCTAACTATGAAGTTAATGATGCTGATACACGTCTAAATAATATTTTGCAGAACGTTAGGAACAATCCCAGCACATCAGTTCGTCGTGTGACACGAGAAACAGGGATTTCAAAATCTACTATTCACAGAACCTTGACGAAAAACAAGTATCACCCTTACAAACCAACAATTGTACAAGGTTTAAGTGATAATGACAATCTCCGACGATTACAGTTTAGCAGGTGGTACCTTCAAAAATGTGAATATGACGCTAATGTTCCTAGGAAAATACTATGGACAGCTGAAACACGATTTACCAATTGTGGAGTGTTCAATAGGAATAACTATCATCATTGGTCTACTGAAAATCCACATTTGGTAAATCAAAGAAGATTTCAAGTTCGATTTGGTTTTAATGTCTGGTGCGGTTTAATTGGTATGACATTTTGTTTACATTTTTTTTTGTTTTTTAAACTCTTTTTTTCGTTTTAGATAATCAGTTAATAGGTCCTTTCATCTTTGATTACAATTTAAGTGGTAACAGATATTTGGAGCTACTAACAAACGAGATATAGCCTGCTTTGAGGCAAATTATTAATCCCGAGAACATGCAAAACATCTGGTTCCAGCAAGATGGTTGCCCGGCCCATAACACTCGTAACGTGCAACATTTTTTGAGAGAAAACTTTAATGAGAGAGTGATTTCAAATAATGGACCCGTGCAATGGCCTGCGAGATCACCCGACCTTACTCCGCTTGACTTTTATTTATGGGGTACCACTAAAAACGAAGTATTTGATTTTGAACCGCCAGAAACTCGGGAAATTTTAGAACAAAGAGTACTAGATGTGCTACGATCAGTAAACGGAAACACGCTACGTAGAGTTTGTAACTCTACTCGAACAAGGTGTCAAAACTGTGTAGAACAGAATGGTCGTCATATTGAACAATTTCTTTAAGTGAATGTGAACTTTAAGTTCTGTATTTTTACTTTTTATTTCTATAATTTTTTTATCGTTTCGTTTGTTTACAGTATTACTTAGAATCTCTTTTCACTTTCATTTGACATTGGTGTTTAATTTTTCAGCCTACTAATTTCATATTAAAGATTAATTTACGTTTTTATTAATATTTTCCTTATAAATAAAAATTTTTCAGGCATGTTATACATCGTTGAAAAGCACATTTTAAGGACTACCTAACAAACCCAAAATCCAATATGGCCGCCACATGAAAAACAAAAGATAGTGGTATTAACTTAAAAACAAGTGACAATCGGGGGTTTCTGTTTGTATCAAATAATTTGTTTTAAAAAAGCGTCTGAACAATGTAAAACTTTAAAAGAGGTCAGACTAAGCGTTATCGAGTTATTGAGGAATAACGAAATCGGCAAATTTTTGATTTTTCAAAATATTTTAAAAATTTAAAAAGTTAGGTTAAATTTGAAATGAGATTTGCCGCGAGTATTGAATTCTGCAAAACATTCCCCATTTAACCGTTGTTCTATAACTTCTAATAACCGAGATCCCAATGGTGATCATCGAAATTGGGACACACGGTATATACACGAAGTAGAGAAGTGAAAAGCTGTGACTGTCTTTGAGATACCGTACATTGAAAAGCCTCAATTAAGGCGAAACGCGTCTGTGCGTTCTCGCTGATGGGAATAGTTTTTCACTAATTTTTAATTATCCTAACAACCTGTAAGAACGTAGTCGCGACGAAGTGTGTTATACATGCTAGTACAAACTTGGTTTGTCGGATTGTAGTTATTAATGCATCACATAAGGCGACATTGACATGTAAAAATGAGATTTAAGATTCATTAATTCTCATTTGCAGTAAGTTCAGAATGTTGACCAATTACTGAACACGTTACGACATGCAAGAGCTCTCCAACACCATCCAACCCCCATTCTGCCAACTTAAAAACCCTCTCTCGTATTCTAAAATGATAATATTTCAATAACATTCAATATTGCAAACCGTACCTCTACGAAAAAAGAATATGAAACTATGCTGTTACAGTTTCCTAACCTTCAGCGAAAGTAGCGCAGTATCTCATAAATTAATATATCAAGTATCTTCCTCAAGATTAGTAAACAAAATTTCCTTTTACGGAATCTCGCTTCTTTCGCATCGTCTGCCGTATAAAATTAAAAGTTATGACCGGGAGATTTCGCGAAAACAAAAACGATTTATCACTACTATCAATCCAGAAACTTGTTAATTAAATTTTAGCGCTTTCCGGCGTGCGCTATTCCCGTATTCATTTTTAATCTGAAGGGCTGTTATTTTATTTTTAGAGGCCTAAAGATTTTTTGCCAGAAATAACAGCTTCATTGTCTGGCCGTCAGGGGATGCTAATTGATTTCTTCACGCTTGCTTTTATTAAAAAAATGAAAACGAGGGATTAATTGTAAGACAATAAAGCTGAGAGTAAAAACAAAGGATTTCTCCTAAATCTTCAAATTATGTTCTCTTGCGGTTTAGTAATAAGGATAAATTCTAATTAACGAAAACAGAGTCAGTAATCATTATCTCTTTTGCTTCAAAAATAGGAATAAGTATACCTTATTTATACGAGGTACTATATGCGACAAAACATCGGTAACTGAAATTATCAGTCGTTTGTGGTTTATGTTTCCATAGTAACGAAGTGTTTATTTATGCTATACTAGCTGACCCGGAGAACTTCGTACCGTCTAACAGTCAATAAATATCGTGTTACAAACTTGACATGTTTTAATCTTATTGTTACACTTATTATCGAAATTTTTCGATCCCCCTCCAATTTTCGAAAATTTGACCACTAAACATTTAATTTATCGTTCAAGAAGGGCGTCCGTTGCTCTTCTGATTGCTTCATGTCTTTCTTTGATATGAGCTGCGCTATTTATAATACAGTGGATTGATACATATCTAGTGTCGACCTTCATTTTGTACACCTCATTTTTAGGCCAGCCCCATAAATAATGGTCTAATGGTGTTAGGTCTGGAGATCTTGTATGCCAATTAATAGGACCACCGCAACCAATCCAAACCCCTGGAGATTTTTCGTCCAAAAACTGCCTAACCTGATGATCGAAATGTGCTGGTGCTCTATTGTGCTGAAAATACAGTCCCATTCTGATATTTAGTGGAACATTCTCTAGTAGTGTTGTTATTTCATTTTGCAGAAAATTCAAGTAGATTTCTCCTGCAAGCGATTCTCAAAAATGTATGGGCCAATCAAATAACTATCGACCATTACACACCATACGTTTATCAAAAACTAGCGCTAAAAACTATTTTCGACAATTGCGTGGAGATTATCCTCTGAGCATACATATTCTTAATGCGGTCACAATTGAATGACGCCCCATTGGTAAAAAGTATGCGTAATACAACTCGATGGTTATTATTTATCCACCGACAGGATCTCATACGTCTAGCATAATCCTCCTGATGTAAATGTTGTACACGCTGTAAACGATACGGATATAAGCCTTGCTGATGAAGTGTATCAATTACTCTTTCTTGAGTAATGCCTAGTTGAATACCAATTCTTCTTGGACTAGTGGTTGGATCATCTTCAACTAAGCCCAGAATATTTTCTACTTCGTCCAAATCTTGTAGAGTTGCACGTTCGAATGTAATCCTAGCACTGGGTAGCATTCCGGACTCGCACAGTTTGTTATAAACTCTAATAAATACATTTTTATCCTGAGTTCTTGGATTTGATGCATTTTTTGAGGCATTGATGCATTTTATGAAAAGTTGTATAATCTCTTTGACAAATCTGTTCCCAAATTTCCTAGGCGTATATGTCCTGGAATGGTTCACTAATGATATAAAACGATTAGTCTATATGAAAGAATTTTATTTAAGAAAATGGAAATCTACGAAGGCAATATATTACCTGCGCGAATTTAAGAGACTCAGACGTGAAGTAAAAAACATGATCCAAACAGCTTTAGGTCGCTACCAGAGACATATTAAGTCAAAGATCGTGACTAACCCCAAAACGTTTTGGACATTTATTAACAACCAACGTTCTTCTTCTAGAATACCTGGACACATGTTTCGTGGTAACGAGGAACTCACTCAACCTTTAGATATTGTTAACGCTTTTGCACTTTAATTCTCTAATATTTACAAGACAAATACATATTTTGCCCCCAAAATTAATTATCAACCATCTCTTTTTTAATATTGGTTGTATCGATTAAAATGATGTGATGTGCAGTACCTCAAAGTTAAACCAAACATGACTTCCGGTGATGATTGTATCCCGACTTTTTTGGTGTGCGATTGTGCGTCTGTACTGTCTTATCCACTGTGTGTTCTCTTTAGGTTAGTGTCCAAGACATCGACGTTCCCACAGGCTTGGAAAATTAGTAAGCTTGTGACAGTATTTAAAAAAGGTGACAAGTCAAATATTACGAAATACAGACCAATCTTATTCAATTATGGCAAAGTATCCGAATGTATATTTATTGCAGAATATATTTGTCAATCAGCATTGTTTCATTTCTGGAAAGTCAACAATTACAAACTTGACAGAGATCGCACAATACCTCTCTAATGCAACGTAAACAAGTCGATGTCATCAATACAGACTTTTCAAGGGCATTCGATTCTATTGATCATAATGTACATCTGGCAAAATTGCTCTTGTTACGCTAATGGCATCTTACTTGTCGTATAGAAAAGGAACCCTTTCTATCTGTCAATCAGCTTTCTTTCATTTCTGGAAAGTCAAGAATTACAAACTTGACAGAGATCGCACAATATCTCTCTAATGCTATTGATCAACGTAAACAAGTCGATGTCATCTATACAGACTTTTCAATGGCATTCGATTCTATTGATCATAATGTACATCTGGCAAAATCGCTCTTGTTACGCTAATGGCATCTTACTTGTCGGATAGAAAAGGTTACGTTTTCTAACAATGGTTATTCGTCTGATGGCTTTTTGATGTCGTCTGGCGTCCCACAGGGGTCCAATCTCGGTCCCTTACATTTTAAAGCGAAATTTACAGATGTTTCAAAGCTGTACATGGTAATGATTGTATGGACGTGAGGAAAGTTTGCCACTGTTCAACGTGTGAAACTCTGTCATAGAGCCGAAATGAAGGTGTTTAATGAATGACAAGTGATCAGCAACGACGCATGAGAGGAATCAAAGACAAGTGAATGCACTGATTTACGGAAATTGACGGATTACGCTAAAACAAATTAATTCAGCGTTGCACTAAATATTGATTAAATGGAAGAATAATTATGTACATTGGGGGTAGAATTGGTAGTACCATAAATTTACTTTATTTTGAGACTAGTTTCATTATCTTTTCGTTTCTAATTCTTATTTTATAGCATTAGAGATCTTACATATCAATCCGTCTTCGCGTAGGTTTCTTAAAAGTAAAAATTCAATTAATTTTTTCGAAATAGGAAATTACAAGCTTCCACTAAACCTTAAAATTTAATATAACCAGAAATCTTTCAGTCTAGCCAACATTTTATAAATAGCAATTAAACGCAGTTTTGATTGATTCCAATTTAAATTTTTAATAAGTAATATACTATGCCGCCAATACATTTTTTAGGTAAACATTAATAATAACCTATCGATTTTCGCATTGTTCCGCCCACTCTTATATTTTGGTCTAGAACACTAAAAAAAATTGCCAAGTTGACACAGTGCACGTGGGCTTTTAGGCTTCCTTAAGATCCTGTTTTCTTTCCTCTAACTAGGGAGTTTAATGAAGCCAACGCTTGGAGCGGAAAATAAACTGATTTAGGATAATAAGAACACAGAGGGGCATGAATAACAAGAACGTATTTGTAAATTTTGGTGACCTATATTTTCAATTATTAAAAGTAATTTTAATTTTGAGCGTTTGGAATTCAAACCTTAATTATTGATGTTTAATTAAAATGTGTTAGTGAAACGTTTAATAAAGGAGTAAAAGCAAATTTTAAATAAAGTTTTCCCATATATACAAAGCTTTATGTATGATGTATGATAATTTGTCTTTATATATATATATATATATATATATATATATATATATATATATACATATATGGTGAACTTAATAAGTCGGCGATTAAAGGTCTGGTTTATTACTTCAAAGTATATATAATTAAAACAGCCCTACATGTTTCGGCAATGATGCCTTTGTCAAGGATATAAAAAATATAAATGATTATTATAGATTATATATAGATTTATATTTTTTATATCCTTGACAAAGGTATCATTGCCGAAACATGTAGGGTTGTTTTAAATATATATACTTTGAAGTAATAAACCAGACCTTTAATCGCCGACTTATTAAGTTTACCATATCATACCAAGGTCACGAAAATATTATATCTATATATATATATATATATAATAACTTCGTGACCTTGGTATGATATGGTAAACCTAATCAGTAGGCGATTAAAGGTCTGTATATTACTTCAAAATATATGTATTTAAAAAGCTCTACATGTTTCGGCTGTATACGCCTTTATCAAGAGAATACAAAATATGAATGACATATTCATATTTTCATTCATATTTTGTATTCTCTTGATAAAGGCGTATACAGCCGAAACATGTAGAGTTTTTTAAATACATATATTTTGAAGTAATATACAGACCTTTAATCGCCTACTGATTAGGTTTACTATATATATATATATATATATATATATATATATATATATATATATATATATATATATATATATAATAAAATTGACGTACAAAAAATAAAAATGATTAAAATTGAATCATTTTTATTTTTTGTACGTCAATTTTATTATTTTTCAACTCTACATTTTATTCCCCAGAAGAAGCAACAAATTCTGTTGCGAAATATAGGGTTATTTAATAAAGGAGTTTTTTAATTGACAGACCGCTTACCCGAATTTAAATTAATTTTTTATATTATATCACGGTCGATAATTTCGTTTCAATTATGTGTATATATATATATATATATATATATATATATATATATATAGTAAACCTAATCAGTAGGCGATTAAAGGTCTGTATATTACTTCAAAATATATGTATTTAAAAAAACTCTACATGTTTCGGCTGTATACGCCTTTTTCAAGAGAATACAAAATATGAATGACAGGATATTATATATATATCCTGTCATTCATATTTTGTATTCTCTTGAAAAAGGCGTATACAGCCGAAACATGTAGAGTTTTTTTAAATACATATATTTTGAAGTAATATACAGACCTTTAATCGCCTACTGATTAGGTTTACCATATCATACCAAGGTCACGAAGTTATTATATATATATATATATATATATATATATGCAAAATATGCGCTTTGTATATTTTGGTTACATTAGTTATAACTAGGAACCGGAAACGACAGGCCCATGACTCATCGCCCTCCGGCGTATTATCAAAAATTTGTATTTTAAAAGAGCTTTTAATTTTTTATTTATGTAATTGGAAAACAAATGATATATAAAATAAGAAATATATTTTTATTTGTTAATTTTGTATTTCAAATTGAGTAAAGGAGTATTAGTAGTAACTAGTAATACTTTCTCAAAGTTCTCTTCTGTAAAATGTGTTCTCTTTGAATGATATACACCCTTGTAGAGAGAAAACGTTCTTTCTATATCGCAACTGCTTATAGGTGCATACTGGAAATATTCTTTTATTTCAGCGTATTCAGCAGTTAGATTTTGAGGCATTGTCCACATACACAATTGCCGCAAAGTTATTAAAAAAATTCACTTGGAATATTTTTATTATTAATAGCCACATCTAATGTGGTTAATCCATTATTTAATTTGAAATTTTGATTTTCAAAATAAATGATTAGTTTTGGGAAATTTCCAAAGTAATCCTGGAGAGAGTGCAACTGATTTTCCAAATTTGGAATTTGTGGTAGTTCCTTGCATTCAGAAATATTTCGAGCAACGTCATTTAAACATGTAACGAAAATTTGTAAACAATCGAAATTCTCTGCATAAAAACTAGTAGCTCCCAACCATGTTCCCCACCTAGTTATTACTGGAGAGGGAGGAAGTGACAAAGATGGAAGTTTTTCCCAGTAAAGAGCTACTCTCGATGATGCTTCCGAAAACTTTTTTTAAAAGCGGATACAAGTCTATCAACTTCCGGAAAGGTGTCTCGGATATATTCGCAGATTCTGTGGAGAGCATGTGCTACACAAATAATATGCAGCATATTTGGATATGTTTCCTTTAATAGTCTGCCTGTTTTTCACATATCTGCAGCACTGTCACTGACAAATAAAACTATTTTTCCATTGTACCTGTCGTCCGAATGAAGCATTTGGTGCATATTCTCGCAAATTGGTTTAGCTACTGTTTCCGCATTAACTGTATTTATAACTTTTGTTTCTTTTACATATGCGTTATATGGAATAGTTCGAAGTAGTACACCAGCTACAACATTTACCATAGCGTCCTAATATATCTACAGTTTCGTCGACACTTATCCATAGGTAATGATTTGAAAAATAGCTTCTAATGCGTTCTACTGCTTTCGTGTAGCACTTAGGAACATAATATTTACGTAAGGTGGATTCATCAGGAACATTTCGACCAGTATATTTTTGAACAAATGTTTTGAAGGTGGGACTGTCAAGTTTATTTAATGGAATATTTGCCGCGATTAAAGTTTCACAGAGTTCTTCCTTAAAATTGTCTGAATTCAACGGGTCTAATATCTATGTATGTGTTTGCGATGCTAAGTGACGTTTTCCGTTCGATTTCTTGGAATTTTTTGACGATATTTTACAGACTTTGCAATAAATTTCGGAATCACTGGCAATGGACATACAATCAGTATGACCCCTTAATCCAACTCGCCATTGCTTGACGATGCCATTCACGACGTCATTCTATATCATATAAAAAAGTAACTTAAACAATGTTCTAGATCTAAATAAATGAAAATTCAGAATGTATGCGTAAGTTATTGAAACTTAACTAAATTCACTACGACATTTACGTCAAAATAATTGGGAGAAATAAATTCGAAGAAACGATATTAAACGGGATCCATTACAAAAATTACGAAGTATGTAATTAACAGTTAAAACAATAAAAAAAAGAAACTGACTCACCGTACTTTTAACATTCTGAACTTACTGCAAATGAGAATTAATGAATATTATTTCCCATTTTTACATGTCAATGTCGCCTTATGTGATGCATTAATAACTACAATCCGACAAACCAAGTTTGTACTAGCATGTATAACACACCTCGTCGAGACTACGATCTTACTGGTTGTTAGGATAATTAAAAATTACTGAAAAGCCACCTCCATCAACGGGAACGTACAGACGCGTTTTGCTCTAATTGAAGCTTATCAATGTACGGTATCTCGAAGACAGACATGGCTTTTCAATTCTCTACTTTGTGTATATATAGTTAACATTCTGAACTTTCCCGTTGTACGTTCCCGTTGATGGAGGTGGCTTTTCAGTAATTTTTAATTATCCTAACAACCAGTAAGATCGTAGTCGCGACGAGGTGTGTTATACATGCTAGTACAAACTTGGTTTGTCGGATTGTAGTTATTAATGCATCACATAAGGCGACATTGACATGTAAAAATGGGAATTAATATTCATTAATTCTCATTTGCAGTAAGTTCAGAATGTTAACTATATATACACAAAGTAGAGAATAGAAAAGCCATGTCTGTCTTCGAGATACCGTACATTGATAAGCTTCAATTAGAGCGAAACGCGTCTGTACGTTCCCGTTAATGGAGGTGGCTTTTCAGTAATTTTTAATTATCCTCACCGTACTTTGTTTATCTTGCGAAATATAAACTAATAAATAAAATAAATCATGAAAACCACGCTTCTATCTACGCCCATGGAAGGAATTTCACTTTAATTAATATTGAAATACTTGTGTCGTAATTCAACGACACCAGATGTGCGGTTAACCTAATGAATAGCGCTATTCAATAACTGCGTGTTGTACTTAGACTATTTATATGGTCCATCGTAATTACGTCCTGATGCGTCCGGTCTCTAGTTATAACTTATAGAATATTTAGGCTTCCTTCAGTAATAAAGTTTATTAAAGTTGATTGCCTTTAATTTATAGTTTGTTCTTCATTGCTTTTTAAATGTATAGTTTCATTTATATCGCATTTTGCAGCTTTTTGTAGCTTATTCTCCATCACGGTACTTCGTTAATAATCTTTGTCTAATTTGTTCTGCTGGTCTACTAATTACTCTTTTCATCGCTACCTTTTGTTTTTACTCAAGATTTTTGAAAAGCCTATTAGACAGTTTAGCATTTTCTAATTCACGGAGCATTTTTGCTAAACACCGTGTATGTATGAACTGAAAAGCGATTGTTTGAAAATTATTTTATTATATCACAAATCGATTCAAAATTATTTTATATAAATTACTATTAGAAAATTTGCAGTTTCTTTAATTACAAAACTAAAACAAACATAGATTACTACAAACTATTAATTTATATTGCTACTCGATGAAACGTTTCCGAATTAATTTGTTTGTATAAGAACGTACCTCGGCTCCGGAAACCACATTCTATTTCGTAGATTCATGACGTTTAAACTGTCATCACGGGATACTCGTGTTAGCACCAAATCTAATTATGACCATTTACATTTCTAGTTACAGCAGGCGGAAGTGGATGGCCAGGAGCAGGGTAGGAGATTCCGAATTGAAAATGGCGATTCGCCAGGTGAAAAAGACGAGGTGAGTGTAATTTCTTTTACCAATCGAATTACTTCAAATATTCTGATGCAAAATTAAAATGAAACTTGAAAATTAGATTTGTTTTACATCTAATTATGTTTAGGCGCGTAGTATTTTTAAAATTGAAAAATATGGAGAATAATATAAACCGAAGTTTAATCAAGTTAGTTGTGGAAATTATCTTTAATGACAAATATCACATGTACAATCTCGGACACAGAATAGTTTCTAGCTATTTTTGCTTATGGTACATTGAGTTTAAGTATATAGACTGCTTAAATGCTTAATAAAATTTATTAGTTGTCATGTTTGTGTCAAAATAACGTCAGTAAAATGCAATAAGATTTTGTTAAGGCGTACATGATTCTAAAAATAAAACGGAGATGATTACGCAAACAGTGGAACGTTTAGGGGGATCGGGAGGTCATGTTGTCTCAAATCTTGAACAGGATGAGGCTTCGGTTCACTACGTGAGAGAAACTCCATTTACAACAGCTGTAGCAGCTCGGGAAAGAACTAACTTTCCAGGAAGTGTTCTCACAGCTCGAAGAAGAATTAAAAAAGCTGTCTTAAGCAAATACGCTGCTGACAGAAAACAGTTTTTAGCAGAAGCGTCCGAACAAAGCCAGATAGAATTTGCCAGACTAAATTTTTAAATTATAACCACAACCCTTTTCAGTACAAAGCTAAAGAGAACCAAATACTTTTATAGATTTTCGATTTTGCACAGCCTATTTTTTCCATCAGTAGCTTCGTTATTAGCAAAAAGTATGTTACCTAAAAGAAGTTCAAATCGAAACTTCTGAAAATTCGAGAGCTTTGAAGAAAGTTCTAGAACAGCGACTAGTGGAAAACTCAGAACCATTAAAAGAAGAAGTCTTTATAGCTTTGGAAGAGAAAATTTGAGAACGTTCTAGACTTTTATAGGCAATAATGGTTCAGTTATATAAAATTACCTGTCACCATGAGTCATTATGACCGCAAGCTAGTCAACAAGGAAGCTATGACTGAACCCATCGAAACAAAAGAAGCTGTTGCTAACACAAAGATCAGAAGAAAAGCCACTGATCTTTGATGGAAAAATGTCATGGGCGACTTATCTAACGCAATTCGAAGCAGCCGCAGAAGCAAACGCATGATCGTCTATCATGAACGCCATTTGACATTTTGCAGACATTACCTCCTGAAGAACGCAAAGATTATTCCTTACTTATTAAGCGGTTGGAGATGAGATATGGCCATGCGCATTTGGACCATATATATCATACCCAACTGAAAGACTGTTACAGAAGAAAGGCGAGAATCTTCAGGAATTTGAAGCAGATATTACTCGTCTGGTTCAACTTACATAGCCAATGGCGCCAGATAATTTCATGGAACACCTGGTTGTCCAGACACTCATAAACGGTCTCCAGTATAGTGACATGCAGCAGACACTTAAGGCTGACACGATCGAAGCTTTGGCGCATGCGCTTGAGTTTAAGACAGCAAAATAGGTCTCTCGGAACCATGCTCGACTCTGTACGGTTAAGAACCAGGAAAACGAGGAATTCATTGAGGAAGTGGTTAGTCGGGTACTAAATCAGATCAAACCGAATAAAAAAAATATCGCAATATTATTTGTTAATAAAACCATTCCTATAATCGTTTATTCTAATAGAGATTTACTTTGTGTGATATAATTAGAAACATACTTTGGGATGCAGGCGTAAGTTACATTTCCGACTAAAGAAATTACGCCTTTTATGACAGCAAGTACATTTTGATTAGTTTTCGATACACAACTAAGTGGTCAATAGTATCAAATTTTGAGTGTTCACGCAAATTGACACTGTCACGAAGAGGACTATTTTTAAGACGTACATTATCTGTCTCGTCATTTTATAGCCACATGAAGTAATTTGCAAAGGTTTTTGTAGAGTATATCATACCCGGATGAAATCGTAAATGTAAAAAAAAATTCTACAAAACGTAGTCCTTAATGGAAAGCCTTTAGTTCAGTGATTCCCCTATCTTTCGTAAAGTTAATTCGTAATTTTTAAACCTATGATGGTAAAATCATAGGTTTAAAAATTACGAATTAACTTTACGAAAGATAGGGGAATCACTGAACTAAAGGCTTTCCCACGTGCAAACTTTATTTTTTATTTTCGTATTTTGTTTCCAGATGTTTGGTTCACCCAGTACTCCAGTGTTGGAGAATCCAGAATACCAGACGAGATGGTATTTTAAATATTTTCTGGGAAAACGTGAGTAGTAATTATGCGACAATACTATTGAGATATTCAATTGGATGATAGATTAAAACTATCGTGGTTTAAATAAAGATTTTCAAGTAAAAAGGTGCACATATCTCCATGTATACAAGTGGTATCATGACCGTTAAGATATATTTGACGGTATAATAAACCAATAATATAAATCTCAGCTTTGTTCAGATTACCTATTTAACAATAAAAATGATAAGAAATAAAAATGCAGTTACAGTATATAATTTAAAGTTAAGAGCCAACTGGACGTCAACTTTATTTAGAACATTAATTTTTTACAACTTTCTTTGTAGTCTATTCGACCACGTAAATAGGAAGCTATTTTCATGTGTATAATAGGGTTAAAAGTGTTCTACAATATTTCCCGTATCGTTATGTTCAAATTTTAGGAGTGTAAAGTAGACTTCATTTCAAGTAAAAAAACGAAAAACTTGTATATCCATTTTTATTTGTTTCAAAGTTACAGATATATGAATGTGATTGTCAGATCATGAAAAAAAATGTAATCCCAAAGTCAATAAAAACCGATTTTATTTAAAAAAGTTCAATTAATAATATTTTCGAAATGTTCACCTCCTTGTTGAATGCAGGCTTGTGCCCGTAAGCCAACAGAAGAAGTACTTATCCGAATTTAATACTTGTCTTGTCGGATTTGCTCGACAGCCAGGTGAGTACGATCCAACAACTCTTCTCTTGTGTTCGAAACTTGCGCCTAGACTAAATTTATCATGTACCCCCATAAATAAAAGTCAAGGGGATTAAGATCGGGTGATCTGGATGGCCATGCAACAGGACCACCTCGACCAATCCATCTTGGATAATTAATGTTAACCCAATTTCGGAAAGCAATTCCGAAATGTGGTGGTGCCCCATCCATGTGAAACCACATGTCTCGTCGAACATTCAGTGGGACATCCTCTAAAAGACCTGGCAGTTCGTCAATAAGAAATTGAAGGTAATTGTCCGCATTTAACCTGCCAGGAAGAACGACAGGACCAACCAACAAGTCATAGATTAGGGCCGCCCAAAAGTTAATAGAAAATTCAGGTTGAAATTTAGATGGGCGTATAGCTTTGGGATTTTCTGATGACTACCGGTGCAGGTTTCTCAGATTTGTAACACCACTTCTCGTGACGTAGATTCATCTGTCCAGAGGACTGTTCTGCAGAAATTAAAATGAAACCGTGACTGTCTTAATATCCAGGTAGAATAATGTAGACGAGAATCAAGCAAACCGTGTCGCCTGCGATAGTGATATGGATATAAGCCCTCACATTTTAAAATTTGCCAAACTGTCGTTCGTGGCATTCCTAGATGTCTAGCGATTCGACGTACACAGAGAGTTGGATCCCTTGTAACAATAGCTACTGCTTTTTCCTCTAAGTCTGCTGGCAAATTTACTCCTCGGTTGAAAAGATAATAACGCAGTCCGCATTCCCGAAATTGTACTTCCAGAAACGTTCTGTAATGAGGAATGCACCTATCGGAAAACCGATGTCGGTATTCAATAACTGCTTGACGTACACTGCCGTTACAGTAGGCATACACAAAATGAATGTCCCCATACTCAGAGAAAAGAATCGGTAAGGCATTTAGAATAAAGAAAACGTGTCCACTTACTAATAAGCTGTTGAATGAACTGAAACGTAATGTAATCCTTTATTAAAAAATTAAACGTTAACAGTCATCTGAATATTTGTTTATTGTATGATATTCATAGTTCAGCACTTACGAAATAAGTAAGAACCTTCTTTATCATAAATCAATTTCCAGTACTCTTTTTTGTAGATCTCCAAGAAATTACTGTAAGCACTACGACACGTGTTTATTTATTTTAGGATAACATTTTATTATGCGACGTTAACAATCACAGGCCTGTTATTGAATCGTTTAACTTTTTTGAAATAAAATCTGTTTGTATTGACTTTAGGATTACAATTTTTTTCATGATCTGACAATCACATTCATAGATCTGTAACTTTGAAACAAATAATGGATAAACAAGTTTTGCGATTTTGTTACTTGAAATGAAGTCTACTTTACACTCCTAAAATTTGAACATAACGGTACGGGACACTTGTATAGTTTATTCGAGATGTAGATTTTATTAAATCTGGGACTAGTACTAAGTATCTAAACAGAAATCGAAAATGTATGCCCAGTGCATAAATTTAGAAATATTCATATTATATTTCGTATAATATTAAATTTGTGAAAGAACTGTCACACTACTAGAAGTACAGTTAACGAAATTATGCGATAAAATATTAATCTTAAGGTTTACACGTTATATATTATTTTATTTTTTCCAACTCACAGTATAGTTTCAATTATCGTTCTATCCACTAAATAATTCTCCTATTTTATATCATCCATAGCATTAAAGACGTCTTTATTGCGGCAATTCTTTTAATAGAACACAGTAATTGGCAAAAGTAAATTGCCACAGATTAAGATGAACATTGACGCTGATGAGCCTGTACTTTATCACTTTGTGTTAGCGCAGCAAAAAAGGGAAATAAAAGCCTCCCTAATACTCCCCCGATACCGTCGAAGTATACTGTTTTTTTTTTTATTATTTTTTCTGTTTCCAGTACACCAGAACTACGTTGGGACAGACGCAGACAAAGTACCCTTCTTCTTAAGCGTAGTAGTTAATGAAAATAGCAACCAGTGTGTGCCTCTCTACAGGGCTATTTTGTTCCGAAAAACGGTAAGTTACGTTCGCCCGTGGCTTCGTTCACTTTTGTTCTTTTATCTCTTCCGTTTCCCTTTTTTCTATGGTACGCTGCCTGCATGGAGATATGAATGAATAGCTTCTAGATATAATGACAAACATGACGTAATTTATATGATATTTTTGGAACTACATTTTTTTGTTATAACAAAGAGTTCCTGTGTGCGAAAGGGTACTGTTATCTAGTAAATAAATATAAAAGTCATGTAAATATTTAGGAATATGCATACCATATGAGTGAGAGTCCTATTGTCACCTGATGATACAAGAAATCATTTCTTCCAAGCCTAGTCTGACATATCGTACAGCATACAGGGTTAGGCAAATGTATGGATATCTGCGGTCACAGAATCTCCAATTTGCATTTAATTAAATGTGGAAAGTCTAGTTAAAATGTAAGTAGTGATATCAATGATATTCGAATGAATTCATACATTGGCCTAACACTGTTTATTAAATGTATTATAAAATTTGTGAAAGACATATTCGCCCGGAACGTGCAGATACCGATATTTCACTGTCTTTATGAATCATCAGTGCACGTTGTCCGGAGACAGATATGACTTCCACTTCTATACTACGTATATATATATATATATATATATTAAATGCAAAGTTATTATTTTTTGGTTTTAGCGATATTTACTTAAATAAAACAAATTTATTTATCAAAAAATGACATTTCGACTTTCATTAATTTTTGGTCTTTGTCAAGTCTGTACATAGAAACAATTGTTCTATTTGTTAATAAATGCTTTCAATGAAATTACTATCCTAAATTATACACATAAAAAATTTTAAGTTTCAAACAGTTTAGTTTCACTTACAGAGAGGGGCACACAAAATATTTTAGTTTGAAACACACATCCCATTAAATAACAATTATGAAAAGAAAAAAGAAACAAGTAAAAATTTTTATGTGTATAATTTAGGATAGTAATTTCATTGTAAGCATTTATTAACAAATAGAACAATTGTTTCTATGTACAGACTTGACAAAGACAAAAAACTAATAAAAGTCGAAACGTCGTTTTTTTCATAAATAAATTTGTTTTATTTCTTTAAAGGTCGCTAAAACCAAAAAAAAATAACTTTGTATTTAATATAATTATACGGCCAATAAAATAAATAAGAAACCTTAGGTTCTTATAAACATCGAATATATATATATATATATATATATATATATATATATACGAACTGTAATGAACTTCATGCGTATGAGAATTAATTACTATTAAATCTCATTTGACATGCGATTGTCGCTATATGCAACGTTGTCGCTTAATGCAACAAATTATAGCGACAATCGCATGTAAAATGAAATTTAATAGTTATTAATTCGCATACGCATGAAGCTCAATATATACCACTGAACCACTGAACCTGTTTCTCCTAATCGTTGATGAAGAGCTGTAAATGTTGAGTGAGTGGGATGCTGACGATTGGGAAATTTTTCAGCGTATCTACGTTGCGCCGCTCGAGCGTTACACCTCATTTCGCCATAAACTAAATGCATATCGGCGTATTCCTCATTAGTAAAAACCATTTTTTTAAAAATTGAAATCGTTGTGTTTGAATAACACAAAGTAAAAAATGAAAAGATAAACTTCGCGAACTGACAACAATTTGACAATGAAAAACGTAGGTTTTACTTCTGTTGGCAGTTCAGAGCTAACTATTGCAAAAAATAAAAAATTGAACTTTAATGAAGAAAAAACGAAAAATTTACAAATCGATTTTTCTAGAAAACGGTGTATCCTACCGACTTAAAGTAAGAGTAACTTTTAGTACTGGAATACCTGAAAATTTAATAATCTAGTGTCACAAATGCTTAAAAGTTAAAGACAAAAAAGTTATGCCTTAAAATAACCGTTGACCTACCCAAAACGGACGCCTATGACCGGTACTAGAAATTCGCAATTGATGGAATCGATTCATCTCTGGAGGATAAATAAGCATACCAGTTTTTGTTTTTCTAAATAGAAGCGTTCTGGAGGAATTTAAAAAAAAATAAATACAAGGCGCCATCTTCAAAGAACTCTAGCTCCCTTAGGAAGCATTTTGGGACTAGGTAAATTTGGGTTTAATTGTCTTAAAATTATCAGAGGAATCTCCGGTCTTCGTTTGTCAGGAGAGTTTCTGGACACCCTGTATATATATATATATATATATATATATATATATATATATATATAGATAGATAGATAAATAGATAGATAATTATTTCGTGACTTTTGTATGTTATGGTAAATTCAATTTGTTGGCGATTTAAGGTCTGGTTTTACTTCAAAATATATATATTTAAAACAATCATACATGTTTCTGCAAATGATGCCTTTTTCAAGGAATATAAAATATAAATATTTTTTTTGTAACGCCAAGTAAATTACCAAAAACCGATAACGAAAATATAAAATTTAAATTAGCTTCGTTAATTTGTGTAAATTAACGCTGCTATTGTACTCGTAGTATATTCTTCGTTGGTACATAAATTGTATATTAATATGGTCGCTTTTATTTTTCAGGGAGCCCAAAAAATATCACTTCCATATGCGCATAATAAGCTCCTGTCCGTCAAACAAATCCTTTCGAACTTTCCCAATATGGATAAAATCGAGAAGGGACCCAAAGAGATCTTCTCACCCGACATACAGAAGGATCTGCTGTTATTAGAGGAACAGGAGGGATCTGTGAACTTCAAATTCGGCGTCATTTACATGAAACATGGTCAAACGACCGACGATGAAATCCTTAGCAACGGTAATTTGATAATGAATTTAATGATTAATGTGTTGTAATAAAAAACATATTAGAGTAACAGATTTATATATTGTTTAAGAACAAATGTGTTTAACATAATTATTTCTACTTTATTATTTTCTCCCTATTGCTTGCACTAGTTTTGAGTAATGGATTTGATTTATTTCATTCCAGTCCATTTGATATAAGATTTATTTTTTCATTTACACTCCTGTGCTTCTACCTAGATCTGATATTGTCTGTAGCTACATTTAGCGAGGTTTTTATCTCTTCTCTATCGATCATCCTCGCTTTCTATTCTCGTCAATTCATCAATCTACCATTGCTTTTCCTTACACATCCAATTGCGTTCTTTATACTTCACTTAAAGATACGAGATGGTAAATTATAGTTTCGGAAACGTAGCAATAAATAGGCTTGCAGAATACCTGAATTTCGTTTACCTTCCGTTACCTCCAAAGTAGTAGTCCTGTTAGTAGTTAATTGTCGAAGGAGATATTGTACTGTGCGAGAGTAGTTCGGAAACTACGCGGCCTAACAAAGAAAACTTTTTTGACAAAAAAATATTTTATTGTTTGATGTAGTCTGCTGCTCGCTCAGCTCAATTATTCCAACGATATTCCAAATTAGTAATGCCTTCACTATAGGTCGATGAATCCAAGTCCTCGAAATAGCTATTTACAGAAGCGATTACCTCGGAATTAGACGAAAATCTCTTACCGCCGAGACATTTTTTCAGGTTTGGAAAGAGGTGATAATCGCTGGGGGCGAAATCTGGGGAATAGGGCTAATGAGGCACTAACTCAAATCCAAATTCATCAATTTTTGCCACGGCAATCGATGTGCGTTATCGTGATGAAAAGGTACTTACTTCTTTGCCAAGCGAGGCTATTTCTCTATTATTTTGTTGCTTAGATTATTGCAACAAATTGATATAATACTCCCCAATTATTGGTTTCCTCTTTTCTAAGTAGTCGACTAAGATAGTTTCATGATAACCCCAAAAACAATTGCCACAACCTTTCCTGCTGGCAAAACCGTTTTTGCCTTCTTTGGTGACGGCGAAGCTTTTTTGTCCATTATTTGAATTGTTTTTTGGTTTCTAATTGCGGCGAAAACGCGCCAAAAGGTCGCGAGAAGCACACAATGCGTCGAATATTTTTTCATTTTCAATTCTTCATACCAAAGAGATTTGAGTACATCAACACGTTAAGCACGGATTATGCATTTGTTGCAAATGAGGTAGATAAGCATTACACACAACTGTATCTGTACACATGGACATTATTATTATTAAAGCTAAAACATTTCGGCGTGAAATTGTAGCTATTCCTTTTAAGGAAATTTATGAATCCTAGTGCATGTGGTGGATCAGTCCACATTCTCCTTTTTTTTCTTACATATTTTGGCGACTTCTTGCCATCTCTACTATTTTCTTCAACTTCTTCCTGTCTGCTTAGCGTTTTTTAAGTGTTCTTCTACCTGTTGCTTCCATCTGCTTCCGGCTCGCCCTCTCAATCTATTTGGTGCTGGTTGCCATGTTGTTATTTCTCTTACCGGTGCTCCTCTCTCTCTTCTCATTATGTGACCATTCCATCTTATTCTTAAAGCCTTGATTTCTCTCACTATATCATTGACATATATCTTGTATTTTTCAACATTTACTTCTATATATATGGACGAGAGAAAATCGCTATTTTCGGCATAGTCTCCTTTGTCCGTCAGATGGCACCAGATTATCTGGTCCCATCTGCTAGAACAAGATTTGCTATACCTATCGAACGTTACTTCACTAGCCAAACTGACGAAGTCTACTGTGTGACAGATATACGTGTATTTGACAGAAGTAAATTTTGGAAAATAGAAGCTGTCCATGTGTACAGATACAAAGTGTGCAATGCACACTGTCATTTGAGATGCTTACAATATCTGCTATCTCGCACACTTTAACTCGACGATCATTTAAGACCATACGATGGACTTTATCAATAATTTTCGGAACAGTAGCGGTTTTTTGACGTCCACTACAGAGTTCATCAGTTTTGCTCACACAACCACGCTTCAATTCAGCAACTCAGTTTTTAACCAATGAGGAGCGGATTCAAATAGTGTTGAATCCAGCCTTGCTTTGATTTCGGTTGGTGTTATAAAATCACACGAGACGTTCACTTTGGTGTAGTGTAAAAAAAAAAAAACTAATTGACAGATCGCTCTGTACTGTCATACTTAACCTGCTAAAGGATTATTCTATAGAATGGTAAAGAATATTTCTGCGAATTTGCGTCATATCTGTGTTAGGTCACGTAGTTTCCAAACAATCCTCGTAGAAACTATATATATTTCACCATTCTACGGCTTTATCGAGTGGATGCAAGATACTGTTACGATATCACCAACCATTTCCTTAGCAGATACGTAAATTAATACCAATAACAGTTTTATCTCGGGTCTTTTATTTAGGATTTAATGAAAAATTGTTGAAGTAACACAGTCTTTTAATAAAAAAATTCAATACATGTCAATTTATTTAAAAAAAATAACATCGACGTTACTATGGTTACAAATTAATAAAATCAAACTTAAAACATATCTTCACAAATCCAACCGTCTGAACTCCAAATCTTGGCATCGGCAATACATACAATATCCATCCCTCAATCTTCAATCCACTACAATACCTACATAAACTACTCAAAAATGAATAAGGAATTAGATCTTTTTTTAACAGATCTAATTAATTCGATTAAATTTAACGTATTTTCTCAAACTATAGATAAATTAGAAGGCCCACAGTCATTTGTGGACATTTTATTTGGTAAATGTCTTTTCTGTGTGATAAAATATTGAATCTTGTATTTTAACCTTAAATTAATTTAGAATACAAAATTATAGAATTCGCATTTTTTGACAAGCGTCATTTCACATTTTCACGATGCCAAGACGTCATTTAAATAAAGAAACTTTTGATTTAATTGCGTTATTGCATCAGCGAGGGCAATCTGGAGCAGAAATTGCCGCAATTTTTAATGTGTCTCCAAGTGTTGTTAGTAGGGCTCTAACAAGATTCCAACAGTTAGGATCTGCAAGGAGAAGACCCGGTAGTGGATCTGAGAGGAAAACAAATCAGAGACAAGACCGCTACATACGAATTCAGGCAAGGATGAATCCGTTTAGAAGTGCTGTATGGTTGCAAACACAGTTACGTGCCGCCACTGGAGTTAGAGTTTCGGATCAAACCATCAGAAACCGTCTAAGGGAAATGGATCTTCATAGCTGCAGGCCTGTGAGACGCCCAAAATTAACTAATACCAATAGAATGGCTAGAAGAACTTGGATTAATCAACGACTAGCAGAAAATTTTCAATGGGAGCATGGTTTATACAACGATGAATCCAGATTCTGCTTATTTAGTAATAATCGTAGAGTAAGGGTCTGGAGAACTCGAGAAGAACGTTATAGACGCGAGTTTACAAAAGCTGTGGTGCCTTTTGGCGGCGGTGGTATCATTGTGTGGGCGGGCATTAGTTTGAATGGACGTACGAACCTCCATCTCTTTGAAAACAATGTCAATGAACACATATACAGAGATGACATTATTCAGCAATATGTGGCCGACTTTCGTGAGGCTGTGGATGAAAACATGTTTTTTATTGATGATAATGCAAGACCTCATCGTGCACAAATTGTAATGCAATTAATAAATGACCTCCATATTAACCATCTACCTTTACCACCAACGTCTCCCGACTTGAATCCAATTGAGCACATTTGGGACAGACTTCAAGAACAGCTCAACGAACATAATCCACCCCCAGTTAACGTGCAACACTTGCGGGAAATTTTACCGCTGTGTTGGAGAAGAGTGTCACAAGAACACATTAATAATTGCATTATGAATATGCCCCGAAGATGTACAGCTGTGAGAGATGTCCGTGGCCATTATGCACGATTTTAGAATTAATTGTTACAGAAAAATGTTTATTTTAGCTATTGATAAAAATGTTGCTTATTTCATTTTTGATCATTTCTTAGTAATCTAACGATTTTTCTGAATAACTATTCTTGAAAATTTTAAATTGTTGTGTAGAATTATGTATAATATAATACAATACACTACAAATATTTACCCATACTATCTAAAAAATACAAAAAAGTAAAAATTCCTTATTCATTTTTGAGTAGTTTAGAAAGAAGGAAGATCTTTCATCCATCTGATCAACGCCTTGGTAGTACTAACACCGATCTCAGAGCCTCTACCGTGAAGGGAATACATTCTGCAAGTCTCATTTTCTTAATGTGTTCAGCACCGTTTACGAATGTTTCAATTTTCTCTATAATATCAACTCTTTTCTATCATCTTTATAATTTCAACTAAATTCACTTCTTTGGGAAGGGCAAAAATGTCGCAAACAGTCCGGTGAGTAATTTATATTACAAACAACTTACAAAAAAAATCGGATTCATTTAAAAGCTCTCTTTCCAATTTCTTTCTGTACGTCGCCTGGTAGTCCTGGCACGAGGTTTGCTTCTATCGTTCCGATGTTCAATTTTACCGATAAAATTCGCCGATATGGGCCGTACAATAATCCCACACTTTTAAAGATCTCTTGGATGGTCTGCTTACGATCATTTACAACTGCGTTCCGAATAGCAACGATATGTTTTAATGTAGTGCTGATTGATGGTCGTCCTAATCTTTTATGGTCATTAGCTGATGTTTCAAAAGGCAATATTTCAAACCTTTAAATCAGTTGTAAATTTCTTTATGAACCTTCAATACTTCTTTTAACATTTTGATTGCTTCTGTGGCAGTCTTACTGAGTTTAAACAAAACTTCATAAAGATACGCTGGTCTCTCAAATCGGTCCATTGAAAAATCATGAACACAACCCGACATAAAATTGAAGAAGTGTTCACCAATAAAGGACTTTTCTACTTACAATGCCGCCACTTGACATATCAACTCACAAAGGTTATATACAGCTCCATGTAATGGCGTTTGATTGCAATTGTGTCTGTTTATACGCGTTATTCAAACTTCGGGAAGTTTTAAAGGCACATTATAGATTCTTCATCGGTAAGTTCTCTAATTTTTTTATTTCCTAGGCTATTACATATCATTTTAACTGTGGTTCTTCTTAAACATTTCGTTGAGTGACCTTTAATTTTTCTTCATGTTTCAGTAATATGGTTAAGATCATATTCGATTATAATAATGATGAAATAGTTATTGTATTATATACTCTAACCTTTGCCATTGCTTTTTCAAATTACGAGGGCTGATCTCTTTGCTCCGCCCCTGCTCCGTGAATAAGCCAAAACAATTATTTATCTTCACGCCGCAATTGAACCTTCTATGTATAGACTAACGCTAGAAACATACAAGGCTAAACCTGTTAAAGCGTGCCTACAATAGACGCCCGAGGTTGAGAGAGTCACATATCAGTATCAAAATGGATCGTGTCAAGCAACGAGCGGTGATTAAATACGTAAATTTAAAAGAAATAACCCCAACTCAAATTCCATCAAGATTTTGGTGGAAAAAATTCAAGGTGCAACCTTCAGCAGGGAAGGCCATGCTATTCGTATTTTGGGATGCTGAAGGCGTAACATAAGTAGATTTCCTGCCACAATTGCAGGTGTTTAATATGACAACTTAATTCCCAAATTGCAAGACTTGATAAAAGAAAAACATCGGGGGATTTTGCGCAAATGCGTTCTCTTGCATCAGAATAACGCACCCAGTCACAGGTCTGCTATCGCTCAAGCAGGCTTTGAATTAGTTGAGCATCCGCCATCGTCATCAGATTTGGCCTCCAGCGATTACCGACTGTTTTCAAAACATAAAGAGCACTTGCGTGGGTAAACGATTTCCATCAGATAATGATGTAATATGTGCGGTAAATAAGTGGCTTGCCAGGTTGGATAATCTTTTTTACGAGAAGCATTAGAAATTCTAGAACATCGATGGGAAAAATGTGTTAACATTAATGGAGACTATTGAGAAATAAAAGTTAGATATTTGCCAATTTTTTATTGTGAGTAGGACAGGGGTGGAGCAAAGGGATCCACTCTCGTATTTAGTGCATAATAAATCTTTATTTAGTCTTTATCTAAATACCTGTACAGTTTTAAACTTATTTGGATTGTTTGGAGTTATAGGTTATTAAAGTATTCGCCAGCTCTTGTTGTCTGTCACTTCCAAATCAATGTATCAGATGTTCTTGTTTCGGCACCTATTCTCGATTTTGGTTTTTATCCATTCTTGTGTGTTCTAATTCTTTCTTCCCCAGCGCTAATATTTTATGTATGTTTGCATTTAGTTTATATTCTAAGCTATTAATTTCTTGTGTCTGAAGATTATTTTATATAGATTTTATCGATTTACATGTATTCTCGTCTTTTTCAGAAAACGGTAGTTACAAATTTGACGAATTTCTACGTCTATTGGGCGAAAAAATACGACTTAGAGCATGGGATAATTACAGAGGTGGATTAGATGTCAAAGGTAAGAATATACGATATATATTTTAAACATTTTGAAACCTTTATAAATTTAGCATTTAATTTTTGTGGCTCCTCGAATTAACAACTAGCGTTCGCTTAATTTCATTAATTTTGAAAAACTAGAAAATAAATTCGAATTTTCATATTCTTTTGATTGTTGATCAGGTGCATTAAAACCTTTGGTTAACAATGTTATCCCGATTTGATTTTAAATGCTAAATTAAGCAAATTTATCCAGAATATACTGAGCAATCGTCGAATCGCGATCTGGCTAAACAATCGAACTAGTATCTGGTAGCAAAACCTTGAGGAATGTCCTTCGTCAAGGCTCGGTTCTGTCTCCTCTAATGTTCAACATTTACACCAATGATTTTCCATCCACAAAATCACGGAAATTTCTATATGCAGATAACCTGTCTTTATGCAACCAAACCAAGAATTTAGAAGATGGATAATTACAACTTGTTGAAGATCTGCAAGCTTTAAAGTCAAAATTCGAATCATGTACCTTTTATTTATGTAACGAAGTAGCCAACAGAGAGCTGAATGTTGAATTTGGTGATAGTCGGATTAATCTCAATCCCCACCCTAAATATCTGAGAGTAGTTTCTGATATTCAAACAGCGCTTCTATAAAGTCTGTCAAAAGGCGAAAACACGCAATAATATAATACATAAACTTGCCAGCAATTCAAGGAGAGCTTACGAACCGCAGCCATTACACTGGTTTACTCTGATGCTGAACACTAAATTGCTGAACAGTAGCCAAGCTCTTACACCATACTAGTAGATATTTAACTGAACAATACCAACAACTAGTCAACTTAATAATATCATTGTATTCATTGAATATTAATCAGAGACTTGGAATGGACAGTGTCGGTAATAATCCTCATTAGGGTTGTTACCGATACTGTTAGCTCCACTCCAGGTCTCTGATTATTGATTTCTTCTGACATTGTCTTGCTGGAAAAGTTTCTAGAATGATTGGGGTACCACAGATGGATGACAATATATTCGGAGTATATTTGTAACGTGCCCTAGAAGAAAGATATCATTAATTCTGGAGAAACCTAGGACAGTTTTCCAGGCTGAACCAAAAATCAGCATAATACAAATCCATCTACCAGGTCTAAACTAGTGGAATACTGTAAACAGGTCCCCAATAGACTGTCACCTGACAATACTGTGTCATTTATATAGGTGTCGACATGACGAGACTAAAGGCAATGAGAGAAAGTAGGTTGTAAGAGGAACTTCACAGGATCAGAACCTGTATGTGGAATCACCAAGGATTCCACTGGAACGGAAATCTGGTTGTGTCTACAAAGATAATATATTGCAAAACGGAGGTTAGTGGAAGGTCAACTCGATGCCAAAGAACTACTAGCAGAGCCGGACGCTAGGTTTTCAGCCAATGCTCATATAAATGATAAAGAAATTGAAACTATTACAGGCTTGATAAACGGAGACTGTTCTTTAAGGAAGCATCTGTACAGCATGTACTTGGTTAGCGCGCCGTGGTGTGGAAATGTGTATGGGGACTAAAGGGACACGAACAGAAATATTTCGGAAGAGATTTATTGGATCCTACGAGGGTACCCAAATTTCGCCTGAGAAGGACAGTGCCTTTCATCAAGGACCCAAGACTAACAGTGTGGAACTGAGAGATGTGTTGAGAAAGGTACAGAGGACACTGTGCCCAGGAAACAAGACTTACTGGCGTTCAAGCCAAAGAATTAGATAGATAAATAGATAGATAAATTAAAGGAAATTAAAAGTAACGTGATGAAAATAAAAGATATAGAAGATCAATAGCCTGAAATACAGACAAACTATTTCCCTAATGTTATACGGGCAGTGGTTCCAGGTTGGTAGACGAAAACAGAGGTCGTTTTAGTGAGTATACAGAGTCTCCCACTTCCGAGGAAAGGGGAATAAGTGCCCGGAGCCTATAAGAGGTTTCCACCTGAAAAAAAAGAAGATAAATTAAAAACAATGTCACAGCAACGATAAAGCGATTGCTTACGTTATAGTATGGCATAGTAAGGAATAAAATAAACAGCACTTTTGGATGGTATTCCTTCCGCAAAAATCAAATATAGTCGGTAGATGTATTGCAAATAATCAGCAAATAATAAAAAGTGTTTTTGATATTTTCATTCAGTATCCCAGTTTATCGGAATGATTTTACCTTTCATAATATTTATATACATGAATGTTTCCTAAATTTGGACATACGAGGGTGGTTTGACAATTAACTTGGTTCACACACTAATAGAGGGAGCAAATGTAATCTGTATATGTAGTCATAAAGTGTTATTCCTATGAGTTAATATTCTCTGGTCTTAAGGCATTCTGACAGTAACTCGTTGTTTGACAGTTACTTAAACAGAAGTGTTTCGAGCAATAGCGAAAAATGGATAATGGGCAATGGCCAAGAAAAAGGTGTTGTTTCACCATGACAATGCCCCCGTGCATTCAAGTCGTGTCGCTCAGCAAAAATTGGCCCAGCTACGATTTCAACTACTTCCGCATCCTGCATATTCGCCAGATCTAGCTCCTTCGGACTACCATCTATTCCCAAAACTAAAAACTTTTCTGGCAGGACGAAAGTTTGAGTCTAATGAAGATGTCATACAGAAAGTTAACCCATTTTTTTGAAAGCATCGAAGCAATTCATTTCCTTGAAGGAATCGCGTAGCTGGAGAAACGTTGGGGCAAGTGCGTTGAACTTCGATGGGACTTTGTCGAAAAATAAAGTACGTTGCAAAACTCAAATTGTTTTCTTTCATAGCAAACCAAGTTAATTGTCAAACCACCCTCGTATGTCTGTGTGTAGTCTCATTTATTATAGTTTCATACAATAAATATACTTAATTATTTTGAATTACTGGATGTTTTCATTCCAAGAATGTATGTATTAGAACGTCGAATTCAGTTTATTATCATTTTCCGTGACATTGCCAATAAATAAGCGGATACGGCAAGGAATAGTAATTTTATGCCTCAACACGCGAACTTATTTGACGAAGTGAGTTTAATAACACGCGAGAAATTTCAATTATAGGCGATTTAATCAAAAGTTAATACGAAAATGTGAAGTAAATTGAATTTTCTTCAATTGGAATAGAATTATAATTCATAAACTAGTGTAAAAGTCATAAACATACGCAGTAGGAAGGCTGCTAGGAATATTTTCGGAAACGTTGAAAATAAACACATACAAAGTTTAGTAAAGGATTTTATTATATTTCAAAATATTTGCTTTTGACTTTTAATACAATTTCACATGCGCTTAAACCAACTTACCAAGCATTTTCTCCAGCTTAAATTCTAAATATTTCAATAGCTAATTCGAGGAGCGAAAATCGTTCACCACACATTTCATTTTTGATGTTACGGAATAAATACTAACAATAAGTAATAAATCTGACAAGCACGGACAATGATACATTTATTCAATATTCTTATTAGCTAAAGTAAACGATTTGACGTGCTGATCGAAAGAAGGCGCTGTTATGACGAAGAATAATTTGTCAATTATTGTTTTTTTTTTGTATTTCGTCGATGACTTCCGGCAAACAAGTTACCGCTACCGGAAAGTTTACCGAAAACAATTCATCGAATACAATTCACCTAAAACCAATTTACCGGAATAGTAGTTCACCGAATGGAAATTTCATCGAAATAATAGCTTGTGAAATTGCTGTATTCTTACTTACAACGTTTTTCAAAAAGAATTACATCTATTTGTCCATGAATTTCTGCTATAAATTGTGAAGTTCTGTATTTTTGAAATAGGGATATAGATTAATAATAATAATAATAATATAACTTTATTTAGCAACTGCTATGTACATGCACAATAAATTTTGAAAATATAAACTATGAAAGTTAGAACAATAACAGAAGACTTAAACTAAAAGTTTTCCCTAACAAATTCAATTACAAGGGTCTTAAATTTATTCAAACTACCACTGGATTTCATGTGCGTAGGTAAACTATTGAACAGTTTCAGTCCGTTCACAAACACATTCTTGGTTGTTTGCACCCTATTATAGTTTTCAATATAATAATTATTGGTATTTCTGGTTCCGTAGTTGTGAATTTTATCGACCGTTCTTAATTTTTCACTTAAGTAAGGAGGCATTATTCCAATTTTAATTTTATAAATGAAAACGATTCTTATATACTATGTATTGTTTTACACTTAATAAATTTAAAGTTTCTAGCATTAGATTAATTGGGGTATATCTGTTACATTTTAATACTATTCGCAAAGCCTTATTCTGTAGTTTTTGGAGTTGCTGCATCTCATTCCCATTTATACTAAATAAAATGGCAGAGCAAAAATCAAAATGTGGTGCTATTAAGGATTTAAACAACAACAGTCGGGCATACAGTGACAAATTATGACTAAATCTATTTAAAAAAATATCTTCTTGGAAATTTTATTAGATAGGTATTGAACGTGAGTTTTGAAATCTAAATTAGTATTCAATATTACCCTCAAATATTTCATATTCTCAACTCTGCCTATTTTCCTGGAGTCCATAGACAAATCTATATCATTAAAATTCAATTTAGAAATATTATATTTAGTACCAATTATCATGAACTTAGTTTTACTGAAATTCAGTACCATATTATTCTCACATACCCATTTATACAATTTATTTAATTGGACAGTCATGCTATCTACCATCTCCCTATTATCATCACCACTATATAGATCATGGTGTCGTCAGCAAACATACATATTTCGCAATTATCAACCGCTTTGACTATATCATTAATGTACAGAATAAACAATAGTGGACCTAACACTGTTCCTTGGGGCACTCCGTATTTTGTAATAATCTTGTCAGACATCTCATTTTTATATTTGACTACTTTATATCTATTACGATTCAAACCATCCTAATGCTAATCCATATATTTTATTTAATTTACACAACAACAAGGCTCTGTCAACAGTTTCAAAAGCCCTCTTGAAGTCTAAGAATACAGTCAAAACAAACTTGCCTTTATCAATTACTTATTATTAATTATTATCAATTAAATGGTATGAAAGTTATCTTGTCTACCTGTCACTGTCAAAATTTATCATCGAAAGATATGGTGATGAAATTAATAACAAGTACAATTAGATTATTTATTTATTTAATAAAAAAAACTTTAAAGATGTGATATTAATCAAACAACCATTGTAAATAACTAATATCTAGAACTTTTAATTACTACAACTTATAGCAAGTGTTCAAAATGGTCACCATTCTATTGAATACGACGTTTCAGGTTGTCAAAAATATTCTGCAATACATTTGGTGTTATTTTATTACATTTAATTGTAATTGTATTTATCAAGTCATTTAAGTTATTAATTCTGGTCTGATACCGGGTGTCTCAGTTAGAGAATACCGGAAGCGAAAGAATATGAATATTAGGCTCAAATTAAAGAACATTAAATATATATCAGATGCACCAAATTTAAATTTTTTATTTTATTAGATAACGCAGGTACTCCATTGGATCAGCATAACTGAGACATCCGGTATATAAATTTTTAGCAATCCGAAAATATAAAAATCGAACGGAGTAAGATCTGGTGACTGCGCTGGCCAAACACCTCTGCTTATAACACGATGAGGGAAGTAATCTTCTAAAAGCGCTAAATTTAATCCCGTGGCCTGAAACTTTTCCACGACTAGACGAATGTGATGATATATAGCGGTATTATTCATAACTCTATTAGGAAACAGCAAGTGAAACTGTTGCTTACATTCCGCGCAGGAATATTGCCATTGTCCGTTAAGAAATTGTGCACTTCGGAAATATGCTTCAACAATAAAAATATTTTCTTACAATGTGTATATTATTTAGTAGTATTGTTTATTAAGTAAAACAAGTAATTGTAGGAAATTATTATATTACTAGTGACAAAATGACATTAGATAAATAGTTAGTTATAAATAGAGATCGGACGCATCAGGCCGAAATTACGTTGGACCATATAAATAGTTTATATCATCGCTAAGTACTACATGCTGTTATTGAATAGTACTATTCATTCGGTTAACCGCACATCTGTTCTTGTCGTTGAATTGTGACGCAATTACATCAATATTACACTTAAATTCTTTTCTTCAAGGGCGTAGATAGAAGCGTGACGAGTTTCTACAATTGATATTAGTTATTAGTTTATATTTCGTAAGATAAATAAAGTACGGTGAGTTAGTTTCTTCTTTTCAATGTTTTAACTGGTAATTACATTCTTCGTAATTTTGTAATAGATACTGTTTAATATCGTTTCATCGAATCTATTTCTCCCAATTATTTTGACGTAGGTGTCCAGTGAATTTCGTTAAATTTCAATTCCTTACGCATAAATTCTTAATTTTCATTTATTTAGATTTAGAACACTGCTTAAGCTACTATTTCAGACATGACATGGAACAACGCCGAGAATGCCATCGTGAAACAATGGCGAGTTGAATTAAGGGTCATACTGATTGTATGTCCATTGCCAGTGATTCCGAAATTTATTGCAAAGTCTGTAAAATATCGTTAAAAAACTCCAAGAAATCGCACATAAAACGTCACTTAGCATCGCAAGCATATACACAGAAATGAGACCCGTTGAAATCTGAAAATTTGAACGAAGAACTCTGTAATACTTAAATAGCGACAAATATTACATTAAATAAACTTAACAATCCCACCTTCAAAACATTTCTCCAAAAATATGCTGGTCGAAATGTTCCTGATGAATCCACCTTACGCAAATATTATGTGCTATTAAGTGCTATACGAAAGCAGTAGAACGCATTATAAACCATCTTTCAAATCAGTACCTATGGATAAGTGCCGACGAAACAGTCTATATATTAGGACGCTGTGTGGTAAATGTTGTAGCTGGTGTACTTTATCCAACGATTCCACATAACAATTATGTAATTGCAGCAAAAATTATAAACACAGTTGATGCGGAATCAGTAGCTAAAATCATTTACGAGAATATGCACCATATGCTGCATTCGGACGACAGGTACAAAGAAAAAATACTTTAATTTGTCAGTGATTGTGCTGCATATATGTTAAAAACAGGCAGACTATTAAAGAAAACATATCCTAATATGCTGCATATTACTTGTGTAGCACATGCTCTCCACAAAATCTATGAATTTATCTTGATAGACTTGTATCTTCTTTTGAAAAATTTTTCAGAAAAGCTCCATTGAGAGTAGCTCTTTACAGGGAAAAACTTCCATTTTTGTCACTGCCTGCCTCTCCAGTAATGACTAGATGGCGAACATTGTTGGAAGCTACTAGTTTTCATGCAGAGAATCTCAATAGTTTACAAAATTTCATGCAAATTTAAATTTAATGCAAATTACATTAATAACAATAACCTTAAGGACACAGATAAACGAGAAATTAAAGAAACTCTAAATTTATGTCTAAACCAAAATTACTTCAAATTCAAAAATGAAACATACACACAAATAGAAGGATTAGCGATGGGAAACCCGTTAAGCCCGCTATTAGCAGAAATATACATGAATAACTTCGAAGAAGAACTATTCAAGAAAAACACGGTATTAATTCAACAAGTCCATTTCTGGGCCAGATATGTAGACGACGTAATTTGCATATGGAAGGGTGCAGATAGGCAATTAACGGAGTTCCTAAAAGTAATAAATTCTATAAACCACAAGATACAATTTACAAAAGAAACAGAAAAAGACAAGAAAATAAACTTTCTAGACATTACAATAAACAGAAATAATAATAAGCTTACATTTGAAATCTACAGAAAACCCACTTCTACAGACAACATATTACACGCAAACGCTAAACAATCGATGAAAGTAAAAATGTCAACATTCCAGAGCTATATACATAGAGCCACAAACACACCATTAAACAAGACAGATTTTAATACAGAAATAAACACAATTAAATTAATCGCAAGAAATAATGGATATGACCCTAAAATCGTAGATAAACTGTTAAAACGTAAAGAAATACAAAATAATAAGAACAAATACCTATACCCGAAAATAACAGAAAATATACAAAGATGGTACAAAATTACATACATACCCCAACTCACTAATAAAATAAACAGAATAGTAAAAGGATTAGATATCAAAATAAGCTGGGTAAATAAAACAAATTTGGGAACAATGATTAGCAACAACAAAGATAAAAGACATAAAATGGACCAATCAGGTGTTTATAAATTAAAATGTAAAGACTGTGAGGCTATCTATATCGGCCAAAGTGGACGAGCCATTAAAAACAGAGTTAAAGAACACAAAAAGTCAATTTTATATAGTGAGAAAAACACAGGCTTTGCCCGAACACTGTATAGAACTCAACCACTTCCCCGATATAGATAACTGCAACTTAATACACAATATCACAAAAAGCAAGAGATTGGACCTCCTAGAAATATTAGAAATAAAACTAGCGAAAAAACAAAATCTATCAATCACCAACACACAGATAGAATATGCCAATACACCCTTTATAGACACCGTAATACACAATATAGTACCACCCCTACTACACACAAGAACAGACAACATATAAGAACAAGTGCGATAGTCTTTAAGTTAGATTTATAGATCTCTTTGAGAATGGCATAACAGCCGAAACAGATGTTAGAGAATTTAAATAAATCTCATAGTGAAACAAGCCAAGTGTTTTAATTTATTATTTACTGTATAATAGGTTTAAGTTAAGCCCTCATATGTATTTAATATTATGTAATACACCTCGTTCCAGAGTAACGATGGCTTCAATTAAAATTTTAATCTTTCAGGTGACATGACCGGAAAATATTCAGTGTACACCGTATACGAAGGCCACGAGATTATGTTTCACGTATCGACACTCCTACCCTACTCCAGGGACAACAAGCAGCAAGTGGAAAGGAAGAGACACATAGGCAACGACATCGTCAACATTGTATTCGTAGACTGCGACGACCCGGAATACTACGGTCAAGATACGCACAGCCTGTTCAATCCCACCTGCATTAAATCTCAGTTTACCCGTATCCTTTTATTTATAGCGGCCGTTAAATTAATTCGAGTGCCCATCCAGAGATAGCGAGGGTGCGTACGTGCTGCGTGCTTTTTATGCTTTTTCCTACGTTTTTCTGTTTTTCTTTTTTGAGGTGTCGTGTGAAAATTTACAATTATGTCGTCAAGTTGAGGGCGTCAAATAAAGAAGGGTTATTTTAAAAGTAAAAGCCGAAAATTTCATTACTAGAAAGCGAATTTTATGTGCCGTGAACCAATGTAATTTATTTAATTTTGCTTTTAGATAAATTGATATTAGAGATGTATTAAAATTAACGAAGAGTATGTAGTGTGTTGCCTGTTGCATATATCATGTAAGTATTGCATCTGCTGCTAGATATACAATGTGACATTGAAAAAACTACAATGCATAGTAGCATGTGATAGGGAACTATAAAACACTAAAAGAAGTTCTTATACACTAATATAATTTAAATAAATATATGATTATTAATCAACTATAAATTCAAACGTATTAACGTATATTCACCAGTCCGTATATATTAGAGCAAAGAAAAAGTATGGAAAGAGTGCAGGCATACGCAAGATCTTGAGTATCCGTTTGCAATCGGATGCAAGTTGTATACAGGTAAACTTAACGCTTCATATTCTATGACCCTATTAAAACAAACTAACAAAAAGGACAAATAAAATACATTCTTAAGCACGAAAATTCTTATATAGCTTGGATCAACAAATTTCTGATTCAACTAAATTGCGTCTTCGTGAATATTAAATACATTAACTAAAAAAGAATAATTGTAAAAACAATACTAAATTTATTTTTAAACTATTTAACGAATTTATTGGTCGTTCAAAACTAATAAAAGTATAAAAGTTACTGTAAACGTCACTACTGTAACTACAACAACGAAATTAATGAATGTCTAAGACAAATAAAATATAATTTAATGCGAACTATCCTAATATAACATACAATAGAAGAGTTTACTGGAGGTTTAAGATAAGATACAAAATGCCTTGATGATTCTTAATGTCTCATGTAGCTAAATTTTATTAAGACACGTTGTAAGTCTTTGAGTATTAATAAATCAGATGCAACGGCGTAAATAAGACCAAAACTACCTTACGGCTTGCTTTTTATTATTTATTACACGAGGATTATCTGCTGCAACGGAGGCGTTTCCGCTACACGTGGTTCTCGCTGTGATTTCCGGAACATGTGGTCTTTGAAGTGATTTCCAAAAGGTACCTCACTCCTTTTGATTTAACAACTCATATAGCGAATCTCAGCAGACAATTAGATGTAAGAACTCGTAACAAAAACCCTGTTGACGATAATTATGCATTACAAATAGCGAATCGCTAAGATGGAGATACAAAAGGTAGCAAAGAAAATTAGCGGGAACCCAGTTGTTCGGGGGGCAATACAACTTCGGCCCAGTCAATCATCCACCCAAACATAAAATTGCGGTACAGTTAAGCTCACATGAATCTAGTATAAACTGACTTATCAAAATTGTCAAAATTTTCTAATATTGCTTAGTGTGTATTAAACTTTTTTTGGAAGACAAGTCATATGTTAAGTAATTTTTTAATACAATTTAGAAAACGCAAATAAACTAATACTTAATTGATCTGCCCTTCGAATCAATTACTGCCTTCAATCCCGTCTAGGTGCAGAATGGATGAGACTTCTTAAAAAATTAGGTTTTCCAACAATGTTTTCCCATGTATTTTCAATAGATTTCCATAATTGTTCCCTATTAGTAAATCTTATACGAGATCTATGAATATGCTTTGTCATTAAATTTTCTCTCAAATATTCAAACAAATTGTGATCTATATCAGTTGATATTCTTTTAAGGGCAGTTCCCCGTTAGCGACATATACTGCCTTTATTTTCGCATCTTTTCTTAACTTGTAATACCGTAAATTTGTTCAAATAAAATTCTTTTGCAACTTGTTTAATGGTACCACTTTCCAAATTTAACAAAATTTGTATTTTGTCTGCTGGAGTCAGTTTTCTCGCCATTTTGGATATCAAAAATTGAAAAATATCATTTTGACGTTATAAGAATGAATTACGACAAGACAAAAATTTAAAAATGGTTTATACTAGATTTATTCTTAACTCAGCGTTTCTCAACCTTTTTGCATTTGTGACCCAATTTTCAATCACAATTTTCATCGCGCCCCCCCTCCTCTCATTTCACTGAAATCGTAATTTTAATCTTAGTTTCTATTTAATTTAACTATATTTTGACGCTAAAGCTATCCTACGATCTTGTTAAACCTTAAAAATTACCACAAATGGGTAAATTTATTGATAGTTGGCAACACCGATCCGCTGCATTGATAAAATCAGAATCGATTGCTCTCTGTCTCACGTACACCATATCGGACATCCTCGCTGCTTCGCGAGAAGTTCCGATTTGTCTCGAACATTCTAGACTGCGTGCGCGGCCTGCATAAATGCTATATCTCGTTCCACCCAGTCTCAGTCGAGTCGATTCTTCTATCTGTACCTCTACCATGAATGCGCATGTTGTGATTTGCGTGTTATCTGCAATTTAGGATATTCAAGTTCAAGTAGCAGTAGAATTATATAGTGTATGTATATGCAGAATCATGGATAAATTTTTAAGTGGGCGTAAGCAAGCATTAGACGATAGTGAAGCATCAACAAGTGCACAGATGAAAATGGTTCCGAAGATAAAATCAAGAAAATATTCTCAAGAATATTTAAATTTTGGGTTTATCAGCACTGAAGTAAATGAAGAAGAAAGGCCCCTGTGTGTCATTTGCTCAAAAATTTTGGCAGCAGACAGCATGAAACCGAACAAACTTAAACGACATTTGGAAACGCTTCATAGTGAGTACGTTGGCAAACCCCGAGAATTCTTCGAATTAAAATTAAAATCGTATGAAAAGCAAAAATCATTTTTAAAATACACTTTGTCTGTAAATGAAAAAGCTTTACTTGCCTCTTACAAAGTTTCATATCAGATAGCCAGAAGCAAAAAACCTCACACTGTTGGTGAAGAGGTTATCCTACCAGCTGCAATTGAGATTGTAGAAACTATGTTTGGAGATAGATTTGCCAAACAGTTGCAGTCCATACCTCTATCAAATGATACTGTTGCCCGTCGAATTGATAATATAGCTGAATATGTGCAACACCAGCTTTTTGGGAAATTGCTTGACAAACTTTTTTCAATTCAGCTTGATGAGGCCACAGATAGCAATAAAGACGCTCTTTTAATTGCCTATGTTCGATTTTGTGATGGTCTGTCAGTAGTGGAAGAATTATTATTCTGCAAACCAATAGAACTCAAAGCAACAGCACTTGCATTATTTTCTATATTAAATGATTTCCTAAATGAGGCAAACAAAGAGTGGAAAAATTGCGTCGGAATATGCACTGATGGTACTCGTACAATGTCTGGACGATTCCAAAGTGTACAAGCACTTGTGAAACAAAAATCTCCGAAGTGTATCTAGACACATTGCATGATCCACAGAGAAGCTCTGGCTTCCAAAGAAATGAGTCCTGGTCTGAATTTGTGCTAACGACAGTGGTAACCGTAGTAAATGATATAAAAATGAGACCACTAAAATCAAGAATCTTTTCTGCACTTTGTAAAGACATGGGTGCAGTACATTTAGCGTTACTGTTTTATTGCGAGGCAAGATGGTTATCACGTGGGGCACTTTTGCAACGAGTTTATGAATTAAGAGATGAAATCGCCATTTTTCTAGAAGTGGAAAACCGACCGGAAGCCGAGAACTTTCGCGGTGATTTATTTGTGATGAAATTGAGCTATTTGGTCGACATATTCGAGAAATTAAATACCTTGAATCTTCAACTCCAAGGAGCAAACACACATGTGTTGGATACGAGTGACAAAGTTAATGCTTTTTGTAGAAAACCAGAATTGTGGAGTAGAAATGTAAAGCAAAAAAACCTAGAAATGTTTGCAAATTTGGATGAATATGTCAAATCTTACAAGGCTGGAGAGCAACATATAGCAGTTATTTTGGTAACCATTGAAAATCATGTAACCATGCTGGCAAAGAATTTTAAAATGTATTTTCTTGCTGACCTCAACTTGATAGCAAGTTACGAGTGGGTTAGGGACCCATTTGAAAATACTCCCGGAGGTCTCTCAACTGCCGAAGAAGAAATCTTTATAGACTTCACGGCAAGTGGCGAAATAAAAAGACAGTTTCGTAATAAATCACTCTTTGAATTTTGGGCAGGGTTGGATGATGAGTCTTCTGCACATCCTACCTTTGCGAAACCGGATTTTCTACGGTGGCTGCTTTGAAGACAAAATATAGATCACAGCTAAATATAGAAAAAGAGCTTAGAGTGTCAATTTCTAATATTAAACCTTCTTTCGAAAAACTTTGCTCTGCGAGACAGGCCCAAGGAAGTCACTAATAATTATTAATCCTGTTTTAAATTTAATATTTTTAAGTTAATTAATAAATACGTTGTATTCTATTTATAAGTGCATTATATATCAGTGTAAACGTGCAATTTATTTTTTATTATATCAGAATGAATTTTCCTTTTCTTTGAGTAAATTGAGTGATCTTCTTACTAATGTTTTTTCTTATTTTTTCTCGCCTTGCTCGCGCCCCCCTTTAGTTTTATCACCCCCCCCCCTGCGGCGGCGCGCCCCACAGGTTGAGAAACACTGTCTTAACTTTACATTAAACTCAGAATGTCGTGATTTTTCAGTGACAATTTTCTCGATATCAAATTCCACAACACCCCAAACAGAAGGTCGACTGCAATGACTAAAGCACGTAGAGTACGTAAAGCAAACATAAGTTATCGAGGTGAACCACATCTAATTTCTACAAGTTCCACTATGTCGCGCAGGCTCATACTTCAGCGATACTGCTACGGATTTCTATAGCGGTATACACATAACACATTGTAACACTTTTTAAAGTTATCATACGTCAAAAACGTGTTAATGTTGGCGATTTTAACGCCCTCTATCGAAAAATCATGCTACCATCAAACAGATCTCGTGTACTTAGAAATACTTGTGACACAAAATGTATTCATCTCTAGAATATATGACGCTTGATGGAGGATTGGAAGAACTAAGTGTTTTATGAGAAATTATTTATTTGCCAAAATGAGTATTCGCATGTTAAAGAAATAGAAAAGAAAGCGAGTTCATGCTTGTTCAAATAGAAATCAACGAAATAAAACACTTTCTTAAAAAGACACGAATTTCTAAATAATATAAAAAGACAAAGAGGGTACGATTCAATTTAGACAAAGCGTCAAAGGAACTGCCTATTTAAGATTGTAAAAATTCAAAGTATCTCTTGTCTCGACTGTAGCGGAAACGAAAAAAAAGTCTGTAAAATATATCACTTTAACGGAAGAGAAAACGTAAAATAAAGACAATCCGAGCGCAAACAATCCTAATTTACAAGCCATACATATAAATCGAGAAACTGGAACGCGAGAGTCAAAAAACGGAAGGAACGTTTTATCGTTCCTCATAGTCGATCGAAGGAATGAATTGGATGGGAGAAAGAATAAAGGAAGGAAAAAATAGATAAATTTAAGTTATTGCCACTATCTGTTCGCAGAGAAAATACAGACAACCAAAAGTTAGTATGTGAAATGATTTTGAATGTGAACGAAAATCGAGAAGAAAAAGTCTGAAGTATTAGGAGAATTGCGGTTTTTGTATATTGAGGAAAATATAAAAGAATAATAAAATGAATTCTTAAGTTACTCAGCAATAAGAATTCTCTGGAGGATCATTAATTAGAAATCAACACGTACAATTACGTCTAAATAAATTATTTATTTATTTAGCGTATAGCTACTTGGATTCAGATCTAAACACCGCTACATATGATTCGTGAAATATTTAATGCCAGGTCGAATAAAGAGCAAGTAGCAGGAATTTTTATGGATTTGTCCAAGGCTTTTGATAGCATTAATCACAAAATCCTTTTGGACAGATTGGAGAACTTGGGATTTAGAGGAAGTTGTTGGTATCTTATTAAATTTTATCTATAGAACAGAAGACTAAGTATCGTGGCAGTAAATGGAAGAGGAACCACAGGTGTACCACGGTGATCCGTACTGGGGCCTTTTTTATTTTTAATTTATATAAATGGGTTACCGCTATTATTCAATCATCCTATGGCCTTATTTACGGATGATGTTTCATTGGCAATGAGATCAACGGAAATAATCGTCTTAAGGGAGGTAATACAGGTATTGTCCTCTATGAGCGCGTGGTTCAGAGCGAACGATCTTAAGTTGAATGTGGCCAAAATCCAGATCATACGTTTCGTTGTTTCTCAGCGGGAAGATCTTGTTGTAAACTGTGGAGGAATTTTACAAAATTTGTACTCTTTTAAAAATTAATGGGATATATATTTATCATATAGTTTCAGCCTTTACTTGATGAAATTCCATTATAACTATCATCGGGATAAAATAAAACACGTTTTAATTAATATCACCACTTTTTACTTTACAAGGTAACGGTCGCTTCACTCCACAAGAGCTTCGTCAGACATGTAACTAACTTATGAAGATTTCTTTACATAAATGTACCGTAACAAACACATGTTTTGAATACTTGAAGGAATGGGTAACCTTTATTACTTATATGTCTATGAACAAAAACTTTCACAAAAATATTGAACTACAGTTCATCCAATACTGTTCATAATTTTCATATGTTACAGCTCCGTTCTACAAAGTCTCGAAAAGACTAATAGATATCATTATTAAATATAGATGATTTAAACCTAAATTAAGCATAAAAAACTCATATGTACTGATAAACAGAATTAAAGATTTTACTTTAACTTCTAACACAAAACTAATTTCCTTTGACGTCCAAAATTTATTCCCTAGTATCCCTCTAGAAAAAAACGGTTATTTTAGTATAAGAATAACGTAAACTCAATAATTATAATTATTATTGAAATTCTTGATTTATTAAACATATTGCTGTGAATAGTGGGTTAGAAGTGAGATGTACCACTATTCACACCAACTCTGTCCAGCTTAGATACTCAGTCGGTTACTTTCTTTATATGGGACTGCTTTCCTCTCCGGGTTTCCAATGGAAAACATGGAAAAATAATTTAATTAATACCACAATCAGGCGCCACACAAAATTTATTTGTGAATATTGTTAGTTTTACTAAGTTACTGTTAAGCACAAAAGTAGAAGGATAATTAAAAAGATATACACATTTTTACTCAAATGAATCTTTAATATATACAAAAAAATAAAACGAAAAAAAAAGTCTTTATAAAGTATAAAGAATTGTGTAATACAAACTTACACTTAGAGGTAAAATAATTTGTTGAATATAACCGCAAAACAAATCCAAACGTCCTCTGATTACACCCGAACTAAATTAAATCTAATAAATTGCAAAGATGTTTTTTAAATTTCACCCCAAATAAACAACTTCAAAAAGTAAACAAACAGAACTGACAGACCGAAGCAAACCTCTAACACATGCGCAGTCACATGTAATAAAAAATGCCCTTGACTCCTCCTTGACTCCTTGACTCCAACGTGCAAAATTTTAAAGTTATAGAAAAATTTTTTATATATTAATATTAAAATACGTTCTTTGTCATTTATATATATATCTACGAAAAAATATATATCAAAATTACCACAATGGTAAAATACAAATCAATACATACAAGAAAATAATAATAAAGATAATAAGAATGATTTCTTTTACTTACGTAAATAAAATGTATTTTTTTTATACGAGACACCAGAGTTAGAAGAACGTACAAAATTAAACAACTACGAGTTCTACACAGTCGTAAATTAATCGGTATGAAATAAAGCACCAAAACTAATTAATAAAAAACACGAAGCTACTTATCTCAGATAAAATATAAAGATTTATATCTTAGAACACACGTCCTCACAATTCTGATAACAGTTAGTGTCTGTCCACAGATAGCTCACAGGCTCTCTATCAAAAAAAGTATAGTTTCAAGGTAAAATTTGCCCAGCCGAACAAACGGCGTGCACCTACTGCGCAAGACAAAATAATAAATTCACAATTTATACACTAGCAACCAAAATAATAGTTCAATCAAAAATAATTAAAATTTTTTAAAAATGTTGCGGTGAAAAGTCCATAGCAATATGTATAGAACAAAATTACTTTCAATTTAATGAAGACAAATACACTTGCAAAGAAGGTTTAATTATGGATAATCCCCTAAGTCCGTTATTAGCTGAGATTTTTATGGATCATCTTGAAAATTCTATATCAAAAGAATCTTCTTTTGCAAAATATATAATTTTGGTACAGATACGTGGATAATATATTAACGTATAGAAGATAAGTTTTGAGAAAAAAATCAAAGGTAAAAATCGATTAGTAGTAAAAATTTTATTAAAACATTGGGAAATTATCTCGCACTTATTATCACACTATTATCACACTATTACGTCATACAAAAAATAAATTCACAAAACTGATAAGGGCCCATGGTCCTCAATGGCGCGCAATTTTCGTAGCATTCTCCCTATCATTCTGTGGACGACGTTTATATTCACTTCTCAGATCTGGAATATTCTGCCCCGTAACTGTGTTTTATTTTGGGCTTCCCAACCTTTGTCATAAACTTTCCTGCTCGGTAGTGCCCAAAATTCCTTAATGGGGTGCGCCTGGGGTAGGTTTGGGGGACTGCCTTCCTTAGGTACATAATTCACGTTTTGTTCAGTTAACCAGTTCTGAGTGATTCTAGCATAATGGCATAAAGCCAGATCGGGCCAGAATATTACATCATCATTTGGATGATGAGCATTCATGAAATTTATCAATTTGGATAGACATTTGCGAATATAGACGTCCGCATCTACAGCGTCACCGCTAACTCTCCCAACGTAAAGTCTTGAAATTCCTGCTTGAGAAATAGCGCACCAGACCATAATCTTGTCGGCAAATTTCGCTTTCGGTTTGAGTTTTACGTTGTCAGGACAATTTGAAATATTGGACGTGTAAAGCTATCGTTAACCTTTATTTCCTAATTGGATAATGTAAAATATTTCTCATCGTCTAAAGCAATAACTCTGTTGCCAATAAAATGTTGACGCCTTAGTGTTCGGCAGCATCGGGGATTCTCTCCAGCTGGGTTGTGGTGTATTTGGGACATTTACTTCTTTTTCGATATTACATATAATCTATTTTAGTCAAAATTCTGCGCAATTCTCAAATCTACGGCCTAAAGTGTGCGTAGACGTCCCAACTTTGTCTTGAGCAGATTGGATGAGTCTGTTTATTTCATGTGGGGCCAAAATTGGAGGTCGTGCACTTTTCGGTAAATTCATGCATGGCATACCTTCTTTACATTCCTTAATTGTGCGGTTAATAGTTGACAGTTCAATATTTTGATCACGAAAAATGTTAACAATCTAGCGTTTAGGTAATCGTGCAACTAAATTATATATAGACTTTTGTATTTCAATCTTATATGACATCTTTCAAAACTATTTCTGACGAATCTAACATGTCACAATAGTAACTAACAAACGAACATATTTTCTAGCCCACTGGTAACTAGTTTGGACCATTTTTGGTAATAACATTCGTCGTCAAAGCTTTTTCTTAAAACTTATGTTCCATACGTTACTAGGTTTCACATGAACAAAGAGACAATAAAATTTATTATTTGATTATATTAATACATTGAATCACAATATTAAGTTTACAATAGAACAGGAAACAAATAGTAGTATTAACTTTCTCGATTTAATCATTACTCGAATTAATAACAAATTTAACTTTGCAATTTACCGCAAACTATCAAATGCAGATATAACTATCCATAAGACTTCTTGCCATCCGATACAACACAAATTAACGGCTTACCACAGTCTTATACACAGATTAATCAATACTCCGTTGAACCAAATAGATTTCGAAAAAGAGTTAAATTTAATTAAACAAATAATAATCAACAATTGATATAAAAGTAACATAATAAATAACATTTAAACTAAAAAAATTCTTTACAAAATTCGTATCACAGGTATACTCAATATTAAATAATAAACCCAAAAATTTAAAATGATTATTACGTTTATAGGCTCTTCAAGCACAAAAATTAGTAAATATTTAAGAAAATTAGCCATTAATGCAGCGTATAGAACTAACAACGATTTATCAAAATTTATAAAAAAATAAGGATTTAACAAATAACAATAAAAAGTCAGGAGTCTATGAGTTAACTTGCGGTAGTTAAATCATATGTCGGGCAGACAGACAGATCGTTTGAAATACGCATCAAAGAATATTTTTCTTCCTTTAGAAATAATAAACGTGACTATTCATACGCATCTCATATTAATTTAACAAACCACAACTTTGACAAAGGATTTAAAATACTACACATAAAAAATAAGGGGCAAAAAGGTTAATTTATTAGAGTCACTTGAAATTAATAAATTAAAGAAAACTGATAAAATCCCCAATGATCAATTAGAAATTAATAATTCACCGTCACTTATTTATCTGATTATTCAGACTGTCATATATTGTATTTTCCATAACGTTGCTGTAACCTCCCTTTAACATAATGTAGACCCCTAGTTTTATCACTTTATGAACGGTATTGTATAAACTGTAGTCCAATATTTTTGTTCATAGTTCAAGTTTTTGTTCATAGATATTTAAGTAATAACGATTACCCATTTCTTCAACTATCTGTTTGTTACAGTACATTTATGTAAAGATATATCCATAAGTTAGTTAAATGCCTAACGAAGCTCCTGTTGAGCGAAACGATCGTCGTTTTGTAAAGTAAAAAGTAGTGAAATTCATTAAAATTTGTTTTTCTTTATCCCGATAATAGATATATTTTCCACCATGAAAAAAATTTATTTGAAAAAAATTGTTAAAGATAACTTCAACTGGCAGGGGGAAAAATTAGGCATTTTCTAGCACCCCCAGTCATTTGACACATAAAGATCTGTCTTCTTATTTTTTTAACATACTGAGGTGAGAGGTCTTAATTTTTTTCTTGTTTTAATTTTGTTCAAAACCGAATATTTCTTAAGAAAATGTTAATTAAACTAAATATATTTAAAATATAAGGCGTAATGTTACAACCATTTTCCCCTTTTGTCTATTAATATAAACATCTATTATCCTTAACACCTATATTTAGACGTGTTCGCTGTGGTCAGTGTTGATTCCCACAATAGATACCGTTTATCGATCTGTGCTGAAGAAGCAGTGCCATTATTCGGTCCCAGTCTGCCCTGTCCGCCGGTCTTCGATAACCCGCAGCTATTCAGGGACTTCTTGTTGGTCAAACTCATAAACGGTGAAAAGGCCACGTTCGAGACGCCGACGTTTGCACGGAAAAGGGAAAGGACCCTGGACATGCTCATAAAGGATCTCTATGCGGAACACATGACGGACGCCAGAACGGTAAGATTCAATTGTATCTGTTGAAATACCGATTCCTTTTCATGTCGTCGCTGTCAAACGGAAATAAATTGTTATGCCTACCTAGTGCATTCGAATGGGTTTTAAAAAGGTCAGGAATTTCTAAATTTACAAAAGTTTACTAACAAGTAAGAAGAATATTATTTTTTTTCTTTTTGGCGATTAACTGTCTTGACCATGATCAATACATAAAAAAAACCATCATTTTGCTTTTTATCGCTTTATTATAAAAGATAAGATGGGCAGTTGATTTTCATCGTTAAACGTGTGTACACGCATGAAGTGTTGCGCTGTTATTAAACTAGTTTTTGGGGACTAAAAATATTCCTACTGTACCAGGTTTTGCATCTGATTATTCACCAAAACTTGGTGAGAAACAATATGTGACTCTTGTGGAAATGTGAATTCTAAGACGTGAGTAAATGGCAGATAAAATTACATATATATAATAATAATATTCGTACATATAAGTGATATTGCCGACAAAGCGGAATAAAAAGTGGGTCGCAAAAACACGCGTTTGTTTTGGTTACGATTAATGCTAGAGTGCGTTATTTATAAATGCAAGAAAAATGAGTAAAAAATGTAGGGCATGCAGAAACGATTTTAAAAGAAACGAAAAAACTATAATCTGTTTTGAATGTGAAGATGAATTTCATATTAAATGTTTGGGAATAAATACAATCACAGAAGAAAAACTGCAAACAATATTTCAAGTAGAAAGCATTAAGCTTGTGTGTTTTCGATGTCGAAATAGTAGTATGCGTTTACAAATAAAGGAATTAACAAATAAATTTGATTCCTGTATGGAGATGATTAATGATCAAAACAATTTGGAACTTACTGCAAGTGAGAATTAATGAATATTAAATCACATTCTTACATGTAAATGTCGACTTATTTGATGCGTTCATAACTACAATCCGACAAACTAAGTTTGTACCAGTATGCAGAACACACCCTTTCGCGACAACGAACTTCCTGGTAATTAGGTTAATTAAGAATTAAGAAATATTTCTTAATTCGATCAAAACAATGTTATTAACAAAATGAACTTAATGCTAGAATCTTTAACCAAAGGAGAAAATATCAATACTAATAGACTGTATAGTGACATAACAAAAAAGAACTCTGAAGTACTTGTTGTGAAACCTAAGAATGATAAACAAAAAAGCGAAATAACTAAAAAAGATGTAAAAACTAAAATAAATCCAGGTGAATTGGCGGTCGAAGTCGAAACGGTAACAAGTACCAGTAGTGGAGGAATTGTTATAAATTTTAGCAATAACGAATCGAAAGAAAAAATAAAAGATATAGTAAGAAAAGAATTGGGTAATAAATACGAGGTTATTGAGCCAAAGCTTAAGAATCCAAAAATAATTATAGTAGGAATAGAGAGTGAAATAATAGATCAGAAAGATAAGGAAATTCAAGATAGTATACTCAAGCAGAATGCATTAAGAGAGTTTGATGATGATACAGATGATAAAATAAAAATTATAATAAAATATAAACCAAAAGCTAAGAAAGATTACGGTAACATTGTTATGGAGGTAGAGACTAATTTATATAAGAAGTTGATAGATATAAGAAAAATAAACATAGGATGGAGAAAATGCTCTTTATACGAATATGATGATGTAATCAGATGTTTTAAATGCGCGGGATTTAACCATTTTGCCAAAGATTGCAGAAATGAAGTAGCGTGCAGCAAATGTGGTGGTAATCATGTAAGCGCAAGCAGTAATAATCTTACAGAGAAATGTATAAACTGCGTAAGAACGACTCAAAAATTAAAAATTGATTTGGATTCCAATCATACAGCTTATGATAAAAACTGTCCATGTCTCAAAAGAATAATTGATAAAATTAGAACAAAGGTGAAATATGAATAGCAATTAATAAAAGATGATAGGAAGTATTACAAATCTGTTGTCTGTTTAAATTGCCAACGGTTTTTACACAATAAAGATCTAATAACAGATTTAATCAAGAATTGGCAACCACAAATTCTATGTCTGGTGGAAACACATGTAGACGATACTGTTGAGGATTTGGAATTGAAGATCGCTGGATACAATACCATTGGGTGTAATACAAATAACCATAGAACTGGTGGTATATTGGTTTATCTAATGGGGTGTATTAAATTCAAGGAAACATTGAATTTAAAGTTGGAATATGTGTGGCCTGTTGAATTTGAGTTAAATATTAGGAAAGAAAAATATCTCATTGGTTTCATATTGTTTAATGCATTATAATTACTTTAAAAACTTTAAGAGAAATCTGTTAGAAATATGTTAAAAAAAATTGAGTGATCCATGTAATTTCTAGGTTGTAGCAGTGTAAAATAGTTAATTAAGTAAAATGTAATGAAACGTTATGGTTGTACAATAGCTTTGCTAATAAAATACTTACTTACTTATAACATGTCATTCTCAAACGAAATTAATAATACGTATAAGAAACATAAAAACAGTTGCACAGATATACCAAAAACGTCCCATATTGGAGATAATAGACATAAAAATAGCTATTTTAAGCCTAGGTAAAATGTTACAGGATAAAGAGGTGTTGGGTGTTGAAAGACAAAATGATTAAAACACAATCCAATTTATTCACAATATTAAAAAATTGTTTTAATCCACTTTGGTAAATTTTTAAATGTTTGCGCCGTTATCGCCAATACATTTTCGGAAGATATTTTGATAATTTCTAATAATAATGGTGGCTTCTTGAATTTTTTGTTCAAGTTCATCTCGTGTATTGATGTCATCAGCATACAATAGTCGACAAATTTTCATTTCTGTTTGCGTATATAGCGTATGCAAAAGATGACTTTGTTATTCTCAACGATGCCTGCTTTCAAACAGTGGTGGAGAAAGCAGAGTGGTTGACGCACATACACATTTAACATGCCCTATTCCCTAGCAAACACTCGCCGGGTGTGCGACACTTATTTCTCAACATGCGTCGATTTCAAAATGCATGTTTTTACAACTCAAGAAAAGACACAAATCATAAAATGGTATCACGTCGGTAACAGTTCATGAGAAATCATTGGTCGTTTTACTTTTACGTTTGAAAATCGTCCAATCCGAACTGAAAGAACTATATTAAATATTATTCACAAGTTTGATAAATATGGATGCGTGACGAAATGTAGAGAATGCTTGCATTTGGAAGACGATGAGCCAAGAAATCGTATTATTAACGAAGAAAAACGAAATAAAGGAATTATAATTTGTGCTGCAGCGGAAAGTAATGTAAGTACTCCAAAATAGATTTCCCAAGAAACTTGTGTCCAACATAGAACAGTGCAGAGAATTAAAAAAAAAAACGGGTACAAGTGGTGAAAATTTAGTGAAAGTCAGATGAATTTAGAAGGTTAGAATTCTGCGAGAGACTCCTGAAAGAAATACTGAAAACGAAAATTTTCTAAAGAATATTCTATTTGCAGACGAAACATCATTCTCTTTACACGAGCATCACAATAAACAAATAACTGGGTATTGGTCTAAGGAGAATAGACATCTTAATATACACAGGGAATATGGACGCAGGGGTTCGCCGACGACATTGTCATAGTGTCCCAGGGGAAATTCCCGGGGACAGTGGCGAGCATCATGCGAAATGCTCTGCGAATTGTAGAAAGATGGTGCCTTGAGGAGGGATTAACTGTCAATCTTCAAAAAAAACAAGTTGGTAGCCTTTACCAACATGAGAAAACTAAATGATCTGTGCAGCGTAAAGCTGTTTGGACAAGAGTTAGAACTAACCAATGAAGTGAAGTATCTAGGCATAACACTTGATGCGAAACTGAATTGGAGCAGACACCTAGCCAAAGTGGCAGACAGAGCGGCGCAGCTCTTCTGGAGATGCAGAAGATCTGTTGGCAAGACCTGGGGACTAAAACTAAATGTGGTACACTGGCTGTACACAGCAGTAATAAGACCAACGATTACCTATGGAGCAGTTGTCTGATGGAGGAGGACGGAGCGGACATCACCGGTGGGGCTCCTCACGACTCTCCAGCGAGCCGGATGCGCAAGCAAAAAAATAACATAATGACTGATAGTCAGGCGGCTATTAAAGCCATTATGAACTCATCTACCAGGTCTAAGCTGGTGAAATATTGTAAACAGGTCCTCAATAACCCGGCACAAGACAATACAGTGTCGCTGATATGGATGCCAGGGCATGAGGGAATTAAAGGCAATGAGAGCCGACAAACTGGCCAAAGAAGGTACTAATAGGAATTTCATTGGACCAGAACCTGTATGTGGAATCACTAAGGATTCCGCTAAAGGGAGATCTGGTTATGGGTAGAAAAAGAACATAAAAATAAATGGAGGTTAACGGAAGGTCAACTCCATACCAAAACACTACTAAGGGAGCCGGACGGAAAGTTTTCAGCCAACCTAATTCGTAGTAGCAAAAAAAAAATTAAAATAATTACCGGGTTAATAACCGGACATTGTCCTTTAAGGAAGCATTTGTACAGCATGGGCTTGGTTAGCGAGCCCTGGTGTAGTAGATGTGAAAAACAGGAGGAAACTAGCCTTCATTTAATATGCACGTGTGAGGAACTGAAGGAACTCAGACAGAAATATTTCGGGAGAGATCTATTGGATCATTCGAGTGTACTCAAACTTCCCCTGAGGAGGATAGTGGCTTTTATCGAGGACACAAGACTAACAGATTGGAACTGAGAGATCTATTGAGGATAGTACAAAGAGCAGTGTGCTCAAGTGCCTGGACGTGGTGGCGTCCAACCCAAAACAGAGAAGAAGAAGAAGTACCCGTACATACCCAATATCTACAAAAATTAAATGTATGGGCTGGTATTTGAAATAATTCAATTGTCGGTCCTTTTTTATCGATGGCACACATACACATACCCGCATATATATATATACATATATATATATATATATATATATATATATATATATATATATATATATATATGTATATATATGGTAAACCTAATCAGTAGGCGATTAAAGGTCTGTATATTACTTCAAAATATATGTATTTAAAAAACCCTACATGTTTCGGCTGTATACGCCTTTATCAAGAGAATACAAAATATGAATGACAGGATATAAATGTAAAGTAATTTATTGACATTTATATCCTGTCATTCATATTTTGTATTCTCTTGATAAAGGCGTATACAGCCGAAACATGTAGAGTTTTTTAAATACATATATTTTGAAGTAATATACAGACCTTTAATCGCCTACTGATTAGGTTTACCATATCATACCAAGGTCACGAAATTATTATATTTATATATATATATATATATATATATATATATAGTGTAGCTTAACAGGCCATTCAGGCCTAGAGCTGTATAATACTTTTCCATATCCTTCGATCTTTCGCTTTTGTCTTCTAGTTTACCACATTTTTTCTCTCAGGTTTTCTAGCACTGCCTTCCTCCATATTTTTCTTGGTCTTCCTCTTTTCTTCTTACCGACCGGCTCTCTCCACGACATTTGTTTTGGTATCCTGTCATCCGTCATCCTTTCCAAATATCCCAGCCATCTCAGTCTCCCAGCTATTATTACTTTATCTATTTTTGGCACACTTATTAAATACTTATTAAATAACAGCATTATTCCCACCGCTCGCTCGTATGACGTCAATTTGCAGTAAATCTGGTTTCAGGAGGATGATTGCCCTGCTCATAGTGCGAGAAATGTGAAGGAGTTTTTGAGAAACACCTTCAATGGTTGTACTATAAACAAGGATTGCACAATCGGTTGGCCACCAAGATCGCCAGATTTATCACCCAATGATTTATTTCTATGGGAACATATCAAACAAAAAGATTACAGTAATCCCCACGAAAGAATGCACAATATAAATGATTGTGAGAAAAAATATTGAGAGCATTCTCAACATTAACACCTGACATGCTCAGTAATGTCCGCCAAGAATTTTATTATGGGTTGGCATACTGCCAAGGACGACGTTGGTGGATTATTTTAGCATTTAATTTAAAATATTTATTTTTTATTATTATCGGACAAGAGTTAATTTATTTTCATTTCATGAGAGCTACATTTATTTTTTTTACATAATTTAGAATTAATATTTCATTTTATTTATACGCGGAGAATATGAGCTTTGTTATACATCCTCATAAAAATAATATACCATGAAATAAATATTTTTTTGTAGATATTCGTGGTGAATTTTATACGTATTTCTAAGTTGCGTTCTGTATCCCTCTGAAGCAATAAGCCTACTGAATGACTAGCTATAATCTGACTTCATTGCCAACTTCGCATTATGTCTTTCTTTACTTTTCTTCATCGCAATCTTTTCCTCTTATCGTACCAAAAATCAAAATTTGTCGAGTACTGTATACAAAAGCCTTCTCATGCGACAACACAGACAGGTTAATATCTAGGCTACGAGGTGGCCAAGGAAAATCACTATCATGACCAGGTCATCGGTACAGAAAACCCTGATTGAAATTATTTTGAACAATAAATGTAAAGTTTGGGGGGGTACCATCTTGCATGAACCTCATATTTTGTCTTGCGCTCTGAGATATACCATCCAAATGCTTAAATAAATCGTGTTGTCGAAAATGCAAGTATTGCTTCTCTATTAAGCCTGTGCAGAAGTCAATCAAGAAATTATCGATAATACCGCAGCAAATATTTATCGAAAACGCGTATTAGAAATATCTTTCTTTGGGTAGGCGTCGATTTTTCATAGCATATTGATGATTATTTCTCCAGTTATTAATTCCGCGTCTTGTAAAATTTGCCGGGTCAGTAAATAATATCTTCGTTGCTCTTTTATTTAGTACATTTTGACAAAATTCCAATCAGTCTTGCAAATCTCCTGGCAATAAATTTTAAACAGGCGTAAAATGATAGGGTAACAAATTTTCTGCATGGATAATTCTTGAGACGGTTGATATACCAATTCCCGTAGAAACTTCAAAACGCCTAGTGCTTAATAATAATAATAATAATAATAATATACCTTTATTCGTTAAGACACACAAAATGTATACGAAACGTCAAAAATGCATAAATAAAATACAAAATCTGTATATATAAAATAATAAACATATAATTAAAATGATTTTCAAATCTATAGCACCTATTAAATAATTCTTTCTAAAAAAAAATCTTCCACTTTATACAACACTTTGTTTATTAATACTTCCTTGAGACGGTATTTGAATTGTTTTGTTGACAATGATTTTAAAGTCTCTGGCAAGTAGTTGTATATTTTGATACACTGGTGGAGTAAATTTCTTTGTATTTTTGTTAAATGAGAACGTGGAGGACACAAATATGACTCAGACGTCCCTCTTGTACTATAACTATGCTTGAGTTCATATTTAGCAAAAAAATCAGAATAATGCATTTTGACAAACAATGCGCACTGCAAAATGTATACCACGGGTAGGGTAAGTATTATTTTATCCAAAAAAAGTTTTCCTACAAGTATCCCGTAGGTTGATGTTAAAGATAGCTCTAATACATGCCTTTTAAATTACGAAAATTCGTCCCACATCAACTGAATTTCCCCAAAGGATAACACCATATGCAAGTCTAGAATGCACATAGGCATAATATGCACTCACCGCGGCATCAGCACTAACACTTCGCGAAACCACTCCCAGAGCGTAACAAAAACCACTCAATTTAACTGCCAGCCGTTCGATGTACGCCTTCCATGATAGTTGGGAATCCAAGGTCCATCCCAAGATGTCGGCCTCCTCGTCAAAGGCAAGTTGCACATCCCTGTATCCGATATCAATTTCCATTCTTTAGGCACCAAATCTTATTAGATTCGTTTTACTTACGTTCATTTTTAAAGTGTTTCTTGTAAACCAATCCTCAAAGCATGAGAAGTGCGTCGTTAACAATTCAGCAGCATTTTCTTCTGTTTTTGCTTTTACTACTGATGAAGAGTCATCAGCAAATTGTATAGTTGGGCATGTAGCTACAGCTGGCAGGTCATTTACATATAAAAGGAACAATAATGAACCTAAAACTGATCCCTGTGGCACGCCATAATGAACATTGCCCCATTCAGATCGTACCTCTTGTCCAGAAATTTTATTGGCAGTGACACAGTGCCTCCTACCCGAAAGATATGAACCAATCCACTCAAATTCCCTTCCACGATAACCCATGATCTCCAACTTATCAAGAAGCACTCCATGATCCACGCTATCAAATGCCTTTGACAAGTCCATGAACATACAGATAGTTGTCTCTCTACTGCTCAATCCATTCGAAATCTCTTCCAGTAACTGGAACATGGCCCTTGAGGTTGATCGGTCTTTTATAAATCCATTCTGTGTGTTATTTAATATTCCATGTTTATTAATGAAATTTGTCATTCTGGAAAACATAAGCTTCTCTAGAATTTTTGATAAGTTTGAGACCAACGCTATAGGACGGTAATTATAAAATACCGACCTATCACCCTTTTTATACACTGGTTTTATTATGCTAGATTTCATCTGATCTTACCGGTATTGACCCTTTAAAAAAGAAAAAAAAAGAGATTTGCTATATGTTGCAGCGGTACTGCTAGACTCTCTGCACAGTATTTTATTTAGGATTAATTTAGGATTTAATTTAAGATTCTCCGCGATTCTAACTCTTCTTCTTGTTTGACTATTGGAATCTGTTTCACATTACTGAAGGAATATTCTCTGAAATATTTTTCGGTTTAGAATGATTCGGTTTGAGTAGATTTCTTCATATCATCTAAGTACAGCACGTCCATTGTAATTTTCTTGCGCATAAACGCATAGTATATTCCGTAAATCAGGGTTTAAAAACTTATTAGGCTTGGGCATTTTTTATTTAAAAGATTACAGTACTTGAATAATGCAAAAACTAGTTCTTGGCGTACTTGTGACAGGAAAAGGTATGAAGCATTCAATGATTTGTCAATATCAAAGGCACACTTTGTGAGTTTAATATTTTTCAGCCATCGGCAAATTTGTTATAGAACAGTCAAATACAAAAATCTGAGGAACGGCTTGGAAATTAACTATAAATTTGAACAACCTGTACCTCCTTAACTTGAAATATATTGCTTAGCCAAGCTAGACTGAAAATAACTATTCTCAGGTCTATTATCTTCAAATCCTTTATGGTCCATAAGTTACGGGACAGCCTGTATAACCTACCACCAAAAATAATCTAAGCTTTAAAATATAATTAAGACATAAATAGGTGACTTACGGAGAATTAATAACTACGGGGATATATTGTACATACTAAGAAAATACATTAAGATTGATGTGGATTAGGAAGACTTTTGAAAGGATTAGTTTTAAGTAGGTCTAGCTGGTCATTAAAAATAACGTGTTTCAAATTTTTAAAACCTTTATAAATTTTTATGGAATCTAAGATATTCAACTTGAAACCTTTTTTCTCACTGTGTGGAATTAGTGTATTATTCAAATTAGGAAACTTTTACTTGGTGGTGAAACAGTTGGGTATTTTTCAATGAAGTCATTTTTTACATCGGGTGTTACAGAGAGTTAATCGAAGCTCTGATGGAAAATTTCGTTATTCATTAATGGGTGAGGATTAAATATATATATATATATATATATATATATATATATATATATATATATATATATATATATTAAATTCTTTGGGAAAGGCATCACTTGCCGAAACATGTAAAATTGTTTTAAATATATGCATTTTTAAGTAAAACCAGACCTTAAATCTACCATACTATATATATATATATATATATGTATATATAGAATTTAATTGGAGTGAGAAATAGCAATTATTCAAATCTCCTCTCACATGTAATTGTCGCTAAATTTGTGCAATTGATTCTACAATCTGACAAGATTACTCCTGTCGAAGAATGTAGACGCAAACACGTCGCGACGTTAGCCATCCACCTGTGCGGATAATGAAAATTGTATGAAAAAAAAAAAAAAAAAAAAAACCACATCCGTCCAGAAACGTGCATATATCGATATTTCACTGTCGTTACAGATCATCAGTACACGATATTCTAACATGGACATGATTTTATTATTATACTTTCGTGTATATATATGAATTATATTGAATTTAATTGGAGTGAGAAATAGCAATTATTCAAATCTCCTCTCACATGTAATTGTCGCTAAATTTGTGCAACTGATTCTACAACGATTGATTGCAATTGATTCTGGACGGATGTGGTTTTTTTCATGCAATTTTCATTATCCGCACAGGTGGATGGCTAACGTCGCGACGTGTTTGCGTCTACATTCTTCGGCAGGAGCAATCTTGTCAGATTGTAGAATCAATTGCACAAATTTAGCGACAATTACATGTGAGAGGAGATTTGAATAATTGCTATTTCTCACTCCAATTAAATTCAATATAATTCGTATATATACACGAAAGTATAAAAATAAAATCATGTCCATGTTAGAATATCGTGTACTGATGATCTGTAACGACAGTGAAATATCGATATATGCACGTTTCTGAACGGATGTCGTTTTTTCATATGTATATATATATATATATATATATATATATATATGTATATCGGGTGTTCATTTCAAAAGTCAATCTAGTAGCATATGATGTACTGAGAACGTTGTGAAATATGTCGTAAATTAAAATTTACTACTTAACCTACGAAGTCGTATATTTTGACAGTTTCAAACATACAAATAAATAACAAATGTGATTGACATTATCAAATGTCATTTGAATTTACGTTTACGGAACAACGAACACATACTAATATATATGCGTCTTATTCTATCAAAATTTCAATGTAACCTAGATTGACTTTTCAAATGAGCACACGTTATATATATATATATATGTATATATATATATATATATAATATATATATATAAAGATAATTATTTCGTGACCTTTGTATGTTATGGTAAATTCAATTTGTTGGCGATTTAAGGTCTGGTTTTACTTCAAAATATATATATTTAAAACAATCCTACATGTTTCGGTAAATGATCGACCTTTTTCAAGGAATATAAAATATAAATGACAGTATATTAAACGAGAAGAAAAACCACGAAAACCTACTCGGACAGTCAGATAGAAATAAAAAAACGGAACTGTCAGCACGATAAGCATATATATTGATATTTAAATAACATAAGATATATAATTATATAACAGCAACATATATTATGATGGTAAATTGCAGATCGTTACATAATTAAGTTATAGTATACACTGCTTAAATTTTTTATATCACTTCTGTTGTTAATTGAATGTTTTTCCTGTTTAATACTAATCATTTCTTTAATTTCCCTATCACATACTCAATACAGAAAAGATAACATCAAGGAAATTAAAACAATCGTAACAGATAATAATTATCCATCACAACTTATAGACCAAACAATTAAAAAAAGAATCCACCAAATATACAACACTGCAGACACCAATAACAATTTAAACAATGAAACAACATATATCACGATTCCATATGTTCCACAACTATTAGAAAAAATTAAATACACTTTAAAAAAATATGATTTAGCTACAACATATAAACTTAGTAATACTAATAAACATTCTATTTTCAAAACTTAAACCTTAAATAGAAAAAAATCGAGAAACACATGTCATCTATAAAATACCATGTAGCGATTGCGATAGGCCAAACATAGGCCAAACTAAACAATATTTATACAAAAGAATACAAGCCCACAAATACTCTAAAACAGACAAAACTGCTTTATCTACACACAAACTATAACGCGATCACCATTTCGATTTTGAAAACACACAGATAATTGATAAAGAACAACACACAATGCAAAGGGAAATTAAAGAAATGATTAGTATTAAACGGGAAGGAATCAATTAACAACAGAAGTGATATAAAAAATTTAAGCAGTATATACGATAACTTAATTATGTAACGATCTGCAATTTACCATCATAATACATGTTGCTGTTATATAATTATATATCTTAAGTTATTTAAATATCTATACATTTGCTTATAATGCTGACAGTTCCGTGTTTTGATTCCTGTCTGGCTGTCCGAGTACGTTTTCGTAGTTTTCCTTCTCGTTTAAGGCGAATGCCGACAGCTTAACATCTTAAGTCGCTCCACGGGCGCATACATAATAATAACTCATGTCTTGCGTTTCCCTGTTTTTGTTGTCTATCTATTTTAGAATAATAAGGAATGATTTATTATTATTAAATTGGAATGTATCTTTGAATAATTTTATCCATAGCACACTACAAATGTATGACATTAATATACTGTCATTTATATTTTATATTCTTTGAAAAAGGCATCATTTACCGAAACATGTAGGATTGTTTTAAATATATACATTTTGAAGTAAAACCAAACCTTAAATCGCTAACAAATTGAATTTACTATATATATATATATAAATATATATATATATATATATATATATATATAAATATATATATATATATATATATATATATATATATATATTCATATATATGTATATATATGAAAAATGTGTGAAAGTCATATCCACCTGGAATGTGCAGATCCCGATATTTCATAGTTTTTACTAATCTTCAATAGTACACATTATCCGGGAATAAATACGACTTTCATTTCTATACTGCGTGTATATATAATACAAATGATGAAAAATGTGTGTGAATATAAAAAAATCACGTTTCAATAAAAGTATTTTTATTTTAGTAAAATTTCACTTAAAAACAACTCTATATAACTAGGCCAAAGTATAGCCATTACATTTTTTTTGGCAAATACCTGTAATATTATATTTCAGTATAAAAAATTGAAGAAGATTTACCGCCTTGTTGTCTTTGTCCCAAATCCAAAGCCCTTTGAAAGAATCACCATAGTCTCGAACCTGGCCGATTTTCCATTCTCCTTCATGTACTATTTTCCCTATATATAAGTGAACACGTCTGTTCTCTTCATAGCGACCTTTTACAACTCCTTGCAATTGTTGATCTTGTGGTTTGTCCAAATCCACAAATTCCCAATAAAATCTACTGTGATCTGGGCTACATAATATCTGAAACAAAGTTTTTACGAAATTATATTATAATTTGATTTAGGTTTAGCGTTAATTGAATAATTACTTTTATTTCATTATTTCTACTTCGTTTGCCAGTCAATTGTCCAACTGCAACTCCGCTTTCCGTGTAGATGGTAGCTGGTATAATATGTACCTGAAAACTAAATTGGCCAATGTATCTTCCAGGTGCTCCCTCATACGCATCACAAGGTACGTCACCATGTATGTAATGCCTCCAATAGAAGTCCTGCACGACACCATCTGCTGAACAAAATAGAACACAATTATTTACTTTTAAATTGTTAAATATTCAGTTCGTGAAATCTTACTTACCAGTATTCTGTACATTTATAAGATATAACAGAATTAAGTAACCTACAAACATTTTTTGATGATATTAATTTTCAGTTGACTAAAACAATAATACATCAAATTTAGAATTTTCCCTCATTTTATTGTACCTATTATCTTGTAAGGCAGTCCTAATCAGGAAAATGTGGTAAAGTGCATAGATTATAATAATACGAAATACAAAACATTGCGGTAAATGCCCTAATATCGCATTTTTCGTTATTATTAACATTTTATTTTAATTGCGATACAATAAAATGCAATAACAAAAGTTCAGAATAATGCGAAGATAATTTAAAGAACATATACAGGCTGAGTTTAATAAAACTTTTTATTATTAATCTTATTTGAAGACTTTCATAGCGTTGTTATAAACTTAAAAAGGTATATAACCCCTTACCACAATTATTAATCGTATCCTAAATACGTATTTCGACAACTAAGTTGCCATTATCAGTAGGTAAAACCACTAATCAAGGTGTCGCACATGGGTCACAGTAAAGCTAGCACAACTGATCACGCAACAACTTTACACAGCGTCCACGTATACACTGACTTAAAAATACAAATATATCGACTGAAAAGATCGACAAAAATTACCTCTCTTAAGGAAACGGGACCCACATGTGTTTATAGTCTTTTTAAACCGTCCGCGACCTTTTTACCTCCTTTTCTAAGAACGAAAAGAGACAGCTGTAGGTGATCGTCCCTTATTTCCGTTCATAGAATTCTGTTTGTTTTTAGCGATATGAATACTTTCGTATGCGTCAAGATCGCCGTGATTATTAATGGCCTTGACAAGTTTTAATTTAATCGACATATTGTGTAGGGTATTAAAGCATGGTTGGCAACGTTGGATTTATCCGGTCTATTATATTTAATATGTGATATGTGTTCTTTAAACCGGGTTATTGTTGGTCGTTTTCTTTGGCCTATATATTTCAAATTACAATCATCGCAATTAATTTCGTATATACCTGATTTCGAATTAAAATCAACTTTATCTTTGGTATTCTATAGGAGACTTTTGATAATATTTTCGGACCGAAAGGCAACTTGGAGACCTCGTTCTTCCACAACTTTATTAATGTTTTTCGTGATAGGGTTGTATGGTAAACACATGTACTTTTTCTCCTCCTCTCAACTAAAACTTATCTTTTATTAGGCACTTCAATGGTGAATGGTCACGTCATATATAAAATTGTGGAACAAATCAACATTCCGATAAACGATTTTCACTTATCGGTAATTGAAGATTTGTTAAAGTTTGTAGATCAACGTGATGTTGCGCGGTGTCGTCTATCAAGAAATCAAAATCTGAAAACACATGAATTTGCAAAAATGGGGTGTAGAACTCGCGAAAACCGTAGATATTGCATAGGATGTTATGGGTGGGGGAAACGGTGGATGGCATCGTCGACAAGAATGAGGTGAAAAAAGTCACCACTTATTGCCAACATTGCGAAGGGACTCCAAGATATTGTCTGGAGTGATTCAACTAATATCATAATAAATAATAAGAAAATTATCTATTTGCATTATTTGAATAAAATCATTGGATATATATGCGTTTATAGTACCATTATCTGGCAACCTGTATTTTCTAAATAAATATTGCTGCAAACAACCTGGCACCAGCATGCAATTGTGCAGAGCCATAGCTGACTTATTGTTATGTCAAATTTCATGAAGACACGTCCGTGTGGCAAGCCAGAATCGACGCTGAGCGGACAACGGTGTCCGCCATGGCCATGACGGCAGGAAGCATAGCGGACACCGGTGTCCGCTCTGGCGCTGAACCTGTTAATTATATTAACATTATGGTTATTTCTGGTGGCTTTTAAAAATAAAATTTAAATTATTCACATTTAATTCTCGCCATATATAATTTTGATTGAACATCTAAAGGAACTTGAATAGAAAATAGAAATGGTACTCAAACTCTGATTAGATTAATTCATTACTTAAAATTTTTTAGCAAACCATTCATTTAATTATATAGAGGGTTATATGATAAGACTTGCAATGAGATTCAATAAATCTGAATAACTTTTTGATTTAACATTCATTCAGAACTTGTGAATAATAGATTTACCCACATACTTGTAAATACGAATAGAGATGTGCTCTGTGTGTAAAAAAATATCGTAGAACTTATAACAGGTACCGTTGTATGATGCCTATTAAGCATACAGCAAACACAGCATATTAAGAATACAGCAAAACGAAGCTTAGCTTGTACACATTGACATGTGAGTTGGGTGAAATGTTTCCCTGCGATAGGGTGAGAAAATGCAAAATCGGCAATAACAATAATATTATTTACTTAGCTTAACATATGCAAATCTAAGAGGATTAATTAACTTATTAAGAGTAAGAGGATAATACAGAAATACAAAAAGACCAGTTGTTATTTGAATAAATTTATATAAAACTAGAAAAATTTAATTTATTACAATAAACAATAAGGAACAATAACATTAATAATAAGACTTAATAATAATTTAATATATCAACTAATTATAGCATAAGTCTTAATAATAGATACAAAAAAAAATTGAAAAGATAACGTAGTAACAATTAACGTTACTATCAAATAGGAGTAAATAATAAACTATTTAAAAATAAATGAATGGTCGTATATTATGAAGCAAAAGTAATTACATATTCAAATTATTACAATACAAGGTGTGTTTAAATTGGCGGACCCACTACACGTGGCGACATTCTTGGTCAAATTTTGAGTTAAAAGTCCTAATCCTAAAATGATGTATCATGCTTCCTTTGTCTTCAGAATGAATTTGACAGTAGTAATGTATTTGACTAGAACAACATTAGGCTGCCTACTTATTGTTTTACAACGTTGTCAGATGTGTTTTTCGTCAAAATAAGTTAATAAACAAATATTAAAAACAAACTTTAAAATCAAAAAGAAAACTTTATCGAAAGGATAATAACAACAATTCTTCTTTCTTCTAAATTGTAGCTCTTTCTGTCAACAAATATCGAGTAATAATGCTCATTTCAAGACTGAAAGTCCGAACTTTAGGAACCTCGTGCAAAGATATGGAGCATGGTACAACATTTTCGTATTAGGATTTTGGACTCCGAATTTAACGAAGAACATCGCCGCGTGTAGTTGGTCCGCCAATTTATACACAGCCTGTATAAGCCTAATAATAATAATAATAACAAAATTACATATGCGTGCATGTGTATTCAAAATTTAAAAAAACAAATGAAATAAAATGGAAATTACCTTTTAAATACACAAATTAAATCCTGCCTTAGGGCATGCTAATTAATTTTAAACATGTCAATGCTTACAAAATTAAGCTAGAATACAGGAAATTGAAAATGGTGATTTTAATGAAAATTGAGAAATGAGAAGCGGAAAATTAGGATTCGTAAAATATGTATAAATTGCAAGAATGGTTCATTTAAATTCTATAAAAAACAAAATGATAGATAGATAAATGGTGTATTAACTGACATTTTTATTAAATATTTTTTTACTGGAATACGAATTTCATAATTAAGGATGCATTTTAATGACATCATAACTTATTCAAGGTCGACGGAAAAAACAAAGTGGTAGCATCTAAATATAGCTAATAAAAAATATTAATCGACATATCTTTGCATTTGTCAAATAATGCACAATAACGTTACTACGGGCTTGTGTCCATACTTTATGGACACAGTATATATATATATATATATATATATATATATATATATATATATAAATATAATATTTTCGTGACCTTGGTATGATAAGGTAAACTTAATAAGTCGGCGATTAAAGGTCTGGATCATTACTTCAAAGTATATATATTTAAAACAACCCTACATGTTTCGGCAATGATGCCTTTGTCAAGGGAATAATATATTCTGTCATTTATATTTTTTATTCCCTACGATATGAACCAAATCTTACGAGTGCGGTCAACTAAGAAATTAGTCGTATTTTGAAATGCATCCATATAACGAGTACAGTGCAATATATTAATAACACAATTCTAATACTTTTATTTTGACATTACTCTTACCATTTTAACACTTTAATAAATATTACAGTTGCGAAAAAGGTCCTATATATAGAACAAAAACGTAAACATTAATTAAATATTGTTTAATGACTGGAAACACTTATATTTTTATCTAGTTTTATAACTACGTCTAATAAAATATAAAATAAGAAATTTATTCTAATATGTACATATTGATTCTCTTGAAAACAATATAATGCCGATAACATCTATAATATGTGAACAATTTCAATCATTGAACATTTTTGTCACCAAAATTTGGAATATTTTAAAAAATACATACATACTTACGGCCGTGACATCCAAAACATTTTTTTTAAGATTATTTTAGTAAAATTCCACCTAAAAACAAATCTGTTCGCAAATAACTAGGCCAGAGTATAGCTATCGCATTTTTTTTGACAAACACCTGTAATATTATATTTAAGTATAAAAAATTGACGAAGATTTACAGCTTTCTTGTTCTTATCCCAAATCCAAAGCCCTTTGAGAGAATCATAACCGCGAGCCTGGCCGATTTTCCATTCTCCTTCATGTACTATTTTGCCTATATATAAGTGAACACGTTCGTTCTCTTCATAGCCACCTTTCACAACGTCTTGCATTTGTTGATCTTGTGGTGTGTCCAAATCCACAAATTGCCAATAAAACCTGCTGTGATCTGGGCTACATAATATCTAAAGAAAAATTTTGATGAAGTATATTAGATTTAGTATTAATTGAATATTTACTTTTATTTCATCTCTTCTACTTTGTTTGCCACCAAACTGTCCAACTGCGACACCGCTTTCCGTATAGATGGTAGCTGGTATAACATGTACCTGGTAGCTAAATTGACCAATGTATCTGCCTGGTGCACCCTCATACGCATCGCAAGGTACGTCACCATGTATGTAATGCCTCCAATAGAAGTCATGTAAGACACCATCTATACATAATTATTTACTTTTAAATTGTTTAATAATCATTTGGTGAAATTTTACTTACCAGTAATCTGTATATTTATTAGATATAACAGAAACACGTAACCTGCCAACATTCTTTAATATTAATAATTTTAAATTGACTAACAATAAGGCAATAATGCATAAAATTTAGAATTCTCCGTCATTTTATTGTGCATATTATCTTGTAAGTCAGTCCCAATCAAAAACTGTGGTGAAGTGCTTAGATTACATTAGCATTGTTGTTATTTTTCATTATCATTTATATCTTTTTCTATTTCCGATACCACAACCGAACAATAATAGTTCAGAATAACACAAAAATAATTTTTGAAAATGTACAGTATGAATACTTATTTATCTAAAGCTCTAACTGATAAAAACTTAAAAAAAGGTATATAACCCCTTACCAACTATGACAACTAAGTTGTCATCATCAGTAGGTAAACCCACTAATCAAGGTGTCGCACATGGGGCACAGTAAAGCTAGTAAACTGCTTAAGCAACAACTTTACACGGCATCCACGTATACACTAACTTAAACATGCAAATATATCGATCTAAAGGATCGACAAAAAATTACCTCGCTTAAGGAAAACGGCACCCACATGTGTTTATACTCCAATGTGAAACGTCCACGACCTTTTTATTTACGGTTCTAAGAATGAAAAGAGACAGGTGAAGGGGATCGGTCCTTTATCTCTGTTCATAGAATTTTGTTTGTTTTTGGCGAAATGAATACTTTCGTATGCGTCAAGATCGCGGGGGTTATTAATGGCCTTGGCTAGTTTCAACCCTTTAATCGACACATTGTGCAGTGTACTTAAAGCATGGTTGGCAACGTTAGATTTATCCGGTCTATTGTATTTAATATGTGATATGTGTTCTTTAAACCGGGTTATTATTGGTCGTTTTGTTTGGCCTATATATTTCAAATTACAATCATCGCAATTAATTTCGTATATACCTGATTTCGAATTAAAATTAACTTTATCTTTGGTATTCTCTAGGAGACTTTTGATAGTATTTTCGGACCGAAAGGCAACTTTGAGACCTCGTTCTTTCACAACTTTATTAATGTTTTTCGTGATGGGGTGGTATGGTAAACACATGTACTGTTTCTCCTGGTTACTTTGAGATATAAAACTTGTGGATTCGCGGATTGTACTTTTTAGTTTTGTTTTTCTAATTAATTTATTGATTATTTCTATGTCAAAGCCGATTAAAAGGTTGAAACTTGCCAAGGCCATTAATAACCCCCGTGAAGGTGTCTTTTCAGACATGTAGATATGTGTTTCATCTTACTATAGAATCATCAGTACAATCTGCTGGAGAGATACTTTCACCATAAATAACACCTTTACTATATTACAAAAGTTATTAGAACAGAGCGCAGATTCTAATTAAAAAAATCGTTCTAATGAAGATGGCAATTATGTTGCCGAAATACGTAATTAGACTTTATTAATTTATATTCTAGCTAGCGATTTTCTTATTTTTGCCCACATCACTTTTACATTAAAATTCCAATACATAGAGCATTTTTCCTTCATAAGAGAAATATCTAGTCTTTATTAATACAGGAGTGTAATATCTAAATTATGACAAAAGAATTCATTTATGTGAAATATATTTTAACTAAATATATTCAGGTGAAGCTATAAAACAGTGTAGTTATTACAGTGATGGCCACAAGCACTTGTATTGTTATATTTCAATATAAAAAATTGTCGAATTTTGACTCCCTCTTGATTTTGGTTCCAGACCCAAAGTCCTGTTACGTCTGATAATTCGTACCCTCGAACTTTACCGATTTTCCACTCTCCTTCATATAAAGTTTTTCCAATAAATAGTTGATAATAAACGTTCTTTTCGAAACCACCTTTTACAGCATCTTGCAGTTGATCGTCTAGAGGCTTGTCCAAATCCACGCATTCCCAATAAAATCTACTGTGATCCGGACTGCATAGTATCTAAAGAAGTACATAAAGTAAAAAAAACTTTTACGTAAATTTATTGCTTACTTTTATTTAATTTTCCGTAGTTTTCTTGCCACCATATTGTGAAACTGCCGCTCGACTATTTGTAATAATGGTTGCTGGTAAATTAAATCCCCGAAAATTAATTTGTCCAATGTATCGCCCGGGTGCTGCTTGATACGCATCACATGGTATATCGCCATATACATAATCCCTCCAATAAATGTTCTGCAAAACGCTATCTGCAAAAATGAATAATAATAATAATGGTAGTTGTAGTGGTAAGACCCATTAGACCATTTTGGGACATAGGGAAGAAATCTCTTGTCTCCATTCTTGTTTATTTCCAGCTATAAATCTCAATCTTGCCACTGACGTATTAGTCTCTTCTTGCAATGTTCTTCTCCATGTTATCTTCGGGCGTTCTGCTTTCCTCCTTCATTGGGGCTGCCATTCTAATGCTCTCCTACAAATTTCTATTCTCGGTTTTCTTAAAGTATGACCAAGCCATCCAAACTTTCTCCTTTTAATTTGTACTTCGATCCTGTCTTCTCCTGCACGATCCCATAATTCCTCATTTGCAATTCGGACTGGCCACCATATTTTCAGTATATTCCGAATACATCTATTTATAAAACTTTGTAGTTTTTGCTTGTGTGCATTAGTTAGTGTACATGACTCAGAACCGTAAAATAATATGGTTTTAACTGTGGCATTAAAAACTTTAATTTAGGTCCTGTTAGTGATGTTACCCGATTTACAAATATATGTCATTCCTATAAATGCACCACGAGCCTTCGATATCCTTGAATTGATGTCTTTCTACACCGTCGTATTCGGTCATCACACTCCCAAGGTATAAGAATTAATCTACTCGCTCTATTTTTTTCTCCCATCAATTCTATGTTTTTTCTATTTTAGTTCTATTTTGTTAAGCTTTAAACCTACTTTACTAGATTCTTTTACTAAGACATCAATTTTCTCCTGCATACGCGTTCCACTCTGAGAGAGTAAACAAATGTCGTCAGCGATATCCAGGTCTTCTAGATATTCCGTCAGATTCCATTTTATACCTATGTTTCCTTTTTGAAACACTATGTTCATAATTTCATCCAACATTATTAAAAACAGCAATGCTGAGAGAATACAACCTTGTTTAACCCCTGTCCTCAGCTGAAGCTCATCCGACACTCTCCCCTCGTGTAATATTTTACAATTGCATCCATTATATCCTTCATTTATTAGGTCGATCATTTTCTTAGGCATTCCAATATTTTGAAGTGCCATCTACAGTGTCTGTCAGATGAGTCAAATGCTTTTTCATAATCTACAAATATTAAATATAAAGGATTGATATTCCAGGGATTCTTCTAAAATAATTCTTGGAGTTATTTTTAATAATATAAAATATTATTAAAAATCTGGTGTGAAGAACACAAATACAGGTTCACTATTAATATTTTTGTGAACGTGTCCGAACATGTCCCTCCCCAGAGACGTAGATAGGTATTTCGCCTTTCTACAGGCTCATCGGTACGCCCCTGCTGGAGAAAGGATATCTTCAGACACATTCACAAAAAAGAACCACATCGCCACATCACAGAAATTATCCAGACCGAGCGTAGAAGTAAATTCAGCGCTGCCTGTTGTCAGACGGCCGAAGTACCTCGTCCCGTCCACATAACCAATGTGAAGTAACGACGCCCTTCCAAAGGTGGCACAGCTATCTCTCTAGAAACTGCATTTTGTTTGTGTCTTCACTCATACTACGGACTAACCGCATGTGTAATGTATCAGAATAATTGAAACATACATGAGTAGGTAAACCCAACCAGTTTTGTATAATACAAAGGTATTTTTAATAATATGAAATATTATTAAAAATCTGGTGTGAAGCACACAAATACAGGTTCACTATTAATATTAATAGTGCACCTGTATTTGTGTTCTTAGATGTGTTCTTTGGTGCTATTAGATACTATAAAATTAAAACTTTCGAAAGACCAAGTATTAATGTTTATGACCGATGGTGCCGCAACCATCTGTTCTGTAGGCCGGCCTCTTAGAAAATATTGTCCTAACTTGTTACATATTACTTGTAAACTCCAGACTCTACACCTTGTGGTAAAACAGGTTCGTGGATGTTTTCCAGAGGTAGATGCTTTAATATCGAGTACAAAGGCAGTATTCCTGAAATCTCCAAAACGTATTCGGAAATTTCAAGAATTGTGTCCCCATACCCCTGAGCCACCACAGCCGATTCTGACACGTTGGGGTACATGGTTACGGGCGGGGTTTTACTATCATGAACATTTTGAAAAAATTAAGGACGTGGTTTTTTCATTCGATCTGAAAGAAAGTGCAGCTAGCAATACAAGCCAGAAAAAATTTCAAGATGCCCAGATTAAAATGGATTTACAAAGTATTCGTGAGAATTACTTGGGACTAGAAGAAGCAATAACAAAATTAGAAAATTCGTCGCTGTCGTTAGAGGAATCACTGCAAATCGTTAAAGATGTTGACGCACAACTGTGTGCTATAGAAGACGCAAAAAGTAAAAGTGTTCTAATTAAATTTGAAAGTGTTTTAGACAGAAATGCAGATTTTGACACCTTAACATGCGTTAAGTTACTTAAAAAAGTATTTTGATTATGCGAATATAACATCACTAGATGTAGAACGCTCGTTTTCCGAATATAAACATATTTTTTCCTCACGGCGGACATGTTTTTCAGAAATAACCTTAGAAACGCACCTGATGTTGAAAATATACAATCGAGTTTCTCCAGTTTGTCAATCCTTGGAAGACGCTTAAAACTGTAAGTGTTTTTTTAATCCTCTGTCGTGCACACAATCACTGAAATCATACATTTTCCATTTTATTTATAGGTACATACAACGCTGCTATAATATGTACTATTCTTATTTTTCGTGTTTATGATAGCAGAAAACCAAATGTATATTTAATTATTTCTGATAGAATAAATGTCTCTACTTCTATACTTATATCGGTAACAAGCTCATGTTGCGTCCCTATTCTATTGCATATTCTAATATATTACGAATTACACTCCCATACCGGCGCTCATGGCGCGCACGGAAATTGGTTTGCTCTAGTTATAAGTATGTTTTACATTATGCATGACATAGGGATCGGATTCCGAATAATTCAATTAATTGGTAATTGAAAAACGTTCCAACTATAGTATACGAGGCGTGTCTATAAAATAACACGCTGCACAGTTGGTCGTACAACTTCGGCACATGGGTAGTCCATCTGTAGTAGTATCTGTCTCGTTGTTGTAAAGACACACCTTGTAAATTATTATAACTACGTAAGTTAACGAAAATCTTTAAAGAAGTTATCAAGATTTCTAGACATATGCGATACAGTTGGTTTAAAATGTCTGACTCTGGGTGCTCTAAAATCTGTATCGATGCATATACTACGTGGTGGAGCATGAAAACCGAAATAATTTAAAAGTGTGGAACAATTAATATTGTTGTAAACTAAATTAAATAAAAATTCAGCAATTTCCTTCAACGAGAACGTGTTTTAAAGTTGCCCATATGGCAGTATATTCAATATTTCGTTCAAGATATTCTCCTATCACTTTAGAATCCAGATACTTTGGGAAGCTTTTCTGCGTGTGCTCCACCGTTACATATTGATATGTGAAGTAAGAATACCTAACGATGGTTGCATATTCAACTCGACTCCGTACTAAGAATATAAAGTGATTACTGCCTGAACATTGATGAAGTCACGATAGGATCTAATTACAGATCCAAACATTTTAAATATAGATGAACGTATTGATGATATATTATTAGAAAAGGATAAATTAATGCAAATAATAAAACCTAAATCTTTAATTTCAGAGAAGCTGAAAATAGGTTGAATTCAACTGCGTAGTTATAATAATAATAAATAAATAAAATTAGTGCGCTTATAATGAGAAACGGTATAATACTATTCAACATTTAGCACTATGTTATTAAGCTTGCATCAATTACCAATTTTGTTGAGATTATTTTGCAAAATGATGCAATCTTCAACAGAATCTATACTGCCATATATTTTAAAGTCATCTACCAAGCATAAATAATCGCACTAGTAAATTCGTCATCAGTAAATTATGATAGTTGATACTGGCTTAGCATACCGACTGTCTCAGAATCGGATATGAGTCTGGGTTGTTCGAGAAGATTTTCGTGGCTTTCCTTCTCGGTTAAGATGAATGCCGATAGCTAAACATCTTAAGTCGCCCCTAGGGCGCGGGCGCAATGATAGCTCATGGCTTGCTAATGCCCCCTGCAATTGGTGTCAAACTGTTGGGGGATACTAAACCGTGAATTATTACACTGGCCTACAACCATTTTGGTGCTGGAGATTTTAGACCCGTTTTTAAGTATGTCTTACATGGCGATATCAAAAATGTTACCCGTTTTCTTCTGTCAGCTCTAGTTCCCGAGAAAAAAAAACACAATTCACGAAAAAATATATATTTTATTTTGAAAATCAAAATCTCAAATTAAATGATGGATTAACCGCTATTAATAATTTGAAAAATATTCCAAGTGACTTCAGATATGGCCCTCTAATATTACCCCACTAATAAGTACCAAAGCAAAATAAAACAGCCTATAAACAAGAATAATAACCTAAAGAACAAAACTTAACATTAATAAATCCTAGTATCCCAAGACTATATGGCCAACTGAAATTACATAAAAATAACACTCCAATGAGACCAGTAGTATCTTATGTAAATGCACCTTCATGTAAGCTGTGTAAATAAGCAAAAATTAAGTAAAACAATACTGAAAAAATCAATTCTAAATCAGAATATTTAATAAAATATACTATGGAATTAATATACAAAAAAGGTTTAAGTATATCAATACGTTAAGCACGTATTACGCATTTGTTGAAACAGACATGCAATATAGATATCTGTAACTCTTCACATGGACAATACACCTCGTATTTTCAGCATTTACTTCTGCTTAAGACACGTGTTTCTGCCATTTACTATTAGGCGTCATCAGTTAAGCTTGTGAAGTAATTAAAGCTTAAATCGCCTATAAGGTATAGCAAATTTTGTCCTATCAGGTAGCACCATATAATATAGTGACATCTGACGGACGAAAGAGACTATGCCGAAAATGGCAACCCTTCCCTTGACCGGCTATGCCGGTACAGAAGAAAATACGAGGTGTATTGATAATGTGTACAGTTACAGACGTGTATATTGCATATCTGTTTCATTTGTACCAAATGCGTAATACATGCTTAACGTATTGATATACTTAAACCATTTTTTGTATACTTTCTGCCATCTGGCATTGTGTTAATGGACTTACACCTATATACGTATTTTCTTCTCTTCTGTACCGGCATAGTCACTCAAGGGAAGGGTTGCCACTTTCGGCATAGTCTCTTTCGTCCGACAGATGTCACTAGATTATATGGTGCCACCTGATAGGACAAAATTTGCTATGCCTTATGAGGCGATTTAAGCTTTATTTACTTCACTAGCTTAACTGGTGACGCCTAATAGTAAATGGCAGACACACGTGTCTTAAGCAGAAGTAAATGCTGAAAATACGAGGTGTATTGTCCATGTGTACAGTTACAGATATGTATATTGCATGTCTGTTTCATTTGTATGGAATTAACTAAGAAATTAAATGAATTCACATGACTAAATAACCCTAAATTAGTATCCTTTGATACTAAAAGCATTTTCACTTCGATAACAATACACAAGAGATAAAAGACACAGGAAAATGTTAGACGCAGTTTTTAATAGAAATCCAAATTTAATAACATTACGGCAATTGTGTATGGGGACAATGCCTCAAAATCTAACTGCTAAATACGCTGAAATAAAAGAATATTTCCAGTATGCACCTATAACCAGTTACGATCTAGAAAGGACGTTTTCTATCTACAAGGATGTATTTCATTCAAAGAGAACAAATTTTACAGAAGAGGACCTTGAGAAAATATTTCTAGTTAATATTAATACTCCTTTAGTCACTCAACTTGAACTACAAAATGAACAAATAAAATTATATTTCGTATTTTATAAATTATATAAATAAAATTAAAAACTCTTTAAAAATACAAATTTTCAATAGTACGTCCGTGGGCGATGAATCATGGGCCTCTCGTGTCCGGTTCCTAGTTATTATAAATGCTAATTGCTATTGTATACCGCCGAATATTAGACTGCTCTATTGTTGAAAAAAAAGTAATTTTTCAAGACGATAATTGCCCAGTTCACTGGGCACGCATTTTCCGTGAATACTTAAAAGAACAGCTAATAAATGTATTATCGTGGTGTTCGAAGAGTCCGGACCTATATCCCGTTGAGAATGTATAGGGATAAATGTTAAGATTAATAAGACAACACAACTTCAGACCACAAAATGTTGGCGAATTAGAACAGAAAATATCTGGTGCATGGGGGCAAATTACACTTGAATTTACCAGCCAGATGGTGTCATCTATGCCCAGACGATTTCTAAAAGTTATACAACTTAATGGAGAAATGGCGAAGTACTAGTAATTGTATGATTTTCATAATATGTAATAAATTTCATAAAATTTATTTATTTTTTCACATGTCTTCAACAAATATAATTTCAGAGTATATTTAACTTATCCACACAAATTTTTCTTAAATCATGATTCATGAATTATTACGTTGTCGTTCAGAAGTAACGTTTCTATTATCGTAAGTACGTGCATGAATGTTACAATGCTAAAATTTTTAAAAACTGTCTAAAACTAAGATAATTTATTGTCATACTTTTCCATGAACGCGATAGTAAACTGGCGAACAAAAAAATTGTCCGACCAATTTTTTTTTTTGCATTGTAAAATGGATTATCGATGTCTCAAAAATAGCATATGAATCGTTATAGGTTATAAATACAATATTTAAATAGATTCATATGGCAGATAATAGACCTACAGTGACATTTAGCATTTCAACAACCTTCAAAACTTAAAAAAAACGATTCACAACCTGTTAGTTTTGTTAAAATGTTGTCAAACGTCAAAGTTTGTTTGTACGCCAGTTTACATTGGTTTCTCATACCGATTGGTTCAGCCCGCTACGGGCCATACGCAACAATATACGTATGGAACGTAATGCGATGTGGCAACGTGTGTACGATGCCACTCCGCGTGCGCATACATAAGTCCGATGATCGAGAGCAAAAGATTGCCCGTCATTCGTATTTAGCTGTGCAAACGTAAAGGTAGTTATCATGTCAGTGTATGCAACCGCAGAGAAGGTACAAATAGTTTCGTGGTATCTTGCCGGCAATTCCTTTCGAACAACCGCTGATTTATTTGCTGTAGAGTACGTAAATCGACTTATTCCTTCGCATTCGACGATTGAAAGGATCGTAAATGCGTTTAGGAAATATGACTTTCTTAAAATTTAAATTTATTTTGCAGAATTATTGATTTTTTTACTTTTGTCTTTTAGAAAAGGTTATTGTTTTTTTATTATTTAAAATTACTTTTCCGTAGCAGCTAAGAATACAATAATAATAATAACTTGGAGATATAACGACCTTATTATGTCTGAAACAAATGGGCAATACGTATACAGAACGAATATGCAAACGACTATATCCTTGCGCGGTTTAAGTCTTACTAAATTCATAACTGCAATGTATGGCAATTTAAGCTACTGCGCGTGGAGGGGATTCGCTGTTGCCACTTATTGCTTGTTATGGCCCGTTCAGAGCTGGTCCTATCGGTATATTCAACTTTACGTCTTACATTTTCCTTACGTTTAGCTTACACCTTGCATCCATTATGAACAAAGACTTACAATTATTCATTTGAAATTCAAGGTTGATTAAGTATTTTCAAAAACTCCTAGAATAACATGGGAGAAATTAGTCATTATAGATTTTTTTGCTGGGGGTTGGTAAAATACTAACACATTTTCGACAATTTTGAATGTATCCACTATTTATTTGTTTATTATTATTGTACACAGAGAAAAAGTTGGAAATAATAATGCTAACATTGTGTATACAAAAAAGCGCAGAGAAATTCATATAAAAATGATTTATTAAACGTACTTTTAAAAGTCAATAACTGAGTCCGTAATTCAGCGTTCGAAATCTATTTAGCGTGAACAATACTCTGCAAAACTAAGACGCGAAACTCAATCTGAGGAAGTGAAACTTTGTAGATTACTGCCTACTATATTGAACACGAAGCTCGTGTGATTTCTTTGTCTTCATGAAGAGCGGTTGAAAGGGTACATTGCGTCACAGTTGGATCCGGAGGCAAGTTCCTATACTCTTGTTGAATTTATTAGATAGTAAACTGTAGATGGTGTACTTTGAGTGTTCATATTTTCACCCTAAAAAGTGGAGTTTTTATATTAAAAAATAAGGGCGTGGAAGTAACGAAAATGGCAGGCTCATAAACGGGGTTATGTACTTTATAATACTCGTGTGTTTGTCAAATAAAATCAAGAACCCGGAATTCATTCAAATCATATCCTGGTCTTATTCTATCTTCCTTAAGAATACGTTTAGAATTAGTATTTTTAGAAGAATTATAGTGTTCGAGTTCTTTGTAACGTGCCCTCAAAACCTTTCCTAATTATAATAAGCTGTTTTTTAAGTAATTAATTACACAGGCCTGCATAAAATTTGTGATGACTTGATTTGTGTTTGTTAAGCTCAGTTTTTATAAAGCAATAACTAATTAGAATACAGTTGGTCTCTTCCACCCACAGATTTTTTTTTGCCCAAAAGAAAAAGAAAAAATATTAAAAAAATCTTATAATAGGCGTTTTAATACATTTTAAAATGAATGTACTACTTCAAATTCTAGGTATTAGCCCAAAAATGATTTTCTGTTGTGGTTTTAAAGAAATTTGTTAAATAGCCTCTCATTACCTGATGTAAATCTTTTATTACATGTATTAATTTTGGACAAGATTTCCGGGAATTTTTACCTGCTAAATCCTATTTATTATGCTTTCACTTTATTAGTACTGCGAAGAAGGATTTCAAGTTTATCACTCCAAACAAAATGTATATTTTAATGTCATTTACTTCATTATAGCTCTGAGTGTCGATCAGTAAACAATTAAAATTAATTGGTCTTTAGTGTTGTGCGTGGTATTTGATAAATAAACATTGCTTAAAAATATGTCTAGCCGGTGTTGCAAAAACAAACCAGATGATTTCTGTTATATTTGTGGATATTTCGTCTTGAAAAAGTTTAAGAGACCAATTGTTGAATTTGTGAAAAATGCATATTATGTTTATTTCAAAATCAAATTAGGAGATCAAGATAAAGATTGTGCACCGCACGTTGTTTGTAAGGTATGTGAAGGAGGTTTAAGACATTGGACCAAAGGGAATAGAAAAAGCCTTCCTTTTGGAATACCGATGGTTTGGAGAGAACCGCAAAATCATCATGAAGATTGCTACTTTTGTCTTTGTGATATTAAGGGGCATAATAGAAAAACTTTGAAACATATTTTGTACCCAAACAATATTAAATCAGCTATCAGACCAGTTCCTCACAGTTATCATGTACCTATACCTATACCCCCCAAAGTACTACAAGAAGATATTGAAACCTCTTCAACTTTCGGCTCCGTACAGATGGATAGTGATTTTGAACCACCAACCTCAGGTCAAAACCAACCTCAGCTATTTTCACAAGCCGAACTGAATGATTTAGTAAGAGATTTGGGATCTATCTGAAGTACTGGGGTCTAGGTTGAAACAAAAAAATTTGCTTGCCCCAGAAACTACCTTCAGATCTTCCTTTAGCTGAATATGACAGAAAAACAACCAAACGAAGCTTTTCTGAAAAACGAAAACGTTTTTTTTAAGAAGCATAAAGAATAAATAACTATTTCTAATAGTTTCTATGTGCATATTTTTGTATTTTTTTTAAATATAATATAAAACTAGCTTATAAATGAAATAAATCGTGTTTTTTCTATATTTTTTGATTTTACTGGTTTGAAAAATAACCTTACGTTATACAAAAAAATAAAAGCAGATTTGAAATCAGCGCTACCCAATTACTAGAAAACAGTTCAAATTTTTAAATCAACATTCAGGAGTTGAAAAATGCAGGCCTGTGTTATTGAACGATTGGTGCGAAGCTTTAGAAAACTTCAAATTCTGACAGTTGTCATTCATAAATTAAAATTATAAATGCTTATATTTCTTAAATTATGTTATTATAATGTTAGCGTTATAACAAAAAATATTTATTGTTCAAATTTACTATAGAACTTGCCAAAAATTAGAAAATTTAGATTGGCTTCATTCTACTAATTAGTGCTTACAAGATTTCAGGCAATAATATCCTAATCTACCAGTAACTTACGCACAAACGTAAAAACATCTTCAATCTTATGTTATTAAATTTGGTTAAACAGTTGTAATAACTCGTAAACTTGGCGGTGGAGCTTCTAGAAAACGAACAGTAAATTGTGTAGAGGATATTCGACGTCGAATGAACAACTCACCTAAAAACTCAATCGCAAAACTATCACAACAAGTTCATTTGTCAGCGAGAACATGTAATAATAATTTAAAAAAGGACTTAAAGTTGTTTTCATATAAAATTCAAGCAGTTTCGGAACTCAAGCAGGTAGATTTTGTTACAAGAACATAGAATTGTCTATGGTTTTTGAATAACATAAATAATAATGTCATTCTCGACAAATGCTTCTTTTCGGATGAGGCCTGGTTCCATCTTTCAGGATATTTAAACAAGCAAAATATGAGAATTTATTCTGCAGAAAACCCTCATGAATTTGTGGAAACCACGCTACTTCCACAAGAAATAGACGTCTGGCTAGGAGTTTCAAGAAGACGAATTATTAGGCCTATACTTTTTAATCAAACCATAACTGCTGAACGATATTGAAATGAATTATTAGAGCCGTTTATTAATGAAATTCATGATGATGAACTTACGGAAGGATTTTTTCAGGAAGATAATGCACTAGCGCAGAAATCTCGAGAAACAATAGCTTTTTGCAAGAATTTTTCAATACAAAATTATTAATTTTCCTCCAGATTTGATAATTTTAGACTATTTTATTTTTCCATATTTAAAGAATACCATTTTCAAGACCAGCTATTCTACCTCAGTATTTCATAAACTTCACTCCATTTAGTGTTTTCTCCTTTTTGCAATGAAAAATAAATAGTTAGAAAAACTTTTTATTAAATTTACAATAAAACAAAATTTGTTTTTAAGAAGTACATTCCTTTTCATCCAACACATTCTTATTAATTTTTATCAATTTTATAGGCTTCTGTGGTTTGGAACAGTAAAAAAACAAAACACGAGAAGTAAACATATTTATTTTCTTTTGTTTATTTTATCTATACATACATATACACACACACACACATATATATATATATATATATATATATATATATATATATGGTTTTACTTCAAAAACTATATAACTAAAATTGAAAAAAATCGAGAAACACATGTCATCTATAAAATACCATGTCGCGATTGCGATAGTTACTACATAGGTCAAACTAAACAATATTTATACAAAAGAATACAAGCCCACAAATACTCTAAAACAGACAAAACTGCTTTATCTACACACAAACTACAACGCGATCACCATTTTGATTTTGCAAACACATAGATAATTGATAAAGAACACGCAATTAAAAGGGAAATTAAAGAAATTATTAGTATTAAACAGAAAAAAAACTCAATTAACAACAGAAGTGATATAAAAAATTTAAGCAGTATATACTCTAACTTAATTATGTAACGATCTGCAATTTACCATCATAATACATGTTGCTGTTATATAATTATATAATCTCATGTTATTTAAAAATCTATACATTTGCTTATCATGCTGACTGTTCCGTGTTTTGATTCCTGTCTGGTTGTCCGAGTAAGTTTTCGTGGTTTTCCTTCTCGTTTCAGGCGAATGCCGACAGCTTTTCATCTTAAGTCGCTCCACGGGCACATACATAATAATAACTCATGTCTTGTGTTTCCCTGTTCATCCATTTTAAAATACCAAGGCATGATTTATTATTAGTAAATTGGAATGTATCTTTGAATTATTTTATCCATAGCAACTACAAATGTATGACATTAATATACTGTCATTTGTATTTTGTATTCCTTGAGAAAGGCATCATTAGCCGAAACATGTACATGTAGGATTGTGTTAAATATATAGTTTTTGAAGTAAAACCAGACCTTAAATCGCCTACAATTTGAATTTACCATATATATATAAATATATACATCTATTTTTTAGCCGTTCATTTAATATATCATTTGATAAATTCTTGGAATTTCGGCTTTATATTAAATATGTAAATTAGTTTGTTATTTCGCGAAGTAATGTGAAAAGTAAACATTGCTATCTACAATTATAACGCTAATTATTTGAAATTTTTGATTAAAAATCTAGCAATTTCTAACCGACGATAGGACATTATCATCTATTCCTTATAAGGCATATTCGATGAACTCGAAACCATGTCCTCGTAGCTCAATTGGTTAGAGCAATGGTCCGGCAAGCCATGGACTTGGGTTCGAGTCCCACCTAGGACGAAATTTTTTCAATTAAAAATTTCGAATAATTAGCTATGTAATTGTAGATAGCAATGTTTACATTTCACATTACTTCGCGAAATAACATACTAATTTAAATATTTAATATAAAGCCGAAATTCCAAGAATTTATCAAATGATCCCGAAACGAGTCGATTTTGATTTTTAAAAATGCACATTTTCATGCCACAATAATTTTTCTACATTCATTTGTTTTTGAGCGATGAAGTCATCTTATGTTTTTTAGGGGACAGCTGCTAGTTTTTTCCGCGATTTTGAAAGGCCCTTCAGTTGTCTGGGTGACAGCATGCAATGTTGGATATCTTATATCTTGCATAGGGGGATTTTTGAGAATAATTCGTTAAAAGTTTAGGAACAATTTTATTAAGGAACCTGAAATAAACTGAAATTGGAACTAAATTAGCATTAAAATTTAGTTCGCCAGTAGGGCGACCATCCAATACAAATGTACCAAATAATTCACTGTCCAACGTTGATATTAAAATGATTTTGAAAGTTTCGCTCAACTGTGACATGTGGATTTTCGTTTGACCATCGGTGTTCATTATGGTAATTATTTACTCCATCGCGAGTGAATTGAGCTTCATGACTAAATAAAATGTATTTGTATAAATTGCGATTTTGAAGTATCCAATTACAAAATTATAACTTTGGAGCATGGTCACCTCTGTGAAGGCTTTGAACAGGTTGAATAGGAAAAAAATGCAAACCATTCTCTTTCAGCAATCTCCAAGTGGGCGTGTGTTTAGTTTGAAATTGGGTGCAAGACGCCTCGTACTTATATCAAGATTCTCTTCCACCATATCGAGAATATTTGTTTCAAGTTCCACATCTAAGCCGCGATCCCTTTCAGAAACAATCTTTGCACTTGGAAACATTCCTGTTTCTCCAGCAATTGCAAATTCATTTTGAAACACTTTCCTGTTTGGAATACTTGGAGCCGGAAAGCTACTGCATTAGTTGCGTTATCATTACAATAACCATAAACGAAAACCATGTCGGCATACTCTTTATGACTAAATGTATGTGGCATTGTTTGATTCTAATTGTCTAAAAAAGATGTATTATGTCAATTAAATGACTAAGTAAACGTTAAACTAAATTGTGAAACGTTAACAAATAATATTATTTCAATGCTACTATGATTAAAAAATAGAAAGTAAATTGTTTCTATATTACTTCTTTTGACCTTCTGAATATACTCTTAAAATACTTCCTTTTCCTTCTGAAACATATATATATATATATATATATATATATATATATATATATATATATCTTGATTATATTTATACCGGGTGCGGCAATAGTATGTCGGCGGAGCTTAGCATTAGAACTAATAAAGTTGTAGCAATGAAATTTTACGTACACATGTATTATGCTACAGTTCATTTTCTATTTTTATTTATATATTTACAGGGTGTTCCAAATTTCCGCAACCACAATTTTTTTTTAAATAGGCTGCTATACTTTCTTGTTATTATGATGATAGCCCCCCAATTATCTTTGCAATGATATATGACAATGTGCACTTACGACTGCTAGTTTTGGTTTTATTGCAAATTTTGTTAAAATCTTGACAGTTGCAGCGTCTAACATTTTATGTCTTAGCCTGAAAATGGGTGCAGTGCCTCACGTAACTCTTTTGTTACCAATTTATGGACTAACACGTTATATGTTTTGAGGGTGAACAACATGACAACATACAGGGTGTTAAATATGTTGTGCCAAATTTATCGAGGTTTAAAGGCTATTTTCTCTTTTTTTTTAAATTGAACCTATAATTTTTTGATTAGTCAGCAAATTCCTTGTAAAATTTCCGTTAAAATGGTACCAATATCATAGTACTTATTTCTAGTATTTTCGAAGTTATAACCCTTTAATGGGATATACCTATGTTTATAATATTCAATATGCGGTGCTGCATCTAATAGTTGGTTGGTTGGCCATGAAATGATATTAAGCAAAAATTGCTGTGTAACTAAACGTCAAATATCTACTTAAAATTTCCATATAAAGTGTTTTTCTGTAGTTCCTCTTTGCTGTAATCGAGTCTAATTGTTATAATTTAAGTTCGGCTAGTTAATTATCAATTTCCATCTGTTCGTTATTAATTGTTATCTTGTTGTCAGTTATATCGTTTCGTTGTCATTATTTTTTTATTTACATGCCTTAATAATTTATAGTTGTGTTTCTTTAGAATGAATTTTTCGAAAGAGGAGCTAATAGACATGGTATTTGTTCTTGGCGCTAGCAATAGAAATCCACTTTTACCATCAAGAACATATGCTATAGAGTATCCTCACCGAAGAGCGTCAGATATTAAGACGTTTGAAAATTTGAAATGAATTACGTCAAACATAAAAGAACTAAGACTATGGTTACAGAAGATAATGAAGTGACAGTCGTCCAGTCCGTTGTGGAAAATCCGCGCGTATCTACAAGGATAATTTCGAAAGAACACGGGATAGAAGTTACTGCTGTAAGAAGGATTTTAAAAAACCCTAAATTTCACCCTTACAAAATTCAAAATCATCAAGGCTTATTACAAACGGATTTTGAAAGGAGACTTGTTTACTGTGAATGGCTACTTTTCCAATTACGACAAGATCTAACTTTTCTAGATCATGTGCTTTTCACAGATAAAGGAGCATTTGCTAAATGTGGAATAACAAATAGAAAAAATTCTCATTATTATGACACTAGAAGCCCTCATTTTGTGCAACTCATTTTACACCAACAAAAATGGAGTGTCAACACCTGGGGAGGCATCATAGGAGGAACACTATTACATGTCCATTCTTTTTTAATACTACTTTAAATTGTGAAATCTACACAAATTTCCTACAAAATAATTTACCATTGCTGTTAGAAGGCCTACCAGATAACGTCATAAGGAGATTGTGGTACCAACATGATGGTGCACCTGCACATTACGGTGCTGCTGCAAGAGCACATTTAGATAGGGTATTCACCAATAGGTGGATTGGGAGACCAAGCTTTATAAGCTGGCCACCGCGATCACCAGATCTAACCCCTTGTGATTTCGTTATGTGGCCTACTGTAAAAAATATAGTTTACGAAACACCTCCTACAACGGCAGAGAACATGCAGCAACGAATCAGAAACGCTTTTCTTCATTTCAGTGAAAACAACATGGCTCAAAATGTAAGTCTGTCGATACAGAAGCGATTAAGAGCATGTGTAGAGCAGAATGAACATATATTTGAACACATTTTAAATTAATTTTGTCTTATTATGGAAAATTACAAAATGTAATTCTAAAACTAATAATAAAGAATTACAAAACAGGTGTTTGTAAAAGTTACTTTGTTTGATATCATTTCATGGCCAACCAACTATTAGATGCAGCACCGCATATTGAATATTATAAACATAGGTATATCCCATTAAAGGGCTATAACTTCGAAAATACTAGAAAATTGGTACCATTTTAAGAGCAATTTTACAAGGACCTTGCTGACTAATAAAAAATTATAGGTTCAATTTAAAAAAGAAGAAAAAATAGCCTTTTAACTTCGATAAATTTGGCACAACGTATTTAACACCCTGTATATGTTGTCAACGTTGTTCACCCTCAAAACATATAACGTGTTAGCTCATAAATTGGTAACAAAAGAGTTACGTGAGGCACTGCACCCATTTTCAGGCCAAGACTTAAAATGTTAGACGCTGCAATTGTCAAGATTTTAACAAAATTTGCAATAAAACCAAAACTAACAGTTGTAAGTGCATTGTCATATATCATTGCAAAGATAATTTGGGTGACTATCATCGTAATAACAAGAAAGTATAGCAGTCTATTTAAAAAAAAAAAATTGAAAGTGGTTGCGGAAATTTGGGACACCTGTAAATATATAAATAAAAATAGAAAATGCAGTGTAGCATACTACATGTGTACGTATAATTTAATTGCAACAACTTTTTTAGTTTTCATGCTAAGCTCCGCCGACACACTATTGCCGCACCCGGTAGTTCTTGATACTTTCCTTAGAAATCCTTGAGAACTTCTAACTCTTCTTATATAATGACCTTTTCTGGAACTTCTGCATTTTCTTCTTATAAATCATTATACACATTTAACAGTATTTGCTTAGTCTGTCACCGAGTCATAGTTATCGTTACTTATTTCATATTGCCCGCCTTCCCTGTCGTTGTTCCAAAGCCTAGATATTTTCTTATAATAAAATATATCCCCCTCACTTTACAATTTATGTTTTGCTTCTAACGAAAATTTATGTGGGTTGTATTATTTAAATGTAAGAAATGTAAAGCTGTTTTTAATTCCATTTTTATATATTCGATGTTAAGTGATACCTATCAAATTAAATTCCCAGAACTAAAATCGAGTTCGTTTACTTAGGCACAATTTATTTAGGGTAAACAAGGGTGAGATGGTGAAAGAAATTTTATATGCCAATATATTTTTTAAATTTCAGGATTTGGAAACGAATAACAGAATCAATATTCTATTCATAAAACTCAAAAAATATTCAACACTAAAAGTTATAAAAAAAAAAAAATACTGTTAATTCATCATCTCACCCATACCACCATGGGAGAGTTGGTGAACGACACTTGGGTGAGATGGTGAAATTTAAAAAGATGAAATGTTACTCGTCAACACTTAATAATTAAACTGAAATAACCTTATCTGACGGAAAGCTATACTATCTCTACATCTTCTTGCTTTTAAATCTTAGTTTCCCACATGAGTCACAAAAGTCACGATATTTGGTGCAATCTTCGTGCGGCCATCGTTTGCAGTTTACGCATTTTATCCAATCCTCTGTTTTTTTGTTAATTGGTATTCTTCGCCACAACCAGCACAGCAACACTCGTTTTCTTCATCGCTCTCTTCGTCCTGCAGTTGTGGAGATTGTTCCGATTCGGTGTCAGAGTCGGAAAACTTTCTTAATTTTCTTTTTGGTCTGCGTTTGTTTCCCCTTCTTTTGACGTAATTTAGTTTTCAAGTTTTAGTATTATGCTGTGTGTTGAGGATGGTGGCTATAGTCCTGGCATTCTTTCTAGCTTGTTCTATTTTAGTCACAGTCTTTGTCGGAGAAATAGTATCCAACATTTTGCCAGGAGTAACATCATTGTTAATAACTACATTTTCATTTAGGGTTTCCAATGGTGCTTCATGAACGTCCTCAGAATCTCTTGAGCATCCCGGTTGCGGAGAAGCTTCTCTTGAGGAAGATGAGTTGCGATTTTTATTTATTGGCAGGGGCGAACTCTCACTTAAATATGCATACTCAGGAATAGCACCTTGATTCCATGGAAAAATTCCAGTTGCCCTAAAACCAGATATGCCATTTTCCGACGATGTAGCTCTTCCCCAAGCATCACTCAATATGCCCCCAAAAGATAGTCTGGTAATTTTTCTGGTGGGATTCTGTTTCATGAACAGATTGCAACCATTGTAAAAATAAGTCTTGAGTGCTTTAAAGAAGGCTCGATCCAGAGGTTGTAAGTACTGCATCGTATGGCTTGGTAGGCATAATAATTTTATATTGTTTGCATCTGTATATTCTAAAATTTCTACGGAGCTACAATGTGAACTGTGCCCGTCCAATATTAGTACGACAGTCCCTTCTGGTTTTCTTGGCACAAAATGATCCTTCAGCCATAAATAAAGAATGTCAGATGTAATATATGCCGATTTCTGGGACATGTAAATAACAGAGCCAGGTGGCATTCCATCCTTCCATTCAGCCTTCTCGTTTTTTCCCTTAAAGACACAAACAGGAGGAAGAAATATGCCTTCTGCGTTATAGCATGCTATGATGGTAATTGTCTCGCCTTTTTCCCCTGCTACTATATTCGCAACACTTTTGGATCCTTTAGCTGCTACAACATATCCTGGTTTGTTATTGAGTTGAAGCCCCGATTCATCGACATTATAAATGTTCCTCGGTTTGTCAGTCAAACCGTTGGTGGTTAAAACATTACCTAACAATTCGAAATAGTTTGTCACACTTTCTTTATTCATTGCTCTAGCTCGAGCCAAAGAAATGCCCTTGCTTTTCGTATGGTAAGATCCGAATGTCTGCGTAAAAATGAATGCAACTAGTCGAGACCAGCCATTTCCTTATCTTTGTTAAATTTGTGTCGTAGGCCAAGTTGCTATGCAAATTTGTACGCTATTGATCGAACTTAGCTTCGGGTCGGGGAAAAACCAAACCTCTGCATTTTCTTGATATGCATAACTAATTTTTGTTCATTATGCTCTCCTAAAAATGATGTCGGCCCCATTTGTTTTTTAATAAGACACCCACTTTTCATTCTACGTTTAAGCTTCGACCAAGGAACACTAAACATATTTGCTGCTTCATTTAAGCTGTGTCCTTCCTTCACTGCCTTCACGGCATATTTTGTTGCTCTTCCGTCCACTCATCTCTTGTTGATCCTCTTTTTCTCTTATAAAAATTGGCATATTGAACTAAAAAGAAAAATTTCCATGTTTTCAAATTGTTTTTTAGAACTGTTTTCTGTTAAGTTTAGTTTTTAGGTACAAAGTGTGCAACAAGTAGCCATTCGCAAAGATACAATTACCAATTTACTACACAAATTTCTTGTAAAATATTCACCGTCTCTCCCAATATGTCTCGCCACCATCTCACCCAATTCGCATGGGTGAGATGGTGAACGGCAAAAAAACATGAAGCATTCGGCGGTATTTTTAGGTTAGGTAATCTAAATATATCCTAGAATACAAAAATATAATAAAATAATTGCAATATCGGCACCTATTTTTATTTAGATACGGATTAAAGCTGGCTTACCGAAAATTTGTAGGTCGATGTTAAAAGCATTTCTGGATTTATTCACCACGTTTTTGCAAAACAACAAATTCGACGATTTTAAAGCACGCTGGTAACTACAACTGTTACTTTACAACTACAGGAGCCGACATCTAGTGGTACATCTTTGAAATATTTCAGTTCACCCGATTCACCATCTCACCCGATTCACCATCTCACCCTCGTTTACCCTAATACCACTCTGGCGATTAAAGTAAGGAACAGTTCACATCTTAGATGTGTTTACGTTTTATTAAGCTCTTACCACAGGAGGTGCTATAAAAGCAGTTACCTGTTATTTAGTTAAATTAAAATAAGTTGAAACAAACTATAAGAATAAATGCATGCTGTATTGATTGGAGAATCAACATATTTAATGTCATCTTCCTTTGCGTTGTGTAATAATTTAAAAGTTTTCGAAATTGCTTCGTCTCAGTTTAACAATAGCTAATAAAAGTAACAGAAAGAAACAAAGTTGCAATATTGCTTATCCAAGCGAAATACATTTTTTACTTCAAATTTCGTACAAGTTACTATATAAACTCTTTTCTTTATATTTCAGACAATGTTGAACAGACGAGCTTTCTCCGATGTCCTAGCTGAAACACCGAGACATTCGCGCGTTAAGGAGGATGCCCGACAAATTGAATTCGTGCGAATAGGTCAGGCACTCAAATTGGAAGCTATCGTTAGAGGGGACGCGCCGACCAGTTTAGCGTCTGCGGGCGGCACAGGAAGTGTATTCAAACGATCTCCTTGGGAAGCAAACTGTTTCTATCCCGTATTCCCTTCGAGCGTGATACTTTGCGCAGATTCCTGGGGAGACAATAGACTTGTAATCGGCACCGAAGACGGAATTTATATTGTGGAAGGTAAAATTACTATTGAAAGGTACTTTCCGCCTGTTCGGGATTTCGGTATAACTTGCTGAATTGAGAATATCGATTCGGCGTATTGTTTTCTAGATGTTTTCTTATCTCGCTGCTTTGTTATCAGAGAAAAAAGTTGTTGATTGAGAGAAATGCGAACAAAGGAAAGGCTTCAAAGTAATATTACAACTAGTAAATTGAAAGCTTTAGCTTAGTATTTGCATTATTAAAGTAATTTAAAATTGGATTCGTTTAATTAAACTTTCAACGGACGCAACATAGAAATACACATAATCAAGCGAACTATGTATATCAAAATGATCACAAAGTATAATACGGGTTTAATGATAATAAACTAGTGTAGGTCACCGATTTGACCTCATAAAAACATTAAAACACTCAGCAGAAAATTACTTCATTTTATTAATTAAGAGGAAAGTAATTTCCCAATTCGCCACCTTTGAACATACATCCATAAATCTTTTTCTGTTATAGGTCTACGAGGTAAACTGCTTATCAATTGTTTGAACCGGTACCATTTGAAAAATAAACACCACAACAAGATTTATATATACAGTTTTACATACAGTGCATTCGTAAAGTAGCGGATAAATTCAATAAAAATTAAAAGGGAAGTTTTTCAAAAAACCTCCAAAAACCGATATGACGTTATTTTTTTTTAATGTACACAAATTTTTTTAATTACATACTCGTAATTAGAAAGGCCGGATTTTTTTACACACGACAAAATAATTTTGGATGTTGTTTACATATGAAAATTTTGAAGTAATCTTATCCTAAACATTAAAAATGAAAACATAAATCATCTAGATTAAATGTTGGAATTGAGCACCGTTGACAATCAAACAATAGCCGATGTCGGTAACGTCTGTGGTAATGTTACTTATACATCCTTTCTTGAGTTTATGTCTGGTTGGCTGTTAATGCATTAACGTTATGTACCACGCCCACTGTCCAATAAGACGTGATAGCAGTATCTACGATGATTGGTAGGTATCGGTACATTCTAGGAGCGGCCATAGTAATTGAGAATTGCATACAGTAATAACAGCAATACATTAATACCAAACCTTATATATGTAATGTTGTAATATACACATTATAGGAGAGTTCAAATGATAGTAAATAGAGCAGAGAAATGGGCCAACGACAGAGGTGGACACTTAAAACTTCACAAATAAAATAAATACTTCACCTCTTATTGGACAGTGAGCGTAGTACATTTATTGACTTTATGCCTGGTTGGCTGTTCTTGCATTAACGGTACGTACCACGCCAACTGTCCAATAAGCGTGCTAGCAATATATAGCATGATTGGTAGGGACCGGCAGTCAGAGATACATTCAAGGAGTGGCCATAGTAATTCCAAATTAGACACAGTAATAACAGTAATACATTAATACCTAACGAGCTGTACATTATATCTATAATGTTGTAATGTACATATTATATCAGAGTTCAAATCATAGTAAATAGAGTAGAGAAATTGGGCCAACCGCCAGAGGTAGCTACTTAAAAGTTCTTATATAAAATAAATACTTCGGTCTTATTGGACCGTGGGCGTGGCTACATGTCATAAATCAATTAACAGCCAACCAGACATAAGTTAAGAAGCGTATAGCAATCGCCAATTAAGTTGGCGCGAGGAGGGGGTGCGCAGAAGCCGTTTTTAAAAACGTCCTCCCCCACTACTCAACTAATTGTCAGAATACATTTGTCATTGCCGTTTGACGGAACATAATGTCTTTGCTAGGGGATCATAAAGTAATACACGCTCAGAGGTTAGAATTATCTGACATTTGATGTAAAACCAAATATAAATCTCCCCACTACCTCTAATTCTGCGCGAACTTACCCCTCCTCGCGCCAACTTAATTGGCGTTTGCTATATCTAACAAAAGTAAAGTAGCATTTTAATTTAATTCCTTGAAATGCCAAAATTTACAGAGAATGATATAAATTAAATTTAAGGATTAAATGAATAGACCTAAACATTTTTCTCATGTGGAACGGTCGAAAATGTAAAACTAACTATAGAGCGTTTCACGTTAACGCTGCAGAATGGGCTTTATGAACAAAGCTTGCACAGTTGTCAACTTGTTCAATACAATCTGTCGACTGATAATTTCTGAAGTTTGATTTTAAAATAACCTCTATTAACGGTGTTGTCATAGCACATAACCTACATAAATTAAACACGTAATTATAATGAAGAAAAATCTTATTTATGTTGAGTAGTAGTTTTACAATTAGATAGATATAACGTGCCTTCGAAAACTTTCCTCGTTAGAGACGACCATGCTGACTGAAAATTATACGATTGTGACAGATTACCGCAGAACAAGTGAATTGTAAACTTCTGCAAAATTCACAATGATAGTTGGTACTGCATTAAAAATTCTATCAAAATTTTTGAATAGTATTAACTGTCTTCTTCTTCTTCTTTTTCTTCTTCTTCTTCCTAGCACTTGAGCACTTGTGTCTTTGATAAAAGCCACTATCCTCTTCATGGGGAAATTTGAGCACCCTCGTAGAATCCAATAGATCTCTTCTGAAATGTTTCTGCCTGAGTCTCTTTGAGTTCTTCACAAGTTACATAAAGACTAATTTCCTCCTGGTTTTCACATTTCCTACACCATAGCTCGCTAACCTAGCCCATGCTGCAAATATGCTTTTTTAAAGGACAGTGTCTGGTTATCAAGCCGGTAATAATTTTAATTTCTTTTTTATTATTACGAATTAGGTTGACTGTAAGCCTAGCGTCCAGCTCCCCTCGTAGTGTATATGTCGACCTTCCGTTAGCATCTATTTCTTTTATGTTCTCTTTCTAGTCATCTCCTTTCCTGTATTGCCCAAATTTTGTCACATGTTTTGAAGAATGTTGTGGTCCTTGAAAGCAATTTAAAAAATATATAAAATGTTAATGTTCGTAATATTCGTGTATATATTCATCTAATACCTACTTAGTTTAAAAAGAATTAAAATTTTGTAAAACATTTACGGAGGTACCTTTTGTTCAATTAAATAATTTGCTAAACGAACCCGTTAATGTCTCAAAACTATTTACCAAAGGGCAATTCTCTATTTCGTCTTACAGAAGGCAATTTACACAGACTGGTCTTTGACAAATCGATGCAAGCTCGACAGATAAATGTTGTCGAACCTCACGGCATACTTCTAGTCAGAGCGGGTCCCTCGAGTAAGGAAGGTAAAATCTACGTATTCAGATTGTCGCAAATCGAAGCTACGACAGAGACCAAGTCGAGATTTGAGGTTAAAGAACATAGACTTGAACGGAGCAGAGGAACACATCTGTATGCCATCTCAAGGCCGGGTAAGTTCCAAAGTACAATTTACGTATTTATTCAAAATCTACCTTGTCCTGACATTTGTTGACGTAAATAGTGACAAATGCGATTTTCTAGGTGGTTCTCGGTTGAGAATGTGCGTTGCGGTCGGACGGAAATTGATGATGTTCCAGTGGAAGCACTCTGCCGCTTGGACAGCCTGGTGTCCCACAAATGACACTGACACCGTTGAGGGGTTTAATTTTATATGGGTAAGCTTCAAATTTAATGTGAGTTCATACACAATCGTTCCCCAAGAATAGAACATAACATTAGAGTAAAGTAACCTAATCTCGGATACCTTTTGAAAAACACTGATTTTATTCCCATTGTATCGGAATATCGAGGAATCTTTTACAACAAAACAAAGATTAAAGAATTTAAAAACATTTATTAAAACAAAAGAAATGAATACCTACTCTAAATAACTTAAATACGGATTCTAAAAAAAGTGCAAATTTTCCTTACCGAAAAAAATGATCTTAATACCGGATAGGACAACAGGAAGGAATTAGCCATCGAGGCAGAAATCACAAATGTATGCGTCTTTTCTATGTTAGCACAATCACAATGAGCCCACTTAAAACATTTGGAACACTGAATCCATTGTTCACCTGCATGATCATCAAAACCCACTACAAAACATGCATTCTGCTTCCTCTTCTCCAATGTCACAATCCAGGTCAGAATCATCGTCTAAAACCAGGTCTTCATCTTTTTCAGATGAGTCACTAGATTCTTGCTTCTTTACATTTTTCTTGCTAACTTTGAGTCTCACGTTCTTTTTAGCAATAGATTTGCCCTTCTTTTTATTTGTTACTTTAGAAGGAACTGGTTTGTTTTCCATTTTCAATTTTGGAATTCCCTGTGAAACACTTTTCTTTCTATTTTGTTCTGATAAACTTGCTTCTAAAGCATCTTTATACGGGGTACCTGTAATCAGAGCAGCACATCCGTTCCTAGACTTCCTTTCTTTAGCGCTAGACTTATAGAAAGAAGTGCTCGGTATTGGGCTAATTTCGTGAGCACTTACTTTTGGATCTAGAGAATGAGACATGCTCCTAACATATGACTGTTCTACACATTTCGTCGTGGTAATATCTCTTGGAGGACTCACATGCCTTAGTTCTTCTGCACTAGTAGTTGGAGCTTCCACCTGATGATGAATGGCAAAGTCGTGGTCTCGGAAAATATGTCTATTACAAGGAAGAATGCCGCTCTTTCGAAAACCATTTATAGCTATTTCAGCTGTAGCACATCTTACATATGCTTTTCCAAGCAACTCGCAAATTTGGTGACCACTCTTCCTGGATTGTGTCTTAACCAATTTTCAATCTCCTGCGAATAATATGTTTTAAGGGGCCCCATGAACGCAAGGTCCAACGGCTGCATTCTATGCGTTGAATGCGGTGGGAGACATATTATAATAACATGATTTTGTCGCGCCAAGTTTATCGTGTCAATGTTCCGAGTATGGGAGTAGTGGCCATCCAAGACAAGCACAGCTGGGTTAGCTTCAGTTGGTTTTACATGCGTAATAAAGTGTTGTAACCATTTAGTGAAAATGTGGCTTTGAATCCAGCCTGACACGTGGCATGCAGCAACTGTTCCTGGTGGAGCGCCGTTGAGTAAGTCTAGCTTCATATTTTTTCTGGGGAATATGATCATTGGAGGCACATAACCGCCAGCCGCATGCATGCATGTCACCACCGTTACTAATGCTCCTCTTTCTGCAGAGGTAACGGCCCCCACCTGGTTTTTGCCTTTTAACGTGATTATCCTGGTATGCTTGGATTGTACAGACGTTATACCCGTCTCGTCTACGTTATAGATTCGGCAAGGGTTGAATTTCATTTTTTCCAACACTGGTTCTAAGATATCAAAAAACCGATTCACGTTTTCTTGTGTGAATCCCTTTATTCGACCAGTTGACAAACCTTGCGGCTTTCTAAATGTTAGCTCGGGATGTCTCTTCAGAAATGAACGCATCCATTTGTAACCTGCTGTTTTCTCCTTCTGTGAAAAGTTATGTTTCAGATTATTCCGAATTGCTAATTGAAATGCTAATCTTCGAATATCAGAAGCTCCTAGCCCGTAAAATCGCTTGTCCATCTCTACACAATAAGCCACCAAATCTACCTCAATATCTTTCGGTAATACTGGTGGACGACCTAGATTTGTTCGGATCATTTCTTCTGAGGACTTTCTACTTTTATTTTTTACATAATCTTCCAATGTGCTCTTAGGAACATTGAAAGTTTTTGAAGCCAATAGGTATCCCATTTCCTTATTTTTTACCGCACTGATAGCAGCAAGCATGGCTTCGGCAATCCACTTTTTTCGCTGTTGTTTACGTTTTGCTAATAACATCGTATTTCTGAAATTAAACAAAAACGTAAGATAAAAAAATAAAAGTAGCAAACCTTGGTTACGATTTAAACAAAAATACATAATTCTTGATGAAAACTTCAAAGTATATTCATTAATGGGATATTCGCTACCTAAAGACGGTGATAATAGATATACCTAAATCGTTACAAGAGACTTTTTGTTCTAATATCGGATTCCGATATTATGGCATTGTAAACATCCGATATTAGGCAAATATTCATCTTTGAGATTCCGTTTGTCAAACAAAAAGCATATATAATTTTCGATTTGTATAAATACACCAACTTAAAGCAGATATATTACATACTAATGTAAGTTTTAGAAACAATTTTAATAACTCACCTGGATGTCTGAAAATCACGATAACAATTAGCGCGTCGAAAAACTCGGAAAGTGACAGTTTACATACCTAAATACCCATAGCGCCATCTATGATTTATAAATAACACTAAAATATTATTCCGTGGCATATTCTTAGCTTTAGTTTGAAGTGTAGACAGGTTTCTTTAATTTCAGATTACAGATTTCCTCAAAACAGTACTATCCGATATTAGGCAATTATCCGATATTCGGCCAGTTTACTCTATATAGTTTGTTATAAAATCATAGAAAATCAGTAGAATTACTCCAGTATTTAAGAATGGTGATCGTCATAACAAATGTCACTACAGGTCAATTAATATTATTTCAAACTATACTAAAGTATTTGAAAATGATCAATATATGTTATATACACTGATTTTGTTAAAACCTCGGATACAATCGATCCCTCTCTAATACTATTTACTAAATCGATGTTGCTATTATGTACTCATGTAATTGATATATTTTCAACTATTTTACGTCTACCACTATTTCTATTCTATTTGTTCATTTTAAACAGGAAGCTATGCTAAATGAAAATCCGAGCATTCTCACCGTGTTAGACGGTGGTTGGAGCCCAAATTCACCTTCTTACGGAGACGTTTTAGTATGCGTAGGATACAAAAACCATTGGGATATCGTTAACGGAAGAACAGGTTACTCCAAGAATTTACACACGGTGGAGATAGCTAAACCTCACTTAGTGACGGCTCTAGACCTTTACGAAGACCAGGAAGTACAACTATTACTCTGCTATAATCGTAAGTACTAATGTTTTAAACAAAAAATAATATACTCTGATCAACATTGTTAAAGTTTCTCTTCTGTTGTAGATACATGTCATTTCCAAAAAGTTGAAGATTCACTTGTGAATACAGAATACGATTTCCATTGGAATTCAGTACCGACACATATAGGTTTGTGAATTTATTATACCTATTTTCATGCGCTATATCTCTTCTGTTGTAGTTTGTGCGTTCCCTTATATCATCGCATTTACATCAAATTCCATGGAAATAAGACTTATAGTGAATGGGAATTTGGTACATACGATGACGATGCCCAAATTGCAGATGGTCGCTTGTAAAAATGACATATTTTTCGCGACCACAGCTCCCGAATTCTTTCCAAATCGAACAGACCGGTTACTATTGGAAGTCAGACACCATGAACAACCGAAATATTCACCGCCTCTGAGTCCGAATTGTAAGTGGGTTAATTTAGGGAATGTTTAGAATAAATTATTTCTTCTTGGTTTCTTTGTTTACGTTTTGTCTACCATAACAACAAACTTCCTGGGCGTTAAATTGTTTTTGACGTTGTAGTTTAAGTATACTAACATCATCAGCAGTAGCACCCCTGGGGATATACCCTATAAAAATGGTCGAGACGCTGGCAAGTAAAATGTAGTGTCGAGGGCGCGGCTCCAGCTGTCAATTTTCATCATGTCACCGATTTCATTGTAATTTGGTATTTCTACGTACTTTTGCCTCCTAAAACTACCCTGATATTTATATTCCACTAAAACACATAGTTTACCCAAATGAGTCAGAAATGGTTTCGTTCTAAACCCTACATTTCATCATATTATAAAAATTAGTATCTACCAATCCGCACATTCCCCGTTAAAATTAATGCCGGATTCGTTTTCTACGCACTCGATTTAGTTTATAAAAAATTCAGCACTAATATTTGACGTGTTCTCCAAACTGATCAAAAAATCGAAAATTTCCGAAGGGTACCCGTACCTCTTCAAAAATTGTCAATTTTCATAATGTCACCGATTTCGTTGTAATTTGGTATTCCTATGTATTTTTGTCTCCTAAAAACTATCCTGATATTTATATTCCACTAAAACATATAGTTTACCGAAATTAGTCAAATATGGTTTCGTTCTAAACTCCACATTTCACCATATTATAAAAATTAGTATCTACCAATCTGCACATTCCCCGTCAAAATTAATACCGGATTCGTTTTCTACGCACTCGATTTAGTTTTTAAAAAATTCAACACTAATATTTGACGTGTTCTCCAAACTGACCAAAAAATCGAAAATTTCCGAAGTGTACCCCTTCAAAATTGTCAATTTTCATCATGTCACCGCTTTCATTGGAATTTGGTATTCCTACGTACTTTTGCCTCCTAAAAACTATCTTGATATTTATATTCCAGTAATACACCTAGTTTACCCAAATGAGTCAAATATGGTTTCGTTCTAAACCCTACATTTCACCATAATATAAAAACTAGTATCTACCAATCCGCACATTCCCCGTCAAAATTAATTCCGGATTCGTTTTCTACGCACTCGATTTAGTTTTTAAAAAATTCCACACTAGTATTTGACGTGTTCTCCAAACTGACCAAAAATCCGAAAATTTCCGAAGGGTACCCCTTCAAAAATTGTCAATTTTCATCATGTCATCGATTTCATTGGAATTTGGTATTTCTACGTACTTTTGCCTCCTAACACTACCCTGATATTTATATTCCACTAAAACACATAGTTTACCCAAATGAGTCAGAAATGTTTTCGTTCAAAACCCTACATTTCAGCATATTATAAAAATTAGTATCTACCAATCCGCACATCCCCGTCAAAATTAATGCCGGATTCGTTTTCTACGAGCTCAATTTAGTTTATAAAAAATTCAACACTAATATTTGACGTGTTCTCCAAACTGACCAAAAAACCGAAAATTTCCGAAGGGTACCCCTTCAAAAATTGGCAATTTTAATTATGTCACCGATTTCATTGGAATTTGGTATTGCTACGTACTTTTGCCTCCTAAAAACTATCCTGATATTTATATTCCAGTAAAACAGATAGTTTACCCAAATGAGTCAGAAATGGTTTCGTTCTAAACCCTACATTTCAGCATATTATAAAAATTTGTATCTACCAATCCGCACATTCCCCGTCAAAATTAATGCCGGATTCGATTTCTACGCACTCGATTTAGTTTATAAAAAATTCAACATTAATATTTGACATGTTCTCCAAACTAACCAAAAAACCGAAAATTTCCGAAGGGTATCCCTTCAAAAATTGTCAATTTTCATCATGTCACCGCTTTCATTGGAATTTGGTATTCCTACGTACTTTTGCCTCCTAAAAACTATCCTGATATTGATATTCCAGTAAAACACATAGTTTACCAAAATGAGTCAGATATGATTTCGTTCTAAACCCTACAATTCACCAGATTATAAAAATTAGTATCTACCAATCCGCACATTCCCCGTCAAAATTAATGCCGGATTCGTTTTCTTCGCACTCGATTTAGTTTATAAAAAATTCAGCACTAATATTTGACGTGTTCTCCAAACTGACCAAAAAATCAAAAATTTCCGAAAGGTACCCCTTCAAAAATTGTCAATTTTCATCATGTCACCGCTTTCATTGGAATTTGGTATTCCTACGTACTTTTGCCTCCTAAAAACTATCCTGATATTGATATTCCAGTAAAACACATAGTTTACCAAAATGAGTCAGATATGATTTCGTTCTAAACCCTACATTTCACCAGATTATAAAAATTAGTACCTATCTACCAATCCGCGCATTCTCCGTCAAAATTAATGCCGAATTCGTTTTCTACGCACTCGATTTAGTTTATACAAAATTCAATACTAATATTTGACGTGTTCTCCAAACTGACCAAAAAATCGAAAATTTCCGAAGGGTACCCCTTCAAAAATGAATTTGATATTCCTACGTACTTTTGCCTCCTAAAAACTATCCTGATATTTATATTCCAGTAAAACACATAGTTTACCAAAATGAGACAGATATGATTTCGTTCTAAACCCTACATTTCACCAGATTATAAAAATTAGTACCTATCTACCAATCCGCGCATTCTCCGTCAAAATTAATGCCGAATTCGTTTTCTACGCACTCGATTTAGTTTATAAAAAATTCAACATTAATATTTGACATGTTCTCCAAACTAACCAAAAAACCGAAAATTTCCGAAGGGTACCCCTTCAAAAATTGTCAATTTTCATCATGTCACCGCTTTCATTGGAATTTGGTATTCCTACGTACTTTTGCCTCCTAAAAACTATCCTGATATTGATATTCCAGTAAAACACATAGTTTACCAAAATGAGTCAGATATGATTTCGTTCTAAACCCTACATTTCACCAGATTATAAAAATTAGTACCTATCTACCAATCCGCGCATTCTCCGTCAAAATTAATGCCGAATTCGTTTTCTACGCACTCGATTTAGTTTATATAAAATTCAATACTAATATTTGACGTGTTCTCCAAACTGACCAAAAAATCGAAAATTTCCGAAGGGTACCCCTTCAAAAATTGTCAATTTTCATCATGTCACCGCTTTCATTGGAATTTGGTATTCCTACGTATTTTGCCTCCTAAAAACTATCCTGATATTTATATTCCAGTAAAACACATAGTTTACCCAAATGAGTCAGATATGGTTTCGTTCTAAACCCTACATTTCACCATATTATAAAAATTAGTATCTACCAATCCGCACATTCTCCGTCAAAATTAATGCCGAATTCGTTTTCTACGCACTCGATTTAGTTTATAAAAAATTCAACACTAATATTTGACGTGTTCTCCAAACTGACCAAGAAATCGAAAATTTCCGAAGGGTACCCCTTCAAAAATTGTCAATTTTCATCATGTCATCGATTTCATTGTAATTTGGTATTCCTACGTATTTTTGCCTCCTAAAAACTATTTTGATATTTATATTCCAGTAAAACACATAGTTTACCCAAATGAGTCATATATGGTTTCGTTCTAAACCCTACATTTCACCATATTATAAAAATTATTATCTACCAATCCGCACATTCCCCGTAATTTTTTTTATAGCTTTACAGTACGTTTGCCCTCATAAGTTTATAAAGCAAAGTTGTTCTTTTTTAGGTTCCTTACAGGTTGCAATAATCTAGTGTGTCGGCGGAGCTTAGCATGAAAACTAATAAAGTTGTAGCAATGAAATTTTACGTACAGATGTAGTATGCTACAGTGCATTTTCTATTTTTATTTATATGTTTACAGGGTGTTCCAAATTTCCTCAACCACAAGGAATTTGCTAACTATCAAAAAAATTACAGGTTATTATAGGTTCAAATTAAAAAAAAAGAAAATAGCTCTTTAACTTCGATAAATTTGGCACGACATATTTAACACCCTGTATATATTGTCATTTGTTCACCCTCAAAACATATAACGCGTTACTCCATAAATTGGTAACAAAAGACTTACGTGAGGCACTGCACCCATTTTCAGGCTAAGACTTAAAATGGTCTAACATTTTAAGTCTTAGCTGCAATTGTCAAGCTTTTAACAAAATTTGCAATAAAACCAAAACTAACAGTTGTAAGTGTACATTGTCATATACCATAGCAAAGATAATTTGGGTGGCTATCATCATAATAACAAGAAAGTATAGAAATTGTTCTTGTGAATTTCAGATTACGTAACATAAATTTATAAGCTCCGGGTTATTTTAATACAAAGAAAGAGCTAATTCTTCTTATGATATTAGCTACTTTCCTCTTGTCTTATTAAATAGCTGAATATTTACACATATTTATAAAAGTTTTTAGCGGTTTACTTATATATTATATATACGAGGGTGGTTTGACAATTAAATTGGTTCACACACTAATAGAGGGCGCAAATGTAATCTGTATATGTAATCATAAAGTGTCATTCCTATGAGTTAATATTCTCTGGTCTTCAGTCATTTTGACAGTAACTCGTTGTTTGACAGTTACTTAAACAGAAGTGTTTAGAGCAATAGCGAAAAATGGATAAAGTTGGAATTCGTGGTGTCAAATTTTTTTATCTGGAAGGGAAAACAGCGAAGGAGATTCATGAGAGAATTTTACCTACATTGGGTGACCCATGTCCTTCTTATGAGTGTGTTCGACTGTGGGTAAATGCGTTTAAGCGTGGCGGAACAAGCATTAAAGATGCACCACGTCCTGGAGCCCCGAAATCAGCTGTGACACCCGAAATCATCGATAAAGTCCATGATTCGATTTTAGCCGATAGACGAGTGAAGTGCGCGAGTTAGCGGAAGCCACAAGCATCTCAACTGAGCGAGTTCACTTCGTTTTGCATAAAGAATTGCACATGCAAAAACTGTGCGCAAGATGGGTGCCGCGTTTTCTCACTCAAGAGCAAAAGCGAATTCGCATGCGAATATCTGCCGACAATTTGCAAGTATTTCAGAAGAATGTAGTTGAGTTTTTTCGCGGTTTTGTGACAATGGACGAAACTTGGATACACCACCATATCCCGGAAACTAAACAGCAGTCGAAACAATGGATTGCCCGTGGCGAATCGGCTCCGAAAAAAGCGAAATGCGTTCCATCGGCTGGAAAGGTCATGGCGTCAGTTTTTTGGGACGCAAAGAGAATTCTCCTAATTGACTACCTTGAAAAGGGAAGAACCATTACCGGAGAATACTATGCATCACTTTTGGACCGATTAAAGGCGGCAATAACAGAGAAACGCCCGGGAATGGCCAAGAAAAAGGTGTTGTTTCACCATGACAATGCCCCCGTACATTCAAGTCGTGTCGCTCAGCAAAAATTGGCCGAGCTACGATTTCAACTGCTTGCGCATCCTGCGTATTCGCCAGATCTAGCTCCTTCGAACTACCATTTGTTTAAAAAAAAAATTGAAAGTATTTGCGGAAATTTGGAACACCCTGTAAATATATAAATAAAAGTAGAAAATGCACTGTAGCATACTACATGTGTACGTAAAATTTCATTGCTTCAACAATATTAGTTTTCATGCTAAGCTCCCTCCGTCGGCACACTATTGCCGCACCCAGTATATTTAGTAGGAAATTATGTTTCACATTTTATTTCTGTTTTAGCTTCACCAGACGCTAGACCACTTCGCATCTACAGGATTCCTTTGCATGCCCTTACGAAAAATTCTAACACGGACCATTTGGGCATAGGCAAGGAACCTACGAACGTTTGGAAATCAACGGAAGTAAAATTGACCGTACCTGACCAGCCTAGAGTATCTAGAAGCGCCACCAGTTCACCAGTGCCGCCCAAATCTAAACTACAGACTATCAAATGATAATTAATCAAAGATTAGGTGGTCGTATGACCATCATTATTTATCAAATAAAAGAAAGATTTTCAATTTAAGAGATATGTACATAGTTATATATGAAATTATAAAAGAGTTTTATTAAGTGCTAATTAAGGATAAGTGCAGTAACTAAGATACATTATACAGGGTTATTCATAGTAATAATTACAGATATTAACTTGATTTTCTTAAAAAAAAAACTGGTTCAAATGAGTTCTTAATCATTTATAGCCATTGCATTACTACAAAATTAGTGTCTCCAAAATTTATTTAATTTATAAGTTACACCGTTTATACATTAACAACAAATTATATATTGCACTGTTAGTAAGTAGAATAAATAATTGATTTATAGTAATACACTCCAAAGTCTATGCATTAAAAATTAAAAAATTCTTTCATTGGAGACTGTGGTTAAGTAAAAACTTAAAAAGGTATATAATCCCTTACCACAATTATTAATCGTATCCTAAATACGTATTTCGACAACTAAGTTGTCATCATCAGTAGGTAAAAACCACTAATTAAAAAGTCGCACATGGGGCACAGTGAAGCTAGAAAACCGCTTAAGCAACAACTACTTTACACCGCGTCCACGTATAGACTAATTTTAACATGCGAATATAAACTAGGAAAAGGTCCAAAAAGCACTTACCTCTTAAGGAAACAAGGCCTACACATATATTTATTCTCCGAGTTGAAATATATCGAACGAAAGACCGGCAAACATTCTTTTCTTTAAGGGAACGGCACTAAACATGTCCTAATAACTTCAATTTTAAAACAACGATGACACACTTATGGTTATAAAAATGAAAAGAGACAACTGAAAGGAATCGGTGATCTATCGCTATTCATGGAATTTTGTTTATTTTTCGCGATATATATACTTTCATAAGCATCAAGTTCGTGGGGTTTATTAATTCCTTTGACCAACTTCAACCCTGTAATCGATACATTGTGTAGTGTGCTTAAAGCGTGGTTGGCAACATTCGATTTATCCGGTCTATTGTATTTAATATGTGATATGTGTTCTTTAAAACGGGTTATTATTGGTCGTTTAGTTTGGCCTATATATTTCAAATTACAATCCTCGCAACTAATTTCGTATATACCTGATTTCGAATTGAAATTAACTCTATATTTAGTATTCCCTAGGAGACTTTTGATAGTATTTTCGGACCGAAAGGCAACCTGGAGACCTCTTTCTTTCACAACTTTATTAATATTTTTCGTGTTAATAGATTCATCACCGCGGATTCAAATCATAGTTATCAACATAAGACAGCTTCCTTTAATTTCTTAGTCAATCGGTTACTAAATTTTGCGTTAACAAAAGAGAGATGTGAAATAGAACTGGAGTTCATTAAAAATATCGCGAAATACAATGGCTTTGGCATAGAAATAATGAATAAATTGATTAGAAAAACAAAAATAAAAAATACAATCCGTGAATCCACAAGTTTGATATCTCAAAGTAACCAGGAGAAAAAGTACATGTGTTTACCATACCACCCTGTCACGAAAAACATTAATAAAGTTGTGAAAGAAAGAGGTCTCCAGGTTGCCTTTCGTTCCGAAAATACTATCAAAAGTCTCCTAGGGAATACTAAAGAGAGAGTTAATTTCAATTCGAAATCAGGTATATACGAAATTAGTTGCGAGGATTGTAATTTGAAATATATAGGCCAAACTAAACGACCAATAATAACCCGTTTTAAAGAACACATATCACATATTAAATACAATAGACCGGATAAATCGAATGTTGCCAACCACGCTTTAAGCACACTACACAATGTATCGATTACAGGGTTGAAGTTGGTCAAAGGAATTAATAACCCCCACGAACTTAATGCTTATGAAAGTATATATATCGCGAAAAATAAACAAAATTCCATGAATAGCAATAGATCACCGATTCCTTTCAGTTGTCTCTTTTCATTTTTATTAGGACATGTTTAATGCCGTTCCCTTAAAGAAAAGAATATTTGCCGGTCTTTCGTTCGAGATATTTCAACTCGGAGAATAAACATATGTGTAGGCCTTTTTTCCTTAAGAGGTAAGTGCTTTTTGGACCTTTTCCTAGTTTATATTCGCATGTCAAAATTAGTCTATACGTGGACGCGGTGTAAAGTAGTTGTTGCTTGAGCGGTTTTCTAGCTTTACTGCGCCCCATGTGCGACTTTTCAATTAGTGGTTTTTACCTACTGAGGATGACAACTTAGTTGTCGAAATACGTATTTAGGATACGATTAATAATTGTGGTAAGGGGTTATATACCTTTTTAAGTTTTTACTTAACCACAGTCTCCAAAGAAAGAATTTTTTGCATTTTGCGTTTTGTATTTTTATATATCCTTGTATGTATATAAAAATTTCCTTATACGACCCCCTATAAATTGCATATCATTATATTCACCAAAAAAATGTCTTTTAAATATGTTAAAAAAAAATACATGACGCTATTTAAGAAAAAAAATTTACTTGGCCTTGCAATAAAATAGTGAACTAAAAAAAAACCGAAAGCTACTAAGTGATGCCAAATATTATATGAAAACATTTTTTGTATAAGAAATATTTTAAATAAATTTCTCATTCAAAAGTTGCAAGCAAAATACAGTCCTTTTTCGCCAGCCTGTATATAAATTCGTCAAAATGGTGTATAAACCCGTTATTACTGATGATATGTGCATTGACGTAAAATGGCAATTTAGAATAGTCGATTTCGTTTGTGAAAATTAAGGTTACATTATTTTATGGTAATGTGTCAGGTGTTAACATTCTCTTAATATTTTCTAAATTCGTCATCAAGATGTACATACAGTCATATTAACAAAAAGGTTGACAATCTAAAACACAAAATCAATCAAATATTTTTAGGTCTGGCCTTATTTTTTTTTTATGAATGAAATTTTACTTTAGACGATAGCGTTTAAGTTACATATAGGAGAGCGGTGAGTCCTCAGTGTTTATAAATTTAAACATGTTTGTATGTTATGCTTATTTTTTTATTATATACAATACCAGTGTTGTACAACAAACAACATTAAGTGGGGTGTGTTGTATTCGTTAAATTGGGATAACGTGTAGACAAGCTGTTATTATAAGTGATATTGTTATCTTATAATTGTTTACTTTTATTATATTTGTCGTTCTACAGCCTGTCTATAGTTTAATAGAAAGTTCCTTTCATAAATCGGTGTGTCAAATAAATGTAATGTATATTTTACCATTGCCTTTCTTAAATTATAACGATGGTGTAGAAGGTTACCACCATTCATCCCGATAATGGTTAGCTGTTTATATTTCGGGTAGAAGCGTCTCTTCAAGAATTTTATAGTCTTGATGTTCTAAATTATGAAACATCTTATTAAATGTATAAAATTTCTAACACCCTATATTTTTGCAAGAATATTATTACTAGAGAACGGACATTCTTACCACATGACTAAGTTCTCCGAATCAATAGCCGTTGTCCATTGTTAACGCTGCGAAAATCAGGTGTCCGAGAAAATCAAACACAAATACTTCATTGTATTACGCCGGGATGTACTGAGCGAAGTTTATAAACATTTCCAATTGCGGATTGCGTTTAATGGAATATATCCTCCGAATACAATCGCTGTGTTGTCAATTGTAATCGCAACGGACCAGATGGCCGCGTAAGACTAACAAATACTTCATTGAATTACGCCGAGTCATGTGGTAAGAATGTCCGTTCTCTAATTATTACTACAATTTTAAAACGATACTTACAGTTTAAGCCGAATATATGCCGGTTGATTATAAAAGTTACACTCTCGGATTTAGTAATTATTATTGAAACTTGTGATGTTTAAACAGTGTAGTTTTCAATTGATAACTGATTCATTTTGTTTGTATGTTGAGTGAATATTGACACATTTGCAAAGAGTTTATTTCCCGAACCTATTAGGAGTTTCGAGACAAAGTCGAAATTGTTTAGGGTTGATATTTCAGATGAATATTGTAGAAAGATTCGAAATTCATTCAATGCATTTAAGACTTCAAGAAGTCATCAGAAATTACGTAGATTAGACTCACAATTGAATTTTTTTCACTTCTTATCTGAAATAGTAACAATTAATTAATTATGTAGTCGTTTACTAGAATATTCAGGAAGAATCTTTTAATTAAAAAGAAGATGTTGATTAAGGACAACCTAATTTCAAAGATTAGTCCTTTCAAAGGTTAGCTACGACTTCAGTTCTATGGTACATTAGGAAGACAACGTGTCAAATGTGATTCGAACTATGAAACGACTACATTTTACATCAAAATATTTATTTTTAATAACTTAGTCTTTTTCTTTTGGTTTTCCCCTTTTGTCAATTGTGTTTCACAATTTGTCAAATGACTTTCCCATTTATTATAATATGGCGGCGATGTGTCAAATAATTTCCTTATTTGTCAAATGTGTTTCACTATATGTCAATTGACTTTCACGAAGTGTGTTAATCATTTTATATTCATTTATTATGGAGAATCGTCGAATTAATAGTAAAATAAGTAATGATTTAAGAGCTTTAATAATTCGTTCTATGAACAATGGGCTCACGGCAAATAATATTGGAGAGCAATTTGGAATTTTACCCAATACTGTAAGAAAGATTTATTCTACATACCGGAGAACCGCTAATATTCATAAAAGAAGTGCTGGCAATTGGATTGATGAAGATTGCAGTTTATCACTTCGTCAGTTAAAAGAAAGATGTTTGACGCAGTGGCCACTTCATCAAATATCGCTATCGACGATAAACAGAGCACTAAAAACTTTCCATTATTCGTTGAAGAGAATCTCTTTCGTTCCCGAAAGAAGAAATACACCACAAATCATACAGACTCGCTTTGAATATGCTATCCGGTACAATAGAATCATGTTCGAAAAGGAAAAGATTTTTTTCATTGATGAATATGGAATTCAAGTTAATTCTCGAACTTCATATGGAAGATCAGTTAAAAATACTCGAGCAACGAAAATAAAAGCTCAACTAAGAGGGCGTAATTATTCTGTGGCTGCAGCAATGAATGTAAATTCACTATATTTGTTCCAAATCCAAGATAGACCATTCAATACAGTTCATTTCTGTGAATTTATTACAACTCTAATTAATCATCTACATAATGATATGTAACATACAAGGCGCCTTTTTTGTTATGGATAATGTTAGATTTCACACAAATGAAGAAGTTGTCAATCTCATTAGAAGTCATGAGCATTTTGAAGTTTTTTTTACCTGCTTACAGTCCATTTTTAAATCCGATAGAGGAATTATTTAATCAATGGAAACACATAATAAAGAGAACTCAGCCGACAAATGAGGATGAATTATATGCAGCAATACACAATGCTTCTGAACAAATAACTGCAGATAATTGTCTTCATTATGTTCAGCATATTGAAACATATCCGGGTGATTGTTTAGAACAAAATGAAATATTAAATTAATTGTTTCTTCATTTATATATTTCGATAGTTTGTACTGTGCATATTTGTGCTTTTTGAAAATGTTTTGCATACATGTATGTATCAATTTCTATGTACATTACACAAGAATAAATTAGATAACTTAAAATTTCAAATGTATACTTTATTTTCAAGGGTACGTCAATAACTAAATGAAAATGATGCACAGCTTGGTAAGTAGTTATTAAGCAAAACATATAATTTACATACATGGGAAAAATAATTGATATAAAGTGAAAGAGATTTGCCAAAAAAGAATTTAATTTGACATATATGTCAATATGACAGGAATTGGGAAAGTCATTTGACAAATTGTGAAACACAATTGACAAAAGGGGAAAACCAAAAGAAAAAGACTGTAATTCGGGCCGATGAACGGCTGTCGATGTTGTAGCTTGAACCCTGTCATTACCTTACTCACATTTAGTGAGAAACTAAATGAAAGTCATCTTTAGATTTGAATGAGATCGAGATAAATTCTTTTAAGATTTAGTAATATTTCTTTTGGAGGTTCCTTTGTCAAAATAGTAAATATCTTTTAAATACAATTTTGAATAACCCTGTATGTAATATTTGTAAACAAGTATAAGAGAAATGTAATATTTGAGCTCTGATTTCATTTAAATACAGGGTGTTATCAAGCAACGTTTAAAAATCTTAAAGATATGTAGTACTGTCGAAAATAAGGTTAAAAGTTTGAATACATATTAGTCTGTAAGAATTTTAGATGTTAGATAATAAGACCCTGTATATTGTACTTATTTAAAAGAGCGCTGTGTTTCGGAATAAAACGGGTTAAACGTTACCATACACAGAAAATACAAAAAAGAAATACAAGAAAAAAATGAAATTATACAATAACTGTACTGTACTGAGTGTATCTAACTGTTACACTATGACTCTAAACACTGTTTCTACAATTATATACATAAACATGTATTTATTATAATAGGGAGGAGGAATTAATTGTCCTTTTTCGAATATCCATATCATCCGGTACGAGTCAAGTTTCAGTATCATCATTATGTCAGATTACTTCGACCACGCTGTCTCTAAAAAAAAGTCTGTCATTGTGTTTTCTCTGTGATACCAATAAGTGTGTATTTTCAAATTTTCAAAAAATATATGTAAAAGTGAAATAAATAATAAAATTCTTCAAAGATTTTTTGTTTTATTTATTTTTGTGAAAATTAATTGCTTAATATTAGAATCAAAGAGTTGTGACTGTGTGAAGTTCCTAGGTTACTAAGATTAAAAGTTGTTTCCTAATAGAATTAGACAGGTTACCCGAATTGCAGTCAATTTTGAAGGCTTGCATAAGGAATACGAATTCGCTATTATTTGTAACAGTTCTCATTACCCTTAACATTAGTTCGTTATATTAATAATGTCCTGGGCTTCGAGGGATTCGAGAGGGCTGTCCAAACGATAACTTTGTCGTTAAACTACTTAATTGCCGTAGTTATCCTAAATATTGAGAATTAGATTAAAGTTTAATATTAAGTAATTTACTTTTCAATTACTGTTTTTTGTCGGGCGCCAAGAGGGTTAACCCCCCCCCCCCCCCCCCCCCCCCCCCCCCGAAGGTATAATTGTACTTTTATAATTGCCGGTTAGCTAAAAATAGCGGAGAGATATAGGAAAAGACTCTAAATAAAGCGGGTAAGTCGAAATGCGACTTACGCCTTTCTCTCTCAAAGCGAGTTTGAAAACTTAGGTGAAAAAATAATGAATCTCTCTTTTTCTACTTAATAATTGTTTCGATCAATTTCTTTTGATTAATATGGTTTTCCAGTAAAGCTTAGATTACATGAATTGAAATAAAAGAACAAATGATTACTAAATGTACTTATATTGATAAATAAAGCTTGTTAATTAACATATGATTAATTACAAATTTACTTAGGGTTATTCTGAAAAGTTTACTAAATACTAATATACATATGGGGCGAGATACAGTAAATTTAACACAGATTTAAAATGTTTAGTCTGATCAGATTTATGAAAAGTATTTATAAAGACTAACCTTTCATCGCAGCACTAATGGCCATTTCACTTTATCGTTGACTCGGTGCTTCCGGGATGATACACTTATTCACTGTATTAACATTGTTTCTTCACGCTTCAGGGTGCCGGGTATTCCAGACAAGAGCCCTGATGTAACTAAGCGTGGGATTCACTTTTAACTAATGACTGCACTTTTATGCAAGTGATACTCTTACTACACTGTGTACTTATTGTACTTAAGTACACAAAATGCGGTTAAACCTTTTTTACGCTTACTTATAGGGTCGCACGTTTGACTCGTTTGACTCCCTTGAGCCAAGTACTTTTATTGCAGTATTCCCTCACTTTATTATCACGTTAAGGGGTATCACGTTTGACTCGTTTGACTGCCTTTAGTCGAGTACTTTTATTGCAGTATTCCCTCACTTTATTATCACGTTAAGGGGTATCACGTTTAACTCGTTTAACTGCCTTTAGTCGAGTGCCTCGTTTCGCTTTCCTTGATGCGTCCGAGCTTCGGTTTTCTCTTGGTGATTCCCCGGCTTTCTTATAAAGTTCTTGATCATACTGGTTTCGTAGATGATGCAATACAGTGATTCTAACGATTCGTATATGTGACACTGGATTATTGTAATAGAGTTTATGTATAACTATACCCACTTATCTATACAAAATGATGATTTAGCATAGAAGAAACTGATCGAAATACGTGTGTAATATTATTGCGAAATGTTCTGCAATAATATTTAATGGCGGGAAAAGTATTAAAATTTATACAATGTGACTTTTTTAGTTTAAATAAATTAATTTAATATTCTTTAAAATTTTACAAATGGATATAACTGCTTTGAAATAAGATGGGCGTAATGTGTCCCATTACATATTTTATTGACACACATTTATACATATAGCTGTATCACATTGGGAAAGGTAAATGTCAATTATCCAAACATTCTTTTTTTACATGTTGTAATGGTGTATGCCTCGGGATTTTAATTAAAATCAGCTAATCGCAATTAAAATCAATGAGAATTAATTACTGGTAAAATCCGCGGTTGTATATGCAACCTTTCCTGCTCCTTAAGCTTAAATTTGCGAATCTTCAAATTTGCGCATGGCAGAAAGGCCAACAATGTTACAATTAATGACATTTGACTGTCATTAATTAAACCAAATAATCGGGTAATTTCTCGTAGGCTTTAGGGTTCTTTGAACTTTCTCTTTTCTAATGTGCTAGTTTTCCTTGCTAACAGTATTTCCGAGATCGTGATAGTTGTTTGCGTCTGTTAGTTATTTTACTTGGTTTTGTGCATGCGATCCAGGTTCAAGAAAACAAAGCTTGTTGTCTTTTAACGTATTTATTAAACTTTTGACGAACGATATATATACAGGTTGATTCAAATTAAGTGCGCACTATTGCTATCTCTGTTATTATTGATTCTAGAAAACAGGTTAAATTAGCAAAGTAATAGTGTTTTTAAGATCTCTTTAAGCTCTTAAGATTGTCCTTCTATCTAATTGGCGAAAAACTTCTCTGACCTTGTCTTGCAATTCGCGCACGTAGTCGTATCGCGTTTTGTACACCTCATTTTTTAAGTATCCCCAAAGAAAAAAGTCTAAAGATGAGAGGTCAGGGGAGAGTGCTGGCCATTGAATTGGACCATTTGTACCAATCCACTTTTCGGCAAAGATGGTGTCAGGTAGGTTTGCACTAGGTGATAGTTGTGTGCAGAAGCACCGTCCTGCTGAAAGTATAAATTTTCACGCATCAGGTAATTGGCTTTATCAAAGAAATCCTCTAGAACGTTACGAATAAGCTCCAGATATCTGTTTCCTGTCAACGTACCATTGTAGAACAGTGGACCGACGACTACCGAACCAATTAATCCGCACCAAACGTTAAAACTAAATCGAACTTGTGCAGCATGTGGACGAACTATTAATTAATTTTCATGAGACCAGTAGTGAATATGTTTCTTATTAAAAATGCCTCTATTTGAAAAATTTGTTTCGTCACTCCATAAAATACACTATGCTCCATTCAAATTTTCATCACAAAAACTAACAAACCAATGACAGAAAGTTAATCTCCTGGCTGTAATGTTTGAGAGATTATGAACTTAAAGGGGATATACTTATGCTTTTTCAAAATTCTTTGAACTGATGAATAACTTAATGCCAATTCCTTAGTAGCATCCCTAATGGAAAATTCGCGATGGGCTTCAAAATATGCTAACACTGTAATTTCTACTTCTTCGTTGACGACGATATTTTTCTTTGATCTTTTCTTTCTAAATAAGCAATCATGCAGTCTAAACTGATTGTAAAGTTTTCGAAAGTAACGTCGATCTGGCTGCTGTCGTAAAGAATAGTGTTCAGCATAATATTCGCTACTCCTTATTGAAATTTTACGACATAAAATGTTTGATTCCAACATATCGCATTTCTCCGAATGAGGAATACCATAGTGAAATATTGTCAAACACTAAGCAACGAAAGTAAAACCGAAATGTTTATAAAAATAAATAGAGAACTAATGAACACAACACAAAATAAAAAAAAATATTTTTATAACTAAACGTGCGAAAGATTTATATTCAGTATTCAGTTATTGACATTTACAAAGGGCCATACTATTTGTTCTGTTTAAAGTGAAAAAAGCCTACTACTGATTTTACAGAATGAAAGAGTATCTTTGACATCAACTAAATTCCACCGTAAATACTTTATTATTCGTTTTAGGACAATAGTGTATTGAAACTTTTATATTACAAAGAACATTATCATTAGAGCTGAGGATTTTTGCGGTACGGCAGGACCGTATGTAGTGCATCCCCATATATTCATAACTTATGAATATATAATTCGCCTATTGTAAATAAATTAGCTTGTATAAATATATTATTCATAGGAATATTAATTTAAACAGAAGGTAGTATGTTTTGGATATTTGTATTGTACTTATATTATTGCCAAAACAAATTGATGTATTAAATAAAAATATTTAAAAAAAAATGTTTGTACTTTATGTGTACCTGTTATATATTACTTTATTGCATTATGTATTGCAACTTTTAACAAAGTAAATAACTTAATATTATGTTATATAAACATTGGACAATATTATTTTTAATTAAATTCTCAAATTACAATTAACTAGTTTAATTGTAAATAAGTAGCGTTACTGACCATACATGCTATATAAAAAAATATGTATAACTGTAATTAATTTAGTGTGAAATTTCATACAAACTGGTTAAAATGATAGTAATTCTTCTTATCATTTTTCTAGTTTGTATTAAATTTTCTGCTAAATTAATTACGTGTTATACGAATTTAATATTTTAATTTACATAGTATTTATTTAAATTTAGCGCCTAAATATCGATAGTGCTGCCTCTCACTGATGCCTTATCATGTGACAAGGATATAACTATCTCTGTCTATAGTTTCGGATACTTTTTTCCATGTAGTTGCCGGGCCTAATTTAGCGCCTAAATATCGATAGTGCTGCCTCTCACTGATGCCTTATCATGTGACAAGGATACGCCACAGACTAGAACGGCCAGGCAACTACATGGAAAAAAAGTATCCGAAACTATAGACAGAGATAGTTATATCCTTGTCACATGATAAGGCATCAGTGAGAGGCAGCACTATCGATATTTAGGCGCTAAATTAGGCCCGGCAACTACATGGAAAAAAAGTATCCGAAACTATAGACAGAGATAGTTATATCCTTGTCACATGATAAGGCCCAGGTTGGTTACAAAACAACTTTCCGCGGAACAATAGCAGAAGCGACTTCAGGTTTGCAGAGAACTCCAGCTTTGCCACGAGTACAAAGGCGATGGCTTTCTGTCACATATCATAACTGAGTAGACCCGGATACACCATTATATTCCAGAAAGCAAAAATGTTAGCATGGAATAGCGCCACCCGAGCTCAGCCAACCCAAAAATTTAAAACACAACCATCGGCTGGCAAAGTAACGGCAATTGTATCCTGAGACGCTATTGGATCAATTTACGTCGACTTTCTTGAAGAAAGAATTTGTCACAGTGAGCTTCTTGGAAGTGTTAGGTGGGATTTTCTTGTTAGAGCCATTCGCAATCGGATTAACCCATCCCACACCACGGAAGAATTAACCTAACTATAGTGGCTATAGAGGAATGGAACGATATTTCGCAAGAAATCATAAATTTATTGCGTGCCAATGTGTTAGTAAGAAGCAGAGAAGGGCATACTGAGTATAGAATATTGTTTGTTTGACTCATTTTTTTGTTTCTGTATTTTTTCTTGTTTATTAAATTTTTTAAATCTTCTTCTTATTGCTTCTTCTGTTACTGCCTACGTTGGTCAACCACTATCATTATCAAATTTTCATCTTAAAAAACATGTTTTCAATATAATATTTTTATTGTTCTTAATAACACACTATTATCATAATCTTTCCCAAAAGATTATGATAATAAACCCCCAGGTCGAACACTTTTGATGTTGTAGTACACTCAACATCAAAAGTGTTCGACCTGGGGGTTTATTATCATAATCTTTTGGGAAAGATTATGATAATAGTGTATCTATATCTGGGTTTAATATGGCTACTAATTTTGGATGTCTTTTGATGTAAATGATGGTATTATAAATTAAAGTCTTGTTGGCCTCTCTTGCCGTCACAGTATATTCATTGAGTTAACCCATGCAAGGGGAAACTAAGTCGGTTATGGAATTAAAAGGCATTTTTCCAACAAAGAAAAGTTACTATGCTGTCGTAGAGTTGTGACCGATTAAGTTATTGACAGATTTAACACAGAGTTACGAACTGGTGAGGTGGCATTGAAAGTTTTCAATTTTTTTAAAATATTATATATTGTTTATGTCATATTCCCGATCTTCAAGAAAGGGGACAAAACACTGGGTCAAAATTACAGGAGAATAGCTTTACTGGAAGTCGCTTACAAAGTCGTGGCAAAAATCATACGAAACAGACTAAAGATATATGCTAATGAGATAATAGGGGAATATCAAGGGGGTTTCAGGGCTGGTAGATCAACAACAGACCAAATATTCACGTTAAAGATGCTGCAAAATAACAGTTATGAGCAAAATCTAGGATTTCACATGCTTTTCATGGATTTTAAACAGGTGTACGACTCAATTTCTAGAAAAAAAATGTATGAAACTTTAGCAGAATTACAAATACCGTACAAATAAAGTTAATAAGAATGACACTCTCGGATTCGAGAAGTAAAATTTTAGTGGATGGAAGGTTCTCGGAACAAGTTACAACCAGAAGAGGACTAAGACAAGGAGACCCGCTTTCGACTGACCTATTTAATCTGGTGCTGGAAGGAATCATGAGGGAAAGCAACATTCAAACAAACGGCGTAATTTTCCACAACTAAGTACAAGTTATTGCATATGCAGATGATGTAACCATATTATCGAGGTCAAAGAGGGAACTAGAGAAAGTATTTGGACAATTTGTGGAAGAAGCAAGAAAACACGGATTACAGGTGAACGAGGAGAAGACAAAGTATATGGAAATGAGAGCGGAAGTGACAGAAGAAAATAGATATACAAAATTCAAATCAGGTCGAAACGAATATAAATTCGAAAAGGTGAAACAGATAAAGTACTTGGGTGTAACACTAACCAGTAAAGGGCAAGAACAAAAAGAAATTGAAAAACGCATGGTGAGAGGAAATAGAGCAATTGGCGCGTTGACACGAATATTAAGAGGAAAACACGTATCCAGAACTTCTAAAATACGAATATACGAGACAATAATCCGGCTAACTGTTCTGTACTTAAGCGAAACATGGACCATGACAAAACAACAAGAAGAAAATCTGAAAATCTGGGAAAGGAGAGTGCTTAGAAAAATTTTTGGAGGAGTTAAGGAGGAGGATGGCAGGTGGCGACGAAGAACAAACACAGAGTTGGAAGAAATGTATAGAAAACCAAATATAACTCAATTAATTCGATCACGAAGAGCTAGTTGGTTGGGACATATCTCTCGGATGCCGGAACAAAGAATTGTGAAGAAAGTAGTGTTGCACGGAGGAGAGGGTGGTAAACGAAGAAGAGGTCAGCCAAGGAAAAAGTGGTTACAGGAAGTGCTAAAGGATATAGAGGAAGAAGGAATTGATGACTGGAGGAAATGAGTGAGGGACCGAAAGAAATGGAAGAAAGTAGTAGATGAAATAAAAGCCAAGGGCCTCGAGGGCCTGTAGAGCTGTTATATATATATATATATATATATATATATATATTGTTATAATGCGGAGTGTCGAGTTGCAAACGATATCTGCCCCACAAGTTGGGCTAGCCAATTAATGTTATAATGTTGAGTTGTGAAAAATAATGAATGGAAAATATAAAAAACAAAGAAAGAAAAACTAGCTCAGAAATGATAATTTAAAACTTAATAAAATAATATGCAGAAAATTCTTAATCTCAGGGTTACTAGCGGGATCCGAATATACAGACAGCAACACAGATATACATAAAATAAAACGATTAAGTAAAATTAAATAACAAATAAATTTATTAAACAATATAATTTCGACAGTCTATAAGATATAATAACGTTTAATATGTTGGGTTTCAAATGTATACTCGTACGTATGCACCCTACAATATTGCTATACACATTAGGTTGCCTACATCAAAGTTATGAATATTATTATATAGATAAATGGATCGTGTCAAAATTTTGAGTGAAAACAAGATAAGAACAACAATATATTGATAAATATGTTCAGTAGAATATTATTATTGAAATAACGTGAGTATTATGATTTAGAAATATGAGATCGCAAGAAATGTTATATCTTTAATTAATAATACAGGAATAAATTTTCTCAAGAATACCTGATACTTATGACCGTTATGGTAGTATCTAAATTTACGTGTTCTCTGGAAGAAGAATACTCTGTAGAATTCCAACAGGTTCAGCAAGTCCGAATGTAATGAATCAGTCTGTTTCCTCTGATAGATATTCTAGCCGCAAATCTGCATACGTTCCTTGATACTTGTAGAACTCTGCTAGGTTATGTCCAAATTTGATGTCCGGAAGAAAGCGTAATTTATCCAAATATAACCAAGAAAAGGTTCCAGTAGCTTCTTAAATATAGCTGCTTAAACGTAAAATTGCTATTAGCTTAATTGGAAATACAAAATGTAGATGATAAGGTTTCCTAGTATCTCCACACTCGAAGTATGTTTCTCGCAAGGTATTTATAACATGTAAAATAATGAATTCACTTTCTTGTTATTAAAAATACAGCCGTAGATAATTATATTTAAATACTTTCGAAGAAGCAATTGAAAATCATACTTTTCTTTACCACCGCATGCAAAAATCTCTTAATCAATAATAATCTTCTTTTTTTTTCATCGTCTTGACTACATATCATATTTTGTAGAAACATAAATCAAATTTTCTTAGAAAACTTATACAATGAATTTCAAAATTATAAAAGATAATTTAGTCAGAATAGAAAGAAATAATTTTAAATATGTATTTCTTAAATATAACAGAGATGAAAATATCTCTGACAATCTAAAAATGTGATAATATATCCAACTCACGTAATTCCAAATGCACATTTAAAAGTGATGTTATAAAAAAAAAAAAAAATAAATATCAGAGTTTATCGTAATTTGAACATACATGAAATAATCATAGTCAGTTTTAGAAATCTAGAATTCTCGCGAACATAAGTAAGATGAATTTAATTAAAGGACGAAACATAAAGATTAATTAAATATAACATAACATAGTAATCGGTAACATGATTTTTAAAACCAATTATGATTTTACATCTTTAAAATACAAAATTCTATCTATAAAGTAATGTTTCACAAATCTGATTATTCCAGATATAACATTCTTGGAATTGATATTTAATTAGAAGAAGAATACATTAATGAAGAATACTGACCCACATCAATATATATATATATATATTGTTTCTCATACGAAATAAATAAATAAAATTAATTCTAATAAATACTTTATAATTCTAATTAATAAAACCACTTATTTGTAAATAAATGTTAATTAGGTTATTAAACATCGACTTAGTTTGCGAAGATGAGCTTGCCGTCCTCGGAAACAATAGTAGCATTATATTTTAATAATTGGAAGCTTGCGACTTTTAAAGATTTCTTATCCTTATCCCAAATATACAACGCCTTCCATTCCTGATCCATCGGAATGACCTTGCTTATTTTCAGTTCACCATCATGATAAGCTTTCCCAATGTATAAGTCATAGTACCATTGATATCCCCCTTTGACCGCATTTTTCATCTGCATATCGTAAGATTTGCTGAAATCAACGCTCTCCCAATAGAATCTGCTTGGATCTGGAGTACAAAAAATCTAGAATTGCCAAATTAATGTAAATACTTTTTTTTGCAATCGTACTGTAATGAAGACTTTACTTAAATAATTTTCAACCTAGAAAGTATCATTTTACCGGACTGGACCGGTGAGTGTTTTTTACAGAACTAGTCCTGTAAAATTGTAAACACAAACGTTATTTAAAAATAAAAATTTAAAATATTCTGAGTCCCAACATTAAATTGTTTCAATAATAGGTTAAGAATATATAAACACCACTCGTAGATAACTACGTTGGTACTTAAGTAATTATAATTGCAATTTTTCCCCATTTAGTCACATAATTTAAGTTTGTGAGACAACCGCCTTAACGAGAAATGTCAATGCATATAAAATAAGAGATTTTTCATTAAATACTAATCCAATGTTGTTGTATTCCAAACAACAAACGAAAACTATACGAAAGGTGTAATCCGAGGAAAAAACAAAACTAAAGACAGTGAGTGAGTGGTATTAGCAACTAATGAGAAGACAAATGTAGGTGTAGGTTTCCGCGGTCGTTCTCTAGATGTAGATCTCGGTTTCCGTGTTGGTTAGGCGTAATTGCCAACGTTTCGACCACTGTTTCAAGGGACATCTTCAGGGCTGTACGTGTGAACCCGGAGCGAATCCGATCCTAACATCAGCACCGCCTTCTTACCGTATATTCAAGGTATCACCGATCATATAGGAAAGGTTCTACATAGAAATAAAATAAAAACTGTCTTCAGACCCCATTCTAAAGTTTCGGACATCTGACCCTCGGTTAAAGACAAAATATCTCCGCTCCAAGCACAAGGAGTGTATCGCATTCCGTGTTCGTGTGGCAGTGTGTATATTGACGAAACTAAGCGGCCAGTCGGTGTGCGTGTGTCCGAACATGAACGTTGTACTAGACTGTTAAATATAGTGGTTTAGCGCTGGCAGAACACAAACTCAACTCCGGTCATCAAATTCTATTCAAAGATGTCAAGCTTCTGCCCGTGAATCGCATTATTTCCCTAGGAAAATCCGTGAATCTATTGAAATTTACAAACATCCCCGCAATCTCAATAGAGACGATGGCTATACGTTACATCCGACGTGGTAAACTCTACTGAACTCTACTAAGAATTACCACGCCCAAACGAAGCATGCCATTGACTCATTGTCCCCAGCCAATAGTAGGCCACCATCTGACCCGGTCCCCCCTATATAAGTTGTGCCGGTCTCTGTCATAGCATTCTTCAAGCTACTGCGAAACGACGAACATCTACGTACAGCCCTAAAGATGTCCCTTGAAACAGTGGACGAAACGTTGGCAATTACGCCTAACTCGACGCGGTTCCAACCCGGAAACCGAGATCTACATAATGAGAAGGCAATTTTAAAGTTTACTCACTTTCGCAACAAATTAAATTTGAATTTGTTACTTACCTTTATATCGTTATTAACAACGTGTGCACCAGTTTGCTCTCCAATTGCTATATTAGTATGAGGGTAAATTGTTGCAGGTAAGTGACCTTTATTGTAGATTTGTCCAATGTATCTTTTGTTATCAACTTGAAGAGCGTCGTATGGTATTGTACCAGGTATGTAATCTCTCCAATAAAAGTCTTGAAACAAAACTAGGAAAAAAGTTTGAATGCTAATTATAATAATAATAATAGGGTGGTAACATAGTAAGCTTGTTACAACTTGAGCCGTTCGGTAAATTAGGATGGTAACGTGGCTAACGCTACGCACTCACCGCTATTATTACCCCAGAGAGTACTATAGAGCGTTTCACGCCCACGATGAAGTATAGGCTCTTATGGAGCATTCCCCTCTTTTATTTTCTTTAAGAAATTGCATCGCGCTATCCTTTTCCACCGCTCGCTATGTCGAAAATTTATATTAATTTTCATTGGGGATTTTTAGTTCGTACAGATAACCAGACTGCTCCAGTACAGTAGTTTGTTCACTTTGTTATCTTGTCAAGTGTCAAATTGTTCCTTTCCGTATTTTGATCAAATATTATTTGTTGTTCGTTCTTGTTATATTGTTATAGTGTTATTATATTATATACCTTATATTCTTCTTATTATATATTATATTCTCCCGTTGTTGTTTACAAAAGTTTGTGGTAAGTAATGTGAAGGAAATGTGCTCGTAAATAAAAACATTACCGTTACAGATTCTAAACTTCAGTAATGGAGCCTGGAGAGAAAAAATCACGAAGGGGTGAATGTTTTAGTCGAAGAGAAAAGCAGATGATACTAAATGTTTTTAATCATTTTCTTAAAAAACCTATGACTGTTACTGCTGCTGCTGCTGAAGCAAGTGAAGCACTACATTGTTCAGTACACAGCATATACAACATGAGAAAGGAACAAGAAAAAGGGCAGTTGTTGAGTCCAAAAAAAAAAACAAGCAGAAGAGAAAAGGGGTACAAGTAAATGCTCGTCTACACCGTTATGATGAAAATAAACACGCACTTGTACGACAACAAGTTCATAGATTTTTCATGCAAAACATACCACCCACTGTGAATACAGTTCTTGCTACCATCAACAATGACAATGATCTCCCTACTTTTACACGATCAACATTATATAGACTTTTAAATGATATTTATTTTGAATTTCAAGCTGTTAAACGGAAAAGCATACTCATTGAACGAGATGATATTATAAGATGGAGACACAAGTATCTGCGAGATATTAAGACATTTCGAAATGAAGGTAAAGTTTCTTTGTTCTTTATATAAAAGCATTACCTATAATAATATTTGTTCCAAGTAGGTGTATAGTTTACACAGATGAGTCGTGGGTTAATTTAGGACACACAGTAAGTAAAGTCTGGCAAAATACTACAATAAAAAGTACTCGAGAAGCATTTGCTCGAGGATTGAGTACAGGATAAAAATTTCCGAGTGGTCTTGGTCCTCGCTTTGCATTAGTACATGCTGGCTATGAAAATGGCTTACTTCCTTGTGCCAAATTAACATTTCAATGCAAGAAAAATACAGCTGATGCATATAATGAGATGGATGCAGATACGCTTGAAAAGTGGTTCATTGAGCATTTATTGCCAAATACTCCTGAAAATGCTGTAATTGTTCTAGACAATGCATCGTACCACAGCAGAAAGGTTGAGAAGATACCTACAAATGCATTGAGAAAAGAAAATATAATTGACTGGCTGACTGAAAAAAATATATCCGTTGAAGATAATATGTTAAAAAGAGATTTGTTGTTTAGTGTATCACAAGTAAAATATCAATATGACAAATATAAGCTTGATATGGTGGCGAAAGATGCTGGCCGAGAAGTTCTACGTTTACCACCTTACCATTGTGAGCTGAATCCAATAGTGATGATTTGGGCCCAAGTAAAAAATCACATAAAGATGCACAACACCACGTTCAAAGTAAAAGATATGGCACCATTAATTACGAGTGCCTATAGTAATGTGACAGCTGACAATTGGAAGAATTATATTCAGCATGTAAAAAAAATTTAAGAAGAAATGTGGATTGTCGATGGATTGCAAGATGATGTTGAGGAGTTTATCATCCATGTGGGAGACTCAGGTTTAACTGATGATATGGAAGACGATTTATTAACTGACCCTGTCGGCTATTCGAATGCTGCTCCAACATCCAGTGGATTGTAGGTCTGTTCAAAGAACGAATCTCTGACAGTTTGCATATCTTTTAGCCAATTGGTAGGCAGTATTATAGAACCCGATGATTGCTGTAAAACAGATTTAAATTCCGATTCACTAAAAATAATAGGGATTGTTCTCGGAACAAACCTATAACTAATGTTACTACGGCAGTTAAGTTTTAATTGAATTAAAAAAATAAGGTTTTTAAGATGTTGATATTTTTATGTTATTTGTTAAATATATCTATATTGCAGTATTTTTTATATGTTTATGGTCTACACAAAAAAACTTTTGATGATTATTGCTTGTATTCTAATAGACAAATCAAACTATTTTTTATAATAAAGGAAACCAATATATATAAAATAATTGTTTTAATTCAAAACAAACCTTGAGTATACAAATGGTGTATTGGTTAAACCAAATTAGAATTTTAAGTAGTTTGTTAATATAATGATTTACTTTTCATATACATTAACTAGAATGATATTTCACTCTTATTTACTTTTTCTTGGCATCGAATATATTATAAACAGATGCAAACTAAGAATAATAATTTTAAAATTTTGTTCATTATAAATACAATTAAGGTTATGCCAATACAATACTTTTGACAGCAGGCCTGATTAACAGCAATATAGGTATGTTGGTAGGAATGAGTTCGCGACTTGGCAACTATGTACACTATCTCCATATGGCCTGTACTTCATCATGGGCGTGAAACGCTCTATAGCTACTCATTTTCTTGTCGGTCTGAGTCGAGCAGGATCGAAAAAACACCATCGATATTATTGGCTAGACCAGGGATTGAACCTGGTCCATTCAGATTCATAGCCTAGTGACCTACCACTAGACCAGCGGTTCTCAAACTTCTTAGCACGCAAATTTGAAAAGTCATGTTTTGATGTTAAAGGAGGAGTGAGGCAGTTCGTGAATGAGAAATTTTTAAGTGTAATAGAAACAAATGAGGGTTCTAAAATGCTAAAGAACTGCTAAAATGTTGTGTGGTGATTCAGTAGAAAATATTGAGTTGACAATAGATGATATTTCAAATTTGAAATGTGCTCCTGTAAAAAGGTCGACGTAGAACGAACCTATTCAATATAACGTGTGTTCAGAAACATTCGAAGTCAAAGTAGTCCTTGAAAATATGAAGTCATGTCTGAGATAGATTGATACATCTACTTAATACAATTTTATAGGATATCAAATTAGTATCTTCGATATTAGACTCTGACAATTTTTGACAGACAACAGTTGACATTTAATAATTATTACAAATCAGATATAACAAGTGTTCATTTGGAAAGTCAATCTAGTAGCATGTGATTTACTGAGAACATTTTGAAGTATGTCGTAAATTAAAATTTACTACTTAACCTACGAAGTCGTATATTTTGACAGTTTCATACATACAAATAAATAACAAATAATAGGTATTTATTGAAAACTATAACAAATGTTGAAAATGTTGTCCTTCAAGATTTACGCACTTTAAAATCCTCCGTTCAAAATTTCTGATGATATTCTGCAACATTACTGGATTGTTATTAATTTCCATGCATTTCTGTTCGATTCTCTGTAGCATATCATTCAAATTCAATATAGGTGTTCGAAATAAGTTATTTTTTAGATAAGGCCACAAAAAAAAGTAGCAAGGTGTTAAATCGCATGAACTTGCAGGCCAGGCAATTATTATTTCGACTAATTATACGCTCATCAAGAAATTCTCTTAAATAATCCAAGGATTCTGCAGTAAATTGACAAGGTGCTCCCGTCTTGTTGGAAATATGCATTTTGAAGTTCATCATCATGGAACTGATTGACAAATGGTTGTAAAATTTCCGTACGGTACCTTTGAGCAGTTAACGTTCCCTGAAAATACATTGGTCCAATGATTCGCCTTTAGCTTATCGCTGCCCAAACACCAATTTTCTCTTGATGTAGCGATTCTTCATTAATTACATGTGGATTTTCATTACTCCAAATTCTTGTATTTTTGTGAATTTAGGTATCCCGCTTTATAAAACCATGCTTTATCAGTAAAGATGACCCTTTGCGAAAGTTCTATATTATTGTTCATATTTACAAACCAATTACAAAACTGTAGTCTACGTGGGTAATCAATTTCTAACAATTCTTGTACTGCTGTTACACGGTATGGATAAAGTTGATTATCTTTTTTTAATAACTTGTCAGTTGTACCAACAGAAAGGTTTATTTGTTGATTCAAATGTCGAACAGATGTTTGTGGTTCATTTTCCATTATTTCTTCAACACGATTGACAACTTGAGGTGTACGTTTCTTAACTGCTCCGCTACCTGACTTTCTTAAGGGACTACCAGTTTCAGAAAAAAGTTTTAAAGTTCTATCCAAAGTATTCTTAATTGTATATAATCTATTACAAAATGTGGAAACTCAACTTGAAATTCTACCATGCAATCTTGAACTGAATAAACCCATAAACCATCAATTTTATTACCACTTCGAAAATAAGCCTGGACTAAAAAAAATTTATGTTCTAAAGTGAAAGCCATTTTAAAACTGAGAAGCAATTTATTTAAACCAGAATCGACGCACGAATATTTTATGCACTAACTGATATTTGTGATTGACATTATCAAATGTCATCTGGATTTACCTTTACGGAACAACAAACAGATACAAATATATTTGCGTCTTATTCTATCAAAATTTCAAAGTAACCTAGATTGACTTTTCAAATGAACACTTGTTAAATACATGTTTTCAGACAAGCGTCACAATTTTTCTGTTGAAAACTTTGAGAAAGATGTGATTGTAAATTGTTTTCATAGTTAATTATGTTGTAAAATGTTCTAAATAAACTTGTAGTAAACATAATAGAATATTTTTTTCTACAGTATACCATTTTCTAAGATTCCTCGTATGTTTTTACCTCCATATTTTTCATAAGGAAGTGCATATCTAGGCTAAAACATCTGCATGTTTATGCTCATATTTTCAGTTATTTTTTTGCACATAATCCGGCCTTTACATATAATAATTACCTGAATTCGACTTTGATTCGTAACATGTAATATTCAGCTGGTAGCATGCATCCAAAAAATTAAAAATTATTAGATATGATAATAAAAAATGTTCGATCTTCCCATTGTCTTAATATTATACCATTGAGGTTGAAGAAGTTTATTAAAAACAACAGTAACTATAAATATGAAGAATAACATACGCAAGGGTACTTTCCCTCAGTTTATTTTCAGATGAAAATATCTTCTAAAAATGCAAGCATTACAACTTCTGTTTTGTAAAGCCTGGGCATGATTTATTATACATAAGAACAAATTACTGTATTAACACGGACAAAATAGAAAAATAGAGTTAATATTTCGAAAATAACTTAAAAGATGCTGCTACAGATATGTTTCAGACATGTCACACATTAGTTTCATTTCTATTTTGCATTATAAGGTGATTATGTTAATATTGAAAATAATTAACTCCAAAAATAATAAACTTTATGAGATACTTGAAATTACAAGTTATTTCTAATTACACGTCGGTAACATTATCCAGACATTAGCCAGTACCTAAACAAGAATGCAAGAACTTACCTGAAGATAAAATACACACAGGGTATATCTCCAATAAAACAAACGTAAATGTAATATACATACTGTAATATTGTAAATATTTCGTACTATTTAAAATACTTTAAAAAGAAATATTTACACTTAATCGTAGTATACATACTATAGAAAATGTTTTGATGTGAACGTCTTCAAATTATCAATATTTTAAAAACATTATAAAGTCTGATAACCCTTGGAAAATCAGTCGTGATAATAAAACAAAACAAATAGTTAAAATATACCGGGGTCCTTGAAATAAAAAGACAATGTATGAAAAACGTAAAGATGTAAAATATAAATCCAAAAAATTTTCCCAAAATTCTCACCCACAAGCGAAAAAATATGGCAAAAATATTTATAAAAATTTTTGTCACGCGACTGTGCGACCAACTATATTATCAAAAGATTGGTTTTGTTATTGTCAATCTCGCTTCAAGTATCCTCTCCGATTCAGTCAGTTGTCGATCGTTACCTACGTTCAATATGATTTACATTTACATATACATATGATCTTTTAATACATCGTCTTTAAAGAAATGTATGCAAGTAACGTGTGATCATTTGAAAAGTCAATCTAGGTTACTTTGAAATTTTGATAGAATAAGACACATATAGGTATATTAGTATGTGTTTGTTGTTCCGTAAACGTAAATCCAAATGACATTTGATAATGTCAATCACAAATATCAGTTAGTGCATAAAATAATCGTACGTCGATTCTGGTTTAAATAAATTGCTTCTCAGTTTTAAAATGGCTTTCACCTTAGAACAAAATTTTTTTAGTCCAGGCTTGTTTTCGAAGTGGTAATAAAATTGATGGTTTATGGGATTATTCAGTTCAAGATTGCATGGTAGAATTTCAAGTTGAGTTTCCACATTTTGTAATATATTATATACAATTTAAGAATACTTTGGATAGAACTTTAAAACTTTTTTCTGAAACTGGTAGCCTCTTAAGAAAATCTGGCAGCGGAGCAGTTAAGAAACGTACACCTCAAGTTGTCAATCGTGTTGAAGAAATAATGGAAAATGAACCACAAACATCTGTTCGACATTTTAGTCAACAAATAAACCTTTCTGTTGGTACAAATCACAAGTTTTTAAAGAAAGATATGCAACTTTATCCTTACCGTGTCACAGCAGTACAAGAATTGTTAGAAATTGATTACCCACGTAGACTACAGTTTTGTAATTGGTTTGTAAATATGAACAATAATGGAGAACTTTCGCAAAGAGTCATCTTTACTGATGAAGCATGGTTTTATAAAACGGGATACCTAAATTCACAAAATACAAGAATTTGGAGTTGTGAAAATCCACATGTAATTAATGAAGAATCGCTACATCCAGAGAAAATTGGTGTTTGGGCAGCGTTAAGCCAAAGGCGAATCATTGGACCAATATTTTTTCAGGGAACGTTAACTGCTCAAAGGTACCGTACGGAAATTTAGAACCATTTGTCAATCAGTTGTATGATGATGAACTTCAAAATCCATATTTCCAACAAGACGGATCACCTTGTCACTGTACTGCAGAATCTTTGGATTATTTAAGAGAATTTTTTGATGAGCGTATAATTAGTCGAAATACTGAAATTGCCTGGCCTGCACGTTCATGCGATTTAACACCTTGCGACTTCTTTTTGTGGCCTTATCTAAAAAATAACATATTTCGAACACCTATATTGAATTTGAATGATATGCTACAGAGAATCGAACAGAAATGCACGGAAATTAATAACAATCCAGTAATGTCGCAGAATATCATCAGAAATGTTGAACGGAGGATTTTAAAGTGCATTGATCTTGAAGCACAACATTTTCAACATTTGTTATAGTTTTCAATAAATACCTATTATTTGTTATTTATTTGTATGTGTGAAACTGTCAAAATATACGACTTCGTAGGTTAAGTAGTAAATTTTAATTTACAACATACTTCAAAATTTTCTCAGTAAGTCACATGCTACTAGATTAACTTTTCATATGAACACTTGTTATAAATTTTTACAGCCGACTTTCGTATCAGGTTATCGGGCCCTTACCATACAAAACTTATACACAATGTTATCTTCTAGCGTTTTTATAATCATAAATATTGGACCGTTTGTCTGCAATAGAGGCTTTTTTTTTATATCCATACTAGCTAAACCTGGTCACGCTTCGCTGTGACTCAGTCTGATGAATAGGAATGTAAATAAAATTATTGCAGCGAACATAGATTCACCGATAAAACACAGGATACAATTCAATACTCTGTCTTGCGTTGCTGTGGATGTGTGGAATGAAAGGAAAAGAAGAAAAAACATGTTTTCCGCAAAAAAATATTTTTTATTGTAAAGCTAGTTAATTTACTACATTTTTGTTTGTCCGTTTTCTACAAAAACATAAATATCAGACGGTTTACCGACTCTGAAGCATGCGACGTATAACTGCCCATGAGAGAAGCATTCGTTTTCTGAATTCAAACCGCACTATTGCAAAGATTGCCCTTGCGTTTTATTGATAGTTATAACGAACGCAAGGCGTATTGGAAATTAAAGTCGTTTGAAATCGAACGCTATGTCGGTCAGAATGAGTAGAATTCGTGGAAGTAGTCTTCACCTTTATAGAGGTCCAATCAGAATTGTTGCCCAGATTAGATTGCTCATAAATTTTTTCACTACTAATCGTATGCCATTGCATAACTTTGGCTGATTAATGTTTCGGATTAATATAATTGGCACATTACGAAAAACTGTGTCCATTATTCCTATTTTATCGAATTTATATGAGGTATTGTACTGAATATCCGGTTCGTATGAAAAAGCAATTCGGTGATATGAAGCTCGATAATTCAGATATTGCAAATGCATACGTCTTCGCTGTTGACCTAATTGTTCTTGGCGTTGCTGACACGATCGCACTCCTCTTCATCTTCTCGATTCAACTCGTAAGACTTTAAGTCTTTCTTCCCTTTGATCTGCCAATTCTTAGGCCCGCCTTTAAGAAGTTCTGTCTGTAACACGTTCATTTTCCTCTAAGCGTTTTGATCATTGCAGTTTGATCTCCTTTGACGTTCTGTGATTTCGAGGCATCTCTACAAAATCAATAATAATTTATTCTTTTCTTCTTTCAAAAACCCAGCTTCTTGTCTAATTGGTTTTTAAAATATCAATGAATATCTGTGAAATTTAAAAATTACAAAAATAGCGAGTGTCGATTTTCCCTGTTTCGACGCCTCTCTGTATCTTGAAAACCAGCTGGTTCTAGATAACCTATCCTATACTGTCCGACGCGCTTTGATGCGCTGAATAGAATGGTCTAAACCAGAGGGTTCTAGGACGCCTACTTCTCAAGTTATGCCAGGAAAACCGTAAATTTCGTAATCGAAAATGTCGATTTTACAAAAATTCGCGTGGCCATAGCGGCCAAATGGTTGGTTCTAGAGTGGCAATAAGGGAGTTATGGCGTTTTAAAATTTTCGCCATTTTTTAACCATATTTTCACCTTTCAAATTTGACATTTGTTCGTCATATTTTTTTTTTAAATAACATCTTCCTGACATTTACATTTAACCTATACACATTATTTTAAGTTTTCATGTAAGATAATTCATTCAAGATTAAATTAAATTAATTTCCTGTTTATCATTAAAATTTCATAACAATATGTTAGCGTAAATAGAGTATATGATTATCAAACCTTAACTTGTAATAAAAAAGATTGCGAAATTTTTACGCTACCTTGTTTCGATTTATTTTTCTTTTACTCGTTGAGCCCTGTATGATAACTCAGTTCGTAAAATTCGTAAGATTTAGTACTTGATATGCCATCTATTTTTGGTTGTGGAAAACGCGGTAATTTTCGATATTTAAGAGATCGAATTATGCGAATTGTGGAAAGATTGTGTCTTGAGGAGGGAGTAACTGCCAATCCTCAAAAAACCAAATTAATAGCCTTTACCAACATGAGAAAACTAAATAATCTGGGCAGCGAAAGGCTGTTTGGACAAGAGTTAGAACTAACCAATGAAGTGAAGTATCTAGGCATAACACTTGATGCGAAACTGAGTTAGAGTAGACACCTAGTCAAATTGGCAGACAGGGCGACGCAGCTCTTCTGAAGATGCAGAAGAGCTATTAGCAACACCTGGGGACTAAAACCAATTGTGGTACACTGGTTGTACACAGCAGTAGTAAGACCAACGGTTATATATGGAGCAGTTGTCTAGTGAAGGAGGATGGAGCTGACATACTCTGTAGGGCTCCTCGCGACTCTCCAGCGCCAGGCTCTGTTGGGAATCAAAAGAACTATGAACAGCACGGGAACTGCCTCCATGGAGGCCATAATGGGTCTCCCTCCACTGGAACCATTTGTAAAAGCGAACACCATGACTGCGATCTTGAGGCTGAAGGTATTTTATAAATTCTTGAAGTTTCGGTTTTATATTACATATTTTAAATATTTTGAAATTACTATGTTATTTCGAGTTGTACGAAATGCAGGTTAGATCCCTTAATCAATCTAAGACATAACTGATTTAATCCATGGCATACTCTGAAAACCTTTTGTGACTCACTCCTTATATATGTACACATCGATATAAAAAACGCATACTTCTTACAGCTTCTACCTACGTACACGTGTTTCGAACTCATCCTAGTCTCGTCAATAAAATTTAGTTTTAAAAAGGGAATTGTAACCACTTTGTTTCAGTTTATATCTAGGTCATTGTCTTGTAACCAATCCTCTACACCAGTATATCCAAGTGAGAAAACATGTATCCTAGTACTAAATCAAGTACGTATATAGATGTAGATAGAACATTTAAACAAATATGTCAGAGAAGCTTGACTTTATTAACAATAATACTCTTATCATTATAAACGTCTAATATAATTGATATAGATTACGAACTAACCATGTGAAGGAGTATTTTCAACATTTGCAATTGGCATTCCTCTAAGAGTGTCATTGTATTTGAGCAGATTAAATTTCTTTATAACAACCCCTTTGCCAGTTTCCTCCCAAACGTGAATGCCCCTCCTCTCATACGCTAAATTCATTGGAAACACTTTACTGATCTTTAATACACCTTCGTCATATATCGAGCCTATGTACAAATCGAAACCTTGTTCGCTTCCTCCTTTCACGGCATTGTTTAGTTGCGATCCGTAAGGCTTGCTAAAGTCTACAGATTCCCAATAAAACTTACTGCTGTCCGGCGTACATAGGATCTGGAAAATATTGTTTATATAGATATTTAAAAGAAAAACATATTTCTAAAGTGAAATTAAATGTTAGAAGCATTACAAATGTTTCATAATAATAGTGGCCCTTGAGGTAGTAAGGTAGGCTTGTTATGACTTACCTTGTTCGGTAGACTAAGAGGGTATCGTGTCTAGGGCTACGCATTGACTGACTATTATTACCCGAGAGAGTTTTACCTCCGTGTACTCATTTTTGTTAGCCTGAGGTCGAACTTAGACTGAAAAAATGCCATTGATATGATTGACTAAATCAGGGTTCGTACCCGGTTCATCAAATTCATAGTCTAGTGACCTATCATATTTAACCTTTACGTGACTGGGAAAAATAACACCTTCTAATGACGACGTAGGTACCCGGGTAACCCACGTTGTATATACGTTGCAGCTATACATATACGGGAGACAGTGGTGGGGAGACATAAACTGCGCTGTTATAAACAAGATTAGACATGTCTGAAAATCAGTAACCGTCCATTTTTCGAAGTGCTCGTATATAATTTATGCGCTACAGTACATTTACTAAATATTTTTAGTGTTTCTGGTAATAACAAGTGCAAATTTTATTATTTTTATCGGAATGTGTGATAATACGCCTGGTCCTAGTTTGGGTTCATTTACAAAACCAAGATGGAGGAGAACCAGGTATGATATAGAAGTTAATATAATTACAAATCCTGTAAGAGTAAAAGTAATAGTAATAATAAGAACGTAATGTGATATTTTATGGTTTTCAGCTATCATGTCCAATGAAATTTGTACCATAATTTTAAGGGAAACTAACAGAAAAGGTACACAAGTAACTGGAGATTATAATGAAAAACAAGCTCAAAAGAACAAAGATTCTAAGCGGCAACCACCACCACGAAAGGTTTTCAAGGCATTTACAGAAGAGGAATTCGATGCATTTTTAGGAATCCTAATTGCAGCTGGTGTACATAAATCTAATAAGGAACATATATCTGAAATGTGGAAACTTGAATCCTTACCTCTTATTCGTGCGGCTGTCTCGTGATCGCTTCAAAATATTTTCACGATTTATTCGTTTTGATAATCAGAATATACGTGCTGAACGATCTAAAAGTTACAAAGCTGCTCCAATTCGTGATATATGGATAATGCTAAATAGTAATTTAGAAAACAACTATAAGCCGTCTGAATGCATAACGGTCGATGAACAATTATTTCCTTATAGAGGACATACAAAATTTACCCAATACATTCCTTCAAAACCGGCAAAGTATGGGATAAAAATTTTTTGGGCTTGTGATGCGGTAAATGCTTATCCTTTACAAGGTAAAATTGATACTGGAAAACCACCAGACGGTGAACGGCAAGTGAATATTGGAGAGCGTACAGTTCTAGATTTAGTTACTAAATATAAAGGTTCTGGAAGAAATATAACGACAGACAACTTTTTCACAAGTTTACAGTTGGCTCATAACCTAAATTCTTGGAACTTAACTTTAGTAGGAACCGTTCGAAAAAATAAAACTTTTCTTCCTTCCAATATGCAATCCAATAAAAGTAGTTATAAATTCCACTAATTTTCCATTTACTAAAAGAGCAACTATATGTTCGTATGTTCCCAAAAAGAACAAATCTGTCATCCTATTATCATCAATGTATACAACAGGCAAAGTAGAACATACTGGTACTGCAAAACTCGAAATTATTAAATATTATAATAAAACCAAAGGCGGCGTCGACACGATGGATAGAATGTTATCAGAGTATACAGTAAAGCGTAGAACAAATCGTTGGCCCCTAGCATTTTTTTACAATATGGTCGGACCTTGCTGCACTGAGTGCATACATAATTTACACGGAGCACAATCCTAGGCTTACATCAACCGACCGACGACGGAGATTTTCGAAAGATCTTGCAAACGAGTTATGCATGTCTGCTGTACTAACTCGAAGCTGTATTCCAAGAGTTTTGGGCAATCATTTTATACGTACATCACTAGAAATGTTTCTAGGACGCCAAATTACACAACCAGTCGTTACAGCAGTCAGAGATCAATCATCTCGAGATACTTCTGGGCGTATTTTGGTAGTTGGAAAATGTTACATTTGCCGGGAATTGAATCACAGACAAAGAAAAACGCGAAAAGCATGTAATTCTTGTTCAAAACCAGTTTGTAATGAGCATTCTGTTACTAAGGCCGTATGCGATACCTGTAACCAACAGGCAGTTTAATCCTATTATTATTTATTTTCGTTCTTTTTATACATCTTTTTTATAACATATATAAATAAAAAAATGTAAAAATGCTACTTTTGATCTTTCACATCCATCCATATGTAATTTTAAAAGGAGGTACCCGGGTACCCATACCGGTCTTAGAGGTTGTAATAATTTCGGATGCCATTTTTTCGTTAAAAATTAAATCTAAATAACGAAGTATATATAATAAAATCTAATATAAAACAAGTTTAGAGATGTCACAAAATTTCCAAGCTCAGCAAGTTCAATCACAAAAAATATTAATATTTAAATCTGAAAAAGGCACCCGGGTACCCTTCCAGTCACATAAAGGTTAAAAATAAAAAAAATCTATTTTACAACGTAATCTATGAAATTATACTATATATATAATCGTATTTATTTTAATTAAAATATAGAAAAATATTAATAAAAAAGCCAAATATTCAAAACTTTAATGCAAATAATGTTTCTAACCTCACCACATAAGCTGTAATTTTGAATTATAGAAATAGCAAAACAAAAAATTAGAAATGTTAATGCCTTAGGATACTTTTGAAAATTTGTGGCCTGTAATCTTAATATTTTGTGTGTCATGAACCACTTTAGGTTATATCGGAAGTCATAGCCAACTTTGATACTTTAAATAGAATATTATATTTTTATTGTTTTTTTTTTAGATTCCTTGTAAAGTGCTATAATACTTTTTATTAAAGTTTCTTTCGTAAAAAATGAATGAAATATTTTGATTTTTAAGCAGAAAACTTAACAACCTATTAATAAGAAAACTAAAATATGCCATTTTTAGTTGAAAACTATGATTTGAATCGGCGATTATAAACTTGCTAACATTGGTGTCTTTTCGGAAAGTATCTATTTCCAAGTTATTGTTATTCCTAATTACTAAAACATCTAAAAATGGTATTTGTTCGTTATTTTCTTCTAATGTGAACTTAATTGGTGGGCATTTCGAATTTAATTGAATGAAAAGGTCATCTAAACAACACAACTTTGTACTAAAGACAGCAAAAATATCATGAACGTACACAATCCATACATTAGGGTCATCGTCTCCACCAATTCGGGTTTGACAATGATGTCGCCCTTCAAAATTGCCTTGACGATGTCGTCACTTCCAATTCACCGGATTTCATCTGAGATGGAATTTAAAATCGAAAAATTGCCAGGTCGTTGAGAGGCGAACGTAGATAAATTGAGGAGAGGGGTATTCTTGATTAGTTCATGTATTTTCTTTGTTAAAAAATAATCAATTTCGAATTTATTAAGAACGCTACGAACTTATGCATCAACTCAATCGAACATAATATTAAGGTTTTCACAGTATTTTTGTATTTAGTGCTCGTTGAGATTTATTGTAGAAATAAATTAGAATAAAGAATGCGGGCAGCACAAGTATATTGATTCCAATGTGTTTATTGTTGCTTTTGAAGTAGAATGTTTAAACAAGAAACTTACTTTTATTAGACTTGTATGTGTTGTTGCACCAAACCATTCCGCAACTGCCAAGTTAGTAGGGGGATATATAGTGGCTGGTACAGTTGAATAGTTAATAACCACCTGCCCTATGTATCTAGTATTATCAACTGAGAGAGCGTCATATGGTATAATACCTGGTATATAATCTCGCCAATAGAAATCTGGTACATCACCTACACAACCTATAACATTACATAATTGATTCGGCTTTCACTTCATGAAGATTCATAGTTTAAAATAGAAATAAAGCTAATGACAAAAAGAAATAAATACTAAACTTTTAATTTCAAAATTTTTTTTATTGTAAATCTGCTACAACATTGTTTCGCCATACAATAGCTTCATCAGGTGGATGAAAAACTGAATATTTAAAATACAAGTTTGAATATTTATGTACAAATTATTGAGAAAAAAAGGTGGTGGGAAAATTCGAAATAGCCGAAATTTTCATGAACAATATTAAAATAAGTACACATCCCTTGTTTAGTAATTGTGTCTATTGGTTTACGTATATTGATATATTAATTTGCTTTAATGGTTCAGATAAACAAAACTTTACATAATTATATCAACACTATACACCCCAAAATAATATTTACAATAGAAAATAACTAAAAGCATTAACTTTCTAGACTTAATCATAACACACAAAACTAATAAAGACGAGTTGGCTATATACCATAAACCAACACATACAGACACCATAATACACGCTAATTTATTTCATCCTATAACACAATTATATATATGTATATATATTCATAATTATATATAACACATTCTCGTAAATGGTTTTGCATCAAGTGTATTTATATTGTTGCTATTACATATACGTTATATGGAATAGTTGGATGTAGTACATCAGGTACAACATTTACCACACGGCGTTCTAATATATCGACAGTTTCGTCGGCACTTATTCATAGGTACTGATTTGAAAGATGGCTTCTAATGCGTTCTACTGCTTTCGTGTAGCACTTAGAAACATAATATTTGGGTAAGGTGGATTCATGAGGAACATTTCGACCAGTATATCTTTAGAGAAGTGTTTTGAAGGTGGAATTGTTTCGAATATTTGCGCCATTAAAGTTTCACAGAGTTCTTCGCTAAAATTGTTTGATTCCAACGGGTCTAATGACGTTTTGCGTGCGATTTTTTGGAATTTTTAACAATATTTTACAGACTTTGCAATAAATTTCGGAAGTACAAATTCAATCTATATGAACGGAACATCATTCTTCCAGCAAAGCCTTCAATCCTTAATGTACCGGGGTGCATCGACCATCTTGCTTAGTACTTTATTTAAGAAAGTTCGAATAATGACTCTTTTGACATACCTCGAGAGCTGTATACTAGGGTGGGTCCAAAATTTTTTTTTCTCGTATCGACTTCTAATAGCGTAAATATGTTGTATTTTTGTCTGCAGTAGACCCCTGTAAAATATTATTAATTTATTTTTAGTGTAAGAGCCCGCGCTTTGATCTTCAATTTTGTTAAATTTTGAATATAACGACCATATCCCTTTTTTACATAACAACATAGCATTGTATTGCAGAAAAGCATATTACTGTATCCTAACGACTTTTAAGTTCTCGAGAATTCAGACACACAAGCAATTCATTCATTGAAACGTATATCTTCTTCCAGGAAATATTTTTGATAGAATACGTATAAAATAATACATCATAAAAAGATGAGTTTGGTTTTATTACTCGGTCAGTGAAGTTGTGTGTTTATTTTTTTATTTAAACTGTTTTAACTTCTAATCGGTATTATGGAAACCAGAAGCCAAGGTTATTTCTGCCTGATATTCGGAAATGTAGAAGATATTAATAATAACGTTTTGCCAACTACGAAGATGTTATGAAATGCTATGAGTGGAATATGTTGCAACTAAAAATAACGAGGAATACTACCAAAGAACCATCGTTTTAGATATTGCAAAACTTGTAGCTCAAATGGTAGAATGTGTCTGGAGAAAATCGTCTCTTCCTACAGTTTCAAATACAAGATTCATACAACTAATAAACGGTTATCATATAAAGTGCAGAAATCTCAAAAAGCCGTTGAAAAAATATCCGTTTATCAGAAATAAAATGTTCTCCGGCGTAGCAGAGTTTTGTTTGATATTTGTTCCTGTAAATGTAAACAAATTGAGCTTTGTTGCTGTCCAAGGCAATATAAGGTACCCAAAGAAGAACAGGAGTTTTTGAGTGACCAAAGAGGGGCGAGAAAGATGCGCATTGGAGGAATAGATCGAGTTCTTACAACTAAATTGCAAAAAAGAGCAGCCCGAGCACCAAAGACAGAAAAAAACGTAAATAAAAGACACGACAAAATTAACTCAAAATAGCAGGACTTGGAGTTATCTGTAAGTAATTCCAGTTCTTCTTGTGATGATTCTTTTAATTTACCTTCCACGTCAAAGGCAGAAGGAAAAAAAGAAAAACCAAACAAAATTTTTAGTTTGCCTATGTTGTCAAAAACTTGTGACCATTACGGTGTTTCCGATAGAGCGGCGGCTGCTATTGCTTCTTCTGTATTGCAAGATATATCTCCTGGCAGTGAACCAATTGATAAATCAAAAATACGACGGGAAAGAAAAAAAGGTTCGTAAAGAATATATTCAAAAGCAGAAGCAGCTAGATCTACCAGCTTTATACTTTGACAGCCGAAAAGATAAGACACTTAATATTATTAAAAAGGGAGCTAAGAAATACAGACAAATATTGATTGAGGAATATGTATCTGTTCTTAAGGAGCCAGATTCAGTTTATGTTGGCTATGCTAAACCAGATCGAAATACTTCTAAAAGTATTGAAATGTCAATTATTGCTCTTCTTTCGTCTCTAAAAATTTATAAAGAAAATTTGATGGCAATTGGTTGTGGTGGTACAGTCACTAACACTGGGAAATTTAACGGAGTAATAAGAGTATTGGAAAAAAAACTTCAGCGCCCATTGCAATGGATTATTTGTATGCTACATTTGAACGAATTGCCATTAAAACATCTATTTAACAAACTAGATGGTGTTACCAAGGGACCATATTCGCATGCTGGTCATATTGGCAACTTATTAGAAAACTGCGAAAAACTACCCATAGTCAAGTACGAGAGAATTGAAGGCCACCTTGCCGAAATACAATTTGAGGGCTTAAGTACAGATAAAAAACATTTGTATGAAATAACTAAATCTGTTATAAGTGGATACTGCCACGATGGCTTAGATAACAGGTCTCCAGGAAAAATATCCCATGCTCGATGGCTGTATTAGCTTAGTATTGTGTAAAACTTTATGCTCCAGTATGGTTTGAAATAAAAACAAATCCAACTTGCAAACATGGGTCTAAAAATTTTTGGAAATTGGTAACAAACTCACGATACCTTCCTGCAGAGTTAAAACTAGTAATAGATCCCGTAATTCAACGTAACGCCTATTTTGCTCACCCAGAAAACTTGCTTCTATCGATGTTGTTGGATGAAAATAAAACAGTGTGAGAACTGGCAGCCAGACGAATTCAAGAAGCACGAAGCTCACCTCATACTGGAAAGCAACCTCGCGTGTTTGAGGTCCCGACTATCAATTCTGACGCAAGTAACTACTTTGAAGTTATAAATTGGAATCAAAAGTTTTTCGATCAACCAATTCTTCGAAACATCACTACTGAAGAAATAAATGCGGCAGTGTCAAGAAAGTGACAATCTAATACTTGCCAAGCTGCAATGTCATACTCAGGCGGTGGAACGAACTGTGTCAGAGGCATCCATGACTCTATGCGATTAAAAATCAAGAGAAGGTTTAATACAGACGAAACTTGAATCAAGACGAGAGATGCCCAGATTTGACAGTAAACAAGATTTTGTGACCAAAAAAATAACTAACATAATTTAGTGATTTTATTGTTTTATGTTGTACAAGAACCAAAGTTTTATTTTTTTTTAAGTTTAATTAAAAATATTTTCAGTTTTAATTAATAATAATTGATAGTAAATAAAATATTAAAATTAAAAAAATGGCTTTTTTTCAAAAATACTTCATTCTTAGGAGCTCCGGCGCGGGCTCAAGATGTGACTTTTTAACTTTTTTTTAGCAATTTTTATTTGTTTTAACGTAAGACAGAAAAATATTGCTATTAGAATATGATTCGAGAACTTTTATTTTTTGTCATACATCAGTGACCCACCCTACTGTGTACCATAACCCCAAATTGCTTTCAATATTTGCTTATAAAGTATTAATAGCTAGTAATATATAGATAACGCAGAACTTCGTCCGTACGTGACTCTTGAAAAGTCTTTATTGTAAAAATATTATTAGATAGTAAACATTTCGAAGTCGACTAACTTCATTATTAAAGTATTAAATTACATATTTTTTCAGACTGAAAGATTTCGCACAATTTCATATTAAAATAGCCTAATTAAAAGGACATACACAATAAACTTATTGTTTTTGTATTTCTAAAATGTAAGCAGAAAGAGTTTTTTTTTAAATAATTTTAAACTGCCAATATGAAATTTTTAAATTAACTTACCATTTATATATGTCGGGTATATTATGAAGAAATAAGCGAATATTATCGACATTTTTAATAATTGTCGCCTTTACTAACTAAAGGCAAAATAAATTAATTCAAGGCGACTATATTGTATTGTACTATATCTAGTTCCTGTCCTAGCAAGCGAATAATCAAAGGAAGTTTAGTAATCTGTATGACATTACAAAAATAATTTAAGGTTATCGCTTCAGAAATAAAATATCGTTCGCTTAACAAAGCATCACTTAAAAATACAATAAATTAACAGTGGAATTATTATACAAACCTGGCACAGTATCTGCGACAAATATATGCACGAATTCAAACATAAGGATCCTTGTTATATAGAGATTTGAAATCAGTGATGGTGAACAGATTTTGTACTTTCCTTTGTGTCCAGCTTTTCTTAAATTATTATATTAGTCTGTAGCAAAAATAATTAAATAATTCTTTGCCGCGTAACCGTTGTTACAATCACAATTTTAATATTCATTTAATGCTAGTTTCTTTAGAACCTGCTGCTAAATTAATTGCGAGCCTGATAATGTAATAATTAGAGGCCGGATTATATGCAGTTTACATAAACTTGCATATTTGGATAACATATGCATTATATATATTATTTGCATATTTTGTAGTAAATCAGAATTTTTACATATTTTAAGTATCCGAGTTTATTTATTTACTAAATTAAATTTATTATAGGCATTACTAAGAATATGTCGTGGATGTAACAAACAAACAAAAATTAAACAGCCCTCTTTAAATTAAAAATAGCATTCTATTAAGCCTCTTTCCGTTACTTTTCCGATAAGCGTCTCCAAGAATTTATTAATGCTCTTCCCATACATCCAAAATATCGACTGTGCCTGGATGGATTGCACTTTATTCAGATTTGCGTATGGATGGAGAAAAAGTGTTTTGTGTAGCATGCTGCAAGATTGTGAGTAAAATTTTAAGTTTATTTCCTCTTATTAATTAATTAATTAAGTTTGTAATTATTCCTTTATCTTTTACTAACATTTATTATCTAAGAAAACAACCGATGACGTGATATTTTTTTTGCAAATTACAAGCTAGAAAAAGTTTCAAGTCGACCAACATATGAAAACGTCATCTCATGCTGCAAAATTAACAAAGATGAAATTGGCGAAAAACAGCCAGCAAACATTACCGCAATGTTTGCCATCAACTTCCAAAAATTAGGAACAAGAACAATTTAATGAAGATTTGTGTCAAATGTTTGTGTCGGCAGATATTCCACTACATAAATTAAACAATTTAAATTTCAAGTTATTTTTGCAAAAGTACATCAGCAAATATAACATTCCCGACGAAAGCACGTTAAGAAAAAAATATATTCGCTGTATCTGTGCAGAATCATTGATTAGCATTAAGAAGGTGGTTGCAAACAATTATCGTTATATGTATATGCGTAGATCAAACTACTGATAGTGTGGGCCGATCATAGTTCATTTAATGATTAGTATCCTTAACGAATCGGTTCCGGCAAAATCTTATTTAATTTCATCCAAACAGTTGGAAAAGGCAAATAATTTGACAATAACAAGGTTTATACAGGAAGAACTGGTAACTTTCTTCGAACCGGAATCGATTGCAACAGAGAAAATTCTATTATTTCTGACGGATGTCGCACCATACATGGTGAAGGCAGCTTTTAACTTGAAAATCTTTTACCCAAATTTAATTCACACAACTTGTTTGGCACACGGAATAAATCGTGTTGTAGAAGATGTCAGAAACCATTTTCCCTTAGTAAATACTTTAATTAGTAGTGTTAAGAAAGTATTTTTAAAGGCCCCATTACGAGTTTTACAAACAACATCTACCCGGTGTTCCGCTCCCTCCTCAATCGGTAATCACACGATGGGGACGTGGTTGGAGGCTGCTATTTTTCATGCAAATCATTATGAAGGAATAAAGACAATTATTATGGATCTTGATAGGAATGCACAAGCTGTGATAGACGCCCAAAAGGTGTATTCGAGAAAATAAGTACCTCAACAGTTGGCGTTCATTAACGCTAATTACAGTTTTATTTCCATTTCTATAATGCAGTTGGAAAAACAATTTATGTCGCTAATCGAGAGCGTTGAAATAATAAACAAATTTGAAAAGTCTTGTTTTGATGTTAAAGGAGGAGTGGGACAGTCTGTGTATGAAAAATTTTTAAGTGTAATAGTAAAAAATGAGAGTTTTAAAAAGCTAAAGGACAAGCTAAAATCTTGTGTGATGATTCAGTAGAAAATATTGAGTAGACAATACACGATATTTCTAACTTGAAATATGCTTCTATAACAGGCGTCGACATAGAACAAGGTTCGTTCTACGTTGACGCTGTACTACAAGCTGTATAAACGATGGTATTTTTAGACTATGCCCCTTTAAGAATTAAACAACATTTGTTTGAAAAGTTTTTTTGTGCCTTCAAACGGTATCGAAATATCGACCGACACCGCACTATTTGGACACCCGGTATATCGCAAACTGGTTTAATATCGTCATTTTTCAAAAATTCTACAGCTTTATGAAAATGTGCCATCTCAGCTGCCGTACCCCTGTATATCATAATAGAAGAAGGTAATATTATTTACATTAAGTATTTTTTGTAGTTTGTGCAAAAACAAACAAAGACAAATATGTTGATATAATTTTACTATACTTTATCGAATTTCCTGTGAAATATTTACAAAATAAACGAAAGCTTAATAATCTCATGTAATGTTATGAATAGAGCTGAGGATGTTTGTGGTACGGCAGGACCGTATGTAGTGCATCCCCACCAGCGTATAAACACGATGCAGCGAAACACTTTAGTTAGTCGTGAACTGGCAACGTGATCGTGTGTTGTCTTGAGCTCTATTTAATAAATATGACGGACGTGCCCAAGCCAAGAAAGCGCCCATTGTATAACGACGTGAAGAAATTTATCCGAGACTTTCCCGATTTGTATTATAATGGAGCAAAAGTGGTTTGTAAATTATGCGATAAACAGTTACTTTGCTGGGACAAATACGACTGTAAAAAACATGTTGAAAGTGTACACCACAAAGACAAAAAAAATAATGTGCTGTCTAAAACGCAATTCATTTACGATTTATTGACAATGCTACTCGTCTGCGATGTGCTAGTTCACCTGCTAGATAAAAAAGCCTTTCACGACTTTTTGAATAAATACAATTCCAACATAAAGCTACCGTCACGGAGAACGTTACTCACCTATTTACCAATTGTGCGTGAGGACATTGAAAACAGAATGAAAGCAGTAGTAAATGATAAACAGTTATGGGTATGTGTCGACGAAACGACAGATCGAAAAAAACATTCTATTGTGAATATTATAGTGCGTGTACTAGATCCTGTCAAATCAACATTTCCCATTTTATTAGCCAGCAAAAGATTGGAAAAGTGCACTAGCGAAGTAATTACGAAGGTAGTGCTGGATACGCTACAAAAATTTCAAGTTTCAACTAATCAACTCCTGATGTTTATGAGCGATGGTGCTGCGACAATGCGTTCTGTAGGCCGTTCTCTTAAAGCAGATTGTGAGACTTTTGCATGTGACATGTAAAGTTCATGCTTTACACCTTGTGGCACAAACTATTCGGCAATGTTATCCAGAGGTGGATGCATTAATAGCAACCACAAAAAAAGTGTTTCTAAAATCTCCCAAACGAATTCGAGAGTTTCACAGTCGGTACCCTGGTATTCCCGAACCATCAGAGCCAATCCTTACACGTTGGGGAAGTTGGTTAAAGGCGACATTTTATTATGCCAAGTATTTCCAACAAATAAAATCTGTGGTTCTACATTTCAATCCTGCCGAAGCTGTAGCCATTAAGGAAAGCCAGAGACTCTTTCAAAACCCTTCCCTTGATGCAGATTTACAAACTATTTATAACAATCATATAGGATTGTTTAACGCAATCGAGAAATTTCAAAATACTGCATTATCGTTAGCGGAGTCACTGCAAATACTGGACGATGTAGACGCCCAGCTATGCGCAGTAAATGACAACAAAAATGTTAGTGTAATAGAAAAGTTCGAGAGTGTGATAAACAATGATTTTGATTTTACCAGATTAAAACAAATTAGTAATGGTGCAAGTGTAGATTCGGTTTCTATCTATAAAGATTATTTTAATTGTGCGTGTGTTACATCCGTAGATGTCGAGCGGTCTTTCTCAAAATATAAAAAAATTTATTCATCACGGCGTACATCGCTCACCGCTACAAATATGGAAACGTATCTAATGCTACAAACTTACTGCAAGTCTTATCCACTTGGCGCTATGCTATAATAATCGTAAATAAGGTAAGTGTGTTATTTATATACAGTACACATAACTGACATACCTAAGTGATATAAATAGCGAATGCATGTAAAGCAATAAAATCACGCATGCATCACCGATCGAAACAAGGTCATTATATTCGTGCGTTTAACTGAATACTATCCTGGCACACCGCAAACATCCCCAGCTCTAGTTATGAAGATAACCAAAATATAGAATTAGTATACCAGTCTCCTTGTATATACTAGTATTATTAAATATAAAATTAAATTTATATTAATTAATAATACAACGTATAGGTTTCTGAAAACTTAAAATAAAGGTGAACATTTGTGTGACAACGTATATGCATATATTTAATGCAAAACAATAATATTCATAATTGTTTTATGTTTTTGTTTTACATAGATTTAGTTTAGTTTTTATATATTTAGCTAATTACTTTCATAAAATTCATACTCATCAATGTATATGGTATACTTAAAAGATATTGCATTTTGATCATACCAATATTAATTACAATTGTAATCCATGCGAAATGTTAGATTACCGAAATTTTCCATTCACTTCAAATTTCCTGATTGATTTAATATAATAGATGTAATTCTGTGGCCCGTCACATGCCTGTCATTTCTGTTAAGTAGGCAAAGGTGTAATTGAATGTAAATATTTATTATGGGTTTTAGGTTTAGATGTTACAGCCATCTATTTCCTATTAATTAAGGGTGTTTTTCCGTATGTCTATTAATTAATATTCCAAATTTCTTACAGTAAATTTTAGTTCAATTTTATTACCTTCTCGGAGTAATTGTGATTGCGACCCCATAATTTACCTGGCACAAAAGACCAGTACCAACGAAGAATTCACCCAGAGAATATCTAGCGAGAACTAACAAGTATCTTCTCAATCATTTATTTAAAAACATATATTAAAGGAGATGTAACAAAAGTTAACACCGCAATATTATAATCTTGACACATAAACATAAACAAACTATATATATATATATATATATATATATATATATATATATATTAATTAAAACTTTATTAAAGTAAAGTATATAAAAATATTTATAAATGATCAAAGCTATTGCATTGCTCTGTAATATTATATTTCAGTATAAAAAATTGGTGAAGATTAACCGATTTATTTTCTCGATTCCATATCCAAAGTCCTACATACTGTGGTAGTTCGAAACCGTGAACTTTGCCGATTCTCCATTCCTCTTCATATATTGCTTTCCCAATGAAAAGTTGATAATGTTCATTTTCTGCAAAACCTCCTTTTACCGCATCTTGCATCTGCTTATCTGCTGCCTTTTCAATGTCGACATATTCCCAGTATAATCTGATAGGATGCGGACTGCATAATATCTGAAAAACAAAACGTTAAAATGTAAAATCTAATCCAGAGATATTTTATTTAATTTCGCAATTATTTAGACGAATTTTGAAATTTTTACTTTACTCACTTTTATATCATCTCTGGTACTTTGTTTACCACCATAATGTCCAACTGCTGATCTACTATTCGTGTAGATTGTGGACACTAAATTGTGTCCTTTGAAATTAAATTGTCCAATGTATTTCCCAGGTGCTCCTTCAAAAGATATCACAAGGTATTTCACCGTATACGTAATCTCTCCAATAAAAATTTTGCAAAACACCACCTAAAGAATAATATAATAATCTATTGTTTTAAAAATAGAAAAAGCAAAATTTTAAAAAAATATTTATTGCAAGGTCTATCACATCTCGACTTTTAAATTGTTAAACTTAAATCACACTTACCAATGGATGGTATATTTGCTAGTAGTGTCACGAGCAAGTAAATGAACATGAACATTTTGCAATGTTTACTTTGCGTTCTGTAACAACTAAGACACTAAAATCGTTAAAGTCTAGAAGTGTCTTTTATATGGTGTGGTATCTTATCCAGTTTTGATGGCTTCCAAAGAATTAACGGAAGTCTGGAAACTGGTGTGGCGATAATGAAAAAGTAATTTTAGAAACTTATACAGTCTGAAATTGATACCGTAAAATTTAATGAAGCAAATTGCAATATGAAAAAATAATCCAGCAGACTAGTAAAATATTTAATAAAAATTGTATGCTAAAATCTTTCAAATTTTCTTCCATTTATTTGTCTTTTAAGATTAATAATTACGACGATTATACAATTTTACAAAATTTCCGGAGCAGTTAATATATTAGGAAATGTTTCATTATTCGTCAAATCTTTACTTGCATTGCTTTATACATGCAGATCTACTATATCTACATCATTAATGAATTCCTCAATTCCCCAGATGGCAAAGTTCTTCCTAATGTTTATGGTTTAAAAATATTTTTTCAAATCAACAATTTCTATGATGCAAATCTCTTCAACGCAGTCATAGTAAACAATTGGTGTTTAATCAATTGAGCATAAAAAAAATTTCTGTGGTTTAGTGTCGTGTTATAGTTTATCTGAACAGTTTTTGAATGTGAATCTGTGCAAAGGCTCATTATTTACAGAATAGAATGGAACGTTAAGGAATCGAACCAAATCGTAGGGAGATAATCGTAAATAGCAGACGAAAATATATTAAATTATTAAATTTAAAACACAATTATGTAATTTTCATAAATATTAAGTTACTTGAGAAGCATTCTTTGAACAATAAATTAGGAGAATTAATCAAAAAACAAGAAAGTAAATAAGTTCAACAAATCTGTAGTCTTTAAGCATTCTTGCGGTGATTACTTTAAGGTATATATTGAACAAACTGGAAGATATAAGGAAACAAGAATATCAAAACAGGAGGGATGTTTCAATTATAACACTAACTTTCCTAATTTAGAAAATTAATCAAAAAAATAACAAAGTTAATAAGTTCAACAAATCTGGAGTCTTTAAGCATTCTTGCGGTGATTACTTTAAAGTATATATTGGACAAACTGGAAGATCTATGGAAGCAAGAAGTGATTCCAACTATGCTGTGCATTTAAATACTTGTGTTCATTCTCTTAATTCTGATTTCACTATTCTGCATGCAGATCATAATGGTATAATATTAGCATTACTTGAAACAATAGAAATAATCTGACCTAAAAAAAATGTAATAATTTATTAAATTATTAAATAGATTTGAATAATTTGATATTGTTAAAGTTATTTCCATGTAATTGTATAACACCTCCACCATTAAATTAGTTTAACTAACTATATATTCCTTTCTATATTTACCCATTAATCTGAAGAAGCAACGATGACAACTTAGTTGTCGAAATACGTATTTAGGATACGATTAATAATTGTGGTAAGGGGTTATATACCTTTTTTTAAGTCACGATGTTAGTGACACAATTGTTACTACTAGTATAATAAAATATTACTGAAAATCACACAATTGTGTTTGGTATTTAATTTTACAATGTATTTTATTTAAGTAAAGGCCACATCAGTTAATTGTTCTTGATTAGTTTTTATTTTATTTTATTATTATTATTTTATTTTTTAATTTATCTGTTAAAAAATTAATAAATTTTCAGCTCAATAAATCAGCTATGAACTTCCGCACCAACACAAAATATAAATATAAAAAAATAATTCAAATCAGTAATATTATTGATTTAAGTTCCTCTTTATAATTAGAGCAAAGCAAACAAAAGTAAATATATGGATTTCATTCTAGCATACATTATCGAATTCCTTGTGTAATATCGACAATAACGGAAGCTTAATCATCTCTGCAGAATTATAAAGATAACTTAAATATTTGATGAATATTTACGTATATTTATATGTACTTGTATTATTAACGTATATATATTAAGTAGTGTTAAATTTTAGGTAAAACTGATATGAAAAATCAACTTATACTTGATGCAAAATATTGAAATGAGATAGATATTTAAATTATTGGCATCCAACTGATAATTTATAATTAAAATTACCTATAAAATAAGTAGAATACATTACCATGATGGAAACAAAAGAGTAAACGAAGGGGATTGATATAAAATTTTATAGAAGCCAGCCGATATTTTGAACGTTCCGGGAATTTTATATAAAAACCACTAAAATTAACAAAATTAAATACTTCAACCTTTTGACACCTTTTGGAAGTTAAAAATATCAAGTATCATTTCACCATTTCGAGCTTCACAAATTCATGTTTACCGAGAACGTCACCAGATATAGATCTTAGAGACGACAACTATCCTGATTTCTACCTTTGACAATTCATTTCCATCGATAAAACCTACAAAGCACAGGTATTAAATCAATGAAAATAAAAAAATTTAAAAAACAATTTCAATATTTTGAATTAAAATTAGATAAATATCCTTTTCAAAATCTAATATAAGTGACCTACCGCAATTTTAAAACAATTTTTCAAATATTTGTTAAAGAATTTATAGAAACACGCATATAAAATGAGAATTATTGTAAAATATACATTACGATAAAGGATTAAATGCTTGCGCTTTTTCGAATATTTTGCCCCGTCTCTTTTAATCCTTTATCATAATGTATATTTTACAATAATCTTCATTTTATGTACCGTATTATATCTGGACATACATTTAAATATTTGTGTTAGGTACATTTTTAATACGTTTTAGTAATTGTCATCAATTGTACAGTATTTTTGTATTACTTTTTAAATATTAACTCATCGATTTTTCCTCAAAGCTTCGTTTTCATATAATTTTTAATTAATAACGAGTGTCATGTTCTCGAAATCATTAATGTGTAAGTAAATTGTTCTTTCAATTAACAATGTAAACCAGTGTCACGTGTTCCTTGTATTGTTGCAATCAATAAAATCGAATGAATAAGGCTAGATTTATTTAGCCGAAACGTTTCGAATAAAACCTTGTTTTTAATTATAAATTGACCGCAATTCCAAGAACTTTACATTAAATACATATACATACGGTCAAGAATTTGCGAAAACATGGTTTTTCAATAGTAGTTATATTCAATATTAATAAAGTTGTAACAAAGTTTGACACCAAAGCATTGTGCTATTGACTGTCATAAAATAAAAGTTATTTAGGAAAGGCAAAATACATATATCTTTATTAAAACTTTATTCCAGGACGTATAAAATATTTATAAAGAATCAAATTACATTACATTGCTTGCTACAAACATCTGTAATATTATATTTTAGTATAAAAAATTGGTGAAGATTAACCGATTTATTCTCTCGATTCCATATCCAAAGTCCTATGAACTGCGGAAGTTCGTGACCGTGAACCTTGCCAAATCTCCATTCCTCTTCATATATTGCTTTCCCAACAAATATTTGATAATGTTCATTATCTACAAAACCTCCTTTTACTGCATTCTGCATTTGATTATCTGCTGCCTTGTCCATGTCGACATATTCCCAATACAATCTGGTAGGATGTGGACTGCATAATATCTGAAAAAGAAAATGTTAAAATCTGTTTGGCAAATATTTGATTTAATTTCAGAATTATTTATTACGAATTTTGATTTTTACTTTACTCACTTTTATATCATCTTTGGTACTTTGTTTACCACCGTATTCTCCAACTGCTGATCTACTATTTGTGTAGATTGTGGAAACCAAATTGTATCCTTTGAAATTAAATTGTCCAACGTATTTCCCAGGTGCTCCTTCAAAAGCATCACAAGGTATTTCACCGTATACGTAATCTCTCCAATAAAAATTTTGCAAAACACCACCTAAAGAATAATATGATAATCAATTGTTTTAAAAATAACAAAATCAAAAATTATATATTTATTGCAAATTTTATCACATCTGGACTTTTAAATTGTTAAACTTAAATCACACTTACCAATGGATGGTATATTTGCTAGAAGTGTCACGAGCAAGTAAATGAACATGAACATTCTGCAGTGTTGGCTTTGCTCTCTGCTACAACTAAGACAATAAAATCGTTCAAGCCTGGAAATGTCTTTTATATGGTGTCGTATCTTATCCGGTTTTGATGGCTTCCAAAGAATTAACGGAAGTTTGGAAACTGGTGTGGCGATAATGCAAAAGTTAGAAATATATACAGTCTGAAGTTGATACAGTAAATCGTAATGAAGAAAATTAAAAATTAATATGATAGTAAAATATTTAATAAATTGTATTCAACCTATGTACTGAAACTCTTCTTCGAAATTTGTTCCAATTATTTGTCTTTTAAGATTCATATTTACGGGCCTGTAAGCATATTATGCAATTTTATAAAATTTCCAGAGCAGTTAATATACTAGGAAATATTTAATTCTCGGTCAAATCCTTACTTGCATTGCTTTATACATCCAGATCTACTATCACTAAGATTGCTGAGATTACACAATTTATTTCTGAAGCGTCAGACAATTGCTCACAAGTTGATATAATCTATAAAGATTTTGCCAAATCCTTTGTCTTAATTGTTAACTCTTTCTTACTGACAAAATTGAATGCCAAGCTTTTCTCCTAGATTGCTTTAGCTGACGTAATCTTATTTAACATAACGGTACAGCTATACAGGATGTCCGTGGAATAAGGTTCTCCGTTATGATAGATGTAAAGATTTAAATATACATATAGAATATAATTCCAAAATATTTTTCCCAAATTCCCAGGCAATCGCGAGAAAAAAAATTTAAAAGATAATTATAAAAAATCTACTCCGCCTATGTCTATTCTCAGAAATTCGGCGAATTTGGATAGAATAGGAGAGTGGGATGTCGCCCGGTGTCGCCTGGCATATACGGCACAACGTATTCGAGAAGAAACACCATTTCCTCGTGTTCGTGACAATTGTTCACGTCGCACAGATGTATGTATTCTCGCTGGAGACGGACACATAGAACATTTCATTTGAGCTTGCCACCTGTTTCACCATTTAACAAAACGGTTCTTTTTAAAACCAACAATTTTTTAACATGAACAAAAAGAGCGGTGTGCAAATAAACAATGTTTATTGTTAATTTATCGCTAACGCAACATGTGCGTAATTTGTATTGAACGCAATTTAATTAATGTTTCAATCATTCTTGAACACTACGTTCGCTCTTTCGAAGTGCCGCAGAGATCTAGCGTAGATCATCTTATTATTAAATGTCTACTACATTAATGATTGGCTCAGTTCCTTAAACAGCAAAGTTCTTGCTAATGCCGATTGTTTAAAAATATTTTTTTCTGTTTTGCGTTCGCAATGAACTTATTATGAAACCCAAAAAAGTATCGAAATGAGCTTCATTTCGACAAGCTTTTTTTCATTTTTCAATTTTGGCGTTGTGCGAACACAGAAATAAATATCATTGCCAGAGACCGAACAAGTCGGGTTGAAATGACGTCGTCATTACGACGGACGATAAAATAGTCTACAACAGCTGTAAGTACATCACGCTGTTATTGAATGCACTATTGATCTGGCTAGCGCGCAAATCTGTTTTTATCGATAATTGCGACGTTTTTTGTTGGATATTTACAGTTAAATTTCTGTTTCATGGGCGTAGACTGAAGCGTGTGGAGTTTTAATAACTTAGTCTATTTAGATTATATTTCGTAAGATAAATAATGTGGTGTGAGTTTGTTTCTTGTTTTCATAGTTTTAACTGTTAAATACATCGTAATTTTTGTGATAGATCCTATTTAATATCGTTTCATTAAATCTACTTCTGACGTAAGTGTGCATTGAATTTCGCTCAGTTTCAATAACTTACACATATATTTTTAGTATTGATTTATTTAAATCAAGAGCATTGTTTAAGTTACCTTTTCAGTTATGATATGGAAGAACGTTGACAACGGCATCGTAAAACAATGGCGAAGTGGATTGACGGTCATACTGATTGTATGTCCATTGTCAGTGATTCCGAAATTTATTGCAACATCTGTAAAATTTCGTTAAAAAAATCCATAAAATCGCACGTACAACGTTACTTAGCATCGCAAACACATGCACAGAAATTGGAACCGTTGGAATCTGACAATTTTAACGAAAAACTCTGTGAAGCTTTTATGGCGGCTAATAATCCATTAAATAGACTTAACAATCCCACCATCAAAACATTTCTCCAAAAATATACTGTCGAAATGTTCCTGAAGAATGCACCTTACGAAAATATTATGTTTATAAGTGCTACACGAAAGCAGTAGAAGGCATTAGAAGCCATCTTTCAAATCAGTACCTCTGGATAAGTGCCAACGAAACTGTCGACATTTTATGACGCTGTGTTGTAAATATTGTAGCTGGTGTCCTACATCCAACTATTCCATATAACACATATAATAGCAATAAAAGTTATAGATACAGTTGATGCGGAAACAGTTGCTAAAACCATTAACGAGAATATTCAAAAAATACTTCATTCGGACGAGAGGTACAAAGAAAACGTACTTTTATTTGTAAGTGACAGTGCTGCATATATGTTAAAGGAAACATATCCTAATATGGGATAAAGGAATATTTCCAGTATGCACCTATAACCAATTGCGATGTAGAAAGGACGTTTTCTATTTACAAGGATGTATTTCATTTAAAGAGAACAAATTTTACAGAAAAGAACCTTGAGAAGGTATTGCTAGTAAATATTAATACTCCTTTACTCAACTTGAACTACAAAATGAACAAATAAAAAGGCATTTCGTATTTTGTATCCGTATATATACCCGTTTTATTATTATAAGTATAGCAAACGCCAATTAATTTGGCGCGAGGAGGGGTAAGTTCGCGCAGGATTAGAAGTAGTGGGGAGATTTGTATTTGGTTTTACATCAAATGTCAGATAATTCTAACCTCTGAGCGTGTATCACTTTTTGATCCCCTAACATAGACATTAGTCCCGGCAAACGTCAATGACAAATGTATTCTGACATTTACTTGAGAAGTGGTTGTGGAGAGAAGCCATAAAGAAAAGAAAACAGATTCAAGTTTCGCAAGTCATTGTATAGATATCAATCATAGATTTAATATAGATTTCAAAATTTTACACATTCAAGAAAAAAGTAAAATCTTAACTTGTTAGAAAACTTGGAAATTAATAGATACAATAGTTTAGGATTAGCTTTAAATGACCAACTAGATTTAAACAATTCCCCTCTACTAAATTTAAGATTGTAAAATTTTGCTACCACCATTTTTCCCAATAATTTTCACATAAATATTCAAACTTGTATTGTACATATTCAGTATTTCATCCACCTGATGAAGCGATTGTATGGCGAAACAATATTGTAGTGGTATTTACAATAAAAGAATTTTTGAAACTAGAAGTTTAATTACTTATTTCTTAGCGTTATAATGAAGTTTCAACAAGTATCATATTCGTCAATTAACTAATTGTATTGATCAAAAATCTCGTATTTTATTGTCAGAAAACCACCACTTTTTCCACTATTTTTACCTTTTTAATTATTTTATTTACCTAACATTATTTACATATGTCCTAAAAATTTTGGTACAGAGTTAAATAAAATTTAAAATAATATCAAGTTGGCTTTGGTAAAGTTTGTTTACATTGTTTACTGCAAGTTGACAGTTATTTAATTTGAAGTTGTTGCTTTACAATGTCGTATAAATTAGAGTTCCAAAAAAGTATCTACAACTAGGTTGGGCGGGTGCCCAATACTGAAATGTACCGAATCTTAGAGAATCAAAATATTTCACGTAGAACGATTTATTGCACAATATAGGAATGCGAGCAAAAATGTCTTAACCTCTTAAAAAGTGGAAAACCCTGAGTATTTACCGCACAGAGGGCAGAGATGCTGTTGAGAGTAACTCTCAAAGAGCATGTCATGAAAGAGTGCTACCAGGGTGATCAAAGTCTTACGGTTAAAGGTCATAATTTAGTTTAATTCCTTACCCCATCTGCAGAAACGCTATCGTCGCAAGCAGTAAATTTTTAAAATTGAGTTTGTAACTTACCCATTAAGTTGGAACGGTTGGCAGTAATTGACGTTTTATGTTCATTTTTAAATATTTTTCAGGTTTATCACATATTCTCCATGTTTGTATTTGGTTTTACATCAAATGTCAGATAATTCTAACCTCTGAGCGTGTATCACTTTTTGATCCCCTAGCAAAGACATTAGTCCCGGCAAACGTCAATGACAAATGTATTCTGACAATTACTTGAGTAGTGGGGGGTGGACGTTTTTAAAAACGGCTTCTGCGCACTCCCTCTTCGCGCCAACTCAAATTGGCGCTTGCTATATAATTATATAAATAAAATTAAAAACTTTAAAAATACTAATATTCAATAGTACGCTCGTGGGCGATAAATCATCAACCTCTTGTGTCCGGTCTTTAGTAATAACACATTCTGGAAATCGACTACTTAATTTTAACAACATAATTTGAAACATACTTGAGTGGGTAAAACCTCACTACATTTGTATAATACCAAAGTATTTTTAATAATATAAAAATATTATTAAAAATGGGGTGTGAAGAACACAATACAAGTTCATTTAAGTATTTTTGAATGTATCTTCTCCAAAGACGTAGATACGTATTTCACAGTTCTACATGATTCTCAATACGCCCCTGTTGGAGAAGACACATTCAAACAAACATAACTACGATACTATCTAGCCGAAATTATTCAGACAGAGCGTGAAGGAATATTCAGCGCTATAGAAAACACAATATAGAAAACACGTCTGCTTCGGCTAATATTATGTAGACAGCGCTGAATATTCCTTCACGCTCTGTCTGAATAATTTCGGCTAGATAGTAACGTAGTTATGTTTGTTTGAATGTGTCTTCTCCTAGAGGGGCGTATTGAGAATCATGTAGAAATGTGAAATACGTATCTACGTCTTTGGAGAAGATACATTCAAAAATACATAAATGAACTTGTATTGTGTTCTTCACACCCCATTTTTAATAATATTTTTATATTATTAAAAATACTTTGGTATTACTTAATTTTAGTTATTCACTGTGAAACATACCGCTGCGAAACATGCTGCAATACCGGGAATATATATATCTTAAATGACGTGGAAGATGGACGTCAAGAAATTATTACGTTTTTAGTGGAAACATTTGTGACGTCCTTAATTTTGGCGACGCAGGTGTATCGTGTAAACATACACCACAAGATACTGCGTACGTTCGCATTAATTTGCTGTTATTTTGTTGTCTGGTCATGACTTTTAAAATAATTACAAATAGTGGTCAAGCAAGACTGCGCGTATTGTGTGTGAAGGTTCTAGCTGGATCGTTAAGCAGTGTATGTTAGGTATACAAGAAGTGAAGGCATTGTTATTTATTCATCATGTTTACAACGTTTATATTTATTTCGTTGGTATTGCGTAGCAGTACTGTTGCTGTTGGTGAGTATAAATATCAAAGTAAATATTTTGCTCTGGAAATAAAGCAAATATCTGAAATAAACAATTTTTTCTTTGAAGTATCACTGGTATTCTAGGCCACCGAATTAAAATCCAAAGTAGTGAAATTCCTACAAATTTTAAATTTTTTAATTAGTAATTACTTTGGTCTGTTATATCAGTTAAATCGGATTCACCATATTATATTCGATTTGTATTATCGTTTATGGATATGATTAATTTCTGTATACTATCTTCAATTTCATCGACCATCTATCTTCGAACGTAATACAGGCTGGCCCAAAATGACGGAAGGGGTTTTGAGTTCATTATAACTTCTTATTTAAGACATAATTATTACATTTTTTTAAATTTTAAATACAGTATATTAATGGAGAATATTTTTAATTTAATTATGAAAAATTATATCTCGCAAGTGGTGGCCATTTTCTGCATCGTATATTCGTGCTCTTTCCAAAACATTTTCCATAACCTTTCGCAAAACTTCAGGAGTTATGTTGTTGATTTCGTCGCGTATATTATTTTTTAATTGCTGTATGGTTCGAGGCTTATTAATATAGACTTTTCCTTTGAAATAACCCCAAAGGAAACAGTCTGAGGCGGTTAAATCCGGTGAACGCGGAGGCCAATTAATATCGCTTGTACGGGAAATAATTCGTTCACCAAAGATGTCGCGTAAAAGAGCCATTGTGTCCCTCGCAGTGTGCGTTGTGGCTCCATCCTGTTGGAACCATACTTGCGGATGGTTTTCCACGGCTGGCCTTAAAAAAATTTCCAACATTGTCCGATATCTAACACCAGCGATGGAAACGGCAACGCCGTGTTCATTTTCAAAAAAATATGGGCCAATTATCCTTTCCGACGAAACACCGCACCAAACGGTACACTTAAGTGGATGTAATTCTCGCTGTTGAACTACTCTTGGATTTTCCGTAGCCCATATCCTGCAGTTTTGCCTATTAACGAACCCATTTAATTGGAAATGGGCTTCGTCGCTCATAATTAAATTATGAATAAAATCATGATTTTCTTCTGCTTTTTGACGAAAATAAATTGCATAATCAAGTCGTTGCTGGTAATCTGTCGGTTTCAATTGTTGGACAAGCTGAATTTTGTATGGAAACATTCTTATTGTACGCAAAATTCTCTGCAGCGACACTCTTGAGAGGCCAAGTTGTGTCGAACGTCTCCTGGTTGATGTTTCTCCATCTTCCCGAATACTCTCCTGTACCCGTTCAATATTGTCATCCGTGTGCACCGTTCGTCGTCTGCCGGCACCAGGAAGGTTCCATACTGCCCCTTGTTCTCGAAAATTTGCAACCAGACGGTTTATTGTTGACTCTGAGGGTCCAACCCGCACATTAGAATAACGACGAAATGCACGCTGAGTTAATACAATGGATCGTTGATTTGAGAAATAAAGTTCAACGATTTTGGCACGTTGTACAATTGTGTACTGTGTGTACTGTTCCATTTTAAATTCCCCAAGTCTTCTTTACAAAATACTGAAAACAAAAAAAGAAAAAAATATAATAAAAAAGTTATAAGGAATTAAAACCCCTTCGATCATTTTGGGCCACCCTGTATTTAATACAATAATAATAGGAAATAAGAATCAGTCAGTTTAAAAGTAACGCTGTGCATCCTAATATTTTTTTATGTGAGTACCATTTCTATTGAATTAAGCATACAACGGTCTGGAGAGCTGACTCTTATATTGTGTGACCAAACCTTACTGTGATATTTTCAAGTTTAATCTGTAGTTATTAATAAACTTCTCCTGGTACACTCTTTCTAACAACAATATTCATATTAGTCTAAAATAACCTAAATAATAATTCGTAGAACGCTAATACGAAACACCTATACTTATATTTAAAGAAAATATAGCCTCAGAAAAGTTATGTTTACATGTGAATTGAGATTTTAATAATTGTTGAACTCGCATTTACTGTATATTCATTATCTTAGCTATATACGGAAGTATAAGTTATGTTTGTCTTTAGGATACTGTGCATTGACAAGTTTCAATAAGAACGAAATGCATCTGCACATTTCGGAATACTCGTAGATGTGTTTTACACGAATTTTTAATAACATTTCTCGTAGAAAAAGTTTAACGGCTCCTTATAGATTTCCACGTAGGCGAGTTAAAACGACTCCACTGTTCTCTTCGTCTTCTTCTTCTGTTTTGGATTGGACACCAGAACGTCCAAGCACTTGAGCACACTGCTCTTTGTACTATCTCCAATAGATCTCTCAGTTCCACTCAGTCTTGTGTCCTCGACAAAAACTACTATCCTCCTCAGGGGAACTTTGAGTACACTCGAAGGATCTAATAGATCTCTCCCGAAATATTTCTGTCTGAGTTCCTTCAGTTCCTCACACATGCATATTACACAAAGGCTTGCTTCCTTCTGTTTTTCACATCTCCTACACCAAGGCTCGCTAACCAAGCCCATGCTGTATAGATGCTTCCTTAAAGGACAATGTCCGGTTATTAACCCGGTAATTATTTTAATTTCTTTTTTGTTACTACGAATTAGGTTGGCTGTAAACTTTCCGTTCAGCTCCCTTAGTAGTGTTTTGGTATGGCGTTGACCTTCCGTTAACCTCCATTTATTTTTATGTTCTTTTTCTAGCCATAACCAGATCTCCCTTTCAGCGGAATCCTTAGCGATTCCACATACAGGTTCTGGTCCTATTAAGTTCCTATTAGTACATTCTTTGGACTGTTCCTCGGCCATTAATTCCCATTGCCATTAATTCCCTCATGTCCTGGCACCCATATCGGCGACATTTTTATTTTTTTTTACCAGTTTATTGAGGACCTGTCTACAATATTTCACCAGCTTAGACCTGGTAGATGGATTGCCTGAGGAAATCCTCACCTTCAACGTCATAACATGTCAAATAAGTTAGTGCCGATTCCATTCTCTTTGTTTTATGGTCTTCAGTAAGAAGTTTTGGCACACACCGTGAACATAGTTTGTGGTAACCTAAATGCCCGGTAACAACCTTGTACAAAATTGTACGTGAAATTCTAGGAGAAACGGCACTCAGTTCTATGATTGTGAATCATTACCCACAAGTTGTTCGTCACGACAGTTGATCTTCGACTCCGTTCTTCATCATGGACCTTAAGTTCGTCCTTCTTGAAAGATACGACACCATCTCCCGCTCATGACATATTCACCATAAACGGAACAAAGTTCACGATGAATCTCAGCAGCTTTCATGTTCCTTTCGGATAATTTCAGAAATTTTCCTAAATCAGATAACAGCACGTAATTCATAGTCGGCGAGATTTTCAGTTGCAACAGTCACTTTAAACGACCAAAATAGCACGAAAGAATGCCCAAACGATTCTCTCGCTAGCACTGCCAGACTCACACTGAACCAAACGACACCGCAGCGCCTATCTCTTCTCATCTGCTTACTAGGCGGAAATGGAACTTACTTTTCGAATCGCCCTCGTATATTCTCAGTTTTCAATTTAAATACAAGTTGTCATCCACCTGATGAAGTCAATGTATGGCGAAACAGTATTGAAGTTGTTTATAATAAAAATTAAAATTTGAAACAATAAAATCGTTAAAATTATTTCTTTGAGTTATAATTGAATTTCAAGAAGTATCTCCTCCATAAATCAACGATTTAACAGAGATTTGTTATGCATGCTTTCCAAAATATATAATTAAAACAACGAGTGTAGTTAGCGCTGTAATTTTTAAAGAATTCTGAACTGAAGTTTGAATATTTTCCTATATACAGCCAAAATCTAGCTTCTCATAACGTTGGTGTAACTCCATTTGCGCAAAAACATTTGAAAATGCACTACCATTCTATGGGTTAAAAAATGAATCCAAATCTTTCTAAAATAGTTGTAGAATATCTTTTTAATGACTATTTTGAAATTTATTAATTAATTGGGTCAGAAAGAATTGAATAATTATATTTTTCTACGTCCGTAATAATTTCCTTAGTTTTTTTCATTAATTTACATTCATAAAATGTATGATTCATGAATCTATCGAAAAGCGTTTAAAAAAGTGCCATAGCCGATTCATATTTTCAGGCTTTTGCGTTAAAAAAAAGTGTCGTAACGTTTCATTTTTTAACGCAATTACAAAATTGTTCACGCAAAGTATGCTCTGAATAAACTGCTCCAATAAACTGTCAAACATTCGTTTCTGATCATGAAAACCTGTTTTTTTTTTGTCTAATTAAAAGGAGTGTTACTTAACATTAGTCATGGAGAATGACTGTGAAGAAAGCTTCAACTGCATACTAATACTAATGTGGCCTCTTCATTTCAAATTAATAATGCCCACAAATGTACTTTTAATATTACTATTATCAAATAAAAATTAATAAAGGTTTATCGAATTTATTTAAATCTACGCACGTAGAAAAAAAATGTATGAGACTTTTTCTTTTTCCTTTTTCCTTTTTCCTTTTTCCACTTGTAGGAATTGCCGCAGTCTGCGGTTAAATTTTCCTACTCGTGAAAAAAAGGATTACTTTACTCACTTGTTGCATAAATAACTAATTTATTAACAAAATAATTTGAAACATACTTGAGCAGGTAAAACCCAACCAATTTTGTATAATACCATTTTTTTTTCATAATATAAAATATTATTAAAATTCGGGTGTGAAGAACACAGTACAAGTTCATATACTTGTGAATGTATCCTGACCCAAGTATGTTTCAAATTATTTTGTTATATACGCATTCAGTTCGTCCGACAAGTAGTGAGGACATGATAATACAGTTTCTATAGAAATGGTTGTTATCGTCTATGGAAATACTTAGCTAGTTCTGCAGTTGTTATGTAGACAGCGCTAGATATTCTTTTATGCTCTGTCTTAATAATTTCTAGGAGATAGCGAAGTGTTGTTTTTTGTGAATGTGTCTCTTCTTCAGCAGGGGCCTACCGATGAACCTGTAGAAAGGTGAAATACGTATCTACGTCTCTGGAAAGGATCCATTCACAAATATATGAACTTGTATTGTGTTCTTCACGCCCGATTTTTAATAATATTATATTTTATTAAAAATAATTTTGTAGTATATATTTATTCACACACACATTTTTAACGTCAAAAATTTCATAATATCTTACGTCGATTGAACAAGCACAACCATTATATTTTTTTTTAATTTCAACTATTTTATAATAACTGCAGGAGCCAGAATAAATAGTTCAGTAGGTGAAATACAAAGACCGCTATTCTAAAATTGGCTCAGGAATATGTCTCGGAACTTTTTGAATACAATGTATATATTGTATATATTTATTTTTAAACGCTTGAATTTACATATTATTAATTCACAAATTAATAAATAAAAACGTTACGAAACACAAAAGTCTGGAGATATTGACCTTAAATTTTCCAATGTGTTTCGCACAGATCGAATTGTTGGTTTGGTAAATACATGCAAATTTATTTACTGAGAAATAACGAATACTAAGGTTATAGTTCATTTCAGCTTATTTTAATTTGACTAAATAGAAAGTATGTACCTAAAGCATCTGTTGGTGTAAGAGTGCGAACAGCTAACGCTAATGTAAATGAGAGTCAGGTACCCTGGAACGTAGATGTGCAGGAGTGTACAGCAGACCGATTTTCATGTGGCCGGTGGGAGAATTTGTACGTGCGTCAAGTAAGGGTCAGTGTTAGATAGAGACAGTATTCGGAAAAATGAAATGCTAACTCTTTGTGCGAGTCGTGCATTGGGACGTAGTAAGGGATAAATTCAGAAAATCTCATTGTTGAACATGTTTATAATGGTTTGTATTTCACTAAATTAAGGCAAATAGAAGTAAAATAAAACGCATAGTTTCATGTAACATGTTTAATTAAAATGTCTTACCTTACCTACTAGCTTATAGCGTACTAACATCACATTAAGGGGATGACCGAATAAGATTGTTAGCTACACTTAACGGTAGAAAGGCTTAGGATTAAGTAAAACCAATTTGGATAATTAACTGAATTATTGGCAAATAATGTTTATGCTAATCTCTTTCTCATTATAATCACATTGTAAACTTTCTATATGTACAAAAGAACAGTATATTCTTCAACGAGCGTAGGCGAGTGTTGTAATAACATTATTTAATAGTCGTGGAGAAAAGAATATTATTAATACTAATATTATTGTAAATAACAATGAAAATAATAATTACAATAAGAAATAATACATAAATACTCAAAAATAATTATAGGAGAAAACAATAATGAACAATAACCAAGTTTCAAAAAAATTACGGTAAATTACACATATAATTATATAAAAAGTTATGCAGAATCACTATCACTGACTTCCTCTTCGCTCTCCGATTCAGAGTCTTCACCCAAATTAATAATGAACTGGTCTGTAACTTCGTCTATGAGAGGTTCCGCTTCCAAAAACTTTTGGTCCCACTTTATCGCGTGGTCACAACATTTATTCCATTCAGCAGCACTAAATTCATCAAAAAGTTATAACATAACTGTTGAACATATCTAATAGTGAATGATACATTTTTTTGTTCCACATATTGTTTAAGAGATGCCTATACTGGGTGGTATGGCGGTAATCGCAAAACACTATGGCCACGTTGTGTTAACATTTCATCTCTCTCGAAAGTTTTAAATGTTGGCTTATGTACTTTAATAATATTAAATAAATCGGGCTTGAGCATGTTATTGTCGAAGTAAATATTTTTAGACCATAACCAGTCTATCATAACTGATTTCCTGCTATTAGAATTCGGTGGTTTATCTTTTTGGACATTATGATAAGCAGCATTGTCAATTACTAGGACAGACTTTGGAGGCAGGTTTGGAATTAATTTTTCTAACAACCATTTTTTGTAATTTTCATAATTCATCTCGTGATGATAATCTCCCGTTGTGGTATTAGACTTAAAAATCAATTTAGCATTCGGAATGAATCCCGTCTCGCAGCCAGCATGAACAATAATTAGTCTTAGACCTTTTGATATAGGCCTTGCTAATCCTTCATTGGAATTGTCACTCCAACAAGTAGCCACGGTATGAGAACTGTGGATGTAAGTTTCATCCATATATATAATCGGTCTTTTTTCATTTCTGTAGCTTTGAATGGTATGCAAATAAGACACTCTTAACTGACGAATGTCGTGCTTTTCCATTAACAACTTTCTGTTGGTTTTTGTTTTTCTCCAGCGAAAGCCCATATCTTTTACTACTTTCCGAAGAGAATCTATTCCTCCAGTGTATCCTGTTTCTTTAAATTTTCTTAGAATGTTTGGCATTGTAGGCACAATTTTGTCAACAGTAAAGGTATTTAAAATTGTTCTACGCAGCACACCTTTATCTGCATCGTCTAAGTCGGTTTTAGGCTTGGTTTTTTTTTTTTTTTCTTTGGCGATGTAAAAGATGAACCGGCACCTGCGTTTATTTCACTTTTTTTTTGTATTTTGCAATATTCGTGCATATATCTATATCAATATATATATATATATATATATATAAATATAATAACTTCGTGACCTTGGTATGATATGGTAAACCTAATCAGTAGGCGATTAAAGGTCTGTATATTACTTCAAAATATATGTATTTAAAAAACTCTACATGTTTCGGCTGTATACGCCTTTATCAAGAGAATACAAAATATGACATTCATATTTTGTATTCTCTTGATAAAGGCGTATACAGCCGAAACATGTAGAGTTTTTTAAATACATATATTTTGAAGTAATATACAGACCTTTAATCGCCTACTGATTAGGTTTACCATATATATATATATATATATATATATATATATATATATATATATATATATATATATATATATATATACTTTGCAATTACATACATACTAACTTGATATTTGTAAATATTTCATATAAAAGCCGAAAAACTCCAATAATTTATCAATTGTTATATATATACACTTATATATATAGGAAAATTAAAAATTTGTGAAAAACACATCCGCCCAGAATATGCAAATATCGACGTTTCACTGTTTTTATGAACCGTCAGTGCACATTATCCGGCGACAGATATGGCTCTCATTTCTATACTACGTGTATATATACGAACTATAATGGACATCATGTGTATGAGAATTAATAATTATTAAATCTCATTTTGCATGCGATTTTCGCTATAATTTGTTGCATTAAATTCTACAATCCGGCAAATCTCTTTTGCCCTTAAAAATGCCTTAAAAATATATATGGTCATATATATTTTTAATTTCTTTGAAAAAGACACTGTGTGTCGAAACATGTAAGATTGCTTTAAATATATACTTGTCAAAGTAAACCAGACTTAAATCGCGGAGTAATTTAATCTACTATAACATACAAAGGTCAAGAAATAATTATCTTTATATCAACATACCGTGAGTTTTCCTTATCTCTATACATAGCCTGTGTTTAGCCATGTTTAGTTTCAAAAAGAACAACTCAATGTATGGAAATGTTATGCAACCAACATCGCTCAATTATGTGTTTCAACAAATGTCAAAATCAATGTTAGTAATGTGCATAAATAAAATAACATTTTAAATATTTTGGCGTTTGACATTTTTATTCATCTAATTTAAAATATACATATATATATATAAAAGATGAAAAAGTAGAAATTTTGAACTAGTATAAAGCTGGAAACAGTTTAAGGAAAGAGCGGGATCTGTTTTCTATCAAATATTTTGACAGGCCCATACCATCTATCGGAAAAATTCAGGCGATTACTAGGAAATTTGATTCTGATGGCTGCATAATAAATACACAGAAATAAAACTAAAACCTCCCACATTTTTTCGGAAGACCTAAGTTCAAATGTGTTATGTTACATTGAAGAAAGCCTCATAACACCATTAAGTAAAATAGCACAACAATTTAATATTTCTAAGACGTCTGTATTTAAAATTCTCAAACAGTACAAATACAAATCATACAAGTTTTCTAATTACCTACAATTATTTCATGAAGATAGAATAAGACGTGTTGATTTTGCGAAACACTATTTAATTTATTAAATGAAAATTATAATATGTTGAAGAAAAATTGTTCCTCGATTTGAAAATTTAGCCATTGAAGGTTCCTGGTTTCAAATAGGTTGAGTGGGGCTCAACCTATTTGAAACCAGCAATTCAACTGCAGCAATTTCAAATTTTCTAAATCCAAGTCTTCCTGATCGATGGATAGAGAGGTTTATCGACGAATTACGAACCAAACCGGATTTTTTAACACACTCTTTGCAGGAATCGACTCGCATATTGTATGAAATATTAAGGTGGATATTTCGCACATTTATGAAAAAGTTAAAGAATTATAAATAAAAACAAACTTTTTTTCAACTGCCCATAAAATTCATTTTAATATTGTTTGTGTAAGTCAAATGTAAAATAAATTATTTTCACACTTTGTTGGCACTGCCAACTAAAATGCCTTATTACGACAAGTGCTGGCACTCGCATTGTTGGTTGCATAACGTTCCCATGCATTTAAAACTGAACATAGGTGTTTTCATGTGTTATGTTCAGTGATATAAAGAACTCACGGCATATGTATATATAACTTGAAAAGAAGTTATCGACCGTACTATATTGGTTAATAATAAATTAAAAATAGGCAAGCGGTCTGTCAATTAAAACTCATTAATTTTTTTATCTCTATGTTTCACAACGAGTTTGTTGCTTCTTTAGGAGATAAGAATGTAGAGTTAAGAAATGAAAGTGACGTACACACACATATTAAAATTGATTAATCAATTTTAATGTGTGTGTACGTCACTTAATTGTTAAAATAAAAACTTATATTTATATAAATCCGTGTTTAATATATTCTAGTCTATATATATAATAAAAACACATTGCTGCATAACTTTCTAGTTGCTATCGTTCAAGATTATTATTGGCGGGATTATATTCCTGGTAGTATACCATCGGATGCATTTGAGGCCGCTGATGGAAGATATGTGGGGCAAATACACGCTGCTGAAAGTCTATTGCCCGCTACCATTTATCCCTTTAATAACACGGCAGTATCTCTATCGGTTGATAGCACTAAACTAGTTGCTGACAAAAATATTAAGGTGAGTATGCAGAGCGTACCACAGAAAAGTGTAAAAGGATAAAATATTTTATGCGAGGGTAATTTGACGGTAATGACACTTCAAAAGTTGGCCACATTTTTTCCATCATGAATATAATACTGATTTCAGGATTGGTTTAGAATATTACTGTTAGAATTTCACCCAGATCTCTCAAATAGTTAATTTTTATAATCATTTAAATTCAACTATTTGTTGTCTTTGCGTTAATAATGAGAAGAAAGGATTTCGTGCGTTAATTAAACATTATTTTCTTTACGCCGAAAACCCATTTTAAAGAAACTGAAGAATATATATTTTGATGGATTTGCTCCTTCCCATGTAATGATTTCTAAGTAGTTCACTGCTTGCCAAAGTAGTCATATGAGCGCAAAAGATGCTGAATTGAATTGAATGCTGAAGGCCTTCATTTACAGTAATTTCTTCTGAAATTTTTAAAAAGTCCATAACTGTAAAACACAACCGCTGAATAAAAGGTTGACAGCAAATCCTGTAAACTTCTAAACCCAACAGGTACACTATATTCTGTATAAACATTTAAATATGAAAAAATCAACCGCAAGATGGGTGCTGAAATGGCGAAAATGCGAACTCTTGTTACAATTTCAACGTTCTCCAAGAGAATATGTTGAAACCTGTATACATCACTATACTCCAGGGACGAAGTCACAGTTAACCCTTAACTGTGCTAGTGGGGTCCGCGCGAACCTGGCGGTATAGTTTTCTGTTAGCATTCTTTAGAGTATTAAACAGATGGCGTTGTGGGTCAACGTAATCTTAAATTAGGTTAGTTATAAGAGACGTGTGTAGCTGTAAAGTCAACAGCTAAATTATTTTGAAAATTATAAGACCTCGAATCTTTAAAGACCCCACCAACACGTAAGTGTACAGTGAAATTATTATTAGCTCTTCAAAAACATAACTATATAATGCATTATTTTTAGTGTATTTTTGTCAATTTTACCATGTCTATGAATGAGTGGAGTAGACCTTTGACTGAATCAGAACTAAATGAAATAGCGAATGATCCAAATTTTTATTCCGATGAAGAAAGCGCAGCTGAAGAAAACGATTTTCAAGCTAGCGATCATGAAACAAATTCAGAAGCTTCTTCAGAATGCGATGAAAGCCATTTTGATAACGATTCCGATGATAGTAATGTATTTTATGGTAAGGATAAAAATTTTAGATGGCAGAAGGCATGTAAAAGTCGTTCACGTACTCGCACTCACAATCTGATTATACATCTACCAGGCCCCAAAGGGAGAGCCAAAAATATCGATAAAAATGACATTACAGCAGTCTGGAAGTTATTTTTTACTGATAATATGCTAGAGACCATCTTGTTGCATACAAATGTGAAAATAAGGAACAGACATGAGCAATTTCAAGTACCTCGGCCATCGTACACAGCTGAACTGGATATGATTGAACTAAACGCTTTCCTTGGTCTTTTATATCTATCAGGTGCTATGAAATCTAATCACGAGGATATATCTGCTTTATTTGCCAATGATGGAACTGGTCGGGATGTTTTTCGGGCTACAATGAGTGTAACTCGTTTTCTGTTTATTTTGTCATGTTTGCGATTTGATGATGCACTTACAAGAGATCAAAGAAAAGAGCATAATAAATTGGCTGCAATACAGGAATGTTGGGATATATTTATTGCGAATTGTGAATCTTTATATACTCCAGGAGAATATCTCACCATCGATGAGATGTTGGTACCATTTCGAGGCAGATGTTCATTTAAAATGTACATGCCCAAGAAACCGGCGAAGTATGGTCTAAAAATTATGTGCCTCTGCGATGCACGTACTTTCTACCTGTGTAATGCATTTGTTTATACTGGCAAGGAAAATACAGTATCAATAGATAAAGTATCTGTACCAACCCGCAACGTCCTAAAGCTCATACCTCCCATACAAAACACAAATCGGAATGTCACAACTGATAATTGGTTCTCGTCAGTCGAGTTATGTAACAAACTGAGAGAACAAGGCTTGACCCTTTTAGGAACTATAAGAATCAACAAACCGCAATTACCACTTGAGTTTAAGCCTAACAGAAGGAGACAAGTGGGTTCTACGATATTTGGACATAACAATGATATAACAATAGCTTCATATGTGCCTAAAAAAAACCGATCGGTGTCATTGATATCTACCATGCGCCACGATCAAAAAATAAGCACTTAAAATGGAAAACCTGATATGATCAATGATTATAATAAGTTGGCGTAGATGTATTAGATCAGTTATGCGCCAATTATTCAGTAGCTAGACGTACCAGGCGTTGGCCCATGGTAATTTTTTACGCTATGATAAATATAGCAGGTGTAAATAGTATGGTAGTATTGAACTGTGGGCGAGAAGAAACATTTAAAAGGCGACATTTGCTGGTAAGCCTCGGAAAAAGCCTCATTACTGCGCATATGCAACGAAGAAATCTCAGCCGATTACCGCGTGAACTGCAAACAATAATTTGCCAGCAGTTGGGTAAAGAGCTACCTACAACCTTTACGAACAATGAGGCAACACAAAAAAAGCGATGCGATCTCTGCTCCAGGGACAAATACCGAAAGGTTAAGAGTGTATGCAAAAAATGCGGCAAACACATTTGCCCAGATCACACCAGTATAGTTTGCAATATATGTTTTAATAACGTTTAATCGCTTATAAATATTACTGTTTGTTGTATTTCTTTAAAAAAATAAATAAGCAATGTAAACATTTTTTGTTTTTATCAACTGGAAATTGGGGTTCGGACGGACCCCACCAGCAGATAAGTGTTAGCTTATTTCACCAGCACAGTTAAGGGTTAAAACAATGGATTTCTCTTTACCAATGTGCTCCGAAGAAGGCAGAAACTGTTTTTTTCGAATTTCATAGGTATAGTCTTCACTAATTATCAGGGGTCAACATATTTTATTTTTGCAATGCTATTGGTGATAGACAAGTCTTGACATGTTTATGCAGGTATCTAGTGCCATATCGTTCAGTCTGATTGAGGTTTTCGACCAATATAGACGCACTTTCGTAGCACTATTCGTGTAACCATGGAAGACGTGGCTAAATCTCAAGGAGCAATAATTTTCTTTTTGTGGAAAGAGGGTGCGAAAACTTCAAAAATTATTAAACGACTGCAAGAAGTGTTTGGTGAGTCTACAGAATGTATATCGGTGGACCGATTGTTTTAAAAGTTGTAGAACATCATTAGAAGACGATCCTCGTGGGGGTCGCCCTAGCACTGACAACCAACATGTTTTTGCATCTATCCACATGACCTGTCAACTTCAAAATCCGATATTTTTGTTTAAAATTATTCATTGAATTCCTATACGAAGTATCGTCGGCCATCCGGTAGATAATATTTGATTTTGGACGTAAAATAATAATTACTTATGCAAATGTTAAAACTAAAACAATTTTTCAAAATTCAGTAAATTATGTTTTTCATTAAATTAAGATAGAATTATAATTTTCAATTCTTCTATATTATTCTATAATTATGTATGGTAAAAATATATATTATTGCAGATATTGTGTGGTCCGAATAAAAGAAGGTTTTACTGGGAACGTATAAGCTTTAATCCACCACATAAAGATCAGTTGAAGGATGCCGTCAAAGGCGGCTTTCAAAAGGACAGCTATTTATTTGTTGGAAAGGTATTGGATGACGGGGAATGGAAAATAGGACAGGTTTTCTCATACGATCACATTTATAAAGGGATTTGGGTTTGGAACAATTTAGGAGAGTCGGCAAGATATTACGATTTTGATATTCTGAAATATGACTCTACCTTCGTAGGTGGCAGCTGTTATAATTGATTTACAAATGTAGATTTTGAAATTGAATAAAAATTTGTTTATTGTTTGTTTTAAATTACGTTTTTCTTTTAGTAATTCTTCCTCTGTTATTTCAATAGATTATTTTTTTAATAAAAATTATAATTAAATATAATTTTTCTACATTTCTATTTTAAATTAACCCTTAAGGGTCTTAGTGTGGTCACGGGGACAGTTTGGTACGGTGATAATACATTAATTAATATTGTCATTGTTTTTGAACGATTAGTTAAAATTACATTAATAAATTTATATGTTCAGTGGTATAAATTAATAATGTAATTTTAACTACTCGTTCGAAAACAATGACAATAACACATATATAAATATTACAGTAAAACGCTTTGAATAAGGCAATAATTGCCGAAATGTGTAAGAGTAAAATTATTTTAAATAAATAAATATTTAAATAAAGCAGGGCTTAAATCGCCGAATAAAGAAAATCTCCTATAACGTACAAAGGCCAAGAAAAGAAAGAAAAACTATGTACCTAATCTATCTATCTATCTATATATATATATATATATATATATATATATATATATATATATATATATATATATATATATATATATATATAGTGTGTCCGCAGATGGACTTAACTATACTTGTAAAAAATCTTTTTTTTAATTTTTCGAAAAAATCATCCTTCAGAAGTTTTTTTGCATGTTATATAAATACAACTCACGTTGAGAAAATTTGATTTTGTTGTACAGGTGCCCATGAAAAGCAAATACGTAGATTTAAAAAATCTAAAACTTTCAAATACAACTTCTTTAAAGTACTGAAATGAAAGAGCTGAAAATTAGATTTTTTGCAAATAAAGTTAGGTCTATCCGCGGACACAGTGTATACATTATTATGCAATTTGTTATAATTATAATACGAGATAAAAGTAATATTTTTTGGGAATAGCGGCCGGTTAATTAAGACAATATTTAATTTGACGTTTCGATACTATATATACACTCAGCGGCAGAATTAACCGCCCACCCTATGTTTTGTTGGAGATTTTCGTAAATTTTCGACATTAATTGACATTACATGACACTTTGACAGTAAATAATTAAGTGTACCTGTCATTGTGTGTGTATTACTATCATTAGTATTATTATTAGTAATTTTGTTCAAATTTTACTTGCTTAGTGTTAGTGTTTTTACGATTTATTTTTTATTAAAGTTAATTAGACTTGCTTAGTTTTGGTGTACATCTTTTCAAATCGGTTTAAGTTAAGTTCAAAAACATTTTTAATTCGAAACAATGCCATTGAACGCAAACTCCGTAGCCAAGGCTGTGGTTCTATTCGATGAAGTTTACAGTCAACGTCGTATTGCTGGAATACCTGGTTCTGCCCGTGAGATAGTCACAGATGCCATCAGGGGTTTTCAGGAGACGGGTTCTTACACCAGAATGCTTGGTTCAGGGCCGCAATCGCTGCGAGAGACAATTGTTTTGTTGTGAGCAAGATTATAACAGATCGGTTTTGTACCGCCGATGAAGCCCGTAATCATCTTGCTGAGGTTAGAAATGTGGAGCGAGCGAACTGTAAGAAGAAGGTTGGCAGAAAATAATCTTTCAGCGAGACGCCCTTACCGAGCCCCACAGCTTCGCCCGCATCACAAAACAGTTAGACTCCGTTTTACGCGGGAATACAGTACACATGTGGAATATGATTTAGTGGAAGAATAGAGACGTCCAAACGAGCAGTTTGCTCGTTGTTCTCTTGTTCAAACTGCGGGTTACCAAGGAGACTCAATAAATGGTATGGGGAGAAATTTCTTACGAGGCTCGTACGGACTTGGTGATTTTTGATAGAGGCGGTGTAAATGCTCACAGATATGTACAAGAAGTTCTTGAAGATCATGTCATTCCGTTTGCGCCATTTATTGTAGACAACTTTGTTTTAATGCAAGACAACGCACGCTGTCACATTACTCGAGTGGTTTTGCAATACCTTAATGAAGTTGACATCAGAACTTTACCATGGCCCAAATTGTACAGGCATCAATCCAGTAGAATACATCTGGGATAACCTGAAACATCGGATTCGAGCACGGAGACCAGCTCCAACAACCATTAGAGAGCTTAAAACTGATTTTTTAAGAGTAAACAAAAAATTTCAATTAATTGGTGTTTGTTGCCTTTTTCAAGATGTACTAAAAACAAGATGTATTAAAAACTTTAAAAAAATTCAGAATTACAAAAATCTCCGAATTAATGAAAAAACTTTGGGTGGGCGGTTAATTCTACCGCTGATGTAATATCTTTTTCAAAAATTGCAAAATTTATTTTAATGTTGAAAAAGGTAAGAGATGTTATAATAAATCTGCTTGACATTAACTTTTGTGGCGTTAATATATTGCGACGTATTTGCTATGCATTTCTAAACAAAACTAAACTTTTTTAGCAGGTAGACTGCCTTCGCCCATTTGTTTATTTAAGTTGTTGAGATTATTGGAATTCTTGTGAGCTCACAAAAATTCCAATAATCTCAACAACCTACACTCAAAATTGAAAGACAAAATACCTACATTAAAGAAAACATACGTTATTTCTGAAATTCCACGCAATGACGGCGAAGGGGTATACAAATAATAAATGTTGACATTTATGTTTATTTTCTGCTTTTTCTTCCATGTTTAGGTACTAAAAATAACATAACTCCAGGAATTACAACTACTTTGCAGCCCCATAAATATATTTAACTAGCAATTTAATAAATAGATTTATAATCTAAGGGTTTTTTAACAAGTTTCGTTAAGAAAATTGAACTGAGTTGCTACTAAAGTAGTTAAATCTTAATATTACTTTTTATATAAACTGATCTTTATTTTAATTTATTTAACAGTATATATTTATACGATAGAATAGATATTTATGTATAAAGGGAATAAACGACAGCTTTAATCCCGAGACAGTAAGTAAATTTTCTGTTGAGGGATTATAGACGTTTATTCCCGAATTACATACAAAACTTTTCTCCCGACCTTAAATGTAATCATTTATTTCATTATTAGTTTGACAGTTGATTGATAGATTGATCTGATGTCATTCAATTAAGTTGGTTTGTCATGAAAATGTGCATAGTTTCTGGTTACTAAGGTAAAACGAGTTTGTTTGTGTCTTATTTTTTTCCAAAAAAACGCAGTCCGTTTAAGTTATTGTGCAAAAATGAATATTAATGGCAGTGAAGGAGATAATTTTTGCACAAGCACTACTGCAAGCAACCGCCAAGTTAAGATATCAGATGATTGTCCATATATAAATATTGTAAACTCATCTAATGTTACTGTTACGATTACAAAATAAAATTGATTGATATATTTAAATGCTTCGTCAATCTGACAGTTAAATTAATTTTGACTTAAATAAATGAACCAAAAGTCATTCACTACAGTATTCACTTTATTCCCTAGGGAAAATCGAATATTTTATTCCCTAGAGAACAAAGTAGTCTAATATATGTCAATTGTCAGATGTATAAGATTACAAAAATTACATTATTCAATTGAAACGTACAGTACGTTTATTTGGATAAGAAACTTATATTAAATAGTAAAATAAAGAACTTTTATAAGATACGTAGCATGGAAATAATATATCTATTGTTAGGATAATTAAAAATTACTGAAAAGCCATTTCAATCAACGGGAACGTACAGACGCGTTTCGCTCTAATTGAAGCTTATCAATGTACGGTATCTCGAAGACAGACATGGCTTTTTCAATTCTCTATTTTGTGTATATATAGTTAACATTCTGAACATGTTGACATGTAAAAATGGGAATTAGTATTCATTAATTCTCATAGTAGTAGTCGCTTGCTTTTCGGGAGAGATAGACGTGTTTGATCGGCTTCATAATTAAACCTAATATTAGGTCATTGTAAGTAGAAAAAGCACGACTAGTTAGAAATATAGTATAAAGTTGATGCGTAATAGTCTGTGTGCAGGTGTTGGGTGTTTGTGTAGTTTGTTATTGTTTGTGGAAAGAAAAAAAAAGAAAAAGGGAAAAAGAGAACAGAAAAAGGCAGAAAAGAAAAAAACAGTGAGTGAGCCGATAAGAGATATCGTTTTCGAGCTGTGGAAGCGGGCGACCTCTTTACGCGGCGAGGTGAGACGTTGGTAAATACTAACAAAGTTGCATATACGGGGGGAGACGGAATAGTAGGAAATGGCTAGTGACGATTATAGTACAGATGAGTCAAGGAGAAAACGAAGTAGGGAATACGAAGAAAGAAGTTCTATTGAGAAAAGAAGTAAGAAAACCATTCGAACTCCCCAAAAAGTAGAACAAAAAGAAGAGGATAAGCTAGATAAAGTGATACAGATGATCCAAAATGTAACAATGGAAATAAGGGAGGTAAAGGCAGAATTGCAGGAAGTGAGAAGGGAACAGAGTGAAGCAATGCAGGAAATAATGAAGTTGTAAAAAGAGAATGATAACATAAAAAAGGATAATGTAAAATTAAAAAAGGAAAATGAAGAAATTAGAAATGATATGAAAAAGGTCAGTCTAAGGGTAAGGAGATTAGAGAAGGAAAAAAAGAGTAATAATATTGTAGTAACTGGGTTAAAAGTAGATGTAAGCGAGGAAAACACATTAAGTGAAACCATGAGAAATTTTTTAGAAGATGAAGTAAAGGTGAAAGTTGATGTTAAGTCAGCCCACAAATTAGGTCCGAAAACCTGCCTGGTGGAGCTGGGAAATTATCGAAATAAAAAAGAGGTTATGCAAAATAAGAAAAATCTAAAAGAAAAAAGGGACGGAAGAGTATATATTAATAATGATTTGACACTGGAAGAGAGAATTGCAGCTAAGGCCTTAAGAGAGGTAGCCAAAGAAGAAAGAAAAAATGGAAAGAAAGTAAAAATAGGTTATGAGAAGATAAGTATAGACGACAGGTGGGTTAAGTGGAACAATAGTGCAGGAGTATTGGAGGAGCTATCTAGAACATTTAGCCAGAGATCTCCTGAAGACGTGAGAGAAAACAAAGAAAGGGAAAAAATCCGGGTAATCGCAAAGACCCGGACACAAAAAAACTACTAAATGAAGAGGAACAAGCTGAAGATATAACGACTCATGCTACGGAAATGGTAAACGAGACGGAAGAACGGGATGGGAAAATTGTGACAAAACATAAACAGAAAAATGTGGTAAGCAACAACAAAAGAGAAAACAAGCCAAAACGTACAACATATAAAAAATACAAAATTGGCCAATGGAACGTATTAACGCTTTATCAAGAAGGCAAATTCGAGCAGGTGATAAGAGAAGTGCAGCGATACAAACTGAATCTTCTCGGAATTAGCGAGGTGAGATGGACGGGAAACAATAAAATTACCACATCCGACAGGCACACGTTTATATACTCAGGGATGAAAGAAGGCGAACCGCACCAATATGGAGTAGGAATATTATTAAGCCCCCATCTCCAACAAAACCTAATAGAATTTAATCCCATAAATGAACGAATAATTACTGCAAGAATAATCCTAAATGGACATCATGTCACCATAGTTCAATGTTATGTGCCAACAGAAACAACAGAACAAGAAGAAAAAGAACGTTTTTATGACACATTAAATAATACGTTAACAAAAATCAATAAATTATATTAATTATTATATATTAATGGGTGATTTCAACGCTAAAGTGGGAAACCACACAGAAAACTTTGAAGAAACCATCGGAGTACATGGGATAGGGAAAAGAAACGGCAACTTCGAGCTACAGATAGGTGGTACAATGTTCGAACATAAAACATGCCATAAAATAACGTGGGTATCGCCGGATAGAAAAACTGAGAATCAGATCGACCACATCTGTATAAAGCAAGAATGGAGTAAAGCGCTGCTAGATGTCAGAAACCGAAGAGGGGCAGATATAGGGTCAGACCATCACTTAGTCGTAGCCAGAATCGGACTGGATGTTGGTAATTATAAAAACAAGGGGAAAAGAATTAGCAAATATACAAAAAGACAAAGACTATTGGACCCACATAAGTTAGACGAAGGTGCAAAAAAGGAAATAATACAGAAAATAGAAAATTTATCTCAAAACATAGACCACACTCTAGAGATAGAAGATATGTGGCAAAAAATTAAAACGTTGTATACTGTGAGCTGTAAACAAACGTCAAAAACCACAAGAGACAGCAAGGAATGGATGAGCAATGAATCATGGACTAGAATTGAGGAAAGAAGGAGAATTAAAGAGAAAATGTTAAGAATCAGAGATGAAACAAAAAAAAGGAAAATACAAGAAGAGTATACAAGATGTAGCAAAACGATAAGAAGAAGTATAAGAAATGATAGAAAGAGACACATAGAACAACTGGCAAATGAAGCACAGACTGCAGCGGACAAAATGGACAGTAGAGAACTATACAAAAGGATAAATCAGCTAGCAGGAAACAGGAAAAAGACTAGGGAATTACCTTTAAAAGATAAGGACGGAGACAACTTATACAACAAGCAACAACAACTAAAAAGATGGCAAGAATACTTCGAAGAGATAATGAATATCAATGGGAGCAAATTACAGCTATTGCAGGAAGAAATCGTGCAGGAACTGCCCATCAACACCGATGTTCCTTCAAGAGAGGAAGTGATAAATGCATTGCAAAAAATGAAAAATGGAAAATCGGCAGGAAATGATATGATAACAGCTGACATCTTGAAGATCGATGTAAATGCAACTACAAAAATATTGCTACCCCTTATCAAGAAAATTTGGAATCAAGAAAAATTCCCTAAAGACTGGAAAGAAGGATTGATTATAAAAGTACCCAAAAAAAACGACCTGCGACATTGCGAAAGTTGGAGAGGTATCAGTATGTTGAATGTCACATTTAAAGTCTTCTGCCGCATACTGTTAAATAGAATCAACCCTCTTGACTGTACCATCAGAAAAGAACAAAACGGATTCCGACGTGGACGCTCCTGTGTAGACAACATTAACACAATTAGAATGACATAATAGAGGAATCACTCGAATACGAATCACCACTCCAGTTGTTATTTATAGACTACGAACGAGCATTTGACTCGGTAAATCGGGAAAATATATGGATAGCACTCAAGAATAAAGGTCTTCCTCAAAAAATAATCCAACTGATTAGGGAAGGATACACAGGATATCAATGTCGAGTACTCCATGAGGGAGAGCTGTCACAACCTTTCGTCGCTAGTACGGGTGTTAAACAGGGCTGCATACTCTCACCGCTGCTTTTTTTGATAATGTTGGACACGGTACTCTACGCAACAACAAATAACAAAAAGAGAGGAATACGATGGGGGCTGACGGAAGTTTTGGAGGACATCGAATACGCAGATGATGTATGCCTTTTTTCATCGAACATTAGGAACATGCAGAGTAAAACTAATGACCTTGTTGCGGAATCAAAAAAGAATGGCCTTAGCATAAATAAAAATAAAACTAAAATGTTGAAAATTAACACCAAAGATACAACAAACAGAAGTCGAAGGCACACAGATAGAAGTAGTGGAGGAATTCACTTACCTTGGCAGTGTTGTCTCGAGCAATGGAGGAACATTATCTGATATACAGCGAAGAATAGACAAGGCACGGAAAGTTTTTGCAAGTATGAGAAAAATATGGTGCTCTAAAAGTTTGTGCTTATCATCAAAGATCAAAGTGTACAACTCAACAGTGAAACCAGTTCTCCTCTATGGCTCAGAGACCTGGATGGTTACCTCAACAATCAAGAGAAAACTCCAGTCTTTTATAAACAGATGCCTTAGAAATATACTAGGAATATGGTGGCCGGAAAGAATATCAAATGCTGAGCTATGGCATAGAACAGAACAAAACGACATAAATGAAGACATTAAGAGAAGGAAATATAAATGGCTTGGTTATACATTAAGAAAGCCAGTTGATACACCAGCTCACACAGTCCTACTTTGGAAGCCACAAGGAAAGAGAGCGAGAGGCAGACCACGCACCACCTGGAGGAGAACAGTTATGGAAGAGACTAACAAGTCCATCCCACAACTGAGGAGCATTGCCCAGGACCGAATAAAATGGAAAAAATACATAGAGACATTATAAGTGCACATACTTGCTATACGAGTATGTAATGTATAATTACCCTACCCGAAAGGGAATAATGGGTTTAATAAAAATAATAATAATAATTCTCATTTGCAGTAAGTTCAGAATGTTAACTATATATACACAAAGTAGAGAATTGAAAAAGCAATGTCTGTCTTCGAGATACCGTACATTGATAATCTTAAATTAGAGCGAAACGCGTCTGTACGTTCCCGTTGATGGAAGTGGCTTTTCAGTAATTTTTAATTATCCTAACAACCAGTAAGATCGTAGTCGCGACGAGGTGTGTTATACATGCTAGTACAAACTTGGTTTGTCGGATTGTAGTTGTTAATGCATCACATAAGGCGACATTGACATGTAAAAATGGGAATTAATATTCATTAATTCTCATTTGCAGTAAGTTCAGAATGTTAACTATATATACACAAAGTAGAGAATTGAAAAAGCCATGTCTGTCTTCGAGATACCGTACATTGATAAGCTTCAATTAGAGCGAAACGCGTCTGTACGTTCCCGTTGATGGAATGGCTTTTCAGTAATTTTTAATTATCCTAACAATAGATATATTATTTCGATGCTACTTATCTTATAAAAGTTCTTTATTTTACTATTTAATATAAGTTTCTTATCCAAATAAACGTACTGTACGTTTTATATTTTAATTGAAATCTTACATAAGAAATAAATTAATATGTATTGTTAAAGTTTTTTTGTACATTCGATTATTTGACGTCATCCCTGTATCAATCAATCTAGTGTTTAACGAATTGATCGATGTTTCATAATTACTTTGAGTTTATTGTAAAAATAATTTAAATAATTCGTAGCATTCCACATACTAACTCAAAGGTATAACACGTAAAGAAGACAAAATGCACATTTTTAAAAGAAACTTTATTTCAATAATATCAAAAGGTATAATTATACAGAAATGTGGTTATTACAAAGTTTATGGCAAGCGTCTGTACTATTATATTTTAGTATGAAAAATTGACGAAGATTGACAGATTTACCTTCTCGATTCCATATCCAAAGTCCCAAGACATGTGGGACTTCGAAGCCGTGAACCTTGCCAATTTTCCACTCCTCTTCGTGTGTCGCTTTTCCAATGAATATTTGATAATGTTCGACCTCTACGTAGCCCCCTTTTACCGCATCTTGCATCTGCTGATCTGGTGCTTTATCCATATCTACGTACTCCCAATATAATCTGCTCTGATCTGGAGTGCATAATATCTAGAAAGATAGTTACCATTATATATATTCTATTCCAGAAATCTTCCTTAGTTGCAAATAGATTCGATTAGCATTTTACCATTAATTAATTACTTACCTTGATATCATCTTTGTTAATTTGTTTTCCGCCATATTCTGCAACTGCAGATCTACTATTTGTGTAGATTGTGGATACTAAATTATGGCTTTTGAAATTAAATTGCCCAATATACTTTCCAGGTGCTCCTTGGAAAGCATCGCAGGGTACTTCACCGTATACGTAATCTCTCCAGTAAAAGTCTTGCAATACACCACCTGGAAAACAAAAAACAATGCCCATGGTTTAGATATTTTCAGTATTTTAGAAATAAAGTTTTAGTCTTTTGTATTTTCTTATTTTGGTAATGTGGATGATTAGAAACTTCTAAAAAACGGATATTCGAAATTATACTCACATATAGGTGGTATATATATGACATACGTCAGAAGCAAATAAACGAATAAAAACATTTTGTAGAGTTTGCTTCACTTTCTGCGTCGACTAACACAATAAAATTGTTTAAGTCCAGAAATGTCTTTTATATGGTGTGGTATCTTATCCGTTTTTACTGTGCCAAAGAATTAACGGAAGCTTGGAAAGTGGTGTGGTGATAGTGCAAAAATAGTTTTTGAAATATATACAGTGTGATGCTATTAGAGTGAAACCTAATAAAGCAAACTGTAATCTGAAAAATCACACGAAACGGGATAATAAAAATTTTAGTCAGTCTAATGTGCCAAAACCCTTTCTCACATTGTCTGCAATTTATTTGTTTTCTGAAAACTCGCAATGATAGACGTCTGTGCTTGAAGAACGTGTCTATTGACTATTTTCTAGTTTGCCTTGTGCAATTTAGGGACTTTGTAATTATTGTCACATTTACGTTTGCTTTTTTATGAAGTTTTCTCGTTTTATTGATTTTATCATTGCGTTATTTACATAGCTCACCACAATTTGTGAGTAATTGTTTGTCCCTTATATGACGGAATTATTGAAATTATTAGTACCTGACTTTAGACAATGTAGGTAGAATTACCATGAGTGATAACAATTTAGAGAACTTTTATGTTTCACTAAAGTTTAATTTCCTTCTGTCTCGTGTACAGTAAAATCAAGTATTTTTGTAGTATTTTATATAATTTATTACAAAATCCGTAAAATATCGTCAAAAATTCGTCACTTAGGATCGCAAACACATCTGAACTCTGTAAAACTTTTATGGCGGCTAATATTCCATTAAATAAACTTAGCAATCCCACTTTAAAAATATTTCTGAAAAAATATACTGGTCGAAATGTTCCTGATGAATCAACTTCACGCAAATATTATGTTTCTAGGTGCTATACGAGAACAGTAGAACGCATTAGAAGCCATCTTTTAAATCAATACATATGGATAAACGCCGACGAAACGGTGGATATGTTAGGGCGCTGTGTGGTAAATGTTGTAGCTGGTGTACTACATCCAACTATTCCCTATAACTCATATGTAATAGCAACAAGTGTTATAAATAGAGTTGATGCGGAAACAGCTGCTGAAACCATTAAGGAAAATATGCAAAAAATGCTTCATTCGGACGCCACGTACAAAGAAAAAATACTTTTATTTGTCAGTGATAGTGCTGCGTATATGTTAAAAACAGGCAGACTATTGAAGAAAACATATCCTAATATGCTGCATATTACTTGTGTAGCACATGCTCTCCACAGAATCTGTGAATATATCAGAGACACTTTTCCGGAAGTTGATAGACTTGTATCAGCTTTTAAAAAAGTTTTCAGAAAAGCACCATTGAGAGTAGCTCTTTTCAGGGAAAAATTTCCATCTCTGTCACTGCCTCCCACTCCAGTAATAACTAGATGGGGAACATGGCTGGAAGCTACTAGTTATTATGCTGAGAATTTCGATAGTCTAAAACATTTCGTAACACTGTTAAAGGAGGATGCTAGAAGTATTGGTAAGTGCAAGGAGCTCAGACAAATCCCAAATTTAAAAAATCAGTTGTACTTTCTTCACGAACCCCTTGGAAAATTGCCAAAACTAATCACTTATTTTGAAAATCGAAATCTCAAATTAAATGACGGATTAACCACATTAGATGTGGCTGTTAATAATTTGAAAAGTATTCCAAGTGACTTCGGATGTGGCCTTCGGCAAAAGTTTGAAGCAATTCTTAATAGAAATCCAGATTTAATTACATTGCAGCAATTATGTATGGAGACAATTTCACAAAATCTAACGGCTAAATATGAAGAAATAAAAGAATATTTCCAGTATGCACCTATAACCAGTTGCGATGTAGAAAGGACGTTTTCTATTTATAAGGATGTACTTAATTCAAAGAGAACAAAATTGACAGAAGAAAACCTTAAGAAACTATTGCTAGTCAATATTAATACTCCTTTACTCAACTTGAACGACAAAATGAACAAATAAAAATGTTCCAATTATAGAAGTAAAATTAAAAACTTTAAAAATCCAACTTTTCAACAAATACATATGTATTTCGTAATTTTATAGATCACCACCCATTTGTTTTCCAATTATATAAATAAAATTAATTAATAAATATGTATTTCGTAATTTTAGTTAGATAGATCACCACCCGTATGTTTTCCAATTATATAATTAAAATTAAAAACTTTATAAATACAACTTTTCAACAAATAAATATGTATTTCGTAATTTTATAGATCACCACCCGTTCGTTTTCCAATTATATAAATAAAATTAAATATTTTAGAAATACAACCTTTCGCCAGTACTGCACTGGGCTTTGCGTCATGTGGTAAGCGTGTCCGTTCTCTAGTAATAATCATTTTTACGTCAACTTATAAGCTTTTATAGCGTGACATAAAATTTACAGAAATAAGTGAGTATTTTGAGATTTATTAGATTAATCTCGCTGCTTATGTGTGTAGTGAGATAAATTATATTTTATTCTATTGCAAGCTTAAAGTTGTACAAATTGATAACTATAACATGACTACAAAAATATTTTAAATACTTCAGAATATTCCTCAAAATTAACTTAATAATAAATCCAACTCAAAAAAACACCAGATTATATATTTAAATAATAGAAATAATTACACACTAATGTGGTTATTACATTGTTTATGGCAAGCATTCGTATTATTATATTTCAATATAAAAAATTGACGGATATTGACATCTTTATTTTCTTTATTCCAAATCCAAAGCCCTAAATATGGAACTTCGAAGCCATGAACTTTGCCGATTTTCCACTCTTCTTCATGTATCGCTTTTCCGATGAATATTTGATAATGTTCGGGCTCCACGTATCCTCCTTTTACCGCATTTTGCATCTGTTGATCCGGTGCTTTGTCGAAGTCCACATAGTCCCAATATAATCTGCTATGATCAGGACTACATAATATCTAAAAAGCGAAATAGGAAAATAGTTTAAATTTGCATTTTACAATTGCTTAGTCACTTACTTTGATATCATCTTTGTTAATTTGTTTGCCGTGATAGTCTCCAACAGCTGATCTACTATTTGTGTATATCGTGGATACTAAATTATGGCCTTTAAAATTAAATTGTCCAATGTATTTCCCAGGTGCTCCTTCAAAAGCATCGCAAGGTACTTCACCGTATACGTAATCTCTCCAGTAAAAATCTTGCAAAACACTATCTGTAAAACAATGCAAACTATCATAATAACTGTAAGTTAATTGTATTTTTCGCGAAGTAATGCAAATGAATAAAATATTGCTTTCTACATTTTAGGACGCTAATTATTCGAATTTTACTATTGAAAAAATTCGCTCTTAAGCAGGATTCGAACCCACGTCCCCGGTTTGCCAGACCATTGCTTTATTACTAAGCTATTAAGGACTGTGGTTCCGAATACATAGGGAAACCTTAAGTTACATTAAGGAAACAGATGTTAATATTTTTGCCTATAGTCGGCACTTGTTGCTAATTAATTACATTTGTCACGAAGTAATGTAAATGAATGTCATAGTAACGGTCTTCAATATTTTGAAGATACAATTTTAATTCGAGAAGAAGAATCTTCAAAAAAAGCCCTTACTGCAAGTTTTGCAATGTCTTGGTTTCAAATTTTTTAAATGAAATTGCACTTACCAGTAGATGGTATACATAGTAGATATGTCAGAAACAAATGAACGAACATAAACATTCTTGAGAGTTCGATTGCTTTCTGTATCAACTAGAACAATAAACTTGTCCAAGTCTGGAAATGCCTTTTATATGGTATCGTATCTTATCTGGCTTTAACAGCATCCAAGGAATAAGCGGAAGTTTGGAAATTGTTAGGGTGATAATACAAGAATAAATTCAGAAATATATACAGTTTTAGTTTATTAAAATTGGACGCATTGTTATTCGACAACTTAACCAAATACGATAAAAAACAATTCGTATGTTAATACTTGTTGAAGACATATTTGCAATATGTAAAATTTAAAACGGACCACGTCTTTATAGAAATTCGGAATATATACTTAATACAATATATATTGCTATGAACTTTTCCCCACAAATATTTTGAAAAGTTTAATTATTTTTGAGTGTATTATTATTTTGAATATTTGTAGATATGTCTTGCGCAGTTGGAGCAAGCCGTTTGTTCTGCTGTGTACGTTTGTAAAACTGTATTTTTTAAGCGTAGCCTGCGAGCTTCATGTGGACTAACAAGACCCAAATGTTCAGTGAAGTAAGAAAGGTGTGTTTATTTAAAGATAAATATTTATCTCTGTTTTAGTAATTTCGGTTTTGGTTTTTTTGATTTAATTGTGTTTTTGTGCTTGCTTATATCATTACCGATTTATTTACGAGTTTGTGAATCTCGTAATTGATTATTAACACTTTCTTACTCATGTGTCTCGAGTAAATGAATATATATTTTTTACGTAAGTAATATATTATTAAAAGATATTTTATTATATTTAAAAGAGTTAAATACTGTATTTTCTAATTGTATTATTATTATTGTTCTGAAATTTAATCGTAGTTATTTGATATAAATGACAAAGAAGGTTTTTTAAAATTTCTAGTATAAAAAACATTTCTGTAAATGTAGAAATTTTGTACGCTTGGGATATCAAGGGCATATTTTTTATATGTGGTTGCACATGTGTTAGAGTTTGTTTCGGTCTGTCAAATAGTTTATTTTGATTTTGTTTCTTGTGGGAGAAATTAAAAGGCATCTTTGTAATTTATTAGTTTTAATTTTGATCGGAAGTCACAAAGGATTTTTCATCGCATGCTGCGGTCACATCCATGCATTATTTTTACCTTTATAATATTGTTTAATGAGGCAATATTAATCTTTATAACGGGTGGGGCGAAAGTCCCGCTACCATTTTGATTGCGCGCCATCTTGGTTATGTGACGTTTAGTTCAGTTTAGCTTTAACCATTGTGTTGTGTAGACGTCCAAATTTTATTATGGATAAATATACGCCTCAAGAACGAGCAGAAATAGTGACAATATTTATTGAAAATAATCGTTCCATTATTTCCACTCAGCGGAAATTGCGTCAAAAATATCCTAATCGTCCAGTGCCTCACAAAACCACAATTTATCGTTTACATGCGAACTTTCGTCAGTACGGTACGACAACAGACAGGCCTCGTTCTGGAAGACAACGGACGTCTGGTAACGCTGAAAATGTGGCTCTGGTGCGCGATAGTGTTCCAGAGTCTCCAGAAACATCAATTCGGAGACGTGGTTCCCAGTTACACATGTCTGCACGCAGTTTAAGGCGAATTTTGAACTGATTTGAAAATGTTCCCATACAAAATTCAATTAGTCCATAAATTGCTACCGAGAGATCATGATCAACGAGTTGAGTACAGTAATGCAATCCTAAGGCTGTCTGATGAAATTGAAGATTTTTCGTCTAAATTGATAATGAGCGATGAAGCCCATTTTCTTCTCAGTGGCCACGTCAATAAGCAGAACAGTCGGTATTGGGGGACACAGAATCCTCAATTAATTCATGAAACGTCATTGCATCCACAAAAAACAACTGTATGGTGTGGTATTCATGCTGGAAACATAATTGGTCCCTATTTTTTTTGAAACTGACGAAGGTGTTGGAGTTACTGTTACTGCTGAACGGTACCAAGACATGATTCGAAATTTTCTTGTGCCTGAAATGGAAGAGCAAGGACTAGCGGAAATGTGGTTTCAGCACACACAGCTCGTTCAACAATTCAATTATTGAATGACGTTTTTCCACGAAGACTAATTTCACATGGCCGCCAGATCTCCGGATTTAGCTGCACCTGACTTTTTCTTATGGGGTTTTTTAAAATCAAAAGTTTATGTGAATAAGCCCCAAACGATTCAACATCTTAAAGAGAATATTCGTCAAGAAATTGAAGAAATTCAGCCTGAGATGTTGCAGTATGCCGTGAAAAATGCCTTAAAGAGAGCCGAAAGTTGTATAGCGAATCGCGGTCACCATTTAGCCGATATAATTTTCCAATCACAACGAAAAAAAATGTAAAGAACAAATAAACTTTTTACGAAAACCAAACTTACTTATCTTTTCTTTCAACAAAGTTATAGGCAATCAAAATGGTAGCGGGACTTTTGCCCCACCCGTTACTTTATAAAGATTTTTTTTTTTTTTTAATTTTTGTATTAAACTTTCATTTAAATTTTATATTGTGATTATTATTTAACCTTACTCCAAGAAGATTACAAGTATCTTAAAGAAATATAATTATAACATTTGTCAATACTCTGACCCTGAGAGGAAAGCAGTCCCATTTTTTTAAGTTAAACCGATTGAGTATCCTAGCTGGATAGATTTGTCGTGAATTGTGAATAAGCAAATTTCAAAATCACAATTCATAGCAATATGTTGGGCTTAACTAACGAATTCGATTCTGTCAGTTATGATTAAAGCTAGAATTATATGAAAATGCAAATTTTTTACCAAAATTCCTGCAGATCTATACGGATCGCGTAAAAAGAAAACATTTGCATGTCTTCCATATAAATACTGCTTTCAGTATATTTCCTATAAAATTGCATATTTGTTCATATGTTATAATTTATTTCTAAAGTGCACCGCATGAACATTTCCGTACAGCGGAAATTCCCAGACTTGTGTTTATCCAGTCGGGAGAGTTCCAGTGAATCTACGAGCAATGAGGTTGACCTATAGGTCAGTCATATCGCAAGTGTTATTTAGTTAGTTCTCGAAAGTATATGTACACGTAATTTTACCTTGTTATTTTTGATATGTCGAAATTATATTCACATGTGTCGATCTGGATAAAAGATTATCCTGAATTTTGTATAGATAATGGAAGCGTGTTTTGTATAGTGTTGCATTGAAATTGTAAGTTTGTATTTGTTTACGTTTAATTTCATCTTTTAATATTTGCAATTAATTATTGTCGATTATATGCGAAAAAAAGTTCAATTAACGCAGCATGTAGGAACTGATTTGCATAAAAGAAATATCACAAGATTTAAAAATGCACCACAAGCTACTCTGAGCTACTCAGCTACTCTGAGCTACTCTGAATCAATCGTTTACTTCATCAAGTAAAAATATAAAACAGAATACTTGCGACGTTTAAAAATTAACACGAAATTATCAGTGCCTAGTCGCTCAACTTCAAGGAAAAAGTATATTAATCTATTCTTTGAGGAAACTATGATGAAAATTAAAGAAACAGCAGGTGAAAATTATATTTATTTCGTAGTTGACGAGACATCAGACAGTTCTGATTGCTTTATTGCCAACTTGTTGATTGGCATTTTAAATGAACATTGCTCTAGCCAATCCGTTTTAATCGGTACCGAATTGGAGAAAACAAATAACTTAGCTATAACAAGATTTATAAACGATAGCTTAAGTAAATTTTATTTGCCGAATGCCGATCCAAATGACAACGTATTACTGATGTTATTCGATGCTGCGACATATATGGTGAAGTCAGCACAGAATTCGAAGATTTTTTATCCGAATCTGATTCACCTAGCATGTTTGGCCCACGGTGTTAACAGAATAGCAGAAGATATACATTACACATTTTCAGATATTAATTCATTGATTAATTTGACAAAAAAAGTATTTATTAAAGCACCGCTGAGGATTCAAGCATACAAAGATATGTTACCTGGTCTGGCACTGCCACCACAACCCAAAATAACAAAATCGGACACGTGGCTTGATGCCGCTGTCTATTTTATGCAGATATCTTTGAACAGATAAGAGAATCCATTCTCTGTTGTTTAAACGGCTCGATGGCAATTGTAGATTGTAAAGATATACTAAATAAACCGCAAATGCGCCAAGAGTTAGCTTGTATCAAAGTAATCTATGGTTTTATTAGTAAAACACTAGAAAAACTTGAGACTCAAGGTGTTAAACTCATTTTAATTTTTTTTTTTTCTGAAAAGGCAACAAAATGTCGAAATCTTTAATATTAGTGCTCTTATACCGTTCATTCAATTGCTTCATACTTTTCCAATGACGATAAACAAGGCTCAAGGTCAATCGTGTGCGGATTAAATTTGGAAAATTCATGCTTTTTACATGGTCAAACATACAGTCTGTCCCCGGATTGAGTTCACAATAGGTATAATGGACCAAAAATTTTCGAATTGGAATTTCATATTTTGGCATTTTGCCCTACTTAGTCTGAAACTTATTTTTAGTTTACTTTCGATTTTTCGATCAAATAGGCTTTTACAGTGAACAAAAATTATTGTGGTTTCAAGTACTTTTTCCGATCACATTACGCTAAAGTGTTACTTAGAAAAATTGTTTGGAATGAGAAGTTGTGGCGTTATGAAAATTTGATCAGCTCCAATTATGCCCCCAAACGGCAAACAATTGCTCGATCTACAAAAAAACAACGGACGAGCAGCGAGAAGCAAGACAGGCCGTAAAAATTCAGTAAAAGGCTATTGGAGTCCGATCGATGCTTTCAAATACTATTTACAGAATTAAACAACGAAAAATGATTTTACTTGAGTGGCGTCTGGATATTTATATTTTTAACGCATCTAACGTGGTGCATGTCTATTTGCTTAATACGAGGGTGTATTGACATATCCTTAGCCTATTATTGAAACAATTTAAAGTTGGGACTATTTTATTATTCAATATAGTCTCCTTCTAAATTAATACACTTAGTACAGCAATCCTGCAACGTCTTTAGTCCTTCTAAAAAGAAGATTCTTCTTGGTCCGCAAACCAGCCCTCCACAGCTTAAAAAAATTACATCATTTTAAACTTTTTTTCAATCGCGGGAACAGATAATAGTATTGGATGGCTAAGTCTGGGGAATATGGTGGGTGTTCCAGTAATTCGAACCCTGGATTCCGAATTGTATTCATGGTAATGCACAATTTATGTATGCCACTTTTTGATTCCTTAATTTTCTCTCTCGGGGTGGTTAATAATTTGGAATAAGAATCCCCCGTGATGGTTTGACTTCTTTTTAGGTAATCGATCATAATTATTCTACCGATATCCCACGAACCTGACGCAAGGACATTTCCAGCGGATTTTTGAACTCGAAACATCTTATGCCTTGGAGAACCATAATGCTTCCACTCTATCGATTGTTGTTTTGTTTCAGTGTCGTAAAAATGGATCCATGTTTCATCCATAGTCACAAGATGGTTCAAAAAATCTGTATCTCCTTCAAAACGGGCACATATTAACCGTGATGCTTTCACTCTTGTTCGTTTGTGTTCGGTGTTCAAGCATTTAGAAATCCATGTGTAGAATTTTTTTTCATATCGAAATCAACGTGAACTATATGATGGACGCGTTCATATGAAATCTTTGGTGACTCAGCTATACGTTTCAGACCAATTGGACAATCTGATAACTTCATGTCATGAACAGCGTCAATATTTTCGGGGCTGGACACCGAAATCGGTCTCACTGGTCGCGTCACACCTTCAACGTAAAGTTTTCCTATTTTAAATGGCGTAATCCAATTTTTGTCAGTCGTATATGATGGGCATTGATCGCCATGTGTGTTAAGCCGATTATAGGAAATTTCCTTGCCACTCAACCTCTTCAAGTAGAAGTATTTGATGATGCCTCGATACTCTAATTTATCGATTTTAACATTTGCATTCGACACGCTTACTTTCAAAATTTACTACACAGCAATACTTCAACTTCTCGACGTAAGATTTTGCAGCACTTAAAATATCATTAGTTCTTGTCATGATAACAAGATTTTGTTTTATTCAAGGCCTAGGCTAAATAGATATCAATACCCCATCGTATGCATTCATTTATAATATATTTGGCACTGTAACGTGATGTAAATCAATAACTATTAACATGTTGATATACACTTAATATTCAAATTAATTTATTATACATTTTTAATAATGATTTGTTTATTATTTCTTAAGTTACAAGTTAAGACAATTATTAGTAAAAAAACGTAAAATAAACAAAAAACGTACACCATTCTTTTTAAATTATTGAATTATTAAGATAACACTCCTAATTTGTTTTTCGGTCAAAACTTCGGTATTTCCGCTCGTTATTTTTAAGTAACTGGAAAGAAAAGTTAAGATAGAAAATAATATAAAAGGGGGATTCTCAATCTGCTTTTTGTAGTTGTTACGAAAAGCAAATTGCTTTTAACAATGTTGATCTTCATTTGTTTGTTTCTGGTGTATCTATCAAAAATACCGCCTACTGGTAAGTACAAGTACATGTTTGAAATAAAAATAAAACTAATAGTTAAAATCTTCACTTTATTAATGTTTGTTCATAAAACGACAATTGTTTCGCGAGCACAGGTGCTCAGGCATAATGGCGATTGAAAAATAAGGCACAAGTCTGAACAAATAAATTCATTGAATTGGCTTTTACTTGATGAAGATTCGTAATCTAAAATAGAAATAAAACTAACGTTTCCCAGTTCAATGTTCACTTTTTTAATACGTAATCGTAAAACGACGACAATTGTTTCGCCAGCACAGTGACTTCATCAGGTACCTACAGCTAAAGAGCAGTTTGTAACGTGCTCTTATATAAGTATATCTTCCACAATACATCATTTTAATATAATACAGTTTATTGACATTAACATAAATTAATGTTGTTATATGTTGAGCACTTGTGAAATATTGACATAACGAAATAAAACAAAACGCTTTTTTCACAACAATATTTTTAATAAACTAAATGTACATTTCGTGTAATGTTTAAACATAATATCTACGAGAAAGTTTATAAAATGAAAATACATCATATACAAATTAATGAAAAATTACAATGAATCTTAAAAGTAATACAATTTCTGAGAATGAGTTTACGGGGAAATACCAAATATCTTTGAAACAAAGCCGGGGGGGGGCATCGGGTTGGACTAACGGCAAAAGGATTGGGGATTACAATATAAAATATTAATGTCACTGAAGAATTTAGTGGGAGAGTTTACCGAAAATCTTCAAACCAGGGAATTCTTATCGTCCAATTGTCTCGAACATAAACTCGTACTTCCATGTTTACTAATGCTTACAATGGTCTCATTAAATACATTAAAATTAAATTAATTTGATTGTTTTATATTTTCTGGTCTGATTTTGTTGTCCAGTCCTCGTATTCAATTTTATTTTATTCCAAACTGTCACACACATAACCATATATATATATAAATATATATATAATAACTTCGTGACCTTGGTATGATATGGTAAACCTAATCAGTAGGCGATTAAAGGTCTGTATATTACTTCAAAATATATGTATTTAAAAAACTCTACATGTTTCGGCTGTGTACGCCTTTATCAAGAGAATTCAAAATATGAATGACAGGATATAAATGTCACTTGACATTTATATCATGTCATTCATATTTTGTATTCTCTTGATAAAGGCGTACACAGCCGAAACATGTAGAGTTTTTTAAATACATATATTTTGAAGTAATATACAGACCTTTAATCGCCTACTGATTAGGTTTACCATATAAATATATATATATATATATATATATATATATATATATATATATATATAATTATTTCGTGACCTTGGTATGATATGGTAAATTCAATAAGTTGGCGATTTAAAGTCTGGCTTTACTTTAAAGTATGTATATTTAAAACAACCCTACATGTTTCGGCAATGATGCCTTTATCAAGGATATAAAATATAAATGACAGTATACAAATGTCATATAATTGAGTTGCTATGGATAAAATTATTCATAGATACATTCCAATTGAATAATTTTATCCATAGCAACTCAATTATATGACATTTGTATACTGTCATTTATATTTTATATCCTTGATAAAGGCATCATTGCCGCAGCATGTAGGGTTGTTTTAAATATATATACTTTAAAGTAAAGCCAGACCTCAAATCGCCAACTGATTGAATTTACTATATATATATATATATATATATATATATATATATATATATATATATATATATATATATATGGTAAATTCAAACAGTTGGCGATTAAAGGTCTGGTCTACCTACTTCAAAGTATATATATTTAAAAAGACCCTACATGTTTCGGCAATGATGCCTCTATCAACGATATAAAATATATAAGGTTTTTAAATATATATACTTTGAAGTAGACCAGACCTTTAATCGCAAATTTTGAATTTACCATATCATACCAAGGTCACGAAAATATTATATATATATATATATATATATATATATATATATATATATATATTGCTATGATACGTATAGCTTGGATATTCCAGTAAACTGTAAATTTCAAGGTGGAAATTAGCATAAGAATTACTGTTTGTGAACACAACTTGTAAAAATTAGTGTTAAAATTGTAATGAATTAATATCACGCAACTTTTAATATTTTAGATAAGATTATATTTATTTCAAAATTTACTTTTTATATTTTTAATTTTCAATTTGGTCATTCAAGTCAATTACGCCAAATAAATGAAGATATTTAATTTATTTCAAACATGGAAAAACGGCGAACAGGTTATATTTTTACACTCTAACTTATAACCTAACCTACCATTTAAAAGCTATTCACAAATACATGTAATTTCGAATATTAATTTTATAATTCCATTTGAATCATAGTAATATTTAAAAAAATAATTAAAATAACTATCATTATAAAGTATAAATCTAGATTATTTTTGCTTTTTAAAAAGGCTTTAGAAGAAATAAATGAATGTTGGCGTCGGTATAAAAATTTTCGTAGAGTCGCATCTAAAATATAGTTGTCCGCTTTTAAAATTAATTTAAATATAGAAAAAATTATTATTGATAAAAAGTCAAAACATATACAAAAGGTGCTCATAACGATAAAACAACGTTTAAGATAATTTTTACCTGATAAAAATCAGTTATCTGCGAGATATCGACCATAGCATCATTTGTGAAGGTCACCGAATGCCCAAGCCACTTAAAGTAATAAAACTTTAACGTACCTGAATTATTCCAAGTGCATAATATCCAACACCGGACCTTATACTGAACAATACCTGATCCATTCGAGAATATACTCCCTTAGGATAAACTATCCAACATTAACCTAAAAAAATGGTATTAATAAAGACAAAATTAAATCTGCTTCTATCACCGAGTAAATGACTGGACAGGAATCTTTTGATGAATATCTATTATCCATTCAGTTGAACTCGTAAAATTTACAATTTTGATAATATTTATTAAATTATTAAATTACTTAAAATTTAAATAAAATCCCAGTCCCTAAAATTGTATTTTTTAATATGTGGAAAGCATCCATACAAAAAAATTGAAATTTTATTAATGACCGAACATATTTAAATAACTTATCAGCAATATACCTACCCATTATATAAACACGACCTTATAATAATATAAACATCACAAAAATAAAATAAAAAAACACGTGTCCGAGAACAGTTAACTCCCTCCCCCCGCAAAGTGTTGAGAAAGCTAACATTCTTTCTACCCGTCAAAATAAACACATAGCTGAAATTTGCTATATCTCCTTTGAAATATGTATGTATGTCCGTCTGTGCATTTCTATGTGTGTACATCTGCAGATATTTAATGTTGGTTCAATAACAATTCAATGTAGTGTCTGTTCGTGTGATTTTAAACGTTAAAAAAGAACAAATGTTAGCAATCATTTATACTCTAACAAACATATATTAAACGTTGAACTTATGCGTGCAGCTATGTAAAACACAAACGAAAGTAATAATTTTTGTAAGGAACTGTATAGAGCATTTGTATCCTCAAATATGTCAAACAACTCAGTCATCCAGGCTTGAAAATTTTTTTGGAAAAGTATTGTCGCAGATCAATTCCCGACGAAAGCACCGTAAGAAGAAAACTAGATTCCATCTATCTGACACAGATACAGGAAATCGAAAAAGATATAGAAGACAAATATCTATGTATCAGTGGATGAAACTACAGAAACAGTGGGACGTTCTATCAGCAATGTTATTGTAGGTACGCTAGAAGCAACCAAACCTCCAAAATCTCATTTAGTTGCTAGTTTTGTCTACCTTAAATTTTCAATTCATCACGGAATTTGTGAAAAGCAGTCTAGATTCCATAATTCCAGACAAGAAAGAGAAAACTCTTCTATTAGTAACTGATGTTGTAGCTTATATGCTCCACGCAGCGATAAATTTACAAGCCTTTTTACCAGGTATGATTCGTGTTACTTCTTTTGCACATTCTTTACATAGCGTGTGTGAATTTGTGCGAGAAGAGTTCGCAGATGTAAATACATTTATTAGTAATACGAAAACAATTTTCTTAAAAACTCTCAGCAAAATAAAATTTTACAAAGAACCTTGTCCAGAATTAAGTTTGCTTCCTCAGTCTGTTATTATTAGCGCACCAAGCGCAACAAGCTTGTGTATTTAATAGTGACAATTTTAGAATAACTAAAAATTTGGTAATGTGTCTAGAAGATACGGTTAACTTTTTTTGCTTAAATAAATTACTATGTATTAATAAATATTTTGGTTTTATTCTTCGTGTAATAAAGAATATAGAAAGTCAAAAACTGCCTACGACAATGATTAGAAATATATAATATCGCTATTCGAAAGTTAAATAACACACCTAATGAATTCGGTTAAAAAGTTAAAAAAAAACTATATTGACAAGGTGTTGTATCGGAACCCTGGTAATATAATAAATAAACAAATATCAAGTTTAATAAATGATAACATTCATTAATACTAACTTTATTTTAAGTAACTATATTTACGTTCCAGTGACCTGTTGCGATGTAGAAAGATCATTTTCAAAATTTAAAATATTTTTAAGTGCGAAAAGACAAAGTCTTATACCTGAACATTTAGAAAAATATGTCATCGTATATTGTAACAATCGCGAATAATTATTATAATAATAATAAAATCTTTTATAAAACAATTATAAGTATCCTCATTTTACGCTCGTGGCTATGGATAAAAACATGCCTACGGACACAAAATTCAATGAGACACACTTACACATACAAATATGTTACAGCATTTATGAGAACGCTGCATTTGAAGTTTTTTTCGTCTTCATATCGGGCCTACCAAATCGTTCGTACGCTATCTTCAGTAAGTGGTGCAATGGCTTAGCTTCGAAGAAATCGTACTAGATAAATCGTATGGTTAACCATAACGCTTCCTATTGATGAGTTTTAAATTAGAGACCGATATTACGTCGTTTGCCGGCTCTACTCATCACACAGGATCATATTTACTTTAGTCCAAGTCTTTACCCAAAGGTCTTCGTATATAATTGAATCGTTTCGGCTCTTACTTGATGAGGATCCATAATTTAAAATAGAAATAAAACTAATAGTTAAAATCTTTACTTTATTAATATTAGTTCGTAAAACGATAATTGTTTCGCCAACACAGTGGCTTCGTCAGGTAGTGGCTTCGCCAAATATCTGACCAAGCCACTGTGTCAGCTAAAAAATTCTCATATTACGAATAAATACTAATAAAGTAAAGATTTTAATAATTTGGTTGGTACATGTTTTCTTCATTTAATCCTTAATACCTACATACACATTTAAGAAATAATATTTGATTGTAGTAATTTATAAAACTATAAATTAAAAGAAAATAAATTACTTGGATTTCTAAGTGGCAAATGTGTTAAGTGTCCCTCCCTCGTCTCACTAAAACTATCGAATTATAATCAAGGTCAGTACAGGAATTTTCAATTATCGCCAAAATAGCCTCTGCATTTCCGTTGGTTATATAAGTAACTGGAAGGGATAAGTTACATAATAATATAAAAGGGGGTTCCAGATTGGAACAGTTTTACTGTTCTATGTAGATGGTTCGAAAAGCATTCGCCATAGAATGTTTGTTTTCATATTCTTATTTTTGGTGTATCTAACAAAAATACCATCCACTGGTAAGCATATATCAATTATTCCGAAACTTAAAATACCGCAAAACTTATATAAAGATCTTCAAAGCTTTATTTATTAACAGTAATGATGAAGAAATAGCGAACATATTTTTTCTTGGATTCCAGGTAGCTTTGCACAAGATTTTTATTGGAGGGATTATTCATATAGGGATGTGCCTTGCGATGCTTATCAGGCAGCACCTGGAAGATACATTGGACAAGTTAATTTCAAAGGGTTTAATTTACCAGCCACAATTTACGCAAATAATAGAGTTGTCGTCACAGATTATGGGACCAAACAAACAGTTACAGAAGACATAAAGGTGAGTGAATGTGTATCGCTCTTTGAACTTAAACGAAGAATCTTAAAAAATCTATATTAGAGACTTATGTAAATTGTCTTTTCAGATACTATGCAGTTCGGATAATAGTCGATTTTATTGGGAGTATGTGGATTTACAAAAGGCGCAAGATCAGCAATTACAAGATGCTGTAAAAGGAGGTTTTCAAGAGAGCGAACATTATCCATTATTTATTGGAAAAATAGTACATGAAAATGAGTGGAAAATAGGCAGGGTTCTTGGTTATGAAACCCTACAGTTCATAGGACTTTGGGTGTGGAATGGGAGTCAACCATCAGTCAATTTTCTTCAATTTCTTATACTAAAATATAATAATACAGCTGTTTGTCACAATCAGTATAATAATCAGTATAATAGTTGTAGCAGTGTATAATCATGTCTACAAATTTAAATAAAATATAATTTTTTATTTGAATTCGTGTTTTTTTTTAAAGATTTCAGTTATGTTCTTAAATTAAATGAAGTGTTGTACAATTCTAGATTATTTGTATATGTTTAATGAGTAATCTTCCGGAAACTACAAGATAATAGGTTCATAATATCGAGCTGCTTCTTTATAATACTTACTAGATATAAAAATACAATACAGTATCGACAATTCTATAGAAAGGCCGTACCTATATACAGTCTTGTATTCTATGTTTTTGCAAATGGACAAGTTCAAAAATTACACAAAAATAGTAGAGAAACGTAATTCATTGTTTAAATCAAAAGTCAATTCCTTAAATCATGCACACTAGTAATAACAAATAAGCATAAAAAAGAAATCGATATTTTCCTGGAGGAAACCAATGCCAATAGATTCATCACCGCGGATTCAAATCACAATTTTCAACATAAAACAGCTTCTTTTAATTTCTTAGTCATTCGGTTACTAAACTTTCCGCTAACAAAAGAGAGATACGCAATAGAACTAGATTTCATTAAAAACATCGCGAGGTTTTGACATAGATATAATTAATAAACTAATTAAAAAACGAATTTAAGAAAGACAATCCGCGAATCCACAAGTTTAATATGTCAGCGCAACCAGAGGAAAAAGTACATATGTTTACCATACCATCTAATCACGAAAAACATTAATAGAGTTGTTAAAGAACAAAATCTTCAAGTTGCTTGTCGATCCGAAAACACCATCGTAAGTCTCCTAGGTAATACCAAAGATAAAGTTAATTTGAATTTGAAATCAGGTACGAAATTAATTCCGACGATTGTAATTTGAAATATATAGGTTAAACGAAACTCTCAATAATAAAGAACACATATCACATATTAAATTTAATAGACGAGAAAAATCGGACGCGGCAAACCTTGTATTAGATACGGATCACAACGTATTGGTAAAAGGGTTAAAATTTGTAAAAAGCGTCAGTAACCCCAGAGATCTCAACGCACGCGAAAACATTCATATCGTTAAAACAAATTTAGTACCTTTAACTCGGACAACGGTCCTATCCCATACAGTTGCCGTTTTACGTTCTTAAAAAAGATGAAGTAGAAATGGTTTACAATAAACACATGGTGTTGCCATTTTCTTAAGAAGGGTAAGTTGACATAATTTTAGTTTCTGTTTTCACTGTGTTTCAATGTATACGTCAACGTCGTTTAAAGTTGTACGCGATTCTGTACTGTTAACTTTACTGTACCCCATGTTCAACACTTTGATTAGTAGATTTACTTTTTTTAATTTTTACTTACCCACAGTCTCCAAAGACATGAATTCTTTTGAATTTGCCGGCACAGTTTAAATGAGCAAGTGCCTTTATTTTTAATCACTCTATTATATAATAGTATATTAAAAAACAAGTTTCATAAGGCACCATTTTGCCGCACGACATCAGTTTAGAAAACGAACCGCGATAGCGGCGAATTTTCTAAGGAGCGAGTGCGCAAAAGGCCTTATGAAACGAGTTTTTTATACTATCTTTTCTATTTTGCATTTTTTACATTAATAAATTGGAATTATTTAATTTGCAAGTTCAGAGTTTTCTTTTTGTATAAAGCATGCAGTTGGTCACATTGATACTTGACATTTTCAAATTTAATCCTTGCTATCCGCCAAGTATATTATATTACATATTATTTATTAATTCTCGTTTACATTACTTGATATTTTATTTAAAAATATAAAATATCAAGGGACATCTTCAGGGCTGTACATAGATGTTCATCGAACATCGTCCCTTGAAACAGTGTATTGTAGGTATAATTAAATAATTAAATAAATTTAAAAGAAATTAAATAAATAATTAAACAAAAGCCTTATACGTGTATATTAACGTATAGATATATTTAAAACCTTTTTTGTGTATTATAGGTAGTTGGTGTAAGGCATATTAATTATTCGTGTTCATATAATACATAGTGCCAATGATAATGTGCTGGTCATGGGCATGTGAAGCAAGTGTGAGTGAAGTAGATTTTGAATTTTTGCAGTAGATAAACTTGTATCATAACTTCTCCCAACAAAATGCTCATATACAGCTGTCCACGAAATAAGGTTCCTTGTTATGAGAAATAGAAATATACAATCATATAGAATACGAATTTAAAAAAAAAACGGTTCAATTAGGACACGCCGAAATGAATTAAAAAAATCCAAATATTTGTCAAATGGGACGCCCATGTATAGCAATAAGAGAAAGCACTTGTAATACACGTATTATTTGATGTCCAAACATACTGAAATGAATGTTGTGGTTGTGAAACAAAAACAAACACCGCCTGTTAGGCTATGCATGTGTGATTTACGTATTTACGTTAAAAGACTGCTATGTGTAGTTACGCCTTAATTTCCCACTTTGATATCGATTAATAGTCTTCATTATTTATTGACGAGTCCCGGTATCTTATATTAAATACGTTCATTCGGATTCTTGTTTCGCCATCTGTGGTTAACTTTGGTAACTATGTAATCCCTTCCGCTTACACGCGGGTGAGGTTCGAGGATTAGCAGATAGATCTTGGTAGTGTAAAGTCGTTTAAAAAATTACGAATGTACATCTTCTTAATGGAAGTTAATTCACGCAACTTTGACCTTTGATTAATTCATGGTTCATAATCAGATCATGTCAAAGGGTGAATTCTAATTTTCAGCCAATTTGCTTCCGCAATCCGCTTAGTGCTAATTGCGGTCATTTTAAAATATTTTGAATCATACTTATAAGGACCCTAGCCACTGTACTTGCGAAAGAATTGTGGTTTCACTAACAAATATTAATAAATTGAAGATTTTAACTGTTATTTTTGTTGAAGTAAAGCCAAATCAATACAATTACATGTTAATTATTGCTAAACTTAAAACACTCTAAAATTTGTATAGAATTTTACAATGTTTTGTTTATTAACAGTAACAACAAAGACATAATGGAAATAATATTTCTTATTTTTCAGGTAGTCTTGCGCAAGATTTTTATTGGAGGGATTACTCATAGAGGGATGTACCTTGCGATGCCTATCACGCAGCACCTTGCAGATACGTAGGACAAGTTAATCATAACGGATATAATTTAATAGCTACCATTTACGCTAATAGTAGAGTCGCCGTTCTAGATTATGTAGGGAAACATACGATACTGTTAAGGAGGACATCAAAGTAAGTTATAATTTCTTTTTTGAATCTAGACGTAGGATTTTGGTAAATGCATTTTTAATTAAATGTAGGTGGTTTTTGATACTTTGCGACAGAGACTAATTTCTTCATTAACATTTTTACTCCGTTGCCGGGACAGCAATGTCATACCTACCTTCGTACGAATCACACACCATATCAAATCCCGTTCAGCCTAACTGTCGCCGTGCTAGCGCCTCATTATTTCGTGAAAAGATAAAGCACACTAGGCGCGATTTGAATTCTCTTTCTGTTAAGATTTTCACTACGCATCTTGAACTAGCCCAACGTCTCACCCACGATGACTTTTCTCTAATCGATCGAATAACCTTTCTTCAAGCCGAAAAATTACATGCTCTCTCGACCGCCGTTCACATTCGGAAATTTAACGTACTTCAATCCAAATAGGTCACTAAATTGGTAACTCTCCCGCGCCAGATCGTCATCAATTTGTCACGTTCTAGCCCCCGACGAACAATCACTTCTTTCAAAAGGTTCAAATTTTGCTCTGACTCTGAAACACATACCTACCGAAGTGATTATACCCGGTATAGAAAGTGCCCTCATAAAACTCCCAGATATCATTGCAGACCCTATCAGACACCAAACTTCAGCTATTCTTCGCCGTGCCAAACCTCTTATACCGAACGTACAAAAATTAGGAGTATCTGGCCTGAAAACTCTCGAAACGAACCCCGAGATTGTAATATTAAATGCGGGCAAAGGTAACGCAACGGTTGTACTCGACAACAATGTCTATCAGGAGAAAATAGACACCCTACTTCAAGACAATTCTTATCGCCTCTTGAAACGGGACCCAACGCCCCGGATAGAACGTTATGTAACAAATCTCATCAAATGATCATCTATCCTCGGAGACATACAAGAGTCTTTTATCCCAAGACTCTCCAAGCCGCCGAGATTATATGAATTATCTAAAATTCAGAAACAGAACGTGCCTATTCGCCACATTGTCAGCGCTATCGACAGCCCCACCTGCAAATTAGCCAAATATTTATCTAACACTCTCACACAATACACAGGCGATAGTAACTCTGCGATTAAAAATTCTCAAAATTTTGTAAATCGTTTACAGGATTTTTTCTTAGATACTAGTGATTTACAAGTTAGTTTCGACTTTGAATCTCTTTTCACGAAGGTCCCGATCCTGGACACAGTGACAATCATATCCGACATTATAGCCGCCCACGGTAAACCGAATGATATATCCGAACTCGTAAATGTGTGCCTTACTTCCATGTACTTCCAATTCCGAAACAAATTTTATGAACAAGTGTCGGGAGTCGCTATGGGTTCCCCCTTATCCCCGGTTGTCGCTAACATTTTTATGGAAGCTTTCGAAAAACAAGTCTTAAGTTCCTTTCACTTAAAACCTAAATGTTGGTTTAGATATAGACGATACGTTCGTCATCTGGTCGCATGGGCGGCAGTCCTTAGATGAGTTCTTATTTTTCCTAAACTCCCAGCACCGTGACATTCGCTTTACAATGGAAGTGGAATCAGTCGGAAGTCTCCCATTTTTAGATGCCTTAGTGACCCTACTACCTACGCGATCCAAATAGTAGCAGGCACGCTTGCAACAAGGCTGACGCTCGATGTTCAGCGAATACCCCCCTCTCTTGGCCTGACCCACCTGAAGGTAGGCGCTCAGAAGAATTACCCCGCCGACTAGCTCAATGCTTTGGAGAGCGTGTGGGACCAAAGATCGCACGATGTTAAAAGGCGCCACCGCATAGAAGTCCACGGCAAGGCGCACCCTGTATATACGGATGCGGGTTGAACTTAGGTGGCGTCAGACACAAGAGTGAGTTGTATTCCCCCCACCTTGCTGCTGCCAAAAACGTGAAACTGTGCTCTCCCCAACACCAGTAGGGAAAGAAATCGAACACGAAAATTTTAAATTCAACTATAAACTTTAATAACAACCAAATAAATTCTCAACAATATAGATCTAACAAAAGTAGCTTAAAGTTTTTAAACAAGTCTAACTTGAATCCGTGAAATACAGAATATAGGAAAAAAATAGAAAAATTGATTAAGCAAAACAAATAGAGAGAAAGGTAATAAAGTATTCAATTACGTTAATCAGACGAGGTTAAGCCTCTCTGTGTAAAGTGAAAAATATGACAAGTGAAAACAAAGTGGCTTATAACAATAAGTTTATACCCCACAAATTAAATAGCCACCGGGTATATCTACAAAATAATTAATTATCTACGGATAAATTAACAGAGAAAAAGCTTCAAATAAACCTAAGGTGTACGTTAAATAACAAAAGCTCAGGTACACCTGTTACGTTAGCACCACCCTGTATACACAGGTGATTATTAAATGAACAACTAAATACTAACACGTCAATTTAACAAATAGAAATAAATTAGAACGCAAGAATGAATTCACACAGTGGTTCCTTACATAAACGTTTACAGATAAATTAATCTTAAATTAGGTCTTGACGTAACCCCAATTATAGACAGAAGCTCTACTGAAGGTATTGAGCCTCGTGAATAATATTGATAATTGCTACGGTTGCTAGAAAAATCAGTCAACCTTTATTTAATATAAATAAAAAGAATATTAACGTTCTATTACCTTTCGATCAAAGTTGGTGGGTGAAGCCCATTTATCTGACTACTAAAAGAGTTAGGTTAAACACCAGAATAATTCAGGGAAGGGTGAAGCCCCTCTCTGGAGTTCTCAAAAGATTTTAAATGAATTAAAGTAACACACTAACGAAGACTACAATTATAAGAGAAAATCTTGGCAACAAGACCCTCCTGAAGTCACAAAATTATAGCTACACTTAGCTTGTACAAAAAAATAAGGGAGCCTAGTCCTCCTGAAGTCTTTCCTCCTAGTCAATTCTTCCAGTAGTATATTCGGAAGAGTCTGTTCTCCAATCCAAAAATTCTCGGTCCAAAATGGCCGTAGATAGCCACGTGGAAAATTTCTCGACAAAATTTTATCAGTTTCGATATTAGTTGCTAATCACTCGGAAACTTAGCACTAATTATCAAACAATCCTAAGAAGAAAATACGAAATAAGTAAAGTTTCAAAAGATACAAATAATTCTTACCGCAGATACAGCTTTTCGTACAAAAAAATAACAAGCTAGCGCAATGATGTCTTAAGAACAAATGCACGGAAGAAAGTCCGACGTGTTTCAAACAAATGGCCGTCGAACGTCACCAAGATATTCGGAAGATTTAAAAGAAGGAAAATAATTGCTCAAATCTCACAAACGATTCAAGATCGTCATAAGAGTCCAACAGAACACATTTCGTCAATTAATTAATTAGCGGTAATTACATTACAAACGCTTACCTCCCACATACAGATCTCTGTAAATGGAAGAAACCAAAATGGCGGAAAGAGGGCGCTTCCAACGAAAGAATTAATTAGGCCAATTAAATCAGAACAACAAGACTAATCAAAAAGGAAAATGCGTCTAGACGGACTTAAAATTCAAAACAAAAATTACCACAACATAAGAGTGGGTAACGGAGTTACATAATAAGAGATAAAGCGAATTACGGCGTGTATGACTAAGCGGAAAAATATAAATATAAAAAGGCGGCGATGCGTTGAAGAAAACAACTTTAGAAATAACTTGAACAAAAATAGATGGCGCAAAACTAAACATTGATAAAAATCATTAGAAAAGAAATATAGGGTCGGTCAAAATAATCGAACCTGAAATAAAAATTTGGAGGAATTAACGTTTTGAAAAGCTTAAGAGGGATGATAATTAACAAACTAATAATATAAAATAGAATAAAACGTACATGTTGAAAAATAAGGGGACCAAGTTGACTTGAAGAGCTTAAAATTGAAGTAAATGGATAATAATATACTAGCAGAACGCAGAGTGATTTTCTACACGTAACAACACGCAATATCAATGGCGAACTGGGCCACACGGTTTACAGGAAACCGACTCATACGGACCGGTATCTAAACGGGTTTTCCAATCATCACCCGGCACACAAACAAGCGGTCATCAATTTTCTATCTCTAGGGCACTACCCTCTGAACTTAACAATGTTTCTATCACCCTACTCCAGAATATTTATAACGCCCACGACATACTCCGTACTATAGTTAGACATCGTATCCTCAAACCTCGGGTGAACCCGATCCTAACATCAGCACCGCCTTCTTACCGTATATTCAAGGTATCATATCATCACCGATCACAGGTATCATATATCACCGATCATATAGGAAACGTACTATATTGAAATAAAATCAAAACCGTCTTCAGATCCCATTCTAAAGTTTCGGACCTCTTACCCTCGGTTAAAGACAAAATATCTCCGCTCCAAGCACAAGGAGTGTATCGCATTCCGTGTTCGTGTGTACATTGGCGCAACTAAGCGGCCAGTCAGTGTGCGTGTGTCCGAACATGAACGTTGTACTAGACTGTTAAATATAGCCGGTTCAACGCTGGCAGAACACAAACTCAACTCCGGTAATCAAATTCTATTCAAAGATGTCAAGCTTCTGTCCCGTGAATCGCCTTATTTCCCTAGAAAAATCCGTGAATCTATTGAAATTTACAAACATCCCCGCAATCTCAATAGAGGCGATGGCTGTACGTTACATCCAACGTGGCAAACTCTACTGAACTCTACTACGAAATACCACGCCCATACGACTCATACGATTGGCTCACTATACCCAGACAATAGCAGGCTACCATCTGACCCGGTCCCTCCTATATAAATTGTGTCGGTCTCTGTCATAGCATTCTTCAAGCTACTGCGAAACGACGAACATCTACGTACAGCCCTAAGGATGTTCCTTGAAACAGTGGACGAAACGTTGGCAATTATACCTAACTCGACGCGGTTCCAACCCGGAAACCGAGATCTACATGCATATTTAATTTTTTGAAAATTTTCCTGTAGGATACTATGCAGCCCGGATAATAGTAGATTTTACTGAGAGCTTGTGGATTTTCAAAAACCGCAAGATCTTCAATTGGAAGACGCTGTAAAAGGAGGTTTTCAAGAGGAGGATCATTTTCCTTTGTTTATTGGAAAAACTTTAGATGAGAACGAGTGGAAAATTGGCAGAGTCTTTTGCTATGAAAACCCAAAGCATAAAGGAATTTGGGTCTGGAACGAAGCTACAAAATTTGTTAATTTTCGTCAATGTTTAATACTCAAATACAATAATACAGAAGTTTGTCGCAGAGAGTATAATAGTTCTAGCGCTATATAATAATTATAAAATTTGTTGCAAACAATATAATATACGTAGTGCTGCGTAATTATTTTTACAAATGTATCTGAAATAAAATTTTAATTCGATTTATATTTTATTTATTTGGTTTAGACGATTCCCATTTAATATTTTCAAATAAAATTTGGCATAATTAATTTTCTAGGTTATCTTTACAGTACTGTACTTATTTGAATAGTAGTTTTGCGGAAACAATAGGATAATTTTCGCGATAATATTCATTTGTTTCGTTCTAATACACCCACTAGATTTACTTGATAAGTAAATACGAAATTCAGCTCAAGCCAATTCACAATGGTTTAAAATCAACGCGCAAAATACACTAATTATCGCAATGTGGGAAGTGTATAACATTACTAAGTTATGCCTAAAACTTTATTTTCATAACGCTTCACAAGTTCACAGTGCAATAGAGGCACCTTACATAGAAGCCAAGTTACAAAAGGCGTGAGAAGTTCCACTAATATACAAAATAATATCCAAGTATTAACCTACCACTAAACGTGACAATTTTACTAATTAAGAACGAAACCTTAAAACATTCAACACGTATTCAGTTACAATAAAAGCTGGGAATTACATGCACACGAAAACTGTATTATATAAGCATATATGTTTCCAAAATTCGATGAAAATATGCAGAACTTTTATTAAAATATGCAAAAATATGAAGTTTAAAAGTGATAGTTACGCATAAATTATTGTTGAAATTATAAATAGTGATATAAATTTAGAGATACCATATATATGTACTAAATTAATATTTCATTCGAAATTTTACAAAATACATAAATAATAATAATAAGAATAAGTAAGCTAGACAATGTAACTCTTTATATTTATATTTGCCTTTGTATAGTATTGCAAAAATTTACAATTAAACGCTTTTCTAAATTCTCAATTAAAAATGATCGTCTGCTATCCGTCAATAATTATCATATGCTAAAAAGCTTCCCTCAAAGTTAACTAATGTAATTGGCCCATATTTATATTTGCAGATAATTGATGGACTCATCTCAATAGTTTCATCGTAGTTTCCTAGCAACACACTGGACATTATACTAAGCTAATTAAAGCCCTTGTTTTTCTTTACACTTGTGTTAATTAATTTCATTACCTCTCACATTATAAATTTTATTCTTGATAAATATAACTAAACTTTTGTATAAGCAGGTAGTCTGTTTTCGGCCATGTGTTTATTTTGGCGGGTGGACTGGATGAAAAAACACTTTATTCGAAGGCTTTTTATGTATAACATATTACCTAATGCAATCAAGGAAGCCAATAATATTTCGGCGATAAAATACAAATTCTGTAGTCTCCTTTATGATATAGAACCGTATAATTTAACGAATTGACTAGTGACTTAAGAAATCAGTTAGTTCTCTAGTACTTTTGCATTATTTTTTCACTTTTCCATTTGCACAACATAAAATACAAAACTGTAAATACGATCATTCTGCTGTATTGTCTATACTGTATTGTTTTTTTTATATCTAGTGAGGGCATTATAAAGTGCGGCTGGATATTATGAACTTAATAATTATTATCTTATAGTTTCCGGACGATTACTAAATAAGCATATATGTACAAATAATCTAGAAATCTAATTTCATTTAATTTAAGAACATTAACTGATGCCATAAAAAATACAGGAATTGAAATAAAAAAATTATATTTTAATTAAATTGTGGAAACGATTATATACTGGTACAAATCGCGATTGCGATTGCGACAAACATTTTGTATTATTATATTTTATTATAAACAATTGACGAAAATTGACAGATGGTTGAGTTCCATTCCACACTCAAAGTCCTAACACATTTAGGGTTTCATAACCCAAAACTTTGCCGATTTTCCACCCATTGTCATGCAATATTTTTCCAATAAATAGTGGATAATGCTCTTGGTTATTTTCAAAACCTCCTTTTACCGCGTCTTGGAATTGGAGATCTAGGGCTTTTTGTAAATACACATACTCCCAGTAAAATCGACTATTATCCGAAAAGGTAATTTACACCTAGTATCTCATATAAATTTATCAAGACATTTTAACTAAATTAAAAAACTTTTATAACACACTTTTATGTCTTCTTTAGCGGTTTGTTTGGTCCCATAATCTGTGACGACAACTCTATTATTTGCGTAAATTGTGGCTGGTAAATTGAATCCTTTGAAATTAACTTGTCCAATGTATCTTCCAGGTGCTGCTTGAAAGGCATCGCAAGGTACATCCATAAATGCATAATCCCTCCAATAAAAATTTTGTGCAAGACTACCTGGGAAAGAAGAAATATCATGTCAAATATTTCTTCAGTTTTGAAAAATGCTATTCAAATTTTGAAATGTTTTAAGTTTCGAAATAATTTATATGGAATTGTACTTACCAGTAGATGGTATTTTTTCTAGATACACCAAAAACAAGAATATGAAAATAAACATTCCTTGGAGAAAATTTGTTTTCGAATCAACTACATAGAACAGTAAAACAGCTTCAATCTGGAAGCCCCTTTTATATAATTTTGTATCTCATCCCTTCCAGTTACTTACATAAACAACGGAAATGCAGAGACTATTTTGGCGATAATTGAAATTGCCGTTCTGACGTTGATAATAATTTAATAGTTTTAATGAGTCGACGAAGAGACATTTATGTTTTTCATACTTTTATTTAGAAGTCCAAGTAATTTATTTTCTTTTAATTTGTAATTTATTGTGGAATACACGGATTTTTTAAATTATTACAATACAACATAATTTCTTAAATGCGTGTGTAGTAAATTTAATTAAAGATTAAAGGGAAAAATAAATACGAAGACTCATAGCTAAAATCTTCACTTTATTATTATTTGTTCAATGAAACGACAATTGTTTCGCTAACACAATGGCTTCGTCAGGTACTTGCCAAAGCCACTGCTATTGCTCCACTGAAACTAAGTTCCAGTGAGCAATAGTAGTAGAAACTTCCAAGGTGTTCTTTGCAATAGTGAAGCAAACGTCGGCTATAAAGGAAGCAGTGCCAAGGTCACGGTTCCAGTCCGGAATTCAAGAGGCAATTATGGACAACAACCGCGTAAACCTACAAGCCGGATTAATTTTAATTATTTTCCAGGCCTGTTAGTATAATGCAAAATTCGCTATAAGAACGCATATATGACAATTTATGATTATACTAAACTGGTCAATAAGCTAAAGCAAAATAAAAATAGAAATTTTTCTATTTTGCGTTCGAAATAAACTCATTATGACACCCAAAACAGTATCGAAATGAGCTTCATTTCGATACGCTTTTTTGTCATTTTTTAATGTTGGCGTTGTTCGAACCCAGAAATAAATATAATTCCTGTCATTTGATTTTAAGAATTTAAGTACATTTGACAGATATGATATATATACGTACTCTACACAGACAACGTATATTGTATGCAATTGACAACAAGATATATTAGTTTCTATGTCCCTCATGCTTATATTTTTAAATAAAATATCAAGTAATGTAAACGAAAATTAATAAATAATATGTAATATAATATACTTCGCGGATAGCAAGAATTAAAATTGAAAATGTCAAGTATCAATGTGACCAACTGCATGCTTTATATAAAAAGAAAAATCTGAACTTGCAAATTAAATAATTCCAATTTATTAATGTAAGAAATGCAAAATAGAAAAAATAGTATTAAAAACTCGTTTCATAAGGCTTTTTGCGCACTTGCTCTTTAGAAAATTCCCGTTTTCTAAACTGATCTCGTGCAGGAAAATGGTGCTTATGAAACTTGCTTTTTAATATACTAACGAGTGATCAGATCATTAAAATTTTAGCTCAAGTAAGCGATGTTCACAAAACGAACTTAACAAAACTTAAGTTATTAGGGGCGATCTGTCATTATAATTTCAAACGTCATGATTTTTAAAAAATAATTTGAAATGCTGACTTTTATATTAAATATATTTATAATTTTTATACAAAGTAATAGAAATATTATAAAAAATGTGTAAAATGTTGACCATTCTCCACCAAGCATAATCGCACTCTATTTCGTAGAGCATTGAAAACATTGATCAGTATTTGCGGTGAGTTATTGATGTGTTCACATTTTTCTATGATTTTATGTCTTAACTCTTGTAGATTATTAATTGGTGTTTCGTAAATAATATTCTTTATGTATGGCCACACAAAAAATCCATGACTGTTAAATCACACGATCGTGGTGGATATGGAATCGCTGTATTTCTAATTATTATCCTATCGCCATAAAATTGTTGCAAAAACTGAATATTTTCAAGTGTAACGTGAGATGTAGCCCCATCCTGTTGAAAATATCCGACCTGGAGTTCATCATTAGTCAATTGATTAGTAAAAACATTGAGAATTTCGTTACGATATTTCTCCGATGTTATCGTGCCCTCAAAGAATATTGGTCCTATTAATCGGTGACGACTCATACCTACCCATACGCCTATTTTTTCTGGATGTAGAGGAACTTCTCTGTAGAAATGAGGATTTTCACTGGACCACATACGCATATTTTGCGAATTAACATAACCTTTCAAATAAAACCAAGCTTCATCGGTGAAAAAAGTATGATTTAAAATATTGTCTGTCATTGTTTGAATAAACCATTGGCAAAATTGTGTTCTTTTTTCATAATCCGTAGGTAATAGATTTTGTACAGAAGTTAATTTATATGGATACATGTGCAAGTCCTTTTTAAAATTTTTTGACATGGTCCATACGAAAGCCCTACTTGTTGCGAAACTCTGCGAATAGATGTTTGAGGAGATTCGTTAATAATTTGTCTGACATTTTCAATTACGCCGCGACTTCTCTTGAGAGGAGGACCGCTTCCTTTTTTCCTTAAAATACTGACTGTTTGACGAAAAAGATTTACCCAATGCATTACCGTATCACGGAAAGTTTTATAGCTAGGAACAGTATTTGGATATCTCTCTTCAAACTCCGCAAGGCAATTTTCTATTGAATGCTGCCAAATACAATCAATTTTTTGAGATGTCAGGAAGTATCATTCTGCCATAAACACTTTATGCATATAATTAAAGGCCATTACTTTTTCTTTTGATGAAACTTTAAAATATATATTTGACACGGACAGATGTTTGAAATAACATCTTAATGACTAAAGCTACGACATAATTTTTATATACACGGCCAGCTACGAGTGAAAATTTTAATTTAAAACATTTAAAACAGACAATACTATACAGAATATTATTAAAAACAACAAAGATAATTTAGACAAAGAATCAAACTCTGGTGTATACCGCCTAATTCTGAGCAAACGCAACGACCCGAATGTATGAATATTGCTCCCGCTTCGAATACAATTACCCTGAATGCTGTAGGCGCGTCAACATCGATGTCATACATATAGCAAGCGCCAATTAAGTTGGCGCGAGGAGGGGGTTTAGCAACAGACTGTTTTGTGATTTGCTTAACATCGATGTCATACATATAGCAAGCGCCAATTAAGTTGGCGCGAGGAGGAGTTTAGCAACAGACTGTTTTGTGATTGGCTTAACGCGTTCAGGGGAATTGTATTCGAAGCGGAAGAAATATTCATACGTTCGGATCGTTGCGTTTGCTCAGAATCAGGCGGTATAAGTTAACACGTGAAGATTGTAATAAGGTATACATAGGACAAACGGGGAGGACATTCAAAATTAGGATGAAAGAACACGAGAGAAGCCATAAAGAAAAGAAAACAGATTCAACTTTCGCAAGTCATTGTATAGATATCAATCATAGATTTAATATAGATTTCAAAATTTTACACATTCAAGAAAAAAGTAAAAAACTTAACCTGTTAGAAAACTTAGAAATTAATAGATACAATAGTTTAGGATTAGCTTTAAATGACCAACTAGATTTAAACAACTCTCCTCTATTAAATTTAAGATTGTAAAAATTTTTCCACCACCATTCCCCAATAATTTTCACATAAATATTCAAACTTGTATTGTACATATTCAGTATTTCATCCACCTGATGAAGCCATTGTATGGCGAAACAATATTGTAGTGGTATTTACAATAAAAGAATTTTTGAAACTAGAAGTTTAATTACTTATTTCTTAGCGTTATAATGAAGTTTCAGCAAGTATCTCCTTCGTCAATTAACTATGCAAATTTTAATGGTCGCTCGTTATTATACACTGTGTCCATAAAGTATTTTCCTTCATTTTGTTGACAAAATCCTAAGCGATGATAAATTCCATTTCGCACATTCTGTAATATTTCGGGAGTGATTAGTCTGGTTTCGTAGATGATGCGTTGTCGTAAAACGTCCAAATTTTCCGGTTGTGTCGCATATACTTTTCTAATGTAACACTAACACCAAAATGTTTTCATCATCGAATAAAGAATTGTAAAAGCTTTCAAAATCCAATAAAAAAATGGGGTTGACATTTAAAAAAATTATCAATGACGTCATAACTTATTCAAGGTCGACGGAAGAAAACAAAATGGTAGCATCTAAATATAGCTAATAAAAAACATTAATCGACATATCTTTGCATTTTGTCAAATAATGCACAATAACGTTATTACGGGCTAGTGTCCATACTTTATGGACGCAAATGATTACTCAAAAATTTTCTAATGTAACATACCAAAATTTTTACATCATCGAATAAAGGATTGTAAAAGCTTTCAAAATCCACAAAAAAAATGGGGTTGACATTTAAAAAAATTATCAATGACGTCATAACTTATTCAAGGTCGACAGAAAGAATAAAATAGTAGCATCTAAATATAGCTAATAAAAAACATTAATCGATATATCTTTGCATTTTGTCAAATAATGCACAATAACGTTATTACGGGCTTGTGTCCATACTTTATGGACACAGTGTACAATAGAGTGATTAAAAAGAAAGGCATTTGCTTATTTAAACTGTGCCGTCAAATTCAATAGAATTCATATTTTAAAGAACGTCTTTCTTTGGAGACTGTGGGTAAGTAAAAATTAAAAAAAGGTATAAAATTCCTTCCCAGAATTTATAATTGTATTCTAAATACGGACTTCGATAACTAAGTTGCCATCATCAGTAAGTAAATCTACTAATCAAAGTGTTGAACATGGGGTACAGTAAAGTTAACAGTACAGAATCGCGTACAACTTTAAACGGCGTTGACGTATGCATTGAAACAGTGAAAACAGAAACTAAAATTATGTCAACTTACCCTTCTTAAGAAAATGGCAACACCATATGTTTATTCTCAACCTTTTCTACTTCATCTTTTTTAAGAACGTAAAACGGCAACTGTTTGAGATAGGACCGTTGTCCGAGTTAAACGTATTAAATTTGTTTTTAACGATATGAATGTTTTTGCGTGCGTTGAGATCTCTGGGGTTACTGATGCTTTTTAGAAATTTTAGCCCTTTTACCAATACGTTGTGATCCGTACCCAATACAAGGTTTGCCGCGTCCGATTTTTCTCGTCTATTAAATTTAATATGTGATATCTGTTCTTTAAAATGGGTTATTATTGAGAGTTTCGTTTAACCTATATATTTCAAATTACAATCGTCGGAATTAATTTCGTATATACCTGATTTCAAATTCAAATTAACTTTATCTTTGGTATTACCTAGGAGACTTTCGAATCAACAAGCAACTGGAGATTTTGTTCTTTAACAACTCTATTAATGTTTTTCGTGATTAGATGGTATGGTAAACACATGTACTTTTTCTTCTGGTTGACATATTAAACTTGTGGATTCGCGGATTGCCTTTCTTAAATTCGTTTTTCTAATTACTTTATTAATTATATCTATGTCAAAACCTCGCGATGTTTTTAATGAAATCTAGTTCTATTTCGTATCTCTCATTTGTTAGCGGAGAGTTTAGTAACCGAATGACTAAGTAATTAAAAGAAGCTGTTTTATGTTGAAAACTGTGATTTGAATCCGCGATGATGAATCTACTGACATTGGTTTCCTTCAGGATAATATCGATATCTTTTTTATGCTTATTTCTAATTACTAGTGTGCATAATTTAAGGAATTGACTTTTGATTTAAACAATGAATTACGTTTCTCTACTATTTTTGGGTAATTTTTGAACTTGTCCATTTGCAAAACATAGAATACAAGACTGTATATACGGTTTTTCTATTGAATTGTCGATACTGTATTGTATTTTTATATCTAGCAAGTGTATTATAAAGAAGCAGCTGGATATTATGAACCTATTATCTTATAGTTTCCGGAAGATTACTCATTAAACATATACAAATAATCTAGAATTGTATAACACTTCATTTAATTTGAGAACATAACTGAAATCTTTAAAAAAAAACACGAATTCAAATAAAAAATTATATTTTATTTAAATTTGTAGACATGATTATACACTGCTGCAACTATTATACTGATTATTATACTGATTGTGACAAATAGCTGTATTATTATATTTTAGTATAAAAAATTGAAGAAAATTGACAGATGGTTGACTCCCATTCCACACCCAAAGTCCTATGACGTGTAGGGTTTCATAACCAAATACCCTGCCTATTTTCCACTCATTTTCATGTACTATTTTTCCAATAAATAATGGATAATGTACACTCTCTTGAAAACCTCCTTTTACAGCATCTTGTAATTGCTGATCTTGCGCCTTTTGTAAATCCACATACTCCCAATAAAATCGACTATTATCCGGACTGCATAGTATCTGAAAAGGCAATTTACCTAAGTCTCTAATATATATTTTTTAAGATTCTTCGTTTAAGTTTAAAGAGCGATACACATTCACTCACCTTTATGTCTTCTGTAACTGTTTGTTTGGTCCCATAATCTGTGACGACAACTCTATTATTTGCGTAAATTGTGGCTGGTAAATTAAACCCTTTGAAATTAACTTGTCCAATGTATCTTCCAGGTGCTGCCTGATATGCATCGCAAGGCACATCCCTATATGCATAATCCCTCCAATAAAAATCTTGTGCAAAGCTACCTGGAATCCAAGAAAAATTATCTTCGCTATTTCTTCATCATTACTGTTAATAAATAAAGCTTTGAAGATCTTTATATAAGTTTTGCGGTATTTTAAGTTTCGGAATAATTGATATATGCTTACCAGTGGATGGTATTTTTGTTAGATACACCAAAAATAATAATATGAAAACAAACATTCTATGGCGAATGCTTTTCGAACCATCTACATAGAACAGTAAAACTGTTCCAATCTGGAACCCCCTTTTATATTATTTTGTAACTTATCCCTTCCAGTTACTTATATAACCAACGGAAATGCAGAGACTATTTTGACGATAATTGAAATTGCTGTGCAGACCTTGATTATAATTCGATAGTCTTATTGTTTTAAACTTAACATATTTGCCACTTAGAAATTCAAGTAATTTGTTTTCTTTTAATTTATAGTTTTATAAATTAGTACAATCAAATATTATTTCTTAAATGTGTATGCAGGTATTAAGGATTAAATGAAAAAAACATATACGAACCAAATTATTAAAATCTTTACTTTATTAGTATTTATTCGTAATATGAGAATTTTTTAGGTGACACAGTGACTTGGTCAGATATTTGGCGAAGCCACTACCTGACGAAGACACTGTGTTGGCGAAACAATTATCGTTTTACGAACTAATATTAATAAAGTAAAGATTTTGACTATTAGTTTTATTTATATTTTAAATTATGGATCTTCATCAAGTAAGAGCCGAAACGATTCAATTATATACGCAGACCTTTGGGTAAAGACTTGGACTAAAGTAAATATGATCCTGTGTGATGAGTAGAGCCTACGAACGACGTAATATCGGTCTCTAATTTAAAACTCATCAATAGGAAGCGCTATGGTTAACCATACGATTTATCTAGTACGATTTCTTCGAAGCTAAGCCATTGCACCACTTACTGAAGATAGCGTACGAACGATTTGGTAGGCCCGATATAAAGACGAAACAAAACTTCAAATGCAGCGTTCTCATAAACGCTGTAACATATTTGTATGTGTAAGTGTGACTCACTGAATTTTGTGTCCGTAGGCATGTTTTTATCCATAGCCACGAGCGTAAAATGAGGATAGTTATAATTGTTTTATAAAAGATTTTATTATTATTATAATTATTATTCGCGATTGTTACAATATACGATGACATATTTTTCTAAATGTTCAGGTATAAAACTTTGTCTTTTTGCACTTAAAAATATTTTAAATTTTGAAAATGATCTTTCTGCATCGCAACAGGTCACTGGAACATAAATATAGTTATAAACATATATTGGGCAGACAGGTAGAACGTTTAAAAAACGAACCCAAGACCACTATCATTCTTATATCAATAAGAAAACTGACTCAACCTATTCTAATCATTTAATAGAGAATGAGCACGAATTTAATTTACAATTCGACACCATACATGTAAAAAATAAAGGTAGAAAACTAAATTGTTTAGAATCTTTAGAAATTAATAAACTTAAAAACTCAGAAATGTTACTAAACGATAAATTAGACTTGAATTTATCCCCACTGTTAAATCTGTTCACCCATTGAAATATTGTTTCTTAGTTGCTTATACTATATTTTTATACTTAAACCTCACACAAGTAGGACATGGTATAGTTTTCAAAAAGCAAAATATAAATGTAATAGTTCCTAGAATTTTAACTTGGGTCAACTACCTGATTAACGCTGTATCTTGTATGTATCTTTAGTCTTAAGTTGAATTTGAAGAAGCTACTGTGTTAGCGAAACAGCTGTCATTATTTTATTAATAAAGTGTAAATCTAAAACATCTTATGTGTGTTTTATTTATTAGTTATAAATATAGTTACTTGAAATAAAGTTAGTATTAATGTTATCATTTATTAAACTTGATATTTGTTTATTTATTATATTACCAGGGTTGCGATACAACACCTTGACAATATAGTTTTTTGAACTTTTTAACCGAATTCATTAGGTGCGTTATTTAACTTTCGAATAGCGTTATTATATATTTCTAATCATTGTCGTAAAGGTAGATTTTGACTTTATATATTCTTTATTACACGAAGAATAAAACCAAAATATTTATTAATACATAGTAATTTATTTAAGTAAAAAAAGTTTTTCTACTAGTGATACACTTTTAACCGTATCTTCTAGACACATTACCACATTTTTAATTATTCTAAAATTGTCACTATTAAATACACAAGCTTGTATCTATGTACCCTATCTAATAATAACAGACTGAGGAAGCAAACTTAATTCTGGACAAGGTTCTTTGTAAAATTTTATTTTGCTGGGAGCTTTTAAGAAAATTGTTTTCGTATTACTAATAAATGTATTTACATCTGCGAACTCTTCTCGCACAACATCAGTTACTAATAGAAGAGCTTTCTCTTTCTTGTCTGGAATTATGGAATCTAGACTGCTTTTCACAAATTCCGTGACGGATTGAAAATTTATGGTAGACAAAACTAGCAACTAAATGAGATTTTGGAGGTTTGGTTGCTTCTAGCGTACCTACAATAACATTGCTAATACTCGTAGAACGTCCCACTGTTTCTGTAGTTTCACCCACTGATACAAAGATATTTTCGTCTTCTATGTCTTTTTTTATTTCCTATATCTGTGGCAGACAGATGGAATCTAGTTTTCTTCTTACGGTGCTTTCGTTGGGAATTGATCTGCGACAATACTCTTCCAAAAAAAAATTCAAGCCTGGATGACTGAGTTGTTTGACATATTTGGGGATAAAAATGCTCTATACAGTTCCTTACAAAAATTATTACTTTCGTTTGTATTTTAATAGTTGCACGCATAAGTTCAACGTTTAATATATGTTTGTTAGAGTTTAAATGATTGCTAACATTTGCTAACAAAACTGACTTCTGCTTTCAACTTGACATCTACATTCAATAACTGACATCTGATTCATTAACACTGTAACTTTATAATGCATTTCTAAATAGCTTGAACCTAGGTCTATTGTGGCTAAGTGGTAAAAGTGACAGCCCGGCAAGCTGTAGACATGGGTTCGAGTCCCAACGTAGACGATATTTTTCAATTAAAAATTTCGTATGATTTGCTTTGTAATTTATATACAGCAATTTATCCCCACTTACTCTGCAATTACATACATTCTAATTGATATTTGTAAATATTTCATATAGAAGCCGAAAAACTCCAATAATTTATCAATCGTTATATATATATATATATATGTATATATATATATATATATATATATATATATATATAGTGTATATATCATGTATATATCAGTGTTTCTTGGGAATTGCGGCCGGGTAATTAAAACAATACTTAATTTACGTTTACGTTTTGGTTCTATATACAGAGCTTTTTTCACAAATGAAATATTTATTTAAATGTTAGGAGGGTGAAAGTAATGTTAAATTAAATGCACCTCATATTGTATTTTAAGGATGAAGAATTAGCCCAATTTCAAACTTTCAACCTGACATCTGAATATTAACATCAGTGCCTTATTAGGCGCTTCCAAAAGACTTGACACCAAGGTCCTTGTGGCTCAGTTGGTTAGAGCGACGCTCCGACAAGCCATAGATAGACTTGGGTTCAAGTCCCAACGTGGACATTAAATTTTTCAAATAAATTTCGTACAATTTGCGTTGTAATTTATAGGCAGCAATGTTTACAATCACATTTATTTTCTCAAAATAATATACTAATTTGAAAATATTTAAAATATTCAATATAAAAACCAAAAATTCCAATAACTTATCAAATGATATATTAAATGAACGGCTAAGAAATTAAGGCTAAAGATGAAAAATTAGCAATTTCAAACTTTCAAACTGACATTATAAAGCGTTGCAAAAGACTTGACACTAAGGTCCTCGTGGCTCAGTTAGTTAGAGCCACGGTCCGGCAAACTGTAGACTTGGGTTCAAGTCCCAACGTGAATATAAAATTTTTCAAATAAAGTTTCGTATAATTTGCTTTGTAATTTGTAGGCAGCAATGTTTACATCCACATTTACTTCGCAAAATAATATACTAATTTTAAGATATTTAATATAGCCGAAAATTTCAAAAATGTATCTTGATTTATAAACATTAACTGGAACCGCTAAAAGAAACACAAGAATTCAAATAAAAAATTATTTTAATTATATTTGTAAAAATTATTATACCCCAGTACAGCTATTATATTGATTGCGACAAACATTTGTGTTATTATATTTTAGTATAACAAATTGATGAAAATTAACAGATGGTTGAGTTCCGTTCCATAACCAAAGCCCTATGGCGTGTAGGGTTTCATAGCCAAAAACTCTGCCGATTTTCCACTCGTTTTCATGTACTATTTTTCCAATAAATAGTGGATGATGAAGTTCCTCGTTTTGATAACCTCCTTTCACCGCGTCTTGGAATTGCTGATCTTGGGCTTTTTGCAAATCCACATACTCCCAGTAAAATCTACTATTATCCGGACTGCATAATATCTGAAAAGGCAATTCACATAAAGTTTCTAATATAGATTTATCAAGAAACAAGGTTTTGTAACGTACTTTTATGTCTTCTTTAAAGGTTTGTTTCGCCCCAAAATCTGAGACGACAACTCTATTATTTGCATAAATGGTGGCTACTAAATTATGTCCTTTATAATTAACTTGTCCTATGTACCTCCCAGGTGCTGCCTGAAAGGCATCACAAGGTACATCCCTATATGCATAATCCCTCCAATAAAAATCTTGTGCAAGACTACCTGGGAAAGAAGAAATATCATGTCAACTATTTCTTCATCATTATTTTTAATAAATGAAGCTTTGAAAAATACTATTTAAGTTTTGAAGTGTTTTAAGTTTCGGAATAATTTATATTGAATTGTACTTACCAGTAGATGGTATTTTTTCGAGGTACACCAGAAACAAGAATATGAAAATAAACATTCTTTAGAGAAAATTGCTTTTCGAATCAACTACGTAGCACAGTGAAACTGTTTCAATCTGGAACTCCCTTTTATATTATTTTGTATCTTATCCCTTCCAGTTACTTGTATAAGCAACGGAAATGCAGAGACTATTTTGACGATAATTGAATTTTCTGTACTGACCCTGATCATAATTCAATAGTTTTAATGAAACGAGCAAGGGACATTTATGGTTTTCGTAATATATTTTTCACTTAGAAATCCAAGATATTTGTTTTCTCTTAATTTATAACTTATAGTGGAAAGCACAGATTTTTTAATATTATTACAATAAAACAAAAATTTAGTTAAAGATTAAATGAAAAAATATATAGGAAGACCTTTGAGTAAAGACTTGGACCTAAGTTATTAGGGTCCTCTGTGATGAGATACAAAACGTAAGGTATTTATAATTATTTAATTTTATCAATATATTTATCTGGCTTAATATTAAAAATCTGTCAAACGTTTCCTATTTTTCAAGTTAGAATCTTTATTTTAATTATCAAACTCTTAGCAGTTTGAAATACTCATATTAGATCCACGAAAAATACTCTGAAATTTAGAAAAGATATAATAATAATCATATTTATTTAAATATAATATTTATTTAAGTACAGTAACCGGAATTACTAAAACAGGCGATCAACAAAAGAAAAATTATTATTGTATACAAAAAAAAAATGTTATCGTGCACAAAATTTAAAAAAAGGAATTCGTAATAAAGAAATACAAAACACACAACAAAACGGTAATTCTTAAATATTTCAGTAGGGCTTATTTCTGAGATATTCACGAGCATGTTTACACATTTGGTAGACAGAGCCCCTCACCCTTACAATCGTCCTAGAATTTGGCTTAGGTGGTCCTTGAATCAAACCTAAGAACACTGATGTTAGTTTGTCCCGACAATAATAAACAATTGATCCAATTATTTATCAAGTTTTGCAAATGGTCAGCCGTGGCCACACTACGACGTAAATCTAAGGTTACCACAGAAGTTTCTGATACATAAAAATTTTAATCTGAATTATTATCGTCTACACATTCTGGCTTATGTATGTCGGGCTCCAAATTACAAATGCAAATTGAAGTCTACTACACATAAGCACATAGAATACACGCGCTTGTGCGTATAACTTAAAAGATTATTTATTTATTTCGTGTTAAATAAAAAAGAAAATAAATCGAAAACTAGATATTAGTATATAAATCGCTTTTATAACAAAAAACGTCATAATAGTTATTTATTGTATAAGTGTTTTAGATAGCATTTTATCAACGCAAGTATGTTTAAACACGAGAACGCCAGTTCGAACATCTACATCTTGAATTACTGAAGAATTCTAGATTAAATATAATTTTAAACTTGACGTATTTTAAGAAAATATATATCGTTCACCAATATATATATATTATATATTCTATGTGTTAAATGTATGTGAGCATAAGAGATTTTACGCAAATTTATTAAAACAATTTCTTCTCCAAAACTGTGCAGTTCGAGTAACGACATACTCTGATTCTATAAATAAGTCGATTACAAATTATCTTGATCTCTCATTACATATATATATATATATATATATATATATAATATATATATATATATATATATATATATATATATATATATATATATATTGCTATGAACTTTTCCCCACAAACATTTTGAAAAGATTTAATTATTTTTGTATATTGCATTATATTTGAATTTTTATATTTAGACTTACGCAGTTCGAGGAAGCCGTTTGGAGTTGCTGGGCAATGTACTTGATAACTGTATTTTTTATGTTTGGATGCGTGCTGCATGTATCCGACAGACACGTTTTGTTATTCGAGTAAGAGCGTTGTATATTTGAAGATAAAGCTTTTTATCTTTATTTCAAGTAATTTCGGTTTTTGTTTTTGAATTAATAGTGTTTGTGATTGCTGAAGTCATTACCGAATTTATACGAGTTTGTATATCTCGTAAGTTTGATTTAATTAATTTTACTCTTACTCGAGGTGTCTCTTATGTTAAGAAAAAATAAAACTACGTAAGTTTATTTTATATTGTATCATATTATTTCTTTACTGAATGCATTTATTATTGTATTATTAATTGTATGAATTTCTAGATATTTTAATATTAATTATAATTTAAATAATAAAGATACTTTTTCGTTTCAAGTAATTTTTTTTGTAACGTTAAATTCTAGAACGTTTTAGATTTCAAGGTTGGTGTTTTTGTACATGTGGTATCGCGCATGTTTTAGAGATTTCGGTCTGACAGGCTTATCTGTTTACTTTTAAGTTTTGTTTATCAGGGGTGAATGAAAAAAGTATCTTTACAATTTATTAGAGTTAATTTTGTTCGCGATTCTTTAGAGGACGTTTGAATTTGCTTTGCGGTCAATACCAGCGAATTATTTTACCTCTATGTGTATAATTGTTTTATACAGCTCTTTATACTTTATAAAGAGTCAATTTTTTTTATTTTTTTTTTATTAAAAGAATCATTTGAGTTTAGATGTGTGTATCTTTTAATTAACCTTCTATTTGAGTGCATCTTCAGTAAAACTAACAATTTTCCCAAATAAACTTTGTGTGGCGCCTGATTGTGGTAGTAACTTAATTATTTTTCCACGTTTTCCATTGGAAACCCGCAGTAGTCCCATTTAAAGAAAGTAACCGACTGAGTATCTAAGCTGGACAGAGTTGGTGTGAATAGTGGTACATCTAACTACGAACCCACTATTCATCGCATCAATTGATAAATTCTTGGAGTTTTTCGGCTTTTATATGAAATATTTGCAAATATTATCAAATTAGTATGTAATTGCGAAGTAAATTTGGATGTAAATATTGCTGTCTACAAATTACATAGCAAATCATACGAAATTTTTTAATTGAAAAATTTTGTCTACGTTGGGAGTTGAACCCAAGTCTACGGTTTGCCGGACCGTTGCTTTACCACTTAAGCTACGATAGACCTTGGTTCAAGTTATTTCGAAATGTATTATAAAGTACCAGTGTTAATGATTCAGATGTCAGTTATTGAAAGTAGATGTCAGGTTTGAAAGCAGAAGTCAGTTTTGAAAGCAGATGTCACTTTTGGAAAGCAGATGTCAGTTATTGAAAGCAAATGTCAGTTATTGAAAGCAGGTATCAGGTTTGAAAGCAGATGTCAGTTATTGAAAGCATATGTCAGTATTTGAAAGCAGATCTCAGTTTTGAAAGCAGATGCCAGTTTTGAAGGTTTGAAATTGCTAATTATTACTACATAGCTATTTGTGTGTTTAGCATAGCAATACATATATATATATATACATATATATAAAGATAATTATTTCGTGAACTTTGAATGTTATGGTAAATTCAATTTGTTGGCGATTTAAGGTCTGGTTTTACTTCAAAATATATATATTTAAAACAATCCTACATGTTTCGGCAAATGATGCCTGATATATATTTAAAAATTAATTCTTAAGAACAACTAAAAGGGTTAAAATACTGAATCTCATCCACACTGTATGTACCAGGGGAAATTTTTATGTGATCTACCTATCCATGAAAAAATCAAGTGACAATAGCAAGTTCTTGATGTCAAATAGTTGTTACATTTGGATTTACACTGACTAGGTTTAGTCTCTATCCAAAGAATTTTGGTGTTTTTACAGAGCTTTATTTAATCAAAAATTTAATTCAGTTAGAACATAGAACCGCGATAAAATTCTTGACGAACGAAGGAAATTGACCCAAAAATATTCATCAGAGGATGACTAACGTGTACAAGAATGGTGCGTCAGCATATTTTATAGTAAAATTTGTGCCTGAGCAATTTTGTTGGGGTAGGGAATCAATTCAAGATATACTCAAAATGCGAAAGACCTATCAGAGCAAGAACTAAGGAAAACATAAAGAAAGTCGAGGAACAGGTATTACAAGTATTACCAAAGCGAAGAAGGAAGATGTCAATTATATAAAACTGATGGGGATGTCTTGTTAAGGATCTTGTTAATTGAATAGATGAAGCTTTACAACTACAGGATACTTCATCTGTAATTGTTGAGGAAACAACCCGAAATTTGAAAACTGCTATACCGCAAAAGATCCCAAAAATTTGCTCAAACGATATGCTGCTCTATGACAATTACAGAGTCCGCAAAGCCTAGTACGAGAAATGTCAACTAGCAAGTGATTATTATTCCTTTCTTAAATTAAAAATAGCATGTGTGTGGACGACATATTTCTTCGGATGATTGCCGGAAAGAAGAGGTGGAGAAGTTTTTTTCAGGACGTTTCATTAATTATTATGCGAATCATCCGTTAACATAAAAATACAATACCATCATTCCAATGAAAAATAGTTACAAATATAAGTAACTGCATTTTGCTAAAGGAGAATTGAATAAAATTATTCAACATTTTCAGTAACATTGGCTATCTTAAACACATATTCAACAAATTAATATATAATTTCAACACATTTGATTGTCCAACTGACGACAATGCAGACAAAAGAATTCCGTATATTAAAAATTTAACTGATCAAATAGTTCAACAATTCAAAAAAGTAACAGTAATTTACAATTAGCCAAATATAACATGACAATTTCACACGAACCAAATATAAAACACCCAATTTAAATCAGAATAATGTCGCTTATAAAATACCATGCCAAGAGTGTTGGGATTCCTACATAGGGCAAACTTCGCAACTAATTAGCCAACATAGGAGTGATTGCAGAATTGGAAAAAAATCTTGTGCTTTGTCATTACATTGTAATAATCATAATCCCGATTTTTTAATGTTACTGCATTGAATCTAATTATAATACAAAACTACGTTGATTGATCCAACGTAGACTATTCTCCGTTTGAAGGAAGCGCTTTTCATGACGGTATAATGTACATTATCTAATACAGTGATGCACATACCGTGGCCCGCGGGTCGCATGCGGCCCACTGTCGATATTTATGCGGCCCGCCAACGAATTTTAAAAATTGTTCGAAAAACTACAAATGTAGGTAAAAATCCATTCAAATCAATATTTCTTAACTTTTTATTTTATTCTAACTTTTGTAATTGTTAGTAAGATATGTATCTTTAAGTACCTACTACTTTCTTGTTCAGGTTTACTACGTAGGACAGGTATGCTACTCGTAGTTCCAAGCATATTGTTCCGAGACCAGAAATCTGTCGAACCAACTAGATTACTCGAAGATTCGCGAAACACGTCGGTATTATCCCCGAACAATGTGATAGGTTCTCAATGTTAGGTAACTCGTATAAATACAACGCATCGCCCGCTATCGGGGAAACACAAGAAACACTGGAAACAATAATATGCAAACGAACACTAAAAACAATAGAAACAATAAAGTCACACGAAAACCCCACAATAAGGAAAATAATAAACCCAAAACGGAGACTAATTAAAAAAGACGGACTCAAACAAATTAAAAGACGCGCTGAGGATAACGATATCCAATTAGCCGCGAAAAAAATCAAAAATTAACAGATAAACAAAGGTCAACACAAACACACAAAAATGTAGCAAAACACACAGCATTCCTAATAGGCAAAACAAACGTAACACACAAACATACACCTACACACAATAACACAAAACATTCACAACCCCGGGTAATGAAATTGGAGTGGAAATGGAGGCAACTTCGACCACCAAACAAAATCAAAAGGACTCATAAAAAAAAAGCTGTCGGGGCAGTTAAGTTTTAACTACGGACAAGCGAACGTTATATTGTTTGAATTGTAATCTGTGAAGAATAAATATTTTGTCGTTGGAACTTGGTATCTACCTACATAACAATATAATATCAATTTTGATATGGATAAACCAGGCCCCAGTAAAAAAACGTTGTCGGAAGGTTGAAGATGAAAATCGACAGTTTCAAGGTATTTGGACCGAAAAATACTTTTTTATTTCATCGCATAACAAAAGTGTCTGTTTAATATGCAAGAGTAGTGTTTCTATTCCGAAAGAATAGAATGTGAAAAGGCATTATGAAACGCAGCATCATACTTTTACCAAATTAACCGGCGAAAATCGAATGCATAAAATTTCCACTTTACAAAGGGAACTAATAAGCCAGTAAGCTATATCGACAGAACCAATTCAAAATGCTGAAACAGCTACTGAAGTTAGCTTTGAAATATCTCGAGTAATAGCGAACACTTGTCGGCCTTTTAAAGATGGTGAGTTTGTTAAGCAGTGTTATGATATCGCCGCAAAAAAAAATTGTCCGAAAGATGCAAAGAGGTTTGAGAAAATTCAACTAAATCGGATGACTGTTCAAAGAAGACTTACCACATTAGCAGCTAATACAGAAGAGCAATAGCTTCGAAATCGAAAAGTTTTGAGTATTTTTCTATAGCACTCGACGAATCTACAGATATAAGTTCCACTGCTCAACTCTTAATATTTTTTACGAGGTGTAACGCAAAATTTTGAAGTGAGTGAAGAACTGTTTGGTATGAGTTCTTCGACAAGTCAAACCAATGAGAGTGACATACTCAAAGCTCTTCTTGAAAAATGTTCTATAATTGATTTGGATTTAACTAAATTATCTGGAATTACGACTGACGGAGCACCTTCAATGGTTGGAAGTAAATCTGGGATAATAACTATGTTAAAAGAGTATTTACAAACTAAAAACGTAGATACCAAGGAATTAATGCAGTTTCTTTGCATTATACATCAAAAGGCCCCCTGTTAAAAATTATTGGGATTTGAAAATGTGATGAAAGTTGTAGTACTTACTGTAAACTTTATAAAATCACGAGGCCTCAATCACCGACAATTCACACAATTTCTCGAAGATATTGAAAGTGAATATGGTGATCTCCTGTTTTACACTGAAGTGAGGTGGCTAAGTCGTGGGTTGTCACTAGAGCGGTTTCTTAACTTGATTGAAGAAATCAAAATATTTCTGGCGGAAAAGAAAAAGGACGTCTCCGACCTCGACAACACTGATTGGCTGTGTGACTTAGCGTTTCTTGTAGACATCACAAATCACTTGAATGTCTTAAACACGCAACTCCAAGGCAAAGATCAATTGATTTCGCAGTTATACTCCCATGTTTCTTCCTTTCAATGCAAATTGAGTCTTTTCAGGACACAAATCAATTCAGCCAATTACAGCCATTTTCCGAACTACAAAAAAATAATGGAGAAATTCAATAAAACTGATGTCAATTTCGCTTATGTTGAAAAAATTGATATTTTATTACTTATTTATTATTATTTATTATTAGCTTTTCATGATCGTCTTCTAGACTTCAAAAAAGTTAAACCTCTATTAGACATTTTCAGCAATCCTTTCAACATTTCACCCGAAAATGCACCGGAATCAATACAGCTGGAATTGATAGACATGCAAAATGATACAAAAAAGGTTTTAAATATATCTATACGTTAATGTGCACGTATAACGCTTTTGTTTCATTATGAAACAGACATGTAAATAATTTACATATCTGTACCTGTATACTTGGACAATACCTTGTATTTTCAGCATTTACTTCTGCTTAAGACATATGTTTCTGCCATCTATAGGCGTCGTTAGTTAAGCTAGTGAAGCAATGTATACAAATGATACAAATCTTTATAAATAGATCTGTATCTGTATATGCCATTAAGCCGAAATCCCTTACTAGATATACCGCCATCTGGCTTATTTATGGACAACCCGTATTGTTTCGTTTTTCGTATCAGCATAGCTGGTCAAACGAAAGATCGCTTTTTCGGCAAAGTCTCTTTCGTCCGTCAGATGTCACTTATTAAATAAGTGCCACCTTATAGGATGAAATTTGCTTTATCTAGTATGGGATTTCGGCTTAATGGCATATACAGATACAGATCTATTTATAAAGATTTGTATCATTTGTATACATTGCTTCACTTGCTTAACTGACGACGCCTATAGATGGCAGAAACATATGTCTTAAGCAGAAGTAAATGCTGAAAATACGAGGTATTGTCCAAGTATACATTTACAGATATGTAAATTATTTACATGTCTATTTCATAATGATGCAAAATGATGATAATTTACGAAACAAGGTTGATGAAGGTAATTTACTCAACCGTCGCCGTTGCGTTGACAAAACCGCTTATAAAGAGTTGCGAATAAATGCATTGAAATACGCAAGCTTATTTGGATCGACGTATATTTGTTAGCAAACGTTTTCAGTGATGAAACTTAACAAAACAAAAAATCGAAACCGTCTGGCAAATGAAAATCTGGAAGCAATTTTACGTGTGGCGACATGTAATGTGGACCCAAACATAAACAAAATTGTTAGGTCAATGCAATGTCATGCATCAAAATAATAAAACATGAAATATTACATTGTAATGATTAGATTACATTACGATTACATAATTACAACAAACATTTTTGAATGTTCTTTTATTTTTATCATTTGTAGTAATTTATACTATTTAAAAATAAAAATATTTGTGTTAATAAGTAATCTTTGTAGCGGCCCGTCCTTGGCCTATAATTTTCCCGAGTGGCCCCTATTCCCAATAAGTCTGTGCATCCCTGATCTAATACAACTAGGGAAACTATGGAAGCTTGTAACATATCGGTTATCGCAAATAAAGTGTAAAGGTTTCTTCGTCATAGAGAACTATATCGTCTAAACGAACTTATCAGTAGTTTAAGAAGTCAGTAATATTTTCTTTTCTATTATTTTTATAGATTATAAGACTCTTTATGTTCTTGCTATCCATTGAAAATTAATATTTTACGTATTGATACTAAACAATAATGTAGTCACAAGTTTTGTATTTAATTACTATCTATATGTTGTTGCTGTATTACGAAGATAATGCATAAAATAAAGATAATTAATATTATGACCTCAATAAGTATTATCCTATAGTTTCCGGAAGATTATTAATCAAGTATATACAATACTGTAAAAATCATTTGGAAATTCACTACACTCAATTTGGTTTAAAAACATTAGGTGAAAATCGTTTATTTATTTTGATAAAAATAGTTATAAAGCCGTACAGATATTATACTGTTTGCGACAAGTATCTGTAATATTATATTTCAGCATAAAAAATTGACGAAGATTAACCGATTGAGTTCCATTCCACACCCAGAGTCCTATGGCGTCTGGGGGTTCATAGCCAAAAACTCTCCCGATTTTCCACTCGCTTCCATGTATTATTTTTCCAATAAATAAAGGATAATGGTCGAGCTGTTGAAAGCCTCCTTTCACAGCGCCTTTCATCGCTTGATCTAGCGCTTTTTCAAAATCCACAAACTCCCAATAAAGTCGACTATTATCCGGGCTACATAGTATCTAAAAAAGAAAATTGGATAAAATTCCTAATACAGATTTGCCAGAACACTTTGTTTAAATTCAAAAGTTTTTTAACTTACCTTAATATCGTCCTTAATAATTTGTTTCCCTCCATGATCTATAATGGCAGTTCTACTATTTTCGTAAATGGTAGCTGGTATATTATGTCCTTTATGATTAACTTGTCCTATGTATCTTCCAGGCTCTACCTGATAGGCATCGCAAGGTATATCCCTATATACATAATCTCTCCAATAAAAATCTTGTGCAAGACTACCTAGAAAGATAAAAATATCATGTCAGCTGTTTCTTGAAAATTTTTTTTTAAGAAATGAAGCTTAGAAAAATTTTATACAAACTTCGCAGTGTCTTAAGTTTTAGATATCTAATTGTACTTACCAGTAGATGGTATTTTTGTTAGATACACGAGAAACAATGATATGAAAATGAACATTCTTCGAGGAAATTGCTTTTCGAATCAATTAGATAGAACACTAAAACGGTTTCAATGTGGGAACCCCTTTTATATTATTTTGTATCTTATCTAACCCTTCCAGTTACTTACGTAGGCAACGGAAATATAGAGATTATTCTGGTGATTGTTGAAGTTGCCATACCCATAATTCTAATTTAATTTGTTTTTATTACAAATTTTTAACTTGGAAATACAAGAAATTCGTTTCCTAATCATTTGTAAATTAATATAAAGTATTATAGATTTCTTTTAAGTTATTATAGTAAAATGTTGTTTTCTAAATATCTATTATCGGGATAAAATAATATAAATTTTAATGAATTCCACTATTTTTTACTTCACAAAATTACGATCGTTTCGCTCACACAAGAGCTTCGTCAGACATATAACTAACTTATTAACGTAATATTTCTTTACTTAAATATTCCGCAACAAAAACATGCTTTGGATAATTGAAGGAGTGTGTAGTCTTTATTACTTAAATGTCTATGAACGAAAACTACAAAATTATAGAACTACGGTTTATACAATACAGTTCATAAAGTGATAAAACTAAAGGAGGTAGAGCAGCACTTTGTGGAAAAAATACATTATATGACAGTGTGAATAATTAAATAAATAAATTAAGTAATGGTGAATTATTAATTTCTAATTGATGATTGAGAATATTATCAGTTTTCTTTAATTTATGAATTTCAAGTGACTAATAAATTAAACTTTTTGCCTTTATTTTCAGTTTGCAGTATTTTAAATTCTTTATAAAAGTTATGGTTTGCTAAATCAATATGAGACGCATATAAACAGTAAACTTCATTATTTCTAAAGGAAGAAAAAGATTCTTTCATGCGTATTTCAAATGATCTACTTGTCTGTCCTATATATGTAATGGGGCAACTACCGCAAATTAACTTATAGACTCTTGACCTTTTATTGTTATTTGTTAAATCCTTGTTTTTTATAAATTTTGATAAATTGTTTTTAGTTATATACGCTTAAGAAATGAAAATAACCTTCATTTTTAATAATATAAAATATTATTATAAATCGGGTCTGAAGAACACAATACAAGTTCATATATTTGTGCATATATCTTCTCTAAAGACGTAGGTAGATTTCATCTTTCTACAGAATCATCGGTATGCCCCTGCTGGAGAAGAGACACATTCACAAAAAAACGTCGCTGTCTCACAGAAATTATTAAGAAGAATATTCAGCGCTATCTGCATAACAACTGCGGAACTAGCCTTGATTGTGTTCTTTACACCAGATTTTTAATAATATTTTACATTATTAAAAATCCTTTTGTATTATACAAAATTGGTGAGGTTTTACCTACCCAAATATGTTTCAAATTATTCTGTTATAACCATTATCAAAGAAGGTGCTAATTTATTAAATGCAAATATCCTTCGAAACCGTCAAGAAGATAAATGTTATAAATTGGCCGATTGGCCCTATAAATAGTCTATAACATCACTAAGTACAACACATAGTTATTGAATAGCACTATTCATTCGGTTAACCGCACATCTGTTTCTTGTCGTTGAATAGTGACGCAATTACTTCAACATTGCAGTGAAATTCCTTTCTTCATGGCCGTAGATAGAAGCGTGAGGAGTTTTTATAATTTTGTTTTATTTATTAGTCTATATTTCGTAAAATAAATAAAGTACGGTAAGCTAGTTTCTTTTCTTCATTGTTTTAACTGTTAATTACATACTTCGTAATTTTGTAATACATTCTGTTTAATATCGTTACATCGTATCTGCTTCTCCCAACTATTTTGACATGTTTTCAATGAATTTCGTTAAGTTTCAATAACTTACGCCTACAGTTTTAATTTGCATTTATTTAGATCTAAAACATTGTTCAAGTTACATTTTCAGATATGATATGGAACAACGTCGAACATGACATCGTGAAACAATGGCGAGTTGGATTAAGCATACTGATTGTATGTCCATTGACAGTGATTCCGAAATTTATTGTAAAGTATGTAAAATATCGTTAGAAAAATTCCTAGAAATCGCATGTAAAACGTCGCTTAGCATCGCATACACATACACAGAAATTATACCCGTTGGAATCTGCGAATTTTAACGGACAGCTTTGTGAAATTTTAATGGCGGCAAATATTCCATTAAGAAAACTTAACAATTCCACCTTCAAAACATTTCTACAAAAATATACTAGTCCAAATGCTCCTGATGAATCTACCTTGCGCAAATATTAAGTTTCTAAATATATCCAAATTTATAAAAAATAATAAAGATTTAACAAACAACAATAAAAAGTCAGGAGTCTATGAGTTAACTTGCGGTAGTTTCCCTATGACGTATATCGTACAGATAGCCAGATCGTTTGAAATACGCATCAAAGAACATTTTTCTTCATTTAGAAATAATAAATCTGACTCTTCATATGCGTCTCATATTAATTTAACGAACCACAATTTTAACGAAGAATTTAAAATATTACACGTAGAAATAAGGGCAAAAAACTTAATTTATTAGAGTCACTTGAAATTAATAAATTAAAGAAAACCGACAAGATCCTCAATGATCAATTAGAAACAAATAATTCACCCTTACTCAATTTATTTATTTGATATTCAGACTGTCATATATATTTTTCCATAGAACTTCTTTACCTCCCTGTAACATGATGTAAACCCCAGTTTTATCACTTAAGAACAGTATTGTATAAGCCGTAGCGAAAGTTTTGTGCATAGACATTGTAGTAATAAAAAGTACCAATTAATTCAAGTATTCAAAACAAAACTTGTGTTTGTTACGGTACATTTGTGTTAAAATTTGTACATAAGTCTGATGAAGCTCAGGTTGGAACGAAACGATCGTTACGGTGCAAATTAAAAAGTGAAATTCATTAAAATTTGTTTGATTTTATCCTGATAATAGAGAAGCAATATTTTTTTAAATTCGAACCGCGCGCTTGCAAAGATTGCCCCTGTGTGTTATTGATAGTCATAGCGAACGTACGGCGTATTGGAAATTGAAGTTGTTTGAAATCGAACGCCATGTCGATCCGAATGAGTGGTATTAGTTGAAGCATTACATCTTCCCCTTTATGAGGTCCAATCAAAATTGTAGCTTCAATTAGATTGTTCATCAATTTTTTAACTTACTAATCGTGTGCTTTGTACTTTGTCCATTAAGTGAAAATCGTTTAAAGAAAAACAAGTGACAATAAAATTTATTTATTTACATAAAAATTGTTATACAGTAGTACAGATATTATACTGTTTGCGACAAGCATCTGTAATATTATATTTCAGCATAAAAAATTGAAAAATTCTATCAGATTGAGTTCCATTCCACACCCAAAGTCCTACGACTTCCGGAGGTTCATAACCAAAAACCCTCCCGATTTTCCACTCGTTTCCATGCAATATTTTTCCAATAAATAATGGATAATGCTCATTCTCTTGAAAGCCTCCTTTCACCGCGTTTTTCATCAGTTGATCTTGCGCTTTATGAAAATCCACGAACTCCCAGTAAAATCGACTATTATCCGGACTACATAGTATCTGAAAAGGAAAATTGGATAAAATTCCTAATACAGATTTGCCAGAACACTTTGTCTAAATTTAAAAGTTTTTTAACTTACCTTAATATCGTCCTTAATAATTTGTTTCCCTCCATGATCTATAATGGCAGTTCTACTATTTTCGTAAATGGTAGCTGGCATATTATTTCCTTTATGATTAACTTGTCCAATGTATCTTCCCAGTTCGACCTGATAGGCATCGCATGGTATATCCCTATATGAATAATCTCTCCAATAAAAATCTTGTGCAAGGCTACCTAGAAAAAGAGAAATATCTTGTCAACTATTACTTTATTATCACTAATATTTCACTGAAAAATTTACAGTGCTTTAAGTTTTAGGATAACTAATATCTAATTGTACTTACCAGTAGATGATATTTTTGTTAGATACACGACAAACAAGGATATGAAAATGAACATTCTTAAATGAAATTGCTCTTCGAATCAACTACATAGAACAGTAAAACTGTTTCAATGTGGAACCCCCTTTTATATTATTTTGTATCATATCCTGCCCTTCCAGTTATTTATATAGGCAACGGAAATATAGAGACAATTTGGGCGATAAATGATATTACTACACTGACTATCTTCATTAACAGTTTTTATAACAAATCCGTTCCTTTAGCATTTGTAAAGTATGAGTATATATATTAGTATTGAATATATTCTTATAAATAATTAATAGTAAAATATTATTTTCTAAAGGTATAATTAAAGGTTGGAACTAAATTTATTAGGGTTCCGTGTGATCAGCTGTAAAACGTAAAGAATTTATAAATGTTTAATTTTATTCCTATGCTTATTTACAATCTACATGAACACTAAACAAATCTCTCAAACGTTTGGTATTTTTCAAATTCGGTACTTTTCTATTAATAATAATAATAATAATAATAATAAATGTAATTTAACCATTTGCAATTTACCATCATGAATATATACAATTGTTATATGTTATTTAAATATCTGCACATTGGCTTATCATGCTGGCAGTCCCGAGTTTAGATTCGAGGCTAGGCTGTCCGAGTAGGTTTCCGTGGTTTTGCTACTTGTTCTAGGCGAATTCCGACAGGTGAACATCTTAAGTCGCTCCACGGGCGTATACGTAATAATAACTCATGGCTTACCAATCCCCCGTAATTGACGTCTTGCTGTCGAGAGTTCTGAGGCATGAATTATTATTATTAAACTTGAAAGTATCTTTGAATATTTTAATTTTATCCATGACAACTACAGATATATAAATTTGACATTAATATACTGTCATTTATAATTTAAAATTCCTTGAAAAATGCAGTAATTTCCGAAACATGTAAGAGATTATTTTAAATATATACATATTAAAGTAAAACAGACTTTAAATCGCCGACTATATATATATATAAAATTAGACCAGGAGTCTTTGCCGTTAGAACACGTATGGAAGGGAATTTTTTGGGAGGAATCCAGCAAAATTAAACTCTATTACTTAAGTCAGTTCTTTATTTCTTCTCCCAATATTTCGCATAAAGATTGTATGCTTCCTCAAGGGGTCTAAGTGTGAGCTATTCTTTCTATGGGGAAATTACCCGCCTCACTATACATGACGTTTACAATATTTTAAAAGTATCTGACTAATAATAATCTGACACATAATTGATTTTGATGTTACAGTTTAAAATGTAGGGACAACACATTTAAAAGAAACGAACACGTGTAATTGTGACGAATAAAAGGAATTCTCGCACAATCACATGTTATCTGTCAAAAGGTTAAACATAAAATATGGGTAATATCTCTATAGAAAAAATAGTTCACATTTTGACCCCTTGAGGAAGCATATAATCTTTATGCGAAATATTGGGAGAAAAAATAAAGAACTGACTTAAGTAATAGAGTTTAATTTTGCTGGATTCCCCCGAAAAAAAAAAATATATATATATATATACATACAGCAGACCGATTTTCATGTGGCCGGTTAGAAGTACCGCCCTCGAGATGCGCACGAAATTCATAGGTAGGGGAACCTCTGGCATTCAGTATTTTACATCGTTTTAAGCGATAAATACAGTAGTGCAGTGTCGTATTAAGGTAGTGAGTAATGGAGTTTAAAAGTAAATTAAATAAATGTGTTTTACACAGTCAAACTCGTGAAGTGATCTCAAATGTATTTAAATATATGCAAGAAGAAAAAAACTTCAGGGGTACTCAAAATTCCACTGGATCAGTTATATGAACGCGTTATTGTCGCAACGGGTGTTTCTGAGAGAAGTATTAGACGGATTGTTAAAGAAAAAAGTGAAATAAACGCAGGTGCCGGTTCATCTTTTACATCGCCAAAGAAAAATAAAAAAAAACCCAAGCCCAAAACCGACTTAGACGATGCAGATAAAGGTGTGCTGCGTAGAACAATTTTAAATACCTTTACTGTTGACAAAATTGTGCCTACAATGCCAAACATTCTAAGAAAATTTAAAGATAGAAAAGATAGAAGAATAGATTCTCTTCGGAAAGTAGTAAAAGATATGGGCTTTCGCTGGAGAAAAACAAAAACCAACAGAAAGTTGTTAATGGAAAAGCACGACATTCGTCAGTTAAGAGTGTCTTATTTGCGTACCATTCAAAGCTACAGAAATGAAAAAAGACCGATTATATATATGGATGAAACTTACATCCACAGGTGGCTACTTGTTGGAGTAACAATTCCAATGAAGGATTAGCAAGGCCTATATCAAAAGGTCTAAGACTAACTATTGTTGATGCTGGCTGCGAGACGGGATTCATTCCGAATGCTAAATTGATTTTTAAGTCTAATACCACAACGGGAGATTATCATCACGAGATGAATTATGAAAATTACAAAAAATGGTTGTTAGAAAAATTAATTCCAAACCTGCCTCCATAGTCTGTCCTAGTAATTGACAATGCTCCTTATCATAATGTCCAAAAAGATAAACCACCGAATTCTAATAGCAGGAAATCAGTTATGATACTTATGATAGACTGGTTAAGGTCTAAAAATATTTACTTCGACAATAACATGCTCAAGCCTGATTTATATAATATTATTAAAGTACATAAGCAAACATTTAAAACGTTCGAGATAGATGAAATGTTAACACAACGTGGCCATAGTGTTTTGCGATTACCGCCATACCACCCAGATTTAAATCCGATTGAGTTAGTATGGGCATCTCTTAAACAATATGTGGCACAAAAAATGTATCATTCACTGTTAGATATGTTCAACAGTTATGTGATAACTTTTTTGATGAATTTAGTGCTGCTGAATGGAATAAATCTTGTGACCACGCGATAAAGTGGGAGCAAAAGTTTTTGGAAGCGGAACCTCTCACAGACGAAGTTACAGACCAGTTCATTATTAATTTGGGTGAAGACTCTGAATCGGAGAGCGAAGAGGAAGTCAGTGATAGTGATTCTGCATAACTTTTTATATAATTACATATATTTATAATTTACCGTAATTTTTTTGAAACTTAGTTATTGTTCATTATTGTTTTCTCCTATAATTATTTTTGAGTATTTATGTATTATTTCTTATTGTAATTATTATTTTCATTCATATTTCCAATAATATTAGTATTAATAATATTCTTTTCTCCACGACTATTAAATAATGTTATTACAACACTCGCCTACGCTCGTTGAAGAATATACTGTTCTTTTGTACATATAGAAAGTTTACAATGTGATTATAATGAGAAAGAGATTAGCATAAACATTATTTGCCAATAATTCAGTTAATTATCCAAATTAGTTTTACTTAATCCTAAGCCTTTCTACCGTTAAGTGTAGCTAACAATCTTATTCAGTCATCCCCTTAATGTGATGTTAGTACGCTATTAGCTAGTAGGTAAGGTAAGACATTTTAATTAAACATGTTACATGAAACTATGCGTTTTATTTTACTTCTATTTGCCTTAATTTAGTGAAATACAAACCATTATAAACATGTTCAACAATGTGATTTTCTGAATTTATCCCTTACTACGTCCCAATGCACGACTCGCACAAAGAGTTTGCATTTCATTTTTCCGAATACTGTCTCTATCTAACACTGACCCTTACTTGACGCACTTACAAATTCTCCCACCGGCCACATGAAAATCGGTTTGCTGTACATATATATATATATTTATACATATATATATATATATATATATATATATATATAAATATAATATTTTTGTGACCTTGGTATGATAAGGTAAACTTAATAAGTCGGCGATTAAAGGTCTGGTTCATTACTTCAAAGTATATATATTTAAAACAACCCTACATGTTTCGGCAATGATGCTTTTTGCAATCGAACGTTTTGTTTGGCCAACATATTTTCTATCACAATCCACAAAAAAAAAATATGTCGGCCAAACAAAACGTTCGATTCTAACTCGTTATAAAGAACATGTTTCGCATATTAGATTCAATAGACCGGAAAAATCAAGTGTTGCCCGACATATTCTTGAATCAGATCACAACGTAACATCTGACTGTCTGAGATTAATAAAAAACGTTACACGCCCCCGCGAATTAGATAGTTTTGAGAGCATTTTTATCTTTAAAAATAGGAATAACGTAATTAACGCAGATTTGGGTCCTATACCAGGTTCTTCTTTATTTGAGTTAATTGACAGTTAGATGTTATTAAAGCAAGAAAAATAAGAAAACCATTAAAAAATATTCGAATTCATGGAATTTATTTTTAAATTCGTTTCATTGCAATATTTGCCATTAAAATATTCTGACTCGACATTAATTTCCAAATTTATATTTCAACATAATTTAAGGATTAGTTTCATAATTGGATCCTTAATGTATGTTAAATTACTTCTTTTATAATATTTCTAAACGGTTTTTCTATAGAATTTACAAATAATGGGTTAATGCTCTTGCATGAATATGTGGGGTTTACCAAAATGTAGGTAATTTTTGTAGCATTTAAGATTGAAGATTTTAGTGTTAAACTAGAAGACGTTCAGAACAATCCTTCTATGAGTGTTTTTGTGCGTTCAAGTGTTACACTGATTTTTCTACTGTGGATGACAACGTGGTTGTAGAAATACGTATTTAGAATCATTAAGTTCTATTGTGGTAAGGGTTTTTTAATTTTATTTTATTCACTTATAAGCCACAGTCTCCGATTTGTTAGTTATAAATTCTACAGTTTTTGTTAGTTCAAACCTTTACAGAAAAGTCCTCGTATATATTTTTTTATTTCACCTTTGATTAAATTGCTCTTTGTGCGTTTAGGAAATAATATTTTGCTACAATAATTTAAAAGAAATCTATATATTCAATTCAATACTAATTTACAAATTTGAAGAAAAGAATTTCTTGTCAGTATAGTAATTATAATTATCACCAAAATTGTCTCTACATTTCCGTTGGTTATATAAGTAACAGGAAGGGATAGGATACAAAATAATATAAAAGGGGTCCCAGATTGAAGCAATTGTACTGTTTTATGTAGTTGATTCGAAAACAAATTTCCTCTAAAGAATGTTCATTTTCATATTCTTGTTTCTGGTGTATCCAACAAAAATACCATCTATTAGTAAGTACAATTACATATCACTTTGTATTTTTCCAAACTTCATTTATTAAAAATAATGATGAAATAGTTGACATATTTTTTTCCTTTTCTAGGTAGTCTTACACAAGATTTTTATTGGAGGGATTATGCATATAGGGATGTACCCTGCGATGCCTATCAAGCAGAACCTGGAAGATATATAGGACAAGTTACTTATAAAGGCAATAATATACCAGCTGCCATTTCTGCGAATAGTAGAACTACCGTTATAGATTTTGCCGGGAAACAAGTTATTAAGGATGATATAAAAGTGAGTTAAATTTTTTAATTTTTTTTGTGTCTGGATAGTATTAGTATTAGAGACTTTTATTGAAATTTCTTTTTCAGATATTATGTAGCCCGGATAATAGTCGATTTTATTGGGAGTTTGTGGACCTTCACAAAACAAAAGATAAACAAATGCAGAACGCGGTAAAAGGAGGTTTTCAAGAGCTCGACCATTATCCATTATTTATTGGTAAAGTGGAACATGAAAACGAGTGGAAAATCGGTAGAGTTTTTGGTTATGAACCCCATGGTTCCATAGGACTTTGGGTGTGGAACGGATCTCAATCGTCTGCTAATCTTTTTCAATTCTTTTTGCTAAAATATAATATTACGGATGCTTGTCATAAACAGTATAGTAGTTGCACTGTTATATAATTATTTTAACGAATATAACTCAAATACATTTTTATTTCACGATTGGTGTGTTGTTTTTTTGATACGATTCCAAATCAAATTGTGTAAAATGAATTATCCAAATTATTTTTGGAATATAGCATGTATTTGATTAATAATCTTCCCCAAATCATAGGACAATAGCTATTAAGTACATAATATTCATTTATTCCTTTATATTACACTGACTATATATATATATATATATACATATATATATATATATATATATATATATATATATACATATATACATATATATATATATATATATATATATATATATATATATATATATATATATATATTGATATATGAGACGCACCCTGCCTGCGGTGAGAGAATGAAATGTTAATGAAATAAAAGTGTAAGATAAAAATTATGTATTTGAAAAGATTAGTTGGCCGCCTTAATTTATAAAATCTCACCTCAGACTGCGCTATCTTTATCTCAAATAGCCAACTAGTCGGAAAGCAAGAAACTATATAAAAAAACAACTTTACTAAATGTGGGTGATCTCAGGCTCGTCGTGAATTTTAGGTTGTTGCTTCCATAAATGAATAATATTAATGTTGACGCTTAATAAAATAACTCCTACAAACAAATATAAACAAATAAAAGATTAATGTAAATTAAAGATATGATATTTATTAAATTAAAGGAAACTGTAAAAATATAACGTATTACAAATGTGATATTACCGAAACTGTATATACGCATAAACAACAAGGTGTTACTAATGTGAAAAGAGGTTATGTGTGTTAGACTAATAAATAATATGAATATAAATGTGAATAACCTTATTACAATAATGGTGAGTACCCTTTTATTGCTATATCTAAGTTTTAAATAGCTTGTTTAATTAAATATAAAACTCAGGACAGGACGTGATAGATCAGGTAAATAATTCGAGAATATTGTTAAATAAAAGTTTAAAGAATTTAATTTTTGGAAAAATAGATAAATATTATCTGAAAACCTGTTATAATAATGATCCTGATGTATGTTTGTAGATCGTAAGTATGAATTGGGAAGATTCTCGGCGATCCGAAAATGTTCGGGTGCAGTACAAAACGATGGCGGCGTGGGTGGCTGTTTACGAAGACGCTATCGAAGATTTTCTTCGGACTTCGTCTCCGGTGCCTAATTACTCCCTGCGCTCGTTTCTGGCTGTAGGATTTCAGGTATCGTTGCAGATGTACGTTAGACTATTATGTTAATGTTCGGCGATGGATTCTTGAATATTTTTCTTTTGATTTTCTGTCGTTTTCGGTGGAACTACGTCTGTGACGCTATGTTGTTTGAAAGTTCGTTATTACCGAAAATTCTTGTAGTAATTCTCTTGTCGATCGAGTTAATTAATATTCTGGATACTTTCAATAACTTTTAGATGAATTTATAATTTAAATTAATGTTTTTTAAAAGATTTCTAAGGCTTGGTCTAAAAAGATGCGTCTATTCATTTTTAAAATTCAAGGATCGAATATGCCGATAGCACTTGTCTGAATATTACCAAACACGCTATCTATTGATATCAAAAGTCTCGATGATTTACCCTTTTAACAATTTTATATAAAAAGAATTTGATTAATTTTGATTATCTAACTGATTTTAAAAATTATATAATAAATTACCAAGTTAGGTTAAGATAGATTTGAATGATACAAATCGCATACTGCGCATGATAAATGTAAACATAGCGAGATGTCAATTTGTAGGCGTGTCTTACTAGCGTCGATATAATACAAAGATGCATATGGATTTGAATATGTTTTTCGCGCTAATATTTGAAAATTTGAATATGATATAATAAAAGTAAATAATGAAAGGAAAATAAATATAGAAATTTTAAGAATGAAATGCTCGTTATAAAAATACATATGCACTTCGATACTACTAAGACTTAATAATATTAATTATATAACCATTATATTATAACCCTTTTTCACTTTGTATGTCTTATTCTTCCTATTTTAGATGCAGCTCTATATGAATAACTTGCATCACTACAATATATATATAATATATATGTATATTGAAGTAGCTCTAATTACGTGGGAATGAGAAAGGTAGAAATGGTAGAAATTAGTAAAAGGAAAGGCTTATGATAACACAACTGAATATGGACGCAACATTAATGTCGAACTGTTAATAGATTAATATCCCGACAATTTCTGATACTTTACACATTATTATATTTAATTCTTAATTTATTATTTATTTTTTTAATTATTAAATAGTATATTAAATGTTAACGCGAAGATAAAAAGATATTTAAAAAGAGATATAATATATATGTATATTGAAGTAGCTCTAATTACGTGGGAATGAGAAAGGTAGAAATTAGTAGAAGGTAAAGGCTTATGATAACACAACTGTATATGGACGCAACATTAATGTCGAACTGTTAATAGATTAATATCCCGACAATTTCTGTAAAAATTTCCGAACGACTTTACACATTATTATATTTAATTCTTAATTTATTATTTATTTTTTTAATTATTAAATAGTATATTAAATGTTAACGCGAAGATAAAAAGATATTTATTTATTTAGATTCAAATTTGTATCAACCTTAGTTTAGACACGCCCATTTTTTAAAACAGGAAAGGGCCCGAATATATCAGTATATAATACCGCAGAACATATAACCTACTGTCTAAGGTACACGTATTAATACTTGTAAATTCTCAAAACAATTTTATAAATCTAATTCAACGATTTTTACATTCAAAATTCAACTTAAACAATAATTTATTTCAAGACTAAAATCAAGATAATTTGCTTAAAATAAAGCTTTGAAATAAACAAACGACAACTGGCGTCTTTTTCACAAAATTTATATCGTTCGCATCAAAAATATATTTGTCCTTTTATATTTCATCAAAATTGAGTTTAAAACAATATTATTAATATAATTGCTAGTCATAATAGTACATGCACCTTAACATCATCGTTTAAACATATATTTATCGGTCAGAAGTAATTTTTCTACGAGGTATTCAACAAAGCATCATAAGGGGACGCTAATCCTATCTTGACCGAATATTCATCCAAAGTAAATACATTCAAAGTGCCATATATAATTAACACAGTACCAAAGAGAAGATCATCATCATATTTCTCCAAGTTAGAAATACCTTAACCTTTATCCTTTCCGGCCGCACATTGAGACCAAGGGCGAAGCCACTTTCCTCCTGCCTGCCGTAGCTCCTACAATTACAGGTCGTTAGTTATATTAAAAGCAATTATCCTTATTCAATATTATTACATTTACAAATAACCAAAAAATTTTGATTTTAATTAACTAAGAAATAGAAATCGTTTAAAAATAGCTTAGACAATGATAATATATATTTAAAACTCACATAATCCCACTTACATGTAACATGTACATTTAACGTGTAACATACACATTTTAATCAATTTATGTTAATTTTCTGACAATTGATAGAGATATAAATCACACTTCAACAGAAAGAGTCAAAGCACTAAACTATATGTGTACAGATTTCTTTAATTTAATAAATTGTTTGGATATATAAAATATAAAAGTTTTCTTTTTAATTTATGCTCAGTGAAATTAATATTTTTAATAATTTTTGTGTGATTTTTACAGCCATATCTGAGTGTTTATATCAACTGTATCCTGAGATATGAAAACGAAAATGTTCTTTATTAATCTTACGCTCTCCGCGACATCTATGCATAGCAATGTACACTGCTACTGAATCAGCTAATTATAGGAAGAGATACATTTAAAAAATATATGTTAAATTTTACTAAGGCGCCCAAACATCGGTGTTATACTTTTATAACTCTCATCATCTCAATATTCTATTGTACAAAACAACATCTTACCAATTAGGTGATCCAGCGTGTGATCAATAAGTATAGTGTACACTCGGAGCCACAACGTCAATGCAGAATACATTCGTTGTATCACATTAACATTATTTAGCTCTTATATTTTTGTATATTAGCATTCAGAGCTAGTACATTTTGGTTTAACACAATCTTGGGGCCACTTCAGAGCTAGCACAATATATATATATATATATATATATATATATATATATATAAAAGCGACAGTCCGGCAAACTGTAGACTTGGGTTCGAGTCCCAACATAGACAATATTTTTCAATTAGAAATTTCGTATGATTTGCTTTGTAATTTGTAGATAGCATCCCCAGTTACTTTGCAATTACATACATACTAACTTAATATTTGTAAATATTTCATATAAAAGCCGAAAAACTCCAATAATTTATCATTTGTTATATATATATATATATATATATATATATATATATATATATATACTTACTCTGCAATTACATACATTCTAATTTGATATTTGTAAATATTTCATATAAAAGCCGAAAAACTCCAATAATTTATCAATTGTTATATATACATGTGGTCCTTTAGTTTGTCGATAAATTTTTGGGTGCGATTCCTTGGGTTATCTCGAGAGAAATAGTCGCTATAAACATTTATCCTAAAGTTTTCCGTTGTAGAGATATAGGCTGTTTAATTTTTCCAAAAAAAAAAAATTTATTTCAAGAATTTAGAAATCGATTTAGGGAACTGTTGTGTTGGTTGTCATGTTTACAGCATTTATTTGTACTTACGTAACTGTCGTAAGTATTGTCAAACAATTATTAATTTGAAAGTTCGTACCTACAAATCTTTTTTTGTAATTATGGTGAATTATACAAATGCTGAAATGGCAGATATGCATTTTGTGTACGGTCTAGCTAATGGAAATAGTTAGGAAGCAAGGCGTATTTACCAACAAAAATATCCTCGACGACTTGTACCTTGTGCGGAAACCTTCAGTAATATTCACCGTCGTCTAGCAGAAACTGGTACATTTGAGAGAAACAAAAATACTCCGGGAAGACCTCAAACTAAAAGAACACCCGATTTAGAGGAAGCTGTTCTGCAGATAATCGATGAACATCCAGAAACCAGTACAAGAAAGATTGGTGTATCGGTAAACGCAAGCCATCAAACCATCTTATGGATATTACACGATCAACAATTATATCCTTTCCATATTCAGAGAGTACAGGCTCTTCTTCCGCGTGACTTTCCGCAACGCTTAGTCCTTTGTGATTGGTTCCGACAAAAAATTGCAAAAAATTCTACATTGTATTTACTGACGAGGCGAACTTCTCCAGAAATGGTATTAGGAATTTCCACAACAACCATTTATGGTCAGATGAAAATCCGCATGCCATAAGGGAGATGCACTTTCAAGAGCAATTTTCCTTAAATGTATGGGCGGGGATAATTAATAATTATTTAATTGGTCCCTTTTTCCTTCCTATACGACTTAATGGTGCATCATATCGGCTATTTCTTGAAAACAAGTTGCCTGGCCTTTTAGAAGATATTCCACTTTTGATCCGAAATGAACTTTGGTTTATGCATGACGGCGCTCCAGCACACTTTGGTTTACAAGCTAGGCAATTTTTAAATAGGACATATCAGAATAGATGGATAGGTCGAGGAGTGGAAGTTCCGAATCAGCCGTGGCCTCCAAGGTCACCTGATTTGAACCCTCTAGACTTCTTTCTGTGGGGACATTTAAAATCACTTGTTTATACTTCGCCAATTCAAGATCTCGATGACCTAAGAAATCGCATAATTGTTGGATGCGAAACAATTCGAAACACTCCCGGCTTCTTCAGCGTGTGGGTATGCAATTGAGTAGGAGGATAGAAGCCTGCATATTAGCTGTTGGTGGTCATTTTCAACAGTACCTTTAGGGTTTATTGTAACCGTTTCTTAAATTTTTGAAATAAAAATTTTTTTTTTGAAAAATTAAACAGCCTATATCTCTATAACGGAAAACTTTAGGACAAGTGTTTATAGGAACTATTTCTCTCGAGATAACCCAAGGAATCGCACCCTAAAATTTCACGCCAAACTAAAGGACCAGCCTGTATATATATAATCGCCGATTAATTGAATCTACTATATATATATATAGTAGATTCAATTAATCGGCGATTTAAGGTCTGTTTTAATATGTATATATAAAATAATCTTACATGTTTCAGAAAATAATGCCTTTTTCAAAGAATTTTAAATGATAAATTACAGTATATTAATGATATTAATATAATGACTTTGTTTATACTCTCTTTTTATATCGCCCTGACAATTGCTGTTCTCATATTTTTTACATGGCCTCAATTAGAGTTTTTGAGGAAATGGACCTCTAATTTCCTTGCAAACTGTTTTTATTCCATGCGTTAGACACAAGTCACGTGGATTCAATTTTTATAAGAAAAATTTTAAATTTGTCCCTGCGATACGCTGCCGCATCTGTGACAAAAAGAAGAATATTGTCAGAATATCTGGAGTAAAAAAGTCATCAAACTTTCATTAACGAAGCGAATAATTTCTACGCTGTTGGTTTCTAACTCTTTCGTATTGGTTATATATTTTGGTTAAGAACACCAACTAATCAATTTGCAATATAGCGACAACAAACATCGGTCGTTTCATCAACAGTAACACACAGAAGCTATTTGTATTTCTATTCCGAATTTCCTTAACACAGCCTGCGACTGCAAGCAACTCAGCCTCGATAACCGTCGCATATTTCGTCAAACTCTATCTTTTCGTTCAAAGACACATTGCACAGATTTATGTTACGGTACCAGGACTGGATTGTCATCCATCGGTGAACAATACAGTTCGCGTGATATCTGTATGACCCCCAACTACATCGTAAAACAATTACCTTAGAGCCTCATTATCACAGTCATGGCCTCTACCCTTAAAAGTAGTTCCAGTGAAATGAAGCTTACAAGCGCCTCTATAGAGACGATTGCCAGCTGTTCATGGTTCTTGTGCTTCCCAATAGAGCCCGATGCTGGAAAGTTGTGAATTACCTATATCACCTCCGCTCCCGTCCACCAGAAAATTAACTAATAGGTAATCAATGGTTTAAATCCCTGGATCGTATTAACAGCTCGTATACCAGAATAGTTGCGTCGATTGCATGTTGTTATTAACACAAAATAGTTTGTAGGTTCCAGTTAAGAACAGGATTTAATCAAACAATTTTCTCAGATTCAAAAGGAATAATTTTCCTAATTTATTTTACGGTATTTCTTAAAACATATGGAACGCATTTATATGAGCTGATTCTTAATTCCAGAACCTTACGAAAATAATTATACAAAAATGGGGTTAGTATAATTGTGGTAAACGATTGTAACAACCATTTGTAGTTCGATATTTAAGTATTTGAAATTCCTTAAAATTAGAAGGCCCCTTCAGGTCCTTATTCCAAACCCAAATTCCTTTAACAGTCGGATGATCGATGGGATGAACGAAACCGATTTTCCACTCGTCTTGGTGTAATATTTTTCCAATATATAAAATACCATCTTTATTGCCAGAAAAACCTCCTTTCACGACGTTGTGCTGTTGCTCATCATGTACATCATCGAAATTGACAAGTTCCCAATAAAATTTGATGTTATCTGGACTACATAATATCTAAAAAAAAATTAACAATCAATAACATAATCTGTGAGGACTTAAATATTAAGTATACTCTGATCTTAAAGTAAGTTATTAATTTGGAAATATACTATTAATTATGTCTCAGATTTGTGGAATATTGACTCCTCATTGACACTTCATTTTATTTTTTAGAAGAAATCATTAACCTATGGGATTATTTTAGGGTGATACTTTCATTATTTTATTTATATCATATTGAGACGGGGTGGAAATGATTATAATAACCAGAGAGCGGACTGGAGTAATTGATTATTTATAGCCATTAGGCGTCCGCCTTGTATTCGCAATAGGTTTGTTTCTGTAAACGATCTGTGAGTTTCGAAAAATTTGATACGTGTGGCCACCTGCATAAGTAGCACATACCTACATATTGCTGTGGTTTTTTCACCGCAAACATTTTGAAAAATTTTATAATTATTGTTGTACATTTATTTTGGATGCCAGTGTATAATTTTTGAAATTTATTATCTATGAATGCATATTTTATTTTGAACCATTAATATTTATTTTTGACTAGCGTTGTTGTAGTACGCTGGTTTTGCTGTATCCGCATCAGACACTAAATGTTATCTGAGTTGTGAAGACGTGTGTTATAAGATATAAATCTTTATATTTTATTTCAGATAAGTAGCTTCGTAATTTTTATTATTTGGTTGCTGTGCTTGATTTCAATACCGTTATATTTATACGAGTTTGTTGATCTCGTAGTGATTTTTATACGGTTTTCCAACTCAGGTGTCTCGTGAAAGAAATTTTTTTTTGCATTGATGTAAGAAATTAAATTATTACTAATTATCATTATTATCATTATTTGTATGATTTGAACTATATATTTTCTTTGTATTAATTTTGTTATATATATTTTAATCTTAGTAGTTGAATTAAATGACAAAGAACGTTTTTTAAAATTTCTAGTATATAAAAAATTTTCTATAACTTTAAATTTTGTTCGCTTGGTTTATCAAGGGCATATTTTTATCATGTGGTTCGCACATGCGCTTAGAGTTTGTTCTGTCTGTCAGATACTTTGTTTACGTTAAATATTGTGGGAGAAACTAGAATACTTCTTTGTAATTTATTAGTTTTAACTTTGATCGGCATTCAATAAGGAAGTTTAATTATATGGTCCAGTCATTTTATACAATAATTTTACCTTAATAATATTGTATAATGACGCTATATTGATCTTTATACTTCATAAAGATATTTTTTTTTTTTTTTTTTTTTGTATTAAAGTTTCATTTATTTTATACTGTGTGTGTTTTTGAAAGTAACCTTACTTCAAGAAGTTTACAAGTAACTTAAAAACATTATCATAATTTTTCTCAAATAAATTTTGAATGGCGCTCTACTATTTTTAATAATACTATTGTGTTTTCCACTTTTCCGATTGGAACCCTGAGGGAAAAGCAGTCTCATCCTCGAAATTAAACCGACTGAATATAGAAGCTGGACACATTGGTTGTGAATTGTGAATAAGCAGTATATAAAATCGCAATTCATAGCAATATGTAGTTAATATGTATCTGTCAGTGGACAACAGAGCGAATGTAATAAACGGTTTGGCAACTGGCAGCAACTACTGCTGAAACAAAAGTAATACTGACAAGCGAATTGCGTATCGAATTTTGAATAAAAATAATTTACAAAGAACAAAACTCAAAACGATGTATTTTCTATGAAACATTGAAAGTGTAAAACATTATTATGAACAACTCTCTGTTAAATTAGTTCTTTTAGATATTAAAACGTCTTTAAAAATAGAAAATGTCCGTTCCACATCACAACTGGTGATGAGTGCGTGACTAAAATGTTGTAAAAGTGCACCATACTTCTAATGTATAGATTTTTCAATCGCTTTTTTGCAGAACTGATATAATATATTCAAATTTGAATTTGTGCTAAACATCACATCAACTTTTTGTTGAGCTTGTTTCCAAATTCAGAAAGCATACTTTTCATTCGATCCATGTCGATTTCTAAATTAATTATCGTCTCTTTTAGGTTAATGTCTTGATTTTGCATGTAAGTAATCGTATCTGTAAGACTATTATCAGAATAAAATAAAACAAATTTTAATGAATTTCACTTTTTAATTAACACTGTAACGGTGGTTTCGCTCCGGTTGTTTCATATGTGACAGCTCCGTCCTACAAACTCTCGAAAAGGCTCATAGATTAATTATTAAATATACAGGATTTAAACCTAAATTAAGCGTAAAAAACTCATATGTACTAATAAACAAAATCAAAGACTTTACTTTACCGTCTAACACAAAACTCATTTCCTTTGATGTTCAAAACTTATTCCCTAGTATCCCTCCAGAAAAAACGGTTATTTTAGTAAAAGATCTTCTTCATAAAAATAATGTAAATCCAATAATTATTAATGAAATTCTTGATTTACTAAACATATGCATAGAACAAAATTACTTTCAATTTAATGAAAACATATACACTTGCAAAGAAGGTTTAATCATGGGTAATCCCCTAAGTCCGTTATTAGCTGAGATTTTTATGGATCATCTTGAAAATTCTATTTCAAAAAATCCTCTTTTTCAAAATGTATTATTTTGGTACAGATATGTAGATGATATATTACTAGGTTTCATAGGAACAAAGAGACAATTAAATTTATTATTTGATTATATTAATACATTGCATCACAATATTAAGTTTACAATGGAACAGGAAACAAATAATAATATTGACTTTCTCGATTGAACGATTACTAGAATTAACAACTAATGTAACTTTGCAATTTACCACAAACAGTCAACTACAGATATAACTATTCATAACACTTCTTGCCATCCGATACAACACAAATTAGCGGCTTATCACAGTCTTATACATAGATTAGTCAGTACTCCGTTGAACCAAACAAATTTCGAGGAAGAGTTAAATTTAATTAAACAAATAGCTATCAACAATGGATATAAAAGGAATATAATAGATAACATTTTAAATAAAAAACTCCTTACAAAAGCCATATCACAAGTTTACCCAATATTAAATAATAACACCCAAAAATTTAAAATGATCACGTTTATAGGCTCTTCAAGCACAAAAATTTGTAAATATTTAAGAAAGTTTGACATTAATACAGCGTATAGAACAACAACAATTTATCCAAATTTATAAAAAACAATAAAGATTTAACAAACAACAATAAAAAGACAGGAGTCTATGAGTTAACCTGCGGTAGTTGCCCTATGACGTATATCGAACAGACAGGCAGATCGTTTGAAATACGCATCAAAGAACATTTTTCTTCATTTAGAAATAATAAAACTGACTCTTCATATGCTTCACATATTAATTCAACGAACCACAATTTTAACAAAGAATTTAAAATATTACACGTAGAAAATAAGGGCAAAAAACTTAATTTATTAGAGTCTCTTGAAATTAATAAATTAAAGAAAACCGACAAGATCCTAAATGATCAATTAGAAACAAATAATTCACCGTTACTCAATTTATTTATTTGATATTCAGTCACATATTGTATTTTTCCATAGAATTTCTTTACCTCCCTGTAATATAATGTAAACCCCTAGTTTTATTACTTAAGAACAGTATTGTATAAACCGTAGTGAAAGTTTTGTGCATAGACATTTTAGTAATAAAATGTACCCATTCCTTAAACTATTTAAAATAAAACATGTGATTGTTACCGTATACTTGTGTTAAAAAAATTTGTAAATAAGTTAGTTATATGTCTGATGAAGCTCAGGTTGGAGCGAAACGACCGTTACAGTGTTAATTAAAAAGTGAAATTCATTAAAATTTGTCTTATTTTATTCTGATAATAGTTGTAATGGAATTTCATCAAGTAAAGGCTGAAACAATTATGTATCTGTAAGACACTGGAAATTAGTTTTAATAAAGTTAACTGGTTTTTTAAATTTTCAATTTGTATCTGATATTTACAATTAGAAATGCTTCGTGTATCTTGCATTTACATACATTTACCAGTCTTAATCCGCAAATTTTCTGCAATTTAAGAGACGAATTATAACAAGCAAATCTACTTGAATCTGTCGTACCGCACCTAGGAGAAAGAATTCACATTTCCCTGACCGTTACCGCAACTCGTTATTAACCAATATACTATTTTCTGTAGTTATATCGCATCTTATTCGCAATAAATAAACAGCGAATAACTTGATTTTGCTTATAGCGATAAGACGAAAAGGCTTGGTGAACGGAATTTGGAAAATATATTTTAATCAGTAAATATTTGTATTCGTAAAAATCACGTACTTTTTATTATACAGGCTTAGTTAAAAGTATGGAGACAGCGATTTATTGTCGTTAATATTCATTTTAGGGAATTATGTTCAATATAAAAGTTTGTTAGGATATTTTGATCTACATTTGAGAATATTTGAATTTTTTTTTTCTTCAATTGTTTTTTAGTTACGCCTGTCCCCGCGGTTTTTTTAAATAGGAACTAGTAAATTTTACTCTACCATTCGATAGAGGATTTTTTTCTCTTTACAACAATATTTTTGTTTTTTTTAAATTCATTTTAATAACTTTTTTAATAAGAAAAGGTCGGTTCATGTGTTTAACAGATGTTCGGTACATCGCAGATAGACAGAAGCGTAGCGATAAACAAACTTGAGCGACATAATTTTATCAGTGGATATTGTGTACGTCAAATCTTTGACAGAAATAATTCATTTGTGCAATTTGTTGCTGTTAATATTAACAATGGCGAGTTTAAGTGAACATGAACGAATTGAAATACTTATGATGTTGGGTTATGGAGATAGACGCAGAAGTTTACAAGACGTTTGTAATTTATTTAATGATACGCATCCAAATAGAAATCCAATTTCTAAATCCGTTGTTGGTAAAACTTTAAGACGCTTTGAACAAACGGGTAGCGTTAAAGATTTGCCAAGGAGTGGTAGACCTAGAACAGCAAAAAGCGATGATAACAAAGTGGATATTTTATTGTCTGTATCTGAATATCCCCATTTATCAACCAATCAATTAGCGGCCAATTTCAAAATTTCACAGTCATCGATCGTGTCATTTTTAAAAAGTGAAAAGTATAAACCTTATAAGGTACACCTTGTACACGAGTTAACGGAAGATGATTTTGATAGGAGATTACAATTTTCTGAAGAAATGTTAAATTTTTGCAATAATAATGAAAATTTTGTCAACAAAATTCTTTTCTCTGACGAAGCTACTTTTTGCCTTACCGGTGAAGTAAACAGACATAACTGCAGATACTGGTCATCGGAAAATCCCTCTTGGTTTTTGGAGCACCATACGCAGTACCCCCAAAAGGTTAATGTTTGGGTTGGCATTCTAGGCGGTCATATTATCGGTCCCTTTTTCATCAATGGCAATTTAACTTCGGCTCTGTATTTGCAGTTATTGCAAAATGAAATAATACCTGCTTGTGCTACGCTCTATCCTCATGAAAACAATGAACACCTGCCCAATGATAGTATCTGGTTCCAGCTAGATGGCGCCCCACCACATTATGGTGTTCGTCAATGTTCGTCAATATCTGGACAACGTCTTTCCCCACAGATGGATTGGAAGACGAGGAACCATTGAATGGCCAGCTCGTTCGCCAGATTTAAGTACTTTAGATTTTTTTCTTTGGGGATACGTAAAAAACAAAGTTTACAAAGATAAGCCCGACAACGTCGAAGATTTACAAATCCGAATTACCAGAACGATACAAGAAATTCCCCGAGATTTTTTACAGAACTCTGTTCGGGGTTTTGTAAATCGATTGGGTTATTGTCAAATTACTAATGGACGAAAATTTGAACACTTACTTTAATTTACTTTGTTTTTATTTTGTTTAATTTTTCTTGTAAAAAAGTTATTAAAATGAATTTAAAAAAAACAAAATTGTTATTGTAAAGAGAAAAAAATTCTCTATCGAATGGTAGAGTAAAATTTACTAGCTCCCATTTAAAAAAACTGCGCGGACAGGCGTAACTAAAAAACAATTGAAGAAAAAAAAAATTCAAATATTCTGAAATGTATATCAAAATATCCTAACAAATTTTTATATTGAACATAATTTCCTAAAATGAATATTAACGACAATAAATCGCCGTCTCCATACTTTTAACTAATCCTGTATATCATGTCTGTTTATAGATAGAATAGAATGTTTATTAAGTTTTTTAACATACATATTTAAAAAGAAAATCCGTATTGGATTCGCCGTACATAAAAATAAATTTGGTTGCAAGATACTAAAAATCATGATACTACTTACTTTTACATCGTGATTAACAATTTTTACGCCTGAATACGCAGCAATGGCTTTACCATTATTTGGATATATGGTAGCTGGTATATTATTTCCTTCGACATTAAACTGCCCTATGTACCTTCCAGGTGCTCCCTCGAAAGCATCGCAAGGTATATCTCCAGGTACATAATCTCTCCAATAAAAATCTTGTATAACACCATCTAAAGAATACAATAATGTTGTTAAACATGCCAATAATTATGAAACTAGAATTAAACATCAAAAAGTTGCCCTTCGCATTTAACGAACTAATATTAATATTTATGATACCAATTTCTCAAAAGAATTATTGTTATCAGAAATGAGGCTTCTTCAATTTTCTTCCTAAAAAAATCGGTTTATAAAATAATTACAAAACCAATCAATTATCAACTAATGTTGAGAGAACTAGTTAGGAAAATATATCGAAGAAAGAGAACAGAGAATTTGGGGGTAAGAGAAATGCTAACATAGAGCTGGAAGTTTTCTTTTGCAAACCTGACATAATAGGAGTGGTGAATGGATAACATTAGAAATATATAGCAAAAATAAGTGCTGAAAAAATTCCAAAGAAGTTTGTTGACGGGGAAGTAGTAGGAACAAAATGATGAGGTCGAGAGCATGATGTGGAGAAGATGTGATTAAGAATATGAAACAGTTTAACATTACTGGGCGAAGAAATATAATGCAATATATATATATATATATATATATATATATATATATATATATATAATATTTTCGTGACCTTGGTATGATATGGTAAACTTAATAAGTCGGCGATTAAAGGTCTGGTTTATTACTTCAAAGTATATATATTTAAAACCCTACATGTTTCGGCAATGATGCCTTTGTCAAGGATATAAAAAATATAAATGACAGAATATAAATATATATTCTGTCATTTATATTCTGTCATATATATAACATTTGATAAATTATTGGAGTTTTTCGGCTTTTTTATATGAAATATTTACAAATATCAAATTAGAATGTATGTAATTGCAGAGTAAGTGGGGATGTAAACATTGCTGTCTACAAATTACAAAGCAAATCATACGAAATTTTTTAATTGAAAAATATGGTCTACGTTGGGACGCTATGCTATGGAGTAATAATTAGCATTTTCAAACATTCAAATTTGACATAATTTATCAAATGTTATATTTAATGAACGGCTAAGAAATTAGCTAAGCACTTATATATATATATATATATATATATATATATATATATATATATAATATGGATTGAAGAAAAATGACTATTTATACATACGAAAAGCATAATTTAGAAAAATATGTTAAAATTAATGAAGATCAGGATTGAATGAGTATATAATATAAAACACGTGAGGCCTATTAGAAGAGAGATGAATGAACCAGATTATAAAATATCAAAAACCGTACAAATTATTGGACAAGAAGTTTACAGTACATACTTAAATAAAGTTTTTTATAAATTAAGCTATATAGAAATAAGGTAGATATTGATACCTTATATAAATATACAAAAATATTTATTGTTTGAAAACGTAATTACTTTGAATGCTAAGAATATTGTAAGAGTTTGATAATATTTTAATTTACAGAATTTATTTACTTAGAAATAAATAATATAATATCATTTAATGTTTCGATAACATCGCAGCCATCTCAGCCTTGAGTTTCTCGTGACGATGGGTAAATGGGAGTATTACTCGGTCACCCATCGTCACGGGGAGCTCGCCATCAATAATTTTTTTTTAATACGAATTAGTAAAATTTTAAATATCAATATAAAATTATTCTTACCAATAGATGATAGAGATGTCAGAAACAAACACACAAATACTAACATTTTTTGAGTGTAGTACCTATTCGTGCCAATTAAGCTGTAAAATTGTTGAAATTAAGGATTCTTGCCTTTTATAATATTTATTTTATCTTATCTTAAAATAACGACACTAGCATCAACGGAAGTCTAAAAGAAGACGTAAATTTCAGAGTGATAATAATAAAAAACGTTTATTGTATAAAGTCTTGCCTAAAATTGAAGCTCTCATATATATGTAAATAATCTGTTATGTAAATATTTTATGTATTATTTACTTATTTGGTGTAATATTTATTTTTACTCTTTTTATTTATATATTTTATATTCTTATCTGCGATAAGAAGAATATAATTATCGCAGGTTAGTAGTTCTTGGATATTGCGTTTTAAGAAATAAATCTATTCGAAAATTTCTAATTGATCAATTATATATATTTCTGACAATAATTTTTTCATTTACTATATCCTTTATTTTATGGATTTTGGGGCTGTGATTATGATAAATACAACCACTGTCCCGAATCTCTGTGGGTTCTCGAGATATTCGCGAAAAACCGTCGCCAAAGCAAAATCTCTAAACCGACAAATTCCAGCTCAACAATATTTAGAGAGGCTTTGTTGTCTTCAAAAAACCCAATGCTAGGTTTCCGAGTCGAAATTCGCGATAAAAAAAATTTCGAAGACGTCAAAATTAGACCTTCGATTTTGGGTCACCAACGTATTTTCGAAACTAAATTCCCCTTGGCGACGGCTCTAACACAGTTAATGCCGATTAATAAACCGAATTGATTGATAAATGCCGAAAACTTCTGCGGCGTTCGTTTTCAAATTATGTGGGAAAACCCGAAATCTTTACTTAAAAATCGTGAAATTTTGTGAAAGCTCAGGTTGCCGGAGCGGCCAAACGGATCGAACTGTAACGGCGTACTTGAATTCGTTTTAATCCTTTATATATATATATATATATGTATGGTGGAATTCAACGTGTACGTTGATGGTGAATAGCACTATGTATCTATAACTTACTACACTTGTGTAGAATTAGGGTGTCGTTTTGAAGAAAAACACTGTTTTGGTTGTGTGACGTTTCGGTCTTGGATTTAGACCTTCCTCAGACCTGTTTTTTTATTAAGAAGCAAACAAAAAAAGGAATGTAAACAAATTTGTCAATATGTTGTCATTGTACAAAATAAAATGTATTACAAATACTTACATAACCTAAAATATATGGGCATTTGTTTGTAATACTACACAGACGAGCCTGTTATCGTGGCCTCTACATGTTACTGTCATCTCTATGTCAATGATTATAAAACTAACAAAACACTATACTTTTAATACACTAGTACATAGACTGCAAACTAAAATCAGTCAGACAGGCTTGAAATCTCTTTATAATGTGTGCCGTGCGAATTACTTTTATCGCTAAAACATATTTCTCGGTGCACGTATATCAGTAAAATGTGTGTAACCATGTTCTATTAGAAATCGGAACAAAAAGTAAAAAATATAAAAAAATATATATAAAACACAAAAAACAGAAAAAAACAGAAAAACAAAAACACAAAAAGCACCACGCGCAACAAAGGCTAAAAATATATATATACAGGATGTCCCCTATCGTTATGTTCAAATTTTAGGAGTGTAAGGTAGACTTCACTTCAAGAAACAAAAACGCAAAACTTGTAAATCCATTTTTATTTGTTTCAAAGTTACCTATGAAGGTGATTATCAGATCATAAAAAAAATGTAATCCTAAAGGTAAGAACCTTCTTTATCATAAACCAATTTCCAGTACTCTTTTTTGTAGATCTCCAAGAAATTACTGTATGCACTACGACACGTGTTTATTTATTTTAGGATAACATTTTATTATGCGACGTTAACAATCACAGGCCTGTTATTGAATCGTATAGCTTTTTTTAAATAAAATCGGTTTGTATTGACTTTAGGATTACATTTTTTTTCATGATCTGACAATTACATTCATAGATCTGTAACTTTGAAACAAACAAAATAGATACTCAAGTTATTCGTTTTTATTACTGAAATGAAGTCTACTTTACACTTCTAAAATTTGAACATAACGATATGGGACACTTGTAATTTGAATTAGTCGGAGATTTAATGTCTGTCTGTTTTACTTTAATATGTACATATCTAAAAAAATCTCGCGAGGCAAGCAAAAAACGTGTCGGCCAGTGATAGTCTTTGTATTGGTTTTCTTACTTCAGTTTTACTCAAATAGAATTGAAATACACTATAGAATGCAACAAAGCTACATTTATTTAATATTTATAATATAAAAAGCTCTTAGAGAGCCATTCACTTTAATTATTTTAAATATATTAAAATCTAATTAACTAAGAACAATATTTTCAAATAAAAAATGATTTAAGACATGCATAAGTAGTTATACGAGTATATTACAGTTATTATTTTGATGACGGCAAACGTCTGTAATGTTATATTTCAATATGAAAAATTGACGAAAATTAACAGATGGCTGACTTCCATTCCCCACCCAAAGTCCTTTAAACTGAGGCAGATCGAAGCCATGGACCTTGCTAATTCTCCACTCATCTTCGTGAATCGCTTTCCCAATAAATAATAACGAACTCCCTTGAAAACCCCCTTTTACAGCATCTTGCAATTGCAAACCTTGCGCTGCATTGACATCCACAAAATCCCAATAAAATCGATTATTATTCGAACTACACAGTATCTGAAATGCAGATTTACTTATAGTTACTCTTAGTTACTATAAAGTTTACTTACTTTAATGTTTTCTTTGACGGTATGTTGGCCGGCATGCTCTACAAATGCCGTTCCACTATTTGTATAGATCGTAGCTGGTTGATCGCTTCCTTTAAAGTTAGTTTGTCCAATGTATTTTCCAGGTGCTCCTTGAAAAGCATCACAAGGTATGTCTCCATATACATAGTCCCTCCAATAAAAATCTTGTAAAATACCATCTGGAAGAGTTAGTAACATATTATGATGCACATAGAGATTTTTGTCAATAGATTTTACGAAAACTGGCAGAAAGTCCCACCTTTGCAAAACATACTCCATATAGTGACAAGGCTGGGTTTACAAAAGGCGAGATATTGCATTTTTATAACAGTCACGCGTGGGGAGAAAATCGCCATGCTGTTGTTGAATTACATGGCCAGAACCGTTTTTCGTTAAAGGGTTTTGGTATGTTTGGAGACTACTAAATTGATCCAATATTGGACCTATATTGGTCCAATATTAAAACCTGTAAACAATTTGGAGGGACTCACTGGACAAGCTTATGAAACGTAAATTGTTGTGGAGAAATTCAGGGGACTCCGAAAATTTTCGAAAGTTGCACTTATCTGTATAAAAGGTTGTACTGATTGGCAAAGGCTTTCGATAGTAGAGACTGTGAACAACTTGGACCTGACTATTAAAATAAATGAAAGATTTAAAGTTCATGTTTACCAACTTATCCAGAAGTCCATTGCAGTATTAAAGTGTCTGTAGGATACAACAACAGGAAAATTATGAACCGTTAACTTAGGGCTACGCTCTGTAATTTTTTGATTTGATCATGTTTTGACAACTGCGACGTCGTGTACGACATCTTGTCGTGTAGACAACTAATATGCAAACAAAGTTAAAAAAATGCAAAATGCATGTATTCGATTTATTTTTATCATAATCACGTGTCTTCTTTGTTTGATGGATGTATTTATGATTTACGTAGCTTAACATGCATAGGCGAAGACGTTTGCAAATTTTTTCCCCTCTTCCATAAAACGCTATTATCAAATGCACAAAGTTACATTGCGATACTTCTATCTAAAAGGAGTGTAATTCAGTCCAGGCAGCTGCGATTCACTGATAATTTAACGATGTCGCAACACTGCTCCGTACTATTTGCGAGACTTTTTCGTATACAGCTCCGACTAATTAGAATGTCCTTGCGGAGGACCTCAAGTTTTGTTCTAGGCAGACTTTTAGTGAATCTAAGATCTCTTCTTTTATTATGGGGTTTATTCTATTGTATAATAACATTTTATCAATTAGATCTATCGTTGTATTGGGGGGGATACTAGGAAATAAGTTCTTGACATCAAAGGATATGAGTTTCGTGTTATCCGGAAAGTTGCGATCTTTAATGTTATTAACTAACTCTAGACCATTTTTAATACTATGTTTGGGTTTGAATTTCGTGTGTTTAAGGATGATATTTATTAGGCTATTAGACACTTTAACTGCGGGTGCTGTAATATAGGAGACTACTGGCCTAAGGAGAGGATATATAGGTACAGATAGGCAGTTGAACACTCTTTATGAATTAATCAATTCCATTGATCCTAATATTACGTTTACGATACAAAAGGAGCTTAATAATAGTATACACTTTCTGGATCTCACTTTAAAACGTGTAAACAATAGGGTCCATTTTTCTATTTACCACAAAGTGGCTCATACAGATACTACGATACATACTAAATCTAACCACCCGGTCCAACACAAGGTAGCGGCTTTTCACAGCATGACACAGATTTATTAACATCCCGATGTCCAATGAAGATTATAATAAAGAATATAATATTATAAAACAAATCGCTCACAACAACGGATATGACCCAAATCTAATAAATAAATTAATTCTTAAAAAATCTGTCAATAAATTATTAAGGGAGGTGTACGCGATCATTAAAGTGGAGCCAGACAAGCAATTTAAATCATTTACTTACATAGGTCAACAGCAACTTAAATTATCAAAATTCCTTAAAAAAGAAAACATTAATATTGCTTATAAAACTAATAATAATCTAGCCAAATATATTAAAAATAATAAAGAAAAAACTACCAAAGACAATAAATCAGAGGTCTATAAGTTAACATGCGGATAATGTACCAAAACATATATTGGACAGACAGGTAGAACGTTTAAAAAACGAATCCAAGACCATTATCATTCTTATATCAATAAGAAAACTGACTATGTTTTTAAAAGTAAACTAAAAAACCGTTTATTGCTAGAACATAGGGTCTCACATAATACTCAGTGACTGATACTTTTGTTTCTTTCATTGTTTCGACCTTTGCTTGATGTAAATCCATATCACAAATAAATAGAACACACATAAGACGTTTTAGATTTACACTTTATTAATAAAATAATGACAGCTGTTTCGCTAACACAGTAGCTTCTTCAAATTCAACTTAAGACTAAAGACACATACAATATACAGCGTTAAATCAGGTAGTTGACCCAAGTTAAACTTCTAGGAACTATTACATTTATATTTTGCTTTTTGAAAACTATACCATGTCCTACTTGTGTGAGGTTTAAGTTTAATAATATAACATAAGCAACTAAGTAACAATATTTCAATGGGTGAACAGATTTCAGTGGGGATGAATTCAAGTCTAATTTATCGTTTAGTAACATTTCTGAGTTTTTGAGTTTATTAATTTCTAAAGACTCTAAACAATTTAGTTTTCTACCTTTATTCTCTACATGTATGATATCGAATTGTAAATTAAATTCATGTTCATTCTCTATTAAATGATTATAGTAGGTTGAGTCAGTTTTCTTATTGATATAAGAATGATAATGGTCTTGGATTCGTTTTTTAAACGTTCTACCTGTCTGTCCAATATATGTTTTGGTACATTATCCGCATGTTAACTTATAGACCTCTGATTTATTGTCTTTGGTAGTTTTTTCTTTATTATTTTTAATATATTTGGCTAGATTATTAATGTTTTCTTTTTAAGGAATTTTGATAATTTAAGTTGCTGTTGACCTATGTAAGTAAATGATTTAAATTGCTTGTCTGGCTCCACTTTAATGATCGCGTACACCTCCCTTAATAATTTATTGACAGATTTTTTAAGAATTAATTTATTTATTAGATTTGGGTCATATCCGTTGTTGTGAGCGATTTGTTTTATAATATTATATTCTTTATTATAATCTTCATTGGACATCGGGATGTTAATAAATCTGTGTCATGCTGTGAAAAGCCGCTACCTTGTGTTGGACCGGGTGGTTAGATTTAGTATGTATCGTAGTATCTGTATGAGCCACTTTGTGGTAAATAGAAAAATGGACCCTATTGTTTACACGTTTTAAAGTGAGATCCAGAAAGTGTATACTATTATTAAGCTCCTTTTGTATCGTAAACGTAATATTAGGATCAATGGAATTGATTAATTCATAAAAAGTGTTCAACTGCCTATCTGTACCTATATATCCTCTCCTTAGGCCAGTAGTCTCCTATATTACAGCACCCGCAGTTAAAGTGTCTAATAGCCTAATAAATATCATCCTTAAACACACGAAATTCAAACCCAAACATAGTATTAAAAATGGTCTAGAGTTAGTTAATAACATTAAAGATCGCAACTTTCCGGATAACACGAAACTCATATCCTTTGATGTCAAGAACTTATTTCCTAGTATCCCCCCCAATACAACGATAGATCTAATTGATAAAATGTTATTATACAATAGAATAAACCCCATAATAAAAGAAGAGATCTTAGATTCACTAAAAGTCTGCCTAGAACAAAATTACTTTTCTTTCAATAACAAACTCTACCTCTGTAAACAAGGTCTTATCTTGGGAAATCCTCTTTCCCCTTTATTTGCGGAAATTTATATGGATTACCTGGAAAATACGATTTTTCATAATGAGAGATACGTGAAGAACCTTTTGTTTTGGTACAGATACGTTCATGATATATTGATAGGATATATAGGTACAGATAGGCAGTTGAACACTCTTTATGAATTTATCAATTCCATTTATCCTAATATCACGTTTACGATAGAAAAGGAGCTTAATAATAGTATACACTTTCTGGATCTTACTTTAAAACGTGTAAACAATAGGGTCCATTTTTCTATTTACCACAAAGTGGCTCATACAGATACTACGATACATAATAAATCTAACCACCCGATCCAACACAAGGTAGCGGCTTTTCACAGCATGACACATAGACTTATTAACATCCCGATGTCCAATGAAGACTATAATAAAGAATATAATATTATAAAACAAATCGCTCACAACAACGGATATGACCCAAATCTAATAGATAAATTAATTTTTAAAAAATCTGTCAATAAATTATTAAGGGAGGTGTACCCGATCATTAAAGTGGAGCCAGACAAGCAGTTTAAATCATTTGCTTACATAGGTCAACAGCAACTTAAATTATCAAAATTTCTTAAAAAAGAAAACATTAATATTGCTTATAAAACTAATAATAATCTAGCCAAATATATTAAAAATAATAAAGAAAAAACTACCAAAGACAATAAATCAGGAGTCTATAAGTTATCATGCGGATCATGTACCAAAACATATATTGGACAGACAGGTAGAACGTTTAAAAAACGAATCCAAGACCACTATCATTCTTATATCAATAAGAAAACTGACACAACCTACTCTAATCATTTAATAGAGAATGAACACGAATTTAATTTACAATTCGATATCATACATGTAGAAAATAAAGGTAGAAAACTAAATTGTTTAGAGTCTTTAGAAATTAATATACTCAAAAATTCAGAAATGTTACTAAACGATAAATTAGACTTGAATTCATCCCCACTGTTAAATCTGTTCACCCATTGAAATATTGTTTCTTAGTTGCTTATGTTATATTATTAAACATAAACCTCACACAAGTAGGACATGGTATAGTTTTCAAAAGTCAAAATATAAATGTAATAGTTCCTAGAATTTTAACTTGGGTCAACTACCTGATATAACGCTGTATATTGTATGTATCTTTAGTCTTAAGTTGAATTTGAAGAAGCTACTGTGTTAGCAAAACAGCTGTCATTATTTTATTAATTAAGTGTAAATCTAAAACATCTTATGTGTGTTTTATTTATTTGTGATACTTTTGTAATTATTAGAGACGTCTTCTTACTTTTTCTTCCTTCTTCCTCCCACTTCTTGTCTCTTTTCCATTTATTTTTTATATTTCTTATTAAGCGTGTGTTAATATTAGGGACCTGACACGAGAGACCGAGATTACTATGGACCATATAAATAGTATATAACATATTGAATAGCACTATTCATTCGATTAACCACACATCTGTTTTTGTCGTTGAATTCTGACGCAATTACTTCAATTTTACAGTAAAATTTCTTTCTTCATGGCCGCAGATAGAAGCGGGAGGAGTTTTTATAACTTCTCTTATTTATTAGTTTATATTTCGTAAGGTAAATAAAGTACGGTGAGTCAGTTCCTTTTTTTCATTGTTTTAACTGTTAATTACCAGCAAATTTCGTTAAGTTTCAATAGCTTACGCATATATTTTTAATTTTCATTTATTTAGATCTAGAACATTGTTTAAGTTACTTTTTCAGAAATGATATGGAACAATTTCGAGAATGGCATCGTGAAACAATGGCGAGTTGGATGAAGGGTTAGACCGATTATATGTCCATTGCTAGTGATTCCGAAATTTATTGCTGTAGCAAGTCTGTAATTTTATTTCCCAAATATCTGAAATCATTAAATATTCTGCCAGCATATCTGCTAGTTAGAGTATTGAAAATAAATATTCAATAAACCCAGGAACATATATTTCAGTTCTGGAAAGTTATATGAAATAAAATAAATATAAACATTAAGATGTACTTACTAATAGATGGTATATTTATCAAATGTGTTAGAAACAAGTAAATTAATACAAACATTCTTCAATGTATAATTCTTTTCGTGACAATTAAAACAATGGAGTTGTTTTAATTTGATATCTTGTTTTATATATTATCGTGTCCTTACTAATAGGCAAAAACTCAGCGGAAGTTCAGAGACCTCTATGAAGATAAATATAATTGTATCAGTATTAATTTTGATAGCACACTAATGCTCGAAAAATGTCTTTATCATTATTAATGTCTTTATTATTAACAAAATAATTTGAAACGTAGTTGAGTAGGTAAAACCTCATCAAATTTTGCATGGAACAAAAATAATGATACAAAATCAGACTGAAATTATTATTTAAAGAACGTAAATAGCAAACAGCAAATAGCAAGTAACTTTATAATTTTTTTAATTGTAAATTAATAATCTAATATACGAAATTTGGTTTCAATTAATACTTGAATATCTGGAATAACAGAGAAACTGTCCTTTTAAGATTAAACTAAATTAGTTGGCGGTAATTCACACACAAAAACAACTGTTACTGTGTACTGTTTTCGTTTAATCCTCGATGACGTTAATAAAGTTACAATAAATTGTGACGTTTTAAAACTATAAGTCATTTAATTGGTATGATTCGGCTTTTTACTTGATGAAGGTCCATAATTTAAATGGAAAGAAAACTAATAGTTAAAATCTTGACCACTTTATTAACCCAGATATGCCAAATGTACTGTATATAGTACACTTTCAAGCAAGTCTTAACATGCAAACGGGCAGCTGACTATCATTGTGTATATACGATACGTTATTGAGTAGTTGTTTGGGCTATTTTCATCGTTTGTGGTAATTGAATAATCCGACGTTTCGACAGTCCATCTACTATTGTCGTCTTCAGGGTAGCCAAACTCATATCTAACATATTAATCTCCCCATTTTTTTTTTAATTGCGAAATGTATTCGCGTGAGATTCGAATCAGGTCTGAAATTTGAATCATTGAACGAAATCAAAGAAATTAACCACTAAATATATATTATTTCTTAAAATCTTTATATATATTTAAGTTACAGTTTTTATATTTTATATTACTGCGCTGTGTTGTGTATGCCTTAGGTAATCTCGTCTATTCTGTCTCTGGTACCGTGGTTATAGGTCTTCTCTGTAAATTTTTTCGAATAATTGGTAGTCAGACATACTTTATCTCCAGGCTCGGTGTACTTATGGCGTTTGGTGTTATAGCCATATGAAAGCTTTCAGCTTTCTTTTGGCAGTTAATCTACTAACGTCTTCAGGGTAGCCCTGAGAAGGGCTGCTCCTTGCCAAACACATAATCTGACGTAAATGACTTCTCCAAATTTTCTAGCGAAATATACTCATGTAAGATTCGAACCTGGTCTGAAAACTCAAAACTTTTCTGAATCAAACACACTTTTGGGTTAGTGTGTGTACATCTATATCGTTTTCACTGAAATTACGGACATCTTTCGCGTTTAATATCCATTTTATATAATTTGTTTTTATGAAAGAAGAAGTTAATATAAATGCAATATTATCACATAGAAACTGTCAACTTAGAGCGTCTGATTTACGCGAATGTCACTAAAATTTTGTTGCCAACTTTCTTCTATTCAAAGTATAATTATCCGCAACTTTTAAATACATGTAGAACCCAAATGATATTTTTCTATTTTGCGTTCGAAATGAACTCATTATGAAACCCAAAACAGTATCGAAATGAGCTCCATTTCGATACACTTTTTTTCATTTTTCAATGTTGACGTTGTTCGAATACAGAAATAAATATCATTGCTGTCATTTGATTTTATGAATTTATGTACATTTGACAGATATGATATATGTCCGTATTTTACACAAACAACGTATGTTGCATACAATTGACAACAACATATATATGTTTCTATGTCACTTATGTTTATATTTTTAAATGAAATATCAAGTAATGTTAACGAAAATTAATAAATAATATGTAATATAATATAGTTCGCGGATAGCAAGATTTAAATTTGAAAATGTCAAGTATCAATGTGACCAACTGCATGCTTTATATAAAAATTAAACTCTGAACTTTCAAATTAAATAATTCCAATTTAAGCAATTTATTAATGTAAAAAACGCAAAATAGAAAAAAATAGTATAAAAAACTCGATTCATAACGCCTTTTGCTGCACTCGCTCTTTAGAAAACTCGCCGCTATCGCGGCTCGTTTTCTAAACTGATCTCGTGCGGCAAAATGGTGCCTTATGAAACTTGTTTTTTAATATACTATTTTCGGAGTATTACGAATTTATTCTTAGAATAAGATAATTATTTTATACGGTACTTGTAGAACCGGCCCTAAGTATATGAACTAGCACAAAATCTGATGTAGTTGTCATCAGTCAGTAATGATAAATTACCATTATCACAAAATCTCTGGAAAATAATAGTAGTTGGTACGTGGGCGGTGTGCTAGCTTTACTGTGCCCCATGTGCGACACCTTGATTAGTGGTTTTACCTACTGATGATGACAACTGAGTTGTCGAAATACGTATTTAGGATACGGATAATTGTGGTAAGGGGTTATATACCTTTTTTATGTTTTTACTTAGCCACAGTCTCCAAAGAAAGACTTTTAATGAAGAATAGTTAGTATTGGCAATTCATATACATATATATATATATACATATATATCTATATTGTTGTAGGGCAATTAACCCACATATCAAATTCTTCTGATTATAAGATAACAGATCCGAGAATGTTATATCTGAAAAATAATGTATAGTGGGATTATTGAATAGCTAAATTTTTGTATATTAATGTAAAACCATTGTTGGATTTAGAAATATTGATATCGATAAACATTGTAAATTATATTCTAGTCTATTTTTATTACTCGCTCTTTATTTAAATATCTTTATATTTTTCCGCGAAGAACTAGGTTTTCTAAATCTGATTATAGTTATATTCTTTGTTATACATATATTTCTTTTAATATTGTAATATCTTTTATTGTTCCTTGGATTATATCATTTCTAAATTTGTAATTTGGAATACGTGTGTAGATTTTATCAGCATGACATTTAGCTGTCAGAATTATTTTCATTACTAAATTATATATTTTATTTATAAAAGTATCATTCAAAATTATTCCTTATTTTAAATTTGTCATAGTTGTCTTTAATATAATTTTCGAGATCATTGTACAAATTCCTAAGAAAATCTGATTTATGGAAATACAAATTTATCTTATGGGAACCGGGACAACGAAAAACAATATTATTGATTAAGAAGTTTTTTTGCATGCTGTTGAATAATTAAGTGTTATTTTTGAATTCCTCTACGAAATTATTCTCATAATAACTTATAAGAACGTTTTAATCACCAGAAAGTGGATAATTTAAAATAATTTGACATATTTATCTTGCGAGAAGATTTTCTTCGTGTGTGGAGATCAAGGAAACCTATTAATCTTCACTATTTTGATTCCTTCTATGTATTAACCTATCTTCGTTTATGCAGTTTTATTAAAGAAGCTACTGGATTTATCTTTTGGAAATTTTGGACAAGATACATTCATCTAGAAAACGTATATACACATAACCATGCAGTTTACTTCATGCAAGAGGACCATTTGCGATTCTACAACAAGATTATCTACCAGACGTTTGAAATAAGAATATCGTAACCTGCCTTTGCTGTATCTGTTGGTTTTCTACGGAACATTTTACATGTTAGAAGATACGTGATTTGACATTTCCATTTGTACTTAAAGTGACAGGTATTTTGTAAAGATTGTTTACCTTAATTATATTAAAGATATAACTTTTCTCGAGATCAGATACCAAATTTCTAAATTTACTCACGACATTTCAAAGTATCTATACAACTTTTATATATTATATCTTGTTTTATAATTGGAAAAGGACATCAGTTGATTTCTAAAATATATTATAATTATTATTGACCTAGTCGTTTTATTGTATGTACTCTCGGATAACCAGCCGTTGCGTAGGGTTGGCGGCCCTACGCAACGGCTGGTTATCCGACCTCTCTAAATTCATGCGACCGATCACTAAACACACGCACGAACGCACCGACATACAAAACCCTACACTTACGCTCTCACACAAAACCACACACCCATAGAGAGACGCAAGCTGCCAGCAGCAACCAACACACAAGTTCATACCCAGAAGGAGACACAAATTGCTAGCAGCGAACAACACATATTTTCACACCTTGTTATCTATTTTTTGGAATACTAAGGCATGATTTATTATTATTACTAGAATGTATCTTTGAATAATTTAAACCATAGCAACTTAATTACTTGACATTTATATCCTGTCATTCATATTTTGTATTCTCTTGATAAAGGCGTATACAGCCGAAACATGTAGAGTTTTTTAAATACATATATTTTGAAGTAATATACAGACCTTTAATCGCCTACTGATTAGGTTTACCATATCATACCAAGGTCACGAAGTTATTATATATATATATATATATATATATATATATATATATATATATAAGGTAAACTTAATTTGTCGGCGATTAAAGGTCTGGTTATTACTTCAAAATGTATATATTTAAAATAATCCTACATGTTTCGGCAATGATGCCTTTGTCAAGGATATAAAAAATATAAATCATGGATATAATTTTTTATATCCTTGACAAAGGCATCATTGCCGAAACATATAGGATTATTTTAAATATATACACTTTGAAGTAATAACCAGACCTTTAATCGCCGACAAATTACCTTATCATACCAAGGTCACGAATATACTATATTTATATATATATATATATATATATATATATATATATATATATATAATGAAGAAACGCTGATATGGTATTACTAAGAACAAAGTGAATCTAGAGAATTATAATGTTTACTAATAAATATAAGTAAGATGTTGATGTTTTTGAATTTAAATATTGGGCGCCATAAATTTTAACAGTTCTTAGTTGTTCAACGCTATCTGTGTACTTTATAAATAACCAGCAAGTAGGCGTAGAGCAAGAGTACATAAATTAATTAAGATATATCCCAGGATCTTCGTAGGTGAATGTATTACCCCGTAAGAACAATGTAATTAGTATATCGATAATGCTAAACTCAACAATTAAACAATAACAAATAAAAGATTAAGTAAAATTTAAAAAATAAAAATTTATTGATGTAAAATAAGAAAACTATAACAGAAATTGATGTAAAGTAAGGAAACTGTAATATAAATTGTATGATATGTGCTATGCGACAAAAAGCGGAATTACTAAATGGTGCAGATGTGTTATTAAACAACGATAAGGTTAGGTAATGTGAATATTATATAAACAAATATTAAAGGGTACTTAAATTAGACACAATACAGGTGAGTATGAAATTATCTTTAAGAAATATGTATGTTTTGATGGTAAGATTGTTATTGATGTTTTAACAACGTAAAAATTCAAGAATTTAATGCAAATAATAAGTTGTATTGAGTAGTTTTATTTAGACAAATATTGATTTATAGGTTTTATTTGTGGAATAACGTTGGATGTGAACCTGTTTTCCGATGTATTCAGTTGTGGTGTAGGCCGGAAACGCTGTGATCAGGATCACCAGAGTTCGGCGTCTCCTGTTGTTGATATCGGCATTTGCGGCGAACGATAGCTCCGCTTCTACTGATTTGTCGGGGTTCCAATTCCAAATGATGCTATGCTTGATAATTGTTGTTTTCGACGTGATAAACTCTAAATTTGTTTATCAGAAGTTGGGCCAATTATTTAGGTATCGAATGATCGAAAATTTGGTATGATATACTTGGTTTATAATTAATTATAAATTTGGTTTATAATTAAATATTGGTTTATAATTTGGTTTATAATTAATTATAATAATTAATTAATTTAAATATTACGATGTTCAAAAAAATGCGGCCATTTGTTGTAGAATTTTTATTATAAGACGCCGTTTTTCGGCTTTTTTATTCCACAGCTTATTTTAATTATTATCAAAAAGCCTCGAAGTTTTACTTTCTCCACATCAATTAAAATATGAATATATATAATATTTTGGTTTTAATAAGATCGTAAAATTGGTAGAATAATTATCAAATATTTAAAATGTACTTTTCAATATAGGTTGTGTTACAATTCGCATATTAAATATCGCTTTCGCGGTTTCATTATACTTTTAAATCAGTGGGCGTGGTTAACTAGTATCGATACAAAATCTTGATGTAGATAAATTAGATATCTGTAATTTGTCGCGTATAATTTGAATTATGAAATTGAAAAATTTAAATATAAAAAGTAAGTTAAGAAATAAAAATAAGTTAATTAGAAATATTTAAAGTTATCGTCATATTAATTTATTTACATTTCGATACTAATTTCACAAATTACGTCCGCCAATTTAATCTTTATTCAATGTTTTTAATGTGTTGCTTATCAGTATTTCTCATTGTAGGAGCTGGAATTCGGGTGCTGTTTGACCCATTACAATAAATATATATATATATATATATATATATATATATATATATATATATAATAACTTCGTGACCTTGGTATGATATGGTAAACCTAATCAGTAGGCGATTAAAGGTCTGTATATTACTTCAAAATATATGTATTTAAAAAACTCTACATGTTTCGGCTGTATACGCCTTTTTCAAGAGAATACAAAATATATATTGTATTCACAGATATTTTGTATTCTCTTGAAAAAGGCGTATACAGCCGAAACATGTAGAGTTTTTTAAATACATATATTTTGAAGTAATATTCAGACCTTTAATCGCCTACTGATTAGGTTTACTATATATATATATATATATATATATATATACAGTACAAATCTCTTCTCTATAGTCACCTACAAACGTGTATTACGTATGTGTGCGTTCAAGACGCGAGGAGTGGGGACGCACGAAGCGATGCATACATGCCATATGTCATTAGTTACAGTTTACTTGTGAAGTTGGATGGTTTGCTCAACTTTTGCGAATAGTCCGTATTCACGATGGATATTTTTACCCTTGAACAAAAAAAAATATGTCGTAAAACAGTATCATCTTGGTCGCAGCATAAGAGAAATTGCACGGGTATTTCAAATTAACTTTCAACGTACCATTGCGTTTGAAACGATAATTACGGGCGAAAATAGTTGAATCTATCCTAAATATTCAACCGCAAACGATTTTAAATGTTCAGAGAAACTTTTATGACAGATTAGGACATTGCTTGTTTGCATTAGGAGACCGTTTTGAGCATACAATACATTAAATGTTTACTTTTTATTTTTTAATTCTAGTTTTATTTATTATGTATAGAATATAGAAGTTATTATGATTTACCGCTTTATTTATTGTTATTGTTATAGGTATATCTGACATTGTTTTAAACGTTAAAAATATTAAAATCTTCCAAAAAGTCCACACTTATTTGTGTTTATTATTACATAAAGTCCTTATTATTGACGGTAGTTCCACATTCATCGACGTTTATACTATGTATGTGCTTAGTGCTTACATCCAAACTGATCTACAGTACATACATACATACATACATGCTATGTGCGTCCCCACTCCTCGCTTGTCGAACGCACACATACGTAATACACGTTTGTAGGTGACTATAGGGAAGAGATTTGTACTGTATATATATATATATATATATTTATATATTTATATATATATATATATATATATATATATATATATATTTATAAAGAGCTCTTGATCCTGAGAATTATCTAATCAGTATATACTCGTATAAAATTAAATTTATTTTGAAGGAGAATTATTAAAAGAACTGTAAGATATCTTTGTTTATAACAATTTAAGCGCATCCAAAGTAAAAATTTTTCACAAGCGGTTTTAAATAAAACATTTAATTTTTTTGTAAAAGCATTTCTTTTGTTCTTTTAATATTAAATATTAATCTTTATTTTCTAACAAAAACATAATAATTTCTACTTTCAAAAAAAATTATAAAAAATTATAAACGTAGATACATTAGGAGATATTACAACTTAGGCAATATACTCGTATATAATTAACCACTGGCCAACACAGTTCGGTTTTCTAACAAAAACATAATAATTTCTACTTACAAGATAAATTATAAATGAGTATAAATTTAGATGAAACCGAAAATATTACAACTTAGGCAATATACTCGTATAATTAACAACTGGTCAACACAGTTCGATTTACTTATATACACCAATACAATTTATGTGTTTCGTCATGCTGATTCTGAATCGGATTTAAAACTTGTCCCATCACGTCAGGATTTTGAGACATTTTCTTAATAATAGTTTTTTCAAAAAACGCTTTGAATTTTCCAAAATTTCGAAGTTACTTTTATGTAAGAAGAGCACTACTAAAAATATTGTTCTGTGGAACATTGAATGGACACGTCTGACCATAAGAGCACTTATGTTCAGAAATCTGGACAACGTTATTAATTTATTTTCAATAAATAAGTTTTTCTTAGATGAATTAATTAAATTCTATTTAGGAAAGATTTCTTTATCATTTGAAATTTATTCACTTCATTCAGAGGTACCGGGCATTCCCCTTTATTAGTGTTAAATACAATTTTATAACGTATTTTAACTTACTTCATCTTTCTTAGAAAATGTATTTTGAAGTATGAATTTATCCAAAGGTATTTTTAATAATATAAAATATTATTAAAAATCTGGTGTGAAGAACACAAATGCAGGTTCACTATTAATATTTTCTGTGAACGTGTCCGAATATATCCTATCCCCAGAGACGTAGATACGTATTTCGCTTTTCTACAAGCTCATCGGTACGCCCCTGCTGGAGAAAGGATATTTCCAGACACATTCACAGAAAAGTTCACAGAAAATATTAATAGTGAACCTGCATTTGTGTTCTTCACACCAGATTTTTAATAATATTTTATATTATTAAAAATACCTTTGTATTATACAAAACTGGTGGGGTTTACCTACTCAAGTATGTTTCAATTATTCTGATACATTACACATGCGGTTATGCCATAGTATGAATGAAGGCACAAACAAAATGCAGTTTTCTAGAGAGATTGGCTGTGCTAACCTTTGGAAGGGCGTCGTTACTTCACATTAATTATGTGGACGGTATGCGAGGTACTTCGGCTGTCTGACAACAGGTAGCGCCGAATTTACTTCTGCGCTCGGTCTGGATAATTACGGTGATAGGGCGAGGTGGTTCTTTTCTGTGAATGTGTCTGGAAATATCCTTTCTCCAGCAGGGGTGTACCGATGAGCATGTAGAAAAGCGAAATACATATCTACGTCTCTGGGGATAGGATATATTCGGACACGTTCACAGAAAATATTAATAGTGAACCTGCAATTGTGTTCTTCACACCAGATTTTTAATAATATTTTATATTATTGAAAATACCTTTGTATTATACAAAACTTGTGGGGTTTACCTACTCATGTATGTTTCAATTTTCTGATATGAATTTATCATCTAGTTTATTCTTATTTATTCAGACCTTTTTCTATTTTGTATGGTTTATACTTACGGCAGCGATTCTCAACCTGTGCCCCCCCCAGGGGGGGGGGGAGTGACAAAACTAAAGGGGGGCGCGAGTATATCGAGAAAAATGAGAAAAATATATCGACAAAAAATATTATAAAAAAAATGTATTTAATCTACTGAAAATATTCTGACATAATAAAGCATAAAATACACTGATACATAATAATAATAATAATAATAAATAGGATAGCACCTGTACTGCACAATATATTTAATAAATAACTTATTAATAATAAATTAAAAACAGGATTAATACAGGAGAATGATTAGTAATTCCCTTGGGCCTGTCTTGCAGAGCAAAGTTTTTCGAAAGAAGGTTTAATATTAGAAATTGCCACTCTAAGCTGTTTTTCTAAATTTAGCTGAGATATTTATTTTGTTTTTAAAGAAGCCACCGCAGAAAATACGGTTTGGCAAAGGTAGGTTAACATTTGGAATTTACTGCAAGTGAGTTCAACAAAGGTAGGTTGTTGAAAATGGTAATAGTATACGAAATGCTCTTGTTTTCAGTGCAGAAAACTCATAATCCATCTTGCTGAAAATTCAAAAAGTGATGTATTAGTAAATTGTCTTTTTATTTCGCCACTTGCCCTGAAGTTTATAAAGATTTTTTCTTCGGCATTTGAGAGACCCTCTGGAGTATTTTGAAATGGGTCCCTAACCCACTCGTAACTTGCTATCAAGTTGAAATCAGCAACAAAATACATTTTAAAATTCTTTTACAGGATGTTTAAGTGATTTTAAATTTTTACAAAAACAACTTCTAAACTAATTTTTTGGCAATCATAATTTACAAGTTGTAGAAAAAAGTAAAAATGTTAAATAAAAACTAATACAGAATTTTACTAAAAGAAAAATTTATTGAACTAATTATACAAAAGCATGGGTATTACATTTCCTGTGACACACATCCGTAATATTGTATTTTAATATAAAAAATTCATGCACGTTAACCACTTTTCGGTTTTGATCCCAAATGTAATGTCCTTTAGAGGATGCATACTCAAAGCCGTGGACTTTGCCAATTTTCCACTCTCCTTGATGCATTGTTTTGCCAACGAATAATCTACTGTGTTGACTGTCTTGATAACCTCCTCTTATTACATTCTGCAACTGTTGATCCTCTGGTTTATCGAAATCAACATATTCCCAATGCAGTTTGTTTTGGTCCGAACTACATAATATCTGTAAAGGAAAATTAGCATAAGATAGTCTTTAGAACAATCGGTTTAATTTACTTCTTATAAAATATTACGATAATACATAACTTGGAAGAATATCCTTCGTTGTTTTGATGCGTTATTTTAGAAGGTATTCGAACATAAGCAATTGAGCCTAAATTTAATGACAATACTACTTACGAAAATTAATACTGGTAGCCGTAACTTTGTGGTAATTCATTTTGAAAATAATAAAAAAATAAAACAACAACTTTGTTATACCACTTTATTCACATGTAATAGTGACCGCGGTTTCGACATACAATGTCATTATCAAACTGCAAAAGTTAGAGGCCTACATAGATCTTATAAATGACACAGAAATATATGGGGGTGGTTTATGATGTTATTTAAAATTACTACTATATACTTAACTATTATATACAACATTGGAAAAGAGGTGTATATATAAGATCCAACTGGTCGTTAAGAACAATATCTATTGTGTTGTTTCCGCTTTTAAAAATTTCAAGTGACTCTAAAAGATTTAATTTACGATCTTTCTCGGCCAAATGCAATATTTTATGATCACCAAATGTATGCCTTTCTGTAATAAGATGGTTTGCGAATGTTGAATCTGTCTTCTTTAGTTTATATGACCTCAAGTGTTCTTTTACCCGTATAATAAAACTTCGTACAGTCTGACCTATATATACACTTTTACAATCATTACAATATAATTTGTACACTCCTGATTTATTATTGATATCTGTTTTAGGTCTTGCGTTAAAAATGAAATTATTTGTTTTTACATATGGTTTGTAAGCTATACTAACATTAGTATTATTTTTTAAAATTATATTTCCAATTTGCTCGCTTATTTTACCGAAGTAAGTTAACGAGACAAATTGTTTCAAATTAGCACTATCTTTAGTTTAGTATATCCTAAAGATAGTGCTAATTTGAAACAATTTGTCTCGTTAACTTCGGTACTTCGGTAAAGTAAGCGAGCAAATTGGAAATATAATTTCAAAAAATAATAGTAATGTTAGTGTAGCTTACAAACACATGACACAAAAATATATGGGGGTGGTTTATGACCCCCATATATTTTTGTGTCATTTATAAGATCTATGTAGGCCTCTAACTTTTGCAGTTTGATAATGACATTGTATGTCGAAAGGTCACTATTACATGCGAATAAAGTGGTATAACAAAGTTATTGTTTTATTTTATTTTATTATTTTCAATGCTACTTACTTTTATATCATCTTTAATAGTTTGTATACCGCTATATTCTATAATTGCATTTCCATTATTGGTGTAAATGGTGCCTGGTAAACTATGTTCTTTAAAATGAACTTGCCCTATATATCTTCCAGGGGCTCCCTCATAGGCATCACAAGGTACGTCTCCATCTACAAAATCCCTCCAATAAAAATCCTGCAAAATACCACCTGAAAGAGAAATTACTTATATGTAATTGAACCTATTCTTTTAAATTCATTTTGATTTTATAGAAAGGATGCGTTCTAACAAATAACTTACTAATAAGAGATATATTTATTATATTTAGCACAAATAAATGAATGAACATGAACATTTTTAAATATATATTACTTTTCGTATGAATAGAAACAATGAGATTGGAATTTAGAATCTTCTTTTATATTATTTGTCTTATCGCGTCCTTGTATCCAAAAGAACACGGAAATTCAGAAACTAAAGTGGTGATAATTAAAATTGTGTCTCTTTGAATTCTTAGAAAGAAAAATTAACTATCGAATAACATATTGCATTAGATAACATCTCGAAACAATAAATCTCCCTTTCTTGACATATTTTTAATTTTTGACTTCCTTACAATAGACACAACATCAAACTTAACAATTTTAAAATTAAATAGGGAATCTCCAAGCTCTAAAATCTGATTTTGTTTAAAAATCTAATTCGAAACATTTTTTTGAGAATGATTCTAAGTAATTTTTTTTATTTTAATGTTTGATCTGCTATTTGCCTTTTCTTTTTAATTAATTATATAATTAATATTATTATTAATATATAATATATATATATATATATATATATATTGTTGTGATGCAAGTTATCCATATAGAGCTGCATCTAAAATAGGAAGAATAAGACATACAAAGTGAAAAAGGGTTATAATATAATGGTTATATAAATAATATTATTAAGTCTTAGTAGTATCGAAGTGCATATGTATTTTTATAACGATCATTTCATTCTTTAAATTTCTATATTTATTTTCCTTTCATTATTTAATTTTATTATATCATATTCAAATTTTCAAATATTAGCGCGAAAAACATATTCAAATCCATATGCATCTTTGTATTATATCGACACTAGTAAGACACGCCTACAAATTGACATCTCGCTATGCTTACATTTATCATGCGCAGTATGCGATTTGTATCATTCAAATCTATCTTAACCTAACTTGGTAATTTATTATATAATTTTTAAAATCAATTAGATAATCAAAATTAATCAAATTCTTTTTATATAAAATTGTTAAAAGGGTAAATCATCGAGACTTTTGATATCAATAGATAGCGTGTTTGGTAATATTCAGACAAGTGCTGTCGAGATATTCGATCCTTGAATTTAAAAAAAATAAATAGACGCATCTTTTTAGACCAACACTTAGAAATCTCTTAAAAAACATAAATCTAAATTATAAATTCATCTAAATGTTATTAAAAGTATCCTGAATATTAATTAACTCGATCGACAAGAGAATTACTACAAGAATTTTCGGTAATAACGAACTTTCAAACAACATAGCGTCACAGACGTAGTTCCACCGAAAACGATAGAAAATCAAAGGAAAAATATTCAAGAATCCATCGCCGAACATCAACAAAATAGTCTAACGTACATCTACAACGATACCTGAAATCCTACAGCCAGAAACGAGCGCAGGGAATAATTAGGCACCGAAGACGAAGTCCGAGGAAAATCTTCGATAGCGTCGGCGTAAGCAGCCACCTACACCGCCATCGTTTTGTACTGCACCCGAACATTTTCGGATCACCGAGAATCTTCCCAATTCACACATACGATCTACAAACATACATCCGGATCATTATTATAACAGGTTTTCAGATAATATTTATCTATTTTCCCAAAAATTAAATTCTTTAAACTTTTATTTAACTATATTCTCGAATTATTTACCTAATCTATCACGTCCTGTCATGATTTTTATATTTAATTAAACAATCTATTTATAACTTAGAGATAGCAATAAAAGGGTACTCACCATTATTGTAATAAGAGTATTCACATTTATATTCATATTATTTATTAGTTTAACACACATAACCTCTTTTCACATTAGTAACACCTTGTTGTTTATGCGTATATGCAGTTTCGTTAATATCTCATTTGTAATACGTTATATTTTTACAGTTTCCTTTAATTTAATAAACATCATATTTTTAATTTTACAGGAATCTTTTATTTGTTCATATTTGTTTGTAGGAGTTATTATATTAAGCGTCAACATTAATATTATTCTCTTTTTTGGAAGCAACAACCTAAAATTCACGACGAACCTGAGATCACCCACATTTAGTAAAGTTTTTTTTAAAAAAAATAGTTTCTTGCTTTCCGACTAGTTGGCTATTCGAGATAAAGATAGCGCAGTCTGAGGTGAGATTTTATAAATTAAGGCGCCCAACTAATCTTTTCAAATACATAATTATCTTACACTTTTATTTCATTAACATTTCATTATCTCACCAGGGCTTAAAGGGCTTATCAATTGGCTAGCCCAACGTAGAGGCCTATCTCAGCGCAATTTATCAATTGTCGCCGACAACGTGTGGCCTGTTGCTTCTTGTTGATAACTCATCTACAAAGTTAAATATTGCAAATAATTGATACTTTTCAAATTGTTTCATATATTATATAGACAAAAAGGTGTAGATTATTATTGTCGTTGTGTGTACATGTTTTTCCTATTACACAGCAGATTGTTACCTTTATTTCACTACATAGCAGACTTTGGAGGATTCTAGGACATATTAAAGGTTAGTGAAAGGGAAAATATCACCTTGTGCATACGTTATTTTATTTAACTTTTGATTCACTAATAAAATTACGGTGTCTCGAGTATTATTATTCATATTTTAAACATAACTCTGTATTTTTTAACTATTTATTATTATCATACTTTTAAAATAAAGGATACATATTTATATAAATTCAGTAAACTTCATAAATTTAATAAATATCAAAATGGATACTCGACATAGATCCAAAGCAGTAAAGGACAGTACTGAAGAAGACAGGGTTGAACAGGGAGACATTCCCGTGGCACAAGCGTCTACAACTGAAGGGGTAAGTCCACCAGACAATGGCCAGGTGATGAATATGTTACAGATATTAATGACACAAATGACCGATTTAAAACAAGACAATATAAATATGAACAACAAATTAGATACAAATAATAAGGAGTCAAAACAAGATAACAAATACTTAAAACAAGAACTAACTAATATGAAAACAGACATAAGCAACATGAATAGTGATCTAACAACTAAATTAGAGATAAACATGAACAATATTAATCAAAAATTTGAAATAAATAATGCAAACATCGATAACAAATTAAGTGCTTTCAAAGTAGATTTAGAGGGTAAGATAGCAGAAATTTCTACAGCTCAGAAAAAGATGGAAGAAAACGAACTTAAGTACTTAATTAAACTTGATGAAACCGTTAATCTACAGAATTTACATTGGGCTAAGCAATTAGAGACCGCAACTACTGAAATTCAAAATAATACTGAACAGAGACTTAAAACTACAACACAAGACATACAACAAAACGTAGACAAAATGATTTCTGAAAATAATAATCTGTTTAATACAAAATTGACCAATTATAACAAAATAAATAATGATAACACAGAACAATTAAAATCAACGTTAAACCAATACAAAGATCATAATAAACAGGAAATCAATATTGTCAGACAAAATTTAGATACTATAACTATAACTAATAATGAAAATTATACGACTACACAGACTAACATTAAACGATTGGAAAATAAAATAAAAGGCTATTTTACATCAACTAATTATATTAACACTAATAATAGCTCTATAAAGATAGAAAATTTACATCATTTCGACGGGGATATCACACGTGTACATCCTATGACGTATCTTAGTTGTCTTTTACGCTACTTAGAGGATATACCTGAGGAGAAGCAGAGGATGGAGGTCATACGAGTAACTTTACGTTACAGTGCACAGGAGTGGTTTCAAAGAATTGAGGACCATTGCAATTCTCTTGACCAATTTGTTACACTCTTTAAGAAGAATTATTGGGACGAAACGCAACAAAACAGAGCTAAAATACGGTTGTTGACAGGTAAATATCGATTGGGACAAGTATCACGCGAGACATACGCTTCCCGTATCTATAACCAGTGTAAACACCTGAATGACATGGAAGAATCAATGATTGCCAGGCAGCTCCTAAATCATTTCATCTACACCGATACACAGGCTATCATATGTCAAAGAGTTACGGATATGGACTCTCTCATAGACATAATGAGACGTCTAGATGATTATTCGGAGAATAACCATCAGCCACAACACATATATCGCAATCCCAACTCTCGCAATCATCCGTCACAAAATTCAAATAATCCGAACAATAACCCAAATAACTCACCACCGCAACGTTATAATAATTTCAACAACAATAATAGAAATCAAAATTTTACAAGATCATATAATAATAATAACAATTCTAACAATAATATGTACAATGATCGTGATACTAATAATTCAAACAATCCATCAAATAGACCTAATTACAACTACCAGCCATCCAGATACAACAGCAATAATTATTTCAATAATTACAATCGCACTACGGATCGACAAACAAACAATAACAATACAAACCATAATACTAATCAACAAGGAAGAGGATTTAATCATATCCGAAATCGTGGACGTGGTCTCGTAAATAATATTAACAGACGTCATCGATCTGTATCGCCGATACGAACAAATATGGAGGAGGTATTAAAAAAAACGCCAATTTTATCCGAGGACCTCTACACCAATCCAACACAAGGCCCATCATCAGCACAAAATTAAAAACCCATGACGACTGTAACATACCTTTTAAATTTGAAAATATTACTTTCTATCAACATCCGGAAGAATTCATCAATGTAGAAGATGCAGGCAATCAAACTACCCAAATATATACTTTACCTATTGTAAAATTAAAATTCGAAAATACCTTTTTATATTGCTTAATCGATACAGGAGCGGAAATAACTTTATTAAAGGCAGAGAAAGCTACGAATATACGGGGATACGAGAAGAACATTGTAAAAACGAAAGGGACAGATATCATTGCAGCGAACGGAAAACGCATGGGGACGGTAACAAAACAATTATCAACAGAAATATTAGTCGACAAATCAAAATACATCATACATTGCTATATAATAGTTAAACTACAATACGACTGTATCATAGGTATTGACAGTATTAAAAAACTCAAGATGATCTTAGATTTCGAAAATGGTATACTAAATATAGATGAGAATAAAGTTATATTTGAAAAACAATTATCAGAAGAAGAGTTAAAAGGTTATAACCTATATAAGAAGGAAGTGCTTACGAGTGAAATAAATAATATTATATTAAATAATGAACCGTGCAATAGAAGAGATTACGAGGGGAATAATGAAACAGATGGAAAAATAATAGTATTTAATAATACAAATATTGGAATAGAGAGAATGGTAGTTAGGCAAGGAACGAAGGATAGTCACGAGCGAGGAGATGTTGTGGAAGTTAGAATGGATAATCAAGTAGCGAAAACAATAAATAATTATGATGATATAAAGAATTTTATAGAGAACTCTAAGATACCAGATACAACTGTCATACCCGACTTAATAGCAATTTTATACAATAATATTACTCTTATTAACAATGATGTAGTGTTTGCAAAAGGATACCAGCATCCGATTAAAATAGATAACGAAGACCCACTAATTAGTAAAAATTACCCCATTCCGTATCATTATCAGCAGAAAGTAAGTCAGGAACTGGAACGATTAGAACAGACTGGCATAATAGAAAAGTCAAATACCTACTTTATAAATCCGATAGTAATAGTCCAAAAGAAAGACTTATCTCTACGTATATGTTTAGATGCAAGAGCATTGAACCTAAGAATTAAACCCGAATTCGAAATGCCGCAAAATATCGATGTATTATTAACAAAATGTGGTAATAAGCCCATATACAGCAAGTTAGATCTTAAGAACGCATTTTGGCTTATCAACTTAGAACCAGAATCAAGAAGGTACTGTGGTTTTCTGGTGAATGGTATTGTTTATCAATTCAGAGTGTGCCCATTTGGCCTAAAAACATCGCCCGCCGCCCTTATTAGATTTTTACATAAAATATTGGATAAATACGACGAATTCGCATTACATTATCTTGATGATATAATAATATTTTCCGAGAGTGTAGAACAGCATTTACAGCACCTGAAAATTATTCTAAATACTTTAACAACAGAAGGTATGAAATTAAACCTTTTAAAATGTCAATTTTTCCGTCACGAAATAAATTACCTTGGCTACGTGATAAATAGAGATAACATTTTACTTGATCCAACACGCCTGGATGAAATTAAGAATTATACAAGACCTAAAAATCTAAAAACATTACGAGGATTCTTAGGGGTTCTTAATTACTATCGTAAATTCATATCCCATTATAGTGAAAGAACCATACCATTATTGGATCTATTGAAGAAAGGCAAGAAATGGTCGTGGACCGCAGAACATGAAAGTTGTTTTAATCTGTTGAAAGAAAGCTTTGTTGAAAACTTAAAACTTCACCACCCTGATTTTACATTGCCGTTTGTAGTTAGAACTGATGCATCATATCAAACCATCGCAGCGGAGCTTGTTCAAATCAAAGATAACATCGAAACACCTATATACTTCATTTCTCGAACACTCAAAGCATGTGAAACCAGATATACAATATCGGAGAAAGAGATGTTAGCTATTGTTTTTGCGCTTACTAAGTTAAGATATTACCTTATTGGAAAAAGTTTTACGCTAGAAACGGACCATAAAGCTCTGGTTAACATAATGAGTTGCAAACTGAATAATAGTCGCATTTACAGGTGGACGTTGCTCATACAGCAGTACGAATTTAACATTGTATACAAACCAGGTAAGGAAATGATAACAGCAGATGCTTTAACACGACAGGACGGGGATGTGAAACGACAAAATATTTGCATAAATTTGGTACAACTTCAAAGACAGGGAATATTTTCCTACAATAAGCTTTTATATATACAATCAGGTCCAGATTTCACTGAAATACATCTACATTTAAAGAAAAAGGGAACTTACAAAGGCATGTCATTTAAGGATAATTTAATAGTAAAACAGATAGGTAAGAACATCGTATATGTCACAAATGAGAAACACACCAGGGAAATAACGGAATATTTACATTATTCATACACGCATATAGGAGGTAGAAAGTGCTGGTTACTGTTTAGAGAGGCATTCTACTGTATCAATGATGAGAGAATCATCAAAAGCGTAATTAAACACTGCAGAACATGTGAACTTGCGAAGGACAAGAACTTTACGAATACCAATATCAGCCACAATATTGTAGCATACGACAAGTTAGAATTGATATCAATAGATTTTCTTTCAAACTTAATACCAAGTACGAAAGGTTATAGAAATATTCTTGTGATTTGTGATATCTTTTCCAAATTTATCAAACTTATTCCTACACAGAAATGCAACACCAATACTGTACTACAAGCGTTAACAGATTATTTTACCCAATTTGGAAAACCATTAGCAATACTATCCGATCACGCTACATACTTTAACAATGACAGATACAAGGACTTTCTACATTCGCATAACATCCGCACCTACTATACATCAATACGTTATCCACAGGGCAATCCAACAGAACGATATATACGAGAAACTCTGAAATATTTAAGAATACTTCTACATGACAATCATAATAAATGGGCCAAATATTTACAACAAATAGAACACACCATTAATAACACACCCAGTACAGTTCATAACCATTGTCCCATAACAATTTTTACTGGTCAGCCACCGCAGAGACCTTGGACAGATCCAGAAGCCATCAACTTCAACGAACGACTTATAGAAGTAAGAGAGAAATTATTGACAAAGAAAATTAAATGGGAAAGAAAGAGGAATACCGTTGATAAGAAATATAAGACATATAATCTTAATGATAGGGTAATAGTGAAAAGATTGAGAGTAACTGATCTTAAAAATAAAATAATGGGAAAACTGCTAAAACCATATCAAGGACCTTATATTATTAATAAAATCTTAGGCAACAATACCTATGAATTAATGGAAGAAGAAACCGGGTACATAAAGGGTAGATACCATATTTCGATGTTGCAGGATTATTTAACGGAACAGTAATATACAATTGAATAAATACAGTCAGTAAAATTATTATTTACATTGAAAGGTATGTTATAGCTCGCAAAATACATCAATTAAATGAATACTATAACTAAACTATTTTTATATAATTACAAATAAATATACTTAAACAAGAAACATTAATTTAGATTAGATAATTTGAATTTGGACAGCTTGAATAAATAAAGAGAAGTTACAAAGAAACAATAGAATCATATTTGATAATAAAAAAAAAAAAAGAAGAAAAGACTTTGGTATACTAATATAATGTTTAGGAAGTTCATGACACAAACAAACACTTCGTCTTTACAATTTATAAAGTTTTTATATTAAGGTGTTAACTTATTTTTCTTTCTAATTGTTTTATTCGAACGACACGTAATAAGTTTAGAAAAACAAGGTTGTTATCTTTCATTTCCTATATCATCTTCAGCGAAAAGAATATCCTCATTTGTACATTCCGACATCTTTTCGACGGGGACATTGTTGTGATGCAAGTTATCCATATAGAGCTGCATCTAAAATAGGAAGAATAAGACATACAAAGTGAAAAAGGGTTATAATATAATGGTTATATAAATAATATTATTAAGTCTTAGTAGTATCGAAGTGCATATGTATTTTTATAACGATCATTTCATTCTTTAAATTTCTATATTTATTTTCCTTTCATTATTTAATTTTATTATATCATATTCAAATTTTCAAATATTAGCGCGAAAAACATATTCAAATCCATATGCATCTTTGTATTATATCGACACTAGTAAGACACGCCTACAAATTGACATCTCGCTATGCTTACATTTATCATGCGCAGTATGCGATTTGTATCATTCAAATCTATCTTAACCTAACTTGGTAATTTATTATATAATTTTTAAAATCAATTAGATAATCAAAATTAATCAAATTCTTTTTATATAAAATTGTTAAAAGGGTAAATCATCGAGACTTTTGATATCAATAGATAGCGTGTTTGGTAATATTCAGACAAGTGCTGTCGAGATATTCGATCCTTGAATTTAAAAAAAATAAATAGACGCATCTTTTTAGACCAACACTTAGAAATCTCTTAAAAAACATAAATCTAAATTATAAATTCATCTAAATGTTATTAAAAGTATCCTGAATATTAATTAACTCGATCGACAAGAGAATTACTACAAGAATTTTCGGTAATAACGAACTTTCAAACAACATAGCGTCACAGACGTAGTTCCACCGAAAACGATAGAAAATCAAAGGAAAAATATTCAAGAATCCATCGCCGAACATCAACAAAATAGTCTAACGTACATCTACAACGATACCTGAAATCCTACAGCCAGAAACGAGCGCAGGGAATAATTAGGCACCGAAGACGAAGTCCGAGGAAAATCTTCGATAGCGTCGGCGTAAGCAGCCACCTACACCGCCATCGTTTTGTACTGCACCCGAACATTTTCGGATCACCGAGAATCTTCCCAATTCACACATACGATCTACAAACATACATCCGGATCATTATTATAACAGGTTTTCAGATAATATTTATCTATTTTCCCAAAAATTAAATTCTTTAAACTTTTATTTAACTATATTCTCGAATTATTTACCTAATCTATCACGTCCTGTCATGATTTTTATATTTAATTAAACAATCTATTTATAACTTAGAGATAGCAATAAAAGGGTACTCACCATTATTGTAATAAGAGTATTCACATTTATATTCATATTATTTATTAGTTTAACACACATAACCTCTTTTCACATTAGTAACACCTTGTTGTTTATGCGTATATGCAGTTTCGTTAATATCTCATTTGTAATACGTTATATTTTTACAGTTTCCTTTAATTGAATAAACATCATATTTTTAATTTTACAGGAATCTTTTATTTGTTCATATTTGTTTGTAGGAGTTATTATATTAAGCGTCAACATTAATATTATTCTCTTTTTTGGAAGCAACAACCTAAAATTCACGACGAACCTGAGATCACCCACATTTAGTAAAGTTTTTTTTAAAAAAAATAGTTTCTTGCTTTCCGACTAGTTGGCTATTCGAGATAAAGATAGCGCAGTCTGAGGTGAGATTTTATAAATTAAGGCGCCCAACTAATCTTTTCAAATACATAATTATCTTACACTTTTATTTCATTAACATTTCATTATCTCACCAGGGCTTAAAGGGCTTATCAATTGGCTAGCCCAACGTAGAGGCCTATCTCAGCGCAATTTATCAATATATATATATATAATATATATATAATATAATATAATAATTTATTTTGCGCTTAACAGTATTGATGTAGAACACACAGATAATCGGGAGAGAAAAACACAAAATGAAAAGGGAAATTAACGAAATTATTAGTATTAAACAAGGAAAAAAAATCAATTAACAACAGGAGTGACAAAAAATTTATGTAGTAGTATATATTATAATTTAATAATGTGAAGTAGCGGTTTGAAATTTACCTTCATATAAAATCTAAATTTAAACGTATAAAATTTAATATCGCAATGTAATTTTTACTAATTAGATAAAAACCGCAACAAAGTAACATATTAAAATATCATTAATTGAAGTTGCAGACACTTTTTGGTGAAACATTTTAGTAATTGTTGATGTAGGAATAACACACTTGGCTATATTTCACAAATTTTATTATATATACATACAGGCTTAGTTAAAAGTATGGAGACGGCGATTTATTGTCGTTAATATTCATTTTAGGGAATTAAGTTCAATATAAAAGTTTGTTAGGATATTTGGTCTACATTTGAGAATATTTGAATTTTTTTTTTCTTCAATTGTTTTTTAGTTACGCCTGTCCGCGCAGTTTTTTAAATGGGAACTAGTAAATTTTACTCTACCACTCGATAGAATTTTTTCTCTTTACAATAATATTATTGTTTTTTTAAAATTCATTTTAATAACTTCTTTATAAGAAAAGGCCGGTTCATGTGTTTAACAGATGTTCGGTACATCGCAGATAAACAGAAGCGTAGCGATAAACAAACTTGAGCGACATAATTTTATCAGTGGTTATTGTGTACGTCAAATCGTTGACAGAAATAATTAATTTGAGCAATTTGTTGCTGTTAATATTAACAATGGCGAATTTAAGTGAACATGAACGAATTGAAATACTTATGATGTTGGGTTATGGAGATAGACGCAGAAGTTTACAAGACGTTTGTAATTTATTTAATGATACGCATTCAATTTCAGAAATTAGAAATCCAATTTCTAAATCCGTTGTTGGTAAAACTTTAAGACGCTTTGAACAAACGTGTAGCGTTAAAGATTTGCCAAGGAGTGGTAGACCTAGAAGAGCAAAAAGCGATGATAACAAACTGGATATTTTATTGGCTGTATCTGAATATCCCCATTTATCAACCAATCAATTAGCGGCCAATTTCAATATTTCACAGTCATCGATCGTGTAATTTTTAAAAAGTGAAAAGTAGAAACCTTATAAGGTACACCTTGTACACGAGTTAACGGAAGATGATTTTGATAGGAGATTACAATTTTCTGAAGAAATGTTAAATATTTGCAATAATAATGAAAATTTTGTCAACAATATTCTTTTCTCTGACGAAGCTACTTTTTGCCTTACTGGTGAAGTAAACAGACATAACTGCAGATACTGGTCATCGGAAAATCCCACTTGGTTTTTGGAGCATCATACGCAGTACCCCCAAAAGTTAATGTTTGGGTTGGCATTCTAGGCGGTCATATTATCGGTCCCTTTTTCATCAATGGCAATTTAACTTCGGCTCTGTATTTGCAGTTATTGCAAAATGAAATAATACCTGCTTGTGCTACGCTCTATCCTCATGAAAACAATGAACACCTGCCCAATGACAGTATCTGGTTCCAGCAAGATGGCGCCCCACCACATTATGGTGTAAATGTTCGTCAATATCTGGACAACGTTTTTCCCCACAGATGGATTGGAAGACGAGGAACCATTGAATGGCCAGCCCGTTCGCCAGATTTAAGTCCTTTAGATTTTCTTCTTTGGGGATACGTAGAAAACAAAGTTTACAAAGATAAGCCCAATAACGTCGAAGATTTACAAATCCGAATTACCAGAACGATACAAGAAATTCCCCGAGATTTTTTACAGAACTCTGTTCGGGGTCTTGTAAATCGATTGGGTCACTGTCAAATTACTAATGGACGACAATTTGAACACTTACTTTAATTTACTTTGTTATTAATTTGATTAATTTTTCTTGTAAAAAGTTATTAAAATGAATTTTAAAAAAACAAAAATATTATAGTAAAGAGAAAAAAATTCTCTATCGAATGGTAGAGTAAAATTTACTAGTTCCCATTTAAAGAAAACTGCGCGGACAGGCGTAACTAAAAAACAATTGAAGAAAAAAAAAATTCAAATATTCTCAAATGTAGACCAAAATATCCTAACAAACTTTTATATTGAACATAATTCCCTAAAATGAATATTAACGACAATAAATCGCCGTCTCCATACTTTTAACTAACCCTGTATATGGTTCGGCTGTTATGCCATTCTCACAGAGTTTCCTACAACTTTGTCTAACATATATACCTAGTTTTGTGACGAGGTGGTGGTTAGATGATGTTTATAATACCGTCTATGATGGGGCCCTGCATCGATGGGGCGGTGGTCGGACCATCGAAGTACTGCACGGAAAAAGAAAGAAGTTGTTGGGAAAGGGCTGGCGGCCCTGCGCAAGGGCTGGTTCTCCGATCTCTCAGAATTAGCGCGACGCGACATAGAACACATACACTAGCGCGCTAACATATCACACCCCAACACGTGCGAGCTCGCACAAACACAAAACCATACACCTGTCACCAAGCGAACAGACGAGCGCACACTTAGAGAGAAACATAAGCTGCCAGCAGCAGACCACACGCAATTTCACACTCAGAGGGGACGTAAGCCACCAGTATTGGAACAATGACAAGTTAAGTACTTTTTCAGATTAACACAAAACAATGAATACAGTTCGCACACACACACGCCCTCACACACAGACACACACACATATTATATAAACACACCTACAATGCATGCTGTAAAGACGACGCAGAATCAACGCTGCAGACCATTTTAGTAGTTTTAATATGAGTGACTGCTGGTTTTTTCTCCTTGTTACAGCTACCGCCATTAGTGCAGGGCCGGAGCGGGGACGAATGGATCAGTATCCCGGACGGGACAGGGAAGCCCCCGGACCAGAAGGGATCAAATATGTATAGAGGGAATGAAGTAATTAAGGAGCAGACTACTTCTGCAGGTTAGGAGGAAATTGTAAATATCAGAATAATCGAAACATACATGAGTAGGTAAACCCCACCAGTTTTGTATATTACAAAGGTATTTTTAATAATATAAAATATTATTAAAAATCTGGTGTGAAGAACACAAATACAGGTTCATTATTAATATTTTTTGTGAACGTGTCCGAACATGTCCCTCCCCAGAGACGTAGATACGTATTTCGCCTTTCTACAGGCTCATCGGTACGCCCCTGCTGAAAGGATATCTTCAGACACATTCACAAAAAAGAACCACATCGCCATATCACAGAAATTATCCAGACCGAGCGTAGAAGTAAATTCAGCGCTGCCTGTTGTCAGACAGCCGAAGTACCTCGCCCTGTCCACATAAACGTTCACAAAAAATATTGAATAGTGAACCTATATTTGTGTTCTTCACACCAGATTTTTAATAATATTTTATATTATTAAAAATTGGTAATAGTTAAGCAGGGCGCGGACTAAGTCCGTATTAGCTTAGTTGTAAGACAGTTAGATTAAGTGATTTAGTTAGACTAACAAACCATGGAGTTTAGGATCCGGTGAAGTGCCACTAGGCGGAGCTCCGGAATTTAGGGTAAGCCATGTACTATGTACTTTGTATTATCTTAAGTTAAGTAAATAAAGTGTCTATGATGGAGGTATTTATAAATTCTAGCTGGGTATTAGTGGCTATTACATTTTGTTTCTGGGCTTTTTTAATTTCTAGAATTTCTAATAAATCTAATCTGTTACTTTTTATTGCCGAATAATAACCTATAATATTCGGCATTAAAAATAACCTAACTAAACAAATCCATTATTGAGCCAGGTAAGCAATACACTAAAATTTTTCGAATGTATTTTGATAAAAAAATAACTTGAAATTTTTAATTAATTTATTTCAAAACAATAATAAACAATTCAATATATAATTCTCAAGAAGAATATAATAAACACTTCAAAAGCTGCATTTATATTTACCAGAGGTGCTTGATTTAGTTTCTCTCTTCCAAAAAAAATTTTCAAGACATTCCACACAAGTTGCTGGGATTCTGAATTCAGAGGTTTTTCATGCATATCTGTAATAAATGTAAATTCTTAACTTATAACCAATAAATAACTTAGTGATAGAAACACTTACTGAAAATGTATTAAAAACCGTTCTTTGTGTTATGAAAAGATCAATTATTTGCTAGATAGAAAGAAAATTAATTAGATTAATGAAACGAAAATAAACCAAAGTAAGATGTTAAACGTCAAAATTTAATTATTCGAGTATCGTAGTACAGGGGTGTCATGGCGGGTGAATGACTCCATGTTATCTCTGCTTGTCTTATTGGTCTTACGGCGAAGACAATCCCACATTTTCGTTTCGGTTTTATTCTTGTTTAATCATTGGGCTTTGAATGAAATGAGAATACATACATCGAGTCGAGATACTAGCCTTGAAAAAAAAACAAAGGAAGAACGGCGTCTATTTTCGTAAATTTTATAGAAGCTAGTCGAATTTTCAAACGTTATTCCTCAAGGTAATATAAATATCCAGCACATTTTGAAGTATTTTCCCAGTTCCTATATCCTGATTTGAGGTTAGAAACCTCAAATATCCAACCACACCTGTTCTTTGTTGCAGTGACAGCACTGCAACAAAGTCTGATCAGTTAGCTTCAAAATTATATCTAAAGCGTCATTGGTAGTTCAAGTTCAACAAAACAGCACATCTTAAATTTTGAACGTAAATTATTTAATTTAGAAGACTTGTTAAAACAAAAATTTATTAAAATAATTATATAACAGAATGACTATTACATTGCTTGCGACAAGCATCAGTAATATTATATTTCAATATAAAGAATTCACGCAAAGTAGCTACTTTTAGGTTTTGATCCGCAATATAAAGTCCTTTTGCAGTTGGGTATTCGAAGTCATGAACTTTACCAATTTTCCACTCCCCTTGGTACAATGATTTTCCAATGAATAACCTGTTGTGTGAAGTGTCTTGGTAACCCCCTCTTATTGCATCTTGGAACTGTTGGTCATGCGGTTTATCCAAATCTACATATTCCCAATAAAGTTTGCTATGGTCCGAACTACACAATATCTGAAAACGAAAATAATTTTAAAGAATGTTAAAATTTTCTTTCGATCCAAATGATTTAGCTTACGATTTATCTTTCATCCGAAGTACAAAAGATTGCGGCAATGAAGTTAATGATTATGAACAAAATATTAACTTACCTTAATATCATCTTTGATATTTTGTATACCGCCATATGCTATAATTGCATTTCCATCATTGGTGAAAATGGTTCCAGGTACGCTCTGTTCCTTATAATAAACTTGTCCTATGTATCTTCCGGGTGCGCCTTCATAAGCATCACAAGGTATGTCCCCATCAACATAATCTCTCCAATAAAAATCTTGTAAGATACCACCTCGAAAATAAAATTATTTATGTAATGGAATTTCATCTTTCCTGGTTTCCAATTAATAATAATTGTGCGCGGAATATTAAAATAATAATCATGAAATTGTAATTACCAGTAAACTGTATATTTATTAAATATACCACAAACAAGTAAATGAAAATTAACATTATTCAATGGATATTACGCTTCGTGTCAATCGAAACAATGAATTTTTAGAATGAGAAACCTTCTTTTATATTATTTTTTATCACGTCCTTGATACAGTATTCAAAAAGCCAACGCAGATTTAAAGACTAGAGCAGGGATGCACAGACTTATAGGGAACAGGGGCCACTCGGGAAAATTATAAGCCAAGGACGGGCCACTACAAAGAATACCTATTAACACGAATATTTTTATTTTGAAATAGTATAAATTACTACAAATGATAAAAATAAAAGAACATTAAAAAATGTTTGTTGTAGTTATGTAATCGTAATGTAATCTAATCATTACAATGTAATATTTCGTGTTTTATTATTTTGATGCATGACATGGCATTGACCTAACAATTTTGTTTATGTTTGGCTCCACATTACTTGTCGCCACATATAAAATTGCTTCCAGATTTTCATTTGCCAGACGGTTTCGATGTTTTGTTTTGTTAAGTTTCATCACTGAAAACGTTTGCTCACAAATATACGTCGATCCAAATAAGCTTGCGCATTTAAATGCATTTATTCGCAACTCTTTATAAGCGGTTTTGTCAACGCAACGGTAAAAGTTGAGTAAATTACCTTCATTAAACTTGTTTCGTAAATTATCATCATTTTGCATGTCTATCAATTCCAGCTGTATTGATTCCGGTGCATTTTAGGGTGAAATGTTGAAAGGATTGCTGAAAATGTCTAATAGAGGTTTAACTTTCTTAATTTTTTCAACATAAGCGAAATTGACATCAGTTTTATTGAATTTCTCCATAATTTTTTTGTAGTTCGGAAAATGGCTGTAATTGGCTGAATTGATTTGGGTCCTGTACGCACATACGCTATAGCGTAGGTGTATATACGTAACAGCTTGATGAGATGGACAATAACAAGGGTATTATTTTTGTTATTGTCGATCAACTTTAAGATATCGTTTCTGATACTTTTTATAATCGCACAGTAGCGTGACAAAATTTTTTTAATATATTTGTCCTTTCTGTTCTCACTTATGAGGGAATTTTGGGAACATATTTGGTATTTATATTCTATATAATTACTATTTCTATTTTTCATACGTTGCCTTCTTATTTTAAGGACACCCTGTATATAATACTAATTTATGGCCTGAAGGAAAGATTTGTCGGTAACTAAACGCATGCGCAATTGTTACTTACATAATTCTCTCTTAGTTTGAAAAATCACCGATACTTAAAGAATAAATTTGTAGGTTATATTTATGTAAATATTATAATAAATTAGACGCATGCAAGGGTTACACAGTTTTTTCTTATAGCTCACTTAGTTGTTACCAAAAGTATTATATGAGAAACATAAAATATGTAAAAAAAATAACGCAGATATATAAAGTTAACTGTTGAAGAAGTTAACAATGAATAAATAACAAATAAAACAAAGGTGTATCATAAAATATGGGCATAGTAAAATGCTAAGCACTTCCTTGATTTATTAGTACAGTTGATATTCAACATATATCGGCTATTTAGTGTCGTTAGTGAATTTCCCATATTCTCAATTCACTTTTCTCCCAAACATAGATGTTTCGCTATTAATTTTGGTTCTACTACAAGTTTATGACTAATTACTAGAAATTGATCGTCCTTGATCTCAAATACAAATAAATAATTCCAGAATATAGTGTAGGATGGAAGCGATTTATGGAATGAAAAATTTTTCTTTACGGTCTTTATATTTTCCGAATTAATCTCATTTTATTCGTAAAAGAAAATCATTCAGAACACCTGATATTGAAACACAATTTCAACATGTCATGGGGCATTAAATGAAGGTAGTATCTCTTAATATACCAAAGAAAACCCTGACTTATACGAAACTATTTCCGTTTATTTTGTAGAAACAAATACATTGCATTTTAATGTGAACAATATTTGCTGGAGACTCAATTTAAATAAAGTATTAGCTGAAGTAAAACATTTAGTTATTACTAGAGACTGGATTTTATGCAAAATGCATATTTGTTGTTTTTTGGTATATTCCTTCTATACTGTGTACTTATCCATTTTCTACCCTCAGAATACGTTTTTTACCATTTTTTTTTAGTGCATAGAATGCATATTTGGACACTTTACCATAACTGCATATGCACGTACATATTTCATAATTATTTTGCATATTTATTCATATATTCGCCATTTTCATGAGAACCATAATAAAATCTGATATTTAAAGATATTTAATTTGTTTGTGTAAACGTGAAGGGATTAGCATTCCTTCAACTTTGCATTAATGACTCATTAAAAGTCCATCTCATTAATAATGAGATGGACTTTTCCAAAAATAGGATTTAACTGTACCGATAATCGGTTTACAGTGCAATTAGAACTTACGTAAGAAATCCTTTTCAGAAATGGAGGTATTAATGCTGGTATATTATACCGTACGACTAATATCAATATAAGAAAAAGAAATAATTTCCTTCATAGTTTGTTCATTCGTAAACGTGTTAAGGTATGTGCTATTTGGTGAAACAAAAGTGAATTAAAAATTTTTGAAAATGCCGAAAATAGCTAAAGCGAAGTCATCTCTAATAAAAAATTGGATAAGTGATTGCAGCGCACTAAAAATTATTGACGAAGAAAGTGTTTTGTGCACACTCTGCGACAAAAGGGTAAGTTGAATTTTGGAATATTTTGTCAATAACAAGTTCTACAATTATGAGAATTTTCTTTTGTGTTCATAAATATAATGAAACAATTTCATAATAAATTATTATTTGATATGTTTAATTTTATGTTCTTTAAAGCTAATATATCTTTGTAATATTTTTTGTCATAAACACCAAAATAACCAAAATCAATCAAATTTAAACAACTGGAGAACTTTACAAAACCAGACAATTTATTTTTCTAGTTTTTGTAGTAATATACTAATTAATAATAATTATTATAACTGAATGTTAAAAATATATATTTGTTACACAGATTACCTGCCAGAAGAAATTTCATGTAGTGCAACATTTGAACACAACATTTCATCAGAACAGGGTTTCTGAAAATTTAAATAAACCGCGGCAACAACTTTTGGAGGAAAGTTTTCTCAATAATTCGAAGAATCCACAAGAAGCATTTTCCAAAAATTTGTGTAATCTTTTTGTAGGTTGTAATATTCCTTTAAATAAATTGGACAATCCGATATTTCAAGAATTCCTGAAAACTTTTTGCAAAGTCGATGATAAACCCATTTATGTACCCAGTTCCTCAACTCTACGCAAGAAATACATCAACGAAATTTATGAAGATGTTACCGATGGTATTAGAAAGGAGTTGAAAAACCAAAATCTTTGGGTCTCTGTTGATGAAACCACCGACACGAAAGGCCGTCAGGTTGCTAATTAGATTATTGGAACCTTAAATGGTTCAACGCAATCTAAAAGACATTTAATTAATGTAGATAATTTAGACAAAACAAATCATGTTACCGTAGCCAGGTTTATTAATGAGTCCTTAGCGAATTTCTTTTTACCCGACAAAGTACCTTTTGAAAAATATCTGTTAATGGTAACTGACGCTGCTTCGTATATGTTAAAATCAGCTCAAAGTCTGAAAATTTTTTTTCCCAATTTAATCCATTGTACTTGTTTGGCTCATGGTTTAAAGAGGGTTGCTGAAAAAGTTAGATTAGAGTTTCCAGATGTAAATAATTTAATTAGTAATATCAAAAAAGTATTTTTAAAAACGCCCTTACGAGTGCAATTATATAACGAAATGCTTCCCGGCATTCCATTGCCAGCAGAACCTATCTTAACAAGATGGGAACATGGCTTAAATGTGCTGTGTTTCTTGCCGATAATTACGAAGGCATCAAAAATGTTGTAACTCAATTTGATTCAGCAACCAGTCTTGCCATAGAAAAGTGTAACGTAATTTTCAATAATTCGACAATACAAAATCAGCTATTATATATTAAATCTAATTTTGCGATAATTGAGCAGGCAATTACTAGATTAGAAGATAGAAATTTATCTTTAAATGATGGTGTTGGCATTGTAAATGATATTGAAGAGAAAATTGGAAAAGTCAACGGATTGACTGGAAAAAGAATTAAAGAAAAATTAGCCGCAATTCTAAGCAAAAATGGAGGTTTTGTTACATTAAAATCTATAAATAATGTAATTAATGGCAATTTTAATGAAGACATTAATATAAGCCCCTCATTAATACCTAGTTTTAAGAATGCACCGATCACATCTTGCGATGTTGAAAGAAAATTTTCCCAATATAAACATATACTTACAGATCGTAGACCTAATTTAACTATGGAAAATTTAAAGAAATATATGGTTATTTATTGTAATAAATAAATATATAATTTGTAAATACGACAATTTATTGTAATAAATAAATATACAATTTGTAAATACGACAAATGAATTTTAATTTCCTAAATCATAATAAATAAATGCACATCATAAGTGCATATTGCATATTGTAAGTGCATATTTAGGGATTTTTTAAGTGCATATTGCATGCATATTTGGCAAACTTTTTAGTGCATATTTTCCAATCTCTAGTTATTACTCTATTAAAACAGAACTTAATTTTAGTTTATTAACAAAATATAAAATGTGAAAGTATCTAAACGAGATTTATGTTTCAAATATATTATCGTTTACGTTACGCGATGAATTAAATGATATATTTTTATGAGAACTTTGATCTTGATTGAATTAAAATCTATATCAGTGTCTGACTTTTTGGTGGTATTATATGTGTCAAGGACGATGTAAGATATAAAATACTATAACAGAAGGTTCTAAATTCGAGCAGTCTTATTGTTTTAGTTGCTTTGAAAAGTAATTTCCGCTAAACAATGTTCATCTTTATTTATTTGTTTACGATATATCTAACAAATGTATCGTTTACTGGTAAGTGCAATGACAGAGGTTGGTTACTTAAAAGTTTAGAGCGTGAAAAAGTCACAATTATCATTTCTTGGTTCTTCTTCACTTAAAATAAAGGAGTATCTGCGTACATTGGAAAATTTACGTGAATTACGTAAATTTACGTAAATTACGTAATTTACGTAATTACGTAATTTATGTATTTTAATGCAATTTATGTATTATTACGTAAATTACGCAATTTACGTAATTTACGTAATTTACGTAAATTTACGTAAATTTATTTTCTTCTTCCCCAGAAGGTGTTTTACAGGATATTTATTGGAGAGATTACGTAAATGGAGATATACCCTGTGACGCTTTCGAGGGAGCACCTGGAAAATATATAGGACAAGTCAATTTTCAATCATGTAATATACCAGGCACCATATATACGAACACTGGTGCTGCAGTCGTAGAATATACCTTTAAGCGAATTGTCAAAGAAGACATAAAAGTCAGTTACAAGCTAAAGCAAAATTTTAAATTTCTTCAATGAAGGAGTAAGAGTACTCAAGTAAGTCTATATTAAATAATTATTAATTTTCAGATATTGTGCAGTTCCGATCTTAGCCGATTTTACTGGGAATATGTCGATTTCGACAAACCACAAGATCAACAGATGCTATATGCGGTAAAAGGAGGTTTCGAGGGTGCCGAACATGTTCAAAAATTTATTGGAAAAGCAGTACATGACGGAGATTGGAAAATCAGTAAAGTTCACGGCTTCGAGACTATAACGGCTAGAGGACTCTGGGTGTGGAATGAAACTCAACCATCTGTTAATTTTCGTCAATTTTTCATTTTGAAATATAATATTACATATGCTTGTCGAAAGCAATGTAATACCTACATAGGTGCTTAATTTTCGCAGTTGTTTCTATTTCAATAAATTATTTTTTAAATGAGTATTATTCTTATTTAGTACCAGTTAAAATTATAGATAAAAAAATTATCTCAGGGGTACTATAACGGATTCTAAATTTCGACTACTTTTTAATCAAGAAGAGGATTGAAGAACGCAATATGAAACATAGTGTCGTTGTTATTTACGTAAATTATAACCTATATATTTATATATATATATATATATATATATATATAGTAAACCTAATCAGTAGGCGATTAAAGGTCTGTATATTACTTCAAAATATATGTATTTAAAAAACTCTACTTTAATCGCCTACTGATTAGGTTTACCATATCATACCAAGGTCACGAAGTTATTATATATATATATATATATATATATAAATATAATATTTTCGTGACCTTGGTATGATAAGGTAAACTTAATAAGTCGGCGATTAAAGGTCTGGTTTATTACTTCAAAGTATATATATTTAAAACAACCCTACATATTTCGGCAATGATGCCTTTGTCAAGGGAATAAAAAATATAAATGACAGAATATAAATGTCAAATAATTGAGTTGCTATGGTTTAAATTATTCAAAGATACATTCCAATAATAATAATAAGTCATGCCTTAGTATTTCCAAAAATAGATAGCAAGGTGTGAACATATGTGTTGTTCGCTGTCAGCAGCTTGTGTCTCTTTCTGGGTATGAACCTGTGTGTTGGCTGCTGCTGGCAGTTTGCGTCTCTCTCTGGTTTGTGATTTTGTATTTGTGCGACCGCGTATAGGGTTTTGTATGTTAGTGCGCTAGTGCGTGTGTTTTGTGACCGCTCGCGTAAATTTAGAGAGATCGGATAACCAGCCGTTGCGTAGGGCCGCCAACCCTTTCCCGGCAACTTCTTTACTTTTCCGAGCAGTACTTCGACGGCCCGACCCCCGCCCCAACGAGGCAAGGCGCAGACCAGCGAAGCGCACCCTGCACGGGGTTGCTCATCGCCAACCGAGGGAACACTCTTAGTTGCTACCTCAGTCGACGACGGTCAAACTTTGTGCCATCTTAACGATTTCCGCAAAAGCGGGGGCAATGCACACACGTCGAACGCGTGTGTGCCTTTAAGAGCAGCCTAGCCAGGTTGCCGCCCAGGACCGGTCCTAGTGGTGTGTGCATTGCGCGGCGCCGTGGTTTGCGCCGCGTAGCTTGGTTCCTCACTCCTGCTGGAAAGGCGGAATGGCACCTGACTGCCTAATGGGCAGACCCCCCTAGAGTTTGGTAGCGCATATGCTAGGCTACAACCCAGTAGAGGACCACATCAGCACAAAACAGAAAACAGGGAGAAGCAGGGAAAAGCAAGACATGAGTTATTATTACGCATACGTAATAATAACTCATGTCTTGCTTATCCCATATATTTTGAAGTAATATACAGACCTTTAATCGCCTACTGATTAGGTTTACTATATATATATATATATATATATATATATATATATTGTTATGATACAAGACGTACCCTTAGAGCAGCAACTGAAATGGGAAAAATAGATTACTCAACATCACGAATATTTATGTAAACAAGGTTATGAAACGTAATTAGCAAGTTTTAGTAGTGTCGAAATGTATACGAATTTATATAACGATAATATTACAATCTTAAATTAGTATATTTCTTTTCCTTTCATTAATTTCATTTTTATTATTTTAAATTCAATATTCAAATTTTAGCGCGAAAGTACCAATATTTAAATTCATATACATCTACACATTATATCGACGCTAGTAAGACACGCCCACTAATCGACATCTTCCGAAATGTAAATATTTATCGTGCGCAATTTACGCAAAGTAATATTAAGATTGACATAAAAATTAGGTTAGAATTTTTTAAATAATTTTTAAATCTAGATAATATATAATGTATAGTTAAAAAATGTCTTAGAAATTAGTTTTAAAGAAAAAACTTCGAGACTTTTCAGAGATTAAATAAATAGGCTTTGATTAAAAAACAGTCGCTATCGGCATCATCTTATGTAAAATTCATAAACGCATAAGACGTATTTTTCGATTCTCAATTAGAAAATTCTAAATTTAATCAATTTTAAAATATACAAACAGTGCTAAAGTGAAATTAGATAACCTGAGAAATACTGGTAGTAAATTACAAGCGAGATTTTGGCAAATAACCGAATTTCTGCGAATAAACGCCAAATAAAGCGTTAAACGATTAATTTCGTTATCAAGTACACGAAAATACCCAAAATATATATCTAAGAAGGACTACAGGCCATTTACTACTTGGAGGAGTGTTAGATCAAGCAAATACCTCAAGTCCAACAGCAATACCAGGTCATAGAGAGATTCTAGCAGACTTATTTCGAGTCCGAGGAAAACTTCGAGAGCATCATCAAAACTTCCCGCACAGGCCGCCAACATCGGAGAGCGTTCGGGGTAACTTACATCAGCAATACTCGACAACATAGCCGCTTAGCACCTACAAGCAGAACCACAGGTTAACTATATCTACGGTACTAATAAATATCGTCTTTAATTTATTTCTTTAAAAATTGAATCACATAAATAAATAAAGATTCTCGAATTTTTTTACCTTTTACCAGATATCATTTCAAAAATATGACTTTCCTAAATAATATATTTATTTTACTCTGTACACATAATTAAAAGGTACTTACCTACGTATTAGAGATTGTTCATATAATTTTAGTACACATTTATTATAAAATAACAACACACATAACCTTGTCGATTTATCACCTTGTTATAATAGACATATATAGTTCACATTCCACTTAAACTTTTATATTTGTACATGTTGTTACAGTTTTCTTCTTTTAATACAATAAATATATTTTGTTTATATTGATATAAATCTTTTATTGATGTAGATCCAGCTGTAGAAGTTATTTCTTTTGATAATCGTTTATTTAAATTACTAATAAGGAAGCAACTACTTTTAGTCACGACGAGCCTGAGATATACCATTTATTTAAACATTTATATACAGATTTCATGCACCCTGAGTCTAGTTGGCAAGCAAAAACAGAGATTGCGTACATTGAGAAGTGTATCACATTTAGTAAGGCGCCCAATTATTATGTTCAAAATTTATTTAACTTATCACTTCTCGCTCAACATAAATACTATATCCTTTTATAATTAACAGCATCTATTGACTAACTTCAATATATATATATAATATACGAGGGCGATTCGTAAAATAAGCTCAGTTTCTCGCTAGTGAGCAGAGGAGTGGGAATATCGGGGAGATCGCAGCGCTGCGGTGTGGCCTAATTCAGTGCTAATGAGAGAATCGTTCGGACATCATTTCGTGCCATTTTGGTCATTTAAAATGGCCGCTGCAATTTAAAATCTCGCCAACTGTGAATTGCGTGCTGTTATCCGATTTCTGCTTGCAAGAAACATGAAGGCTGCTGAGATTAATCGTGAACTTTGTTCTATTTATGATTAAAATGTCATAAGTGACAGTATGGTTAAAAGTCGGTACAGTATCTTTCGAGAACGACGAACTAATGCCCATGATGAAGAACGAAATATAAGATTAACTGCTGCGACGAACAAACTTGTGTGTAATGTTGAAGAAAAAATTTGTGAAAATCGGCTATTCACAATCACAGAACGGAGTACCATATTCCCTAAAATTTCACGTACAGTTTTGTACGAGATTGTCACTGAACATTTAGGTTACAAAGTCTTCTCTGTTTTTTTTTTTTTGACAAAAAAGGTGAAATATATGTTTTAAAACTTTTTAGAATTATTATTATTAAAATAATAATCTTAAAAAAAACGAAATATTAAGAACTATTTAAATGTTTGTTACATATTATAGTGGTTATCAGCTTCCGTTGATTCTTCAATAACTGAAGCGGAAACCAAGTAAGATATAATGAAATGTCTGCTTAATTAATTTTATCATGTTGTTATGTGAATTAGAAAACGCAATAAATATTAAACAATATAAAATTTCATGTTGATATATAATCATATAATATAATGATGTGTAATAACATAAATAATATAAATAATGGTAATAAATATCTGTAATAGTTTCTCAATTTTTGGGACACGAAAGACTCAAAATATGGACGCAGCAGAAAAAGACAACATAGGAAGACGGAAATTTGTATATTGAAGTTAATACGAAACATCTTTATTTAATATTTAAAGTTAGCAGATAATTTTTTAATAATATTGCCAAATACTATTTAAAACTACTAAAACTCAGTTTATTTAAGCAAACTACAGACTTCCATCTACCTACTTTGAACAGCATAATTTATGCAAGTTTTTTTAAATAAGCGTTTCACGTTTACGGTTCAGTATAGGCTTTATGGAGAAAGCTTACATACACGTACAGGCTGACTTACAGGAAACTGACGTTTTTAAAATAGATAATATAAAGGCGTTAGTGGTGGGAGGAAGAAGATGGAGGGGTCATAAGCGTCGGCATGACTTACCGTTTCAGTTACAATGGAGCAGTGGACAATACAGCACCGCATATTCGCGTACGATACTTTTGTCAAAAATGGCGAATCAGTTATCATAACACAACGAATTTTCCGCCGGCATTTCAATATCCGCCGGAATAGCGCGGTTCCAAGCCGCAATACAATCCTAAAATGGGTGCAAACGTTGAGAACAACAGGGAATATTGCAAAGAAGAAGCCGCCAGGCCCTGCAAGAACAGCGAGAACGCCCGAAAACATCGACGCAGTGAGAGAGGCAATGAACAGGAGCCCAAGTCGATCTGCACGGCGACATCCACGTGAGTTGCAGTTAAGCCGTGATTCTGTGAGAAGAATTTTGCGTTTGTATTTGAAATTTCACCCATATAAAATGCAGGTTGTTCAGAAGCTCAACGAGAGGGACTATGTTGAACGCGAAGACTTCGCCGTACGTATGCAAGTGTTGTTTGAGGAAAACCCAATAGTGATAATGAGCGATGAAGCTCATTTTAGCTTGGATGGCTCAGTAAATAAAGTTTTCGTTACTGGGCAACACAAAATCCTCGCAGTACCCGTGAAAGGCCTCTTCACTCCGCGCGTGTGACCGTATGGTGCGCGGTTGCGGCTTTTGGTGTTATTGGACCGTATTTTTTTGATGAGAATGGCGTTACGGTGACCGTGAATTCGGAGCGTTACATTCACATGTTAAATACCTTTTTTCTACCTGAACTACGAAGAAGACAGATACACCTCAGAAATGTTTATTTTCAGCAGGATGGTGCCACAGCACACACTGCAAATACATCAATGGAAGTTTTGAGAAACATGTTTCCTGGGCGCCTCATTTCTCGTTTCGGTGACGTGCCGTGGCCCCCAAGATCGCCGGACTTGTCGTCTTGTGACTTTTTCTTGTGGAGGTACTTGAAAGAACGTGTTTATGCTCACAAACCCCGTACTTTAATTGCGTTGCAAGATATCATTACAGAAGAGGTGCATGCGATTGACCAAGAGCTATTGGCACGAGTTGTGAATGAATTTTGACAGAGACTTGAAATCTGTATTCAAGCGGACGGCGTCACTTGAGTGATATAATTTTCCATAAATGACAATGTTACATTAATCGGTAAATATTAATATTTCGTTTTGTAAAATAAAACTTCTTCTTTATTAAAAAACAATTGAGTAATGTTCATTTGAAAACCGTCAGTTTCCCGTAAGTCACCCTGTACAATCAGTATGACCATCAATCCAACTCGCCATTGTTTTACGATACCGTTCTCGACGTTCTTCCATATCATATCTGAAAAAGTAACTTAAAAAATGCTCTAGATCTAAATAAATGAAAACTAATAATGTATGCGTGAGTTATTGAAACTGAACGAAATTCAATGCACACTTTGTTACGACCAATACGTCGCGCTTAAAAAAAAGGAAAATTCTAAATGCACCCCGGAGCAGACCCGGTCTCGGGCGACTGAAACCGCCCCCTGCCCGTTTTTGGCAACGTCCAACGGCCCACCCGGCTTCTGAGGCTGCCTCAGCCCAGGGGTGGGGAGACCCAGAGGTAAGTAAATCAACCTAAAATGGTGGTCAAGGGCGCCACCGAATTTATGCCGCTGGAGGTCGCGAACTCGGAAACATTGACGAAAATATTATAAAAAAAAGGCATGTAGCGTGGGGGTAGAAGGCCGGTTCTGCGACCGAGACTCGCTCCACTCTCGAGGATCGAGAGACGAGAAAGAAAACTACGCCGTTTCCAACCAAACAAATCATATTTATTAGCACACTCAGTATATGAGATGAAAAAATTTTTACAAATCTTGAAAGGGTGAAATTATGATTAAGTTATAAAATTACATAGGAACCATGTATAATATATATTTAAAGAAAAATTATATAGATATATTGAATTTATATTATGCGGCTGAAGGCCAGTCAAAAGTAAAAAACAAAATAATTAGGAACAATGTGTGATGTAATTAAAATAATCGATATATAGAATTAATTACAATGCGGCTGATGGCCTTAGTTCGCCCTAAAAAAAAACAATACATATTCCTTTCTTTCTTGTTGGTTCACAATGTATTTTACAATTTCAACAATTCATTGAAATATATCGATCTTAAGCGAGGAAGTTTTAAATGCAAATAAGTTGGCAAAAATATGTAATGCATATAACTAAAGTATTCAAATAATATACATGAATAAAAGCAAGTTAATATTGAAAAGTTTACATTTGTTCGTGAAGCGAACGAAGAAAAGTATAAGAAATGACCCAAAAAAACAGGTCAGGCAATATAGGTTATTTCGTTTGAAAAACACCTGGGAATTTATTAAAACGGTCTATTAGCTAATTGCAATATTAATATATATATATATATATATATATATATATATATATAATAAAATAAGAAATCGGCGAATGACCAAAAAAAGAAATAAAATAACAAAACGAAAGCTTATCTGTCGGGTAGAACGGCTATTGTGTTCCTTCTCCCTTCCGAGAAAGCGTCACATGCGGGAATAGTCAGGTGGTTTTTCGTTATTCCTCGCCCGTCGGTTACACCATCTAAATAAAGGAATAAACAACGAAATAAGTGAAAGGAAAAAACAAAGAAAGCCCAGATACATACCGAAGAAAGCGTTCGATGGCGGTGAAATTAATTAAGTGCTGTTTACGTGTATTTACGTATATATTTTCTTATCCCATCACTTAAAATCCTCTAAGTGAGATATCGCATTAGCGAATAATTTCGATATACATATCAATTAAATCCCTCACGGGGCCGTAATTATACCAATTACAGTAAGGCTACATTGATATATATCGGTGATGAGAGAGAACGTAACCACGTTTTAAGATCGGCAACTAACGACGGAGTGTAGAGAGCGAGTCTCGTACTTTTCCTTTGAAAAAAGCGAGCACTGAGGTTCGAGAAAAAAAGAAAAAAACTTGAAAGAAATTAAATATATGGATAAATAACGAATAACGATACCTATACAGGTAGGTTCGTTGGAAATGGAGCAAAATATATTAAAGACATCATTAATTATATTACTAAATAACGTGATGAAGCGTTGAGCGTTACGGACACGTAACAACATACGTCGAAATAATTGCGAGAATTAGATTCAATCAAACGATATTAAACAGGATCTATCACAAAAATTACGATGTAATTAACAGTTAAAACTATGAAAACAAGAAACTACCTCACAGGACTTTATTTATCTTACGAAATATAATTTAAATAGACTAAATTATTAAAACCCCACACGCTTCTATCTACGCTCATGAGAACAAAAATTTAACTGTAAATATCCAACAAAAAACGTCGTAATTCTCGATGAAAACAGATGTGCGCACCAGTCAGATCAATAGTGCATTCAATAAGTGCGTGATGTACTCACAGATGTTATAGACTATTTATATCGTCCGTCGTAATGACGTCATTTCAACCCGATGTGTCCGGTCTCTAGTAATCACTTATGAACGATTCTACACCGATATTTTTTGGACTGTTTGACGTTTATATTTTCGCGCAGGTTGGTGTCAAGAGAAACGCGTGAACTCTAACTGGCTTTCAAAATCAGTGTATACTAGTTACAGAAAATTTGGGATACAACTATCTTATGTTTTCATGCATTCTTTTGTCATTAGTTTCCTAGTTAATGCGAATAAATGTGTACAATTATTATATTTCTTAAGTACAGATAAAATCTCTTGTGTTTATTTACGTACTTTATACATATCTGTGTGAACGTGAAAATATATTCGCCCGTTATATATTTTCACGTTTACACACACTCATTTGATTTTCGGCTCGTATATTTAGAAATCAAAATTACATACTATGAGTACATAGCACATTGATGTAAATTCTTGCTACACTTTTCATATACAAAGTGTCCCGTATCGTTATGTTCAAATTTTAGGAGTGTAAAGTAGACTTCATTTCAAGTAACAAAATCGCAAAACTTGTATATCCATTTTTATTTGTTTCAAAGTTACAGATCTATGAATGTGATTGTCAGATCATGAAAAAAAATTTAATCCTAAAGGATTTTATTTAAAAAAAGTTAATACGTTTCAATAACAGGCCTGTGATTGTTAACGTCACATAATAAAATGTTATCCTAAAATAAATAAACACATGTCGTAGTGCATACCGTAATTTCTTGGAAATCTACAAAAAAGAGTACTGGAAATTGATTTATGATAAAGAAGGTTCTTACTTATTTCGTAAGTACTGAACCATGAATATCATACAATAAACAAATGTTCAGATGACTGTTAACGTTGCATTTTTTAATAAAGGATTACATTACGTTTCAGTTCATATAACAGCTTATTAGTGGGTGGACACGTTTTCTTTATTCAAAATGCCTTACCGATTTTCTTCTCAAGAGTATGCGGACATGCATTTTGTGTATGACTACTGTGACGGCAGTGCACGTCAAGCAGTTATTGACTACCGACATCGGTTTCCCGATAGACGCATTCCTCACTACAGGACGATTCTGGAAGTACACAGACAATTTCGGGAATGCGAAGTGCGTGATTATCTTTTCGACCGAGGAGTAAGTTTGCCAGCAGACTTAGGGGAAGCAGTAGCTATTGTTACAAGGGATCCAACTCTCAGTGTACGTCGAATCGCTAGACAACTAGGAATGCCACGAACGACAGTTTGGCGAATTTTAAATCGTGAGGGCTTATATCCATATCACTATCGCAGGGGCACGGTTTGCTTGAGGCAGACCACTATGCTCGTCTAATTTAGTCTACCTGGATATTAAGACAGTCACGGCTTCATTTTAATTTCTCGAGAACAGTCCTCTGGACAAATGAATCTACGTTCACGAGAAGTACTGTTACAAATTTGAGAAACCTGCACAGGTTGTCATCAGAAAATCCCAAAGCTATACGCTCATCTAATTCTAATCTAGAAAATGCATGTTTAAATTTAACATGAATTTTCTATTAACGTTTGGGCGGCTCTAATCGATGACTTGTTGATTGATCCTGTCGTTTTTTCCTGGGAGGTTAAATGCGGACAATTACCTTCAATTTCTTATTGACGAACCGCCAAGTCTTTTAGAGGATGTCCCACTGAATGTTCGACGAGACATGTGGTTTCGCATGGATGTGGCACCAGCACATTTCGGAATTGCTGTCCGAAATTGGATTAACGTCAATTATCCAAGATGGATTGGTCGAGGTGGTCCTGTTGCATGGCCACCCAGATCACCCGATCTTAGTCCCCTTGACTTTTATGTATGGGGGTACATGAAAAATTTAGTCTACGCGCAAGTTTCGAACACAAGAGAAGAGTTGTTGGATCGTATTCACCTGGCTGCGGAGTAAATCCGAAAAAACAAGTATGAAATTCAGGTAAGTACTTCTTCTGTTGGCTTACGGGCACAAGTCTGCATTCAACAAGGAGGTGGACATTTCGAAAATATTATTAATTGAACTTTTTTAAATAAAATCAGTTTTTATTGACTTTAGGATTACATTTTTTTTTCATGATCTGACAATCACAATAGATCTGTAACTTTGAAACAAATAAAAATGGATACACTCCTAAAATTTGAACATAACGATACGGGACACTTGTATAGAGAATATTTTTAATCCCGTTTTAAAAAGTATTACACAATTAAATCAAACTAAAAAATGTTAAAAATTCGAAAATGTTAAAATTGCCGTCCAACCAACGTCGGATGGCGGCGACTGACGAAATATATAAACACGCGAAGACTAGCCGCCGGTACGATGTTACTAGAATGAATCTGTTTACTTATGAATCAACCTGATATATTGCAGATACTCACACACTATTTGAAAGTTTTAGAAACGATATAACTTAGTTAAGGTATAATGTATCAAAAAATATAAGAAAAATACCAATTATTTTGATAAAATTTTATTATTTAAATCTAAAATCGAAAAATTATACAAAAATATGGTTGTTACATTGTTTACGACAGCCATCAGTAATATTATATTTCAATATAAAGAATTGGTGAAAATTGACTCCTTTCTGATCTTGACCCCAAACCCAAAGTCCTTTGATACGCGAAATGATGAAGCTATGAACCTTGCCAATTTTCCACTCTCCTTCATGTACTGTTTTACCGATAAATGTTTCACGATAATCGTCCCCTTCGCAGCCTCCCTTCATCGCATATTGTATCTGATTTTCTTGCACTTTGTCAAAATCCACATGCTCCCAATAAAACTTGTTGTGATCCGAGCTGCACAATATCTAAAAGATAATAATCACTTTGGTGTCATCTAAATTTCTTTTATATTCAGCAAATATTTATTTAGTTCTGGTTTAACTTACTTTTATATTATCTTGTGTACTTTGTTTTCCACCATATTCTCCAATCGCTGTTTTACTATTTGCGTAGAGAGTGGCTGGTATATTTGTTCCTTTGTAATTAAATTGTCCAATATATTTTCCAGGTGATCCTTCAAAAGCATCGCAAGGTATGTCTCCATGGATGTAATCTCTCCAATAAAAATCCTGAACAACTGCACCTAGAAAGCGATATGGTATTTTATTTCGAAATTTTTTTGTGAGATTAATCTGTTTACTTGTGATTATTTTCATGCATTAATTAAGTTATTCTAATATAATTGGGTAGAAATTTATTTAATTATATATATATATATATAGTAAATTCAATCAGTTGGCGATTTAAGGTCTGGTTTTACTTTAAAGTATATATATTTAAAACAACCCTACATGTTTCGGCAATGACGCCTTTGTCAAGGATATAAAATATAAATGACAGTATACAAATGTCATACATTTGAGAACTCAAATGTATGACATTTGTATACTGTCGAAAGTTCTCCATTATTGTTCATATTTACAAACCAATTACAAAACTGTAGTCTACGTGGGTAATCAATTTCTAACAATTCTTGTACTGCTGTGACACGGTATGGATAAAGTCGAATATCTTTTTTTTAATAACTTATGAGTTGTACCAACAGAAAGGTTTATTTGTTGACTCAAATGTCGAACAGATAGATGTTTGTGGTTCATTTTCCATTATTTCTTCAACACGATTGACAACTTGAGGTGTACGTTTCTTAACTGCTCCGCTGCCTGATTTTCTTAAGAGACTACCAGTTTCAGAACAAAGTTTTAAGGTTCTATCCAAAGTATTCTTAAATTGTATATAATCTATTACAAAATGTGGAAACTCAACTTGAAATTCTACCATGCAATCTTGAGCTGAATAAACCCATAAACCATCAATTTTATTACCACTTCGAAAATAAGCCTGGACTAAAAAAATTTTATGTTCTAAAGTGAAAGCCATTTTAAAACTGAGAAGCAATTTATTTAAACCAGAATCGACGCACGATTATTTTATGCACTAACTGATATTTGTGATTGACATTATCAAATGTCATTTGGATTTACGTTTACGGAAGAACAAACACATACTAATTTATTTGTGTCTTATTCTATCAAAATTTCAAAGTAACCTAGATTGACTTTTCAAATGAACACTTGTTATAGATAATTATTTCATGACTTTTGTATATTATAGGTGATTAGGTTAGTCGGCGATTTAAAGTATGTTTTACTTTAATATGTATATATCTATTTAAAACAATTTAACTCTTACATGTTTTGGCAATTACTTAAATTATTTAAATATCTGCACTGTATGTAACTTGTATGTAGTTTTAATCATGACAACTTAAATATGACATTAATATACTGTCATTTATAATTTAAAATCTTCTGAAAAAAGCTTGCCGAATCATGAAAGAGTTAAATTATTTTAAATATAGACATATTAAAGTAAAACAGACCTTATATCGCCGATTAATCTCCAATATATATATATATATATATATATATATATATATATATATATATATATACAGGTTGTCTTACGAAAAACGCATCACGCTATAGGTCTGCCATTTATAATCCGATTTCAGAAATTCAAAAACCGCACGGGACAGATGTATAAATAATACAGCAGGGTATACCTTTGATTTTTTTAATGTGTCACTTTTGTGTGATAGTGTGTGATAGTCTTTTTTTAATAGCATAAATTTTTTTTTTGTTCGTTTGGTAGAGATTCTTTTTCTGAATACAATTGATGTGTTTTAACTTGATCTTATAAAATGTTTTTGATAAATAATTTTGTTTTCAAGTTTGCCCGGGAAGTTAATAAAATTTTCCATTGCTTTGTATTCCAGAGCACACTTTAACTTTGTTTAAAAAAATAAAATTATGTTTCAAGATATTTTACAAGAAGTTGACGCACACCATTGTATTAAAAAAAAATCTCTACCAAAAGAATAAAAAACAAAATATATAAAAAAATAAAATATTATACTCTTTTATAGTATTATACACCTGTTTCGTGCGGTTTTTGAATTTCTGAAATTGGATTATAAATGGTAGACTTGTAGCGTGGTGTGCTTTTCGTAATAGGCCTGTATATACAGACTTTAAGTATTATCGATCGTACTGTCAAATAAAAAACTCATTTATTTCACTGTCTATATTTCATAACCATTTGTTACTTCCTCAGGAGATCAATTACAGAGTTAACATTTACCAAAGACGCAACTAAACATGTAAAAATTGATATTAAACCATTAAATTAACTACATATTGGTTTCACGTCAACGTTTTAAAAACAAACGAGTGTTGAGGATTCCGGAGAAGATTAAAGCATATATCTATATGGATTATTATTTCGGTTTTGCTTTCCAGCCAATAAAACAATATCTATCTATATCGACTATATATTTTTTTAAATTTTTTATATATCTACTTATCTAAATTTTTAATTTAATTAATTATAATTATTAATTAAACAAATTATTATTTAAAATAAAATCTATTCAGTTTCCTTTTATGAAAATAAATGTAAGAAACACTTATTGTTAGTCATACAGAATAAAAATTACACTCCTCTGGCTTCCATGCCGATATTATAATCAGCGTTTGTATTTGCCTAGACCCTCACCGTATGGTGGCATATTCTTATTAATGTATTTGCACGGCACAAAGCTATTTTCTTAGATTGCAAAAAAATACTACAAAGCAACTGGACCCTTGCCTTTTATAAAAATAGAGAAATATCAATAGTACCCTATGAGAACGATTACACAGGCCTGCATAAAATTTGTGATGATGTGATTTTTGTATGTTAAGCTCAGTTTTTATATAGCAATAACTAATTAAAATGCAGTTGGTCTCTACCACCCACAGATTTTTTTTGGAACAAAAGAAAAAAGAAAAAAATATAAAAAAATTTTTATAAAAGGCGTTTTAATACATTTTAAAATGAATGTACTACTTCAAATTCTAGGCATTAACCCAAAAATTATTTTCTGTTGTGGTTTGAAAGAAATTTGTTAAATAGGCTCTCCTTACCTGATCTAAATCTTTTATTACATGTATTAATTTTTGACAAGATTTCCGGGAATTTTTACCTGCTAAATCCTATTTATTATGCTTTCACTTTATTAGTACTGCGAAGAAGGATTTCAAGTTTATCACTCCAAACAAAATGTATATTTCAATGTCATTTACTTCATTATAGCTCTGAGTGTGGATCAGTAAACAAGTAAAATTAATTTGTCTTTAGTGTTGTGCGTGGTATTTGATAAATAAACATTGCTTAAAAATATGTCTAGCCGGTGTTGCAAAAACAAACCAGATGATTTCTGTTATATTTGTGGATATTTCGTCTTGAAAAAGTTTAAGAGACCAATTGGTGAATTTGTGAAAAATGCATATTATGCTTATTTCAAAATCAAATTAGGAGATCAAGATAAAGATTGGGCACCGCACGTTGTTTGTAAGGTATGTGAAGAAGGTTTAAGACATTGGACCAAAAGGAATAGAAAAAGCCTTCCTTTTGGAATACCGATGGTTTGGAGAGAACTGCAAAATCATCATGAAGATTGCTACATTTGTCTTTGTGATATTAAGGGGCATAATAGAAAAACTTTGAAACATATTTTGTACCCAAACAATATTAAATCAGCTATCAGACCAGTTCCTCACAGTGATCATGTACCTATACCTGTACCCCCCAAAGTACTACAAGAAGATATTGAAACCTCTTCAACTTCCGGCTCCGTACAGATGGATAGTGATTTTGAACCATCAACCTCAGGTCAAAACCAACCTCAGCTATTTTCACAAGCCGAACTTAATGATTTAGTAAGAGATTTGGAACTTTCAAAAGATCTTTCTGAAGTACTGGGGTCTAGGTTGATGCAAAAAATTTGCTTGCCCCAGAAACTACCTTCAGATCTTCCTTTAGCTGAATATGACAGAAAAACAACCAAACGAAGCTTTTCTGAAAAACGAAAACGTTTTTTTAAGAAGCATAAAGAATAAATAACTATTTCTAATAGTTTCTATGCGTATATTTTTGCATTTTTTTAAATATAATATAAAACTAGCTTATAAAAGAAATAAATCGTGTTTTTTCTATATTTTTTTATTTTACTGGTTTGAAAAATAACCTTACGTGATACAAAAAAAATAAAAACAGATTTGAAATCAGCGCTACCCAATTACTAGAAAACAGTTCAAATTTTTAAATCAACATTCAAAGAGTTGAAAAATGCAGTTCTGTGTTATTGATATAGTAGTTACTTTACGTTGCTTTAAATATAATATAATTTCATTTCTTCTTATTACTTACTTTTGAATTCGAAAACAATAAAAAAATCACTTACCAGTCGATTTTATGTTTATTAAATAAGCTGAAAATAAGTATGTAAATATTAGCATTCTTGAACACGAGGTATTCTTCATGTTAAACAATAAACATTTCTCACTTTCTGGTCCTTTATATATTGTTTTAGGTCACATCTTGTGAATGTAATTCTATCAAATACTGCGGTTAAATATGTACATAAATAAAAACAACAATTTGAAAACATTGCGGTGAGTTATTTGTTTTATTCTTATTTATATTGTTTGTGTACTATTAGAATCACAAAGACTCTAAACACGTCTGAAATCTTATTTGATAATTGTATAAAAAAACATTACTGTTCAATAACAGACAGCTAATAGGTGTAAATAAGATTATTTGATAGGCTAACACATAATTAACTCTAAGAAATAAGTAACTAAACTTCTAGTTTCAAAAATTCTTTTATTGTAAATACACTACAATATTGTTTCGCCATAAAATGGCTTCATCAGGTGGATGAAATACTGTATTGTATGGCAAAACAATATTGTAGTGTATTTGCAATAAAAGAATTTTTGAAACTAGAAGTTTGGTTACTTATTTCTTAGCGTTATAATCTCCTTCGTCAATTAACTATTTAACACATAATTGTAATTTTATACTATTGAATAGAATGAATGTTCTGAAGATAGTTCATAACGAATGTTGAATATAATTCTTAGACATGTTATTATGTATTATTATTTAATTGTCTTATACACTGCTCAAAATCGTACAGGGATATTTACATAACTGTTCTTACCTACTTAATTTATTCTAAACAAGTATGTGTAACATTATTTTTCAAACAATTCCGCTTGTAGATATTTATTTATCAAGTATTATAGAAGCGGTACATTTTTCTTGATACATTTCAGTTATATTATACTTCAGCAAAAGAAATTCATTAAATCTATTTGATTTTTTATCTTTGTCCCACAGATGGAATCCTCTACTGTCATCATGGTGAAAGACAACTTTGCTGATTTTCCATTCCTCTTCATGTAATTTCTTCCCAATATATAAATTTGCAATACCATCGTATCCCCCTTTTACTGCATTAATTACACAGGCCTGCATAAAATTTGTGATGACGTGATTTTGTTTGTTAAGCTCAGTTTTTATATAGCAATAACTAATTAAAATACAGTTAGTTGGTCTCTACCACCCACAGATTTTTTTTTTTTGCACAAAAGAAAAAGAAAAACATATAAAGAAAATCTTATAATAGGCGTTTTAATACATTTTAAAATGAATTTACTATTTGGAATTTACTGCAAGTGAGAATTAATGAATATTAAATCACATTCCTACATGTAAATGTCGACTTATTTAATGCGTTCGTAACTACAATCCGACAAACTAAGTTTGTACCAGTATGCAGAACACACCCTTTCGCGACAACGAACTTCCTGGTGATTAGGTTAATTAAGAATTAAGAAATACTGAAAAAACAAGTCAATCAACGGGAGGAAACGTACAGACGACGTTTCGTTCTAGTTGGAACTTTTCAATGTACGGTATTCCCTCGATGACGGACATTGCTTTTTCATTTCTATACTTTCTGTATATATAGTTAACATTTGGAATTTACTGCAAGTGAGAATTAATGAATATTAAATCACATTCTTACATGTAAATGTCGACTTATTTAATGCGTTCGTAACGACAATCCGACAAACTAAGTTTGTACCAGTATGCAGAACACACCCTTTCGCGACAACGAACTTCCTGGTGATTAGGTTAATTAAGAATTAAGAAATACTGAAAAAACAAGTCAACCAACGGGAGGAAACGTACAGACGACGTTTCGTCGGATTGTAGTTACGAACGCATTAAATAAGTCGACATTTACATATAAGAATGTGATTTAATATTCATTAATTCTCACTTGCAGTAAATTCCAAATGTTAACTATATATACAGAAAGTATAGAAATGAAAAAGCAATGTCCGTCATCGAGGGAATACCGTACATTGAAAAGTTCCAACTAGAACGAAACGTCGTCTGTACGTTTCCTCCCGTTGATTGACTTGTTTTTTCAGTATTTCTTAATTCTTAATTAACCTAATCACCAGGAAGTTCGTTGTCGCGAAAGGGTGTGTTCTGCATATACTGGTACAAACTTAGTTTGTCGGATTGTAGTTACGAACGCATTAAATAAGTCGACATTTACATGTAAGAATGTGATTTAATATTCATTAATTCTCACTTGCAGTAAATTCCAAATGTTAACTATATATAAAGAAAGTATAGAAGTGAAAAAGCAATGTCCGTCATCGAGGGAATACCGTACATTGAAAAGTTCCAACTAGAACGAAACGTCGTCTGTACGTTTCCTCCCGTTGATTTACTTGTTTTTTCAGTATTTCTTAATGAATTTACTACTTCAAATTCTATGTATTAACCCAAAAATGATTTTCTGTTGTGGTTTTAAAGAAATTTCTCTCATTACCCGATGTAAATCTTTTATTACATGTATTAATTTTGGACAATATTTCCGGGAATTTTTACCTGCTAAATCCTATTTATTATGCTTTCACTTTATTAGTACTGCGAAGAAGGATTTCAAGTTTATCACTACAAACACAATGTATATTTTAATGTCATTTACTTCATTATAGCTATTATAGAGTGTCGATCAGTAAACAAGAAAATTAATTTGTCTTTAGTGTTGTGCGTGGTATTTGATAAATAAACATTGCTTAAAAATATGTCTAGCCGGTGTTGCGAAAACAAACCAGATGATTTCTGTTATATTTGTGGATATTTAGTCTTGAAAAAGTTTAAGAGACCAATTGGTGAATTTGTGAAAAATGCATATTATGCTTATTTCAAAATAAAATTAGGAGATCAAGTTAAAGATTGGGCACCGCACGTTGTTGGTAAGGTATGTGAAGAAGGTTTAAGACATTGGACCAAAGGGAATAGAAAAAGCCTTCCTTTTGGAATACCGATGGTTTGGAGAGAACCGCAAAATCATCAGAAAGATTGCTACTTTTGTCTTTGTGATATTAAGGGGCATAATAGAAAAACTTTGAAACATATTTAGTACTCAAACAATATTAAATCAGCTATCAGACCAGTTCCTCACAGTGATCATGTACCTATACCTATACCCCCAAAGTACTACAAGAAGATATTGAAACCTCTTCAACTTCCGGCTCCGTACAGATGGATAGTGATTTTGAACCGTCAACCTTAGGTCAAAACCAACCACAGCTATTTTCACAAGCCGAACTGAATGATTTAGTAAGAGATTTGGGACTTTCAAAAGATCTTTCTGAAGTACTGGGGTCTAGGTTGAAACAAAAAAATTTGCTTGCCCCAGAAACTACCTTCAGATCTTCCTTTAGCTGAATATGACAGAAAAACCAACCAAACGGAGCTTTTCTGAAAAACGAAAACGTTTTTTTAAGAAGCATAAAGAATAAATAACTATTTCTAATAGTTTCTATGTGTATATTTTTGTATTTTTTTAAATATAATATAAAACTAGCTTATAAATGAAATAAATCGTGTTTTTTCTATATTTTTGAATTTACTGGTTTGAAAAATAACCTTACGTGATACAAAAAAAATAAAAGCAGATTTGAAATCAGCGCTGCCCAATTACTAGGAAACAGTTAAAATTTTTAAATCAACATTCAAAGAGTTGAAAAATGCAGGCCTGTGTTATCGCCGTGTGAGAAGGTTTATCACTGTCCGTTTGTTCCCAATAAAATCTGCTGTTGTCCTGACTGCATAATATCTGGAATAATGTTAAATTAAAAGTATTATGTAGGAGGGATGCTCTATTAATGTAGTGCGGAAACAGTTGATATGTTGCGGTGTCTTTATTTCATCGTTTGGTAGTTTAGAGAAAGTCAGAAGTTGAATAAATATTGTAGTGTGTGAAATATAAGGTCAGCATATTATATAGTACGGAAATTTCGAAGTACGAGAAAATTGTAAATATTTTACAGAAAACGTTGAAGCAAGTAAACGTAGTATGTACACCATCTAGGCTACGAGCAAGTATTTTCACAGTTAAACGTATAGTTTGCTTCTAGTAGTAGTTTAGCTACTCAAAAAATCCGTAGCCGGCGTGCTTGTCTTGGTCTCCAGATGTCCTAAGACCGTTTCTCGTGATATACAGAACGTTTCTGTGAATCTACATGAAAATAAATGATGGTTTGCTTATAAACTATGGCCCAAAAATGTTCCGTTACGAAGATACAGGGTGTTGAAAAAATGGCAGGTTTATGGTTTTTTCAAAATATAAATTATTCACATCAAACAGATTCAAATGACATAGACTTACTAGGAAATGTTAGATGTAAAACGCAAGTGACATATTCCAGGACAACTAGATTTATTGCGAAATTGTATTCGTCAATACTCACGTTAATATTGTCGGACAATTCAACGATTTTTATTTTTTAATTCAAAAAACGGCGAATTACAGGAAAACATCTTAAGAGAGCGCTTATGTTTTAAATTGAACAAAGAATTCAAAAATAATTTATATTTTGGAAAAAACCATAGGCGTATCATTTTTTTCTTCAAAAATGTGCCCGTACGCACGCCACTGTTAATACTAAAATATTTTTTTGGGAAAAATATGCACCTTTATTAACAGTCACCAGGTATTAAATTCAACTGAAATATCTCAAGCGGTTTCAAAAATATTATATGATTGTTTCGGCCTTTACTTGATGAAATTCCATTATAACTATTAAGACAAAATAAAACAAATTTTATGAATTTCACTTTTTAATTATTACTTGTGTTTAATATAAAATATTTTGTAAATAAGTTAGTTATATGTCTGACGAAGCCCAGGTTGGTGCGAAACGACTCGCTACAGTGACAATTAAAAAGTGAAATTCATAAAATTTGTTTTATTTTATCTTAATAGTCAAAAATATTAATTAATTTCCATTTTTTCCGTTAAATTCCATTAAATAAACTTAACAATTCCACCTTCGAAACAGTTCTCCAAAAACATACTGGTCGAAATGTTCCTGATGCATCCACCTGACGCAAATATTATGTTAGAACGCATTAGAAGCCATCTTTCAAACCAGTACCTATGGATAAGTGTCGACGAAATTGTCGATATATTAAGACGCTGTGTGGTAAATGTTGTAGCTGGTGTACTACATCCAGCTATTCCAAATAACGCATATGTAATAGCAACAAAAGTTATAAATACAGTTGATGCGGAAACAGTAGCTAAAACCATTTACAAGAATATACATCGAATGCTTCATTCAGACGACAGGTTCAAAGAAAAAATACTTTTATTTGTCAGTGACAGTGCTGCATATATGTTGAAAACAGGCAGACTATTAAAGGAAACATATCCTGATATGCTGCATATTACTTCTGTAGTATATGCTCTCCACAGAATCTGTGAATATAACAGAGATACTTTTCCGGAAGTTGATAGACTTGTATCCGCTTTTAAAAGAGTTTTCAGAAAAGCACCATTGATAGTAGATCTTTACAGGGAAAAACTTCCATCTTTGTCACTGCCTCCCTCTCCAGAAATAATTGGATAGGGAACATGGTTGGGAGCTACTAGCTGTTATGCAGAGAATTTCGTTACATGTTTAAGTAGTATTTCTGAATGCAGGGAACTAATACAAATTCGAAATTTAAAAAATCAGCTGTGCTTTCTTCAGGAACACTTTGAAAATTTGCCAAAACTAATCACTTATTTTGAAATTCGAAATCTCAAATTAAATGATGGATTAACTACATTAGACGTGGCTATTAATAATTTGAAAAACATTCCAAGAGACTTCGGATGTGGCCTTCGGCAAGAATTAGACGCAGTTTTTAATACAAATCCAAATTTAATAACATTGCGGCAGTTGTGTATGGGGACAATGCCTCAAAATCTAACTGCTAAATACGCGGAAATAAAAGGAATTTCCAGTGTGCACCTATAACCAGTTGCGATGTAGAAAGGACGTTTTGTATCTACAGGGATGCATTTCATTCAAAGAGAACAAATTTTACACAAGAGAGCTTTGAGAAAGTATTGCTAGTTAACATTAATACTACTTTACTGTGTATAGTGTGTATAGTGGCTGGTGCGATATGTTCCCAAGTATCTAATTTAACATATGCTTGCCCTATATATCTCCCAGGTGCGCCTTTGAAAGCATCGCTTGGCATATCGCCGGGCATATAATCCCTCCAGTAGTAATCAGGAACCAGAGCATCTTAAAGTGACAAATTTCAATTAATCTCGAACTCTGCTCTATTATATATAGCGTTATACTAAGATATATTAAAAATTTAGACTCACCCATAATTGAGATATTCCAAGAATATAGTAATAACAAAAATATTTCCAACATTTTTAAAATTCTAAAGGAAGCAATTTTCAACCTCAACTAGTACAACAATAGCACATATTACACATACATATTGCTATGAACTTTTCCCCACAAATATTTTGAAAAGTTATTTAATTATTTATGAGTGAATTATTATTTTGAATATTTATATTTGACTAGCGCAGTTGGTGCAAGCCGTTTGCATTGCTGTGTACGATTTTTATAACTGTATTTTTTTATACGAAGCCTACGTACTTCATGTGGACTAACCAGACACAAATGTGCTGTGTAGTAAGAAAGGTGTGCTTATGTATAGATAAATCTTTATCTTTGTTTTAGTAATTTCGGTTTTTGTTTTTGATTTAATTGTGTATTGTGCTTGAGTATATCATTACCGTTTTATTTACGAGTTTGTGAATATCGTAATTTGATTTTAACACTTTCTTACTCACTGTGTCTCGAGTTTATGAATATATTTTTTTTCGTAAGTAATATATTCTTTAAAAGATATCTTATTTTTATATTGAATGAATTGAATACTATTTTCTAATTCTATGAATATTATCGTATTGAAATTTAATCTTAGTTATTTGATATAAATGACAAAGAAGGTTTTTAAAATTTCTAATATAAAAAAACATTTCTGTAACTGTAAAATTTTAGTACGCTTGGGATATCAAGGGCATATTTTTTCATGTGGTTGCAAATGCGTTAGAGTTTGTTTCGATCTGTCATATCAGTTTGTTTATTTTGTTTCTTGTGGGAGAAATTACAAAGCATCTTTGTAATTTATTAGTTTTAATTTTGATCGGAAGTCACTAAGGAAGTTTTTTATTGTATGCTGCGGTCACTTCCATGCGATATTTTTACCTTAATAATATTGTTAAATGAGGCAATATTAATCTTTATACTTTATAAAGATTTTTTTTTAATTTTTGTATTAAAGATTCATTTAAAGTTTATTGTGTTTCTTATTATTATTAAACCTTATCTCAAGAAGTTTACAAGTAACTTAAAGAAATATAATTATAACATTTGTCAATACTCTTTTACTGGCGCATTATAAATTTGTAGAAGAGAAAAACCACGTTTTCCAATTGGAACCCTGAGAGGAAAGCAGTTCCATTTTTTGAAATTAAACCGACTGAGTATCCTAGCTGGATAGATTTATTGTGAATAGTGGTATATTCAATTGCAAAACCACTATTCATAGCAATATGTATACAAAAAAGTAATCGTTACTACATATGAAGTTAGGTTTTATTAATCACATACAGGACGAGCACCTCGAATTTGTATTAAAATTATGGAATTTAAAATTATTTGAACAAGAAAATGTTACAATATTTATCTAGAAAAAAATATTCCCTCCACTAGACCTTTTATCTAATAGTCGGTGGTACTGGTTTTAAAATATTAGAATAAGTCACTCAGCCGTGGGCTATCTGAACAAAATCGCATTAACTAGTCAAATGTTCCACACGTTTCAGGAATGTTACATAGACTATAACTTTACCGAAGGTATGTAGAAAATTTGAATAGAGATAAATCAACAAAATAATCGATTAGCACAAATTGGGTTAGGAATTCATGCTCAATTCACTGACGTCTCACTTCTTTATACGAGGTGCGATCAAAAAACACTGTTAATAATTCTATAGCGAATAAAGTAATAAGCTTACATCAAATTTGATCAATTGATCTCATCGGCTAGCGATGCACTTATCTCGAAGTTGATTCCACCATTGAAAACATTTCTAGGCTTTTTTCGGGAGGGCCTTTAGATACTTCATTGTGGTCCTCTTAATGTCGGGAATGGTGTCAGAACGTTTTCGTCTTGGTACGGTATTAATTTTCGGGAGGGCCCAGAGGTCGTATGGTCCTAAATCCGGAGAGTAAGGCGGATGTTGACAGAGAGGAACCTTTTTCCAGCCAAAAACCCGCGGATTAGAAGTGAGGTACGGTATGGCGCGGTAGCGCGTTGTCGTGTTGAAGGAGGAAGCCATTGGCCCGTTTTTCTTGTGTCTTTCTCCACAGATCGTTTTGTAAACGTTACAGTACTTACTTGCAATATTTTGAGTTTACAATTGTTCCCCTTGGAACGAACTCTAATCGCACCGTACCCTCACTATCAGCAAAAAAACAGTGAGATTCGATTTTGATTGATGTGCTTTCTTTGGGCATGGGGGCGTGGAAGTCAGTCGTCTTCCATTGGGAACTCTGAATTTTGATCTCAGGATTATAGTCATACACCTAACCTTCATTCCCAGTTATAATTTTTGCCAAGAAGCCCGGATCTACATCAAGACGATCCTTCAATTCCGTGCAAACTGACGCACGATATTCATTATCCCCCAAATAGCGTAGTGGTTAGTGTGCTTGATTTAGTTCAAAATTTCGATTTTCAGACCTGGTTCGAATCTCACACGAGTACATTTCGCAATTAAAAAAAACTTGGGAAGACATGCGAAGGGGTATTGATATCTAGTTAGCCTGGACCATTTTCCTTGAACAAAACAAAATCTTGTTATAATGGCAAGAAATAATGACATTTTAAAAATGTCACTGTAAAATATGAAGATGAAAAGCCACCAGGAAGACCAATTTCGTCGTTATCCACCCCCGAAAATATTGATACAGTTCATGACATGATATTATCAGACCGTCGAATTGGGCTTAAACATATAGCTGAGCCATTATAGATTGCATATGAATGCGCCCCCATCATATAGTTCTCGTCGATTTAGATACGAAATAAATATCTGCAAAATAGATTCTTAAATGATTGAACGCCGAACACAAACGAACGAGAGTGAAAGCATCACACCCAATCTGTGCCCGTTTTGAAGGTGATGCAGATATTTTAACCATCTTGTGACTATGGATCAAACATGGGTGTGTTTTTACGACCTAGAAACAAAACAGCAGTCGATGGAGTGGAAGCGTCATGGTTCTCCAAGTCCTAAGTAGTTTCGAGTCTAAAAATCTGCTAGAAAGTTCTTGATTCAATTTTTTGTGATATCCGTTGAATAATTGTGATTGATTTCCTAAAAAAGTTCTAATTGATCTAAGCTCATTTTTGTTGTTGACTTACGGGAAACTGACGTTTTTAAAATATATAATATAAAGGCGTTAGTGGTGGGAGGAAGAAGGTGGAGGGGTCATAAGCGTCGGCATGACTTGCCGTTTCAGTTAAAATGGAGCAGTGGACAATAAAGCACCGCATATTCGCGTACGATACTTTTGTCAAAAATGGCGAATCAGTTATCATAACACAACGAATTTTCCGCCGGCATTTCAATATCCGCCGGAATAGCGCGGTTCCAAGCCGCAATACAATCCTAAAATGGGTGCAAACGTTGAGAACAACAGGGAATATTGCAAAGAAGAAGCCGCCAGGCCCTGCAAGAACAGCGAGAACGCCCGAAAACATCGACGCAGTGAGAGAGGCAATGAACAGGAGCCCAAGTCGATCAGCACGGCGACATGCAAGTGAGTTGCAGTTAAGCCGTGATTCTATGAGAAGAATTTTGCGTTTGGATTTGAAATTTCACCCATATAAAATGCAGGTTGTTCAGAAGCTCAACGAGAGGGACTATGTTGAACGCGAAGACTTCGCCGTACGTATGCAAGTGTTGTTTGAGGAAAACCCAATAGTGATAATGAGCGATGAAGCTCATTTTAGCTTGGATGGCTCAGTAAATAAACAAAACTTTCGTTACTGGGCCCCACAAAATCCTCGAATTACCCGTGAAAGGCCTCTTCACTCCGCGCGTGTGACCGTATGGTGCGCGGTTGCGGCTTTTGGTATTATTGGACCGTATTTTTTTGATGAGAATGGCGTTACGGTGACCGTGAATTCGGAGCGTTACATTCACATGTTAAATACGTTTTTTCTACCTGAACAACGAAGAAGACAGATAAACCTCAGAAATGTTTATTTTCAGCAGGATGGTGCCACAGCACACACTGCAAATGCATCAATGGAAGTTTTCAGAAACATGTTTCCTGGGCGCCTCATTTCTCGTTTCGGTGACGTGCCGTGGCCCCCAAGATCGCCGGACTTGTCGTCTTGTGACTTTTTCTTGTGGGGGTACTTGAAAGAACGTGTTTATGTTCACAAACCCCGTACTTTAATTGCGTTGCAAGATATCATTACAGAAGAGGTGCATGCGATTAACCAAGAGCTATTGGCACGAGTTGTGAATGAATTTTGGCAGAGACTTGAAATCTGTATTCAAGCGGACGGCCGTCACTTGAGTGATATAATTTTCCATAAATGACAATGTTACATTAAATGGTAAATATTAATCTTTCGTTTTGTAAAAATATACTTCTTCTTTATTGAAAAACAATTGAGTAATGTTCATTTGAAAACCGTCAGTTTCCCGTAAGTCAGCCTGTACATGTACTTGTTTCCAAGGTCGACATTGAATCAAATTGGAAATTATGTACACATAAGAATGCTTTTCTTCGGGTCGAATAAAAATTATTATTAATTATACAGTCATGCGCTCATATTATGTATCTTTTCGACCACGATAACCTTTAATATCAAAAGTAATTACCATATTTAGAAGTGAACTGAACTCTACAAAAATTGAACAGTAATTTTATCTTTTAGGGAAAAGGCCATAGATTTTAAAATTTAATCGAATTTTGAGAAAAATAAGTGGATCAGCATTTTTCTTCTAAACCTTGTATGGTTTCATATACTACGTACGCCACTGATCAGGTTTTTCTTTTGAAGTTACTATTGAAAAATAGATAAGGTTAAATTAAAACTGTTAGATGAGTTTCTCAGAAATTCTCAGTTCTGACTTACAGCTAAATTTATATTTTTTTGTAAAATTTCAATTTCATTTCATTTTAATTAGTATTTCAGTCAACAAGCGTCTAAAAGAAAAATGTTATAGACAAACTCACATTATTTTAGCGCGAGACACACAAGTATTGTGCTGAGGCATAAATGAGACATCCGTTATATCGCTCATTATATCTCCCATTCCGTTAACTAACGAATCGGAGACTGTGGCTTATAAGTGAATAATAAAATTAAAAAACTCTTACCACAATAGAATTTAATGATTCTAAATACGTATTTCTACAACCACGTTGTCATCTTCAGTAAACTATGAAATCTATTTAACTCCTTTGGCCGGGTAGCCTTATTAACTAACAAATCGGAGACTGTGGCTTATAAGTGAATAATAAAATTAAAAAACCCTTACCACAATAGAATTTAATGATTCTAAATACGTATTTGTACAACCACGTTGTCATCTTCAGTAAACTATGAAATCTATTTAACTATTGTGGTAAGGGTTTTTAATTTTATAAAGTTAAATAGATTTAATAGTTTACTGAAGATGACAACGTGGTTGTAGAAATATGTATTTAGAATCATTAAATTCTATTGTGGTAAAGGTTTTTAATTTTATTATTCACTTATAAGCCACAGTCTCCGATTTGTTAGTTAATATGGCTACCCGGCCAAAGAAGTTAAATAGATTTCATAGTTTACTGAAGATGACAACGTGGTTGTAGAAATACGTATTTAGAATCATTAAATTCTATTGTGGTAAGGGTTTTTTAATTTTATTATTCCCATTCCGTTGTTTATAGATATGCATGTTTTCACTATTTGTTGACTTGAATTTTGTTCATCGGAAAGGATAACTTACATGATTTAAAGCCAATAGTAGCCTGATTGTGTTTGTGTTGTTCAGATAAGTGTGTATTTACTGCAATGTAGTATCTATATTCGTTTATTCATCGACTTGCTATTTGACATGAATCAGGAAGAATTTCTTACCCTTCCGAAGAAGTGATCTCTCAAATATTGCATTAAATAATTACCTATATTCTGGTTGATATACTATCATTATTTTCCATATCCACCGTATATTGGTCAAACAAAACGCTGAGTAATAACCCGTTATAAAGAACATATATCGCATATTAAATTCAATAGACCGGAAAAAACGAGTGTTGCCAGTCATGTGGTAGAAATCAATCACAACATCGCGGTAAATTGCTTTAAAAACTTATTCAAAATACAAGCAATCCGGGGCAGATGGACATATGCGCAAGTATTCATATTATTTAAAACAAAAATAACTCATACAACGTCGACAAACGCCCAGTTCCAATTACATGCCCATTCGAATTCTTAGAAAAGTAGGCGATAGAAGAGGGTGTGAGAACAAATATATATGTGTCATTTCTGAAGAGAGGAAACTGACCTAATTTTAGTACCTTCAAACTTGTGAATACGTGAATGCCTTGTAAAGTATTTCCCGATTCTTTGCGATAGCTTTACTGTCTCCAAAGAAACATTCCAAGGGAGTTTTGAATTTTGATGAATATAATTAATGCACGTAAATAGTATATAGGTAAGTATATATTAAAAAATGTGCATTGGGATAACCGTATTGAACATGTTTGAATTAAGCAGTGATCTTATTTTTTTCTCAAAGCAATCAGACGCCCATACGATGTCCCGATCCTTTCCATGACAGTACGTAATGATATAAAAAGTTTTTTCTACTATTTTTTCTTTTTATGAAGCATCCCCTTTTGAGACTTTTGACTTTCGTACTCCATAGATTAGGAAACATGGAGATATATTCGTTTATAATATTTCAACATATCAACGTAAAATTTCATAGTTTAATATTTGTTGCGTTTTGTAATTAACACAAGATAAATTAATTAAACAGACGTTAAATTATATCTTATTTGGTTTCCGCTTTAGTGATCGAAGAACCAACGGAAGTTGATAACGAGTACAGGACTATGTAACAATAATTCTAATATCTAGCTTTTTATTATTATTACTATTAAGATAAAATAAAACAAATTTTATGAATTTCACTTTTTAATTATCACTGTAACGAGTCGTTTCGCACCAACCTGGGCTTCGTCAGACATATAACTAACTTATTTACAAAATATTTTTTATATTAAACACAAGTAAACAGTAACAAGCAAAAACACATGTTTTATTTTAAAAAATAGTCAGAGGGATGGGTGCTTTTTATTACGGGATGTCTATACAAAACTTTCGCTACGGTTTATAAAAAAATGTACTGTTCTTAAGTAATAAAACTAAAGGTTTACATTATATTACAGGGATAAAGAATTCTATGGAAAAATACAAAAATAATATACACTATGTAACTGTCTGCAAATCAAATAAATAGATTAAGTAAGGGTGAATTATTTGTTTCTAATTGATCATTTAAGATCTTGTCAGTTTTCTTTATTTTATTGATTTCCAGTGACTCTAATAAATTAAGTTTTTTGCCCTTATTTTCTATATGTAATATTTTAAATTCTTTGTTAAAAATGTGGTTCGTTGAATTGATATGAGACGCATATGAAGAGTCACTTTTATTATTTCTAAATGAAGAAAAATGTTCTTTGACGCGTACTTCAAACGATCTGCCTGTCTGTCCGATATAAGTCATAGGGCAACTACCGCAGGTTAACTCATAGACCCCTGACTTTTTATTGTTGTTTGTTAAATCCTTATTGTTTTTTATAAATTTGGATAAATTGTTATTAGTTTTAAACGCTGTATTAATGTCAAACTTTCTTAAATATTTATAAATTTTTGTGCTTGAAGAGCCTATAAACGTGATCATTTTAAATTTTTGGGTGTTATTATTTAATATTGGGTAAACTTGTGATATGGCTTTTGTACGGAGTTTTTTATTTAAAATGTTATCTATTATATTACTTTTATATCCATTGTTGATAGCTATTTGTCTAATTAAATTTAACTCTTTCTCGAAATTTGTTTGGTTCAACGGAGTATTTATTAATCTATGTATAAGACTGTGATAAGCCGCTAATTTGTGTTGTATCGGATGGCAAGAAGTGTTATGTATAGTAATATCTGTAGTTGACGGTTTGTGGTAAATAGCAAAGTTACATTTATTGTTAATTTTAGTAATCGTTAAATCGAGAAAGTTAATACTATTATTTGTTTCCTGTTCCATTGTAAACTTAATATTTTGATGCAATGTATTTATATAATCAAATAAGAAATTTAATTGTCTATTTGTTCCTATGAAACCTAGTAATATGTCATCTACGTATCTATACCAAAATAATACATTTTGAAAAAGAGGATTTTTTGAAATAGAATTTTCAAGATGATCCATAAAAATCTCAGCTAATAACGGGCTTAGGATTTAATAATAAGGATTTAACAAACAACAATAAAAAGTCAGGGGTCTATGAGTTAACCTGCGGTAGTTGCCCTATGACTTATATCGGACAGACAGGCAGATCGTTTGAAGTACGCGTCAAAGAACATTTTTCTTCATTTAGAAATAATAAAAGTTACTCTTCATATGCGTCTCATATCAATTCAACGAACCACATTTTTAACAAAGAATTTAAAATATTACATATAGAAAATAAGGGCAAAAAACTTAATTTATTAGAGTCACTGGAAATCAATAAAATAAAGAAAACTGACAAGATCTTAAATGATCAATTAGAAACAAATAATTCACCCTTACTTAATCTATTTATTTGATTTGCAGACAGTTACATAGTGTATAGTATTTTTGTATTTTTCCATAGAATTCTTTATCCCTGTAATATAATGTAAACCTTTAGTTTCATTACTTAAGAACAGTACATTTTTTTATAAACCGTAGCGAAAGTTTTGTATAGACATCCCGTAATAAAAAGCACCCATCCCTCTGACTATTTTTTAAAATAAAACATGTGTTTTTGCTTGTTACTGTTTACTTGTGTTTAATATAAAAAATATTTTGTAAATAAGTTAGTTATATGTCTGACGAAGCCCAGGTTGGTGCGAAACGACTCGTTACAGTGATAATTAAAAAGTGAAATTCATAAAATTTGTTTTATTTTATCTTAATAGTTATAATGGAATTTCATCAAGTAAAGGCCGAAACAATCATATATTTTATTATTATTGTTTTAAAAACAGCAAGACAGAATTCTAAAATGTTGTAAAATATACATTTCACTTTTTTTATGATAAAATGGATAATAGTTTAGTAATTTATTTCAATATACTCGGTTTGGCGGTTAGTTGACCATCTAATTTTTTTGTTAATTGGTCCTCATATTGTTAAATTTATAGTGTATTGTTTTTGGTTTTGATATTCTTGTGACTTTAGTTTTTTGCTATATGTTTCGTTTTATATTTTTTATATTTTAACTTTGACATACACATGTTCTTTAAAGGTTGATGTGACACCTTGTATCTATAGTTACATTAATGTTTTAAATTTAATCAATTTTAATATGCCTGTGTATGTCACTTTCATTTTTTAAATTTTTTTAATTTTTTTAAATTTTGCTATTGCTTTATACACTAATTTATTGAATGCTTTGTTCGTTAATCTTGTAGCGTCTCCTGAAGAAGCAACAAACTCGTTGTGAAATATAGAAATAAAAAAATAAATAAGTTTTAATTGACAGATCGCTTGCCCGTTTTGAATTTATTATTAACCAATATAGTACGGTCGCTAATTCTTTTATATATATATATATATATTTAGTGTTAATAAGAATTAAAAAATTATCTCTTGTTTGTTTTATCTTATCTCTTAAATTAACGCAGTTTAATTTCATTATTTTAATTTTAATTTTAATTTTAATTCATTCATACAAATGTAAATATATTTCTTACCTTTCTTTGTATTAATCTTTTAGTTCTAATTACTTGAAAAAGACTTAATAAAAAAGTCGAAACGTCGTATTAAAAAAAAAAAAAAAAATTGGAATTCATTAAAGGTCGCTAAACCAAGAAAAAGTCTATTATTTTAATATTATGACCCGGTCAATAAAACAAATAAGAAATAAATTTTTAAATCTTATTAACACTAAATATTAAAAACCATGGTTGAAAATATGGTAACGGAACAAGAAAAATGGAGTTACTCCAAAATAAAGGAACACCTTGGACAAGAAATATATACGATAAACTAAAAAAATAACCAAATTAGAGAATAAAATAGCAAGAATGAAAAACCGAAGAATATTTTTAGTTTCATGCAAAACCAACAAACTAACACCTACATTTATAAAACTTAAATTAACGCAGTTTAATTTCATTATTTTAATTTTAATTTTAATTTTAATTCATTCATACAAATGTAAATATATTTCTTACCTTTCTTTGTATTAATTTTTTAGTTCTAATTACTTGAAAAAGACTTAAAATAAAAAAGTCGAAACGTCGTATTAAAAAAAAATTCATTAAAGGTCGCTAAACCAAGAAAAAGTCTATTATTTTAATATATACATACATATATATATATATATATATAACAATTGATAAATTATTGGAGTTTTTCGGCTTTTATATGAAATATTTACAAATATCAAATTAGAGTGTATGTAATTGCAGAGTAAGTGGGGATGTAAACATTGCTGTCTACAAATTACAAAGCAAATCACACGAAATTTTTTTATTTGAAAAATATGGACGTAGACCATCTATTTTTCAAATAAAAAAATTTCGTGTGATTTGCTTTGTAATTTGTAGACAGCAATGTTTACATCCCCACTTACTCTGCAATTACATACATTCTAATTTGATATTTGTAAATATTTCATATAAAAGCCGAAAAACTCCAATAATTTATCAATTGTTATATTTAATAAACGGCTAAGAAATGATCTAAATACTTATATATATATATATATATATATATATATATATATATATATATCTCAATTGATAAATTCTTGGAGTTTTTCGGCTTTTATATGAAATATATTTCATATAAAAGCCGAAAAACTGCAAGAATTTATCAATTGATATATTAAATGAACGGCTAAGGAATTATCTAAACTTTTCTATATATCTATGTATCTATATATATATCTAAACCCGTTTACGTATTTCTCTATAGTTTTCTAGAAGACAACTTTATCCGCTAAATATCTAAAGGTTAAGAAAATGTCTATGAAGAGCAAAAACAAATTTAAAACACAAGGGGAATTACTTAAAATTTATGCAAAAAACATTAAAAAGTACACTGTTTTATAATAGATTTCCTAATTGAAGAAAAATAACTTTTTGTTTCCTGGGATTTTTAAAACATTGTTCCTCGTATAGATTAAAATAATATTTGTTTAAATAGAAATAAAACAAATTATTTCTATTTAAATTATGGATCTTCATCAGGTAAAACCGAATTAATTCAATTATAATAATTGCTGTTGAAATCCCCGGCGCCTGAATGTCTACAAAATTCCGCTTCCCTGAGTTACACTTCGCATTCTAGTGCTTTCCTTGAAAGCAACAGCAACTATCGTTCGACAAAACGATCTGATGTAGAAGATATTTGTTTCAAACTTAACAGCATTGTAGCACCTTTCTCCTTAAGAAATTGCTGCTTGGTTTATATACTACAATACAAAATTATTTTTATTTTGTAATATACGTGCCTGTTAATAAAGTTATTGTTTTTGTGATAATTAATCTTAAAAGCAACTAGAGAGTAACGTAAAATGCTAAAATTATTTATATTAATATGTTTAACGAAGATATCACTTACTGGTAAGTGTTAATTTTTGTATTTCTTAAAATGTATTTATATTCGAAATAATAATTTAATCTCTTCTTTGTAAGTTGCTCTTGTACCCAATTTGTATTGGAGAGATTACGCACCTGGAGATATACCATGCGATGCTTATGAAGGTGCACCTGGCAGATACATAGGACAGATACTAGTTAAATATCAAAATAATCAACATATTGCACCGGCTACTATATATACTCACAGTAATTCAGCAGTAGCGGAATTCGGAGGGAAGCAAGTTAATAAAGATTATATAAAAGTAAGTACTATCGCATTATAGATAGACTTAAAGACGGCAGACTATGTGCCCACACTGTTAAATTTAATAATACACATAAGGTGTATTAGATAAAAATGTAGATTTTACAAAATTAGGGCAACTTTTTACCTATACTGAAGATCCATTGTACAGATACAAAGAGGACTTTAACTATGCAAATATAACATCTCTCAACGTCGAACAATCCTTCTCAGTATATAAACATATATATATTAAATTTATTATATTATATTAAATTTGACAGTGTGGGCACATAGTCTGCCGTATAGTCCACTATAAGTTGTATTGCTTATGGTATTAGCGGCTAACCTATGCAATAGGAATTTTTTAATATTTTATTTTCTTAAAGAAGGTACTTCTCTCTAGAAACCTCTTATTTAAAATCTGAATAAACTTTTAGTATTTACGATCTGTATATTACACAAAGTTCGACAACTTGTATACACGATTTGAATGAAATTTTGTGGAATAGCAAAGGGGTTGAGAATATTCGACATCTATTTTCTATACAGACTCAATCGAACCTTATGAGACTAAAATTACTCTTAATAAATTAGTAATTCTTTTTTATTGACTTTTAAAAGAATAAAAGCAAAAAAAGTTCCAAATCTTGTCTGGATTCAACTCATGTTTTCGGGATATTCGACTCACTTAAAAATATTCGACATCTCTTTTCTATATAGATCCAATGGAATCCTAATGGACTAAAACTTGCTCTTATAAATTAGTAATTGTTTTTTACTAACTTTTAAGAGAATAAATACTAGAAAAGTTACAATCTATGTCTTGATTCAACTCTAGTTGTTCGGACAACAATCGTGGAATTCACCTGATTGCTAACCTTTTCAAATCTTATTAGACAGTTTAAAAAATGTTATATATTCGACGCACTTAAAAATATTCGACATCTATTTCCTATATAGACCCAATCGAATCCTAGTAGGGTGTAAAAATTACATTTATAAATTAGTAGTTGTTTTTTATTAACTTTTACATTAAAAAAAAAGTTACAGTGTTTGTCTCGATTAAATTCAAATTTTTCGGTCACCAATCGTAGAAACCACCTGGTCGTTAACCATACTATATCTTACCAGACAAGTTTATAAAATTTCGTACTGTTATTTGATTGGTTTACTAAATAGCGGTACTAACTTGGCTTCGTCCTCGCGACCGACTTAAGTTGCAGCTCATTGAACTTGTGATTTATTTTCTCCCAGCTTCCGTCTCGAAGTAACTGCCACCAATTAAAAGCCTACTTATAGAACTATAGAATTAACGCATTTATGCATGAGAAATTTGAATATTACCTATGTACTGTTCTACATAAGAATTTACAGAACTTTGCAACATCGCAGCTACAACTGTCAAAATAATGAAACAACTTTGAATCAAAATAGCCTTTACTTGATAGAAATTTATACTGTTGATGAAATAAAAATGAAATAAGCAATATCACTTAATTTCTACTTTATTAGTAAAATACCATAACAGTCTTTAAGAGAGATATTTTTTTAAGAGACACAAGTAACCGAAATTTAGATTATGACCTTAAAATTCAGTGTATACGCGGATGCATAGTAAAGTGCTTTATGACTTTTGTATGTTAGTTTTACTGTGAAGAAGCCCATGTTTAATACTGCAATTACTTCCTACTGAAGATTACAACTTAATTGATTAAATACGTAGCATGCCTAAAGGCCTATAGGGTTGCGACATGGTAGGCTTGTGCAACTTGTGACGTACGATATACTGGGGCGGTAGCGCGGCTAGGTTTACGCGTTGAAAGTCTATTACGACAAAATTACTTCCAGGTATTCCATTTTTTTGTTATCCCTAGTTGAGATAGGACCAAAAAATAATATTAATTTAATATTATTGGCTAGACCAGAGCTAGACCCTGTTCATCAGCTCCACAGCCTAGTGACCTACCTCCTAGAACAAACTCTCGAAGCATATATATATATATATATATATATATATATATATATATATATATATATATATATATATATATTAAAATAATAGACTTTTTTATTGGTTTAGTGACCATTTGATAATACGCAAATACGCAAAAAATCAAACCGCTTTAAAAAAAACACCAAATGACACTAAAACAAAATTTTGACTTTGAAAATACCAAAATAATAACAAAACAAAAAAATACAAAGGCTAGGGAGGTCTTAGAAATGATCCATATTTTCAAAAACAGCAGAACAATCAACGACAGAAACGAAATTGATGGACTTTCTAAACTCTATTACCCACTCATTAAACAATAGGAAAAAAAACAAACCCAGCCCACACACACAAACCAAAAAAAAATTTTATAGTTACCCATTTGTAAATACATTTACTATATATCCCTTAACACAGTTTCCAGACCATTTTGCTAATTTTAAAATAGAACAAGAAATTCCACTTCACTAAACAAAAGACACAGTCATACACCATATCCGAACCAGTGCGGTCGGTTCCCTAAATGGTCTCGGACAAGATCCGACGAACACATGTTGCACAGAATGAATGTTTGAAACAGAAAAAATTGGTGAGTTTATGTCATTCAATGTTCTTTACCGTATTATTTTAATTTAAATTTTTAATTCATTTATACAAATGTAATCATTTTAACTTTTCCTTACTTATTAATAATTTAATTTTAATATTAATTGTTAATTCATTCACACAAATGCAAACATATTTTCTTACTTTTCATTGTATTAATTCTTGTTTCTAATTACTTGAAAACGACTGTATAATAATAAAAGTCGAAACGTTGTACAAGAAAGCATTAAAATTCATTAAATGGTCGCTAAACCAATAAAAAAGTCTATTATTTTAATATTAAGACACGGCCAATAAAATAAATAAGAAAATTAAATTCTTATAAACACTAAATATATATATATAATATATATATATTGTTGTGAGGCAAATTACCTCCAATAATATATTAATTATTTGTCATTTAAATTTAAATAAAATTATGGAAAAATTACAATTTAAAATTTTTAAGAATTGTTTAATGAAAATCAAAGAAAGCAAAGGAAATATAAATATGAATTTTGAATAGTTTTACTATCTAGTTTTTAAACATGTTAATTAATTGTAACAACCAATGGGATGTGTGAATCAATTTTCAAATGGGGATGCTATTCGTCTTTTGTTAAATGAGGCATCCTACACAGTCGTTGTCGATATGCCATAAGATATAGACGCCATTTGCCGAAAAATTTAAACATCATTTGTACAACACATTTTCTTAAAATCAAAATTGAATTAATTACAACGATTAAAAGTTATTCAATATATATCTAAAAGATAGTATCACAAGTCAGCTATTTGTTAAAAGTAATTTGAACGATGAAGATAAAGTATTTATTTAATTCTCAGCGAAACCATCTTTTTGAATATACAAAAAGGTTTTGTTTAAGTATGACAATACGTTAAGCACGTATAAAGCGTTTGTACAATATGAAACAAACATGTAAATAATTTACATATCTGTAACTATGCACATTGACAATACACCTCGTATTTTTAGCATTTACTTCTGCTTAATACATATGTTTCTGCCATCTAGGCGTCCTCAGTTAAGCTAGTGAAGCAATGTATACAAATTAATACAAACCTGTTATAAACAACTGGTTTGTGTCTGTATTTAAATTTACTGAAATAGCCCGCATAGATCAAGCAAGTTCCGTCCTATAAGAAGACAACTATTTAATAATTTACATCTTACGGGCGAAAGAGACTTTGTCCGGAGGGCTACCTATCGTTCGAACAGCTAAGCTGCTACGGGAAACGATAAAATACGTATGTAGATGTAGTCCATTAACAACCAGCCAGATGGCGGTAAATATACAAAAAGGTTTTGTTTAAGTATGACAATACGTTAAGCACGTATAAAGCGTTTGTATAATATGAAACAAACATGTAAATAATTTACATATCTGTAACTATGCACATGGACAATACACCTCGTATTTTCAGCAATTACTTCTGCTTAATACATATGTTTCTGCCATCTAGGCGTCCTCAGTTAAGCTAGTGAAGCAATGTATACAAATTAATACAAACCTGTTATAAACAACTGGTTTAAGATGTCAATTATTAAATAGTTGTCTTCTTATAGGACGGAACTTGCTTGATCTATGCGGGCTATTTCAGTAAATTTAAATACAGACACAAACCAGTTGTTTATAACAGGTTTGTATTAATTTGTATACATTGCTTCACTAGCTTAACTGAGGACGCCTAGATGGCAGAAACATATGTATTAAGCAGAAGTAAATGCTGAAAATACGAGGTGTATTGTCCATGTGCATAGTTACAGATATGTAAATTATTTACATGTTTGTTTCATATTGTACAAACGCTTTATACGTGCTTAACGTATTGTCATACTTAAACAAAATCTTTTTGTATATTTACCGCCATCTGGCTGGTTGTTAATGGACTACATCTACATACGTATTTGATCGTTTCCCGTAGCAGCTTAGCTGTTCGAACGATAGGTAGCCCTCCGGACAAAGTCTCTTTCGCCCGTAAGATGTCAATTATTAAATAGTTGTCTTCTTATAGGACGGAACTTGCTTGATCTATGCGGGCTATTTCAGTAAATTTAAATACAGACACAAACCAGTTGTTTATAACAGGTTTCTATTAATTTGTATACATTGCTTCACTAGCTTAACTGAGGACGCCTAGATGGCAGAAACATATGTATTAAGCAGAAGTAAATGCTGAAAATACGAGGTGTATTGTCCATGTGCATAGTTACAGATATGTAAATTATTTACATGTTTGTTTCATATTGTACATCTTTTTGAACTTGAAAATTTTAATGGCGTACCAGTTTAGAATTTCAAAATAATTATTTTAAACGGAAAGATTGGTATTTTGGTACCTAACGAGGCATTTTCACAAATTCCAGACAGTAATTAGAGACCAGTTTTCAAGAGAAGCGAGAAATATTTCCAGTTCACAGAGATTTCCGAGGAGTTCCACCTTCCTTAATTCCTGTATATTCCAGTTCTAATAATTGTAAAGGTGCCTAAAAATAGCGCTGTTCCCAGTAAATTCACAATTTACTTAATTTGATAAGATATACTTTCCAAAAATACATCGTAATTTGTACGATTCTATGAAACCAATCCAAAGATCCATCGTATCAGTAATTTTAGTTATTCTCAAAGTTTATATAACAGATAACTGATATTTTTAGTACATATTTCATTTTATATTTAAAACGGCTTAGTTGGTAAAGGTTATTCACTCTCCGAACTTGACGCATTTGAGTTTTCATTGTTTCATATGAGTTTATATACATATTGCTATGAACTGTGATCTTGAAATTTGCTTATTCACAATTCAGGACAAATCTATCCAGCTAGGATACTCAGTCGGTTTAATTTCAAAAAATGGGACTGCTTTCCTCTCAGGGTTCCAATCGGAAAAGTGGTTGTCTCTTCTACAAAATTTATAATGCGCCAGTAAAGGAGTATTGACAAATGTTATAATTATATTTCTTTAAGTTACTTGTAAACTTCTTGAAATAAGGTTAAATAATAATAAACACAATAAAATTTAAATGAAACTTTAATACAAAAATAAAAAAAAAAAAAATCTTTATAAAGTATAAAGATTAATATTGCCTCATTTAACAATATTATAAAGGTAAAAATAACACATGGAAATGACAGCTGCATGCGATCAAAAACCTTTGTGACACCGATCAAAATTAAAAAATAATAAATTACAAAGAAACTTTTTAATTTCTCCCTAGAGAACAAAATAAACAAACTATTTGACAGACCGAAACAAACTCTAACGCATGTGCAATGACATGTCACAAAAAATGCCCTTGATAAACCAACGTACTAAATTTTACAGTTACAGAATTTTTTTACTAGAAATTTAAAAAATCTTTCTTTGTTATTTATATCAAATATCTAAGACTAAATCTCAATACGATAATAATAATACAATTAGAAAATACAGTATTCAATTCATTCAATGTAAAAATAAGATATCTTTCAATAATATATTACTTACGTAAACACCATATTCAAGACACGTGAGTAAGAAAGTGTAAAAATATAACAATTACGAGATAACCAAACTCGTTAAATAGCGATAATGAAATTAACACAGTACCAACCACAATTAAATAAAAAAATAAACCCGAAGTTACTTAATAAAAAGATAAAGAATAATCTTTTTATAAACACGACTTTCTTATCTCACATTACACTTGTCTCTGAGGATACAGCAAGCACGCAGGCTCCGCATAAAAAAATACAGTTTTACAATCGTCCACAGCAGAACAAACGGCTTGCTCCAACTGCGCAAGTCAAATATTTTTAAAATATTTATGGGGAAAAGTCCACAGCAATATGTATAAATAAGTCATGAACAATAATATTACAATTTCTGAAAGAAGAAGTAAAGTTGTGTTATATTTGTATATTGGTTGGTAAAATATCAGAATAATACTTATCTGTTGATTTAAATCATAATTTACTCCTGTATATCCCATGTTTAGTACTTTTTACAATTAAATAAATGTTTGTTTTTATCTTTTGAAAACAGTGTATTTATTTAATGTCGTATATTACTTTTTTATACGGAAGAGGTTTAAAAATATATGTTTATAGTGGAAACTATAACGTTTTGGCATATCGTAAGTTTATATTATAGACTGAGATAGATGTCAGGTTAAATAACCAATGGCTTTGCATGAGTATTTCATCCAATAAAGTTGTTAAATTTTGTGTTTGTTATAAATCCGTAAAGAAAATAGACCTGTGACAAATGACCTTCGTTATTAAAAAAAAAAAACGCGAAAACTCCATTTTCTTCTTTTACCTGTAGCACCGACATTTGGCCTTGTAGAGAAAAAATAAAAACACATTCTTGTGGCTATTTCTAAACCTCTATTCAGTGGTGTACTCTAAATTTTTATACGACCTTTCGTTTCTTTCTGGCCATCATCAACTATTTAATTTCTTATAGGCGCCATATTGGATTTAGACATCTTCAGAAAGAGTTTTCTTTTCTGATTTCAACCATGTACCACATGCTGACTAAAGTTTTTGACATTAGGTTTTATTTGAAAGAATAAATTATGAGATTAAATAAGGTAGCCTTTGGAATTTCAATCTGTCAAACATTTCATTTATTGTTCATTAATAATACAAAAATGTCATACACTAACGAAGAGAAACGAGATATGATAAGTATTTTTTATTCTTCGAAACGAAATTCAACAGTAGCGAGTACAAGATAACAAAAATATTAATAAAAGTACATAGAAAAGTAAACAATAAACAATTACAGTAAATGTTCATTTATCTGGCCATCTTCGGTAATGCACAATTGGGCACGCCTTCTGGCATTTTGTACTGCCTTTTGTATAGTTCTTCTAGGAACTGCATCGAAGGCATTCTGAAGTCTGTCTCGTAATTCTTCAATGTTTTGTGGCGTATCTACTTTATAAATATTATTTTTAACATATCCCCATAAAAAAAAATCTAGCGGACTTAAATCAGGTGATCTCGCAGGCCATTCAACAACTCCCCTATTTTCCAATCCAACGGTTTGCAAACTCTTGATTTAAGAAATTTCTAACAACAACTGCATTGTGTGCTGGTGCGCCATCTTGTTGCCACCATAAATATTGTAATTGATTTAATGGGATATTGTCGTCAAGATAGTCAGATACGTATGTACGTAAAATGTTTAAATATCTTTCTACATTTAAATGTTCTTCATACATAACTGGTCCTAAGAGACGATTTGCCAAAATACCCATCCAAACGTTTTTTCCAAAACGATGTTGTGGCCTTCTAGCCCTGTTTTGTCGGGGATTTTGTACTGCCCAATAGTGCTCCGTATTTCTGTTGAACATTCCAGAATTTGTAAATTTTGTTTCATCGGACCAGATGATTTTGCTTAAAAAATTTTCGTCATTTTCTATCCTTCCCATTAACCATTTACAATATTCTAGCCTTCTCAAATTATCTCCAGGCAGTAAAGAGTGACTAACATGGATCCTGTATGGTTTAAATCTACTTTTATGTAAAGTTCTCCAAACTCTGGACTGGCACAAATTTAATTCTGACGCTACTTCGCGTGTAGAAATTGGTGGATTATTATTTATCCATAAAAATACAAGATTAACATGAAATTTTGAAAACACGCTTTTAATTTACCATTTGTAAAATATCTTGTCGATTTTCATTTAAATTCCTGTTGTCTTGACCATTACGCGGCTTAGTAAACGATCCATTCTCGACCAAATTTCTCTCGAGATCTAGAAAAATGGTACGATAAGGCTGTTGTCGTTCTGGATATAATTGTAGATATCTTGTACTCGCTACTGTTGAATTTCGGATCGAAGAATAAAAAATACTTATCATATCTTGTTTCTCTTCGTTAGTGTATGACATTTTTGTATTATTAATGAACAACAAATGAAATGTTTGACAGATTGAAATTCCATGGCTACCTTATTTAATCTTATAATTTATTCTTTCAAATAAAACCTAATGTCAAAAACTTTAGTCAGCATGTGGTACACGGTTGAAATCAGAAAGAAAAACTCTTTCTGAAGAGGTCTAAATCCAATATGGCGCCTATAAGAAATTAGATAGTTGATGATGGCCAGAAAGAAACGAAACGTCGTATAAAAAATTAGAATACATCACTGGATACGGGTTTAGAAATGGCCACAAGGATGTGTTCTTATTTTTTCTCTACAAGGCCAAATGTCTGTGCTACAGGTAAAAGAAGAAAATGGGGTTTTCGCGTTTTTTTTTTAAATAACGAAGGTCATTTGTCACAGGTCTATTTTCTTTACGGATTTATAACAAACACAAAATTTAACAACTTTGCCAAATTTAAACCTATACTCTATCTCCAATAATAAGCGAGATCCCCATGGTGAGGGCCGAAAATGAATCAGCCTGTATATTAATTTATTGAACGTGTTGTTTTCATTAATCTTGCAGCATCTCCTGAAGAAGCAACAAAGTCGTTGCGAAATATAGAGATATAGAAAGTAAATGAGTTTTAATAGACGAACCGCTTGCCCGTTTTAATTTAATATTAACTTATGTATATATATATATATATATATATATATATATATATATGTATATATACAATATATATACAAAATATATTAATATATATATATATATATATATATATATATATATATACAGATAATATATATGCGATACAAATATTAATGTAAAGGGGGTTCTTCAATGAAAGACTTTTTATGAAGAACCTACTTCGAACGAAAAATAATTTCTTTAAACCTGTAACTAGATTACATAATGTCTTTAATTAAATATTATTTCAGATACTGTGCAGTCCAGATAATAGTAGATTTTATTGGGAGCCTGTAGACTTTAGCAAACCTCATGACACACAAGTAAGATATGCAGTAAGAGGGGGCTTTGATGGTGCTGTTTATATATTTATTGGAAAAATATTACATGAAGATGAATGGAAGATTAGTAAAGTTGTCTTTGATTACGAAGGCACTAAGGGTCTTCATGTCTGGGACAAAACTGGAAAATCAGCTAGATATAAACAATTCTTTATATTAAAATATAATCTAACTGAAAGTTGTGATAGCCAATGCAATATCTATGCCACATAGATTGTATAAATAATTAAATACATTATTATAAATAAGATCGTGATAATTTAATTTGCTACTAATTTGATGTTAAAACTATTATCTTCGCAAAAACTGTGACAGGTCCAATGAACTAGGAAAGTGATTTATATGACACATATAACAAAATTTATGCAATATCATTCAGTTAGATCAAGTAACAGAAAGAAAAAAAACTTTTTATTTATTATTTACAAAAAAAAAACAAACGCCATTATTAGTAGATATTAAAATAACATAGGGTTATTATTCATTATTGGTAAGGCATCATTAAATGCATTTATCCAGACTGTACCCCAGGAAATTGAACGTGTAGACCGGTATTTTGAGTAACCGTACCATTGAACCATTTATTGATTCATGGCAATTTAACGGCTCAAAAATGTTTGAATCGGTTAAATAAGTTCATTATTCCTACTGTTCGTAACTTTAATTAATATCAGTTTCGGTAATCCAAGGCGTGTTACTATTTTTGCGCTGTGCGAGAATAGTAATTGTGCGAGCCATTGATCTGCAAGTAAAAAACTGCATAGGTTTTTTATACATTTTCTTATAGATTTTGATGTCCTAAAACCGAAAAAAATATTTAAAAAATTCCATCTCATCAATTTTTTTTACAATACTAATTTTTATATTTTTATTTTGTGTAAAATTCTTATTTAGTTAAAATTTTGTATTTTATTTTTTAAGCTTCAAATTTAATTAAAATTAAGATTTCTTACCCTAATTTTAATACAACAAATCTGGGAATAAAGAAAAAAATAATGGACTTAAAAAATTTAGTGAAAGGGGGGGGGGGGGGTAAAGAATTTCTGGTGTTAGGCAGACGGTTGCATTATTATCGTGTCACACTCGGTTGACATCCAGCATTCAAACGCTACTGTGCTCTTGTTTTTATATGTGTGTTATGGCTCATAGAGGTTGTGTAATTTCTCCGAACAGCTTCTGTTATATTTGTGGTGAATATACAGTGAAAAGTCAACAAAGAAATATTAGTGATTTTGTGAAGAAGGTTTATTTTGCTTACTTCAAATTAATACTTGGTGAACAAGACAAAGCATGGGCTCCTCATAAGGTGCGCAGAAGATGTGAGGAAGATCTGTCCTTGTGGTTTAAGGGTAAGAAAACTGCATTTCGTTTTGGCATTCCTATGATATGGCGTGAACAGAAAAATCACACAACCGACTGCTATTTCTGTTCGGTAGACGTGAAAGGATTTAATACGAAAAATAAGAAGAAAATATCTTACCCTAACCTTGATTCAGCTATTCGTCCAGTGTCCCATAGTTCTGAAATACCAGTTCCGCACCCACCTCCTAATTTAGATGACATCCAGAGTGATGCAGAGGACTCAGAAACGTTTGCTCCTCAAAACGAATCTAGCTCAGATTTTTCAGTTGACGAGGGACCTCAACTTTTTTCTCAGATTGAGCTCAATGACCTAGTCAGAGACTTGGGTCTTTCAAAAGATACGGCCGAATTGCTAGGTTCAAGGCTAAAAAACAAAAACCTTTTATCATCTGGTACCTCATTTTCCTGGTACAGACATCGAGAGAGAGAATTTACTCAGTATTTCACTAAAGAGGGAAATCTGTTTATTGAAATGCTTTGAAATAGAATATTATTCATCAGAATGGCGCTTATTCATTGATTCATCCAAAACTAGCCTCAAAGCAGTCTTGCTGCATAATGGAAATGTATTTGCATCTCTTCCAATGGGACACTCAGTTCATATGGAAGAAAACTACAATGACTTAGCTACGATTCTTGAGAAAATCAAATATCAAGAACATCAATGGATGGTTTGTGGAGATTTGAAAATACTAACAATGTTGTTGGGTCAACAGTCAGGTTATACAAAATTCCCTTGTTTTCTATGTTTGTGGGATAGTAGAGCCAGAGAGCTACACTGGACAAAAACTGACTGGCCACCACGACACGGTTTAACTCCTGGCGAGAAAAACGTTATCAATACCACTTTGGTTCCGCCAGAAAAGGTTTTACTGCCACCTCGTCATATTAAATTGGGGCTAATTAAGCAGTTTGTAAAATCACTGAAAAAAGATGGGGATTGTTTTAGATATATATGTTCCAAGTTCCCGAAATTGTCTGAAGCAAAGTTAAGAGAAGGAGTTTTCACTGGCCCCGACATAAGAAAACTTTTGTCTGATCCCCTCTTTCCTGAATCAATGGAAGAAATCGAAAAAGAAGCATGGAATTCTTTCAAAAATGTAGTGCAGAAGTTTTTGGGCAATACTAAGGATCCCGAATATAAAACTATTGTACACCGCATGCTGACAGCGTATAAAGCTCAAGGGTGCAAGATGAGCTTAAAAGTTCACTTCTTACACTCCCATATTGAATATTTTCCTGAAAACTTGGGTACCTACAGTGAAGAACAAGATGAAAGATTTCACAAGGATGTACGTGATATCGAGAGACATTACCAAGGAAGATGGGATGTCAGTATGTTAGCGGACTACTGTTGGATGCTTAAGCGAGAAACCAAAGAAGGGAACCAAAAATGAGTTCGGAGAAGCATCAAAGAAAAGAAGAAAAGGTTTCACAAGGAAAAAGAGTAAACATAAAGTTGTGTATAAATTTAAATAAGAAAAATAATTGTTGATAGGTTTTGATAAAATTATGCTGTGTGTTTGTTGTAATAAATAGTTGATTTTGCTCATTATTGTGTTCTTATTTTGCAAAAAAACTATACGTGATGGAGAGTAATAGAAGTTATTTTTGAAATCAGCGTACCTTAAAACATATAATTCAGCAAAAATATCTCATGCAGCTGAAAAAAAAATTTTTTTTTGCAGACATGTGTAATTCGCACTTTGTTTGACTTGTGTTTATTAAATTGCCAAAGTTGAGTGATAGTATCGTCAGAATAAAGTGTCATATTACTGATGGTATCAAGAAATGTTAGTAAATTATTTATGAAGATTAAAGACAAAATAGGGTCTAGAACAAATCCATGAAGGACGTCTTTCGTAACTAAAAATATGAATAAAAGTATATTTTTAATAAATAAACCTTTAGATTAGAATACAAGAAACAAAGCAAACATGAACTTATGACCCTAGTATTATTGTTTTTACAATTTAATATTGATAAATATTGTCGATATTACTCATATTTAATTTGGTCAAGGTTGATAATTCACATTTAACCACGACCTATAAGTCAGGTTGATACAAATAAAAATCAAATTATTTCATTAACATTATCTTCCTATATTTATTTACATATTTAAATATAACCTCCAATTAGATTTTATTTCGATGATAAGATGTTGTATAAAATAAAATAGGACGCTTATTTAATTTTATTAGTTTCAGCTGGCACGAATAGCAATTATCACTAAACTATGTTTAGATATACTCACTTCTTTCTTGCGTATCTTATAAATATACCATTTAGTGGTAAGTAATATTTTATTTTGGTATTGTTTCTTCAATTTTATAAGTATGTACTGATTTTATACAAAAGTTGTTGATTGGAAATTCTGATATAAACTTGTTGAATGTACATTAATGAATGACAGCTAGCCGATAATATGGTAACAGATTCTAGTTCCACAAAATAAACTCTGTTTATTTTCTGAACTGCCATTTATCTGTCAAGTCTGAAACGTTTCGACCTCCGTAGTATAGTAAATGTTTTTTTATAGAAATTTTTATAAATCTCTCAACGATTTGATTGACAACTATTCATTGTTTCAAATCATGTATCAAAGCCGCCAGTACTAAAATTATTTGGTTTATATTTAAGAAATATTATTGTTTTAATAATTCGTAATTCAATCGTGTTTCATTTTCATTTAGTGTAGTGTAATCATTTTCAACCTTTTTTGCCTTTCAACGCCATTTCTTGATGATTCTGACTATTTCCATAATTGTACTTAATTTTGTATTCCAAGAAATAAACCTCGTCGTCAGATAAACTATTCTAAATAAAATAACTTAACTAATGAATCATCTTAATTTAAAATTGTCAACTACCAAAATATAACCTTAACCCTATCTAAGACTTATTTAGCTTATGTGCAATTTCCCTGGAATGGGATTATTAAAATTAGTTTCAAACTAAACACAATTTGAAGCGTGCAATTTTATTTAACTTATTCTAGTCTTTAACTGATTAGCAACTATTCTGACAATCCTACGCCGCTCAGATTTCAACATCGCAACATTTCGAATTTCTTATCATTTTACATGACTTATTGGAATCTTTTAGGAAGCTAGCGACTTGCCCAACTCATTTATTATTTCTTTTAGTAATCTAATCTAATATTCTTTTTTTTTAGTAATTACATCGTACAAATTTCTGAAGATATTAATTAGACTTTCACTGCATTTTTTTAAACTAGATATTCTCGTCCAAAAAGGTTTAAGTATATCAATAAGTTAAGCACGTATTACGCATTTGTTACAAATGAAACAGACATGCAATATACACATCTGTAACTGTATACATGGACAATACACCTCGTATTTTCCAGCAATTACTTCTGCTTAAGACACGTGTTTCTGCCATCTATTATTAGGCGTCATCAGTTAAGCTAGTGAAGTAATTAAAGCTTAAATCGCCTACAAGACATAGAAAATTTCGTCCTATCAGGTAGCACTATATAATTTAGTGACATCTGACGGACGAAAGAGACTATGCCGAATAAGGCAACCCTACCCTTGACCGGCTATGTCGGTATAGAAGGGAAGAAAATACGTATATAGGTGTAAGTCCATTAACACGATGCCAGATTGTAATGGGTCATATTCTTTAGAAAATAAAACGTTAATGTATGTGCCAGTTGTCTACTGTATATATTAAAAGCAATTTCATTTCTTTATATTTAAATTCTCGCTTGTTTAAAATTTTATCTAACAAGGCATTCTGCATTAAAACGGGTTCTTCACCGGACGCACATTCAATAACGAAAACAGTATCTCAGTATGAGATCACTTCTCTTTGTCCGTTGTATTAATATGTAACGCATACTTCCCCATATATATGTATATATAAATGAGAGTCAACATATATTTAATATAAGGATATGCTTTGTTAGCAATACCACATTTTGTAATCTTAACTGTACTATGTATGGGGCCCAATGAAGGAGAATATATAGAAGATATTCTGGAAACATTCTTTCGCATGAAAGGGGGAGGAGGAAGAAATAGAACAGCAGAAAGTATCAGTCAATCAAGCCCTGCGAGAAATAGCGGACGGCTGATTTACTTAGGTCTAGTACGACGTAAATAAAAAACGTCGGACCTAACAAGACTAAAAAAGTCCCACGCAAGAAAAGCCTGCAAAATACGCTAGTTTTTATAGTACCCGCAAAGGGTGAATCACCACTGTAAAAAAGTCACCTGTGCGCGCTTTAAATAATTTGGATTACAACAAGAAATCCTTATAGTGCAAAGTTAATTTGCGTGTGTTTTGTGAAACGCCTCTGAGCCCCGGTATCGAAACAAGGTAGGAAGTTTTATCTTCTTTAAGTCTATCGATAGCAAGAGATAAATGCGGATATCAGAAATAAAGGCCTAGACATTTTAGTAAAAGAATCAAACGAACTTTATAATAAACATTTGCAAGGTATAGTAATACCATTTTCATATTTAGTTATCTGTACCCTATTCAATTGATGTAAAAGTCCCTATGTGTTAATTTCAATATATATATATGCTTTATATGTAATCTGATATTTTATTAATTACTTACCCATATATTTATAGATACATTTACAAAGTCGATATTTACCCTATGTAAATATTCTTATAATAAATATAGACATAGTGCTCTATTTATTGGTATAATACAGGGGATACATACACACACCTTTCGTATATCAAACGACCTGAGATCATTAGTATAAAATAAATATATCAATTTTATTAGTATACCTAATTCAAGCGTCCCATTGCTAGAGTTAGTGAATCACCGGGCATATACTTAATTAACTTTATACCGCCAGGAACGGTTATTTTCCTGTGGCGTCCAACATAATCAGCAAAGTAATCATTTTAAATAAATGATAAACTGCATATCTATCTCTCATATTACTTCTTTAACTCTTAAAGTAACTTGCAAATTGGTACCCCCATTCATTATTATTATTTGCAAAGGATTAAAAAATAGCCAAACGTTACAAGATGGCAGCAAATACTCAAAAAAGGTTTAAGTATATCAATACGTTAAACACGTATTACGCATATGTTACAAATGAAACGTGCAATATACACATCTGTAACTGTACACATGGACAATACACCTCGTATATTCCAGCAATTACTTCTGCTTAAGACTTTTTAATTACTTTTTAAATTACTTCACTAGCTTAACTGATGACGCCTAATAATAGATGGCAGAAGCATGTGTCTTAAGCAGAAGTAATTGCTGGAGAATACGAGGTGTATTGTCCATGTGTACAGTTACAGATGTGTATATTGCATGTTTCATTTGTAACAAATGCGTAATACGTGCTTAACGTATTGATATACTTAAACCTTTTTTGGATAGTTGCTGCCATCTGGCATCGTGTTAATGGACTTACACCTATATACGTATTTTCTTCCCTTCTTTACCGGCATAGCCGGTCAAGGGAAGGGTTGCCTTTTTCGGCATAGTCTCTTTCGTCCATCAGATGTCACTAGATTATATAGTACTACCTTATAGGAGGAAATTTGCTATGTCTTGTAGGTGATTTAAGCTTTAATTACTTCACTAGCTTAACTGATGACGCCTAATAATAGATGGCAGAAACACGTGTCTTAAGCAGAAGTAATGGTTGGAAAATACGAGGTGTATTGTCCATGTGTACAGTTACAGATGTGTATATTGCATGTCTGTTTCATTTGTAAGATATTCCCGTATTCTCATATAAGCTTATTGAAAACAAAATAGTATATCAAGTGATACAAGATTACTATATCAGTTTTCAGAAAATCATATATCTTAATATACTTCTTCCCCGTGGAGTCGATTTGTCTGTCTTCCTTTTAATTCGAATCATATCTACTTATAGTACTATTGTATTAACAAAATATGTAGGAATAGAGTAACACAAAACAGGGCTCTTGAATTTAAATTATTTATTTTTCAACTACAGTAGTACTACTGCACATAATACAAAAAAATATAGTAACAAATAAAAAAAATACAGTGCCAAAGCTGTTATCACAATATTGTCAACATTTTCAATAAAAAAAAATAAGATAAAAAATATAAACAGCCTATTTTATCTTACATATTCTAAACGAAATCCCCTTATTTTAGTTTCCGTCCGGAAAAATTTCTGGTATACTTTTGTGAATAGCAGTTTTGAAATCACCGGTAATAACATTTGGAGATAAAGTGAAGTTTAATTTCTTACACTCGCCTTTAACATACATAAACGTTTGTACATAAAAAGAAACAGATTTATTGGGCAACAAGAAGAACGCGAGAGAAATGTAATGTTCATTTCCATGTATGCCCATGTATAGTCCATGTATAGTATGTCCATGTATAGTGAAAATCTGCAATTAATATTTCGGGCAGTAATTAAATATGCCGTCTACATATAAATCTGACATTCCACACAAATACAGTAAATTTGTTTCACAAGAAAATATTACAATATTGTTAATTTCATAATTTTTGACAATAGAATTTTCGCCTTTATTGGTTTTAACTTCTTGTAATTTCAACAATTCTTGAAATTCTTCTCTTGCTTTTGGTAACTTTTGGCAACTGTTTATATTTTGCATAATGCACATTTTTTCGTACTCGATCGACGTCTACTGTTGTTAAAATTTCTGGATCTAACTTTTGTAATTCCCTTCGAATAAGTTTCATCGGTCGTTCACATATATAATCCATAGCTACACGTTTCACACTATTGCTTAATGTTTGTCTGATTAAACGTTCCTCTGGTATTCTGTCATGATTATACTACAACATTGATTCAATAATTACGACTTCAAAATCTTCAGTTTTCTCATATACTTTATATAATGTTTATCTTAACGACATGTGCGTCAAGAAACCGTTTCTTATTTCCCGTTAAATTCTTTTGAAAAGAAAACTTGTATCCTTCAATCAGCAGTCATTTCTTTCTTTTTTCACTAAACACCACTTGATATCACTAACGAACCTGTTCAAATAATTGCGATGCAGTGGCTGGAGCAATCTAATGAAGAATTTATAAATAACGAGGTAATGTCTGATACTTAAGAAGTAGAATATTTTCTGGCAGTTCAAAGCAACATAGAGAGTGTGGAAGTGGTTAATTTTTAGTTATTTTTTTATTTATATAAAACATTATTATCCTTTTTTATCAGTACGGATCTGAGTACGACAGAGATAGCGACCCAGATAATGAACAAAAAGATCTTTTATTTATATCAAAAGGTGGTACCAAGTGGAGCAAGAACCCACTGAAAACGTACTGGAGCTTAATTATGAACGTCATAACTACCGAAGCAGGCCTCAATGCCAAATCTCAGAATGTTGCAAATATTGTTGATTACTTCAAGTTGTTTGTTGGTGATGAAGTTGTAGATATTGTAGTTGAATATACTAAACAAAAAGCCTGCGTTGTTTTACGAAGACTATAGGGTAATTCCGGGAGAGATGGCCCCTAGGGAGAGATGGACCATCATGCGTATTTCATGAACTATCCGCTAGATTCCACCACCGATATCGCGCGGCTGTCATGTCTCACTAGAGTAATGTGCGGTGTTGATTGTGCTTGCTTTTATTTACTAGTTCGGTAGTTATTGATAAAAATAGTTTTCAGGTAAGTGATAAATATTGTCGTAGTTTAGTTGCCAATATGTTATAACCAATATATCCGAATAATTCTCTGTCAGTGAGTAATGCAAAGTGAAAAGCAATGCAGTAATGACTGTTGTAGAGCATAGTTGTTCTACTCGGCTGACACGGTTGAATATGGCGGCCTGGTCCATCTCTCCCTAACAATGGAGAGAGATGAGCCACTTCGAATCGGGAGAGATGGACCAGGTTTATCTATCAGAAATCAGTCTTTTGTTTTCAAATAGGATATTTAAAAGAAAATAATAAATTGAACGACTAAATTGATATTATATATTATAAAGAATTAACAACTAATTACTGATTGCTAGATTTCAAGCTGCTTTGCTATTATTTTACTGAAATGGCTTATTTAGTCCATGTACCTCTACATTTTTTTTCAGATATACCGACTAGATACGTCCGTAAAGTCGGCTCTACCAGAGGCAGTTGGTCTGAAGACGACTTGGTCAAGGCGATGGGAGCTGTGAAAAAGAGAGAAATGGGCATCAATGAGGCGTCTAGGTATTTTAGTATTCCTAAGACAACTCTTAAGAGAAGACTGAAAAACAAAAATTCTTCTAAAGGCCGTCTTGGCCCACAATCAGTGTTAAGGTCAGAGAATGAAAAGAAAATAGCTATACATATACAAAAGCTACAATCAACTGGTTTTTCACCCTCAAGAAATTGCGTCAGATCAATGGCTTTCAAACTGGCGGAGCAACTAAAAATAAAACATAATTTTGATGTGAATTCTCAAAAAGTAGGTTACGACTGGTTGGTCTCATTTTTGGACCGTAATCAGAATTTAGCTGTGAGAAAATCAGAAGGGGTCTCTAAAAATAGAGCTATAGGGATGAATAAAGCAGTGGTTGGCAATTATTCTAAATTGCTGGAGAAAGCAATGACAGACAATGAAGTGCTGGACAAACCTGCCAATGTTTTTAATATGGATGAAACCGGTCTGCAGCTGAATAACAAGCCTGGAAAGGTCATTGCTGTAAAGGGCTCGAAAAGTGTCAACTCTATAACTGGTGAAAAGGGCGAAACAATAACTGTTGTTAGCTGTTTCAGTGCCGAGGGTACTTACTTACCGCCCTACTGTATATTCAAGGGAAAAAACAAAAAAGCTGAGTTTACTGACGGGATGCCTCCAGGTTCAGCCGTAGTAATGAACGAAAAGTCAGCATATATTAATTCAGATATCTTTTGAATCTTTTTGAATCTGGTTGAAAATCATTTTCTTCCTACGAAGCCAACTGGCAACTCACTGATTATTCTGGATGGGCATGCGTCCCACTGCAGCTCAGTTCAGATGCTTGAATTTGCAGAGACTAATGAAATTATTTTGCTGAGTCTTCCTAGTCATACTTCGCACTATCTTCAACCCCTTGATCGCAGTTTCTTTAAATCTCTGAAAAGCAACTACAACACAATCTGCAATACATTCATTAACAATCCTACAAGACAAATCACAAGACTACAGTTTGGAAAGCTACTCGGGGAGGCGTGGGCGAAATCAGCTACAGTTCAGAATGCAATTTCGGGATTCAAGCGATGTGGAATTGTTCCACTTGATATGTCAGCAGTTCCAGAATACTGTTACTTGACAACAAATGACCAAGAACCTACTAATGCTGAAGAGCCACCATTGTCTACACATGAAGGAGATGTGATGCATAAATCTGTGCCAAAACCTAAGAAAGATAGGCATACTATCAAAAAATCCTGTCAAGATGCAAGTGGTAAAATGACCTTAAGTTTCCACACTGAATCGGAAAATGCTATTTCGTTAAATGAAGGAACTTCTACAAGAGATTTAAGTAATACGCCAAGTTCACCGGTTCCTGGAACATTTTCAGAACTTAGTCCAACAAAACTTCTGATCGAAATTTCGCCGATACCTGTAGTTCAAGAGTGCTCCTAAGAACAAAAAAATGAAACCGAGATGGTATTGTTTACGATGATAATAGTGAAAGAGAAACTGACTGGGACGAAGACAAATGTGTAGGTTGTCTCGAAGATTACAACGTAACTAAAAGCAAAGATGATTGAGTTAAATGCCAAAAGTGTTCAAGATGGTCACATGAAAACTGTTCTAAATATGGTGACCTATGTGATTGTTGTGGAAGAATTGAGTTAAAGTTTAAGAAACTGAATAGTATAAAAAAACTATGATTTTTATAACTTATGTTCCATAGGTATTTACTTGAAATTTGTCAAAAGTAGAAGTTAATTATTAGTCAATTAATGTTTTGCCCCATGTTTTGTTTTTGTAATACCTACATACCACAATATACGTACATATTTCTTTTTTTAATTTAGCAGTTAAATTTTTTTGCATACATTTAAGCATGGTCCATCTCTCCCACACCCCGCGGTCCATTTCACCCCTTCACCTCGGGTGAGATGGACCAGTGCCATACTTTATTTCTTATTTTATAAAGCACTTTATAAGAAGATTTTATTTGTTTACGCTATAAATAATAAAAATGTTATGGACTGTGCTTTAATAAAAAAATACTCTTGTTTCTAAGGCAAATATTAAAAGAATTATTTATGTTGAATAAAACAGAGGCCATCTCTCCCTGAATTACCCTAACAGAAAGCATACCGAAAATCAAAAAACGTGGCTTGCAACAAATCCTGTTGAAATGTATGCTGTTTTCGGCATTTTGATTACAATTGGAGCCCTGAAAGCAAAAAACGAACCATTTATAATTTCGTTGGAGTAAAGATGATCTGTATTCGCGGCCAATATTTACTGCTGCCATGGCATGTGATGGGTTCAAACATCTGTTCTCTTTTATACGATTTGACGATACAACAACAAGAGCAGACCGTCGAAGCACAGACAAACTTGCAGCAATGCGTCAAGTTTTTGACAAGTTTGCAGGTAATTGAAATAATAATTATAATCCAGACTTGCACCTTACCGTAGATGACTCCGCTTAGAATTTACATGAATGCCTGTTTAGAATTTATATAAATTCAAAACAAGCAAAATATGGTTTAAAATATGGGCTCTTGTTGATATAGCAACCACGTATGCAATGAATCTTCAGGTATATTTAGGAAAGAAATTTAACAAATCGGAAAAGGAGCAAAGAAAACGTGTCATATTTGATTTAGTGTCTGGTCTTGGTCGAGGTTACGGGATCACACCCGATAATTTTTTCACTAGCATACCATTGGTATATATAAATTCAAAACAAGCAAAATATGGTTTAAAATATGGCTTCTTGTTGATATAGCAACCACGTATGCAATGAATCTTCAGGTATATTTAGGAAAGAAATTTAACAAATCGGAAAAGGAGCAAAGAAAACGTGTCATATTTGATTTAGTGTCTGGTCTTGGTCGAGGTTACGGGATCACACCCGATAATTTTTTCACTAGCATACCATTGGTCAATGAACTTTCTAATCGCGGTCTTACATTATGTGGTACCTTCAGATAAAATAAAAAATAAATTCCATAAATATTTCTGCCAAATAGAGGCAGGGCTGAAAAGTACCGAACATCGCAATGCCAAAGTTGAAAGTGAAAATAATAATTTCAAACCCGAGATAATAAAACATTACAATGCCACTAAAGGTTCCGTAGACACTATGGAAAAAATGGTAGACGAATAGTCAGTCAAAAGAGCTACTAAAAGTTGGCCATTTCTATTGTTTCAAAATGCTTTGAATAGTGCTTGTCCAAATAGTTTTACAGTTTGGTCAACCAAACATGCAGAATTAGGAAAAAACAAACACTTGCACAAATGAATAGTAGAAGCAATTAGAATGTTACTTCCAACAACAACTGAATCCACGAAAGTCCACGAAAGCTCGGTGCACCGGTGCCCGGTGCACAATATGCCCCAGGAAAAAAGGACAAGCGAACAAGGGACACTTGCCACAAATATAGTAAATACGTTTGCTCAGATTATAGTGTTGTAATTAAAACAATTAGAAGAAATATTACTGAAGTACTATGACGTTATATATATTGACAGTTTAAATACTTAAAACAAGCTGAAAACGATAAAACGTTTTGAGATACATTTCTGTCCTACTCCAGCCTTTTGAGCTCAGCTAGCTTTTTGAACTCAGACCAGGAAAGCTTAAGAAAGCATCTGTACAGCATGGGCTGGGTTAGTGAGCCCTGTAATAGATGTGAAAAACAGTAGAAAACTCCCTTCATGTAATATACTTGTGAGGTACTAAAGGGACTCAGACAAACATTCTGGAAGAGATCTATTGAATCCTGCGAGGGTACCCAAATTTCTTCCGAGGAGGATAGTGGCTTTTGTCGAGAAGCCACAAGAATAACAGAATGGAACTGAGAGACTTATTGGGGGTTGAACAAAGAGCACTGTGCCCAAGTGCTTGCACTAACTGACGTCCAACCAGAAAGAATTAGTATAGATAAATCGGTATATTTCAATTGATAATCTTGAATTGTTGTTTTGATTCCGGATTGGAACCACGTCTTTTCTGGTAGACGTTTCGTCCATTGTTGCAAAAAACATCTTCAGGACTTGCCAGGTGTTGTGTAGAGGGTATCCGTCATCCGTCATCACGGTTGATATTATTGGGATATTTTAGAATCTCTGTGATTTCACGTATGTTAATCTCAAATTTCAATTTCTCTTTTCTGTTTCGTTTGACTACTAGGGACTGTTAACTGCGTAGCTCGGACACCGAGAAGAAACTTTTTGGAGTATATTATCACCAGACTTTCCCAAACATAAAATTACCTACAAATATACATTTCTATGTCTAACAGATGGTGTTATACAAGATTTCTATTGGAGGGACTATATACATGGAGACATGCTTTGCGATGCTTATGAGGGTGCACCTGGTAGATACATTGGACAGTTTAATTGGAAAGGGTACAATCTAGTAGGCACCATCTACACAGATTTGGGAATTGTAGTTTCAGAACACGGCGGCAAACAAAGCGCTAAGGAGGATATAAAAGTAAATAAAAGCAAATGTAAATTTTGACTCAGATTTATTTGTTATTTGTGTAAAACATCTTGATCAGTTTGTATTAGAACACTTTTAAATAAATTACATTTTTAGATATTATGCAGTTCAGAGAATAGCAGATTCTTTTGGGAATATATTGATGTGGATAAACCAAACGATCATGACAAACTCAATATTGTAAAAGGAGGTTTTCAAGAAACCGAACACGATCCACTTTTTATTGGAAAAATAATACATGGAGATTGGAAAATCGGAAAAGTCACTAGAAAAGGACTCTGGATTTGGGATAATGATAATAAGGGAGTCAATTTTCGTAAATTTTTTATTTTGAAATATAATATTACCGATGCTTGTCATCAAAAATGTAACAGCTATGCTATTATATAGTTATATTTTTTATAATTGATTTGTTGTAATATTCTTTTTTATTATCTTTCTGAGCATGAAATATACCGTTTAATATTATTAATCTTAAAACTTGTTTTCTAATGTAAATTTTCTTCTATATATTAATTTACTTCAATTACTAATTTTTCATTGTAACACTTATATTGCTATTAATAATCTGTCATTTTTGACATATCTCCTGTCGACTATATTATAACGAGCCATCGAAAAAAATCATAATTGGAGTAGACTGTGAAATTGGGTTGGTGCTTTAACCACTTCCACATAATGACATTTATTATTTGACATTTAAGCTATAAGTTTGTGTCAAATTTTTCAAAACTCTTATTAAGAAAATTGTTTGTGTTTAGATGTAAATGGACAACATATTCAATAACTTCTGTAGCTATATGTAAATTTTGATTATGATTTCGATATTAAATAAATTATTTGTTTTTATTTTTGTTGTAGTATCATTTCAATGCCATAACCTTTTTTTACAATGAAACCAAATGACACTGTCAAGCATCAAGTATTGTGTCATTATGAGGAAGTGGTTAAAGTATCAACCCAATTTCACAGTCTACTCCAATTACAAATTTTTTCGATGGCTCGTTACTATTTCTCATTGTTGACATATACAACAGCATCCTCAAAATCGAAAACTCGTCTTAATTGGTACATGCATTTATTAATTTTTTTCTTAGCCCTTATTTAAATATAAATAGTTAATGCTTTTCTTGGAATTCGTCTTTAATTAAATATTTTTTAAATAAGTACACTCATTTTAACGTTACGACGTTTTATTGTCGTGTTCAGAACATAATAAAAAATTATTAATTATATACAAAGTGGGTAGAAATTTTAAATAATAATTGACTAAATTTGACTAACTTATTATTTAAAAATTCTACGCTTAGAGAAATGATCTACGAACCTATACAGGGTATTCTCGGAACAAAAAGACAACGTATGAAAAATGGAATTAGGAAATGATAACGAATATAAATCCAAAATATTGTGAGTTAATTAAGACGCGAACCTCAAAATTAAAAGCCCCCAGAAAATAAAATAATGCGCTGTCTATCGATAAGGATGTCTATAACAAATAACCTCGATATAATTTACACGCGAACATAACGCTGAAACGTTTATTTCTAAAGAATAACATTGCTTAAACGGCTGTCGATGTTATAAAGCTTCGACAATGGAGCAGCTTTGTTTATTTCGGATTCAATAACCTCGATACTATCACGTTCGAATATATCAGCTGTAAACTCTTTCTTTATGTTTAATGTAACAACTGTTGGTTGTTACAGAAAAGAACCGATTTGTAAATAGTTGAAACAGGTGGAAAGCTCAGATAAAATGTTCGAAGTGTCTGCCTTCGACGTGGAGACACATGTGAATAATTGTCACGAACCCAGTGAAAGGATGGCTCACGTCTGATACGCTGTACATTACATGAATGTTTTTTTTGTTACGAGAAGTAAAAAAATATAAAATATTAATATGGATTCATAACGTATAAAAAATATGGCTATATTGTATTTGTAGAACATCAAAGGAATACAAAATACAAAAAAGTGCCACGAGTGACATAGAAAGAAAGATGGCAGGCAGATGATTGTTAGTGATGCACAAGAAAAGTCAATTACCAGAACTAGAGGTTTATGTGATGAATGAAAATTTTCTTTAGATATACGAGATTTAAGGGAATTTGCAAGGAACTTATTGGACAACCATGGGAGAGCTATTGATAAATTCCATAGTAATATGGCAGGAAATTATTGGGTATTGTCAATGTTAAAAAGACACAGGTGTCTTCAAATATTAAACAAGCTAGAGCAGCTATTTCTCAATATGTCCTAAATGAAAGAATTATTTTAGACATACAATGAAAAAAATTAAAAGTAACGAACACAACACATATATTCCTTAGCAAATGTTGTACACGAAAACAATTTTTTTCCTAAATAAAATGTGTAATCCTAAACCCGAAATGAATAAAATATAACTATAATGCATATATACTTCAAAATATGTTACTATATATAAACTTTTTGCTGAACAATTTACCATAAATTAAAACATTGTTGTTATTATTCAATTTACAATTCAAATGATATTATAAAAACATTATTTGATGGAATTTTGAGCATAAATATTTATGTAAAAATTAACTACATTGGGCGCTATGAGCTAGGGTTTTATTATATTTCAGCAAAAGAAATGCGTCATATCTAACTGGTTGTCCAATTTGGTCCCACACATAGTACGATCCGGTGTTATCTACATCAAAGACAACTTTGCTGATTTTCCATTCATCTTCATGAAATACCTTTCCAATATATATATAATAAACACCATCGTACCCTCCTTTTACCGCATCTATTGTAGCTGTCTCGGAATATTCATTATTGTTTACGTGTTTCCAATAAAATCTGCTATTGTCTGAGCTGCATAGTATCTGAAATAATATCCAATTAGAAACCGTTATATGCGAAGGTTGTTCTTTTAATGCTGAGACTAGCTACTAAACTGTAATTTAGTAATACACATAATCTCATGATGCTTTTATTTCATTTCTTAGGAGCTTAGGAAAAGAAAGAGATCAGAAAAATATCAGAGAATTTTCAAGTTATAGCCATTTGAAGTAAATACGTTTATGAAAAGTAATTTTCTAAAACGTTGAGCATAGATTAGCTCAGTAAGAATATTTAGATTAACCAAAAACTATATTTGTCAGCGAGTCATATTTATTAACATTCATTACCTAATGGTACAGTCAGCTTCGTAGTGGTTGTCAGTTATCGAAAATAATCGTAGCAGCTTCGCAAAGGACATCCAAAAACACATCCACATATCACAAAAACAGCATCGTGTAATAAAACGTAAATCTATGTATTTAGAAAGCCTGTATTTTATTTTCGTTTTATTAAGAGTTTTATTTTAAATAATCTTGTTTTCCTTTTATTTTAATTACATGTAAAATTTGGTTAAATTTTGAACATGGCGAAAGAAATATTCTAAGCCTCCTTTTTTAAATTTATGTAAATATAACTTTAAAATACGTAATTGCTATTGGTGAGAGGGAGGTAAAGATACACAAAACGCAAGGCCCATTTTTTAAGAACAGACCAATGAAGAGGCGCAATATACAACAACGAACAATTGCCGATAAATTTAGTGCAACAAACCGGATATCAGTAATTAACTTCGAACTTGTAGAAAGGTTAATAAATTGTAATTGAGGACAGTGAACAATCCTATGCGGGCTGCCTCTCTTTGCTCTTGTGTTTGAGAAGCACGAAGTCGGGCCATACTAACGCGGCGCTCTTCTCGTGCGATATCTCGTTCTTCTTCAGTAAATTGATTCGCAATGTCCCGAAGTCTAATTACTAGAGAACGGACACGCTTACCACCCAGTGCAGTACTGGCGAAAGGCTGTATTTCTAAAATATTTAATTTTATTTATATAATTGGAAAACGAACGGGTGGTGATCTATAAAATTACGAAATACATATTTATTTGTTGAAAAGTTGTATTTATAAAGTTTTTAATTTTATTTATATAATTGGAAAACATACGGGTGGTGATCTATCTATCTAAAATTACGAAATACATATTTATTAATTAATTTTATTTATATAATTGCAAAACAAACGGGTGGTGATCTATAAAATTACGAAATACATATGTATGTGTTGAAAAGTTGTATTTCTAAAGTTTTTAATTTTATTTCTATAATTGGAACATTTTTATTTGTTCATTTTGTCGTTCAAGTTGAGTAAAGGAGTATTAATATTGACTAGCAATAGTTTCTCAAGGTTTTCTTCTGTCAATTTTGTTCTCTTTGAATTAAGTACATCCTTATAAATAGAAAACGTCCTTTCTACATCGCAACTGGTTATAGGTGCATACTGGAAATATTCTTTTATTTCTTCATATTTAGCCGGTAGATTTTGTGGAATTGTCTCCATACATAATTGCTGCAATGTAATTAAATCTGGATTTCTATTAAGAATTGCTTCAAACTTTTGCCGAAGGCCACATCCGAAGTCACTTGGAATACTTTTCAAATTATTAACAGACACATCTAATGTGGTTAATCCGTCATTTAAATTGAGATTTCGATTTTCAAAATAAGTGATTAGTTTTGGCAATTTTCCAAAGTGTTCGTGAAGAAAGTACAACTGATTTTTTAAATTTTGGATTTGTGTGAGCTCCTTGCACTCACCAATACTTCTAGCATCCTCCTTTAGCAGTGTTACGAAATGTTTTAGACTATCGAAATTCTCAGCATAATAACTAGTAGCTTCCAGCCATGTTCCCCATCTAGTTATTACTGGAGTGGGAGGCAGTGACAGAGATGGAAATTTTTCCCTGAAAAGAGCTACTCTCAATTGTGCTTTTCTGAAAACTTTTTTAAAAGCTGATACAAGTCTATCAACTTCCGGAAAAGTGTCTCTGATATATTCACAGATTCTGTGGAGAGCATGTGCTACACAAGTAATATGCAGCACATTAGGATATGTTTTCTTCAATAGTCTGCCTGTTTTTAACATATACGCAGCACTATCACTGACAAATAAAAGTATTTTTTCTTTGTACGTGGCGTCCGAATGAAGCATTTTTTGCATATTCTCCATAATGGTTTCAGCAACTGTTTCCGCATCAACTCTCTTTATAACACTTGTTGCTATTACATATGAGTTATAGGGAATAGTTGGATGTAGTACACCAGCTACAACATTTACCACACAGCGTCCTAACGTATTCACCGTTTCGTCGGCGCTTATCCATATGTATTGATTTAAAAGATGGCTTCTAATGCGTTCTATTGTTCTCGTATAGCACCTAGAAACATAATATTTGCGTAAAGTTGATTCATCAGGAACATTTCGACCAGTATATTTTTGAAGAAATATTTTTAAAGTGGGATTGCTAAGTTTATTTAATGGAATATTAGCCGCCATAAAAGTTTTATAGAGTTCAGATGTGTTTACGATCCTAAGTGACGAATTTTGACGATATTTTACGGATTTTGTAATAAATTTCGGAATCACTGACAATGGACATACAATCAGTATGACCGTCAATCCAACTCGCCATTGTTTTACAATGCCGTTCCTCGACATTCTTCCATATCATGTCTGAAAAAGTAACTTAAACAATGCTCTAGATCTAAATAAATGAAAACTAAAAATGTGTGCGTAAGTTATTGAAACTGAACGAAATTCAATGAACACTCTTACGTCGAAATAATTGATAGAAACGATATTAAACAGGATCTATCACAAAAATTACGATGTAATTAACAGTTAAAATTATGAAAACAAGAAACTTACTCACAGCATTTTATTTATCTTACGAAATATAAACTAATAAATAAAATACATTATAAAAACCCCGCTTCTATCTACGCTCATGAAAACACTTTAAAAACACTGTATTCTCGGAATACAATAGCTGGCTTGTCCATTGTTATCGCGGCGAGACCAGGTGTCCGAGTAAGTCAAACAAATACTTCATTGAATTACGCCGGGACGTACTGAGCGACGTTATACACAATTCCAATTGCCGATTGCGTTTTATGGAAATTTCGTCCGTTCTCTACTAATTACATTACGGCTTTGTTGGGAAAGATTAGATCTTCTGGGTCGCGACATCATTAACAATATTAATAACACTCGCACAAAACAAATAAATGGACCAGTAACCTTTATGTGCTTTTTTCAAAACAAATCGCAGACAACAAGAAACAAAAAAAATTGCACTTTTATGTCACTGACTTGCAATGGACATCAATTATTACAAATAAGCTATAAGAGTGTGTGACGTAAGCTGTCAATTGCGCAAGATGGTGGAGTTCATTACCTAATTTATTTAATAATTAATTTTTTGTATAATTTTTCTTCCGTGAACTTTTCTGATATTTTAATAGTTATTCTGCTATTCGGAGCGGAGAGGAATCCAACAAATCAGAGATCATTAAAATGGGTCCAGCTGTTCTTGAGTTATAAATGGTGTAACTAACCAGACATTGTTTTATGTATTAAGATTTACTTTAATTAATAAAAGAAAGGAAAAAGTTTTAAAAAACAAATACGTATTTTATTTGTAAGACGAAAAACGTGATAATTACGGCCACCTTCATACAGTGTCCGGCAACAGATGTTTCAGAGGGTTGTAGTGGGGTTATTAACAACGTGTGGTGTGGGGACTTGTTTCGTATATAATGCTGTTTAAGTAACCATGAATTCCTGGCCGGTGAAGTAGCGTATTTTTTTGTGTTACGGCGTTTATTCAAACCAAATCCCTAATTGAGGTTTAGCGGCAATTCCGGAGAGAATATTCTTCGGCTTGGCAGGATTCTTTCCGGAAACACAATTATGGAATGGCACTAACGTTTTATGGAAAGAAGGAATGTAAACAACGTTTACCGCGGGGCTCAGAGACCGGTTCGTAACCCGAATAATATTGAAAAAGTACGACAAGCAATTCAGAGAACTCCATTTCCTTCGGCAGTTTGTCAAGTGGGAGCACCAAACATTTCGAATAAAAGCCCGCTCCTTGCTCTTCTTCGCGATGATGTGAATATTTTGCCAAATCTGATCATGTCGGATGAAGTAACAAAACATGCGGTACTGGGCGATAGAGTAACCCCCACAAATCCAAGAGCAATCCTTACCCTCCCAGAAAGTCACAGTGTGGTGTGGCGTATCTGTTTTCAGGATACTTGAACCTTATCTCTTCGAAGAACAAAATCTGACGGTACTTAATTCGCAACGGTATTTGATGATCCTTGAAAATTTTTTACCAGTAGAACACCAGAGACTGGGAAGGGACATCAACGAGTTATGGTTCCAACAAGATGGGGCAACAAGTCACACTGCTGGAGCCTGTTTCACATCTTTAGAATAAATGTTTCCTGGAAAATTAATTTCTCAGCGCGGTAATTTTAATTGGCCGGCAAGATCACCGGATTTAACGTCTTGCGATTTTTTCCTATGGGGATATTCGAGATATAAAGTGTACATAGACGGGCCTCACACATTGGAAGAATTAAAAAACATCATTAGAAATAAGAGACATCGGTCTTGATATATTGCACCGTGTCATGCAGTCATTTCATAACACTGGTCTGCAGAAAAAAATTCTTTTTTTCTCCTCATTGTTTTCATGCATGATACCTCATATTTGGTGCTCTTACCTCGGAATTTAACATGCAAAAAAATACAGCACATAGATTTTAAATATAGTGTCCATTTAATTAAAAAACGATATTATTTTAGTAACAACAATTACAAAAAATGAAAAAAGACTACGGTCTAAGTTTTACAACGAAAAATGCTAATTTTACAGTTACAAGTTATAGAAATATCAGTATATTTATCCCATTATGGTAATATAATTTAAGTTATTTTGTTTTTTTTTTCTTTTCATCGTTTCCATCGAAGTTTCTCGGCGAATCGACCAACAAAAATCAGCAAGCATAGCTGCTGACCATTTTCCATTGTAGCGTCTTTCAATATGCATAATATCCTGATGAAACCTTTCACCATGCTCATCTGATACGGCACCGAGATTTTCCGGAAATAAATCTAAATGCGAGTCCAAAAAATTAATTTTGAGTGACATATTGCATCCTAAAGCTTTATAAGCAGAAAGAAGCTCTCGAATGATTTGTCGGTAGTTGTCAGCTTTTGTATTACCTAGAAAATTATGACACACTTTTACAAAAGCCACCCAAGCTTTTTTTTTCAGCTTTGCTCAACTTCGAATTGAAAACTTCATCCCTCATAAGCTCTCGTATTTGCGGACCTACAAAAATCCCTTCTTTCAATTTCGCGTCACTGATTCGAGGAAATTTTGTTTTGAGATATTGAAAGCCTGCACCATCCTTGTTCATAGCTTTCACTAAGTTTTTCATGAGCCCCAGCTTTATATGAAGTGGTGGCAAAAAAATTTTGTCACTTGGCACTAGAGGTTCTTGAGATACATTTTTAAGTCCAGGTGTCAAGCTTTTTCTTTGCGGCCAAGTTTTAACTTTGTAATGTTTGTCTCTTGCGCGACTGTCCCACTCACATAAAAAACAGCAAAACTTGGTGTATCCTCCTTGCAATCCAGTAAGTATAGCGACAACTTTTAAGTCAGCACAAATATTCCATAGGTATTGAGAATATTTTATTTTTTCAAGTAATACCTCCAGATTTGCATAATTTTCTTTCATGTTTGTTGCATGTGCTAGAGGCACTGATGGGTATTTATTTCCATTGTGAAGTAAAACGGCTTTCAAACTAATCTTCGACGCATCAATAAAAAGTCTCCACTCGTCAGAATTTTCTGGGAAACTCAGTTCTTTAAGAAGCCCTGCAGCATCATTACAATATACTAAATCATTTTCTTTGGAAAAGTAACTCGTAAAATTTTCTTGTCTTGTGCGAAAATATGAGACTCTTGTACTTTTATCCAACAAATTCCACTGTTTCAATCTTGATCCGAGTAATTGTGCCTTAGATTTTGATAGCCCCAAGTCTCTAACGAGATCATTTAAATCAGCTTGTTTAAGAAAATAAGGTTCTTTTGATGGGCTTGAAAATCCTGATGAAGCGTATGATGATGAAGATGTACAGGAAGAAATAGAACTCGATTGAGGCTGTAGACCAGAAGTATTTTTATTTTCCATCTTCTCGCTATTTTTTGTAGGTACTGGAGGTGAACTGCCTTCACCACTAGTGGTCTCTTTGCAGATGCGATGTTTGGATATACAATCTTGTTTTTATTTTTTTTCGAGAATTCTCGTGTTGATGTCATGCAGAAAAAACAGTCATTTTCATGATTCTGAGGGTCACTCCAAAGCTTTGGCATCGTAAACGGCATAGATTTGTGACTTCCTTCAAGCCAACCTCTCAACGTTCTTGAACAACTGTTACAGCAAATTTTTGGGAACCAACTCTTATCCCTCTCATCGATAGAGAATCCAAAATAAAGCTGATAAGCTTTTTTAACAAGATCTGTTATCGCATTTCGCTGTGTTTTTAGAGTAAACTCACCACAAATGTAGCAAAAACAGTCGGTAGAATTCTTACAAGCGCGCGGAATTTTATAACCTAAAATTGAATGGAATTTTTTTAAAAAATAATTTTAAATTTCTATTATATATTTATTATCTATGTTCATAAAAAAATGGATACCCTACACATAAAATACTTAAAATATATGTATAACATGAATTTTGTGCAAAACTTACCAAAGTATTTGATATCGAACGTAAACAATTAAAAGACAAGTTTTCAACTAACTGTTGTAAAGACACAGTGTATACTGCGCAGGCGCATATGTACTACCATAGAAATCACTTCCGGGACTTTCCTTCTTTCTCTTATAACTAGCAAAAACCTATTTCGTATGTATATACATTGTTTATAATGTTAACGCATATAACGAATTAAAAAAAAACGTAATTTATGATATTTTGGAAAAAAATCATATCGAAAAAACTAGACGTGATAGAAAAAATTGGCCATAGGGAACAGATTCAGAGCATCGAAATCTTCATATTTATGACATAATTTTATGAAGGAGGATTTTGTTGCAGACCAGTGTAATCGGCGCCAAGACTGCGAAAGACAAATTAAGTTGCATTAAAAACTGCATTATGTTACCTAACAATATATGTCATACTAATCTCTGTTTCAATTATTAATCTCACAATTATACCTTAAAAATCGTCAATATCTATTGCCGGAACTTGTATATCAGCCAATATTGTTTCATTTGTTGGTGTCCGTTATTGACACATTTTGCTGTACTTACTTTTATATGATCTCTAGCAACTTGTTTTCCTTGATATTCAGCAACCGCTTTTTTACTGTAAGGGTATATAGTACCTGGAGCCACGTGTTGGGAAAATATTCCTTTAACGAACATCTCTCCTATATATCTGCCAGGTGCACCTTTGAAGGCATCACATGGAATATCTCCGGGTATGTAATCTCTCCAGTAAAAATCATGTACAACAGTAACTTGAAAAAGACATTGTATTACTTTTTAAAGCTCCCCGCTTTTATGCTAAGATGCTTTTATGTTAAGAAATATAAAAATATTATACTCACCAGCAAGAGATATATCTGAGGTATATATTATTAACAAAAATATTTTTACCATTTTTAAATTTCACTGTTGTTTTCTTCAAGAAGGTAACCGTTGTTATATATTAAGTGCTCTATTGTTAACTATATACGAGACAAGGAGCACTGATTTTCATAAAAATTTTGTAATTTAGGAAACGTTACCAAATTACCTTCCTAAAAATATCCCCTCCAGCGGACCATTTAGTCATATTTCTACCGGTTTCTAGAAAAACACTGAAGTAATTAACGCGATCGCGGACTATCTAAACAAAATCACATTTTCATAGTAAATAAACAAATATTTTTCGATATCTTAGGTGGAGAGGTCAAGTAGGTAATTACCAAAGGCACGCACGAAATTTTGGAGTGATAATTAGAACAAGAAAATAATCGCTTAGTAAAATCTGAGGTTGATCGATTTAGTAGAGTGTCGACCATTTATATCTACGGGTTTTCTTCGATACCATTGCCTCTTTTATATTTTCGTATGTTTAGCTGACTTTTAATGGACTTAACACGTGTCTGTATTTAAATTATGTAAATTTTGTTCAGTGTTTGAATGAGATTCCTGAATCACAAACGAACACTAAAGAAATAAATTACTTAATAGATTTAAAGAAACAAATATTTTCAGAACCACCTATATCGTACGCGAGGTATTAACATAAATTTAGAATGACGCTACAAAATTAGGTTTAAGAAAACTAACTTCATGCCTAAAAATTATAGCTACGCGAATGGAATTCGCCGTTATGATAAAGTCAATTATATTGCGTTCTATTGCGACAATAAGGCCGAATAACACTATCGGAAGGTACTATTTACTAAATTCACAACAATAACACTTACGGCCGGTATTATAAACAGCGAATAAGTCTCTGAATAACAACTTGACGAATAAATTGAAATCTGTTATTATAAAAAATCCATGCAAGTAAAATAAGTATTTGTAGAATAACTCTGAATAGCTATGTATTTTGTAGTTTAGCGTTTCGATAAATGATGGAACCATTGCATAAAATTTAAAAAATACAAAAAAACTAATTCTTTATAATTTTTTTCTGTTTAAGTTTTCTCGGGTTTGGCACTTGTCTATGAATTTATATTAATTTTGTTATTGCATATATTATATTTAAGGGAACGTTCCATAAATTATACTTATTTGTATAAGGTTTACAATTATTTTCAATAATATTTAAAACATATTGAAATGTGTGTTTTGTTAAACGAAATCTTGCTTTAAATTCGTCATTTGAATACATTTTGAATGGATCGGTCCTTTCGCGAAACAACCTTGGCAGACGGCAACGTCCTAGACGCTGACGACATTCATACGGTTGATTTTCATCGTCTGATAATTCAGATAATTCATAATTTAAAGTTATCAAACACACAAAATATAAGCTTTTGAAAATAAGGTTATGTTTATTTAAAGCACAGTGGAGCAAACAGCTCATTTAACCAATGAATAACATTTAATACTTTACTGCCATTCAGTTGTTACTCATTGGAGGAACACTCATTCTCATCGCAATTTTGATTCTTAGCGAGTTACTAAGATGAGGAAAAAGAGAGAATGCGTCGAATGACTACGTCACCGTTCGAATGATGTGCGTATATCATACCGTTCGTTAATCAATCCGTCATCAACCAAAAACAGTGATCTGTATTGTCAGTCTCATAACAACGAAAATAATAGTCTGTATTAATTACTAAATTTATAATTTTATTAATCTGGAGTATATATTATATATACCGGGTGTATTATTAAAAATCTTTCGTGCTGTAACTTTTTAATTTTTTATCCGAATGTAATAAATTATACGTCGAACTAAGTCGTTTTAAAAACACTGTAACGTGATCCGCTTTGAATTTTTTTTTACACTTTGTTTTTGACAGACAGCTGCAAACTGTGTTTTTTTAAATTGCACTATATTTTTTTTTCCTTATTCAAATATATTACTTTTTCTGAATATGAAACTGTAAACAACGATATCCTTGTATGAAAAAAAACGAGAAATTGCAGGTTTTTTTTTAAGTTCGATTTATTCTAGTTTTTCCGAACACAAAGATTTCGTAAATGCATTTTAAATACTCTATTTCATTTTATTACCAGCAAATGTGTGTACCTTTTAAAATCACTTACATTCAATACTATATAGCCCATAAAGGATTACAAACCATTGTTATCACTGACTTATCAGTGAGCGGTGGGTCAACAACAACATTTACAGTGTTTATTTTAAAAATTTAAAAATCAAGCAGTCATATTGAACGATAAAAGTGCATTCCAAATTTTCGAAGAGAGCTGTGACATCTGTCAGTCACACATTCATTATAACATTTTCAACGATTTATTTCTAAATTTTGTTATTGAAATGGATAATGGCGAATGTGTGGATGCGATGCAAGCATATTTTGAATACGGAACAAATTCTGCAGCTGCTTTGCGACTTTATGGAAATCGTTTTCCTGACAGACTGCGTCCAAGTGCCGATAAGTTTGGAAGGCTCGTGCGAAATTTACGAAATTTTGGATCATTCAAAAAATCGAAAATAAACGCACGTGTAATTCAACATCAAAATTTAGAATTAAGTGTCTTGCTCTATGTGGAAGAAAACCCTAATACGTCTACGCGAGAAATTGCTCATTACATGCAGGTATCACATTCTACAGTTCAGTACATTCTGAAGAAGCACAAGTTCTTTCCTTATAAACCACGGAAGGTGCATGCTCTCGGTGAAAACGACCCTCAACGAAGGGTTCAATTCTGCACGGTTTTCATGAATAAACTAAGGGAAGATTCAATTTTTTATCGTCGTGTATTGTGGTCAGATGAATTCACTTTTGGGAAAAATGGTGTATTCAACAGAAATAATCATCGCCATTGGAGCACTGAAAATAATCATGTTGTGATGCAACACAATTTTCAAAATCGGTTCAGTGTAAATGTATGGTGTGGCATTTTAGGCGATAGAGTAGTAGGGCCTTTTTTTGTTAAGGGTAATCTAAACCAAGAAAAATATAATAATTTGTTACGCAATGAATTAAGCGATTATTTAGATGAGTTGCCACTTGCTGAGTTAAACAGGGTGGTGTTCCAACAGGACGGTGCCACACCCCATAATGCACGAATGAATACTGATTTTCTAAATAATTATTTTGGCGTCAGATGGATGGGCACTTACGGACCTATTCGATGGCCTGCTAGATCGCCAGATCTGAATCCACTGGATTTCTTTCTGTGGTCTTACATTCAAGATCATGTCTATTTGACTCCACCTGATACCAGAGATGATTTAGTAAGAAGGATAGTACAAGTATGTCATGAAATACCACCAAATCTTATATTAAACGCAGCAGTCGGAGTTAATACAAGATGTCAAATGTTTCTGGAACAAAATGGGGCCAATTTCGAACATTTGATTCATTAAAATATATGATAGCTTGATTTCTGTAAATTTCGTATTTTTTTTTTAATAATAATAAATTTGTCACTCAATTTAATGGAGGTGTCTTCAGGAAACAAATGTTTATTAGAATAAGTAAAAAAAAAAGTAGTACAATTAAAAAAAAAAAATTTACTACTGTCTGTCAAAAACGAAATGTCAAAATTTTTTTTTTTTCAAAAAACAGGTTACAGTGCTTTAAAAACGATTTAGTTTGACATATCATTCATTAAAATTAGATAAAATATAAGGAAGCTACAGCCCCAAAGGTTTTTGATAATACACCCGGTATATATATATATATATATATATATATATATATATATATATATATTGTCATGGGGCATTCCCATTCCCATCAGAAGCCCTGGAACAAAAATACTAGGTAATATTTATCCTGTAACACTAAGTTAGCACATAAGAATTTCTCGGAACTGTATATTTCATATGTCAAATCAACGAAGTTAATTCCGCGTATAAATTGCTTAAATTTGTGTTATTTATCTTATTATATTCTATTTTCCATTTTCTTTAGTCATTTTCATTAATATTGTTGTTATTCCGAAGATTTTTAACTTTGTTGATTGATTGTTTTATAGCGATTTTCTTTAGAAATAACTGTACCTATTTGAATTATTTACGGCGGGAAATATTCCAATTTTGTACAGGCGCATAGCGAAAGTTTGTATATTGTTAGGTTAGTATCTTGTATTTCAAAATTAAATTTATTAATTATGTGAGATATCTAAACGATTTGTTGTTATAAATTAACTCATTTAGAAATATTAAAATTGGATTAAAAATTACTAACATTAATCAACGAATATGAAGCAAGGATAGAAAACAATAGCTAGTTAGCGTGGGTTGTTGAAAATTAATTACACGCGTCGATATGTTTTAAGAGAGTTCCAAGAATTAAGTTAAAAATTTATTAAATAAAGTACAATATCCATACCCGAAGTCCTATCCTTCGAATCACCAACATTTAAAGCATCGATAGACGCAATATCCAATTCCAACTCCTACCTAGAAGATATTAAAACGAATTTCCTATCCCGAGGGACGCTAACCTGCCTAATTCCTTTACCATAATCTTTATCCTGTATAAAAGGATCCTGAAACCGTTTGAACGTCCGGAAGCCTCAATCTACCAAACTTGAGTACTTTTTAATCTATTTTCTATAACACCAAAATTATTTATATTATTATTTGAATACAATCGTTTGATATTATTTATGTTATGCGAAACACTTTAATTATCACTAAGTATACCTTTATATCGAAAAATACAGTTCCCTTGTGTTTAATTCAAGTAAATTTAGTAATTTTAGTTGTGTATTATTTCATGAATATAGAGATAACCTAATTTTCAAATCATCATTTGAACACGTAACCGTATATAGGTTAATGTACTTGACTATTTATGTAAACACTTACCTTTAAAAGAAAAGTTCTAATTAAACTATTCATTTATTCTCTTAACTCTCTCGTTTTCTTTATTAGATTACATATCCAGAATTTAATTATATATTAACTTGTTTACTCACTCACATCTATATTACACTGAGTACCAGACCCACACTATTGCTATTAATAAATTATAAATTCACCTCGTCAATCTGAGCTAGTTGGTGCCCATTTAATCATACATTTTAAGATTAAATACTAGAAGATTATGTACCCTGAAGAGACCGATTAAGTTAAGTACAAGTTATTTATTTTTAGTTTTTTTTTATGTTTTTGCCCCTAATTAAAGCGACATCTGTGAACTTAAGTATTAGCTACATCTATAGGTCGTATATTAACTTTACTTGCATATTCAATTTTTAAAATTACATAATCTTAAAAATTCATTACATTTCAATTAATATATAACGTAGGAGTCATTCATTACCTTACCATACGAAATACTTAACAATATATATAATAGTAATTGTAGGATTATTTCGATGAATAATATTAATTAAAAATTATAATTTTGGCGTCATTTCAACTAGTTTTATAAAAGATATTAACAAATCTTTGTAGGTGCCTTGAAAGATTTTCGGAGACTACAGTACTTTAACTTACACTACTATCACCAATAGCTCTCTAAAATTAACAACATAAATATAGAAAAAAATATATATAAAACTATATATCTGTGTAATTCTCCATGACTAAGCCTCAATGTCCACAGATAACAACTGTTAAACAATAACGCTATACGATCGATACAAGAAAATGTCATTAAATTCAAAATAGGTGGTCTTAATTGAGACACCTTTTTATTATTTGTATATAAATATCAATAGTATTTCAACATCATTGCGTCTATAATTTCGCATTGGATCCGTGTCCTTGGCCAAGTGCCATTCAGCAGCAGTAGTACCAGCCTTGAAGATATCACTTACAACAGTGGATCAAAGGTCGGCTAAGAAAGAAGCAGTACCAGGAGTTATGTCATAGTATACCGTATGTAAATATGCTAAGTTAACGACACTGATGTGCAAGACGCGTCCCCGCTGCTTTACTTCCCTGATATGTTTATCGAATGTATAGTGTAACATTTGACTGGATAAGCAATAGAGATAGGTTAGAAATAGGTGTGGTATACACATACGTGTGATTGGATAAGCAATAGGGGTAGGTCAGAAGGAGGTGTGGTATACACATACTGCAGTGGAATTTGCTTTGAAATTGCTTATTAATTTTTTTATTCACACTACAGCTTATATTGCCGGCTATTCAGTCTAGTAGAATCCACGAACTGCCATCTCATGAATCGTTCCTCGCGGATCAGGGTCAAGTTTTGTTTTCCAGAATAAAACAATAAACACAAATAAAAGTCTCATCAGTTCCTTTGTTAGTATATTTTAAAAAAATAAATAAAAAAAAATCTCTCTACAAAGTGTATAGGGTGCTAAAGCATCATCAAACAGTAGCAATGAGGAAACACTCTTTGTGAATAATGACTCGCACACAGAGAAAAACCTCTTGTGAATCTCGATCAAACATAAAACTAATAAACACTAGTGAAATTTGTCAAGTTTAACCTCTACTTTGACCCCTTCAAACAAATGTCAAAAACAAATAAGTTTTCAAAACTCACGAAAATTGAAATTTTGTCATGCGCCAAAATAACACAACAAGGTCAATCCCCACTAAAGAAAACTCCAACCTTGAATTCAAAAATGTTCTCGAAAATTATTTTAAGAAAAAACTTCCCTTACAAAAAAAACATGACAACTTTCTCTAATATCCATATACTACTTTCAAATACAAATTATTACAAGAAATACATGAAATTATAATAATGTAAATAATCGTGATATCAAATATATAAACAAAATATTTTATCAACTTACATAGATTCATGTAAAATTTATAAAATGCACGAGAGATATCTTTTTCACAAAAAAATTTCAATAAACATTAAAACACTCGCATAAATCGAATTAAGATTTACATGCACCTTACAATAAATGCATAAACAATATTCAACCCGATTTTATAAAACAAAGAATAAAATTGAGAATTTTATTCTTTAATAAACCGATCACTTTAACCGTCAAGATATCTCTAATTCAAAAATGAAATTTCAACATCCGCTTGTCCATCCCTACCATCTATAAAATCAAAATATATACAGACAACACATTTTAACAAATACAATATCCGGAAAAGCGGCAAGTTCAATCCTCTGGTCAACCTAAATATACGAGGGCTAATCATAATTTCATATATAATAAAAATTTATTTTACTTATAAAATAATATATATCTATATAACGATCCCCGTCTGAAATAAATAAACATACAACTGAAATAGCTAATTTTTTTAAAAATGTCCTTCATAATAGAGTTCAAAATTGTTCAATCATATTTCCTTTCTTGTCCAAGGAAAAATCTATAGCATGATTCCCCGAATTTATCCGAGAACAAAGTCAGAACATCCCTGAGCTTTTTTCAAGGATAAAATTCCAGCACTACACTCGAGACAGTAACGCACCCTGTCTTTGTTCCCCGCACTAACTTGTTGCATTGTTGCTGAACAGGATCATCCTCGTTCTGATGCTGTAGTGTGGTAAACAAATTCAACATTTTAATATACATTCTGTATATAATTTTTATAAATATACATGTCTTATTTTGCTTAAGACATGTTATCTGTTATGTCGTTTTGCTTGACATAATTTAGTTAATGTCATGTTGCTTGACATTCTCGAATGGGCTTCGTTACAAACATCACAGACGAAGGAACACGCCGAAGCAACAGTCATCCCCGTCGAATATTCGAGCACTCTCTCGATCACATGGACATGAACATCCCCAACGAATTTTCATAAATGAAAAAAAACATAGCATCAAAATCTCATATATCAAATCATCATCATAATAAACAAATTCATAACACCATTAGTTCCCAATCAATATTAATAATAATAATCATAATAATCAACAATAATATCATGAGCTCAATTTCTTCCTATATTTATATAATTTTAATTTTTTTTCAACGCAATTCCCATTATCAATAATTTTTTTATACGCAGATAAATTTTAATTAATTAATTATATCAACAATAAATTTTATTTTATAACTCATCCTGTATATATCCATTTGCTTAATCCAATTTATTACCAGGTCAGTTAAATCAGCACATCGTAAACCATCCTATTCAAATATTTTTATTCATTAACCTTTTTAAACATGCCAATAATTCTTTTTTTATATATTCATAAATACCATAATTTTATTTCAACAATATATATATATCTCTATTATCATAATAATTTTTTTCATATATCAACGACGAAATTCTATTTAAATATACCGACGAAAATTTTTTTCTATAAATACACTTTCATTTTCATATAAATATTTCATATATTTATTTCATATATTAGCGACGAAAATTTTTTCATATTCAATATCATATAACTTTTTATCACGACGAAATTCAGTAAACACCTTTTTATTTTACTTCTACATCCTCTTCTTATACTAATAATCTAATCCTAATTATCTTTTACGTTAAATCCATTTCAGTATCATTTATCAAATCCTATTTACTTTTCCAAATTTTATTTATATATACCCTTTTGTTACAACACATTCCAATTAGTTAACTCAAAAGCAAAAATCCTTATATCTCGCATATACATCTAAATAGTTTACAACGAAATTTCTCATTAAGTTGGGCCTATTTAAAATATCCGACAGTAAATAATTTGTAGTTTCATTTTTACTTTTACCTTACTATAAAATGTGGGTCTATTTAATTTAAATTTAGTACCCTTATACTTTCTAATTTTCAGAGTATAATATTTTAACATTTCATTATTGACATGCATTTGATTTATATTATTTAAAAAACAGTTGATTTTAAAAATAGAATTACGGAAATTATTGCGTTTACTTGCTATATAATTACTCAAATTATATTTATAAATCTCCTTTTTAGAAACCAATTTCATTTTTATCTTAGACTGTCTATCATTAATATCATTAATGACAACTGTTTGTTTATTTAATTGATTGATCATTTTATCGTGAATACTTCTATCTATCCTACATTCTACCTTAGCATTTATTTTAATTATATTAAATTCTTTTCTCTCGTTAGTTTCAAACTTAATTTTATTTAATGTAATTTCTTCGCTTACCCTAATTTGATTATTTCTTCTTCCTATTTCTGTATCCATATCATTTCCCTCGTCCTGTGGCATAGATTCCTCCCCAGGCACGTCCTCTAAACTTTCTTTTGTAATTGTTGATTCGTTTTCTTCTTGTTGCATTATTATCGATTCCATTTCTTCTTGTTCCATTATTATTGATTCCTGTTCTGTTATTGCTTGTTTTTCCTCGACGTGTATTATTTTACTTTCGCTTATTGTGTTTTCCTTGTTTATTTGATTGTTACTGCTATTTATTGGTGCTTTTTTATCCATTATCTTTATCATTTCATCCATTCCTCTTTCCATATCATTATAGTTTTGTTCTATCCTATTCATTTGTTGTTGTATCATATCCATTCGTTGTTGTTCTATCCTATTTATCCTCATTTCCATCTCCTTATGGTTTTGTTGTATCACATTCATTATAGCATGCATCATATCCATCATCTGTTGACTGCCTACTTCGTCGTCCCCCTCTTCATGTATGTAACCAGCATTACCCATTCTTTGTTTCAAATTTTCCATTATATTTTCCATATTTGAATTATATTGTTTTATTTCTTCCAATTATACGTTGGACTCGCCAAAATTGTAAATTATCTTGTATTTCCAAATTATTTGCTTATCTTCATTCGCCGACACACTGGGCTGCCAAAATTGTGCAGTCCAATTATTAAATTATTTATTCTCGCACCACGTTGGGATAGCCATAATTGTGCAGTGGAATTTGCTTTGAAATTGCTTATTAATTTTTTTATTCACACTACAGCTTATATTGCCGGCTATTCAGTCTAGTAGAATCCACGAACTGCCATCTCATGAATCGTTCCTCGCGGATCAGGGTCAAGTTTTGTTTTCCAGAATAAAACAATAAACACAAATAAAAGTCTCATCAGTTCCTTTGTTAGTATATTTTAAAAAAATAAATAAAAAAAAATCCCTCTACAAAGTGTATAGGGTGCTAAAGCATCATCAAACAGTAGCAATGAGGAAACACTCTTTGTGAATAATGACTCGCACACAGAGAAAAACCTCTTGTGAATCTCGATCAAACATAAAACTAATAAACACTAGTGAAATTTGTCAAGTTTAACCTCTACTTTGACCCCTTCAAACAAATGTCAAAAACAAATAAGTTTTCAAAACTCACGAAAATTGAAATTTTGTCATGCGCCAAAATAACACAACAAGGTCAATCCCCACTAAAGAAAACTCCAACCTTGAATTCAAAAATGTTCTCGAAAATTATTTTAAGAAAAAACTTCCCTTACAAAAAAAACATGACAACTTTCTCTAATATCCATATACTACTTTCAAATACAAATTATTACAAGAAATACATGAAATTATAATAATGTAAATAATCGTGATATCAAATATATAAACAAAATATTTTATCAACTTACATAGATCCATGTAAAATTTATAAAATGCACGAGAGATATCTTTTTCACAAAAAAATTTCAATAAACATTAAAACACTCGCATAAATCGAATTAAGATTTACATGCACCTTACAATAAATGCATAAACAATATTCAACCCGATTTTATAAAACAAAGAATAAAATTGAGAATTTTATTCTTTAATAAACCGATCACTTTAACCGTCAAGATATCTCTAATTCAAAAATGAAATTTCAACATCCGCTTGTCCATCCCTACCATCTATAAAATCAAAATATATACAGACAACACATTTTAACAAATACAATATCCGGAAAAGCGGCAAGTTCAATCCTCTGGTCAACCTAAATATACGAGGGCTAATCATAATTTCATATATAATAAAAATTTATTTTACTTATAAAATAATATATATCTATATAACGATCCCCGTCTGAAATAAATAAACATACAACTGAAATAGCTAATTTTTTTAAAAATGTCCTTCATAATAGAGTTCAAAATTGTTCAATCATATTTCCTTTCTTGTCCAAGGAAAAATCTATAGCAATACGTATTGCATATATACTCGTATTTCAACAGACACGCCTGGTGCCTGGCGCAATAAACCTCCCCTCTCTCTTATCTAGTGTTCTAGTGGGGTATCGTTCACTTCTCTGCTTTTAACTTAGCCCGTTTCCAGACGGTATACAGAACCGTATATCCATATACACGTTATACGCTAAGCGTGAGAAAACAACGCAAGCGTCTTTTTTGGCTATACTAGGAAACGCTCTCGAGTCGTACAGATTAGAGAAGGTATAAATATATGTAACAGCGCTTTTAATTACACAGGCCTGCATAAAATTTGTGATGACGTGATTTTTGTTTGTTAAGCTCAGTTTTTATTTAGCAATAACTAATTAAAACACAGTTGGTCTCTACCACCCACAGATTTTTTTTGCACAAAAGAAAAAGAAAAAAATATAAAAGAAAATATAAAGAAAAGATAATAGGCGTTTTAATACATTTTAAAATGAATGTACTACTTCAAATTCTAGGTTTTAACCAAAAAATGATTTTCTGTTGTGGTTTTAAAGAAATTTGTTAAATAGGCTCTCATTACCTGATGTAAATCTTTTATTAAATGTATTAATTTTGGACAAGATTTCCGGGAATTTTTACCTGCTAAGTCCTATTTATTATGCTTTCACTTGCTTAGTACTGCGAAGAAGGATTTCAAGTTTATCACTCCAAACAAAATGTATATTTTAATGTCATTACTTCATTATAGCTCTGAGTGTCGATCAGTGAACAAGTAAAATATTTGTCTTTAGTGTTGTGCGTGGTATTTGATAAATGAACATTGCTTAAAAATATGTCTAGCCGGTGTTGCTAAAACAAACCAAATGATTTCTGTTATATTTGTGGATATTTCGTCTTGAAAAAGTTTAAGAGACCAAGAGGCAAAATCATCAAGAAGATTGCTACTTTTGTCTTTCTGATATTAAGGGGCATAATAGAAACATATTTTGTACGCAAACAATATTAAATCAGCTATCAGACCAGTTTCTTACAGTGATCATATACCTATACCTATACCCCCCAAAGTACTACAAGAAGATATTGAAACCTCTTCAACTTCCGGCTCTGTACAGATGGATAGAGATTTTGAACCATCAACCTCAGGTCAAAACCTACCTCAGCTATTTTCACAAGCCGAACTGAATGATTTAGTAAGAGATTTGGGACTTTCAAAAGATCTTTCTGAAGTACTGGGGTCTAGGTTGAAACAAAAAAATTTGCTTGCCTCCCGATTTCTATACCAAGAGAAGGTAGCTCTTGGTATAGAAATCGGGAGGCTGGATTTGTAAAATATTTTGCACAAAACGGACCACTCGTGTACTGCCAAGCAATTGCTGATCTACTTACTTTCCTCGGAGCTCCTGAGTACACACCTTCTGACTGGAGATTTTTCATCGACTCTTCACAAAGGAGCCTTAAAGCTGTTCTTTTACATAATGGCAATGTTTTTGCTTCTGTTCCGGTCGGCCATTCTGTTCATTTAAAGGAAAACTATGAAAATTTTCAGGAATTACTTTTAAGAACACAATATGAAAATCACAACTGGGAAGTGTGAGGAGATTTAAAAATTTTAGGCCTTCTCTTGGGTCAGCAGTCTGGATATACTAAATTACCATGTTTCCTGTGAGAGTGGGATAGCAGAAATCGAGAACAGCATTGGATAAAAAGAGACTGGCCACAAAGGGTGACTTTAACACCTGGTACCAAAAATGTAATTCGCGAAAGTCTTATTGACCTTCAAAAAGTGTTACTTTCACCGCTTCACATAAAACTTGGACTTATGAAGCAATTTGTTAAGGCATTAAACAAAGGAGGAAATTATTTTAAATATTTGTGTAAAACATTTCCGACTCTGTCAGAGGCAAAATTAAAGGAGGGAATCTTTGTAGGCAAGAAGATTAGGAGCTTGGTGAAAGATCAAGAATTTGAAAATGTGATCGAAGATAAGGAAAAACATGCATGGCATGCTTTTAATGAAGTTGTACATAAATTTCTAGGGAATTATAAAGACACAATCTATGTTGAGATCATTGAAAATATGCTGGAAAATTCAGGATTCATGGTTGCAATATGAGCATAAAAATTCACTTTTTACATTCCCATTTGGACTATTTCCCAGAAAACCTTGGGGACGTGAGTGAAGAGCAAGGAGAAAGATTTCACCAGGATATTAAAGAGATAGAAAAGAGATACCAAGGGCGCTGGGACACAAAAGTGATGGCCGATTACTGTTGGAAATTGAGAAGAGATCTCAACAAAAACAACAAACCGAAGCTTTTCTGAAAAACGAAAACGTTTTTTTTTAAGAAACAAAAAGAATAAATAACTATTTCTAATAGTTTCTATGTGTATATTTTTGTATTTTTTTAATATAAAATAAAACTAGCTTATAAGTAGAGCTGAGGATGCTTGCGGTACGGCAGGACCGTATGTAGTGCATCCCCACATTTAACTATTTATCTAAATATTCTCTGAAATGATTTGCCGGTTCTCATAAATTAATAGAGTGATATTTTAGTATGCACTGGATATTGTTATTATACAAAATCATAATAGCCATTTGTATTTATGTATCATAAATAATAATACGCATGTATTTGTATTTTGTTGTGAATTCAATTTAAACTTAAAACGAATCGTAATATTTTAACGACAAGCCGTCCTTACAATACATGCATTCGAGACAAAGTGTGCAACTCTACGAATAACTTCCATAATTGATCGAAAATGGACATTTTGGAGCTGAAGTAAAGCCCCTATTCTTAGAAAATTTTATTACTGTCGTTAAGAACTATTATTATAAACAACAAAGGCCTTTTATTAGTGTTGAAGTTTTAGTTTCATTGAATTTCCATGTTGTAAGTAGTCAATTGTAAAGTGTTCATTCACAATATTCTAAAACAAGGTGTAAATTTAACTAAAATCCAGAAAAACACATTCTGATAATATATTACTAGATTAGAAGCTGTGTTTATTACTATTTATTATATTATTTTTATAACCAAATGCAATAAAAGCTACGAAAACAAAAGAAACCTAGATTTATTAAAATCTTGTCACACAGCCTTTCAAAGCCTGGCAGCACATATTTTGCATATATTTTATATATACTACCTACTTGAACTAGGTGAATGAAGTTAGAAGTTATAAGTTATAACTTCTAACTTCATTCACCTAGTTCAAGTAGGTAGTATATATAAAATATATGCAAAATATGTGCTGCCAGGCTTTGAAAGGCTGTGTGACAAGATTTTAATAAATCGAGGTTTCTTTTGTTTTCGTAGCTTTTATTGCATTTGGTTATAAAAATAATATAATAAATAGTAATAAACACAGCTTCTAATCTAGTAATATATTATCAGAATGTGTTTTTCTGGATTTTAGTTAAATTTACACCTTGTTTTAGAATATTGTGAATGAACACTTTACAATTGACTACTTACAACATGGAAATTCAATGAAACTAAAACTTCAACACTAATAAAAGGCCTTTGTTGTTTATAATAATAGTTCTTAACGACAGTAATAAAATTTTCTAAGAATAGGGGCTTTACTTCAGCTCCAAAATGTCCATTTTCGATCAATTATGGAAGTTATTCGTAGAGTTGCACACTTTGTCTCGAATGCATGTATTGTAAGGACGGCTTGTCGTTAAAATATTACGATTCGTTTTAAGTTTAAATTGAATTCACAACCAAATACAAATACATGCGTATTATTATTTATGATCCATAAATACAAATGGCTATTATGATTTTGTATAATAACAATATCCAGTGCATACTAAAATATCACTCTATTAATTTATGAGAACCGGCAAATCATTTCAGAGAATATTTAGATAAATAGTTAAATGTGGGGATGCACTACATACGGTCCTGCCGTACCGCACTTATCCTCAGCTCTACTTATAAGTGAAATAAATCGTGTTTTTTCTATATTTTTTGATTTTACTGGTTTGAAAAATAACATTACGTGATACAAAAAAAAAAAGCAGATTCGAAATCAGCGCTACCCAATTACTAGAAAACAGTTAAAATTTTTAAATCAACTATCAAAGTGTTGAAAAATGCAGGCCTGTGTTATTATTATATACGTTGTATTCCTTATAGTTAGGTAGAAATAGTATTTTAATCACATTTTGTAGACATTGTAATTGTTTAATTAAAATAAAAACATTTTTTTACATTCAATAAAGTTATTCAAATAAAATTTCAGGGGCACAGATTCAGTAAAAAATCCCCGAAGCAATCATAGACAACGCCACGAAAGCTTTTAACCCGGTATTTTAACACTTACATGAATAAAAACCGGTAGATCACGTACATATATTGCTTAAAGTATTTTGATAGACCTCCATATGTTCTAGACATAATTCAACGTAAAGACTAAAATCTATAAACATTTTTTTATTTTGACTACAGATATTCATGAATAAAATGACTTTGAAGAAGTATTGCATTCCTCAACAGAAACTCGGGTTTTATTATATTTCAACATGAGAAATTCAGTATATCTAACTGGTGCTCCGTTTTGGTCCCACGTATAGTACGATCCGGTGTTATCTGTATCAAAGACAACTTTACTGATTTTCCATTCACCTTCATGAAATACTTTTCCAATATATATGTAATGAACATCATCGTATCCTCCTTTTACTGCATCTATTGTCGCTGTCTCGGAATATTCATTATTGTTTACAGTTTTCCAATAAAATCAGCTATTGTCCGAACTGCACAGTATCTGAAATAATATTCAATTAAAAGCATTGTAGGTGAAGGTAGGTCATTTAATGTTTCAGCGTTTAATTTTAAAATGATATATATAATTATCTTTATATATATATATATATATATATATATATATATATATATATATATATGCCTTTCGTTTGTATTTTTTTTGTTTTTTTTTAGTTCTAAATTTATACTTGAAAAAGACTTAATTATACACAAAAAAGTCGAAACGTCGTTAGATAAATAAATTGAATTTCAATAAAGGTCGCTAAACCAAAAAATAGCTTATTATTTTAATATTATGCACACGGCCAATAAAATAAATAAAAAATAAATTTTAATTCTTATAAACACTAAATATATATGTATATATATATAAGGTAAACTTAATAAGTCGGCGATTAAAGGTCTGGTTTACTTTAGAGTATATATATTTAAAACAACTCTACATGTTTCGGCAATACGCCTTTGTCAAGAGAATACAAAATATAAAAAACTTTAAAAAAAATTTTATATTTCGTATTCTCTTGACACAGGCGTATTGCCGAAACATGTAGAGTTGTTTTAAATATATATACTCTAAAGTAAACCAGACCTTTAATCGCCGACTTATTAAGTTTACCTTATCATACCAAGGTCACGAAGATATTATATATATATATATATATATATATATATATATATATATATATATATATATATATATATATATATATATATTATCCTATAAAGTTACCTAGTACTTGAGAAGTCTGCTTAATCATGTCGGGTGTATCCGTCACAATTTGTTTATAAGCATTTATTGCTGTTTGGTTTTCAGCACTACACAAATGACTTACTTTCTCTCGTTTCCTTGGAGAAAAACACACATCTGTGCTTTTAGCAGCACTGGTGCTTGGTTCTGCATGCATATTTGTAATCAACAGTTACAAAATTGTAATTTTACAAGAACTGAAATTCTCTTATTACATATTACTTTACATAATCTAGTAATATTCAACTCGAAGCCATAAAAATAACTAATCTATACCGCAAAATTGTTAAAGTAACATAATAATAATAATTTAATAATATGATAAAAAAGGAAACGCAAAGGTGATATAAAGATGTCAAAATATTTGACAGTTGATGGCAAAAAGCGAATGTTCTACGGTGCTATTTTCTCTTACCCTTGACCAATAAGAAACAACTGTCAATGGGGTCTGTTCAGAATTTTATCTCTCTCTTTTTGGAATATACCATAGTCCGGGTAGATAAAAAGTCCCCTAGTATTTTTTGATCATATCTCGTAAATAAAATTACGAAATTAATTCATTTCGCTATACAATTTAGAAAATATAACTCCCAAATATTAAATCATAACTTAAATCGCAGGTTCCTATAACAACGAGTACATTCTTTATTGACAAAATAAAATTTTTACCCGAAATTCCTATTGAATAAGCTAATACTTACTTTTATGTGATCTTTAGCAATTTGTTTCCCATTCCATTCAGCAACTGCACATTTACTATGAGGGTATATATTACCTGGAGCGACATGTTTAAACTGTCCTGTTTTAACGAACATCTCTCCTATATATCTACCAGGTGCACCTTTGAAAGCATCGCATGGAATGTCTCCGGGTATGTAATCTCTCCAATAAAAATCATGCACTACTGTAACTTTTAAAGAAAGCATTATATTAGTATTTTCGGACATTCAAATTTACATTCTAATATATATAAAAATTACGCTCACCAGTAAGAGAAGTATCTCTTAAACATATTATTAACAAGAGTATTTTTAACATTTTAAATTTTCACTGTTTTCAACGTCAATTAATACAAGTAGTATGTTCCTATTCAAGAAGATAACCGTTATTAAAAAGTGACTTTTTGTTAACCGTATATGAGACAAACAGCGCGAATTTTTATGATTCTGTAATTTTAAACTACATGAACAAAGAAACGTGGCAAATCTACTTCGCAAGAAATATCCCTGCCATTAAACAACTTTAATAATTTGTTGTTTCTACCGGTTTCAAGGAAAACGCTAAAATAAGTGACGCAAACTCGGGCAATCTGAACAAAATTGCATTTTCATATTAAATAGATAAATATCTACAATATCTTAGGAGGGGTCATTAAATAGGTAATTACCAAACACACGCATGCAATTATAGTAGATAATTAGACCAAAGAAATAATCGCTTAGCTTGCGATAGTGTATATCACACATATTTGTTTGGTCCGATGCAGTATCGACTCGGCGTATATATTCTATGGATATCTCTTGCATACCAACGACGGTGACGTTTTCTTTATATATTTCAAAGAAATTTGAAACATACTTGAGTAGGCAAAACCAAATTTTTATAAAACGAAAACATTTATGGTTGGTTGTATCCGTCACATGGAAATACCTGATTTTGCGCTTGTGATTGATACCGTGATAGTTGTTTTGGCGTTCGTCAATAAGCAGTGCTGAATGCTCTTCTACGCTCTGTCTTAATAACTTCTGTAATACTGTAAGACTGTTGTTTCTGTGAATTCATCTCTCCAGTGGTGGCGCACTGACGATTCTCTAGTACAAGTCCTAACAATATAAGTTTCGGACGATGCAATTCAAATAAATATTTAAAATTTGTATATGTGCAAGTGTTAATTCCTTATTGTGAGCAAAGAATTTGGTATACTACAATATTAAGAACAACATTTGCAACAGAATATATATTTTATTTCTCGGGAAACGAAAACAATCTAGCCAAAGTAAAAAAGAAAACTTATAGATGTTTAGTTCTGATACTTGACAGCATTAACAGTCCCATCCATTAATATACTGTCATTTATATTTTATATTCTTTGAGAAAGGCATCACTTGCTGAAACATGTAAGATTGTTTTAAATATATGTATTTTTGAGTAAAACCAGACCTTAAATCGCCAACTAATTAAATCTACTTTATATATATATATATATATATATAGTGAATAATTAATTAAATCGGGTAAGGGATCTGTCAAATAAAAACTCATTTATTTCACTCTCTATATTTCGTAACCATTGGTTACTTCTTCAGGAAAAGCTACAAGATTAACGAGACCCACAATATATTAATAAATATGCTAATAACCTAAACATGTTAAAATAGATTTACATTAAATTAACTATATATTGGTTTCACGTCAACGTTTTTTGTTTAATATTAGAGAAAATTATAGTTACCCGACTAATTAATTATTCACTATTATAGTACGGTCGATAATACTTACAAGTCATATATATATATATATATATATATATTAAAAATAATAGACTTTTTATTGGTTTAGCGACCTTTTATTGAATTATGATGTTTTATTCTACGACGTTTCGACTTTTATTATTTTTCAGTCTTTTTCAAGTATCTAGAAACAAGAATTAATACAATGAGAACATGAGAACTGTGTTTGCTTTTGTGAGATTGAATTAACAATTAAATTAACAATTAAAATTAAAATTAGATTAAAGACAGAATTACCAATTAGATTAACAATTAAAGTTAAAATTTAAAATTAGATTAATAATGAGAAAGGACAATTAAAGTGAGTACATCTGTATAAATGAATAGAAAATTTGAATTAAACTCAATACAGTAAGGTAAATAGAAACAAGTTTTCTATTCATTTATACAGATGTAATCACTTTAATTGTCCTTACTCATTATTAATCTAATTTTAAATTTTAACTTTAATTGTTAATCTAATTGGTAATTCTGTCTTTAATCTAATTTTAATTTTAATTGTTAATTTAATTGTTAATTCAATCTCACAAAAGCAAACACAGTTCTCATGTTCTCATTGTATTAATTCTTGTTTCTAGATACTTGAAAAAGACTGAAAAAAAATAAAAGTCGAAACGTCGTAGAATAAAACATCATAATTCAATAAAAGGTCGCTAAACCAATAAAAAGTCTATTATTTTTAATATTAAGACACGGCCAATAAAATAAATAAGAAAAATAAAATTCTTATAAACACTAAATATATATATATATATATATATATATATATATATATATATATATATATATAATTGAAAAGAATTTATCGACCGTGATATATTATCAAAAATTAATTAAAATTCGGGTAAGCGGTCAATTAAAAAACTCCTTTATTAGTTAAAAAATAATAAAATTGACGTACAAAATATAAAAATGATTAGATATCATATCTAATCATTTTTATATTTTGTACGTCAATTTTATTATTATATTAAAAATAATAAAATTGACGTACAAAATATAAAAATGATTAGATATCATATCTAATCATTTTTATATTTTGTACGTCAATTTTATTATTTTTTAACTCTAAATTTTTTACCCCAGAAGAAGCGACAAAGTGTTGCGAAATATATTTAATAAAGGAGTTTTTTAATTGACCGCTTACCCGAATTTTAATTAATTTTTGATTATATATATATATATATATATATATATATATATATATATATATATATATATATATATGTAAATGGATAATTACTTCTTAGAATTCGGATTGAAAACTTTCAATTAAATAGAAATGCTCATTTTAGCGTTTCGACTTTTATTTTGTCTTCATCAGAATAAATTTTATTACAATATTAGATGTCTTTCGTCAAATGTAAATTTATATACATTTATGGTACTGATAATTTGTATTTTTCCTTTCTATTTTTTTAACAGTTTCAACTATTTTACTTAAAATATTAAAATTTTATACTTTCGGCTTGGTGTGGGTGAGTTTTAAAAGATTTAAGTGTAGTTGGACTTTAATGTTTACGTGATTTATATTACGGATGTTTTAGATCAATGGGAGATATAATTTTGATAGATTTGAAATTTCATGACGGTTATTAGCTGAATTTTCTTCATATTTTTTAATATGAATTAACTCTAATATTGATCTTGCTTTGTAATTTGTTTCGATTTGTGGTATTTTAACTTCTTTGTAATTGAAAGTGTGGTTATTTTTAATTTCATGTTTTTTCAAAGCTGTAATGTTTTTTTAATATTTGTGACCGTTTTTTTTAATTTTAAATGTTGTTCTGTTTGACTTGTATAAACACAACTGCAATCATTACATGGTATGCTATAAACAACACCTGATTTTTTTCGTCTTGACCGCACAGCTCACTTTGTCTTGACCGAACATCTGGAAACAAGAAATTTACCAGCTGTTCCGTCAAGGCGATTTTTGCTTGATTTTCTGTCCCCGTTATTTGCTTGGTTGTTTGTCTGTATTGTTGCTATATATATATATATATATATATATATATATATATATATATATATATATATATGTATATATCCCGATGTCGGACAAAGAAAGCATGACCCTAGTTACGTCTAATTGCTTCGAAGTAATACGCCCATTTTCACCAATGGTAGAAGCTTTTTAGCAATTATCATATACACCCTTTTTGAATCCGCTAACATCAAAAATTACCATAAAAAATAGGGAATAGCGTGACTTTGATCTCGCTTTACGGAGCACACACCAAGACACAACTCTTTACTCGCACGTCTGTTATAAGTAGAGAACGGACGCAATTTCCATAAAACGCAATCGGCAATTGGAATTGTGTATAACGTCGCTCAGTACATCCCGGCGTAATTCAATGAAGTATTTGTTTGACTTATTCGGACACCTGGTCTCGCCGCGATAACAATGGGCAAGCCAGCTATTGTATTCCGAGAATATAGTGCTTTTTAAAGGGTTTTCATGAGCGTAGGTAGAAGCTAGGTTTTTATAATGTATTTTATTTATTAGTTTATATTTCGTAAGATAAATAAAGTGTTGTGAGTAGGTTTCTTGTTTCCATAGTTTTAAATGTTAATTACATCGTAATTTTGGTGATAGATCCTGTTTAATATCGTTTGATTGAATCTATTTCTACCAATTATTTCGACGCAAGAGTGTGCATTGAATTTCGGTCAGTTTCAATAACTTACGCATACATTTTTAGTTTTCATTTATTTAGATCTAGAGCATTGTTTAAATTACTTTTTCAGACATGATATGGAAGAACTTCGAGAACGGCATCGTAAAACAACGGCGAGTTGGATTGACGGTCATACTGATTGTATGTCCATTGTCAGTGATTCCGAAATTTATTACAAAATCCGTAAAATATCGTCAAAAATTCGTCACTTAGGATCGCAAACACATCTGAACTCTGTAAAACTTTTATGGCGGCTAATATTCCATTAAATAAACTTAGCAATCCCACTTTAAAAATATATCTGAAAAAATATACTGGTCGAAATGTTCCTGATGAATCAACTTTACGCAAATATTATGTTTCTAGGTGCTATACGAGAACAATGGAACGCATTAGAAGCCATCCTTTAAATCAATACATATGGATAAGCGACGACGAAACGGTGGATATGTTAGGACGCTGTGGGGTAAATGTTGTAGCTGGTGTACTACATCCAACTATTCCCTATAACTCATATGTAATAGCAACAAGTGTTATAAATAGAGTTGATGCGGAAACAGTTGCTGAAACCATTAAGGAGAATATGCAAAAAATGCTTCATTCGGACGCCACGTACAAAGAAAAAATACTTTTATTTGTCAGTGATAGTGCTGCGTATATGTTAAAACAGGCAGACTATTGAAGAAAACATATCCTAATGTGCTGCATATTTCTTGTGTTGCACATGCTCTCCACAGAATCTGTGAATATATCACAGACACTTTTCCGGAAGTTGATAGACTTGTATCAGCTTTTAAAAAAGTTTTCAGAAAAGCACCATTGAGAGTAGCTCTTTTCAGGGAAAAATTTCCATCTCTGTCACTGCCTCCCACTCCAGTAATAACTAGATGGGGAACATGGCTGGAAGCTACTAGTTATTACGCTGATAATTTCGATAGTCTAAAGAATTTCGTAACACTGCTAAAGGAGGATGCTAGAAGTATTGGTGAGTGCAAGGAGCTCACACAAATCCCAAATTTAAAAAATCAGTTGTACTTTCTTCACGAACACTTTGGAAAATTGCCAAAACTAATCACTTATTTTGAAAATCGAAATCTCAAATTAAATGACGGATTAACCATATTACATGTGGCTGTTAATAATTTGAAAAGTATTCCAACGGATGTAGCCTTCGGCAAAAGTTTGAAGCAATTCTTAATAGAAATCCAGATTTAATTACATTGCAGCAATTATGTATGGAGACAATTCCACAAAATCTAACGGCTAAATATGAAGAAATAAAAGAATATTTCCAGTATGCACCTATAACCAGTTGCGATGTAGAAAGGACGTTTTCTATTTATAAGGATGTACTTAATTCAAAGAGAACAAAATTGACAGAAGAAAACCTTGAGAAACTATTGCTAGTCAATATTAATACTCCTTTACTCAACTTGAAAGACAAAATGAACAAATAAAAATGTTCCAATTATAGAAATAAAATTAAAAACTTTAAAAATACAACTTTTCAACAAATACATATGTATTTCGTAATTTTATAGATCACCACCCGTTTGTTTTGCAATTATATAAATAAAATTAAAAACTTTATAAATACAACTTTTCAACAAATAAATATGTATTTCGTAATTTTATAGATCACCACCCGTTCGTTTTCCAATTATATAAATAAAATTAAATATTTTAGAAATACAGCCTTTCGCCAGTACTGCACTGGGTGGTAAGCGTGTCCGTTCTCTAGTTATAAGGCTCCTTAAATCGCTCGGCCGAAGTGGGGTCAAAAATATAGTCCACACAATCTATTCTAGATGGTCTAGCCGGTATCACAAAGAAAATAACGAATATTATGAACTAAATTTGAAATATATCTATCTACACAGCGGTAAAGGCTTAGCGTGAAAAATAGATTTAACAATAGTTGATATGTTTCATGCTTAAAAATAGTAAATTTTATACGTATATACATATACATTCTTTAAAACGTCTTACATCGACCTTTTTCATAAACATATTTACCGAAAATAAAACACTGTTTTTGCTCGCACAATTTTATCAAATAAACAAAAATGTATAAACAATATTTAGATTGAATTCTAGGTTCTAATGACTATTGATATTTATCAAATGATATAGTAACATTACATTGTTTCTGATTATTTTGAGTTGTGTTATACTTCAATAACTGAAACTGCGGATATCTGTGCGAATATCCATATTGGGTCCAAGCATGGAACAATTGAGTGTCATCCTCAAGGACAGCTTTGCTGATCATCCACTCTTCGTGATCGAATTTCTTTCCAATAAATATATTCATAACATCGTCATGTCCACCTATCACTGCGTTTTCTATGAGTTTCTTGTCACTTACGTCAGAAAGCTCCACGTCTTCCCAATAAAATTTGCTGTTGTCCGGACTACATAATATCTGAAATAATATTCAATTTAAATAGAGATTATCTTACTAATTTTGTGTTTAACTAGTAGACGTAATTTATTAATACATTCCTTTCATTATGTGGATGTTAACCAAACCGTCATTCGCTTTGTTGTGCATTGACAGATACATATTAACGGCATATGTAGGTATGTACCACTTATGCATCTACTCACACGTATCAGATTGTTCGAAACTCACGGATCGCTTACAGAAACAAACCTATTACGAATACAAGGCAGACGCCTATGAGCTATCAATCATCAGATATGCCTCTAACATATTACACTTTTCTAAATGCGGAAACGGCATTATTTTTAATAAATAACGAAGGATAAATGATTATAACAAATTATTAGATTTTTAAACTTTTTAGCAATAAATTGTTTAATAAAAAAGAGCTTTCAAACACAACACAAATTCAAAAAACCAACTAATTTAAATAAATCACTTAACGTGCGAAAGAGAATCAGACACAAAATGTTATTGACAATTTCAATGGGCCTACCATCTGTTTTGGCTTGAAGTGAAAGAAGCCTACTATTAAAAATGTTTCTTTAAGTCAACTTAAGTTCAATACAACTACTTTATTATTCGTTGAAGTACAGTAGTTTATTGAAGCCCTATATCCTAAACAGAGACCGGACACATCGGGTTGAAATGACGTCGTCATTACGACGGACGATATAAATAGTCTACAACATCTGTAAGTACATTGAATACACTATTGATCTGGCTAGCGCGCACATCTGTTTTCATCGAGAATTGCGACGTTTTCTGTTGAATATTTACAGTTAAATTTCTGTTTTCATGGGCGTAGATAGAAGCGTGTGGAGTTTTAATTATTTTTATTATTTAGATTATATTTCGTAAGATAAATAAAGTGCTGTGAGTTGGTTTCTTGTTTTCATAGTTTTAACTGTTAATTCGATCTTTATTTTTGTGATAGATCCTGTTTAATATCGTTTGATTGAATCTACTTCTCCCAATTATTTCGACGTAAGTGTGCATTGAATTTCGTTCAGCTTCAATAACTTAGGCATACATTTTTAGTTTTCATTTATTTAGATCTACAGCATTGTTTAAGTTACTTTTTCAGATATGATGTACCTCAAGAACGGCATCGTAAAGCAATAGCGAGTTGGATTGACGGTCATACTGATTGTAGGTCCATTGTCAGTGATTCCGAAATTTATTGCAAAATCTGTAAAATATCGTTAAAAAATTCCATGAAATTGCACGTACAATGTGACTTAGCACTTAGCATCGCAAACGCATGCACAGAAATTGGAACCGTTGGAATCTGAGAATTTTAACGAAGACCTCTGTTCCTGATGAATCCACCTTACGTAAATATTATGTTTCTAAGTGCTACACTAAGGCAGTAGAACGCATTAGAACCACCTTTCAAATCAGTACCTCTGTGTAAGTGCCGACAAAACTGTCGATATATTAGGACGCTGTGTGGTAAATGTTGTAGTTGGTGTACTACATCCAACTATTCCATATAACGCATATGTAATAGCAATAAAAGTTATAAATACAGTTGATGCGGAAACAGTGGCTAAAACCATTAACGCGAATATTCAAAATATACTTCATTCGGACGACAGGTACAAAAAAAAAGTACTTTTATTTGTAAGTGACAGTGCTGCATATATGTTAAAAACAGGCAGACTATTAAAGGAAACATATCCTAATATGCTGCATATTACTTGTGTTGCACATGCTCTCCACAGAATTTGTGAATATATTAGAGACACCTTTCCAGAAGTTGATAGACTTGTATCCGCTTTTAAAAAAGTTTTCAGAAAAGCACCATTGAGAGTAGCTCTTTACAGGGAAAAACTGCCACCTTTGTCACTGCCTCCCTACCCAGTAATAACTAGATGGGGGGACATGGTTGGAAGCTACTAGTTTTTATGCAGAGAATTTCGATAGTTTACAAAATTTCGTTACGTGTTTAATTGACAATGCTCGGAATATTTCTGAGTGCAAGCAACTATCGCAAATTCCACATTTAAAAAATCAGTTGTACTTTCTTCAGGAACACTTTGGAAATTTGCCGAAACTAATAACTTATTTTTAAAATCGAAATCTCATATTAAATGATGGTTTAACGATATTAGATGTGGCTATTAATAATTTGAACAGTATTCCAAGTGACTTCGGATGTGGCTTTCGGCAAAAGTTAGTCGCAGTGTTTAATAGAAATCCAGATTTAATAACATTGCGGCAATTGTGTATATATACCACAAAATCTAACGGCAAAATTCGCGGAAGTAAAAGAATATTTCCAGTATGCACCTATTACCAGTTGCGATGTAGAAAGGACGTTTTCTATTTACAAGGATGTATTTCAGTCAAAGAGAACAAATTTTAGAGAAGAGAACCTTGAGAAAGTATTGCTAGTAAATATTAATACTTCTTTACTCAACTTGAACTACAAAATGAACAAATAAAAATGTATTTCGTATTTTGTAGCCGTATATACAGTGTGTATGAGCCAAATGGAATAAATTCATTATTTCGGTTACTGTACATATTTATAAAAAATCCCGAAACATGTCATATTTAATTTATAAATTAACATTCTTCAACGTGAAAATGCGATCCCTACCTTCAACCCCCTTCGAATGACGGGTACAACCCCCATTTTTTTAAATGGGAAGTATAGGCTTGTGATATATCGTTGTAAAGGTCTCTTTATTCTCTATTCAAAAATGTTATAATTTTCATGTTTGTTGCAACAATTAAGATAGAATAAAATAAAATCATGTTGTTATCGAAATTCGCTACAATATACTCAAAAAATAAAATTTAATGCAAAATGTAAAGAAAAATTTAAAACGCCAGAAAAAAATATAAATGTCAATGAGGTAGATGCTCATTTGCGTTTATAAAGATTTGATACATACATCAAAGGCATCATTGCATTACTTACTTCCCGTTTAGGTCTTCATAATAAGAAAGTGAGTAAAAACCATACCAATGTGCTTTTTAGATGGTATCCATTAAAAATACTTTAAAAAGTTTCCGTGGCAACATTAGTTTGTTTAAAACGCCTTAGTAAATTGTTTTATATTTAAAAGTTGTCATTTAAATTGACAGTTTGATAATTTTAGTTTGAATTTCGTAAAATACAATTCTGGGAAATGGTTAGATTAACGGAGATGCATAAAATAACAGTCATACAAATGATTGGTTACGGAGATAGAACCCGAACACAACAAGAAGTAAGCCGCCTATTTCATGAGAAATTTCCTGATTTACCGCCTATAGCTCAAGGAACAATAAGTAAGATAGAGAAGCAGTTTCGAGAGTTTGGTCATGTAAGGCAGATAAAAAACCTTCTGGTTTTTTATCTGCCAATGCACTGAGTGATGAAATCAAAGTAGATGTGATGCTTGAGTTTATGGAAAACCCACATACATCGAGTAGACATGCATCCACTACATTAAATGTTAGCCATACATCGATAGTAAACATATTAAAAGAAAATAAAATGCATCCCTATAAAATGATATCTACTCAGGAGCTTATGGAAGACGATTTTGATAGAAGAACTTATTTTTGTGAGCGAATGATGGAGATGCTGGATAACAATATTATCAATTTAGAAGACGTTATGTTTTCTGATGAGTGCACTTTTTCTCTTAGCGGTCATGCTAATCGGCAAAATTGCCGCTACTGGTCTACGGAAAATCCTCACTGGATGAGGGAAGAACACACACAATACCCAGTAAAAGTTAATGTTTGGGCAGGTATTGTTGGAAACCATATCATTGGTCCCTTTTTCATTGAGGGCAATTTGAATGGCGATCGTTATTTGGCACTACTTCAAAATGATGTCATTCCAACTTTGGCAAATTTATATCCTGATCCAGGAAACCCTCAAGTTCCAATGAATACGATATGGTTTCAGCAGGATGGAGCACCACCACATTACCAACGCAATGTCCGGCAGTACCTCGATGCAATATTTCCCAATCGGTGGATAGGAAGGCGAGGATCGATAGAATGGCCAGCGCGATCACCTGATCTGACCTTACTTGATTTTTTTTATGGGGATATTTGAAGAGCATTGTGTACAAAACTAAACCTTTGGATTTAAATGACTTAAGAGAACGAATAACGCTTGCGATTAGGTCGATCACGCCTGATATGTTAAATAAAGTTAGAAGACAGTTTTATTTAAGATTAGGATTTGCCAAGACGTTCATGGTGAACATTTTGAACATCTACTTCATTGACATTCATATTTTTTTTTGGCGTTTTAAATTTTTCTTTACATTTTGCATTAAATTTTATTTTTTGAGTATATTGTAGCGAATTTCGATAACAACATGATTTTATTTTATTCTATCTTAATTGTTGCAACAAACATGAAAATTATAACATTTTTGAATAGAGAATAAAGAGACCTTTACAACGATATATCGCAAGCCTATACTTCCCATTTAAAAAAATGGGGGTTGTACCTGTCATTCGAGGGGGGTTGAAGGTAGGGATCGCATTTTCACGTTGAAGAATGTTAATTTATAAATTAAATATGACAAGCTTCGGGATTTTTTATAAATATGTACAGTAACCGAAATAATGAATTTATTCCGTTTGGCTTATACACACTGTATACCCGTTTTATTATTATAAGTACCTATAATTATATAAATAAAATTAAAAACTTTAATAATACAAATGCTCGTGGGCGATGAGTCACCAACCTCTCGTGACCGGTCTCTAATCATAAATTAAGTTAATCTTTCAAAATATGTACAAATAAACGAGAGTTCCATTAAAAAAAATTCTAAATTCCTCAGAAATACGTAATTTAATTGTTTTTTAATGAATTGCATGCTAATCAGCGTTAAAATTATTAATAATTTGTTAAATTGACCAAAACCGTACCTCCAGAAAAAAACGTAGTGCACCGCTAACTTTGGACACTGTGTATACGCCAGGACAATGAACTTCGACTCCACGCGTCACAGTACAATGGCTTGGGAATAAGAAACAATATTTACCCTAAAATAGTTATTGATTAAGTTATTACTTACTTTTATATGTTCTTTAGAAGTTTTTCTCCCACCAAATTCTCCAAACGCTAGTCCACGATGAGGGTGTATAGTAGCTGGTATTACATGATGATATTCGTTTAATTCAACGAACATCTGTCCTACATATTTACCAGGGGCACCTTTAAATGCATCGCATGGAATATCCCCAGGTACGTAATCCCTCCAATAATAATCAGCCACCTGAGTAACTTGAAAAGGAAAAGATGTATAAGCATAGCAGAAGTGGCTTTTTCTCCTTTTTGTTGTTATTTTAAAATTTTTATTGGATGTTTCTAGATTCTACTGATAAGGCATCTTTTGGCATTTCAATAACAAGAGTAGGCTGACAATAAATACATGAAAATATGGAAGAATACCCCAGGTCAAGGCGAGGCAAAACAGTTGCTTGGAGAACATTCAACGAAGTTTGCAACAGACTTACTAAACATATATGTAAACAATTGAATTGATTCGGCATTTACTTGATGAAGATCCATAATTTCAAATAGAAATAAAACTACGGTTCTAATCTTCACTTTTAATCTTTAATCGTAACACGACAATTGTTTCGCCAGCACAGTGGCTTCCTCAGGTGCTTACATCTAAAGAGTACGGTATAAACTAAATTAAAAAAATATATCTGCATGGTCCGGCAACGAAGCGGGGACGGAAGATTATACGCGCATTTGAAAGTTAGTCAAATATTTAGTCATCGAATATCCTTCCCTACCATCAAGCGCACGTTTTAAAAATATTTTGTTTTATACAGGCTGTTCCAGATGGAAATGTCAGACTAAAGTTGCATTTTTTTAAATGGAACAGCCTGTATATTAATAGATAAAATGATCCGCGCTTGAAAACCGGTTACATCGATATAATGTTGTATGGGTTCAAAGTTGATAGTTTCTGTGTAAATAATTATTTTACTTGATAAATTGATACATTTCAGTAGGCTATTCTGCATAAGAAAAATCAAAAGATCCGAAACCAATAGAATAGAATATTTTCTACTAGTATGCACTTTCGTTGCCAAGTGAAATAAATTCTGCAACTGCTCGCGTTATACAGGAGGCTGTTCACAATTTCGCAAAATCGAAGAAATCTCGTAATTTTTAAAAGGAATAACCTGTATATTTTTAGCTCATTGAAAAGCCCTTTTACTACGCTTTCTATTGATACCTCATTTGATGCATCTAGGATGGATCATTTGCTAATTATTTCTTTTTAGAATTGAATTAATGAAAATTGCTTGTATTTTTAGTAGCTAATTTGCGCTTTTAAACCTTCTGTAAGATCGGATATTCAACAAATTATCCATAAATGGTCTATAACAAGAAGAAATTCCATTAAGTACGAGAAATAATTGATTTTCACTCAGCGGTGATAGCAAACATTAAATTAATATAAAGTAATATATCATTTTCAATAGATTAACTGCTGATCAAGTTATCTGGTGTCAGTTTTAAGCTTGTATACTTAATAACCAAGTTGTCAAAAATTTCGTTCCATCTTACACAGTATTTCGTTCAATCTTTAAAAGAAATTGCTAAAATGACTAATTTTAGTACATATTCAAGAAATGGTGAATATGATATTTATTCTTGGGGAGTGTACAAGAAATTATCTCCTAGCAAGTAGAGTATATGCAGAGAGATTTCCAAACCTTGAAAGAAAGCCAAGACCGGAAGCATTTGAAAGGTTATTAGAGAGATTTACAGAAACTGGTAGTGTAACCTACAAGAAGAGAGAAATAAATAAGCCGGTAATCAATGAAAAAAGCGAATTGGCCGTATTATTAACAATACAGGAAAATCCACATATAAGTATAGACGGTATTTCAAAGGTAACAGCTATTGAAGATAGGAGCGTACGAAGAATTTTAAGAAGTCATAAGTATCATCCGTACCATATGGAATTAAATCAGGAATTGCATGGTGATGATTTCATTAAAAGAACAGACTTTTGTGGTTGGTTGTTAAATAAAATGCGAGAAATGCCAAATATTTTAACAAAGATTTTGTTTAGCGATGAGACTACTTTCAAAAGTAATGGGGCGGTAAATAAACATAACATGCTTTATTATGCAACAGAAAACCCGCATTGGATACGTCATGTAGACAATCCGAATAGATGGTCTCTTAACGTCTGGGGAGGTATACTTGGTCCATATATCATTGCGCCGTACTTTTTCGATGGAACCGTTACAGGCGGTACGTATTTGGCATTTTTGCAGAACGAACTGCCTAATTTACTTGAGCATGTGGATGCTGACACCAAACAAATTTTCTGGTTGCAACATGGTGGTGCACCTGCTCATTACAGCCTTAACGTTAGGGTGTTTCTAGGGCGATGGAAGGAAGACAAATGGATAGCATGAGGTAGTCCAATCGCTTGGCCTCCACGAAGTCCAGATCTTACTATCTTGGACTTCTACTTTTGGGGATACGTCAAGGCTCTAGTTTATGTGGAAGTTCCTACAACAAGGGAAAATATGATGGAACGCATAAGAGAGGCATTTAGAAATGTTCGCCAAGAAACATTACAGCATGTTCAACAGAATTTCACCAGGCGGCTTCATTTATGTATTGAGAGACATGGAAGGACATTTGAAAGTTTTGTTTAATTTATTTGCATTTACTGTTTACATTTACATTATTTTTATTTAATGTGCTACTACTTTTGTTAATTATTAAATTATTAAAATTTGATGTTGTGGTTAAAAATTAGTATTTATTTAAAATAGTGCAAACTTTTAATACTACTCGTACTTGATTCTTTCCTACATGATTTCGATTTATGTTAAGCTAATTAGGTACACTCTGTTCGTTTTCAGTTTGCAGTCACATGATCAATTTTCATTTATTTTTAGTAGTATGAATCTAGTCGGTACTTTTGAGTCAAAAGAGGTTTAAGTATTTTATAAATATAAAATTGTTATTTGAATACATAATGTTTTCTATTTATTTTCTAAATGTTTTTCCTGTTTAATCAATCGATGTTATTGACCAATGTAATGGTAATGAAATTGGAACGATGCCGTATGACATAACCTAAAATTTTTGAAGTATAAACACAGTAACTTTGGAAGTTTTAAATCTCAAATACGCATATAAAATAATATTATTTAAAGAAGACAAAGGTACATGTAGAAAATGCAGCTTTTCATGTATTGTAAACAGATGCTTCACTTCTAGCATTAATCGCATTAAATAAATTTGGAATAAGAAATAATCTGGAAATTGCAGAAATCATACGAGAAGAAATTCACTAACATAAATGAATTACAAAGCAATTCAATATAACCAAAAAGTAGAACAGAAAGGTGGGAAATAAGAAAATGGGAAGCTAAATTTTGATTGTTTCATATGTATAATCAAATTTTTTGCATTAGAAATTAAATAAATAAAAGCTCACCTTGATTATATTGGTATTATTATTTCCAAGAAAATGGTTAATAATAATTACACGAATAATTCATTTGTTTACAAAAACTATAGAGAACTATTAGTATTATGTATAAATTAATTATACAGTTCAATTATTACATTGCTACGCTAAGTAAAACCATTGAAGATATAACTTCATTTGGAATCAGTATGTTAAAAAATTATCATAACTGTTTGTTAAACTTGCTCATGTAAAAACTATTCAACTTAATAAAATGCAGATACTTTAATCAATACAATAAATACAAAATAGCGAAATTGTATTATGTATTATTCTATTCTAGTGTTAACAGATATGGATGTGACTGCACAAGTGAGCGCTGATATTTTTTAATGTTATTCTGCATAAGACTATTAAAACCTGATTTTAAAATGCCATACAGCATACTAAACTCAATGAACAACAGTAGTGCAGTATGTGACAAAAGCTATTTTCTTTATCTTCGCAATTTATGTTGGTTGTATCTGCAAACTCTTGAGTTGTTCATATATTAACTGCGCATATTAGAAAATAGAAGTATGTAGAAATAGCAAATAATTCATCTAATTCATAATCGGTCTAATAAGAAATATTTATTTGAATAAAACATATTTACATGGAAGCTTAAATATATAATCTTTCTAATACAATCATAAAAACACTATCATAGACAGAAAATAATGTTGTCTTATACTAACATAAAATATGACACCTTTAGTTGCAATTACATATATTAATCTGAATCAGAGTCTGATTCTGTACTTGATTCTGTAACATTGATTATTTCTGGATCTATATCCAAGTCTACCAAGCAGTTTTCTCTTTCATACCATTGTTTTATTAAATTATCAGTATGCCTTATGCAGTTACTCCATGTATTACTATCACATGTATGTAATGCCTCCTTCCACATTTCTTTCACCTTTTCGTCGGTGTAACCAGCCCTACCGATGTGCACATTGTAATATGTTTTTGCTTTTGCCCAAATTAGCTCAATAGCATTGAAGTCACAGTGGTATGGTGGCAGTCTAAGAATTTCATGTCCTGCATTTCTTAACAGTTCATCAATTTCATAAACTTTCTCTTTACGGTTTCGATCCTTTGGAAAATATCCATGTTTCATCTAAAAAGACAACTTGACGCAAACCAGAATTTGTATTCTCAATGTACTTCCTTAAAAATACACTTCGCATTACACTAACATCAAGTTTTTCCATTAATGCTCTTCTATTATCATCTTTTTTATATTTGAAACCGATATGTTTGAGTAAAATGGAAAGAGATGTTTTTCCTTTTTGCACCATTTGTTTAGTTTCCAGTTCAGTCTTGTTTTCAATGTAACATGTTTTTCTAAAAAAGTATATCGTTAAAAAATAAATCATTTATGAAAATAAAATTGCTTAGAATACTTTGATGAAACATGTCGTATAAAGTATTTCGGACTTCCATTTTCAAGCTTTCTGGCAAATCTTTGGTTTTTGGTTTACGTCGGGGTATTTGTTTTCCAGGTGATGATGTCCCACGTTTCTTGATATTGTAAACGGTTCGGACAGAGATCTTAAGAGCACTTGCTACTCTCTAAAAATATTTTTCCTCATTAATCTAAAGATATTAATTTGGTGTTATCTTACCTCATAAACTGAATCAACAGACAATAATGGACCTCTATTATATTTCTCTTCTTCAAAATAATGAAGAAGGTTGGCAACTAGATTTTGTGCCTGTGAATGTAGACGTTTACCTGGCATATTCTACAACAAAAAGAACACAAACATGAAATTTTATATCACTTCATATTATGAAAATTACATTTTGCGATATGCATATCAATTTATCAAAAAATGTAATTTGTCAGTGTCAAAGTAAAATAATTTAATTAAGAAATATTACGTTAAATACTTACGATTAATTACTCGAAACTGACTATTATTGTTGCAAGAAGAACAGATAAATAAGAAATCTTAAAATATCAACGGAAAAATACAAACAAGAAGTAGAGCGCACTAAACATAACCTGTATATGTCGATAAATACGTATTTTCTTTTTTGACTAAAACAGTTGTCGGTATCTCATATTATATAAGACATGCTAATATTATTTTTCTTTGTCTTTGCTACGAAGAAATTTCAAAGACGTATGTCTTGTATCAAATGACATACGTTTCAATTCTGAATATTTGTAGCTCAATATATCTGAAAAACAAAGTATATAGATTCTGTGTCTGAGATAGTATGACATAGTTAGTCATGTGACTGCAAACTGAAAACGGACAAAGTGTATGTATTGTTTCATATTAGGTTTTCGTAACATAGCTGGTTTTACAAAATTCTTTAAAATATAAATTAATTAGTGAAATTTTTTATTAAACTAACACCAGATAACTTAATCGGCGTGAATCTATTGAAAATGCTATATTACTTTATATTAATTTAATGTTTGCTTTCACCGCTGAGTGATAATCAACTGGTTCTCGTACTTAATGGGGTTTCTTCTTGTTATAGACCATTTATGGATAATTTGTTGAATATTCGATCTTACAGAAGGTTTAAAAGCGCAAATTAGCTACTACAAATACAAGCATTTTTCATTAATTCAATTCTAAAAAGAAATAATTAGCAAATGATCCATCCTAGGTGCATCAAATGAAGTATCAATAGAAAGCGTAGTAAAAGGGCTTTTCAATGACCTAAAAATATACAGGGTGTTCCATTTAAAAATTACGAGATTTCTTCGATTTTGCGAAATTGTGAACACCCTGTATAACGCGAGCAGTTGCAGAATTTATTTCACGTGGCAACGAATGTGCATACTAGTAGAAAATACTCCATTCTATTGGTTTCGGATCTTTTGATTTTCCTTATGCAGAATAGCCTACTGAAATATATCAATTTATTAAGTAAAATAATTATTTACACTTTATTTACACTTTATTTACACAAACTATCAACTTTAGACCCATACAACATAATATCGATTTAACCAGTTTTCAAGCGCGGATCATTTTATCTATTAATATACTGGGTGTTCCATTTAAAAAAATGCAACTTTAGTCTGGCATTTCCATCTGGAACGGCCTGTATAAAACAAAATATTTTTAAAACGTGCGCTTGATGGTACGGAAGGATATTCGATGACTAAATATTTGACTAACTTTCAAATACGCGTGTAATCTTCCGTCCCCGCTTCGTTGCCGGACCCTGTATATATAAAATCAAGAAGGTTGGTAGTATTTTACAATGTTTTTCAAGAAATCTATGAATTTATACAAGTACTGTCGGTAGTGAGAAAATGTGGCACATCTGGTCGGCGCTAACTGTTATGTTATAAGGTACTGAAGATGTTTACGCATAAAATTACTACATATACATTTATATTATCGTCTAAACAGATTTTAAGTAAATAAATTTAATAAAGGCGAGTTATTTAAATTTAATTGCTCATTTAATAAAATTTGTGATTGTTTTAATTTATTGATTTCGAAACTTTCCAGTTGCCTTTATTTTCTAAATGCAGAATTTTAAAATCTTTATCGAAAGTGTGGTTTTCTTCTAATAGATGATTCGCAAAAGTGGAATTTGTTTTTAATTTCTAAACGAAGAACAATGCTCGGCAATGCGTTTTTCAAACGATCTTCCTGTTTAACCGACATATATTTTACCGCATTCACACATTAACTTATAGACCCCAGACTTCTTATTTATGTATGTTTTATCTTTATTGCTTTTAATATGTTTGGATAAATTATTATTAGTTTTGAAAACCGTGTTAATATTAAGTTTTTTTAAATAACTTGAAATATGCTTATTAGGTATCCCAATGTACGTTTGTAATCTAAATTTTGAATTTTCCTTATCCTTTATTGCAGAATATACCATAGACATTGCTTTTTTGAAAAGTTTTTTTGTCAGCATATTTTCAATTACGGACGATATATTCTAAGATATATTCAATATTTCCACTCACCAATAAGTGATATATTCATGGAATATATTATGGACAAGAGCAGTTTCTGCATTATTCGATTCCACTGAAGTTGTCTTCAATATAAACCGGTACCACACCAGTATATTCACAAAAATTTCACTTTTATTAGATGTAATGTTGACTTGGTTTAATCATATACACAACAAACAACTCGAACTTAATTAAAAATTATATAAAATAAATTAAAACTGTTTGACCTTCTAGTAGACCGCTTTGTTGAATAGTCATTTCAACCGGTTTGAAGAATATCAGAATGAACCATGGAGCTGCCCATAATCTGTAGAAAATCATTTACGAACTAAAACGAAACATCTCCGAAAAGCATAAATAAGTTATTGCTAAAACGTTGCATAAAATATGAGTATCTAAATATTCCAATAAAATAAGGGTTTGACGTAATCTAAAGTGCATCTGTACATTTACATTATTAATCTATTTACTGCGGTTTTAACTAAGGATATATATACAGGGTGTTTAAAAAAGATGCGGCAATATTAAAGGGGGTGATTGCCCAGGTCATTTTATACAAAAAGTTCCTAAAAACATAGGTCCGCACACGCTTCGTTACTGATCTACAGCGTGTTGAAGTTTAATTTTAAAAAACAGTAAAAACTTGATTTTTCCAAAGCGGCTTGAGATATAATGAAATTTTAGGCGTGTTAATAGCTGTGGGAGACACATACTTTGCAATACAACACGATGTTTCAGTCGTACCTGTGGCGCGCGTATTGGCACGTCACAGGCTATTTTTCAAGAAAAAATAGGACGCCTCTGATTTCTCTAAAAATACAAATATGCTTTTATTTATTGTTCAATTATGAAGAATTATGTGGGGCCATTTAAAGTCCTTGGTGTACGCTACTCCATTGGAAAACGTAGAAGACTTAAGAAACCGAATCATTGCTGGGTGTAACTCAATTAAAACCGATCCTGGTGTTTTTCAGAGAGTTCGCCAGTCAATGTGGAGAAGATTGGATTCTTGCATCCGAGCTAGAGGTGGTCACTTTACACAGTTTTTGTAATTTTTGGTTGATAAAATTGTTGGTTTGGTAAAATATTTGTTTTTGCCCTTGAATAAAACCTTGTTCTTTAATATTTTTTTCTGTAATAAATGGACATGCACTAAAATGTTTTTTTTTAAATAAAAAACGGTACGTCGTACGATAAAAAGTTAAGAGAGCTTTTTTCTACATAATTGAACAATAAATAAAAGCATATTTGTATTTTTAGAGAAATCAGAGGCGTCCTATTTTTTCTTGAAAAATAGCCTGTGACGTGCCAATACGCGCGCCACAGGTACGACTGAAACATTGTGTTGTATTGCAAAGTATGTGTCTCCCACAGCTATTAACACGCCTAAAATTTCATTATGATATCTCAAGCCGCTTTGGAAAAATCAAGTTTTTACTGTTTCTTAAAATTAAACTTCAACACGCTGTAGATCGGTAACGAAGCGTATGCGGACCTATGTTTATAGGAACTTTTTGTATAAAATGACCTGGGCAATCACCCCCTTTAATATTGCCGCATCTTTTTTAAACACACTGTATAAACTGTGTCTCATATAGTCGTCTGATTTGTTTATATTTATGTAAATACATATACAGATAGATCGAAAAATTTGATCGTACCGCTTCGATTTACCGACTCCGGCGTCTTGCACAAATTTCTCGTACGTTAATTATTGTATAGTAAAACCTATAAATAATGACCACAGAATATAATAAACAATATTGGCCGATATGTAAACGTGGCCATAATTGCCAGGTTATTCATCTTGCCAATAAAATATATATGTACTTGGTTTTTAAGATTTTTTTAAATTTTATTAATTAATTTTATAATTAAAGTAAATATATAAATATACATATTGCTCTAAACTTTGCTCTTAAAATGAATTTAATTAACGGAATGATTGTGTATCTAGTTACACAGGCATAATTTTGATGAGACTCTGTATATTCTATGTATATCTCAGGGTAATCTTTTGGTTCTGCGCAACTAGGTTTAGCGACCAAACTAAATACAAAGAAATAACACAACGAGCAGTATTTGTTTAAAAATATTTGATTGCCTATTAGTATCTTTATATCTCATTGTTATTGTCTTAAAATATTTCATTCTTAACCTATTCTTAATCTAGTAATGACATTTTTATATACAAATATTCTCTTATGAACTTTACTTTGAGATAATTTTGGAGATTTGATTCAGATTCAAATGAATCCCACAAGCAAAGACTTTTTTGAGGATTTTTCTAACAAAAGGGGGATTTGCCCTCCTAATGTTGAGATTAGTACTCACAGTCTGTATTACTCTGGAAATGTGGATCTCTAGTCTCTACTGATAAATTCTGACAAAGAGTGTGCTATTCAGGGCCTATTTAAGGGGAGCCAAATAAGATGGAGGGCGGTGAGGATACGCCGTAGTCCTTTTTAAAACGCGCACACCCACTTACTTGCAATTTCATTTAAAACCAAATACAAAGTTTCTCAGTATTTCTAGTGCTGCGCGGACTTACTCCCACCGCTCGCCATCTTATTTGACGCTTGCTATGCACGAAAAGCTAAAACTATTTTAATGTATGTAACATGTACAAAACATAAACTATGTACATATTATAGATATATGTACACATACAATTTCTTTTTCTATTTTTCTTAGCCGTTCGCTTAATTATAAATGGTTAATTATTCTTTGGAATTCGGCTTCGTAACTATTCATTAAATAAAAATGCTCATTTTAACGTTTCGACTTTTATTATTTTTTTGAACTCTACATTTTTATCTCCTGAAGAAGCAACAAAGTTGTTGCGAAATATAGATATAATTAATAAACGAGTTTTTAATTGACAAACCGCTTGCCCCCTTTTAATTTATTTTATCCTATATTTATATATATATATATATATATATATATATATATATATATATATATATTCCCGATCTCGGACAAAGAAAGCCAGAGCCTAACTACGTCTAATTGCTTCACAGTAAGACGTCCAAATTCACTAACAGTAGCAATGTTCTAGCAATTATCACACACATTCACTCTTTTTGAATCCGCTAACAGCGAAATTTACCATAAAAAAATAGTTAATAGCGTGACTTTTATCTATTCTATCACATCTATCTCAGCCGGGATCACAAATAATATAACGAATATGATTAACTATATTTGAAATCTATCTATCTACAGGGCCGTAAAAGATTATCGTGAAAAATTGATGTAACAATAGTTGATATGTTTCTTGCTTTAAAATAGATTACAAATATACGTACACATTCTTTAAAACGTCTTACATCAACCTTTTTTCGAAATTAAAACATTTTGGTTACTCGCACAATTTGATCATAGAAACAAAAATGTAGAAACATTATTTAGCTGGTATCCTATGAATTCTAATGTCTACTTATATTTATCAAACGATATTGAACTATTACATTGCTTTAGATAAATTTCTGTTGTGTTATACTTCAGTAACTGAAATTGCGGATATCTATGCGAATACCCAAACTGGGTCCAAGCATGGAACAAGTTAGGCTCAGACTCAAGGACAGCTTTGCTGATCATCCATTCTTCGTGATCGAATTTCCTTCCAATAAATACATTCTCAACATTGTCATGTGCACCTATCACTGCGTTTTCTGTGAGTTTTTTGTCGTTTGTGTCTGTAAGATCCACGTCTTCCCAATAAAATCTGCTATTGTCCGGACTGCATAATATCTGAAATGATATTCAATTTAAATAGAGATTATCTTATTAATTTTGTGTTTAAGTAGAAAACCTAATTTATTAATACATTGGTTTCATCATTTGGATGTTAAGTAAAGGAAGCTGATTAAAAAAAAAAATATTGTGGAATTTGAAAGTTACGGTCTGCTTAATAAAATACGTTTGTAAATAGTTATTTTTGGATCTAGAACGCTAAATGGTACTTATGCGTTCAAGAATGCAAGATATTTTGCCGAGCTTCAGTGAGGTAAAAAATCCATTCGAGAACGAAAAAGCATTCTCTCAGTCTCGTTCGAAATAAAAACAATATTTTTTTTTCGAAAACTGCAATATCATAAGACAATTGTGTTATGCACAACAATTTAATTTATACACACATCAAAATAATCTAGGGGAAAATTGTGAAACGAAATGCATTTCTACTTCACATAAGTATATAATTGTTTGTTATATGTGAAGGTATAAGTCGACAATTACACAGGCCTGCATTTTTCAACACTTTGAAAGTTGATTTAAAAATTTTAACTGTTTTCTAGTAATTTGCTAGCGTTGATTTCAAATCTGCTTTTATTTTTTTTGTATCACGTAAGGTTATTTTTCAAACCAGTAAAATCAAAAAATATAGAAAAAACACGATTTATTTCATTTATAAGCTAGTTTTATATTATATTAAAAAAAAATACAAAAATATACACATAGAAACTATTAGAAATAGTTATTTATTCTTTATGCTTCTTAAAAAAAACGTTTTCGTTTTTCAGAAAAGCTTCGTTTGGTTGTTTTTCTGTCATATTCAGCTAAAGGAAGATCTCTTCTCAATTTCCAACAGTAATCGGCCATCACTTTTGTGTCCCAGCGCCCTTGGTATCTCTTTTCTATCTCTTTAATATCCTAGTGAAATCTTTCTCCTTGCTCTTCACTCACGTCCCCAAGGTTTTCTGGGAAATAGTCCAAATGGGAATGTAAAAAGTGAATTTTTATGCTCATATTGCAACCAGGAATCCTGAATTTTTCCAGCATATTTTCAACGATATCAACATAGTTTGTGTCTTTATAATTCCCTAGAAATTTATGTACAACTTCGTTAAAAGCATGCCATGCATGATTTTCCTTATCTTCCATCACATTTTCAAATTCTTGATCTTTCACCAAGCTCCTAATCTGCGGGCCTACAAGGATTCCCTAGTTTATTTTTCCTCTGACAGAGTCGGAAATGTTTTACACAAATATTTAAAACAATTTCCTTCTTTGTTTAATGCCTTAACAAATTGTTTCATAAGTCAAAGTTTTATGTGAAGCGGTGGAAGTAACACTTTTTGAGGGTCAATAAGGCTTTCGCGAATTACATTTTTGGTTTCAGGTGTTAAAGTCACCCTTTATGGCCAGTCTCTTTTTATCCAATGCTGTTCTCGATTTCTGCTATCCCACTCGCACAGGAAACATGGAAATTTAGTATATCCAGACTGCTGACCCAAGAGAAGGCCTAAAATTTTTAAATCTCCACACACTTCCCAGTTGTGATTTTCATGTTGTTTTCTTAAAAGTAATTCCTGTAAATTTTCATAGTTTTCAGAATTAAGAAATACTGAAAAAACAAGTCTATCACCGGGAGGAAACGCACAGACGACGTTTCGTTCTAGTTGGAACTTTTCAATGTACGGCATTCCCTCGATGACGGACATTGCTTTTTCATTTCTATACTTTCTGTATATATAGTTAACATTTGGAATTTACTGCAAGTGAGAATTAATGAATATTAAATCACATTCTTACATGTAAATGTCGACTTATTTAATGTGTTCGAAACTACAGTCCGTTCTGCATACTGCATACAGTGCATACAGTGTGTTCTGCATACTAGTACAAACTTAGTTTGTCGGACTGTAGTTTCGAACACATTAAATAAGTCGACATTTACATGTAAGAATGTGATTTAATATTCATTAATTCTCACTTGCAGTAAATTCCAAATGTTATTCATAGTTTTCCTTTAAATGAACAGAATGGCTGACCGGAACAGAAGCAAAAACATTGCCATTATGTAAAAGAACAGCTTTAAGGCTCCTTTCTGAAGACTCGATGAAAAGTCTCCAGTCAGAAGGTGTGTACTCAGGAACTCCGAGGAAAGTAAGTAGATCAGCAATTGCTTGGCAGTACACGAGTGGTCCGTTTTGTGCAAAAATCCAGCCTCACGATTTCTATACCAAGAGAAGGTAGTTTCTGGGGCAAGCAATATTTTTTGTTTCAACCTAGACCCCAGTACTTCAGAAAGATCTTCTGAAAGTCCCAAATCTCTTACTAAATCATTCAGTTCGGCTTGTGAAAATAGCTGAAGTTGGTTTTGACCTGAGGTTGATGGTTCAAAATCACTATCCATCTGTACGGAGCCGGAAGTTGAAGAGGTTTCAATATTTCTTGTAGTACTTTGGGGGGTATAGGTATAGGTACATGATCACTGTGAGGAACTGGTCTGATAACTGATTTAATATTGTTTGGGTACAAAATATGTTTCAAAGTTTTTCTATTATGCCCCTTAATATCACAAAGACGAAAGTAGCAATCTTCATGATGATTTTGCGGTTCTCTCCAAACCATCGGTATTCCAAAAGGAAGGCTTTTTCTATTCCCTTTGGTCCAATGTCTTAAACCTTCTTCACATACCTTACAAACAACATGCGGTGCCCAATCGTTATCTTGATCTCCTAATTTGATTTTGAAATAAGCATAATATGCATTTTTCACAAATTCACCAATATTGGTCTCTTAAACTTTTTCAAGACGAAATATCCACAAATATAACAGAAATCATCTGGTTTGTTTTTGCAACAACGGCTAGACATATTTTTAGGCAATGTTTATTTATCAAATACCACGCACAACACTAAAGACAAATTAACATTACTTGTTTACTGATCGACACTCAGAGCTATAATGAAGTAAATGGCATTCAAATATACATTTTATTTGGAGTGATAAACTTGAAATCCTTCTTCGCAGTACTAATAAAGTGAAAGCATAAGAAATAGGATTTAGCAGGTAAAAATTCCCGGAAATCTTGTCCAAAATTAATACATGTAATAAAAGATTTACATCAGGTAATGGGAGCCTATTTAACAAATTTCTTTAAAACCACAACAGAAAATCATTTTTGGGTTAATACCTAGAATTTGAAGTAGTATATTCATTTTAAAATGTATTAAAACGCCTATTATAAGATTTTTTTTATATTTTTTTCTTTTTCTTTCGTGCAAAAAAAAATCGGTGGGTGGTAGAGACCAACTGTATTTTAATTAGTTATTGCTATATAAAAACTGAGCTTAACAAACAAAAATCACGTCATCACAAATTGTATGCAGGCCTGTGTTATTAGTTGTTTACATTGAGAAACAGGTAAGAATACTTAACTAAAATTAATAAATTTTTACAAAACTTATTAAAAAAAAACAATAACAATCAACATGTTAGAATGAGTGCAATGTCAGTACCCCTGAGGACTTCCACGAGTGTTGACTAGTATTTGGCATTCTCATAATCAAGTGCTCTGGTTGATCAATGGCATTCCACTGTTCTAGAAGACGCTGTGTATGGTGTATGTATACGTGTTGTATGGGATGGAAATCAGGTGATTACGCTGGCCAGGGCAAAACATTAATTTCATGGTTTTGAAGAAATGCAGGAATGATAGCTGCAGTATGCCGACGCGCATTGTCGTGCATGAGTTGAAAATTTTTACCAATTCTATCAGCATATAATAGCACAACATTTTCAAGGATAATGCCCAAATCAATGGCGTTTAAACGATCCAAGAGAACGAGGTCAGTTCTACCACCAAGAGGTATTCCACCCCATACCATTACACTACCTCTTTGGAAGCTGAAAATTTCCAAGCAGTGTTGTTCCGTCTACCGATTTTTCGGTAGATCTACCGATTTTTCTACACTTTTACCGATCTACCGATGAAGCCATCATATCTACCGATTTTTAAACGAATGAGAAAAAAAAATAAAATTGTGCTGAAACTGTTTATATTCATGTAAATAATACGTGTTAATGTAAATATTTATAGGGGTATTTTTTTTAATGTATAATAAAGAATAAAAATACAATATAATAAATTCCTACTATAATGGCATTCATCTTTAATCTATGACTATAACAAATTGAAAAATAAAACACGCAAGCAATTTTATGAGTAGGGACAGTAATAAAAGCTACTATGGATTGTAGTCGATATAATGCTTGAGTTCAAAGGCAACAATTATGTATGTCGGTAGGTATTTATTTGCACGCTTCTCAAGCGCTCTTTATTCTAAATAAAGGGACTATTCTGGTTAAAAATTATCTTAAAGAAGCATTGTTTTTCAAATAAAAATACTTATTCCCCAGAAGATAATTATTTCAAAATACTACAACAATGAAATAATCCTTTTCATTCGAACATATAAATGAATGAAATAAATACAACATATCATTCTATAATGAATAAAAGCGATATCTATTTGGTTATTTGCTTATTTCTATGAGTTTAAAGGGCATCTTGAGTTAAGGGTGTGTTTCTGTTTTTGCATTTAAAATTTGAAATCAGTATCCTATATCGGTTCTAGAAGAACACATACATAGGTGTCACTTGACTTTTTTTTAAATTAATGTACTTAGTGTTAAAATATGGGTAGTGACAGTGACTGTGAACAAGCTGGCTCAAGTAATATAGCAAAAAAAATAAAATATTCCCAAAATTATAAGGAAGATTGGGAAAAGCTGGAAGACTTTGAGAGATGGCTTTCTAGAAGTAAAAAGGGAAAAACTTTTGCAAGATGTAAGATCTGCAGTAAAGACATTAATATTTCTAGCGAAAAAGATTCTCTAATGAAACACAGTCTTTCGATAATTCATAAACATGCTGCAAGGATGATACGCAAACAGCCGCGTTTAACCGAATTTTCAGCAGGTATGGCAGAATCGGCGCAAATAAAGAATAATATTGCCGAAGGTATGATTATTTATATTATTTCGTGTTTACAATAATTTTAATTATCTTGGTTTTAGCCGAGATCCGCTCGTCTGCATTTATTGCAGAACATAATTTGCCATTTTTGGTAATGGATCATTTGCCAAAATTAATAGCTAACATTTGTCCCGATTCAAAGATTGCTCAAGGCATATCGTGCGCCAGAAAGATAACCACAGCTATTGTTCGAAATGTCATAGGTGATCTTTGTCTCGTCGTCAGGTATGCAAAAGACAATTTAATCAGAGACTGTTTTTTTGTTCTTGTGAAATTAGATTGTGCGAATTCGGAAACTTTATATAATCATGTTATAAATACATTTGTCTCAAATTCTGTTCATTATAAAGATAATATGATTGGCTTTGCTTCTGATGGAGCAAATGTAATGATGGGAAGACATCATTCCGTTACAACATTACTAAAAAAAGGTATACCAAATTTATTTGTCATGAAGTGCATCTGCCACTCATTTCACTTAGTTTGCTTAGTTGCTTCATACGCATGCGAAAAATTGCCAAATTTCCTTGAAAACTTAACAAGAAATATTTTTAATTACTTCAACTCTAGTCCAAAAAGAATCAGCGAATTCCAAGAGTATCAATTATTTTGCAATGTTAAAATCCACAAAATTTTACACCCGTCCCAAACCAGATGGTTATCGGTTGATTCAGCTATTAAACGAATTCTAGAATAATACAATCCGCTCAGATTATATTTTACAACTGCTGTTGCAGATGGCGATGTCTCAACAGCTGAAAACATACTCGATCATTTAAATAATACGCTAACCAAAGTCTTTCTATTATTTCTAGATTATGTTTTGCCACTCTTTAATAGTCTAAATCGTGAAATGCAATCAGAATCGCCAAAATTTTACACTTTATATATAATAGTGTATCCAATATTTTTCGAACAATTTGTGACTGTTTCCTAAAACGTAACTATTTATTATCTACAGCATTAGAAAACATTGAATTCAAAAATCACATAATTATCAAGCATTAGAAGATCTGTATTTAGGAACAAATGTTAGAATTTATCTAGAAGAAGGTAAATTGAGTTCAGAACAAATAAAATATTTGCCACTACGTTGTTTGGATTTTTAGTACGTTGAAAGTTGTTCACAAATCACGAATAGATTTTCACTAAAAAACAACCCACTTAAAAAATTTAATTTCATTGACCCCGAGATAGTCAAAAGCGGAACTATAAGTTCAATAGCAGATACAGCTTTCCTTTTTCCGAATTTAATACCAGAAAACGAACTTGAAAATTTAGATAGCGAATGGAGGCAATTACGAAATTACACAGAACGCCAAAATTTCAGCACAGATATGTTGGAATTCTGGGCTAGTGTCAGGGCAATAAAACGTGGTGATGAATCGAATGTCTTTCCATTATTATGTAATTTTATTCAAAATTTGTTGTTTACCACATTCTTCCGAAAATGTGGAACGAATTTTTTCCTCCATCAATTTAATGAAAACTAAACAACATACTAAATTAAGCACGGAAACTGTCACTGGACTTCTTCATAGTAAGACATATATAAATAAAAATAGCTGTTTCGATTTTAAAATAGACAATAGATTAATATTGAAAATAAATGAAGAAACATTAAAAAATATACCTGATGACGAGTAGAGTTTATTAACTATTATTATTATTAACGTCATTAGTTTTATAAAACATCAAGTATATAATAATATAAGTTATTGTTAGTGTGCTTCATATATATTTACATTTTTATTATTATTAATAACTATTATTATATGTATTTTAGAAATTAAAATTGTTTTCATATAATTGGTTGATTTTAAACTAAAGATAAAAAAATCTACCGAATTCTACCGAATTTTCACGAACCATTCTACCGATTATCTCAACAGGTCACGGAACAACACTGTTTCCAAGTTTCTCAGAAATACCTAATTCAATCATGAATTGCATAGTAATCAGCGTTAAAAGTACTAATAATATGCTACTGTGACCAAATTCGCAGCTCCAAAAATATCAGAGATAGCAATAGTGCACCTATATCTTTGGGCACGGTTTATACGGCAGGACAATGAATTTCGACTCCACCCGCCACAGTACAATATTTACCCTAAAATTGTTATCGATTAAGTTATTACTTACTTTTATATGTTCTTTAGCAGTTTGTTTCCCTCCATATTCTCCAAACGCTATTCCACGATGGGGGTGTATAGTAGCTGGTATTATATGTTCACGTTCGTATAATTGAATGTATATCTGTCCTATATATTTACCAGGTGCACCTTTAAATGCATCACATGGAATATCCCCAGGTATGTAATCCCTCCAATAATAACCAGGCACATGAGTAACTTCAAAAGGAAAATATGTATAAGCGTACCGAAAGTGGCTTTATCTCCTTTTTGTTATTATTTTAAAATTTCTATTGGATGGTTATATATTGTACATTCTGGCATTACAAAAACATGAGTAGGCTGAAAATAAATACATGCAAATATGGTGTAATGTCAGATGATGGGATGGCAGAATCACCATGTAATATCTGATCATCTAACTAAAGGTAGGATCGCCATGTAATATCAGACGTGGACAGGATCGCCATGTAATGTCACCTGGTCCCGGAGGTCACATTGTTGCCTTTACGCCGGAGGTTTACCAGTATGTCAAATAATAGGCGGGACAACGATTAAATATCAACATATAATTTAATAAAGATAATAACAATGATAACAATAATAAACCCTACATTATACTTATGAAGCACTAGTCTTGTAGAGACTCTAACTCTCTGACTCTGACTGTGACTCTTATACTTATGAAGCACTCTGTGTCTGACTGACTCTGTCTCTGACTGACTGACTCTCGAGACCTCCGAGTGTCTCGTTATATATTAGAGTGTGTCCCCTTAGCCTAGTGACCTGGTTACAAGATAAACACAATATGGTGAAAGATCATAACTCACCGAGGCCGTGTTGACGAAATAGCTGTTTTGTAAATACATGACCTGGTTTAGTTATTGCAATGGGTTAACACCACAGGTCAAAGCGAGGCAAAACAGTTGTTTGGAAAACATGCACTTAAGTTAACAGCAGACGTACCAAACATATACTGTAACTCTATTTGGGTGATAAATCGACTAATGAGCCATTGTGAGTTTAACCAACATATGAATACTGTGCGCTTAACAAAAGAAACGTTCGACTAAGAGGAACCAGGAGCAATCTACCTTGTACATTGACGATTCTAAAACAGAAAAAAAGTGCTGGAGCCGGAATGTATGGGCTCAAAGAAAGGACAATGATCGAAGTGAGATTACAGCGTTTATGTTCGGTTTGTAAAGAAAGATTAGACGTTCCAGTTCGAACACGCCAAATTTATAACGGAATTTTCTTACTATCTCTTAGTCTGATTTCTATCTGATTAAATTCTAGATAAATCTATTATGATTTATATATTTAACATTTATAATATCTGAGGCGGAAGTTTCAGTTAAACTACAACACCAAAATTATAACGGTGTATGCTTATTATTTTTAATAAACATACGGTAACGGAAAATTAAAATTAACAGATTATTTTATTACAATACAGGGTATCTGTTCGGTAGAACGAATTCTAGTTTGGAATCGTCCAAAGAATTAAACAAAATAATCAGACTTTGATCATGGTGATCGGAACAATTAATTTACTATTAATTTTTAACATGAACTATCAAAACTTTAAAATAATTCCAATTCGCAGTTTAAAAATGTGAAATTATGAAAGACTGACTGTACTAAATTAAGTCGATATGTTCGGGGCATAGATCTAGTGACTTTCTTATTTCTTAGATTATCACCAGGTGTACAAACATCATTATACTTAAAAAATATAAAACAAAATAACATATGCAGATGTCAATTGTTTCAGTGGTCTATATTTTCGGGTTTCTCAGTAAGAAGAATGGATTCAAACTTATAATTATTTCTTCAGCAGTTTTATGATCAAAGGAAGTTTTTGTTTAGTGATAAACCTGGTTGGTTTCTTCGTGACCTTATCAAAGAAAACGCTAGGAGTGCGACCAAAAAAAACTCTATAGACAGGCGGTTACTTTTAAAACAGGTATAGCAAGGGCCAATTAAGTTGGCGCGAGGAGATGGTGCGCAGTAGACGTTATTGAAAACGTCCACCCCCACTACTCAAGTAATTGTCAGAATACATTTGTCATTCACGTTTGACGGAACATAATATCTATGCTAGGAGATCATAAACTGATACACGCTCAGAGTTTAGAATTATCTGACATTTGATGTAAAACCAAATACAAATCTCCCCACTAACTTCTAATCCTGCGCCGCGAACTTACCCCTCCTCGCGCCAACTTAATTGGCGTTTGCTATACATTTATTTACACACTAAATCAGAAATATATGTATTTACATAAAATAAAATATATTGGTCGGTAAATTTAACACAGTAAATTGGAAACATACGTTGAAAAACAGCTGTTTATCGGCGTGGAAAAATGTAAACTTTTTTCCCTCAAACACAGGTTATTGAACCATTTTTATTAAATTACAAAAGAACTTGAATATTAAATTTACAGTTTCAGTACAAATAAAACTAAATGAAAAATTAAGGGAAAACGGTTACGATTTGTTTGTTCTGAATTATCAATAATATAAATGAAGTATAAAAAAGATAATTAAATTTCGGCAATTCAGTTATATTTATTTCAAATACCTATAAAAGAATACAAAATAACACGGAAATTTTACGAACGAAAATTATATATAGTACGGGATAAAACGAGATCGGTACTAGCGTAATTTATAAAAAAAAACAGTTTTAATAAAGAAATTAATAATACTTTTTCGGGTATAATAAAAAATATTTGAAATATTGAAACTCGGTCGGGACATATAATATTATTTCAATAGCTTTTTTTAGCACATGTAAGAATGTGATTTAATATTCATTAATTCTCACTTGCAGTAAATTCCAAATGTTAACTATATATACAGAAAGTATAGAAATGAAAAAGCAAGGTCGTCATCGAAAGGGAATGCCGTGCATTGAGAAGTTCCAATTAGAACGAAACGGTCGTCTGTACGTTTCCTCGCGTTGATAGGCTTGTTTTTTCAGTATTTCTTAATTCTTAATTAACCTAACTACCAGGAAGTTCGTTGTCGCGAAAGAGTGTGTTCTGCATACTAGTACAAACTTAGTTTGACGGATTGTAGATTTATACGCATTAAATAAGTCGACATTTACATGTAAGAATGTGATTTAATATTCATTAATTCTCACTTGCAGTAAATTCCAAATGTTAACTATATATACAGAAAGTATAGAAATGAAAAAGCAAGGTCGTCATCGAAAGGGAATGCCGTGCATTGAGAAGTTCCAATTAGAACGAAACGGTCGTCTGTACGTTTCCTCGCGTTGATAGGCTTGTTTTTTCAGTATTTCTTAATTCTTAATTAACCTAACTACCAGGAAGTTCGTTGTCGCGAAAGAGTGTGTTCTGCATACTAGTACAAACTTAGTTTGACGGATTGTAGATTTATACGCATTAAATAAGTCGACATTTACATGTAAGAATGTGATTTAATATTCATTAATTCTCACTTGCAGTAAATTCCAAATGTTAGCTTTTTTTTGTATAACAAAAAGAAAACAGAATATAATTTGATTCGGAATTTTTATTATATGATGCGATAAAGAAACTTTTTAAGTATCAATCGGAACATATGAAATTGTGACGTTACTAACTTTTAAATTGTCCCTTCTACGCTTGGAAATTTCGGAAAACGCAGATAGAACTGGACGGAAAATTCACAAATCTTCCGCATTACGGTGAACGGAGATAAAAATAATAATTAATTAATTTCGGTGAGCTTAGAATACACTTAAGCAAACTGGGCAGATACGGGTAGGTAAATTGATCTCTTAATCCTTTGCCATCATCCCTAGAACGTTAGACAAGATTTTCGTAGTAGAGAAGATCTCGATCAATATCTGTACTTAAACCATCATTGATCAACACTTAGCTATCATCCCTAGAACGATAGTTGATGTCTCTATTAAACGGCAAAAGCAAGAAATAAATATTCAGCCGGGGTAAATATTAGAAGAATTGGGCAAATTTTCTCTGCGACGACGCAAATAATGGGACATTCGCGCATCACAGAGACATACACGGCAAGTTTCAATATTCAATATAACAAAAATTTGCGTCATAATAAATTCCTTAGCCTAAATATATACAAATATACACATCTGTCCAAAAATTGTGAATATTTTATTTCGTTTAAATGTTTTGAATTTACGGACGAATCAAATTAAATTCATAATTACTGAACGAAGATCGTTACAAGCCCGTGTAGAGATACGAATCCTAACAACATAAGGATCAGACTATGCGATTTTTGATAAATATTTACAATTTGTGTATGTTCAAGTTTGTTAAATTTGATTATTCCGGTTACCCTTGTATGATAATGAATGCGTGAAGACGAGTCTGGAATAGAAAACACCACTGACACTCTTACACCGGTTTATTTTCAAGATACCCTTTTGCCCCAAACATCTTCTGATTTTGAACATGATCCTAAGCTAAGGTTAAAATCTTAAAAGCTTCCACCAAACTGCAAGGAAACAATGGTTTTAAATGGTCTGGCGTAGAAGGTGCACTTAATAAGTGAACGCCAAAAATCTCGTTCTGCATTTGGCTGGTAACATAAATAAAACAAGGCAGATACGATCAAGAATAGAAGGTTGGTAGTTATATTTTACAAAAGAAAATTCGGATGAAATCACAGAGTTTACTAACATAGAAATAAAAAGTCGAAGAGTCAAAGATAGACGACAGCGATACCAAAGATACGTCAGCAACTAATAAGCCTTCCTACACCAGGGAGACTAGAAATACAAGTTCTCATTGGTTTATTTTATTATGCTCACGTTATGAAAATGAGTAGCGTATTTAGCAGAAAACTATTTAATGAAGACTGTGGCATAGCAACCATGCCGTATTATATTTTTAGGTAATTGCCTTCGCTTTGACAATAAAGACACCAGAGCTCCAAGAAGAGAAGCCGACAACGTTCCAGAATCCAGAAAAGTGTTTTAAAGATCGATATTTTGCTATAGTGACCAACTTATACTATTATCATATTGTCCACTAAAAACTAAAAAGAAAGTTGTTATAATGCTTTCGACAATCCACGCAAAAAGTGATGAACCAAATTCCACCGAATATTATGAGTGTGTCAGGGATGGAGCTAAGAAATCCACCTTTGTGGTTATAATTAAGTTATACAGAACGGTTAACAATGCCAAGGACCCCAACTAATCCTATACAACGGCCACGAAGGATTACAAACCGTTTCTTTATTGTTTTAATACCTGGATTTGAAAGTCAAGTACGCGCCAAATATCACTTGTAGATAAATTAAATTTTAAATCAAGTTATTCCGCATTCGATGTTAATAGTTCAGGCTGCGCGCTTTTATGTTAATATTCTTAGATATATCAAAAATTTACACTCACCAATAAGCGATATATTCATTGAATATATTATAAATACGAATAGTTTCAGCATTATTAGATTCCACTGAAGTTCGCTTCAATATAAATCGGTATAGCTTTTATAGGTCACTTTTATTAGATGTAATGTTGACTTGGTTTAGTCATTTACACAACAAACAACTCGAAATTTTATTAAAAATTATATAACTTAAATTGAAATTATTTGACGCTCTGTTGAATATATATTTCAACCGGTTTGAAGGATGACATCAGAATAAACCACGTGGCTGCCTATAATCTATAGAAAACTATCTCTGAACTAAAACGAAACATACTTTGAACATCTCTCAAAAGCATAAGTCATTGCTAAAATGTTGCATAAAATATGAGTATATAAATATTCCAATAAAATAATGGTTTGGCGTAATCTAAAACGCAGTTGTACATTTATATTCTCAACATGTTTACTGCAGATTTAACTAAGGATATATGTTGTCTAATATAGTCATCTGACTTGTTTATAATTATGTAGATACATATACAGAGATCGAAAAGTTGACCGTACCGCTTCCTCGATATATCAACTCTAGCATAAGTTTGCCAAACGTTAATTATTGTATAGGAAAATCTGACAATAACCCACAAAAAAATATTGGACGTTATATACAAAAAAGGGATATTTATCAATACGTTTTTGCCGTATTACGCAGTTGTTATATAATGAAACAGATATGCAAAATACATATCCGTCACTGTAAACATGGACAAACACCTCGTATTTTTAGCATTTACTTCTGTTCAATACATATGTTTCAGCCATCTAGGCCTCATCGGTTGAACTAGTGAAGCAATGTGTATACAAATTAATACAGATCTGTTAAACAACGGATCTGTATCTGTATCTACATTTACGCTAAAATCGTCTCCAAGCTATAACCAGTTTCGTTCTATCAGGCGACACCAATTTAATCAGTGACATCTGACGGAAGAAAGCGACTAGGCCAGAAAAGGCGATCTTCCGTCAGATGTCACTGATTAAATTGGTGTCGCCTGATAGAACGAAACTGGTTATAGCTTGGAGACGATTTTAGCGTAAATGTAGATACAGATACAGATCCGTTGTTTAACAGATCTGTATTAATTTGTATACACATTGCTTCACTAGTTCAACCGATGAGGCCTAGATGGCTGAAACATATGTATTGAACAGAAGTAAATGCTAAAAATACGAGGTGTTTGTCCATGTTTACAGTGACGGATATGTATTTTGCATATCTGTTTCATTATATAACAACTGCGTAATACGGCAAAAACGTATTGATAAATATCCCTTTTTTGTATATTTACCGCCATCTGGCGCGTGTTAATGGATAGCACCAATATACGTATTTTTCCGCTTTTTTTCGTAATAGCCTTGCTATTCGAGCGGAAGATCGCCTTTTCTGGCCTAGTCGCTTTCTTCCGTCAGATGTCACTGATTAAATTGGTGTCGCCTGATAGAACGAAACTGGTTATAGCTTGGAGACGATTTTAGCGTAAATGTAGATACAGATACAGATCCGTTGTTTAACAGATCTGTATTAATTTGTATACACATTGCTTCACTAGTTCAACCGATGAGGCCTAGATGGCTGAAACATATGTATTGAACAGAAGTAAATGCTAAAAATACGAGGTGTTTGTCCATGTTTACAGTGACGGATATGTATTTTGCATATCTGTTTCATTATATAACAACTGCGTAATACGGCAAAAACGTATTGATAAATATCCCTTTTTTGTATATTTACCGCCATCTGGCGCGTGTTAATGGACAGCACCAATATACGTATTTTTCCGCTTTTTTTCGTAATAGCCTTGCTATTCGAGCGGAAGATCGCCTTTTCTGGCCTAGTCGCTTTCTTCCGTCAGATGTCACTGATTAAATTGGTGTCGCCTGATAGAACGAAACTGGTTATAGCTTGGAGACGATTTTAGCGTAAATGTAGATACAGATACAGATCCGTTGTTTAACAGATCTGTATTAATTTGTATACACATTGCTTCACTAGTTAAACCGATGAGGCCTAGATGGCTGAAACATATGTATTGAACAGAAGTAAATGCTAAAAATACGAGGTGTTTGTCCATGTTTACAGTGACGGATATGTATTTTGCATATCTGTTTCATTATATTGGACGTTATGTAACGGTGGCCGTAATTTCCAGGTGTTTCATCTTCCAAATAAAATCCATAATTGTTTTTTAAGAATTTTTTTCATTATTTTATTAACTAAAGTAAATATTATATAAATACATGTATGTATACGAAAAACTAAAACTATTTTAATGTTTGTAATATGAACAAAACGTAGATTAGGTACATATAATAAATATATGTATAGAAGAAACGCGTTAAGTCCAACTGTACGTCATTGATGGCGTTTGCATATTGTCATAACTGTATTAGAGAACCTAGAAATAGTTAGTTTGTTAAACTATATTTGAAAGCTTTTTTTTACATTAATTTAAATACAAAATGCTAAAAATTGATGATAATATAGGCATTCAATGGAAAATAAACACATAATTTTCGTTTCAATATTAAATGTTTTTTGTATATATATCTAATAGGGTAATAGTTACTTGCGGTGTTGAAATATAACATATCTGTCAATCAAACCTATTTTGGCTATAATTTTCCCATTTATTTTGATTGTTTAAAAACAGTTCCTTTTAGAACTATATTGTGTTTATTATCTCGCTGCGACATTTGGATATCATTCCGAAAGGTTTCTGTTAAACAGTCGAAGAAATTAAATACTAAATTATTGACCTTTTTATATTTGACATCTTGTAATCTTATAATTGACATCTTGTCGGCAACATATATAGCAACATGACGTGTAGTCATGGCTCTAGTATGACGCACAATTGGATATAACGCGTTTTCAGTATACACATATTATAAACAATACATATTGCTATGATTTTTTCCCCGCAAATATTTTGAAAAGTTTTATTATTTATGAATGCACATTTATTTTGAACTGATATATATATTTGACTAGTGTAGTTGAAGCACGCCGTTTTGCTTTGCTGTTGGCGATTTTTATAACTGTATTTTTTTATACGGAGCCAATGGCTTTGCTGTATCTAAATCAGACATAAATGTACTCTGGGTATAGAAAGACGTGTTTATAAGAAGATAAATCTTTATCTTTGTTAAGTAACTTCGTGATTTGTTTTAATTTGTGTTGGTGTTTGAATTCATTACCCTGGTTTATTTACGAGTTTGTTGATCTCGTAATTGTTAATTTTATACGCTTTCTTGAGAAAATATACATATTTTTTTTATTTACGTAAGTAAATTATTATTATTTTTATATTATTAGTATTATTATTGTGAATGATTTAAATTTTGTATTTTTCCATTGTGTTAATCTTGATATATATATTTTATTCTTAGTTATTTGATTTAAATGACAAAGAACGTTTTTTAAAATTTCTAATATAAAAAATTTTCTATAACTATAAAATTTTAGTTCGCTTGGGATATCAAGGGCATATTTTTTTTCATGTGTTTGCACATGCGTTAAAGTTTGTTTTGGGCTGTCATATCAGTTTGTTTCTTTTGATTTTGTTTCTCTTGGGAGAAATTAAAAAGTTTCTTTGTAATTTATTAGTTTTAATTTTGATCGGCTGTCATAAAGGAAGTTTTCTATCGTTTGCTGCGGTCACTTCCATGCGATATTTTTTACCTTAAAAATATTGTTAAATGAGGCAATATTAATCTTTATACTTTATAAAGATTTGTTTAATTTTTTTTTTATTTTTGTATTAAAGTTTCATTTAAAGTTTATTGTGTATTTTTAAATTCGACCTTCTTCTTTTCTGCTTATAAGTAACTCAAAGACATTATCACTAATTTTCTCAAATAAATTTTGAGTGGCGCCTAAATATAATACTAATCAAATTGTGTTTTCCACTTTTCTGATTGGAACCCTGAGAGAAAAGCAGTCCCATTTTGAAAATAAACCGACTGAATATCCAAGCTGGACAGTTTGGTTGTGAATAGTGGTATTATCAAATTCAAAACCACTATTCATAGCAATATGTTCATTATTTATACATACTATTACAACATATTCATAGGAAAAAACATAGTAATTGTATATAACTTTTAAATTATATACCAGCTATATCTAATAATTCATAGATCCTTTTCACGTTACTTTATTGTTATTTAATATAACTCAACACAGTCAGATGTCTTGTTTTTTTTTCATATGTAACGATCCTTCCAAAATTTGCCCTTCTTAGAATTTCAATAGAGTTTAGTTTTTACAATATACGACCATACTTTCCGATTATTTGCATGTTTTTTAACCATGTTTAGACCCTTTTCCTTAAATAGGTAAGTGTTTGGCTCGACCTCCCTCGTAGTTTAGATTGGCATGTTAAATTTAGTGTATACGGGGACGCGGTGTATAGTAGTTGTGCGTAAGCGTTTCTCTTGCTTTACTGTGCCCCATGTGCGACTTTTAATTAGTAGTTTTTACCTACTGATGATGACAACTTAGTTGTCGAAGTACGTATTTAGGATACGATTAATAATTGTGGTAAGGGGTTATATACCTTTTTTTAAATTTTTATTTAACCACAGTCTCCATTGAAAGAATTTTCAACATGATTACACTTAAAAATGGCGAAGATTTTTACTTTTTCCAATTATTAATGGATCTTCTATCTCACTTCCCATATTTGTACACAAACCACACGAAAAAAATAGCCAAACGGTGTCCTGCTGGCCTCTCTTTCTTGCACAATTCTCAATTTTTAATGCATGGTGCGGTAATAGAGATCTGTTTCGTCAGCATTATAAACATCTCGAGGAGAACAATTTCTTAAAATCAACGGTAACTTGGTTTTCTAGTCGTCTATATCGTCCAAATTAACCGCTGTGAAACTTTCGAACTTTCGAATTTTCCATCTGTAGACTGCTTGCTACCTCCAGTGTTTTTTGATTTAAGAAGCGACCCAGAATTGGAATTGCTTAAATATGGCTTTGCAAAACCAATTGTAGAACACTTGATTCACTGTCAATTCTTGCGACTTTGGAAATTTTCATTTTTGTTCCAAGTTAACACCTTCCTGAACTACCTCTTTTAGTTCACCTTTATTGCTCATAATATCGTTAATTTGTGTTTTTCCAACCCCATATTATTCGGTCAACTTTCGCGAACTTAACGCATACTTTTCACTTTCCGCGAAAATATTTATTTTGTCTTTTTAGCGACGTACTTAATTAGGAACCTATCGAATACGGACACAAATTTAAACTAATCAAGTAACCAAAACAACCTTCCGCGTACGCAGAGAATTTAAACTAACCAAGTTATTGAACGACCACATTATGTACAAACTTGTAGAAATGAAGTCGATCTCTGTTTGATCTAATATAATAATGTAAATATTGCGCCGGAAATTTGCTTTCTGGGCGTGTTCGGGGCTGAGATCGCATCCATTTCTACAAGTTTAATTTAATTATGTGTACATACTAGGAACACATAATTATGGGAAATTTCACACAAATGCGAAATAATATTGGATATTTCCATCAATAAAAATACATACATCATAAATAGTGCGGTCGATATCGGCAGGTAAATTTCTATGAAGATAGACCGCAAAAATTTGGGTTTATTTGGCCGAGGTTGTTTTATAAGGGTGACCAAAAAAACGAGTTTTCGTGTATGGAAATCACCGTCACTTTAAATGATTTATAATGGACTGAATGTTACATATTGTTATGAACTTTTCCCCACAAACATTTTGAAAAGATCTAATTATTTTTGTATATTGTATTATATTTGTATTTTTATGTTTAGACTTGCGCAGTTCGAGGAAGCCATTTGGAGTTGCTGGGCAATGTACTTGATAACTGTATTCTTTTATGTAGGGATGCGTGCTGCATGTATCCGACAGACACGTTTTGTTACTCGAATAAGAGAGTCGTATATTTGAAGAAAAAACTCTTTATCTTTATTTCAAGTAATTTCGGTTTTTGTATTAATAGTGTTTGTGATTGCTGAAGTCATTACCGAATTTATACGTGTTTGTATATCTTGTAGTTTTGATTTAATTTAACTCTTACTCGAGGTGTCTCTTATATTAAGAAAAAAAAAAAACTACGCAAGTTTATTTTATATTATATCATATTATTTCTTTACGGAATGCATTTATTATTGTATTATTAATTGTATGAATTTCTATATATTTAAATATTAATTAAAATATAAATGATAAAGATAGTTTTTCGTTTCAAGTCATTTTTTGTAACGTTAAATTCTAGAACGTTTTAGATTTCAAGGTTGGTGTTTCTGTACATGTGGTATCGCGCATGTGTTAGTCTGACAGGTTTATTCGTTTATTTTTGAGTTTGCTTATTAGGGGTGAAATTTAAAAACTTCTTTGTAATTTATTAGGTTAATTTTGCTCGGTTGTCACTAAGGATTTTTTATTATACGCTTTGTTCATTTTCGTATAATATTTTTGCCTTAAAAATATTGTTTAATGTTGCAATATTTATCTTAATACTTTATTAAGATTTTTTTTAATTTTTTTTTGTAATAAATTTCATTTTAATTTTATTGGTACTTTCCTTTTACCTTTGTTTGAACTTTTATACTGGCGCCTGTTAAAATTTTGTAGAAGAGAAGTACCACGTTTTCCCATTGGAAACCCGGAGAGGAAAGCTGTCTCATTAAAGAGGTTAACCGATTGAGCATTAAAGTTGGACAGTGTTGTGGTGAATGGTGGCTCATCTTCATTCTTATCCACTATTTATAGCAATATGTTACAGGTTATGTAGGACAATTAGCACTTTACAAATTAATCTCCTAGCAATAGGTGTTATTTCGATTATTTTCGGGACATATAATGTAATAAATATTAGATGCAATGATAGATTTGCGAGAGGCAAAGAGTAATAAAATCGCAGGGGGGATTTTCTTAGATAATTTAATTGAAAATTTCTCAAGGAAAAAATAAATCTATATAAATATGTATTCAGACTGATATTAACGTGAACAATTGAAGGTTTACGAGCTAAAGATGTTAACGAATATATTTGAATGGAGAAAGACGGAAGAAAGATGAGAGAGATGAAAGAAATTTAATATTTAAATGCAGATCTCAATTAATACTATGTAACATATTTCGTAAATATGCGCCGACTTCTGTGGCTGGGGAATTTAGTAGAGTTGGGAGGAGACGGACTAAATAAGAATACCATTGAAATGAATGCGAAAACTAGCAGTGGTATTACCAGTCAAAGACAACTACTTCGTAATGTTTTTTTTATATTCTCGGCTGTTGTTGCAGATACTTCTTGGTGAAACATATTAACTTCATACAGTAAATAATAAAAATAAATTAAAACACTTGGCTTGTTTCACTATGAGATTTATTTAAATTCTCTAACATTTGTTTCGGCTGTTATGCCATTCTCAAAGAGATCTATAAATCTAACTTAAAGACTATCGCACTTGTTCTTATATGTTGTCTGTTCTTGTGTGTAGTGGGGGTGGTACTATATTGTGTATTACGGTGTCTATAAAGGGTGTATTGGCATATTCTATCTGTGTGTTGGTGATTAATAGATTTTGTTTTTTCGCTATTTTTATTTCTAATATTTCTAGGAGGTCCAATCTCTTGCTTTTTGTGATATTGTGTATTAAGTCGCAGTTATCTATATCGGGGAAGTGGTTGAGTTCTATACAGTGTTCGGCAAAGCCTGTGTTTTTCTCACTATATAAAATTGACTTTTTGTGTTCTTTAACTCTGTTTTTAATGGCTCGTCCACTTTGGCCGATATAGATAGCTTCACAGTCTTTACATTTTAATTTATAATCACCTGATTGGTCCATTTTATCTCTTTTATCTTTGTTGTTGCTAATCATTGTTCCCAAATTTGTTTTATTTACCCAGCTTATTTTGATATCTAATCCTTTTACTATTCTGTTTATTTTATTAGTGAGTTGTGGTGTGTATGTAATTTTGTGCCATCTTTGTATATTTTCTGTTATTTTCAGGTATAGGTATTTGTTCTTATTATTTTGTATTTCTTTACGTTTTAACAGTTTATCTACGATTTTAGGGTCATATCCATTATTTCTTGCGATTAATTTAATTGTGTTTATTTCTGTATTAAAATCTGTCTTGTTTAATGGTGTGTTTGTGGCTCTATGTATATAACTATTGAAAAATGTCAACATTCAATAGTTATATACATAGAGCCACAAACACACCATTAAACAAGACAGATTTTAATACAGAAATAAACACAATTAAATTAATCGCAAGAAATAATGGATATGACCCTAAAATCGTAGATAAACTGTTAAAACGTAAAGAAATACAAAATAATAAGAACAAATACCTATACCCGAAAATAACAGTAAATATACAAAGATGGCACAAAATTACATACATACCACAACTCACTAATAAAATAAACAGAATAGTAAAAGGATTAGATATCAAAATAAGCTGGGTAAATAAAACAAATTTGGGAACAATGATTAGCAACAACAAAGATAAAAGAGATAAAATGGACCAATCAGGTGTTTATAAATTAAAATGTAAAGACTGTGAAGCTATCTATATCGGCCAAAGTGGACGAGCCATTAAAAACAGAGTTAAAGAACACAAAAAGTCAATTTTATATAGTGAGAAAAACACAGGCTTTGCCGAACACTGTATAGAACTCAACCACTTCCCCGATATAGATAACTGCGACTTAATACACAATATCACAAAAAGCAAGAGATTGGACCTCCTAGAAATATTAGAAATAAAAATAGCGAAAAAACAAAATCTATTAATCACCAACACACAGATAGAATATGCCAATACACCCTTTATAGACACCGTAATACACAATATAGTACCACCCCCACTACACACAAGAACAGACAACATATAAGAACAAGTGCGATAGTCTTTAAGTTAGATTTATAGATCTCTTTGAGAATGGCATAACAGCCGAAACAAATGTTAGAGAATTTAAATAAATCTCATAGTGAAACAAGCCAAGTGTTTTAAGTTTTTTTTATGTAAACTTGTTTACAAACCAATAGAATCTTCTGTGTACAATAACTTTTGCCTGTAATTATTAATTCATTGTATAAGGTAAAGAACATGGGAAATCTTAAAGTTGACGTAGCTTGGTAATTTAACTGTTTTAAAATAACATAGTGATAACAGCACCGAATTATATAATTCCCTTAATTGAAGAAAATGTGCAAGAAATTAACAATTTTAATCTTAATATATATTTTGTATTTAAAAATTAATGGTAAGTAATTTTCTATTATAAAGTGAGTGCATGAAATGTTGGCATGTGAATGAGTAACTGAATGTATCGTATTTAGCCACGCAAAGAACCCGCCCCCTCGGTGTTATCCATTTTAAATTCGTAATTTTTTTTCTTTTGGTTTTCGATACATATTTACGTAAAAATATAATGGGAATAGTGCATATGATAAGATAAAATTAGAAAATAATTTAAAACAAACTTCATTATGAAGTAAATTGATAAATACTGACAAATATAATTTAAACATATTTCTTTCAAAATAATAAAATAAAATAAAACAATAACTTTGTTATACCACTTTATTCACATGTAACAGTGACCGCGGTTTCGACATACAATGTCATTATCAAACTGCAAAAGTTACAGGCCTACATATATCTTATGACACAAAAATATATGGGGGTGGTTTATGATGTTATTTAAAATTACTACTATATACTTAACTATTATAAACAACATTGGAAAAGAGGTGTATATATAAGATCCAACTGGTCGTTAAGAACAATATCTATAGTGTTGTTTCCGCTTTTAAAAATTTCAAGTGACTCTAAAAGATTTAATTTACGACCTTTCTCGGCCAAATGCAATATTTTATGATGACCAAATGTATGCCTTTCTGTAATACGATGGTTTGCGAATGTTGAATCTGTCTTCTTTAGTTTATATGACCTCATGTGTTCTTTTACCCGTATAATAAAACTTCGACCAGTATGACCTATATATACATTTTTACAATCATTACAATATAATTTGTACACTCCTGATTTATTATTGATATCTGTTTTAGGTTTTGCGTTAAAAATGAAATTACTTGTTTTTACATATGGTTTGTAAGCTATACTAACATTACTATTATTTTTTGAAATTATATTTCCAATTTGCTCGCTTATTTTACCGAAGTAAATTAACGAGACAAATTGTTTCAAATTAGCACTATCTTTAGGATATACTAAACTAAGGGCCACTTGTAACTGTTTTTTCTTTAGTATACTGTCAATTACGCTACTTTTATAACTATTGTTTACCGCTATTTGTTTTATAGTATTGATTTCACGAACAATAGATTCATTAGACAAAGGAATATTTAATGCTCTATGTGTCAGAATTAAAAAATGAATGTTTGTGTGTCTTAGGGTGTAGTGAATCTTTGGGAATAATGCAATCAATGAAAGTAGGTTTACGATATATATCAAATTTTAAGCTCTGATCTAATTTGTTTAATTTTAAATCCAGGAAGTTAATACTGTTATTCTCTTCTATTTCTACTGTAAAATTGATATTAGAATGGATTTAATTTATGTAGTTCAGAAATGTTTGTAGTTGTCTATGAGTACCCTTAAAGCAAGCTAGGATGTCGTCTACATACCGATACCAAAATTTAATATGTTTTTTAGCTAGTTGCGATGAAAGAATTTTTTCTGTAATATGCTTCATGAAAATTTCAGCTAATAGAGGACTTAGAGGTGAGCCCATTGCCAGACCTTCTGTTTGTTTGTAGAATTTGTTGTTAAATGTAAAGTAACTTTGGTTGGTGACTAACTCCGTTAGAGATATGATATTGTTTTATTTTATTTTATTATCTTCGAAATGAATTACCACAAAGTTACGGGTACCGGTATTAATTTTCTTGAATAAATATATTATTATCGTAAATATTTAAACATTAATGTCATATTTAGAGGCTATCGTACAAGATTTTTATTGGAGGGATTTCATACCAGGAGATAAACCAGGCGATGATCTTGCAGTTGACAGAAAATATATTGGACAAGTTTACCATAACGGCTTCCTTCCAGCTACAGTATATCCGGATGTGAGTCTGGCAATTGCCGAAGACATTGGCAGAAAAGTCATTAACGAAAGCATAAAGGTAATTAAACCATTTGTTTATATTTTGCTACAATTCTAAATATCGAAAATATTTCATGTTTAATTTAATAGCTATAGTACCAGTACAGCTTCTCGACGAATACGTAACTGAACCATTCAGATATAAAAAGAAATACACAAAAATAAGAAATTTTTTTTATTTATTCATTAGATCATATCGGTAGTATTGTTATAGCAGTAGACGCTTTATATGTCAGCCACACTGTAGCTTCATCAGGTGAAGATAAATACAAATTCACTTTACAGTTTTCGTAAATTTGTATTTATCATCATCTGATGAAGCCACGGTGTGGCGAAACATATTTCTCTCCAGATTTACTTACTTTGTACCAATATAAAATATTATATGTGCTGCCACATCGGTATATAAATAACTTTTATACTATATATATATATACATATATATATATACATATATATGTGTATATATATATATATATATATATATATACACGTAGAATTATTTGACATTTATATTCTGGCATCTATATTTGATATCCTTGATAAAGGCATAATTGCCGAAACATGTAGGGCTTTTTGAATATATATACTTTGAAGTAATAAACCAGACCAGACAGTGTTACTATAAAGTAACAGTGTTAACACTGTTACTTTATAATGCATTTCTATATGGCTTGAACCTGGGTCCATTGTGGCCTAGTGGTAAAGGCGACAGCCCGGATAGCTGTAAACTTGGGTTCGAGTCCCAACGTAGACCATATTTTTCAAATAAAAATTTCGTATGATTTGCTTTGTAATTTGTAAACAGCAATGTTTACATCCCCACTTACTCTGCAATTACATACATTCTAATTTAATATTTGTAAATATTTCATATAAAAATCCGAAAACTCCAATAATTTATCAAATGTTATATTTAATGAACGGCTAAGAAATTATCTAAACACTTATATATATATATATATATATATATATATATAATATCTTCGTGACCTTGGTATGATAAGGTAAACTTAATAAGTCGGCGATTAAAGGTCCGGTTTACTTCAAAGTATATATATTTAAAAGAACCCTACATGTTTCGGCAGTACGCCTTTGTCAAGAGAATACAAAATACAAATGACAGAATATAAATGTCAAATAATTAAGTTGCTATGGTTTAAATTATTTAAAGATACATTCCAATAATAATAATAAATCATGCCTTAGTATTCCAAAAAATAGATAGCAAGGTGTGAAAATATGTGTTGTTCGCTGCCAGAAGCTTGTGTCTCTTTCTGGGTATGAACCTGTGTGTTGGTTGCTGCTGGCAGCTTGCGTCTCTCTCTGGGTGTGTGTGGTTTTGTATTTGTGTGACCGCGTAAGTGTATGGTTTTGTATGTTAGTGCGCTCGTGTGTGTGTTTAGTGACTGGTCGCGTAAATTTAGAGAGATCGGATAACCAGCCGTTGCGTAGGGCCGCCAACCCTTTCCCGGCAACTCCTTTACTTTTCCGAGCAGTACTTCGACGGCCCGACCCCCGCCCCAACGAGGCAAGGCGCAGAACAGCGAAGCGCACCCTGCACGGGGTTGCTCACCGCCAACCGAGGGAACACTCTTAGTGACCATCGTCGACTTAGGTAGCCACTAAGAGTGTTCCCTCGGTTGGCGATGAGCAACCCCGTACAGGGTGCGCTTCGCTGGTCTGCGCCTTGCCTAGTTGGGGCGGGGGTCGGGCCGTCGAAGTACTGCTCGGAAAAGTAAAGAAGTTGCCGGGAAAGGGTTGGCGGCCCTACGCAACGGCTGGTTATCCGATCTCTCTAAATTTACGCGACCGGTCACTAAACACACACACGAGCGCACTAACATACAAAACCATACACTTACGCGGTCACACAAATACAAAATCACACACCCAGAGAGAGACGCAAGCTGCCAGCAGCAACTAACACACAGGTTCATACCCAGAAAGAGACGCAAGCTTCTGGCAGCGAACAACACATATTTTCACACCTTGCTATCTATTTTTTGGAATACTAAGGCATGATTTATTATTATTATTGGAATGTATCTTTGAATAATTTAAACCATAGCAACTTAATTATTTGACATTTATATTCTGTCATTTGTATTTTGTATTCTCTTGACAAAGGCGTACTGCCGAAACATGTAGGGTTCTTGTAAATATATATACTTTGAAGTAAACCAGACCTTTAATCGCCGACTTATTAAGTTTACCTTATATATATACAGGGTGTTACAAAAATGTAGGGCTGGCTATACACAGACGGTTTCTACAACTAAAAATAAGCAAAAAAGTTTAAATAAATTTATGTCCTAAAATGGTTCGTTACTGAGTTACGGCCACTTGAGGTTTTTTTCTTTTTATTTTAGAAAAGGTTACAGAAAACGGGAGTTCCTTATGTTTCTTATAGTAAATGTTCAAAATGACCTCCACGGGAAGCAACACAAGCTTCAGCTCGTCGTATCATGGATTGCCTCACGCGCTGAAAAATTCCTGGTGTATTTCGAATTTGGTGGCATCCATCTTCCACTCTACGTTGAAGATCTTCAATATTTTGAATTGGAGTAGAATATACCATAGACTTTAAATGTCCCCATACGTAAAAATCTATTGGATTTAAATCTGGAGACCGTGCAGGCCATGCTACAGGTCCACCGCGACCAATCCATCTTCCAGGATATACGGCATTTAAAAATTCGCGTGCTGTGTGTGGCTGAAGTGAGCCGGTGCACCGTCGTGCATGAACCACATGCGTCCTCTAACATTTAGTGGAACATCGTCCAGCAAACCTGGTAAGTCGTTTTCTAAAAAATAACGATAATTCTGCCCAGTAAGTCGTGGTGCAAGTACAAAAGGACCAATCACAAATTCGTTAATAATTCCGGCCCACACACTAAATGAAAACTGCGCTTGATGTCTGGACTGAATAATAGCATGAGGGTTTTCTTGTTGCCACTGGTGTAAATTATGAAAATTGACGATACCATCTCTTGTAAAGCCAGCTTCATCACCAAAGAGCACACACGACAGAAAGAGATGATCGGCGGCGCATGTCCGTAACAACCATACACAGTAAGCTTCTCGTGATGGGAAATCATTCTCACTAAGTCCCTTCCGCCATCTTCCGCCAATGCCATTCTTCGAGTACTAGCACCTGCATTTTCTTCAACACGATCCAACAAACGTTCTTCCAATTCCAAATTTCTTGTGGTTCGTGGTCTGCCGCGATCTCGGACTACTGGTTTGAATGATCCTGTTTCTCTTAATCTAATATGAAGCCTTTCGAAAGTTTTTTCATTTGGTAAACGTCGGTTTGGGAAATATTCTGCGTAAAGTCTTCTTGCTTCTGCTCTGTTGCAATGTGCCAAACCATACATTAAATGCATGTCGGACATCTCTTCGAAAGAATAATCTGCCATTTTATACTGGACATTTCGAAAATATTATTAATTGATCTTTTTTAAATAAAATCAGTTTTTATTGACTTTGGGATTACATTTTTTTTCACGATCTGACAATCACATTCATAGATCTGTAACTTTGAAACAAATAAAAATGGATATACAAGTTTTGCGTTTTTATCACTTGGAATAAAGTTTACTTTACACTCCTAAAATTTGAACGTAATATATATAATTAATTAATTTTTTGACTTTATATTTATAATTTCTGCCGAGTCTTTTTTTGGCGTTTTGTAGGTCAAGCATAAAACAATTGGTTATTTAAAGTTTTATTTATTTTTCATACAGGTTTCGGAGAACTTGCTCCTTTATCAATGGACTTTAGCAGAAAACACTTTCATGCAATATTATGTCACACTACAAGTGTTAAGATTATGTTTAAGAATGCGTTGTTTTGAGCGTACTATCGAATGCAAAAAAGAGTGGTGCAGTAATGAAGTTATATAAAGTCAATTTTTAAACATTTTATTATTGTGACGTTGCTAAGGTACTTAAGACCGTAGTAATGTGCAAATGTCATTTTTGACACTTACACCTATCTGTATATCAACGTAACGGGTGTTCAGAAACATTCGAAGTCAAGTGGGCTCTGAACAAAAGATCGTATATCTTTACCTAAGTCAGAATCTAATATCGAAGATACTAATTTGATAACCTATAAAATTGTATTAAGTAAATGTATCAACCTATACTTCGACTTCGAATGTTTCTGAACACCCGTTATATGTTATTTGACACTTATAGGTTATTTGAATATTTAAATTTGACGTCTACATTTGATATATGTCTACATTCATGCAGCCTAATTTAAACCCATTAAAATATGATTGTACCACTTTTTTTTTGCGTTCGATAACACCTCTGTTCTTTAAGTTGTGTTATTTCTGTTGTTTGTTGTGGATGTCCCTTGTGTGTATGAAATTATGTATTTACATTGTCAAGTTATAAAATTGTTGTTTACAAACATATAAATAAAGTTCAGTACAATCAATGTGAACGAGACAACACATTTAAAATAATTATCGTGAATTTAATGTTGTGCAAATGTTAATTTGAGGAAAAGTATGTTTTTTTTTAATTTTTTTCTTTTTTTTGATGTTTTGGTGTGTACAATTTCATTTGCATATTAACGGTGATGCAAAATTGAATTAGTACAGTAAAATGTTAATTTATTAACAGAATTTTGTTTGTAATATCATCAGGTGATGAACGCTCGAATTGACGTTCTCGCATTTAAATATGCTATTTAATACACTTATACAATAAATAGCTATTATGATCTTCTCTTTGTCATAAAAAAACTTTATACACTAATATTCGATTTTCCATTTTTTTTTACATCGCTTCTCATACAAAACAAATAAATTCAAAATACAGATAAATCTTAGTTAATTTACTTGTGATCTAGTATATTTTTTCTGATTTATTATTCTTTACTATCTCCTATGCCACTTATTCTAGATTAACTAATATCAATAATAAATAATTTAGTAATATCCGAAGCAGATAAGAATTATCATAAGTCTATACCTATCTATATATATATAATCGGCCAAACATTCCTTTCGGAATAGGGCCGCTCCTAGAGTGGAGCTCTTGTATTCGTTGTTTTGCGGTGAATAACTCCGCTTGGTTTCGATAGTTTCATAGATTGGTGGTTTTCGCTCTCTTCACGATCCTTTCCCATTCCTCCCTATTTCTAGCTATCTCGGTTATGTTCCTTATCTTCAATTTTTTTGCATCTCCCATTACTTGGTCCTCCCACCTTGTTCTGGGTCGCCCCCTCGGTCTGTCCTCCACCGGTTTCCAGTCTTTTATTCTCCTGATTATCGTCTCCTCTGTTCTTCTTTCTATGTGTCCCCACCATCTTAGCCTTTGCATCTTAATATATTTCACCATATCCTCTCCTTCCATGATGTTTCTTATTTCGTGATTCCACCATATACGGTATTGTTCTTCTCCTTCCATTTTCTTCGGCCCCAGAATCTTCCTCAGGATTTTCCTCTCAAATATTTCTAGGTTTTCTTCGTCCTTGCTGGTAAGGCACATTGTTTCCGCCGCATATGTTACTACCGGCCTTATTGCTACTTTGTACATTTTTAGCTTGGTGTTTTTGCTTAAGTTTCTGTCATTTAGAAACCTCTGATAACGTAAAATATGCTCTGTTTCCAGCCTGTATGCGCGCTTTGATTTCGGTACTCCTATCATTTTTACTGTTTATGTTTACCCCCAGATATTTTATTTTTTCCACTCTCTCAAATTGGTATTCACCTATTTGTATCACGTTTCTATTTATCTTTCTTCTGGTAGTGATCATGTATTTTGTTTTATCTTTGTTTATTTCTAGTCCTCTAATTTTCGCTTCTTCTGCTATCTTCAATAGTGCTTCCTCTAGGCTTTGCCTGCTTCTTGCGACTATGGCTACGTCGTCTGCGTACCCAATGAGTTGTACCGAACTTTGTATAATACTTTTCTTGATTTCGGTTGCCCTGACCACTCCATCCAGTGCGATATTGAAGAGCGTTGTTGACAATGCGTCTCCTTGTCTGACACCATTATCTATCTCTAACTCGTCTGTTACGCCTTCATTAGTTAGAACTCTTGCTCTGGATCCCTTCATCGTCATTTCAGTAAGTCTTATTAACTTTGAGGGTATTTCCATTTCTTTCATTTTTTTTAGTAATTTCGATCTGTTTATACTATCAAATGCTTGTTTGAAATCTATGTAAAGTGAATGAAGTTCTATATTATGTTCGTAACATTTTTCTATTGTTTGGGTCATGACATGTATTGCGTCTATCGTTGATCTGCCTTTTCTAAATCCTTGTTGGTAGTCTCCTAGTTTTTTCTCAGTGTACCTTTCTAGTCTCTGTTTGAGGATTGATGTTAATATTTTGTAGGTCGTATTCAAAAGCATAATTCCTCTGTAATTACTGCATTGCATGGGGTCACCTTTTTTGAATATAGGAATCAGTGTTCCACTTCTCCATTCCCTTGGCATGATCTCTTGCTTCCAAACTTCTCCAATTATGCAGTGAATTCTTTTAAGTAGTTCCTCTCCTCCATTTTTAATCAGTTCGTTATTTATTTCATCGGGTCCCGGTGTTTTGTTGTTTTTTAATAAATTTACACATTCCAAGAATTCTTCATAAGTAGGCTTTCCTTCTTCTGTGTCGTCCTCTTTTGTTTTTTCCTCTCCCTTTTCAATTCTTCCTTTTTCCTGGTAGAGCTCTGCAAAGTGTGCTATCCATTTTTTTTCTCTATTTTAGCTTGTGTCCTTTTAGTTTTATCCTGTGATTTAATAAGTTCGAACAGTTTCCTACTATTTTTGCTGTTTTTCTCCATGTACTCCATGAATTCATTGATCCATTGTTCCTTTTTCTTCCTGCAGCACTTAGATGCTTCTACTCTTTTTGCCCTGTAGTTCTCCAGGTCTTGTGTTCTTCTATTTCTGATCCATTTATTCCTCGCATGGTTTTTCTCGTCTATCTTATGCTTGCATTCTTCATCGAACCACTCTCTGTAATTTCTTACTCCTCTTTGTCCTAGTACTTTTTCTGCACCGTGTATTAGAATCTGTTTAATGTTTCTTCATTCCATTTCTATGTTATCCTCCATACACCTTCCCAGTTCTTCCTTCATGCTTTGTGTATACTTTTGTTGTACCTTCGGGTTTTTTAATCTCTCTACGTTCCATTTTCTTAATTTTTTTTGTATTTTCGTATTCCTTATTATTTTCATCTTCATTGCGGCTATTATTAGGTAGTGATCTGAGTCGACATTAGCTCCTCTGTATGTGCGTACATCGTGCACCACTTTCATCCATTTTTGTGAAATCAACATTTGATCTACTTGATTACCTTTGTCACTTCCTGGTATGGCCCATGTTATTTTATGTTCCATTTTGTGTTTATATTTTGTGCTTACTATAAACGTGTTAGTGATAGACGCCAGGTTACACAACCTGTCTCCATTGTCATTTGTGTCGTTGTGTATTGTCTCTTTCCCAGCCACGGTTCTGTTGTAATCCTCTTTCCCTACCTTGGCGTTAAAGTCGCCTATTAGTATTAGTATGTCATTTTTGGGGATATTATCGCACACCTTTTCCAGCCTTTCATAAAATTCTGTTTTTTCATTTTCGTCAGTAACTTCAGTAGGTGCGTATACATTTAAGATACTAAGATTAGCTTGTTTATTTTCTATTTGTATATAAGCCAATCTGCCGTTTATTGCCCTGAATTCTATTACCCTGTCTCTCAATTTCTTACTAATGATAAATGCTACTCCATTTCTACCTTGCTTTCTTTCCCCAGAGTAATAAGTTGTGTATTGATTCTTGTCAATTTTGCCATCGTCTTTCCATCTTATTTCTTGTATTGCTAGAATTTCGACCTTATATCTAATCATTTCTCGAGCGATCTCTTCCATTTTCCCTGGTGCCAACATTGTTCTTACATTCCAGAATCCCAGCCTTATTGTATACTTTTCCTTATTCTTCTCATCTGTTTTCCTCTTTAACCTTCGCCTCGATACAAGAGTGTTTGTGGTGTTCGTTTTATTTCCCACTCTTCCTTGATATTGCCCTACTCCTTCTATGGTCGCGGTCGTTTCTTCTTGGACAGCTGTTTCCAAATTGCCTTGCTCCTCCGTATCCTTATTCAGTTTCCAGGTCGTGTTCATTATATCCTTTCCTTTGCCAATTCTGTTTTTATTCGCTTCCTGCCTCTTATCCTTTTTCGTTTCCTGTTCGTTTACTTTATTTTCGTCCTCTTCTACTCGTATTAGTTTTTTGTCACAACTTTTTCTAGGTTTTCCTTGCTTTTGATCCATCTCCACTCTACTCCATCTACTGTGACCCTATTATATCCGATCTTTACCATTTTCCCTTTCTTTTTCCCTTCTCTGGCAAAGTCTCTGATCAGCTTATGCTTTTCTCTCTCCTTCTTTGTCAAATCGTTGTTAATAAAAATCTTTTCTGTCTCCAGGTCTCTTAGTTTCGATTTATTTTCCATTACCCTAGTCTTATCTTCCATATTTTCCAGCTCTATTAAGCACGTTTCTGTTCCTATCCGGGTTGCTGCCTTGACCATCACGTCGACTTTTAGATATTTTTTTATCAGATTCTCCGTCACTCCTTTTAGTGCGGTTGGGTCCCTTGTATCCATACGTAGTCCACTCATCACAATATTATTTTTCCTTCTTTCCTTTTCCATCCATTCCATGGTATTTCTTACTTCTCTTAATTCATTTCTGGTGTCTGCAGTTTCTCTCTTTATTTTCTCATTTTCTTTTTTTAGATTTTCATTTTCTAGCTTTACTTTAGTTATTTCTTCCTTAAAGAGCACTTGCTCCGATCTTATCCGCTGCACATCTTCCTTTATTTGCTTCTGATCATTTTGTATTTCTTTCATCAAATTTAATATTAAGTCTAATTTATCTTCTTCCTTTTTTTGGTGCTTAATTGGGCTTCTTGCTGTCTTTTTACTTTTTTCAAATGTGGTGTCGGTCTCCTTTACTGCTTTCCTTTTTTTTGTATCATCGGTAGAATAATCATCGCTGTCCATTTTCGTTTCTTTTATTTATTTGTTTCCGGGGCCACTCTATTGTAAGCACGGCCCTGTACTGTACACGTGAAAGAACGTGAAAGAAAAAACGTCCAGTCCGACAAAACAAGTATTTATCGCGTGTCTCTGAACTGCGAAAAGAAATCGACCCCGGTCAACCCGTCGAAGGTCGACTTCTTATCAATGTTTTGTTTGTTATTGTTTTATACTAAATTTCTAATCCTACCTTACGAGTATATAACTTATTATATTCAGTTTTCTTTCCTTTTTCTGATTCCCTAATCACTTTCTATTGTTTTTCACTGTTTCACTACTATTTAATTATTTTCTTCGGAGCGATTGTCACACGTGTACCACACTAGACGACCCATATACTTTATTCCCTATACCTATCTAATCGAGTAAATTATATCGATATTGTTATAGGTTCTATGTACTCCCTTTCCGAATCGATTTTATTGGGAGGAAGTGAACTTCCACACGGCAGAAAATGATCAAATGGAAAATGTCGTCAAGGGAGGCTTTCAAAATGGCTATAATCTATTTATAGGCAGGAAGTATGATGATGATGAATGGAAGATTGGGAAAGTAATACCAATAGAAGTGACCTTAGTAAAGAAGGGCCTTATTATTTGGAATCGATATGGCCAAGTGGAAGTAGAACTTGAATTTGAGATATTGAAATACGATTACAGACGTGATTTCAATCAAACTACTATAGAAGGTTGCACACAAAGGTAAACAAAAAAATAGTATGATTGGTGACGGTTGGCTTTTGTCTTTCTATTATTAAATTTAATAATATGTCGACATTAAATAAAGTATTACTTAACATTGAATTCTTTTTATTATTTGTTTTACATGGTAGTAAAATCTATTTACGATAACGGGCAAATCATGGTTTAGGTAAGACTGACTGCTCGTTTCTGAATAGAGTGTCTAATGTTGATCTAGCAGATTTTATTGTTTTCTTCCAGAGCTTATATAAGACTATTGATCGTTCTATTCCTATGTACAATTATATTAAAAAAAAAGTTGACAATCTAAAACACAAAATCAATCAAATATTTTTTGGTCTAGCCTTATATACTTTTTTATGAATGAAATTTTACTATAGACGTTAGCGTTCAAGTTACATACAGAAGAGCGGTAGGTCACCAGTGTTCGAATTCAAATACGTTTGTGTACTATGCTTACTCTTATATTATATTCAATACCGCTGTTCTAAAATAAATAACATAAAGTGGGGTGTTCTATGTTCGTTAAATTTCTATAACGTGTAGACAAGGTATTATTGTAAGTGATATTGTTATCTTATAAATGTTTACTTTTATTATATTTGTCGTTTCAAGGCCCGTCTATAGTTTAATAACTAGAGAACGGATGCAATTTCCATAAAACGCAATCGGCAATTGGAATTGTGTATAACGTCGCACAGTACATCCCGGTGTAATTTAATGAAGTATTTCTTTGACTTACTCAGCCACCTGGTCTCGCAGCGATAACAATGGACAAGCCAGCTATTGTATTTTGAGAATATAGTGTTTTTTAAAGTGTTTTCATGAGCGTAGATAGAAGCGGGGTTTTTATAATGTATTTTATTTATTAGTTTATATTTCGTAAGATAAATAAAGTGCTGTGAGTAAGTTTCTTGTTTTCATAGTTTTTACTGTTAATTACATCGTAATTTTTGTGATAGATTCTGTTTAATATCGTTTGATTGAATCTATTTGTACCAATTATTTCGACGTAAGTGTGCATTGAATTTCGTTCAGTTTCAATAACTTACGCACACATTTTTAGTTTTCATTTATTTAGATCTAGAGCATTGTTTAAGTTACTTTTTCAGACTTGATATGGAAGAATGTCGAGAACGTACATTGTAAAACAATGGCGAGTTGGATTGACGGTCATACTGATTGTATGTCCATTGTCAGTGATTCCGAAATTTATTACAAAATCCGTAAAATATCGTCAAAAATTCGTCACTTAGGATCGCAAACACATCTGAACTCTGTAAAACTTTTATGGCGGCTAATATTCCATTAAATAAACTTAGCAATCCCACTTTAAAAATATATCTGAAAAAATATACTGGTCGAAATGTTCCTGATGAATCAACTTTACGCAAATATTATGTTTCTAGGTGCTATACGAGAACAGTAGAATGCATTAGAAGCCATCTTTTAAATCAATACACATGGATAAGCGCCGACGAAACGGTGGATATGTTAGGACGCTGTGTGGTAAATGTTGTAGCTGGTGTACTACGTCCAACTATTCCCTATAACTCATATGTAATAGCAACAAGTGTTATAAATAGAGTTGATGCGGAAACAGTTGCTAAAACCATTAAGAAGAATATGAAAAAATGCTTCATTCGGACGCCACGTACAAAGAAAAAATACTTTTATTTGTCAGTGATAGTGCGTATATGTTAAAAACAGGCAGACTATTGAAGAAAACATATCTTAATATGCTGCATATTACTTGTGTAGCACATGCTCTCCACAGAATCTGTGAATATATCAGAGACACTTTTCCGGAAGTTGATCAGCTTTTAAAAAAGTTTTCAGAAAAGCACCATTGAGAGTAGCTCTTTTCAGGGAAAAATTTCCATCTCTGTCACTGCCTCCCACTCCAGTAATAACTAGATGGGGAACATGGCTGGAAGCTACTAGTTATTATGCTGAGAATTTCGATAGTCTAAAACATTTCGTAACACTGCTAAAGGAGGATGCTAGAAGTATTGGTGAGTGCAAGGAGCTCACACAAATCCCAAATTTAATAAATCAGTTGTACTTTCTTCACGAACACTTTGAAAAATTGCCAAAACTAGTCACTTATTTTGAAAATCGAAATCTCAAATTAAATGACGGATTAACCACATTTGTGTTTATATATAAACAAACCAATGTTTACTAAACAAACGCGTGAACTGTTCGCTTTATCAAACGAAGTCCCAGATGATATCGGCTCTTGTAGATTGTCAACCTTTTTGTTAATATAACTGGACGTTACGAATTCATCTTCCTTTCCACCGCGATTTTCAGCTGAAATTAAACGTGGCATAAACAGCTCTATAACCTTTGTGCGACGTACTATAAACGCCAAATTAGATGACGAGCTGTGGGGACGCGCCGTAGTCGTTTTTAATCGTTTTTAAGAACGCGAAAGCCCACTTACTTGCAACTTTATGTAAAACTAAATACGCAGCTTCCCAGTATTTCTAATATCTGCGCGGACTTACTCCCACGGCTCGCCATCTAATTTGGCGTTTACTGTAGATTAATTAAAGTTGTATCTATGAGTGCTCCAATGTTAAAACTGGTTTAAATGACGTTGCTCGGAGTATTTCTGAGTGCAAGGAACTAATACAAATTTCAAATTTAAAAAAAATCAGTTGTACTTTCTTTATGAACACTTCGCAAGCTTGTCAAAACTAATCACTTATTTTGAAAATCAAAATCTTAAATTAAATGATGGATTAACCACATTGGATGTGGCTATTAATAATTTGAAAAATATTTCAAGTGACTTCGGATGTGGCTTTCGGCAAAAGTTACACGCAGTTTTTAATAGAAATCCAGATTTTATAACATTACGGCAATTATGTATGGGGACAATGCCTCAAAATCGAACTGCTAAATACGCTGAAATAAAAGAATATTTCCAGTATGCACCTATAAACACTTGCGATGTAGAAAGGACGTTTTCTATTTACAAGGATGTATTTCATTGAAAGAGAACAAATTTTACAGATTAGAACCTTGAGAATGCTAGTCAATATTAATACTCCTTTACTCAACTTGAACTATAAAATGAACAAATGATAATGTATTTTCGCATTTTATAGATCACCACCCGTTGGTTTTCTAATTATATAAATAAAATTAAAAACTCTTTAAAAATACAAATTTTCAATAGTACGCCCGTGGACTATGAGTCATCGGCCTCTGGTGTCCGGTCCCCATTTATAATAGACTGAATGTCGTTATATTTTTACCGTTCATCCAGGACAATTAACATTTTATAAATTAATCTCCTAGCAATAGGTGTTATTCCGGTTATTTTCGGTATCTGTAATGTACTAGATATTAAATGCCGTGATTTAGGGATAGGTAAAGGCTAATAAAATCCCAATGGGATTTCCTAGTATAATTTAATTGAAAAGTTCTCAAGGAAAAAATAAAAAAATAAATCTATATGAATATGTATTCAGATGGAGAAAGACGGAAGAAGGATGAGAGAGACGAACGAAATTTAATATTTAAATGCAGATCTCAACTAATACTACGTAACATAGTGCGTATATATGCGCCGACTCCTGTGGCTAGGAATTTCAGTAAGGTTAGAAGGAGAGGGACTAATTAAGAATATCATTGAAATGAACGAGTGGTATAACCAGTCAAAGACAACTACTTTGTAATCGTTTTTTTTTAGGTAAACTTGTTTACAAATCAACAGAAACGTCTGTGTACAATAACTTTGGTTGTAATTATTAATTCAACGTATAAGATAAAGAATATTGAAGATCTTGAAGTTAACGTAGCTTGGTAAATTTAACTGTCTTAAGATCACATAGTAATTATTTGTCGGTATGTTACAGCTCCGAATTTTAGTATTCCTTTAATTGAAGAAAATGTGCAAGAAATTAACAATTTTAATCTTAATATATATTTTGTATTTAAAAAATAATGGTAAGTAATTTTATATTATAAACTGAATGCATGAAATGTTAAATGTTGCCACGTGAATGAGTTAAGTGGGATTCGTACTATGCAATATTAACTGTGATTTTGTTCAATTAACCCTACTTTAAAATCATCTGACTTAATGTATCGTATTTAGTTACGGGTGGGGGGGCAAGTGTCATCCTTTTTTTCTTTTGGTTTTCAATACATATTTAATATATAAATTCAATACACACGTGAAAATGTAATGGGAATGGTGCATATGATAAGATAAAATTAGAAAATAATTCAAACCAAACTTCATTATGAAGTAAATTGAAAAATACTGACAAGTACTAATTTTCACATCAATTTAAACATATTTCTTTCAAATTGTCGCCGCACACCCAACATTTGCTACACAATTTTCTGGTGGTTTTGTCATGAACTCTTCTACACCCATACCATCACCCTGTCATCCTGATTCTGTACCAAGGAGCAATTTTACACGTCATTTTAACTCAGTTGGCATATTTGCTTTTTGGGATCTACTTTCTATTTGAGATTTGATCAAGTTCCAACTGAGATTTTGCAAAATTTTAGTCGTGATATTTTTTTAAATAGTTAATTGACAAAGGAGATACTTTTTGAAACTTCATTATAACGCTAAGAAATAAGTAATTAAACTTCTAGTTTCAAAAATTCTTTTATTGTAAATACCACTACAATATTGTTTCGCGATACAATGGGCATTATCAGGTGGATGAAATACTGAATATGTACAATACAAATTTGAATATTTATCTGAAAATTATTGGGGAAATGGTGGTGGAAAAATTTGTACAATCTTAAATTTAGTAGAGGGGAGTTGTTTAAATCTAGTTGGTCATTTAAAGCTAATCCTAAACTATTGAATCTATTAATTTCTAAGAGAAGTTAAGTTTTTTACTTTTTTCTTGAATGTGTAAAATTTTGAAATCTATATTAAATCTATGATTGATATCTATACAATGACTTGCGAAAGTTGAATCTGTTTTCTTTTCTTTATGGCTTCTCTCGTGTTCTTTCATCCTAATTTTGAATGTCCTCCCCGTTTGTCCTATGTATACCTTATTACAATCTTCGCATGTTAACTTATATACACCAGAGTTTGATTCTTTGTCTATTTTATCTTTGTTGTTTTTAATAATGTTCTGTATAGTATTGTCTGTTTTAAATGATATATGTTCGTTATTAATTTTTTAATGAAAGTACCAATTTTTTCCGAAATTTTTCCTAAGTGATTGAATTATAGGAATTAATTATCTTGTATTTTAATTTTGGATAAACTAAGGAAGGGGTTTTAGATTTTTGTTGTAGTTTTTAATTGTCTATCTGAACCGTTAAAGCAAATTAATATGTCATCAACATACCTAAACCAATATACACAATTACCAAACAAGGGATGTGTACTAATTATAGTTTCTAAATTATTCATGAAAATTTCCGCTAATAAGGGGCTTAGTGGGTTTCCCATTGCTAGACCCTCTGTTTGTTTATAAAATTTCTTTTTAACTAATAAACACGAGTTCGCTATATACCATAAACCAACACATACAGATACCACAATACACGCTAATTCTTTTCATCCTATAACACACAAATTATCAGCATACCAATCAATAGTATATAGATTAATTCATGTACCTATGAGTAAAGTAATTTCGACCTTGAACTAAATAGAATATACACAATAGCATTAAACAATGGTTACTCTATAAATATTGTCAATAACGTCCTAAATAGCCAACAAAAATCTAAAACCCCTTCCTTAGTTTATCCAAAATTAAAATACAAGATAATTAATTCCTATAATCCAATCACTTACTTAGGAAAAATTTCGGAAAAAATTGGTACTTTCATTAAAAAACTTAATAACGAACATATATCATTTAAAACAGACAATACTATACAGAACATTATTAAAAACAACAAAGATAAAATAGACAAAGAATCAAACTCTGGTGTATATAAGTTAACATGCGAAGATTGTAATAAGGCATACATAACATAGGACAAACGGGGAGGACATTCAAAATTAAGATGAAAGAACACGAGAGAAGCCATAAAGAAAAGAAAACAGATTCAACTTTCGCAAGTCATTGTATAGATATCAATCATAGATTTAATATTGATTTCAAAATTTTACACATTCAAAAAACAAAGTAAAAAACTTAACCTGTTCGAAAACTTAGAAATTAATAAATACAATAGCTTAGGATTAGCTTTAAATGACTAACTAGATTTAAACAACTCCCCTCTACTAAATTTAATATTGAAAAAATTTTTCCACAATCATTTCCCCAATAATTTTCACATAAATATTCAAACTTGTATTGTACATATTCAGTATTTCATCCACCTGATGAAGCCATTGTACGGCGAAACAATATTGTAATGGTATTTACAATAAAAGAATTTTTGAGACTAGAAGTTTAATTACTTATTTCTTAGCGTGATATTTTTTTTGTTTATATGATGATATTTGTAAATACACAAAGCATTTATGGCTAATATATTAACTATAGTCTATTTTTTAATTCCGCAGACTACCTAATTTTAAAATGTCGCGCTAAAAATCGACAATTCGATTGGTTCTTTCCGTGCCCAAATTAAGCACACGTAATTTAATTGACAGTTATTTCTAGATATTTAATTATTGTTTCTTGTATATTTTCTCCGCTCTGTTTCCACTTCGTTTTCTATTCTGTTCGTTCTGTTCTTGTATTTGTACAACAAAAATAGTTACTTAGAGACTTTATTTAGTGTCTACCATAATATATTACGCAACCAATGACGAGTACAATTAGAAAATTACCTATTTCTCCACAAAGGGCACACGGACGTGTTGGTGACTTGTCCTTTACCGAAAAGGAGATAATTATCAATACTTATAATAAGCTGAGAATTGAAAATGCAAAGACAAGTATAGGAAGCGCCAATTAAGTTTGCGCGAGGAGGGGGTGCGCAGAAGCCGTTTTTAAAAATGTCCACCCCCACTACTCAAGTAATTCTCAGAATTTGTCATTGACGTTTGACGGAACATAATGTCTTTGTTAGGGGATCATAAAGTGATACACGCTCAGAGGTTAGAATTATCTGACATTTGATGTAAAACCAAAAACAAATCTCCCCACTACTTCTAATCCTGCGCGAATTTTCCCTTCCTCGCGCCTACTTAATTGGCGTTTGCTATACAAGGGGTAAATGGAGAAAGCGTGTTATAGAACATGTAATTAAAGAGGAAGAAAATCTGTGTCCGCAAAACAGAAGATATGAAGGAAGATATACAAATTTAGAAGCAAAGAGTGGAAGATTTTCGATAATGATGTGGTCTTGGATTTCAGCTGATGGCAAAGGAGTTTTAGTTCGATTAGATGACCGTTTTACAGAAACCTATTTGAAAACATAATGCTTCCGTTCGTTATAAATAGATTTCCGCAAAATAATTTCGGCAATTTATCGACATGACAACTGTCCGCTTCACACTTCTAGAACTTTAAGGGAATGGTTAGCAGATGACAATATTAATGAACTTACTTTCCCTGCTAAAAGTCCAGATCTCAGTTTCATTGAGAATATATGGCGAGACATGGTAAAAGAAATGTGTTCTGAAGACTTTAGACCAAGACATAGAGAAGAACTATGGGAATCAATACTCCAGGCATGGCAAAATCTAGACAACTATAATTTTAAAAACCTAATTTTTTCCATGAAACAACGTCTACAATGCATAATAGATGGTAACAGGGATGCTATTCAAAATTAATAAATTTCATTGTTTTATTTTCGTTCTTGTTAAAATATTTCTCTAAGGAATGTAATATAATAATTTAAAAACCAATTATTTTACCATTTCTGGTAGTTTTAATTCAATGCGATATTCGTCCGAGTGTCAACCGCTGTCATTGAAAGTACTTTTAGTTGTAGTCTAAGTTACAATGCCAAATTTTCAAAAAATACACTAGTTTGATTAATATGTCTAGAAACTATTCCGTAACCGCGATTGTACATAACCTATATCATAAATTTGTCAAAAATAAATATCGCATAGTTTACGTATGACTTGCTTGGCGGTCCGCGGAAATAAAAAACAAACTATAGATTATGAAAAAGTAACATAGGTATAGTATTACGAACAACGTCAATTTTCTGGCAAAGTTGGTCAACAAGGCCAAGACCTACTTAGGTCATGTTTTAATATGTTATAATTTTCGGTTTATATATATCCCCAATGAACTCATATAGTATATGTGTAGTGCATTGTAGATAAGACGGTCCCCGCCTTTTTAGGGTAATAGGATACCACCGTACAATCTTCGTGAAAGCCAAACACTGGAGAGTTTGGTATTCTATTTTTGTTTGCTAAAAAGTTCTATGGTATCTCGCGTTTGTTTTGCCGTATTGTCCCTGCATTTGTTAGTTTTCTTTCCTTTTGAAGCCATTTTGCTATTCACACACTGGTGAATGAATTATCTCCGGTAATATTAGAACCTGAAACCGGTTCTACCATACGAAAAACTACGTTCTTCCCCGAAGTACAGTTCATAAGGCTGTTCAGACTGCTTACTGACATATACCTCCAAATTGCAAGTGTAAGCTGTTTTGCTATCAACTAAAGGAAATAATTTTGTACTGTATTTGGCGGTTTACTACGTATAAATTGCCTGAAATTACATCGCCCGCTGAATGCTAGAAGTTGCTCGTTTACTGCCAGGCATTCATAAGGCGAAAACATTTTTTTCTATCTTGCTACGTTATGAACTCATTGTGAAATCCAAAACAATATCGAAATGAGCTTCATTTCGATACGTTTTTTTTTTTCATTTTTCATTGTTGTCGTTGTTCGAACAACAAATATCATTGCTGTCACTTGATTTTATGAATTTAAGTACATTTGAATGAAATACTATACGTAGAAGAGGACAATACTATATTGAATACAATTGACAACAAGATATCTTTGTTTCTGTTACTCATGTTTATATTTTTAAATCAAATATCAAGTAATGTTAATGAAAATTAATAAATAATATTTTGCGGATAGCAAAATTTAAGTTTGAAAATGTCAAGTATCAATGTGACCAACTGTATACATTATATAAAAATAAAACTGAACTTTAAAATTAAATAATTTCAATTTATTAATGTAAAAAATGCAAAATAGAGAAAATAGTATAAAAAACTCGTTTCGTAAGGCCTTTTGTCGCATTCGTTCTGAACTCGTGCAACAAAATGGTGCCTTATGAAACTTGTGTTTTAATATACTATTTGAAAATTATTCACGAATAGCTCTGACACATCTTGGTTTGGAGCTGTCTTCGCATGGTTCTATCATAATAGTGTAAAATTGTAGCAACTGTATCAAAAATCGAAATCTGACTTCACCCATTGTAAGATTACAGTGCTCAAGACCATTACATTTTGAGTTATTCCTGAGATTATTCAAGTTTTACAAGAAGATCGCGATGATCCAATCAAATACAGTAAAGTAATCGAATAAACTTTTTATTGTTTACCACAATACTGTTTCGCCAAACTTAGGCTTCATCAGGTAATAATAAACTGAACAATTTTACATAGATTTCTTTTGCAGAAGTATCTGGGCATATTCTAAGTGGGGATGTGTTACATATTTTATATAAGTTGTAATGGAGAGTTATTGAATTCTGTTTGTTAATGTAGCCTACCTAATTTCTTATGTCTATTTATTTCTATATTTTCTAACAGATTAAGTTTTTTGCCTTTGTCTTGTACATGCAGAATCTTGAATTCTATATTAAATTTATGATTTGAATTTAAACAATGGCATGCGAAAGTTGAGTCCGTCTTTTGTCTTTGTATCTATTTTCGTTCTCCTTGGTTCTGTGTTCAAAGGTATGTCCTGTCTGACCAATGTAGACCTTATGGCACTCGCACGTCAACATATAAACCTCTGAGTTCGCTTTCTTTTCTGTTTTGTTTTCATCATTTCTAATATATTTCTGGACTAAATTGTTTGGTTTAAAGGATATAAATTCATTATTTACGTTTTTACCTATTTTTACTGAAGTTGGTCACATGTATGTGATTGAATTATATTTGTTTTCCGTATTGTTCCATATTCTATAGTAAATTGAAAACGGTGTCTGAATTCTTAGTTTACGTTGCAGACTTTTATTAACTAAATTTACTGAGTATGCATTATTTACAGCTATGGTATATATTCTATTGAGTTTTATATCAAATTTGTTCTCATTTAAAGCTACGTTTATTAATAAAATAAAATAAAACAATAACTTTGTTATACCACTTTATTCACATGTGATAGTGACCGCGGTTTCGACATACAATGTCATTATCAAACTGCAAAAGTTACAGGCCTACATAGATCTTATAAATGTAATTTCATTTTTAACACAAAACCTAAAACAGATATCAATAATAAATCAGGAATGTACAAATTATATTGTAATGATTGTAAAAGTGTATATATATATAGGTCAAACTGGTCGAAGTTTTATTATACGGGTAAAAGAACACATGAGGTCATATAAACTAAAGAAGACAGATTCAACATTCGCAAACCATCTTATTACAGAAAGGCATACATTTGGTCATCATAAAATATTGCATTTGGCCGAGAAAGGTCGTAAATTAAATCATTTAGAGTCACTAGAATTTTTTAAAAGCGGAAACAACACAATAGATATTGTTTTGAACGACCAGTTGGATCTTACATATACACCTCTTTTCCAATGTTGTATATAATAGTTAAGTATATAGTAGTAATTTTAAATAACATCATAAACCACCCCCATATATATTTGTGTCATTTATAAGGTCTATGTAGGCCTGTAACTGTTGCAGTTTGATAATGACATTGTATGTCGAAACCGCGGTCACTATTACATGTGAATAAAGTGGTATAACAAAGTTATGTTTTATTTTATTTTATTATTTTCAAAATGAATTACCACAAAGTTACGGCTACCAGTATTAACTACATTTATTAGTTTGTGTATCATGGATTTGTATGTTTATAATTGGTGTGAACAAGACGGAACAATATCAACCAATTCCAGATACAAGTAATTTCAGTTTATTTCTTACATAAGTACGAGGGCGCCACTGAAAACTTTAGTTAGTTTTGCTTTATGCGATGTAGTATTGTCGTGGTGTAAAATTATTTTTCCTTTAGGCATTCTTCACGAAATTTGCGGTAAACAGACATTAGTGTACCAATTGTTTTCTATAAACGTTTACTATAAACTAGTTTTAAATTTCACTCATGAGAGCCGACATTTTGTGGGCTTCAACTTAATCTTTTTAATAATTTTAATAATTCAAGAATAAATATATTTTAATCGTAAATATTTAAAAATTAATGTTTTATTTAGAGGCCGTCGTACAAGATTTTTATTGGAGGGATTTCATACCCGGAAATAAACCCGAGGATGCTCTTGAACTTGACAGAAAATATATTGGACAAGTTTACTACAAAGGCTTCATTCCAGCTATAGTATATCCGGATGTGAATCTGGCAGTTGCCGAAGAGCATGGAAGACAAGTCATTAAAGAAAATATAAAGGTAAACAAACCATTTGTTTCTGTTTTGCTACCATTTCAATTCTAAATATCGAAAATATTTCGTGTTTAATTTAGTAGGAATAATACAAGTACGCCTTCCCGAATGCGTAATTGAACCATTCAGATGTAAAAACAAATACATACACAAAAATAATATAATTTATTTATTCTTTAAACCATATCGGTAGTATGATATATGTTAAACAGTAACAATAAAATTAATAATTAATAACACAATGGCTTGGTTTCAAAAAGATATAATATAAAAGATTTATATGTCCGTCACACTGTAGCATCATGTCAGGTGAAGATAAATACAAATTCACTTTACAGTTTTTGTAAATTTGTATTCATCATCACCTGATGAAGCCACGATGTGACGAAACATATTTCTCTCCAGTTTTACTTGCTTCGTAACAATATAAAATGTAAATATAAAATGTATATATATATATATATATATAACGATAATTATTTCTTGACCTTTGTATGTTATGGTAGATTAATTTAGTCGGCGATTTAAGGTCTGGTTTACTTTGATATGTATATATTTAAAACAATCTTACATGTTTCGACCGTAGTGTCTTTTTCAAAGAAATTAAAAATATAAATGACAGTATATCAATGTCAAACTTATATATCTGTAGTTGTCATGGATAAAATTAAAATATTCAAAGATACATTCAAGTTTAATAATAGGTCATACCTCAGAACTTTCGACAACAAGACGTCAATTATGGGGAATTGGTAAGCCATGAGTTATTATCATAGCTACGTCCGTGAAGCGACTTAAGATTTTAAGCCGTCGGCATTCGCCTTGAACGAGAAGGAAAACCAAGGAAATCTACTCCGACAGCCCAGTCAGGTATCTAAATACGAAACAGCCAGCATGATAGGCCAGTGCTGTACACTGGCTTATCACGCTGGCATATATTTAAATATCTGTGATATTTAAATAACATATGATAGAAAATTATATAATAACATATATTCATGATGGTAAATTGCAGATCGTTACATTATTAGATTATAGTATATACTGCTTAGATTTTCATATCTGTGTATGTATATGTATGTATATATATATATATATATATATATATATATATATATATAAAAATCATTATTTCGTGACCTTTGTATGTTATGGTAAATTCTATTTTTTGGCGATTTAAGGTCTGGTTTTACTTCAAAATGTATATATTTAAAACAAACCTACATGTTTCGGCAAATAATGCCTTTTTCAATGAATATAAAATATAAATGACAGTATATTAAGGTCATACTTATACATTTGTAGTTGCCATGGATAAAATTATTCAAAGAAACATTCCAGTTTAATAATAATAAATCATGCCTTAGTATTCTAAAATAGATAGACAGCAAAAACAGGGAAAAACAAGACATGAGTTATTATTATGTATGCGCCCGCGGAGCGACTTAAGATGTTAAGCTGTCGGCATTCGTCTTAAACGAGAAGCAAACCACAAAAACCTACTCGGACAGCCAGTCAGGGATCAAAGCACGGAACTGTCAGCATGATAAGCAAAAGTATATATATATATATATATTAAAATAATAGATTTTTTATTGGTTTAGCGACCTTTAATCAAATTCAATATTTTCCTCTACGACGTTTCGACTCTTTTTATTATTGAGTCTTTTTCAAGTGACTAGAAACAAAAATTTAATATAACGAAAGGTAAGAAAATATGTTTGCATTGGTATGAATGAATTAAAAATTAAAGTTACAATAATACTAGAGTAATATTAACTAGAGTATATAGATATATATATATATATTGAAATGTTTCTATTATGTGTTGAGAAATAAAAATGTTTATTATTGATTAACATAAAGTAATCTTAATATTGACATACGGATTATATTGCCCCAAACGTTGGGCTCTATTTGTTATATTACGGGCTTTAATATATTGAATAAAATGTTAATTAATGTTATAACTGCCCCAAAACGTTGGGCTCTAAATGATATGTTACGAATATGTTGATAAATAAAATTGTTTCTACGTACGGTATAATAAAATGAATGAATGTCATAAACAAAAGTCATGTAAAATTCAAATTGGGCTCATTCAATACTTATCTGTTTTATTATCTTCGGCTAGCTTCTTTCTCTCTTCAGGGCTAAGGTAGGTTCACTTCTCTCCACTTTTACTTTCTTTACGTAATTTATTAAGTTGGGAACGGAACAATATCTCAAATATATTACAAAAAAAACAAAGTAAAATATTGACAATTAACTTTATTAGGGATAAACGATTTTGCAAAGTTTGAGAAATTTATATTAATAATTTCGTGACACACAAGTAATATTAAGTGAGACACACTCGACGGTTGGTATTCGTACAGTATAATAATATGGTGTAAGACAGGTGCAATAATGTGTTGTCTTAGTAAAATAGTTTATAACAGTGACATGGCATCAAGTTTTACAAATACAAATAGTAGATGCCAATATTTAAATAAGTGGACTAAAAATTACAGTGGTGAAATATCAGTGAAAGTAATATAAATAGTTAGTTATGGAATAAACAAAGTAAAGTTCTAGAAATGTACATGCGCAAGAAAAAAATGGCGCGGGAAATTTTGTTAAAATTAGCAAAAACCTGAATCTTCGTATATGATCTCCGTTGCTTCTTGCGCCTGTGTTCTGGAGACGTCTTCACAACGGGAAACGGGAGAATGTTTCTGCTACGGTCCCTCGGGATCACTTGAAATTTGTTGAAATCTCCAAGTCCGACTGCGTCTTGAGCGAATGACCGATTTCGATCGTTCAACGATTGTTGGTCAAGCTACGGTGAGATTTTTATGGCGGTAAAAACTTTAAAAATTCGTAAATCTCGGACTATTTGGTCGGCGGCTGTTAAATTTTGTCCACAGGTGGTTGGTAGGTAGGTGTAACGTTTTGTAATATTAAAAATCTCTTGCACTTAATAATTTCGCTTAATTATTTTAATTATTACGGAGCACAAAAAAACGTGACCTCTCACTGTGACGACTAATTACCGACACTTGCTTTTTCACTTGTTTTTAATTGCATAACTTTCCGCTAAATCGCCCCATTCTTTACTTGCATTAAATTTGTTAATATTATTAAATTAGACAATTTTACAATATAAAACAGTTTAAAAAATTACAATTTGATTTATAAGATAATTTTGGTTGAATAACATATGTTTTATGTGTTTACAAACACTCCGTCAATATCAGTTTATTCTCGGGTTATTGCACCGTTGAAATTGTGGGCGGGGCTTACTCGTTCAAATGCATTTGAAAATAAATACGTTACATTTGTTTGAATATACACGCGTTAAATATGTATTTGAAAGAAAAATGAATATAAACATAATAATAAAAAAATTAGAAAAATAAGTTAATAATTTCTAGGTAAATTTGTCGTCAAAATAACGTATTTATTCTTTGAATCAATCTTTCCCCTTCTTAATATTAAAGTACAAAGTAGATATAAACATTATGGTGTAAATATTATGGTTACATATATTCTTTGTTTCTTTCAGAGAAAGAATCCTTCTTGCAATGCCTCAATATATATATATATATATATATATATATATATATATATATATATATATATATATATATATATATATATAGTAAACTTAATAAGTCGGCGATTAAAGGTCTGGTTTATTACTTCAAAGTATATATATTTTATATATATATATATATACATGTATATATATTAGAAAGGAATTTCTTATTTTCTTGGCCGTAATTATAATACGAGATAAAAGTAATGTTTTTCGGGAGTAGTGGCCGAGTAATTAAAACAATATTTAATTTAACGTTTCGGTACTATTCATAACACCTTTTTCAAAAGCTAAAATTTATCTAAATTATTATTAATTCTTAATTATTATTGAATGTTAAAAAAGGCAAAAGATGATATTAAAATAAATCAACTTACATTAAATATTTTTGGTGTTAGTATATTGCGACGTATTTGTTTTGCATTTCTTAATAAAACTAAACTTTTGTTTTAGCAGGTAAACTGTTTTCGGGGCCATGTGTTTTTTTTTGGGAAGAGTGGAAAGAATGTTGGCTTTGTCAACACTTTGCGGCTTTGCGGGGAGGGGAGGTACATTATTAGTTTATAGTATATAATGCTTAGATTTTTTATGTCACTTAATGTAAGGTAACGATATGCAATTTACCATCATGAATATATAAACAATTGTTATATAAATATCTGTCATATGTTATTTAAATATCTATAGACCGGCTTAACATGGTGGCAGTTCCGAGTTTGGAACCCTGACTAGGCTGTCCGAGTAGGTTTTCGTGGTTGTCCTTCTCGTTCGAGGCGAATGCTAACAGCTTAACATCTTTAGTCGTTCCACGGGCGGAGACATACTAATAACTCTGGGCTTGCCAATCCCCCGTATTTGGCGTCTAGCTATTGGGGAATGCTAGGGCATGAATTATTGTTATTATTAAATTTGTATGGGTAATTTAATTTTGCGCATGACAACTACATATATATAAATATGACATTAATATACTGTCATTTATAATTTAAAATTCTTTGAAATAGGCATTAATTGCCGAAAGATCTAAGATTATTTTAAATATATACATATTAAGGTAAAACAGACCTTAAATCGCTGACTAATTGAATCTACTAGAACATACAAAGGCCAAGAAATAATTATATATATATATATATATATATATATATATATATATAACCAGGTGATGAACGCTCGCATTCTCGCATTTAAACATGCTATCTTTAACACTTATACAATAAATACCTATTATGACTTTCTCTTTGTCATAAAAGTAATTTGTACAATAATATTTGATTTTCCATTTTTTTAACATCGCTTCCCATACAAAACAAATAAATTATTTAATACATATAAATCTTTGTTAATTTACTGGTTATCTATTTTTTCTGATTTATTATTTGATGCTATCTCCTATGTCACTTGTTCTAAATTGCATCAACAAATATCAATAATAGTTTAGTAATATCTGAAGCAGATAAGAATTATCATGGATCGGTAGGTACAGTAAATTATATCGATTTTATTATAGGTCTTATGTACTCCCTTTCCGAATCGATTTTATTGGGAGGAAGTAAACTTCAAAATGCCAGAAGAATATCAAATGGAGAATGCCGTCAAGGGAGGCTATCAAAATACCTATAATCTATATATAGGTAGGAAGTATCATGAGGATGAATGGAAGATTGGGAAAGTAATACCAATAGAAGTGACCTCAAAAAAGGGCCTTCGTATTTGGAATCGAGATGGCAAAGTGGTAGAAGAACGTGAATTTGAGATATTGAAATACGATTACAGACGTGATTTCAATCAAACTACTATAGAGGGTTGCACACAAAGATAAACAAAAAAATAGTATGGTTGGTGACGGTTGGCTTTTGTCTTTCTATTAATAAATTTAGTGATATGTCGACAATAAATAAAGTATTACTTAAGTTAGAATTCTTTTTATTATTTGTTTTATATTGTAGTAAAATCTATTTACGATAACGAGTAAATCATTGTTTAGGTCAGACTGACTGCTCGTTTCTGAATAGTGTGTCTAATGTTGATCAAGTAGATTATTGTTTTTCCCAGACCTTATATAAGACCATTGATCCTTGTATTCCTATCTACAGTTAGTTATATTAAAAAAAAAGTTGACGATCTAAAACACAAAATCAATAAAATATTTTTAGGTCTGGCCTTATTTTTTTTATGGATGAGATTTTACTATAGACGATAGCGTTCAAGCTACATATGGAAGAGCGACGGCTCCCCAGTGTTTGTAATTCAAACATGTTTGTATATTATGCTTATTTTTTTATTATATAGAATACCTGTACTGTAAAGTAAATAACATTAGGTGGGGTGTTCAGTGTTCGTTAAATTTCGATAACGTGTAGACAAGCTATTATTATAAGCGATATTGTTATCTTATAATTCTTATAAAGGTTTCCTTTTATTATATTTGCCGTTTTAAGGCCTGTCTATAGTTTAATAAAACGTTCCTTTCGATGTGCTCGATTTGTCGGACATGTAAAGTATATTTTGCCCTTGTCTTTCGTAAATTTAAAACGCAGGTGCAGTAGACTACTACCATTCATCCCGATAATGATTAACTGTTTATATTTCTAATAGAACTATTTCTTTTTTTATAGTGTTGATGTTTTAAATTATGAAACATTTTATTAAATGTATAAAATGTTTAACACCCTATATTTTTGCATGAATATTATTACTACAATTTAGAATAATCGTAACAGTTTAAGCCGAATATACGCCTCTTAATTATAAAATTTACACCGTTCTCGAATTTAGTAATTATTATCGCAATTTACGATGTATAAACTGTGTAGTTTTCAATTGATAATTAATTCATTTTGTTTGTATGTTGAATGAATATTGACACATTTGCAAAGAATTTAATTTCCCAAACTTATTAGGAGTTACGGAACAAAATTGTTTGGGGTTGATATTTCGGATGAATATTGTACAAAAAATCATTAATTCAATACATTCAAGACTTCAAGAAGTCATCAAAAATTACGTAGATTTGACTTACAATTGAATTTTTTCACTTCTTAGCTGTGAGCCTTTTTGATAACAAAATTTTATTTTATTTTTATTAGATTAAAAATATACAAAAAAGGTTTAAGTATATCAATACGTTAAGCACGTATTACGCATTTGTTACAAATGAAACAGACATGCAATATACACATCTGTAACTGTACACATGGACAATACACCTCGTATTTTCCAGTATTTACTTCTGCTTAAGACACGTGTTTCTGCCATCTACTATTAGGCGTCATCAGTTAAGATAGTGAAGTAAATGAAGCTTAAATCGCCTATAAGGTATAGCAAATTTTGTTCTATCAGATTAAAAATGTTTTGTGAAAACTCATATATTATTTTCTGTTAAATATTGTGTTAAATATATTTATCTTTTAATATAGCATGTATAACATATACCGGTAGGTCCAGTTCGCAACGGGCCATATCAGCAATGTGTGGCAACAGCGAATCGAATCCCCTCCATGCGCAGCTCCTTCGATTGCAGCACATTGCATTGCAGTTAAGAATTTAGTAAGACTTAAACCGCGCAAGGATATAGTCGTTTGCATATTCGTTCTGTATACGTAATTTGCCCATTTGTTTCAGACATAATAAAGTCCAGTTTATTATTATTATTATTGTATTCTTAGCTGCTACGGAAAAGTAATTTTAAGTAATAAAAAAACAATAACGTTTTCTAAAAGATAAAAGTAAAAAAATCAATAATTCTGCAAAATAAATTTGAATTTGAAGAAAGTCACTCAATATAGGCATCGTACACACGTTGCCACATCGCATTACGTTCCATACGTATATTGTTGCCTATGGCCCGTTGCGAGTTGGACCTATCGGTATATGCTGTAGAATTAATTTAATTATAATTGTTTTAAAAAAAAATTACTTTTTGTTAACAAACAAATTAACAAAATTTCATTATAAATTTTATGTTAAATGGAAAATACCAAAAAGATTAATTATTTTTATTAATTTTTGGTAAGACTATTGTGTAGTAACTTGTACAATTAATTAGAAATATATATACAAAATAATACAAATCTGTATAAAAACAAATTTGTATCTGTATATGCATGGACACACAGTACGTATTTACCAGCTTTTGCTTCAACTACCAGACGCATGTGTTTCTATGTAACCACTTTGTCAATGATAGGTTTACGAAGGCAAAAGACTGTAGGTACACTTACGGTCATGTAGCAAGTTCTGTCCAATCCGAAGTCATCAGATAACCTCATGCCATCTGACGGACAAAACCGACTACGCCGGTGCAAAGTGTTTCTTCTCGAATAGCTAAGCTATTACAGGAAAAGAAAAAATACGCTATATTACTGTGCGTATTACTGTTGAAGCAAAAGCTGGTAAATACGTACTGTGTGTCCATGCATATACAGATACAAATTTGTTTTTATACAGATTTGTATTATTTTGTATCAAAGCTTGATGTGAATTGTCGCATCGACGTGCAATTTGTTTTTGCTATACTACGCCACCTGGTGACGAGTTAATGGACTCACAGTAATATACGTATTTTTTCTTTTCCTGTAATAGCTTAACTATTCGAGAAGAAACACTTTGCACCGGCGTGGTCGGTTTTGTCCGTCAGATGGCATGAGGTTATCTGATGTTGCTACCTGCGCGATCCAAAATAGTAGCAGCACGCTCGCAACAAGGCTGACGCTCGGTGTTCAGCGAATACCTCTCTCTCCCGGGCTGACCCACCTGAAGGTGGACGCTCCAAAGAAATACCCCTACCGACTAGTTCATACGTATGGAGAGCGTGTGGGATCAAATATCGCTCGATGGAAAAATAAAGGCGCCACCGCATACAAGTCCACGGCAGGCGCACCCCGTATACACGGCTGCGGGTGGAACTTAGGTGGCCTCAGTCGCAAGAGAGAGATGTATGCCCCCCCCACCTTGTTGCTGCCAAAACGTGAAACTGTGTTCTCCTCAGCACCCGCAGGGAAAGATATCAAACACGCAAGTCAGATTCAACAAATAATTTTAATATAATAAATCAAAAATCATTAACAAACCAACAGGTCCCATCAGATAACAAAATAAATTAGGAATCTTACAACAGTAATCAAATAGAACAAATTCCAACTTGTGAACGTGACATACCGTAAAGTACAGAAGGTTTGAAATTAAAATCTACAAATCAAAATATCATAAGAAAGGTTAAGCCGAATATTAATACGTTATTCAGACGAGGTTAAGCCTCTCTGTATAAAGTGAAAAAGAAATCAAGAAGCAACAAAGTGGCTAAAAACAAAAGTATATACCCACAATTTAAATAGCCACCGGGTATATTTTCAAAATGAATAAAATTTATCTAAATGGAAAAATTAACAGAGATAACGCTTTATCTGATAATAAAAATAATCTAAAGTGTACGTTAATTAAACAATTAATTAATAAATGTACATCTAAACCTATTACGTCAAATTAACAATAAAGAAATTAATTAGAACAGCAGTGTGAATTCAAACAGTAGTTCCTTACAGAAACGATTACAAATAATTTAAACTAAAGTAAGGTTTGACGTAACCACAATTTTATAACAGAAGCTCTAACTGATGGTTCGAGCCTCGTGAATATTATAAAGACAATTGCTACGGTTGCTGGATTTAACAGACAACCTTTTATTTAAGATAAAATAAGTGAGTATAAACGTATTTTTTTTCCTTTCTTATTAACTTAGTGGGTGAAGCCCTTAATCTGTCTACTACAAGTGACAGGTTTTAAACAAGAATTTCGCAGAGAAAGGTAAAGCCCCTCTCTGAAGTTTTCAAGAGATTGAAAATGAATATAAAGAAAACACCCAATCGACGATTCAAAAATACAGAATTAATCTTGTCTCCAAGAACCCCTTAAAGACACCAAAAAGAAATTAAAGCACACTTAGCTTGCACCAAAAATTCAGTAGTATAGTTTCCCTGGAGTCTGTCCTCCTGGTTAATACTTCCAATAAGCCGCCCGGAAGAGTCTGTATCTCCACCAAGGATACTTAGTCCCAAAATGGCCTTAGCTAGCCACGTGGAAAATAACTTCCTGACAGTATTTGTCAATTAAAACAATAGATGCTATTCCTTCGGAATTAGCACGATTTACAGAACAATCCTAAGGAAGAAAATACGAAATAAGTAAAACTCAATATAGTAAAAATATTTCTTACCGCAGAATAAGCTTCTTCACACAAAAGATGACAAGTTAGCGCATGGATGTCTAAGGAAGAAGTGTCCTAAGAATACCTCGTGTTACATTCAATGGCCGTCGTACGTCACCCACAATATTCGGAAACATAAACGAAAGAAAATAAAGCTCAAAATCTCCCAAACGATTGAAGAACGCCTTAAGAGTCCGACAGAACACATTTCGAAAATAAATTAATTAACAGAAATCGGCAATTACAAAATAAAATAATTAAACTCTCAATTACAGAACTCTGTAATTGAAAGAAACCAACGTGCCGAACAGAGGGCGCTCCAACGAAAGAATTATCAAATAATAAAATAAATCGGTAACTCAAGACTAAAGAAAATGCGTCAAGTAGGTCTTACAATTCAAAACAGAAGTAAGCACATCAAAAGAATGGGTAACGGAATTTCAAAATACGAAATAAATGAATTACGACGTGTATGACTAATCGGAAAAATATACGTCTTAAGAAGCGCGCTGCGTTAAATAAAACAACTAAAGATATATCTGGAACTAAGTAGATGGCGCAAGCAAAACATAGACCCAAAATTATATAACGGAAAAATAGGGTCGGTCAAAATAATCGAATCCGAAATAAAACATTGGAGGAATTATCGTTTTGAAAAGCTTAAAAGGCATGATAATTATCAAACTAATAATATAAAATAGAATAAATTGTACATATTGAAAAATAAGCGGACCAAGGTGACTTGAAGAGCTTAGAATAAATGTAAATGGAATAAGAATATACTAGCAGAACGCAGAGTGATTTTCTACACGTAACAATGTCTTCGGCTAGAACAAAACTTGCTACATGACCGCAAGTGTACCTACAAGTCTTTTGTCTTCGTAAACCTATCATTTACATAGTGGTTACTCAGAAACGCATGCGTCTGGTAGTTGAAGCAAAACTGGTAAATACGTACTGTGTGTCCATGCATATACAGATACAAATTTGTTTTTATACAGATTTGTATTATTTTGTATCAAAGCTTGATTTGAATTGTCGCATCGACATGCAATTTGTTTTTGAGAAACATATATGTTGGTTTTCAATTAATTAATTATATAGTAGTTTACAACAATATTCAGGTAGAATCTTTTAATTTCAAAGAAGATTAGTCTTTTTTTAATAATAAAAATATTGGAATTTTTAATTGAAATTTAGCTCGAAAATCAGAAGAAATATTGAATTAGAGTATTATTTAAATGCATTTTGAAACATGTAGTTAATAAATTTTTGTTATATTTTTTAAATTCATTTAATAACTATAAATTATAACCCAACAACTATAAAACAAGAAAAAAAAATATTATTTAGTAAATACTATCCGGCAACATACATATTTAAATACTTTTATTCACTCACTTTTTCTCATAAGGAAATGTACTAAAAACAAGACGCAAGAATCAGTTCATATTTATATTTATATATTTCTAGTAAGGGATATTGTGTGTTTAAACAAACACATGTTTACTAAACAAACGCGTGAACTGTCGCGTTTCAATGAACGAAGCCTGTGCGTAAAAGTGAAATTCCGTCCCAAATGAGATTGTCAACCTTTTTGTTAATATAACTGTACGTTACGAATTCATTTTCCTTTCCACCGTGATTTACAGCTGAAATTAAACGTGTCATAAAGAGCTCTATAATCTTTGTGCGACGTAGATAAGTTAAAGTTGTATCTATGAGTGCTCCAATGTTAAAACTGATACTAGAATCTACCGAATTTTGCCTTCCTTATTTGGCCAATATGCTCCTAAAACCACATTTCACACATCTTATCATAAATTGTATACTTCCGAAATTATTCCAAACATTAAATTAAAACAACGTTACCTTAACAAATATAAGAAGTATCACGGCTTGAATTATCTTACAGAATTTCGACGGCTTCGTAATATTCAAAGTGACTTCTCGTGAGATTCGAAAAAATGTTGGTCTTATGTTCGCGACAAAAAGCATACCAATCGTATTCCTGGATGCCTGACTTTCGAGGAGCAAATGTTTGTTGGTCCTCAGCCCATAGTCGCTAGTGTTGCTGAATATTTCAAGAGTGTGTCTATTAACTCGTTATCGGCTGTTACTTCTTCTGACACGTCTGACGGCATACCTTGTGTTTTGCTTTCAGGCTTCTGTGATGATGATATCTCCATTTGAAAATTGGAAAACACATTGATATCTGGTAACGATTGAGTTCCGGCTTTCTTGATAAAAGATTGCAGACATGTTCTTATCGGTCCTCTATTTAAAATCTTTCATTTTTCTTATAAATCCTTGATTTTTTGAGGTTGAATGGAAGATCGCACATATTATCCCTACTTTAAAATAAGGAGGTCCTAGTAACATACCAAATTATTGCTCGATAACCATTTCATCTAATTTCGCCTAAATACTTGAACAGTGCATCTCTATTTATCCTATTGCTAAAACAGTATTTTGAGCGAATTTGGCATGGAGTCGTTGTCGGAACGGAGAAATTTTTCTAGTGCCAACCTTTTAATCAAAATTGTTAGAAACAAAATTGATCCTCCATCATTAGTCGGCGAAGTACAATTACTGTTTCAGTTCCTCGAGCGAGAACTAATATTTTGGCTAAAGTTTCAATGGTTCATATGGCGACAAACGCTAATAAGTAGAGACCAGACGCATCATGCCAAATTACGATGGACAATATAAATAGTCTATAACATCGCTAAGTACATCATACTGAATAGCAGTATTGATTCGGTTAACGGCACATCTGTTTTTTGTCTTTGAATTGTGATGCCAATACTTCAATATTACACTTAAATTCCTTTATTCATGGGCGTAGATAGAACTGTAAGGAGTTTTTATAATTTATTCTATTTATTAGTTTATATTTCTTAAGATTAATAAAGTACGGTGAGTTGCTTTCTTATTTCATTGTTTTAACTGTTAATTTCATATTGCTATGAATAGTGGTTTGAAAATTTAGCACGCCACCATCCACGACTAGTTTTCCCAACTAGGTTTCTCAGCCGGGAAATTTTCAAATATGAGAATTCTAACTTCTCGGGTTCCAGTTAGGAAACGCGTGACTGCAATGTTATTTGAGCGCCAGTGAAATGTTCACAAAAATTTATATACTTATTTTTAATTAATTAGCAGTAATGGTGTGTCAAGTAAAACTAACGCAAGATAAAAAATTTAAATGAATATTTAATACAAAATAAAAAAATTAAAAAAATCTATCTTTACAAATTATAAAGATACTGTATTATACAAAAATATATGAGGTAAAAACATTCAGTGTAAATTGACAGCTAAATGAATGGAAAATTTCCTCTTAATGACTCCGAACAAAACTTATCTAAAAATAAACAAGTTTACTATTAATTTCTCCCCAGAGAATCACACTGTATAATTAGATTCTGATTCACGAACAAAATTTACGCATGTGCAAACAGCAAGCACAAAAAAAACCCTTAACTCCAATCGAACAAACTTTTCAATTATAATTTAACAACGAAATGTTAATAGTAAGCTTTATTATCTATATTTATAATTTTAATTTAATCTATTTAAATCTCTTAATACAAGCTTCCATACAATGGAACTATTATAATTTTAATTCTACTTACAAAAAAAATATGTGGAGACGAAGAACAAAGAAGGTGCATATTGAATTTAAACATCAAATAATATACGAGAATTTAACTCTACAACTCTCTAATACATCAATAAATCACTTTTCAAACAAATAACCGACTTAATTAAATATATTTAATTATATCTCACAAAGCTACCTTCCCATTCAAACTATAAAATACGTCTCCTTTAATTTACCTCGGCCTCTCTATGAGATCGATCTCGAATAACCAGTGTTTTCCCTTTTTAAATTTAAATACATTTTCAATATACAAATGACAAATATGAACATTTTTAAATAAAATTATTTTTTATTAAAAATCGATAGCAATATGTATGTAAATGTCCGGTGAATTTCGTTAAGTATCAGTAAGTTACGCATACATTTCTAATTTTCATTTATTTAGATCTAGAATATTGTTTAAGTTACTTTTCAGATATGATATGGAACAACGTCGAGAATGGCATAGTGAAACACGGGCGAGTTGGATTAAGGGTCAAACTGGTTATATGTCGATTGCCAGTGATTCCTAAATTTATTGCAAACAAAATATCGTTGTTAAAAAATTACAAGAAATCGCACTTAAAACGTCACTTCGCATCGCAAACACATACACTGAAATTAGACCCGTTGGAATCTGACAATTTTAACGAAGAACTCTGTGAAACTTTAATGGCGGCAAATATTCCATTAAATAAACTTAGCAATCCTACCTTCAAAACATTTCTCCAAAAATATATTGATCGAAATGGTCCTGGTAAATCCACCTTAGGCAAATATTATGTTTCTAAGTGCTACACGAAAACAGTACAACCAATCAGAAGCCATCTTTCAAATCAGTACCTATAGATAAGTGAGGACGAAATTGTCGATATATTAGGACGCTGGGTGGTAAATGTTGTAGCTGGTGTAATACATTCAACTATTCCATATAACGCATATATATATATATATATATATATATATATATATATATATATACATATATAAATATAATAACTTCGTGACCTTGGTATGATATGGTAAACCTAATCAGTAGGCGATTAAAGGTCTGTATATTACTTCAAAATATATGTATTTAAAAAACTCTACATGTTTCGGCTGTATACGCCTTTTTCAAGAGAATACAAAATATGAATGACAGGATATAAATGTCAAGTAATTAAGTTGCTATGGTTTAAATTATTCAAAGATACATTCTAGTAATAATAATAAATCATGCCTTAGTATTCCAAAAAATAGATAACAAGGTGTGAAAATATGTGTTGTTCGCTGCTAGCAAATTGTGTCTCCTTCTGGGTATGAATTTGTGTGTTTGTTGCTGCTGGCAGCTTGCGTCTCTCTATGGGTGTGTGGTTTTGTGTGAGAGCGTATACAGCCGAAACATGTAGAGTTTTTTAAATACATATATTTTGAAGTAATATACAGACCTTTAATCGCCTACTGATTAGGTTTACTATACATATATATATATATAATTTATACTGATTAGGTTTACTATATATATATATATATATATATATATATATATATGTGTATAGAATCAAATAAATTAAAAGCGGGCAAGCGGTCTGTCAATTAAAAAACTCATTTATTAAGTATCCCTATATTTCGCAACAACTTTGTTGCTTCTTCCGGATATACTACAAGATTAATGAGAAATAACATTAAATATATAAGAGTATAAAGCAGTAGTAAAATACTTACAAAATGTAGAGTTGAAAAAATAATAAAATTGACGTACGAGGACAATAAAATTGATTAGATTTAAAACTTAAAGTAACTATAGATACCTACAACCCTTTAAAACCTTTAATAAATGTTCTTTAAAACATGAAAAATATGAAACGAAACATATAGCAAAAAACTAAAATCACAAGTATATAAAAAAAAAAATGCAATATAAATTTAACAATATATGGACCAAATAACAAAACAATTTTAAGATGGTCAACTAACCGTCAAACCGAGTATATTAAAATAAATTATACTTAGTCCATTAGTATTAGATCTATAATTTATGTTATTTGTGTCTCTGTTAATGTGGACCATTTCTAAAAAGGTTCTTTTTTTAAGGTTATTTTCAACGTCTAAGATCTTAACGTCAACAAAATTGAATGTATGGTCACGATCAAGTGCATGGTCCACCAATGCACAAGATCTGTTTCCAATACGGACATCACTTTTATGCTGTGTTATGCGCTGTTTTAGCCATTGTGATGTCTGACCTATATGTTTCGTTTCATATTTTTCATGTTTTAACTTTAACATATACATGTTTTGTTTTTTTTTAAGGTTTTAAAGGGTTGTATCTATAGTTACTTTAAGTTTTAAATCTAATCAATTTTATTGTCCTTGTACGTCAATTTTATTATTTTTTCAACTCTACATTTTGTAACTATTTTACTACTGCTTTATACTCTTATTTATTTAATGTTATTTCTCATTAATCTTGTAGTATCTCCGGAAGAAGCAACAAAGTTGTGCGACATATAGGGATACTTAGTAAATGAGTTTTTTAATTCACAGACCGCTTGCCCGCTTTTAATTTATTTGATTCAATATATTACGGTCGATAATTTCGTTTAAATTTATATATGTATAAATATATAATAGAAAAAAAATTTACAAATACAGTTAATGTGAAAACAGCAGCTAAAACTATTTACGAGAATATGCACAAAATACTTGATTCGGACGACAGGTACAAAGAAAAAATACTTTTATTTGTCAGTGATAGTGCTGCATATGTTAAAAACAGGCAGACTATTAAAGTAAATATATCCTAATATGCTGCATATCTAACTGCTAAATAGGCTGAAATAAAGGAATATTTCCAGTATGCATCTATAACCAGTTGCGATGTAGAAAGGACGTTTTCTATCTACAAGGGTGTGTTTCATTCAAAGAGAACCTAGAGTTGCTATTGCTAGTTAATATTAATACTCCTTTACTCAACAAAATGAACAAATGATAATGTATTTCGTATTTTATAGATCACCACCCGATTGTTTTTCAATTATATAAATAAAATTAAAAACTCTTTAAAAATACAAATTTTCAATAGTACGCTCGTGGGCGATGAGCCATCGTCTAACGAAATTAACTATGTAATTAACAGTTAAAACAATGAAAAAAGGAACCTAATTCTCTGCGTACTTTATTTACCTTACCAAATATAAACTAGTAAATAAAATAATTTTTAAAAACTCCTCACGCTATCTACGCCCATGGAGGAAAGAATTTAGCTTTAATATTGAAGTAATTGCGTTACAATTCGACGACGAAAGTAGATGTGCGGTTAACCGAATGAATTCTGTTATTTAACTGCGTGTTGTACTACTATTTATATAAGTCATCGTAATTTTGGCCCGATGCGTCCGGGCTCTAGTAATTTATATTAAATACAGCGATAGATTTACGATAAGTAAAGTGTTATAAAATCGCAATGGATTTCCTAGAATAATTTAATTGAAAAGTTCTCATGGAAAGAATGAAAAATAAATCTATATAAATATGTATTCAAACTACTAAAAATATAAATAATTGAAGGTTTACGAGGTAAAGATGCTAACCAATATATTTGAAGAGAAAAAGTCGAAATAAGGATGAGAGAGACGAATGAAATTTACAATTTAAATGCCGATTTTAATTAATACTACGTAACATTGTTCATAAATATGCGCCGACTCCTCTGACTGGTTGATATAGTAGGATAAGAAGGAGACGGACTACTTAAGAATAACATTGAAATGAATGCGAAAACTAGCACTGGTAGAACCAGTTAAAGACAACTATTTCACGTTGGTCTTTTTTATGTTAAGTTGATTACAAACAAACAGAAACTTGCGTGTAAAATAATTTTTCTTGTAATTATTAAATCATCGTATAAGATACACAACATTCGAAATTTTAAAGTTGACGTAGCTGGGTAAATTTAACTGTATTTAGATCTCATAGTAATTATTTGTGCGAATGTTTAACTGCAAACAACGGGACTGAATTTTAATATTCCCATAATTGAAGAAAATGTGCAAGAAATTAACTGCTTTAGTGCTAATATTTATTTTGCAATTAAAAAATAACGGTAAGTAATTTTGTGTTATAAAGTGAGTGCATGAAATGTTGTTATGTGAATGAGTTAAGTGTGTAAGATTAACAGTTGTTTTGTTCAACTAGTTACTTATTAACGATAAGAAATAAGTGTACTAAACTTCTAGTTTAAATTTTCTTTTTATTGTAAATCCACTGCAATATTGTTTCGCCATACAATGGCTTCATCAGGTGGATTTCAAAATTTCACATTTTCAAGATAATAGCAAAAAATCTAACTTGCTAGAAAACTTAGAAATTAATAGATGTAATAATTTAGAATTAGTTTTAAATGACCAACTAGATATAAACAACTACTCTCTACTAAATTTAAGAATGTAAAAATGTTTTTTCTCAATAATTTGTACATAAATATTCAAACTTGTATTTTAAATATTCAGTTTTTCATCCAGCTAATGCAGTTACTGTATGCCGAAACAATATTGTGAATTTACAAAAAAAAAACTTGAAGTTTAGTATTTATTTCTTATCGTTATAATGAAATTTTAACTACCTTCTTCGTAATCAACAATAATTATTAATTTATATAATGTATGTAAGATCAGTATTAAATATATTAATTTCAACTTGGAATTAATACCCGCGGGCAATTTGTAACATGAAAGTTGTATAATGAAGCTGTCTCACAGTACAGACATATGCAGGGTTAGGCGAATGTATGGATTGAATGTATGGATGGAATGTATATATTCGAATATCTTTAATATGGCTACTTAGATTTTACTAACACTTTCCACAATTAAATGCAAATCGGGGAAAGAATCAGACTTTCGGTTTAGCCGATGTTTACCCGAAACAATGTTAACTTTTTTATTTTAATTGAAACACCCTGCATATTTTTTTTATCCACCTCCACTCGCCTATAAACTGAGCTGGTCTTTAGCCGAAGGATCTCCGGGGCAATCATGTATTGGGGTAAATTGGGTAAGTCATAGTAGTAGGTATTATGTAAGTAGGCGTAATACTAGTGTTCGTGGGGGTATATAGCAAGCTCTGCTCTGAGTTCAGCAATAGTAAAATTTGGCAGCTTCTTGTTCAACAACGACAGAGATATTTAATTAAATCTAATAATGCAAATTTTATTGAGAACAAGAGAAATGAAAACAAAATCAATATCAGTTAACAAAGTTTTAGAAATGATAACCGTTCACTTCTTGCAAGTCAACAATATGCAAGTCTGTGAGCAAATTCTTGAATGATATTTGCCAAAGCCTCTTCACGAATTAATTGCACTTCCTCAATTATTCCCTGTCATAAATCGTTCACAATATGCAGTCGTCTAATATAAACCAGAAATTTTAAGTCGCCCCAAAAGAAAACAATCTAGGTAATTTAAATCTGGAGACCGTGTTGACAATTCAATCCTCTACAACCAATCCACCGATTTGGAAATGTTTCGTTTAAAAAACTTCAAACATTGAGGGCATAGTGAGGAGGTGCTACGAAATTACGAACGTACGAAATTAATTGGGACGATTGTAATTTGAAATATATAGGTCAAACAAAACGTTCAATAATAACCTGTTTTAAATAACACATATCACATACTATATTTAATAGACCAGAAAAATCGAGCGTGGCATATCATGCATTAAACATGGATCATAACTTCAGTCGGTAAAAGGGTTAGGACTTATAAAAAATATCAACAACTCCAGAGATCCCGACGCATACGAAAGAATTCATATCGTTAAAAACAAAATGAATACGAAAAATAGGTAGGAACGCCAAGGGCGTGAGAATAAACACATGGTGTTGTCGTTTTGTTAAGAAGGGTAGGTCGACGTAATTATAGTTTGTGTATCTATTTTATTTTAAAGTCAGTGTATACAACGTTCTAAAGTTGTGGCGTTACTTACTGATGATGACAACTTAGTTATCGAAATACTTATTTAGGATACGATTATTAACCCTTTCGCTGCTCCGTGCGTATATTAACGATTATCGATTCACAGCTCCAGACGTATTTGTACGGATCGCTTAGAAAAAATATATACAACGTTAAACTGCTCCTACCGTTCATATACGTGTTCGCTAGTACACTGTTCCAACCAGTAGAGCACGATTACTCATGCGTACGCGCCGCGACACTGTAATGCGATCGCCATTGCGAGTGTCGTTTCATTACGTAATACACCTAGTTTGCGCGTGCTGTTGTAAATAGTTTCTGCTTAAAAATGTCTGGGCGTGCTCGGCCCCTCACAGACGAAGAATTGTTTAATATACTAGCTAATAGTGATGAAGTAAAGGACGACTTCACAATGCCCCAGGAACGCGACGATGGTCGGCTAGATACGGACGACGAAATCACAAACGAGCCGGTTACGGAAACAAGTCAGGTACCAACTCCAGATTTTGATGATGTGATCGCTTCTTCCTCCGATTCAGAGGCGGATTATAGAGATGAAGGTCAAGCTTCCAAAAGACACAGAAATATCGATATTGGCTGGAAATCGACTGATCTAAATCCCACAATACATCCTTTTGATATCCACAAATCCGGGTGTAAAATCACACATTTGGATGATGCGAGTACGGCATTATATTGTTTCAAAATATTTTTTTAGTGAACAATTAGTTGACGTTATTGTCCAGCAGTCCAATTTATATTATCAGTACATATCTGACGGGGGTAAGTGTGAAATCAAGACTGAAATGTTAGGAAGCCACGAACAGAGACGAAATTCACTGGTTCTTTGCAGTAAACTTTTTGATGACTCAAGTAAAGAAGAAAGAAATAAACGCTTATTGGACCAATGACGTGTTATTGTCTACACCAATATTTTCACAAATTATGTCACGGGATAGGTACATTTTATTGCTAAGAATGTTACACATTGTTGATAATAATGAACAAGCTGGAGACGACAAATTGTGGAAAATTAGAAGTATTGTAAATAGTTTGCGAAAAGTATTTTCAGAGGCCTTCTATCCATTTCAAAATCTGTGCATTGATGAAAGCTTGCTTCTGTGGAAAGGACGCCTGTTCTTCAAACAATACATTCCATCCAAGCGACATAGATTTGGAGTAAAATTGTTCTTGCTGTGCGACTGTGAGACTGGCTACGTACTTGACTTTATTATTTATGTAGGTACCGCCACGGAAATCACAAAAGAAAACAGGTGTAAATTTAGGAATGTCTGGAAATGTTGTTGTTACGTTTCTAGACCGTTATCTTAATAATGGCCATACGTTATATGTCGATAACTGGTATACAAGTTCGGCCCTATTTAATTACCTTCATAACAGAAAGACCAACTGTGGAACTGTAAGAAGAAAGCGGAAAAGTATGCCTCAGCTTTCCAGAAACCTAAAAAAGGGTGACGTTGAATATATGTCTACAAGCAAACTTCTTGCTCTAAAGTGGCAAGATAAACGGAAGGTTACAACGCTGTCAACTTTTCACACCAGCGAAGTGGTCAACACGGATAAGATCGACAGAAGCACAAATGAAGCAATAAAAAAACCACGTTGCATCGTCATTTATAATGAAAACATGGGCGCTATCGACAAGAGTGATATGTTGCCGAGTACGGTTGAGTGTGTGCGCAGGACCATCAAGTGGTACAAGAAACTTTTTTTTTCATTTAGTGGGCCTATCTTTGCTGAATGCATACGTGTCATATAAGATGTAAACAGGAAAAAATATTTCGATTTCGGAATTTCAAAAGGATCTCGTAAAGCAGATTTTGGAAATTTACCACCAACCGACAACAGACTATCGTCGTGGAAGAACAGCAATTGATGGTGATAATCCATTGCGTTTGACAGAGCGCCATTTTATTTCTCTTGTTCCAGCAACAGAAAATAAACAGTCAGCACAGAGGAAATGTGTTGTGTGCGCGAAACATTCCAAACGAAGTGATACTAGGTATATGTTCACAAAATGTAACGAACCTCTTTGTCTAACCGTATGTTTTGAAAGATATCATACTCATAAGATTTATTAATCTCTTTTTTTTATTTTTCTAAACTTTTCTAAACAAGATCACTATTTGTCTTAAAAAGTTTGTCTTCTTTGTTCCTCTCACATAATAAATAGAGTTAGTATAGAAAATCATAGTTTTTATTTAGACTCTAACTGCTACGGGCGTATATATACGGATGGGGCGAAAAAGATGCGCACACGACTGGCGCCGTTAATAACTATATGCGCAGCGAAAGGGTTAATTGTGGTAAGGGGTTTTAAAACCTTTTCTGAGCACATACCCCATGTGTCAAATATCATTAGGCATAGGGAATACGTATGAGTACATACGATGTATATGTATATCAAATGCCGGCGAAGACCGCGACAGCCGGCAACGATTGTCTCCGATTGTTTCGCAAATACAAGTTAGCAGTAATCATTTGACCATCGACATAGGTACTTGTAATGCGTTCTAAAATAACATTTACGAATTGCAAGGGATTTCCTTTTCTTATTTCTTTCAGTAGATGCAGGAATTTTTTAAGCTGCGGTGCGTCACATAAACAAAAACGTAATTCTAATAAAATTAAAGAATAATCCTAATAAAATAAATAAAAAAGGATTCTAAAAATTGTAATAAATTATACAAGAGGTTCAAAAATTCCTCCTTGGACAGCAAGACATTGTCCTAGGCGGTCGTAGAAATTAGCTCTTACATTTGCTAACATGTCGGCAGTTAATGAATTCGCAGCCTCAGTTGTTTTTTCTCTCAAGGCAACTGGATTTTCTGCTCTACCAGCTTCATGAGTATAAACAATATTTTTTAGATACCCCCCCACAAAAAGAAATCATTTGGAGATACATCAGGAGATCGCGGGGGCCATTTAATGTTTCCTGTTCCAATAATAAGACGGTCAGGAAAAGTATTTCCTAGAAATTCCTTTACCCTCACTGCATTATGCGCTGGACAGCCATCATGTTGAAACCAAACGATTTCCTGATTTATTCCAATGTTTTGAATGGCGGGAAGTATTTGATTTTTCAGTAATTCGAGATACTTGTCGGCATTTAATATACCATCAATAAAATAGGGGCCTATAGAATGGTCACCTAAAATACCTGCCCAAACGATTAGTTTTTGAGGATACTGAGTGCGATTTGCAAAATGCCGGTGTTGATTTTCCGAAGCCCAATATCGAAGAACAGAGGGATTGTGCTTTCCGTGTAATGGAAAAGTTGATTCATCGGTGAAGAGAATATTTTTAAGGAAATTTTCATCTCGATGTATTTTTTCCATAACGTCTTGACAAAACTCCATTCTCCGGAAATTGTCCTCGGGAAATATTTCTCGAGTTTTCGAATATTTGAAACATTTTAAACCATTACGTTTCCAAATACGTGAAATAGTTGTGTTACTTGTACCCAATTCCTCGGCAGCACTTCTAGTAGATCTCGTGTTATTAATTTCCACAATACTACAAATTAATACATCCCGCCGTTCTCTTTCCTCAATTTTTTGTAGTGGTACCTTTCTTGGTTTGTATTTCGTACAGTTATTGAGACAGAAACAAGTTTCAAATTTATTTATAATATTATAAATTGTTTGTCTGCAAGGTTCAGAACGGTCTACAAACAAATTCATGCACTCCATTGCAGACTTGCCAGCATAAAACCATTTTACTAACTTGAAGCTTTTCAGTGGGTGTATAAAGAGCCATTATACATTAATTTTATTGTACGCTTTCAAACTGTAACGGCCGCAGCTAGACTGAATGCTAAATTTCCAGTCAATCGGTTATAGGAGGCAGTCTTCGCTGGCATTGGACTGGCATTCTCATGTACGTATACATTGTATGTACTCATACGTTGATTCTCTATGCCTAATGATATTTAACACATACGGTATATAGAAAATAACAGTTTCAAAACCTAACATAAACTTCGAAGTTCTGCAGCATTAGTTATACTTCCAATAGATTATTTTTTTAAATATATGGAAGCTTTTTTAATATTTTATAAATGAAGAAAAAATTTAAGTTGTCGTCTAATTCTCCATTAACTATGAAGATGTTTCGCTAAATTGGAATTTCACTCTAGGTAGTTTCATGGATATAAGTCAAAATTACTAATTTATTATTAATAAAAATTATTGTTTTCTATAAGCTAGTACTAAGTTTTACTCATTTTATCGGCTTCAACTTAATATTTTTAATAATTTGAATAATTAAAGAATAAACCTATTATAGTCATAAATATCTCAAATGAATTTCATATTTAGAGGCTAAGGTACCAAATTTTTATTGGAGAGATTATGTACCCGGAGATAAACCCTGCGATGCTCTTCAAGGACTTGACGGAAAATATGTTGGACAAGTTTACGAAGAGGGCTTCATTCCAGCCACAATATATCCACGTACGCATGTGGCAATTGCTGAACAATTCGGAAGAAAAAACGTTAAAGAAAATATAAAGGTAAAAAAAACAGATTCAACTTTCGCAAATCATTGTTTAGAAATTAATCATGGATTTAATATAGATTTCAAAATTTTACACATTTAAGATAAAAGTAAAAAACTTAACCTGTTAGAAAACTTAGAAATTAATAGATACAATAGTTTAGGATTAGTTTTAAATGACCAACTAGATTTAAACAACTCCCCTCTACTAAATTTAAGATTGTAAAATTTTTCCACCACCATTTCCCCAATAATTTTCACATAAATATTCAAACCTGTATTGTACATATTCAGTATTCATCAACCTGATGAAGCCATTTTATGGCGAAACAATATTGTAGTGTATTTACAATAAAAGAATTTTTGAAACTAGAAGTTTAATTACTTATTTCTTAGCCTAAAAAAAACTGTTTGTATTTATTTTGCTACCATTTCAATTCTAGATATCGAAAATATTTCACGTTAAATTTAATAGTTATAATACCAAGGCAGCTTCCAGAATACTTAACTGGATAATATACCATTATATTGACGAGATAAATTTCTTTTAAATATATAAAAAAAATGTGTGACGCTATTTAAGAAAATAAAAGTTAATTGGCCTTGCATTAAAATAGTGAACTCAAACAAAAGACGGATGTCAGCAAGTGATGCCAAATATTATACAAGCTGTCCCGTATCGTTGTATCGTTATGTTCAAATTTTAGGAGTGTAAAGTAGACTCCATTTCAAGTAACAAAAACGCAAAACTTGTATATCCATTTTTATTTCTTTCAAAGTTACAAATCTATGAATGTGATTGTCAGATCATGAAAAAAATGTAAATTTAAAGTCAATAAAACCTGATTTTATTTAAAAAAGTTCAATTAATAATATTTTCAAAATGTCCACCTCCTTGTTGAATGAAGGCTTGTGTCCGTAAGCCAACAGAAGGAGTACTTATCCGAATTTCATATTTGTTTTGTCGGATTTGCTCGGTAGCCAGGTGAATACGATCCAACAACTCTTCTCTTGTGTTCGAAACTTGCGCGTAGACTAAATTTTTCATGTACCCCCATAAATAAAAGTCAAGAGGATTAAGATCGGGTGATCTGGGTGGCCATGCAACAGGACCACCTCGACCAATCCATCTTGGATAATTGACGTTAACCCAATTTCGGACAGCAGTTCCGAAATGTGGTGGTGCCCCATCCATGTGAAACCACATGTTTCGTCGAACATTCAGTGGGACATCCTCTCAAAGACCAGGCAGTTCGTCAATAAGAAATTGAAGGTAATTGTCCGCATTTAACCTCCCAGGAAGAACGACAGAACCAATCAACAAGTCATCGATTAAGGCCGCCCAAACGTTAATAGAAAATTCATGTTGAAATTTAGTTGGGCGTGTAAATTTGGGATTTTCTGATGACCACCTGTGCAGATTTATCAGATTTGTAACACCACTTCTCGTGAACGTAGATTCATTTGTCCAGAGGACTGTTTTGTAGAAGCCGTGGCTGTCTTAATATCCAGGTAGAATAAACTAGACGAGCATAGTGACCTGCCTCAAGCAAACCGTGTCCCCTGCGATAGTGATGTGGATATAAGCCCTCACGTTTTAAAATTCGCAAACTGTCGTTCGTGGCACTCTTAGTTGTCTAGCGATTCGACGTACACTGAGAGTTGGATCCCTTGTAACAATAGCTACTGCTTCTTCCTCTAAGTCTGCTGGCAAATTGACTCCTCCGTCGAAAAGATAATCACGCAATCCGCATTCCCGAAATTGTCTATGTACTTCCAGAAAAGTTCTGTAATGAGGAATGCGCTTATCAGGAAACTGATGTTGGTATTCAATAACTGCATGACGTGCACTGCCGTTACGTTAAATTCAAATTTGGAATATATGGATTTCGAACCCTGTTGGTAATACCTTAAATTTGTCTTTACATGCACAGTCCTAACACATAAATGTAATTCTATGTTAAAATAGTAAAAAATTAGGGGCGGCAAACTTATGCATGCACACAGGCCGCCAAAAGTACAGCGTGGGGCTTAGTACGCGACTTAATCCTCGGCCCTGTCTTAACGAAATAAATAAACTTTAAATGTAAATAAATGTTTGCTAATTTACTTGTGATCTAGATACTTTTATGCTTTATTATTTTATACTATCTGCTATGCCTAGATTGCTAGATTGTGCTAGTGCTAGATTGTTGAGCATCTAAAAAATCAATAATAAATAATTTAGTAATAGCCGGAGCAGATAAGAATAAATCATAGGTCTGTACCTACCTAATCAAGTAAATTTTGTTAATTTCGTTATAGGTCTTATGTACTCCCTTTCCGCATCGATTTTATTGGGAAGATGTGGACTTCAACAAGTCACCAAACAATCAAATAGACAATATCGTCAAAGGAGGCTCTCAACATGGCTATAATCTATACGTAGGCAGGACGTATCAGGATAATGAATGGAAGATTGGGAAAGTAATACCAATAGAAAACACCAAATCCAAGGGACTTCGAGTTTGGAATCAAAAAGGCAGAGCGGTGAAAGCTCTTGAATTTCAGATATTGAAATACGATGACAAACGTGATGTCAATCAAACTACGGAAGCGGAATGCAAACAAATTTAAACAAACAAAAAAGTATTATTAGTGACGGTCGGCTTCTCTCTATGTATACATAAACATGTAGACACTTAATAAAGTATTATTTACGTTTGAATTCCTTTTGTTATTAGTTTTATATTGTAGTATCTAAAGTATATTTACGATAACAGGTAAAATCATGGTTTAGGCCAGATTGGCTGGTCGTTTCTGGATAGTGTATCTAATGCTGATATACCAGTTTATTGTTTCTTTCCAGATCTTGTATAAAACTGCTGAAACAGCTGAAATTAAGCGCCGCATAAAACCTCTAACAAGTGTTCATTTGGAAAGTAAATCTAGGTTACTTTGAAATTTTGATAGAATAAGACGCAAATATATTAGTATGTGTTTGTTGTTCCGTAAACGTAAATCCAAATGACATTTGATAATGTCAATCACAAATATCAGTTAGTGCATAAAATAATCGTGGGTCGATTCTGGTTTAAATAAATTGCTTCTCAGTTTTAAAATGGCTTTCACTTTATAACATAAATTTTTTTTAGTCCAGACTTATTTTCGAAGTGATAATAAAATTGATGGTTTATGGGTTTATTCAGTTCAAGATTGCATGGTAGAATTTCAAGTTGAGTTTCCACATTTTGTAATAGATTATATACAATTTAAGAAAACTTTGGATAGAACTTTAAAACTTTTTTGTGAAACTGGTAGTCTCTTAAGAAAATCAGGCAGCGGAGCAGTTAAGAAACGTACACCTCAAGTTGTCAATCGTGTTGAAGAAATAATTGAAAATGAACCACAAACATCTGTTCGACATTTGAGTCAACAAATAAACCTTTCTGTTAGTACAACTCACAAGTTATTAAAAAAAGATATGCAACTTTATCCATACCGTGTCACAGCAGTACAAGAACTGTTAGAAATTGATTACCCACGTAGACTACAGTTTTGTAATTGGTTTGTAAATATGAACAATAATGGAGAACTTTCGCAAAGAGTCATCTTTACTGATGAAGCATGGTTTTATAAAACGGCATACCTAAATTCACAAAATACAAAAATTTGGAGTAGTGAAAATCCACATGTAATTAATGAAGAATCGCTACATCCAGAGAAAATTGGTGTTTGGGCAGCAATAAGCCAAAGGCGAATCGTTAGACCAATATTTTTTCAGGGAACGTTAACTGCTCAAAGGTACCGTACGAAAATTTTACAACCATTTGTCAATCAGTTGCATGATGAACTACAAAATGCATATTTCCAACAAGACGGAGCAACTTGTCACTGTACTGCAGAATCTTTGGATAATCTAAGAGAATTTTTTCATGAGCGTATAATTAGTCGAAATACTGAAATTGCCTGGCCTACACGTTCATGCGATTTAACACCTTGCGACTTCTTTTTGTGGCCTTATCTAAAAAATAACATATTTCGAACACCTATATTGAATTTGAATGATATGCTACAGAGAATCGAACAGAAATGCATGGAAATTAATAACAACCCAGTAATGTTGCAGAATATCATCAGAAATTTTCAACGGAGAATTTTAAAGTGCATTGATCTTGAAGGACAACATTTTCAATATTTGTTATAGTTTTCAATAAATACCTATTATTTGTTATTTATTTGTATGTATGAAACTGTCAAAATATACGACTTCGTAGGTTAAGTAGTAAATTTTAATTTACGACATACTTCAAAATGTTCTCAGTAAATCACATGCTACTAGATTGACTTTTCAAATGAACACTTGTTACAATTTTTGTGCGACGTATAGCAAGCGCCAAATAAGATGGCGAGCGGTGGGAGTAAGTTCGCGCAGCATTAGAATAGTGGGAAATTTTGTATTTGGTTTTACATAAAGTTGCAAGTGGGTAAGTAGGCTTGCGCATTTTTAAAAACGACTACGACGCAGCCCCACCGCTCGCCATCTTATTTAGCGCTTGCTATAGATTGGTTAAAGAGAATGAGAGATGGATGAATAGATCGCTATTTTGAAATATGGAGATCCTGGGAGCATATCAAAATACTGTTCTAATTTCCTCAAAATATTTGAACAGTGCATCATAAGTATAATTTCCTGTACCAAATTACGGCACACTCATCAGCTAGGGGGGCTATATGTCAAAATTTTTGCATAATTTTGTTTTTCTGATGAGGTGGATTGATATTTTAAAAACATATTCTTCTTTACAGACTATAGTATCTTTGTTAACTTTATCAATATTTTATTTTATTTTATCCCTATAGTTTGGATTTAAATAAAATGTTTTAAATAGTTGCGTTAGCAATAAATAAATTGCAACGTTTATTTATTTTTTTACTAACTAGCTAACTAACTAAAAGAAAAATTGAAAACTTGAATGTACAAAAAACACCTGAAAAACAAAACATACGCACTAAGCATATTATCGGTCTTTAAATATCATCGTCATCATCACAATTGTGGCACACATAGCAGAGTTCCCCTGTGGTGCATTGTTCATATGACCACAGTTTGCATGAGTTGGATTGAATCCATTTTTCCTTATCCAAACTATTAAAAAATGGTTCCACACAAATTAAACGTAATAACGCTTTCTGCAAAAGGACGCCAACTTTTAATTGTTATTGTTATTCCGTGGCCTTATGTTTACATTTTTAAATTAACATTATTTAAGCAAATGTCATTCTTAATTGACTTTCATTAATTAATATTTTGTATTCTAAGTACGGCTTTTGTAATAATACGTTCATATCTTAATGTTCATTGCTTTGGAAATTAACCTGAACTAATCATATAATATCATATAATATGATGAGCGATACAATCAAATCACAAGAATAATATAAACGAATAAATATATTTTTTTAAAGTAATTTTAATGTGAAGAACTATTGAAATTAAGTTTATAAATTATTTTAAGAATTTAGAAAACGGAAAATATCATTTGCTATTGATATAACTAATTCGTGTTAAAATTTCTGTTTGTTTTGGTGTAGAATTGTGGTAGTAACCATAACCACATCGATATATTATACAAATAATTCAAATAAATTTTTCCTCAAAGTAGCCCTTGGAAATTATGATTATGTCTTAGCTTGTTACTAATTTTAATAGGAATTTTGTTGGTTATGAGATGAGATATTTGATTGAAATGACAAATGTCAAAATAATAAAACGAACATTTTTAAGTGAATGAAATATGCTTATTTCCAACAAACAAACAAAATTTTATAAAAATTGTTCAGTGTCCACCACCTTGTTCAAAATATTTCTCACATCTTCTTCTAATGAAGGAAAAAGTGTTTTGTAGTATCGCATTGTCAATTCCATTAATTCTTTCAGCAATTCTGATTTGAAGGCCTGCAAGATCAGGTATCTGTACTTAATAAATTGAGTTCTTTAAGAATGGCCATAAAAAGAAATCACATGGGGTAATGTCACAAGATATTGGTGGAAATTCATGTTCAGTGTTTAAACTTATCAACCGATTTTGAAAAAATTGCTGCAGAATATTAATTGTTTCACCTGCTGTGTGTGCTCTAGCTCCGTCTTATTGAAAGTAACCCTGTGTTATTTCTTCGTCGTCAAGCTGTTCGATAAATGGCATAATAATTTCTTGTCGATACTTTTCTCCGGTTAAGGTTCCGTTAAAAAAAATAGGGCCAATAATTCTCCTTCGACTCATTAGTCTACATCCTCATATTTTGTGAGTTCACATATCCATTCAGATAAAACCATGACTCATCAGAAAAAAAGGTTTTGTCAAGAATGTCATTATCAAAATTATTTAAGAACCACTGACTAAACGTTATTCTTCTGGGATAGTCGATTTCCTTGATTTCTTGATAACAGGTCATGTGATATGGAAATAAATGTAAGTCCTTTTTCAAAATTGTATGACAGGTCCCAATTGACACACCCACTTGTTGTGATAATGCTCGTACGGAAGTTCTTGGTGCATTATTTATAATTTCTCTTACATTATTAACTAGCTCTTCTGTACGCTTTTTCGCCCGACCTGCGCCTTCTTTCTGTTTAACACTCCCTGTTTCTCTGAAAACCATAACGGAATGTGTCACTGTGTGCCGAAAACTGTCATAATCAAAGATGACGTTAGGGAACTCATTTCTAAATTCTTCTAAACAATCTTGAAGAGAATACTGCCATTGTCCGTCAATCTTACGTCTGTTTCGAAAATAAGATTCTAGCATGAATGATTTGTGTTGTATAGTAAAAACCATGTTAAATCAATTTTAAATTACAAAGCAATTTTTGTCAACTATGCATCTATCTAATTGACAACTAATACAAGTTTAAATTATTAATAATCATACGTTTTTAAAGGAATGGCCTACTAGAGGCAAAGCTTATTTGAACGCTTTTTACATATATATGGTTATGAGTAGAGCTGAGGATGTTTGCGGTATAACCATGGTTATATCATGTAACCATAGTAAATTACTATGGTTACATGATATAACCATGGTTATACCGCAAACATCCTCAGCTCTAGTTATGAGACAGTAGTTTGTAACATCTTATGAGCACCTAAACAAGAGACATAATAATTAAAGTGTATCTAGTTAATAAAATATAGGATTTGACAGTTTACATATTATTCATCGTTTTGCTTAGAGACCATTAAACTTTTTCGACGCTTTTCCGAATAAATTATAAAAACACCGTTAATTAAAATATGAAAAGTGTATAAAATTAATTTTTACCGTAAGTATTTTCCGTATCCTAACATTCAAGAGAGGTTGGAAATCAAAAAAATTTAAAAAATAGCAACCGCTCGAGCCACTAATTAACTATTTTAAATAAATTATGTAATTTTCATAAAAATGTATTTAATTTCAAATTTAAGTATGAATGAAAAACAGAAATATTTGACAATTGGAAAAATGTCACTGGTGTATAAGTGGTTGCCTACTATGGCTACATTTATCCCTATGTGTAAAGCTAAATGTATAAAAATCAATGCATTATACCTAATGTACAATTATAAAAGAAAAACCCGGGTATATATATATATATATATATATATATATATATATATATATATATTGTAACAATGCTGATGCCTCCACTTTGGTACGATAAGTGTACATATACGCCTCCACGCTCGGGCGTCTAAATGTAACAATGCTGATGAGCTATGAAACAATAATACGAGAATAAAATGAATAATATTGAATAAATCGTACTTCAATTGATAGATTATATTGGGCGCCTTTATTTAAACATATGATATTGGTCTACCAGCCGATAGTACGCAGTATCTTCAATTACAAATAGATGTCGTTAGAGCATGACTAAGATACTGAATTTATGAGACTCTTATCTCTGGATCATCGCCGGTAAATTATACTCCTACAAAACTGATAAATAATAAATTAATAATATAAATGAGATATTTTTAGCAACGCATAGATAAATAAAAGAACTTCTTTAAAATAACAAGTATAAAATATTTATTCAACGCAAGATATCTATACACTATAATGTGCAACTTAGCTAAACGGCAAAATAAGATATTATGAATTTACGATTATAACATATGTGTGTAATTATGGTTATGTTTACTAGTTAATATTTTTAAGCAAAGTTAGTCATAAATAAGTTAACAATGTTATATGGTAAGTACTACAGAAATATTAATAGGTAATATCCTTTACGTTAAATTAATCAAAATAGTTATACTTTTAAAGCAAAATCAAGATATAATTATTAAATTTTGAATTGATAATAAAGATACAAATGAAACAAACATGCAATATACACGTCTGTAACTGTACACATGGATAATACACCTCGTATTTTCACGTGTCTTAAGCAGAAGTAAATACTGGAAAATACGAGGTGTATTTTCCATGTGTACAGTTACAGGCGTGTATATTGCATGTCTGTTTCATTTGTAACAAATGCGTAATACGTGTTTAACGTATTGATATACTTAAACCTTTTTTTGATAGTAAAGAGTTATATGTTATGCTTTTACAAGAAAATAAATGAACCTGTGATCTGTAGGAAAAGGCAGCAATATGTCTAATGGGATGGATTACGGCAAATCAGGGTATTCGGCCAAACAGGATCGAGAGAGATATTCTTGGATAGCTCCGATGTTTCTAAGTATTGTTCAATGTGGGATAGGGTACAATGGAATGATGCAAGTACGTAAAATTTTATTATGTTCCGTAGCTTTGATGTTGGCGTCCCACAACATACGATGCTTTTGTAGTTTTCTTGTCGGTAACCGATTTTATTCTGATAAAAATTGATTTAAACGTTGCGCTGCTATTATGTACACTTTATATATATATATATATATATATATATGATAATTTTGATGTTCTCGCGGTTGTATGATGAAATGATGGTTTCTCGGGTTCTTGGCCGCGTGTGAGATGTGTCCTTAGAAGGATTGTTGTCTCGACGTTTCGACGGGATCGCACTCGTCATTTTCTAGAGTTGTTCTTTCACTTGACGCTGAAGAGTAACTGCCGATCGTGTCCTCGGGTGTCTGCTATTATGTTGCACTATGGGAGGTGGGGGTTGCGCTGCTGCCGTCGTGCGTACACGGCTTCGCGTGATTGGTCCGGGTGTCTGTGATTCCTGTGTGGGGGCGTGTACCTGTCTCGATGTGTTATGTTTCGCATGAGTCTTGATTTGCATGCCGGCTAGGAGTGGCTTCCAGGTGTACGCTAAACGTTGGCCGTCGTCGCGTTTGTTTAGACTTTTGGGTCTCTTTTCTATTTCAATCGCTTCTCTAGTAATTCTAGTAGATAGACTTTCGCTCTTCGCTAGGATCTTCGTATTCTCGAAGTCAATAGTGTGCCCCGTTAGGAGGCGGTGTTGTGCTAGAGATGATGTTGTTTGTTTCTTGAAGACTGCGTTTATGTGTTCCTCTTTTCTCACGCTTATTCGCCTGTTCGTCTGGCCTACATAGGATTGTTCGCATTCTGAGCACGGCACTTCGTAAACGCCTTGGTCTTCAAGTGGAATTTTATCTTTCGCGTTGAATATTTTATCGGCTATTTTTCCCTGTGCTGTAAAGATGGTGTCTATGTTGTGTTTTCTTAGTATTCTACCGATTTTGTCTGTGGTACCCTTTATATATGGTAGAAAGGCCTTTGATGTAAATTCCTCTTTTTCCCGTTTTTCTGCTCTATTGTGTCTGGCTATAAAGGGTACCACAGACAAAATCGGTAGAATACTAAGAAAACACAACATAGACACCATCTTTACAGCACAGGGAAAAATAGCCGATAAAATATTCAACGCGAAAGATAAAATTCCACTTGAAGACCAAGGCGTTTACGAAGTGCCGTGCTCAGAATGCGGACAATCCTATGTAGGCCAGACGAACAGGCGAATAAGCGTGAGAAAAGAGGAACACATAAACGCAGTCTTCAAGAAACAAACAACATCATCTCTAGCACAACACCGCCTCCTAACGGGGCACACTATTGACTTCGAGAATACGAAGATCCTAGCGAAGAGCGAAAGTCTATCTACTAGAATTACTAGAGAAGCGATTGAAATAGAAAAGAGACCCAAAAGTCTAAACAAACGCGACGACGGCCAACGTTTAGCGTACACCTGGAAGCCACTCCTAGCCGGCATGCAAATCAAGACTCATGCGAAACATAACACATCGAGACAGGTACACGCCCCCACACAGGAATCACAGACACCCGGACCAATCACGCGAAGCCGTGTACGCACGACGGCAGCAGCGCAACCCCCACCTCCCATAGTGCAACATAATAGCAGACACCCGAGGACACGATCGGCAGTTACTCTTCAGCGTCAAGTGAAAGAACAACTCTAGAAAATGACGAGTGCGATCCCGTCGAAACGTCGAGACAACAATCCTTCTAAGGACACATCTCACACGCGGCCAAGAACCCGAGAAACCATCATTTCATATATATATATATATATATATATATATATATATTGATGAAGACCAAAAAAGAAAGTTGTATAATAAATACGGAACCTATAATATAAAGCAAAATAATATTAGATTTAACAGTTGTCAAAGTTGACAGTTGACTCAAATGTTATTCTATAACACATACAAAAAAAAGATAAAATATCCAATATATATATTTTACTTTGATAGGTCTCTATTCAGTGCTTAACTTATTATTTAGTTCTACAGGTTGTTCGTGTTATGCTTCCGACTAGCTCTGTTTATGGTGAACAAGATAATCATAAAAGTAGGTTCGGTATTTGGATAGAAAACAAATATCGGTTTAAACTAAGTTATATCAAGTGAAATTTACTACCAATGTTATTACAAGAATAAAACACGAGAATGAATTGTAAATAACACTATTTAATTAGAATCTCTATGCAACAAGGTAAGTTTAACTGTACTATACTATAATATTCGCATGAAAAGTCACATGAAGTTACATAATACAAAGGTAAGGTTAAATATTGTAATAAAATATTAATAATATAAATTTTTAAAATTAGGTAACTCAAATTCAAAGTAGAAAGAACTGTATTTTCTGGTATTTAACTATATAGTGATCTATTGTTAACAATTTAGGAATTTAAGTGAAGTATGAGCGTTCTTTTTCGAAATGTAACTAATAAAAATTTAATATTTTAGGAGATTATAAAATAAAAACACAAACTTGATACTGGTCGTTCTTCTATGTGAATGATGAATACTTGAGTCTTGATGTACAGGTCCAAAAGGATCAAGTGCCGGGAAAAGGCTGGTATTGTACCAAATTCTGGAAGACGTCCTTATGAAATTGAAGTTTTTAGTATATCGTCCTTAGTGGGTTCAGGATAAGGTAATTTGATGCTGCCGGGGAAAGTCTGGTTTTGTTCCAAATTCTACATAGCGTCTTTTAGAATTTGGAGTTTTGGTTTATCGTCCTTAGCAGGTTCAAGATAAGGTAATCTTCGTAAAAATTTTTTAAAAAAAAAAACTAGTGGTTCAGGAATTTATAGGCTTCCTTTATGGTAAGTTTTGACTATCTTATTATAAATTTTAATCACTTTATCGACTTTATTCCTTCACACACTTTTAATGAAAATTCGACGTGTCATGCCAATTTTTTTTCAATAATAATCATTTTTTTATTCAATCTCCAGGCACCTTAATTTCAATGTTGTTTATATACATTTCCTCATAACAACAATTTTCTCAAATAACATACATCACTATACCCAAACGTTTAACATTACAAATAGATTATGATCATAAAAGGTGACATATAATCTCTATCAATTAAGTTAAATATCCTCGGTGAGATAAAAATGTAAAAGAAAATGACTGAAGTTAATGATTACAAGGAATTAAATAAAAGAGTGATACTAATTTGATAAATTAAAAACGCGGTATTAACTTAATTAATATGACATGTGGAAAATACAGTTCTATTTATGACTTATTTTTTAAAAGAAAAATTAACATTTTTTAAAAAACTCAGCCCTATATTTATGTTCCAGGCCCTTTATGAGTAAGCTTGACCTACATCAATATATATATATATGGTAAACCTAATCAGTAGGCGATTAAAGGTCTGTATATTACTTCAAAATATATGTATTTAAAAAACTCTACATGTTTCGGCTGTGTACGCCTTTATCAAGAGAATACAAAATATGAATCATATCATATCATTCATATTTTGTATTCTCTTGATAAAGGCGTACACAGCCGAAACATGTAGAGTTTTTTAAATACATATATTTTGAAGTAATATACAGACCTTTAATCGCCTACTGATTAGGTTTACCATATCATACCAAGGTCACGAAGTTATTATATTTATATATATATATATATATATATATATATATATATATATATATATATTAACTTGTATCACTGGTATTTCGGTATTTAATAAATTTTAAAAAACGGAGAACTCTCTTTTCAAGGCAAAACTATGCAAAATTCTGCTACTGACGCTAAGTTTAATTTATTTTTCGCAAATCCTTATTAGAAAGCAAAAATTATCTTGATTTGTACTTTTTATAACTAGTTATATTAATTAAATTATAAATATAATAATAATTTTGATTGAAAGAATAAATTAAAATATGAATTTACAGGTATATATGACTTGCTTTTAGATGTTAGGTTATGTTATAATTTTGAATAGATATATAACCTGTTTGCGGTTTTTCTATGATTTGAAAAGTGGGCGTGCTCAGTTAGTATCGATATAAAATTCAAATGAAAATAAATTAAATATCTTTTTTAATTTCACGTAATTGACTTGAATGACAAAAATGAAAATTAAAAATATAAATAGTAAATTTTAAAATAAATATAATTTAATCTGAAATATACAAAGTTGTCGTGATATTAATTTATTAACATTTCGACACTAATTTTACAAGTTGTATCCACCAAATGCAGCTATTCAACTTGTGTTAATTCCTACCCTTTCATTTGCAGTTAGCTGGAATAACCGAGCTATACGTATGACAACAATATATATGTATATACGTGTACACATATTTTCGCTAATGTAACACCAAAACAATATACATGTATAGCAAACGCCAATTGAGTTGGCGCGAGGAGGGGTAAGTTTGCGCAGGATTAGAAGTAGTGAGCAGATTTGTATTTGGTTTTACATCAAATGTCAGATAATTCTAACCTCTGAGCGTGTATCACTTTATGATCCCCTAGCAAAGACATTATGTTCCGCCAAACGTCAATGACAAATGGATTCTGACAATTACTTGAGTAGTGGGGGTGGACGTTTTTAAAAACGGCTTCTGCGCACCCCCTCCTCGCGCCAACTTAATTGGCGCTTGCTATACATTCTTAACGTCTTAAATCAGCCTTTTTACTTAACATATTTACCAAAAATAAAACACTCTTGTTCTTCACACAATTTTATTATAGAAACAAAAATTTAGAAACATTATTTAAATTGGAGTCTAGGTTCTAATGTCCACTAATATTTATTAAGCGATATAGTAGAACGATTACATTGTTTATGATATTCTCCAGTTGCATTATACTTCAGTAAAAGATATTGCATATATCTATTCGAATATCCATTTTCGTTCCAAGCATAAAATCCTTTACTGTCATCATAATCAAGTACAGCTTTGCTGATCATCCACTCTTCGTGATCGTATTTCTTTCCAATAAATATATTCACTACATTGTCATATCCACCTTTCACTGCATTTTCTTTGACATTTTTGTCATTTATCACAGAAACGTCCACGTCTTCCCAATAAAATCTGCTATTGTCCGAACTACATAATATCTGAAATGATATTTAATTTAAATAGAGATTATCTTACTAATTTTGTGTTTAACCATTAGACGCAATTTATTATGTTCGCTTCATCATTCGAAGGTTTAGCAAAGGAATGGGATAAAAAAATTATTGTGGTATTTGGGGGTAATGACTTCTTTAATAAGATACGTCTGTATTGACTTTCTGGTCATAGTATTTTAGATATTAAAGCCACTAACTAGCATAAAACCACAGATAAGTTCTTTACAGATAGCCGATGCCGTACAAAAACGTAAAATCACGTAGGTTGTATGCATGCTAGAGGTTTTATTACAAATTTGAAGATATATAGGCTTTGCGGAAACAAGTGGAGAGAGGGAATACATTATTATACCACATGATTAGAGGGCATACTCTGTGCGTCTCGTAGGATTCCATGGGGATTTCATTTTGACTAAAATGCCGTGCCTAGTTTCGTATTCTCTTCAGCTATCTGTTATAACTTATCTGTTATGAAATTGTGTTGAAACTGACTTGCCACTACTTACTCAAGTACAAGAGACAGTTACACGTACAGTGTATTATGTTAACAAGTTTGAGTTTTTATTGTCCAACGGCCGGTATTGTCAACAACGTTGCCGTTTCAGTATAATTGTACCGAATTCATTACACTATTTACAAATTCAGTATGTCAGTACGCCATTTTGCAAAAAAAGCTAATTTCAGTACAAACTTGAAAGTTTCAGTAATAAATTAAATTCAAGTACATACTAAATTTTTTTTTTTGTTTCAAATTATCTGCTATATAGAAGCTGCTATTACTTTGAAAAGGTAGCTATAATTCGCATTATTTGCTCTGCCCTCTGTTGATAAATCGTTGACGTTAAACATTCTGGGAGTGTTATACCGATAGGACCAGCTCTGAACGGGACATAATCAGCAATAAGTGGCAACAGCGAATCCCCTCCACGTGCAGTAGCTTAAATTGCCATACATTGCAATTATGAATTTAGTAAGACTTAAACCGCGCAAGGATATAGTCGTTTGCATATTCGTTCTTTATGCGTAATTTGCCCATTTGTTTCAGACATAATAAGGTCGTTATATCTCCAAGTTATTATTATTATTGTATTCTTAGCTGCTACGGAAAAGTGATTTTAAGTAATAAAAAAACAATAACGTTTTCTAAAAGATAAAAGTAAAAAAAATCAATAATTCTGCAAAATAAATTTAAATTTTAAGAATTGTTGCGTTTTAGAATGCGCTTTACTGTACTTCTACTAACACCGATTTCGTCTGCTATTTGCCGGGTACACTTAAGGTCGCCCATTTCAACTAACGAACAAACCCTCACGTCTCTCTCCTCCCGATCGGCAGGTGTTAGAGGGATATGAGGCTGTTCGTCAATTTGTTGGTATTTGGGGCAATTTCCGACTACACAGCCATATTTCCTAAACGCATTTACGATCCTTTCAATCGTCGAATGCGAAGGAATAGGCCGATTTACGCACTCTACAGCAAATAAATCAGCGGTTGTACGAAAGGAATTGCCGGCAAGATACCACGAAACTATTTGTACCTTCTATGCGGTTGTATACACTGACATGATAGCTACCTTTACGTTTGCACAGCTAAATACGAATGACGGGCAATCTATTGCTCTCGATCATCGGACTTATGTATGCGCACGCGGAGTGGCATCGTACACACGTTGCCACATCGCATTACGTTCCATACGTATATTGTTGCGTATGGCCCGTAGCGGGCTGAACCAATCGGTATATATATAACAGGTGTTCGGAAACATTCGAAGTCAAGTGGGCTCTGAACAAAAAATCGTATATCTTTACTTAAGTATCTGATTTGTAATAATTATTAAATGTCAACTGTTGTCTGTCAAAAATTGTCAGAATCTAATATCGAAGATACTAATTTGATAACCTATAAAATTGTATTAAGTAAATGTATCAATCTATCTCAGACATGACTTCATATTTTCAAGGACTACCTTGACTTCAAATGTTTCTGAACACCCGTTATATGAATTTAGGATTGGTTTCAACGAAAAGAGCGCTGGTGGTTTACATTCGAGTAGTAGGATATTAGGGATTTTTTAAATGCGAAATACGGGAATTAAGTATATTCATTTTTTGATCTAATCGAAATTAGTGTCGCAACAGCTGAATCCATATTTAACGCGGTTACTCAGGCGTTTCAAAAATATACTATTCCTTTAACGAATATAATTGGATCTGATAATGCATTTGTAACGATGGGACATTTAAACGGCGTAAAAGCTGAACTTTAAGATAAAGAATACTTAACATATTCGTTATAGGATATTTATCACCTTCGCTTCATCTTTGTTCATCCAAAGCTTGCACTTCATTAGAAGATATGGCAAGAAATATTTTTAATCCTTTTAGCCTTAGTGCAAAGAGACAGCACACTTTAAAGGAATTTTAACAATTTGTCAACGTAGAGCCCCATAAACTGTTAAGAATGTCGCAAACAAGATGACTAGCACTAGCTGCAAAAGTGAATATAATATTAGAACATGCTCTAATATATTATTTTAAAGCTAAACTTTGGATGCCAATGTTTATGGAGGCCGTGAAATATTAAATCAGTTGAATGACATAGTAAATATACTTTAAATTTCTGCAACACATTTTAAAAATAATTTCAAAACTGAACCTAAACTTACAGAGTAACACGTCAAAAATAAATACACTTCCACCAACAGGCACAATGTATTACGAAATGATTGCAAAGTCATACATAAAAAACGAGGTATTTGATAAAGTTCACATTCAATATATCAATTCAAGTGATCCCTATAATTTCCTCTCTGAAGAGACTATATATTTAGGAGCTGGATTTGAATTAACTCTTAATACCAGTACTACAAAACGCAGAGTTGAACAGCTTCGTGTAATAAGAGTAAACTGCATAAATTTTTATGTTACTTTGCGTTCAGAAATTAGAAGCAAAATAGATTTTGGTAATGAATTATTAAACAATACAGGATTATTAATTTTCGGCCCTCACCATGGGGATCTCGCTTATTATTGGAAATAGAGTATAGGTTTAAATTTGGCAAAGTTGTTAAATTTTGTGCTTGTTATAAATCCGTAAAGAAAATAGACCTGTGACAAGTGACCTTCGTTATTTAAAAAAAAAACGCGAAAACCCCATTTTCTTCTTTTACCTGTAGCACCGACATTTGGCCTTGTAGAGAAAATATAAAAACACATCCTTGTGGCCATTTCTAAACCTCTATCCAGTGGTGTACTCTAAATTTTTATACGACGTTTCGTTCCTTTCTGGCCATCATCAACTATCTAATTTCTTATAGGCGCCATATTGGATTTAGACATCTTCAGAAAGAGCTTTTTTTTCTGATATCAACCATGTACGGCATGCTGACTAAAGTTTTTGACATTAGGTTTTATTTGAAAGAATAAATTATAAGATTAAATAAGGTAGCCATGGAATTTCAATCTGTCAAACATTTCATTTATTGTTCATTAATAATACAAAAATGTCATACACTAACGAAGAGAAACGAGATATGATAAGTATTTTTTATTCTTCGAACCGAAATTCAACAGCAGCGAGTACAAGATATCTACAATTATATCCAGAACGACAACAGCCTCATCGTACCATTTTTCTAGATCTCGACAGAAATTTGGTCAAGAATGGATCGTTTACTAAGCCGCGAAAAATACTTATCATATCTCGTTTCTCTTCGTTAGTGTATGACATTTTTGTATTATTAATGAACAATAAATGAAATGTTTGACAGATTGAAATTCCAAAGGCTACCTTATTTAATCTTATAATTTATTCTTTCAAATAAAACCTAATGTCAAAAACTATAGTCAGCATGTGGTTCATGGTTGAAATCAGAAAAAAAAACTCTTTCTGAAGATGTCTAAATCCAATATGTCGCCTATAAGAAATTAGATAGTTGATGATGGCTAGAAAGAAACGAAACGTCGTATAAAAATTTAGGGTACACCACTGGATAGAGGTTTAGAAATGGCCACAAGGATGTGTTTTTATTTTTTCTCTACAAGGCCAAATGTCGGTGCTACAGGTAAATGAAGAAAATGGGGTTTTCGCGTTTTTTTTTTTAAATAACGATGGTCATTTGTCACAGGTCTATTTTCTTTACGGATTTGTAACAAACACAAAATTTAACAACTTTGCCAAATTTAAAACTATACTCTATCTCCAATAATAAGAGAGATCCCCATGGTGAGGGCCGAAACTGAATCTGCCTGTATATCGAATGTTTTAGATATTGATAAAATTTTTAATAATGATAAACCGTCGATTGTTCCATTGGCAAAAATTTTCCAAAAATATCATAAAAACAAAGGAACAATTACAAAATTTTAGTTTAGAATGGCGAGTTCTATCCGAAACTGAGCAACGGGTTTCAAATTTGAAGGAATTAATACTATTTCTAAATGATCAAGGAGGTAGACTAGGAGAATCGCTTTTCCCAACAATAAATTACTTTTTTTAGAAACAATCATATCATTGCCACATGGAAGTGCATGCGCTGAGCGAATATTTTCGGTTATAACCTTTATAAAAAAAGTATAGAAATAGTTTAAATATAAATACGGTCCAAAATTATTATTTACCAAGCAACTGATCGGCAATATCGCTTGCCACCAATGGGAAGCTAGTAAAGACCTTATTAATTTTAGTAAAAAAATAATTGAATAACATATTATAATATTCAAAGATTATTGTAGGAAGCTCAAAAATGTGGATGTAATATTGTTGTGGTAAATAGTTATTTTAAAGTAAGCTGTTATTTTGTCATATGTTTGGTTTGAAATTAATAATTTTTTTTTTCTATGTACTTATTTTTTATTTTCAGGTTTAACCCATTTACGACCATGGTGTATATTAAACGAAAACTTTACAAAAAAGTATTGTTTATTACTAAAAACATATTTAAAAAAACGATTTGATACATATCAGCTCGAAAAAAAAATTGCGTATATGAAAAAAAAGATGGTGCGTGTACGCAACGTTGGCCGAACACATGTTCATATTTTCTTGTGGTAATCTTCAAAACATTTTAAATGTAGATGTGTTTTGCACTTTACACAAATGTAAATTGTGTGACTTTTGCATAGTTTGCAACGACGTCTAGCTTTATCGGCATGCATCGAGATTACATGACCAATGTTATCAAGACGAACTTCATCAGGAATGGAGCTTCCAACTGCTTGATTAATTTTCCTGTTTCGATTGTCATCTTCTGCCTTCATCAAGCGTACTGCAATGTAAGATTTGAATTCCAGTTGCGTCATTTGGGTTTCATTCGCTATGTTGTATATTTTCCAGGCGTTAACAATAGTGCTGTCTAGCAAATTTATAAATAACGGCCACCACCACTTTTTGCCACGCACATTTATTCTATAGTTAGAAATTATTATATATTTACTATATAATTTAAATAAATATTTATTATATTGTGCGATCATATTTGGCTGAGAAATCATCACTTCCTTTCGCTCTTTTCGGTCGTATCTTTTAACAGTGCATAAAGGTCGTAGTGTAAAAGTATTACTAATAATAGTCACCACTGAATTGTCGTTCCACCTGTTCAAAAATATGTTGGTTTGTTCGTCAAATATAGAATCAAAACTTCCTCGTTGTTTCTTGGAAATGCTTTTTACGTTTTCTAATGGACAATTAGCCGTTCGGTTGTCTCTTATGGTGCCTGTAGCATAAAAGCCTTTCTGACTCAAAAACTTCAATAACTTATACGACGAGAAAAAGTTATCAAAGTAAAGGCAATGCTTTTGTGGACTTTTCACAATTGTGAGCAAGTCAAGAATAACCTGGCCTCCTAAACCAAGTTCTGATTTACTATTTGATGCATTCGCCCCTCCATATGGAATGAACTGAAATAAATATCCATCGGCAGAAGTTAGGCACCAAATCTTAAAGCCAAATCGCACGGGCTTTCCTTTTATGAACATTTTACAGGAATGTTTCCCAAAATAGGGCACCATTTGTTCGTCGATAGATAGATCGTGAGCAAATACGCCAAATTGCATGTACCTTTTGTTCATTATGTTGAAAATCGGGCGAAGTTTTGAGAATTTGTCATTTTTGTCTAACTGAGCATTATCAGAAAAATGCAAATTACGTTTTATACTTCGAAATCTATTGCGAGGCATACATTTTCGAACTATGACCAAACCTTTATCTTCGTCGGTAGACCAGTACATATCAGTCTGAGGCAGTGTATGGTAACCGGAAAGCAGCAATATTCCTAATTTCCTAATTCCTAAACAATTAGCGAAAAAAAAAAATTGTAATCAGTGGTGCGTAAACGCACCACTGGCCGTAAATGGGTTAATACCAGTATATATACTTCTGTATGTGTTTAAATATATTTTGTGAAAGTTGAATAAAGTCATTACACATGTTGGTGATGTATTTTATTTTCTATTGAGATTAAAAAAATGTTATAGATAAATTTTTGTAGATTCAGTACGTTTTTAGAGCTGATGGGGGCAGCACTGGTTATCAACGTATTTAAAAGGACAATTATTTTAAATGGCATTTGAAAGTAACACAAGTAACGGGTGTTCAGAAACATTCGAAGTCCAGTGGGCTCTGAACAAAAAATCGTATATCTTTACTTAAGTATCTGATTTGTAATAATTATTAAATGTCAACTGTTGTCTGTCAAAAATCAATCTATCTCAGACATAACTTCATATTTTCAAGGACTACTTTGACTTCTAATGTTTCTGAACACCCGTTATATTATCAAGGAAGGTTTAGAGGAACATTTAACTCTAAACACGGTTTTATACGTAAATGCCCAAATTTGATTACTGAAGTATTAAAAGGAGAATTAAGTTGGCGCGAGGCGGGGGGGGGGGGGGGGGGGGTGCGTAAAAAACGTGTTTAAAAACGTCTACCCTCACCACTCAAGTAATTGTCAGAATACATTTGTCATTGACGTTTGACGGAACATTTTTGCTAGGGGATCAGAAAGTGATACACGCTCAAACGATGCCTATAAAAATATACTTAAAAACCTGTTTATCAAATTTTGTGTTTTATGTTTTTTAATCCGTTCAATTATGTTTTTTTTTCGTAGAGGTTAGAATTATCTGACATTGCCGCCTACGATATCTTGCGATTTGATGTAAAACTAAATACAAATCTCCCCACTACTTCTAATCCTGCGCGAACTTACCCCTCCTCGCGCCAACTTAATTGGCGCTTGCTATACTTCTGTATTTATGATGTATCCAGATATACTTACATAACCTCGAAACTTCTATGTATTTACATCCATTATAGGCTATATATTTTCTATTTAGTATTATAATCGTTCCTATTGCAGTATTGCATAACATTGCAATTAATAGGAATGAGCCTCTACCAGATGAGGAAAACATTTTGGTTGAAGTAGAAGAAGTTTTTAATGAAGCAAATAATAACACTCGGTAGAAACTAATATTAAATTATTTTCAAAATTTATTATGATTTTTTAAAGAGAATTTCATTATTGTATGAATTTTCTACTTCTTGCAAATATGTATTTCTAATATATTGATGTAACTATTAAATATTGTTTACTTTTTGATTTATTAGTTCAACAAGTCTACAACCTTAGGTTGTTCAAATGTGCTAAATTCGCATGTTTTGTTCTAAAACCGCAACCTTCTTAAATATCACATTTAGTTAAATGCTGCTTAAATTCATGTCATAATACAGAACTCCTGATTTAAGGGACACATAATTTAAATGGCTTTTAACTAAAACTACTTTTAATATCTGTTGATAATATCGGCCGTATGTCTGTATTATAAAATTAATTTTGAATCATTTAAGATACAAATAAATGTGATAGAAGAAGAACTTTACGATCTTATAGCAATGGAGATATTAAGAGATATGGAGAAAATAAGGACTTTGTAGGAAGAAACAATGAAAAATTGAAAGAATTCATAACGGATAATGGAGTAAGTGAAACAAGGATGTGTCCTATTACTGTTCTCAGTGGTATTGAATGAAGTAAAATTTTTCGATTTCACGCCTGACGAAATTCAGTGGCTTGAACGTTAAATAGTGGTCAAGCAGACATTGAAGCACGATATCATTCCTAAAGGAGATTCCCTAAAACTTTATAAAGAGCGAAAGAGATGGGAATCTGATGTAACGAAATCAGGAGAATAAGAGGAATGTAAAATGTTCTTCAGAGTTTCTGAATAGCCACTTTCATAATACTAACACTATGAAAGCCAGCGTTATAATATTGATGATGTCTTTTCGGCCTATTTCTTGAATTGTGGCCTTAAACCGACGGGGTTGTTAACAATAAGTCTCAGAAGTATTAGCTATATTCCTCGATTCGTATACGTTCAGGGTAAAGACCATCAGATATAACAGCATCAGCTTACGCATAGTTGCCTTTTCGTTAGGACTAAACCTTCTTGATGTTAACATGAAGGCACCATTAAGCGCTTCCAGTAACAATGTGGAACAAACACTTAAATACTCTTGGAAAGTTATTAAATAAGCACAAATATCGACACTCTGATTTTTGTTGTTTTCCTTCAAAACATGCGGCAACCAGTTTCTGAACTTTGCACATGGAATACAAAAGACGTATTATAGTTGAACGGTTACAATCCATTATAATAGCTATTTCCCGAGATTGTTGGGGTAGATTATCATGAATTGAAATGTTCAGGCACTCTTCATCAAAGTTCGATGAACTTCATGAACCTAGAGGAGAGCTTCTGTCGAAATGAGCCTTTTGAAATCGATAAAACTGTTTCCTCGCGCGGGAGAGTACACCCTAGTTACGTTTTTTTCGTAAGTGGCACAAACTCAACTCCATCCGTCATGGTAAAATGGCTTGGGATTAAGTAAATAAGTAATAATATTTACACTGAAATAGCTATTGATTAAGTCAATACTTACTTTTATATGTTCGTTAGAAGATTGTCTCCCTCCAAATTCTGCAAAAGCTATTCCACGATGAGGGAGTATAGTAGCTGGTACTACATGTCGATGATCTTGTAATTTAACTAATGTCTGTCCTACATATTTACCAGGTGCACCTTTGAATGCATCGCATGGAATATCCCCAGGTATGTAATCCCTCCAATAATAGCCAGGCACATGAGTAACTTGAAAAAAAAAATATGTATAAGCTTAGCAAAAGTGGCTTCATCCCCTTTTTATTATTATTTTGAAATTTTTGTTGTACGTTTATATATTCTACAGATAAAGCCCCTTTGGCATAACAAAAACAGTTATTAAAAGAGGCATGCAAAATAAATATAGGAAAATATGGAAGAAGTCCTCAAGTCAAAAGAGAGGCAAACGATTCTATGGAGAACATTCGCCTAAGTTTACAACGGATGTAGTAAGCAGAGACAGAAACTCTGTTCGGATAATAGTAGGTCTATTAACGGGGCATTCTAAGCTCAACTAAGATATGAATAATATGAAAAGAAACGGTATGTAGATACTGTAAAGAGAAATTAAGAGGAATTTGGCATATATTGAACTTATACAGTATGACTGAAGCTTCATTTTGTTTTTTTTGGGGGATATATTCCAAAAAATTCAACAAATAAAATAGTAAAAATTTTTTCGAATAAAAGTTGTCTAATAACGCCAAAAAAAATAATTTATAACAGCCGAATGTTTTCAAGTTTCACTGTACAAATTTCATACATAATAGGTCAGTAACCGATGAGTGGTCGTAACGAAATCGAACTGTGTCAGGGTCCAAGTTTAATATGTGAGACTGTAGTTTACTTGGAACATGTGTTAGAATGAAATGCTTGGCTTATTTGTATACTTAGTGACGTCAACCAAAACAATGCGTGCAATGTTTCGCAAAAAAAAATATTAGTTCAACGGTATTTTTCGTAGTAATAAGACGTTAGTTTTACTTTATTGCTAGTTGAAAATTATTTTTGTATAAACATAAAATGGCATACCACTTTACCAATAGTGAGTTAGTAGATCTTATTTTGATTTACGGTGAATGTCAACAGAATACTCATGCAGCGCGTCGTAGATATTCTGAATTATTTCCGAACAGACATACCGTCGGCACTTACGTTTATAGCAGTTGTTCAACGGGCTCGCGATACCGGAGAATTACAACCTCGACGCCGAGATACTGGTCCAGGACGTGCTGAAAACGTTTTAACTGCTAAAGAAGAGATTTTGGAGGCAATAGAAGATGAGCCAACGTTAAGCACACGACACCTTGCTAATCGGTTTAACGTATCACAGTTTGTTGTTTGGCGAACCTTAAGAGAAGCTCAACTTTATCCTTTTCACTACAGACGAGTGCAAACATTAAACCCTTGTGATTATCCGGCTCGGGTACAATTTTGTGAATGGTTGCTTCAAAGAAATCGCGAGGACGAAAATTTTTTATTTAATATTCTCTTTACAGACGAAGCTACTTTTACACGTGAAGGGACTTATAATCTGCATAACCTGCATCAGTGGGCAATAGACAATCCTCGTGCGGTCCTTCGTGTGCATAATCAACAGCGATTTTCGCTAATTTTATTGGCAGGAATAATAGATAACTTTATCGTCGGCATTCTCCCTGCTCGTGTTAATGGCCAAACTTATTTAGAATTCTTACAACATAATTTACAACCGCTGTTAGAAGATGTCCCCCTTAATATTAGATATCGGATGTGGTTTCAACATGATGGTCCTCCGGCACATTATACACACACTGTTCGTAGACATTTAAATACTGTGTATCAAGATCATTGGATCGGACGAGGGGTACTGTCGCATGGCAACCGCGTTCTCCTAACTTAAATCCGCTGTACTTTTTCTTCTGGGGCTATTTAAAACAACTGGTGTATGTGAATGAAATAGATACCATCGATGAATTGCAAAATCGTGTGAATGAAGCAAGTACTTTAATACGGGAGCAAAATGTCCTTCAGCGTGTCAACGAAGCACTCATTCGACGTTTGGAGTTGTGTGTGCGAGTCGGTGGGGGAAACTTCGAACACCTGTTGTAGACATATAAAGTACGTATTAAGTATCCTAAAAATATCGTTTTTGTTACTTTATTAATTTATATTTTTATTTTAAATTTTTAAATTAAAAAATGTTATTGTTTTTAAGTTTGTTTTATGTTATTTAAGTTAACAAAAGGAAACTTCAGTCATACTGTATATTAGCTATATAGCATCTGTAAACGTGGTAAGTTAACGACACTGCTGCGCAAGACGCCCCCCATCAACTTTACTTCCCCGATATGTTTATTCAATGGTATAGTGTAGCATTTGATTGGATAAGCAATGGTTTAATTCAAACAGTAATGGTGACTGGTCTAGGACAATTGTACAAAACAAAAATACTTTGATAATTGCAGAAATTTATCAATACACAGGGCCCGGCATAAGTCAGTTAATGCTGTTTCTTTAACTATTATCACGAACTGTTTATGAATTTAAGAGGTGAACTTGACAATAACCCAGAGATAGCGGGTATTCGATATTTCCAACAAGACGGCGCCCTGACCCATTTCGGACTACAAGTTTGTAAATATCTGAATGACGAGTTTGATATGTGGATAGACAGAAGAAAGAAAATCGATTGGCCAGCATTGTCACCAGACTTAACGCGCGATTCTTCCCTGTGGGAAGTACCCAAAGATAACTTTTTGCCACCCCATCAGGCGAAAAAGTCCTCCTTTGGAGACTGTGGTTAAGTAAAAACTCGAAAAAGGTATAAAACCATTTACAATTAATAATCGTATCCTAAAAACGTATTTCGACCACTAAGTTGTCAGCATCAGTCGATAAAACGACTAATAAAAGTGTTGCAGATGGGGCACAGTAAAGCTAACACACATAATTGCAAACAACTTTACACGGCGTCCACATATACACTAACTTTAAAGTGAATACACAAACTAAAATTATATCAACCCTTCTTAAGAAAACGGCAACACCATGTTTTATTGTCAACGTCCTCAACCTTTTCTACCTCTTTTCTAAGAATGAAAAAAGAGAACTGTATGGGATAGGACCGTTATCCGAGTTAAACGCATTAAGTTGATTTTAACACTTTAACCGAAACGTTGTGGTCCGTGGCCAACGCATGGTTTGTGACGTTCGATTTTTCTGGTCTATTAAACTTAATTATGATACGCGTTCTTTAAAACGGGTTATTATTGAGCGTATCGTTTACAATTACAATCGTCGCAATTAATTTCGTATATATCTGATTTCGAATTCAAATCAACTTTATCTTTGGTATTACCTAGGAGACTTTTAATGGTGTTTTCGGCCTAAAAAGCAACCTGGAGACCTTGTTATTTAATAACTCTATTAATGTCTTTCGTGATTTGATGGTATGGTAAACACATGTACTTTTTCTCCTGGTTACGTTGAGATATCAAACTTGTGGATTCGCGAATTGTCTTTTTCAAATTCGTTTTTCTAATTAATTTATCAATTATTTCTATGTCAAAGCCATTATACATCGCGATGTTTTTAATGAAATCTAGTTCTATTTCGTATCTCTCTTCTGCCAACGGAAAGTTTAGTAACCGATTGACTAAGAAATTAAAAGAAGCTGTCTTATGTTGAAAGCTATTATTTGAATCCGCGGTAATGAATCTATTAACATTGGTTTCTTTCCGGAAAATATCGGTTTCTATTTTATGCTTTATGCTGGTATCATTGTTTTCCTTTTCCACCGTGAATTTAATAGTCGGAAATTTCAAATTAAGCTGTTTAACGAACATGTACAATTCACATTTCCGTGTATCAAAAATCGCGCCCCATACTGTGCCCCACGTGTAACATTTTGATTAATGGTTTTACCTACTGATAATGACAACTTAGTTGTCGAAATACGTATGTAAAATACGATTATAAATTGTGGTAAGGGGCTATATATCTTTTTTTGGCCATTAGGTGATATTGAACATTTAAAAACAAAAATTGGTAGAATTTGACACTCTCCGCGCGTACCCTGAATTCTTTCAAAAAAACTGTTTTCCCGTAAATAAACGGTGTCTTATCTGCAGGAAGGTGGTTGGCAGTTTGAAGACAGAATGTGACATTTAAACCGTCATTAATTTTTGTATCTAAATAAACACTAAAACAAAACCATATTTCTGTATGCTCTTCTTTTTTTTTATGCGGTATGCAAATCGGTTAGCTAACCGGGAATTAACAAATCTAAAATTGAGATATACGACAAAGCTTGCCTTCGTTTGCCCGGTCTCTCGTAAACACACCCGTTTTCTGGTAGGTCACCCTGAGAATACATTCGTTAATAGCCCTCAAGTTGTATAACAGTTAATCAAAGAAACTATAAAAATAACTTTCCAAATGTACGGATAATTCCATGAAAATACCCTTTACTGAAAATACGCTGTACTGAAACAGTTTGCATATGTAAGGCATTATGATGCTTCATGTAGGACACATATGCTGCTACTAATGTTGCTGCATTGAAACTGTTTCAGTACAGTAACAGCAGTAGCAGCCCTGAAGATGGTCCTTGCACTATGGACGAAACGTCGGTCAAAAAGTAAGCAATGCCAAGGACACGGTTGTAGCCGGTATTCCGAAACCAATCATATACAACGATCACAAAAGGTACAAACCGTTTTTTCTTTTAGAATTAAATACTAGCATTTGAAAGTCACGTTCCCCTCAAATAACCCTTGCAGATAAATTAAATTCTAAATCAACTTATTCCGCACCCGATATTAACAGCTAAAGCTGCGCGCTTCTTACATTAACATTCTAAAATACATCAAAAATTTACACTCACCAATAAGCGATATATTCATGGAATATATTAGTAACAAGAATAGTTTTAGCATTATTAGACTCCACTGAAACTGTCTTCAATATAAACCGGTGTAACACCAGGACGTATACACGCAAAGAGGTTACTATTATTACATATAATGTTGACTTGGTTTAATCATATACAGAACAAATAATTCCAACTGTTATCAAAACCGTATAAATTAAATTATAACTATCTGACCACAAATACGCCTTGCAGTGGACCGCTTTGTTGAACAGTCGTTCCTACCGGTTTGAAGAATAACGTCATAATAGGGCCCGCAACTGCGCGTAATCTTTAGGGAACCATTTCCGAACTAAAGTAACACATACTTCGAACTTCTCAGAAGAGAATAAGAAAGTTATTTCTAGAACTTTGCATAAAATATGAGTATGTAAATATTCCAATAAAATAATCGTTTGAAGCAATCTAAAGTGTTGTTGTGCATTTATATTTTTAACTTGTTTACTGCAGCTTTAACTGCCTATATAGACTGTATTTTCTCATATAGTAGACCTGACTTGTTTATATGTATGTAAATACATACAGTACGTGTCTCTATGTGTTCGTAAATTAATTCAAAGAATTTATAATACTTTAGTAATAATAATAATAATTTCCAACCAATTACACACCAAGTACAGGAGATATAAGTACATATAAATGAATACAAGAAAAACTTATGATATGATTAATACCTTAAACATAATTTATGAAATATTACATGGATATAGAATTTTATATTAATCAAACGTCAAATAAATTAAGAAATTTAGAGACTAGACTTCAAAATTTATAGTTTCGTCTAAAACGAAATATCTTATATTGTATTTCATTAATTGATGTAGCAGACACTTCTTGGTGAAACATTTTGTAATTAACAAATTATTATAAAAACACACTTGGCTATTTCACAATTTTTTATTAGATCTATGTCTAACATATGTTTCGGCTGTTATGCCATTGTCAACGAGTATCTTAAAACTAACTTACAATACGTGTCCTTTTAACTTTTATACCTATATTTTAGTGCTAGGGTGCTGGTTGGGACATATTTACAATCACGTCTATTATGGGAGTGTTAACAAATTCTAACTGTGTATTCGTAATTATTCTATTTTGTTTTTGTGATTTTTTAATTTCTAGTATTTCTAATAAATCTAGTCTTCTACTTTTTATTACGTTATGTAACACGGTGGAGCTATTCATATCGGGCAAATGGTTTTGTTCGATACAGTGTGTCGAAAAACCTGTGTTTTTATTACTATACTTTATATCTCTTACGTGTTCGGATATGCGTTTTTTAATGGATCTTCCACTTTGCCCTATATATATAGCTTCACAGTCATTACATTTTATTGTGTATACTCCTGATTTTTCTATATTTTCTATTTTATCTTTGTTATTATTTAACATTGTACCTAAATTTGTTTTATTGCTACATATGATGTGAATATCTAATTTTCTTAATATTTTGTTTACTTTGTCTGTGATTTAGGGGATATATGTAATTGCGTGCCAAATGGGTTTATTTTCTTTTATTTCCGGATATAAGAATTTTTTCTGAATATTCTTTTGTTCTTTTCGATTTAATATTTTGTCTACTATGTTGGGATTGTATCCATTATATTCTGCTATTTTTTTAATATATATTATTTCTTCTTTAAAAGCCTCAGTATTCAATGGTATGTGAGTTGCTCTATGTATATAACTGTGGAATGTTGACATTTTTATTTTAGTATCTTGTTTCGCTTCCGCATGTATTATATTATCTGCAAATGTTGGTTTTCTGTAAATTTTATATGCTAGATTGTTATTGTTTCTGTATATGGTAATATCTAAAAAATTTAATTTGTTATTTTCTTCTTTGTCTATTGTGAATTGTATTTTGGGGTTTAATGAGTTTAATAATTTCAAGAATTCTGTTAGTTGCCTGTCTGTACCTATCCAGATGCAAATTATATCATCGACATACCTGGCCCAGAAAAGGATTTGTTTGATTAAGTTGTTATTTCTGTTAAATAGACCTATTTCGAAGTTATGCAATTACATAAAAATAACACCCCAATGAGACCAGTAGTATCATATGTAAATGCACCCTCATATAAACTATGTAAATATTTAAGTAAAACATTACCGGAAAAAATAAAGTTCAAATCCGATTATGCAATAAAAAACACTATTGAATTAACCAATAAATTAAAAGAAATCACTTTACCAAATAACGCGAAATTAGTATCCTTCGATATTAAAAGCCTGTTCACTTCAATACCAATTCAAGAGATAAAAGACATAATAGAAAACCAAATTAATGATAATATTTCAGACAACATAGAGAAAACACAATTAAAAGAGATATTAAAGTTAATCCTAGATCAAAATTACTTCAAATTTAATAATGATATATATTCACAAGTAGAAGGATTACCTATGGGAAATCCTCTCAGCCCAATATTGGCTAACATTTATATGCATAACTTCGAAATAGGTCTATTTAACAGAAATAACAACTTAATCAAACAAATCCTTTTCTGGGCCAGGTATGTCGATGATATAATTTGCATCTGGATAGGTACAGACAGGCAACTAACAGAATTCTTGAAATTATTAAACTCATTAAACCCCAAAATACAATTCACAATAGACAAAGAAGAAAATAACAAATTAAATTTTTTAGATATTACCATATACAGAAACAATAACAATCTAGCATATAAAATTTACAGAAAACCAACATTTGCAGATAATATAATACATACGGAAGCGAAACAAGATACTAAAATAAAAATGTCAACATTCCACAGTTATATACATAGAGCAACTCACATACCATTGAATACTGAGGCTTTTAAAGAAGAAATAATATATATTAAAAAAATAGCAGAAAATAATGGATACAATCCCAACATAGTAGACAAAATATTAAATCGAAAAGAACAAAAGAATATTCAGAAAAAATTCTTATATCCGGAAATAAAAGAAAATAAACCCATTTGGCACGCAATTACATATATCCCCCAAATCACAGACAAAATAAACAAAATATTAAGAAAATTAGATATTCACATCATATGTAGCAATAAAACAAATTTAGGTACAATGTTAAATAATAACAAAGATAAAATAGAAAATATAGAAAAATCAGGAGTATACACAATAAAATGTAATGACTGTGAAGCTATATATATAGGGCAAAGTGGAAGATCCATTAAAAAACGCATATCCGAACACGTAAGAGATATAAAGTATAGTAATAAAAACACAGGTTTTTCGACACACTGTATCGAACAAAACCATTTGCCCGATATGAATAGCTCCACCGTGTTACATAACGTAATAAAAAGTAGAAGACTAGATTTATTAGAAATACTAGAAATTAAAAAATCACAAAAACAAAATAGAATAATTACGAATACACAGTTAGAATTTGTTAACACTCCCACAATAGACGTGATTGTAAATATGTCCCAACCAGCACCCTAGCACTAAAATATAGGTATAAAAGTTAAAAGGACACGTATTGTAAGTTAGTTTTAAGATACTCTTTGACAATGGCATAACAGCCGAAACATATATTAGACATAGATCTAATAAAAAATTGTGAAATAGCCAAGTGTGTTTTTATAATAATTTGTTAATCTTATATTGTATATATTCATATGTTAGATATTAATAAATTTAGTATAACTAAATTAAAGAATAATATTTCAAACTTTATAAATATTTAACGTGCATTTTCAAGTGTAAACCACTATATACAACGTACTTTTATTAAGATATTCAAAATTGCAATATTTTATTTAGATTCCAATAATTTGCATTTACTAATATGTTTATTACCTGCTTTTTACATGTAGACCGCTTCTTTAATGCCTAGGGTAATTAGTGAACAATTTCAATAGACAGTTCAATACCTGGTATTGTTAATTATATTAATATATATATAATAGGCACAAGATATCCAAATATGCATGTATCATAAAAATCTATTATTGATGAACCGATTATATAGAAATACATTAAGAAGATTTATGAAACCCTATTATTACGTAATTAGGAATTCTGTTTTGTTATTGTATTTATTTATCAGTAAGATTTTTAAGAAATCGAAAACATTGGGTATTGTTTTCAGGTAGATACAATTTCCAAGAAGTAATAATGTAGGTAAATTCCACATAACACATATAGTTTATTTCAAATTATAAGAATATAACTTTGAACGGCTCTAATGCTTTTATTGTACCACCTGCGGCAATAACTACCTGGCCGATCAATACGTAATACGTAAACCGTACCCGTTCAATAAGGAGACCAGGTATAATAATTAGAGAACGGATGCAATTTCCATAAAACGCAATCGGCAATTGGAATTGTGTATAACGTCGCTCAGTACATCCCGGCGTAATTCAATGAAGTATTTGTTTGACTTACTCGGCCACCTGGTCTCGCAGCGATAACAATGGACAACCCAGCTATTGTATTCGGAGAATATAGTGTTTTCAGTGGTGTCGTGTACGTAGATAAAATAAATAAGTTTATCGTATTTCGTAAGAGAAATAGCACGTACATTACTTTTCTTTTCATTTAAGCAACATCTTCCAATTATTTTCACGTACCTACGTGTGCATAAAATTTCGTTATTTAATTTCGTTTATTTGGATCTAGAATATTCTTACTTTTTCAGACAATGGAAGAGCGTCGAGAATGGCATCGTGAAACAATGGCGAGTTGGATTGAGGGCCATACTGATTGTATGTACATTGCGAGTGATTCCGAAATTTATTTTGAAGTGTGTGAAACGTTATTGAAAAATTGCAATAAATCAACCGTAAAACCGTAGGATCGTTAAAGCACGAAAAAAAATTGAACCCGTTGGAATCTGACAATTTTAACGAAGAACTCTGTGAAACTTTTATGGCAGCTAATATTCCATTATTTAAATTGAACAATCCAATTTTGAAGACATTTCTGAAAAAATATACTGGTCGAAATGTTCCTGATGAATCAACTTTACGCAAATATTATGTTTCTAGGTGCTATACGAGAACAGTAGAACGCATTAGAAGCCATCGTTTAAATCAATACATATGGATAAGCGCCGACGAAACGGTGGATATGTTAGGACGTTGTGTGGTAAATATTGTAGCTGGTGTACTACATCCAACTATTCCCTATAACTCATATGTAATAGCAACAAGTGTTATAAATAGAGTTGATGCGGAAACAGTTGCTGAAACCATTAAGGAGAATATGCAAAAAATGCTTCATTCGGACGCCACGTACAAAGAAAAAATACTTTTATTTGTCAGTGATAGTGCTGCGTATATGTTAAAAACAGGCAGACTATTGAAGAAAACATATCCTAATATGCTGCATATTACTTGTGTAGTACATGCTCTCCACTGAATCTGTTAATATATCAGAGACACTTTTCCGGAAGTTGATAGACTTGTATCAGCTTTTAAAAAAGTTTTCAGAAAAGCACCATTGAGAGTAGCTCTTTTCAGGGAAGAATTTCCATCTCTGTCACTGCCTCCCACTCCAGTAATAACTAGATGGGGAACATGGCTGGAAGCTACTTGTTATTATGCTGAGAATTTCGATAGTCTAAAACATTTCGTAACACTGCTAAAGGAGGATGCCAGAAGTATTGGTGAGTGCAAGGAGCTCACACAAATCCCAAATTTAAAAAATCAGTTGTACTTTCTTCACGAACACTGGAAAATTTCCAAAACTAATCACTTATTTTGAAAATCGAAATCTCGAATTAAATGACGGATGAACCACATTAGATGTGGCTGTTAATAATTTGAAAAGTATTCCAAGTGACTTCGGATGTGGCCTTCGGCAAAAGTTTGAAGCAATTCTTAACAGAAATCCAGATTTAATTACATTGCAGCAATTATGTATGGAGACAATTCCATAAAATCTAACGGCTAAATATGAAGAAATAAAAGAATATTTCCAGTATGCACCTATAACCAGTTGCGATGTAGAAAGGACGTTTTCTATTTATAAGGATGTACTTAATTCAAAGAGAACAAAATTGACAGAAGAAAACCTTGAGAAACTATTGCTAGTCAATATTAATACTCCTTTACTCAACTTGAACGACAAAATGAACAAATAAAAATGTTCCAATTATAGAAATAAAATTAAAAACTTTAAAAATACAACTTTTCAACAAATACATGTGTATTTCGTAATTTTATAGATCACCACCCGTTTGTTTTCCAATTATATAAATAAAATAAATATGTATTTCGTAATTTTAGATAGATAGATCACCACCCGTATGTTTTCAAATTATATAAATAAAATTAAAAACTTTATAAATACAACTTTTCAACAAATAAATATGTATTTCGTAATTTTATAGATCACCACGCGTTCGTTTTCCAATTATATAAATAAAATTAAATATTTTAGAAATACAGCCTTTCGCCAGTACTGCACTGGGCTTTGCGTCTTGTGGTAAGCGTGTCCGTTCTCTAATAATAATTATCATCACAGAAGGTGGTGCAATAAAAGCATTGGAGCCGTTCAAAGTTATATTCTTATAATTTGAAATAAACTACACACATATTAGTTATGTTAAGGTAGGGGTAGTGATATATTTTATATATACATATTGGTAACACAAGAGACAATACATTCATACAATATACAACAATCAAACAGTAAAGAATTAAGTTTAAGTTTACATTAAGTGCTACATTGTGAGAATTATCTTATGAAATTAGGTTTAAGTGTGTTTTGTAAAATAAATAAAACATTCAGAATAGACATTAACTTTCAATATAACTGACACCAACCAAAATAAGTTACCAGCTTATACGGAAGTAACGCCCCATGAGCGGTGGCTGTCAAACACATAATTATACATGGTCCTTCGAGAGTGGAATACAACGCGAGATTCGGTGCTTTGAGCACATAACACATACCGAAAATTCCTTCAAACCAGGAGGAAAATACACTTGTCACAAAAAGTATCGCATCATTTCAAAATAAATGGATTTTGACAAAATGCTTCTCACGATATGCATATATACTTTTTTTTAAAAAATGATAATGATTTTTCGTTAAGTTTAAAAGATGTTTGGTTTTTTTATTTGAAAATTTTTGAGGAAATTGCAAAGATAATTTTTATTCTTCAAAACAAGAAAATTTTAAAGTAACAAAAAATGTCTTAAAGTAAACGATTTTTAGTATCTAGTATTGCCACCTCTGGCCCTAATAACAGCTCGCATCCGTTGTGGAAGGCTTCTTATCAAATTCCTTACAAACTCCATATCTAAAGTTTCCCATTCTTCTAATAATGCGTGTTCAAGGTCATCTAATCTGTCTGGAGCGATATTAAGAGATCTTATGCGGCGTTCTAGGTTTTCCCAAACGTGCTCTATTGGATTCAAGTCTGGGGTTACTGCTGGCCATGCTAAAGCTTGAATATCTACTTCCCGAAGATAATCGGTTGTTATTCTTGCAGCGTGCGGACGTGCGTTATCATGCATTAGAACAAAATTTATTCCAATAACAGGAGCAAATAGTACCACATGTTCTTCTAGAACGTCTCTTATATACCGATCAGCTGTCAAAGATCCCCTGCGAAATACAGCTAACTCTGTGCGACCTTCTAAACAAATGCCTCCCCATACCATAATAGAGCCACCGCCAAAATTCCTTGCTGATCTTATGTTGCACTGTGCAAATCGCTCGCCTTCGCGTCTGTAAACTGGAATACGTCTATCTGACCCGAAAATTGAGAATCTGGACTCATCTGTAAACAGGATATTAGCCCAGTCGTTTACATTCCAATTTACATGTTGTCTTGCGAATCTCAAACGTGCCACACGGTGTGCTCTGGTTAGCAATGGTGCAGTAACAGGCATTCTAGCTCTAATTCCAACTTCCCTTAACCTGTTTCTAACAGAATTAATGCTTATTTGTTCATTACGGACCCTGGAAAGATCATTGCGCAGTTTTCGTGTAGTAATATAACGTTCCCGTAGGGCTTGTAGACGTAGAAAACTGTCATCTGCAGGGATGGTACATCTTGGACGTCCTGGAACTGGTCTTCTATGGTAAACTCCCGTTTCTCTGAACCTTATTAATATTCTGGATACGCTCGATTGGTTGATATTCATAAGTTGGGCTATATATCGCTGCGATCTTCCATCCTCACTTGAGGCCACAATTTGGGCTGCTTGTACTGGTGTCAAATTACTCATTTTTGTCCAAAATCTGTTTAATAAAAAAACAGTTCATACAAAGGTATTTTTAATAATATAAAATATTATTAAAAATCTGGTGTGAAGAACACAAATGCAGGTTCACTATTAATATTTTCTGTGAACGTGTCCGAATATATCCTATCCCCAGAGACGTAGATACGTATTTCGCTTTTCTACAAGCTCATCGGCACGCCCCTGCTGGAGAAAGGATATTTCCAGACACATTCACAGAAAAAAAAAACCACCTCGCCCTATCACCGTAATTATCCAGACCGAGCGCAGAAGTAAATTCGGCGCTACCTGTTGTCAGACAGCCGAAGTACCTCGCATACCGTCCACATAATTAATGTGAAGTAACGACGCCCTTCCACAGAGGTTAGCACAGCCAACTCTCTAGAAAACTGCATTTTGTTTGTGCCTTCACTCATATTACGGCTTAACCGCATGTGTAATGTATCAGAATAATTGAAACATACATGAGTAGGTAAACCCCACCAGTTTTGTATAATACAAAGGTATTTTTAATAATATAAAATATTATTAAAAATCTGGTGTGAAGAATACAAATGCAGGTTCACTATTAATATTTTCTGTGAACGTGTCCGAATATATCCTATCCCCAGAGACGTAGATACGTATTTCGCTTTTCTACAAGCTCATCGGTACGCCCCTGCTGGAGAAATGCAGTTTTCTAGAGAGTTGGCTGTGCTAACCTCTGTGGAAGGGCGTCGTTACTTCACATTAATTATGTGGACGGTATGCGAGGTACTTCGGCTGTCTGACAACAGGTAGCGCCGAATTTACTTCTGCGCTCGGTCTGGATAATTACGGTGATAGGGCGAGGTGGTTTTTTTTTCTGTGAATGTGTCTGGAAATATCCTTTCTCCAGCAGGGGCGTACTGATGAGCTTGTAGAAAAGCGAAATACGTATCTACGTCTCTGGGGATAGGATATATTCGGACACGTTCACAGAAAATATTAATAGTGAACCTGCATTTGTGTTCTTCACACCAGATTTTTAATAATATTTTATATTATTAAAAATACCTTTGTATTATACAAAACTAGTGGGGTTTACCTACTCATGTATGTTTCAATTATTCTGATAAAAAAAAACAGTTAACAAATGCCTAAACAAATTTACTTTTTAACAGTATTAATGAATTACGCCTTTTCTTACACTTTCCACTTTTTACGTTTTTTGACATTAACAAAGAAAAAACATGTGATAAAAATTAACTTTCAGATAAAATAAGTAAAGTATGCCATTTACGAAATAAGTACAATATTTTCAGTTGAGATTTATTCCATAATTCAAAAAAATTCTTACTTTTTTACATGATGCGATACTTTTTGTGACAAGTGTACATTAATAATAATAATAATAATAATTAGATAATAATACAATGTTTGGATTCAAAAAATTCGCCTGTGATAGAAGAGAAGTATAATCAGTCTTGTCTTTTAATAAATTAAGCAGAAACTGACACTAAGTTGTTCTCTTCTGTCACTAAGGGAATTCAAAGAATGGCGTTCCAGAAGGGACGTGTATTCAATGTATGATCCGACACATTTAAATGACAGTCGCAAATGCAAGTAATGTAGATACCATTAAAAAGAAACACTCTTTTAATGGTATCCACATACAGTGACGCGCCGTCCATATGGGCAAGGTCGTGCAGCGCACAACGGCGCCAAGGCCTTAAAGGCGCCTACGGCCACTTGTGATAAGTTAAATTTTAGAAATATTAAAAACATTTTTTGAAAGTTTACAACAAATCAACAAATTTACATTTTTAATAATTTGGAATACTGTTTTTTATTTTGTTACTGTTATTTCAGTGTGCAATAAAAATTTTAATAATATTTTTTTGTATGTGAACCTATTGTTTGCCTCAAATAAAAAATACCTACCAGTACTAACAAGTCTAAAGAGTTCGTCATAAATTTCAATGTTGAACTGTGGGAGAGTGGCTGGTAATTTTGGCTCAATACATATAGAGTAAAGGCGCCTATCAGTATTTCGCACGACGGCGCCGAAGATACTTGGCACATTACTGTCCACATACCATTAAATAAAATATCAAAATACCCGTGGCTGTTAAAAATTATATGACCTCGGCACATTAAAGTTCATTTTAAACAGTAAGCATGTGCAGTGAATTGCATTACATAGAAAAAGCCTAGTGCTCATCGAAGCGATATTAAATCTGGTAAGCCTAGGAAGATAATCACATCATCTTACTGCATATCGCTCACAAAGATCATAAACTTTAAAAATCTACGTTGGACACCGATTCTATGTGTTTGATAGATGGGATACCATACCAGTGATGCATATTCTAACTTATATCTATTGTAAGCATAATATAATTAAAATTTCGCTTTTGCACTAGGTTAATATGTCCAACAAAGGATAATTTAGTATCAAATGTTATACCTAGCTCCTTTGGAGATGAGCAACGGTAATGTGGGGTGTCATTCAATATATAATCAAATGTAGTACTGATAATTTTCTTTAATATCTCATGGCTTTACATTCGTTTCAGTTGAGGCATAAACGTTTGTGCTGGCACCAAACCCTAATCACATCGAGATCATTCTGCAATTGTTAATAGTGCTGGAGAGTATCGATTTTGTGAAACATCATATAGTCGTCACCAAAGAGAAATTTTCTGCAAACAATTTTTTCGTAATATCGTTAATAGCAATTAAAAATAGTATAAACCCCAAATTTGACTCTTGTAGAACACCTGATAGGAGAGTAAATGTACATGACCGAACTTCGCGATACTCAGCAAACTGTTTCTTGTAGAAGAAGTGGGATTCAAAGAAGTTAGATAGTGTTGGCGACAGATCATTGAATTGAGTTGTTGTTTGGGCTTTTTCTACCGTTCGTAGTTTTCATTAAATCAAGCACACTAATCATAACGCTATTTGGGATTAGTGTGCTTGATTTAGTTGAATGTTTGAATTTCAAACCTGATTCGAATCACACACGAGTACATTTCGCAATTTAAAAAAAAATGGAAATCATATATGTATATCAGACATAAGTTTGGAAAGAACCAGCCCTTCTCATGTCTATCCTGAAGACTGCAGTAGATTGACTCCCGAAACGTAGGATTATACAAATTCTACAAACAATGGAAATAGCCCAAACAACTACTCAATTAATCATCCAACGTCAACGACTTCCCGTCACAGTGATCTGTAAAAAATCTGTAAAATTCAGGGCTAAAACTATATGTACCTGGGCGTTACATATGAATAATAATTTAACTTTTCTTACAAGAATCAAAATACATATACTAGATCGTAAAATTATACTTTTTCAACAGGCTATGTACGTACATATTTGCTGAAGATATTTAGACACAAATAAGACACTGGTCTTCTTAATTTAATTTATTATACCAAGGAAAACATAGGAATACTATTTTTAAAGCAATTCTGAATGCAAATATCTACTTATTAAGTGATATAGAGGACGTATTACACTTTTTATGAACACTTTCAGTTATATTATACTTCAGCAAAAGAAATTGGTTATATCCATAAGAAAATTCATTTTTGTCCCAGACATGCATCCTGCCTTCTCCCTGATCTAAGAACGCTTTGCTGATTTTCCATTCGTCTTCATGGAATAGCTTTCCAATATATATGTACAGATTACCATCATATCCTCCTTTTACCGCATGTATTTTGTCGTAAGTTTCATTTGTGCTTACTTGTACCCAATAAAATCTGCTATTATCTGAACTGCATAATATCTGAAATAATATTAATTGATGAGGGACACACTTGTTGAAACTCCATAACGAAATATAAATGAAATACGCTTATTTAAAAGTTTCAAAGTGCTATTGTAGAATGCCACAGCAACGTTGTTTCACAGTACCGCGGCTTCATCAAGTGGATGATTAATGGTAAATTTACAGTAGTACAAGTTATTATACCGCGTTCTTTTTCATCATTACACATACATCGCCCTATGTGTAAAGCTAAAAAAAGCAAATACATTGGTGACATAGTAGGCACCCATACTTATACACCAGTGACGTATTTTTCTAAATGTCAAATATTTCTAATTTTTATTAATATTTAAGAGAGAAGACAATATCAAATATTTTTAACGAATTCAAAGAAGACGGTTGTTTTCTAAATTCCCGCAAAAAAAAAATAAAACCAATCACGTGTTAACGGAACACATGAAGCTGAATACCCTGTATTATGTAGGATCATTTTTAGATGTAGCCAGGCCATTTTGGAGTATCGTACAGTTCGGGTTCAAAACCCTGAAAGAATTCAAATATAAGCCATACCAATATATCAAACCATCAAAAGCTTTTCTAGGAAGATAAAATAACACGAAATGATTTTGTGATATTTTTGTGATTTTGTGAAATTATAAGTAAAATAATTTTTACTGATAAAGCAAGCAGTTTCGTGATAGATTTAAAGAGTTTCATGTGCAATCTAAATAGTTTCCATTTGAATGCTTAAACATTCATATCTTTAATAGTTAAAAAGCAGAATAAGATGAAACCCATTGTTATTTCTTTAACTAATGCTGTAATTTTATTAAAATAAATACTTAGGTTACTTATTAATATTTATTAAATTTTTATTTAGATTAACATTTTAGTATATTTTAGCTGTACTAAACACTCTTTCATTTTCTACTGAACTCGCTGGAATACAGAAGTATTTCCTAGCACATTATTCTAAGGTTTCAGCTCCATTTCTGCTACCTAAAAGAAAATCCAAATTAAAAATGCAATTACCCTTCCTTTTTAAACTTATCTTCCAAAATAAAAGAGGATCTACGTCCTGATTTGAACTTGGCCTTTCGAGGTATTGCCTTATAGTTATTATTACATCAGCTGTAATTGATTTTACTTTCTATTATTCTTTCTTGCAAAAATTCAAATAATGAAAGTGACTTTTGATGTGGACTAATGTCTGTTTCGATTACAGCCATTTGTTCTTAATTTTTAGGATCAATTTCTTTGATAATATTAAACATTTCTTGTTCTAGAAACCAAGCAGCCCCAGTAGCATTTTCAGTACTAGGAAAACCTTCTCTTTTAAAGCGACGGTTGCTACTATAATAACTGATCGTCCTTCATATGAAAATAGCCTTGCTTTAACAGATTCCAAAAGTTTGTTGCATAATATCCTCCCTTCTTCAATCTTTAATTCCAGTAGTGATGCTGTCAGATAATTGTACAGTCCAAAAGTTATTGTCATTATTAAAGAAATAGTAACATATTTATTGAAAATAATAAAATAAAATAAAACAATAACTTTGTTATACCACTTTATTCACATGTAATAGTGATCGCGGTTTCGACATACAATGTCATTATCAAACTGCAAAAGTTACAGGCCTTCATAGATCTTATAAATGACACAAAAATATATGGGGGTGGTTTATGATGTTATTTAAAATTACTACTATATACTTAACTATTATATACAACATTGGAAGAGAGGTGTACATATAAGATCCAACTGGTTGTTTAGAACAATATCTATCGTGTTGTTCCCGCTTTTAAAAATTTCTAGTGACTCTAAAAGATTTAATTTACGACCTTTCTCGGCCAAATGCAATATTTTATGATGACAAAATGTATGCCTTTCTGTAATAAGATGGTTTGCGAATGTTGAATCTGTCTTCTTTAGTTTATATGACCGCATGTGTTCTTTTACCCGTATAATAAAACTTCGACCAGTCTGACCTATATATACACTTTTACAATCATTACAATATAATTTGTATACTCCTGATTTATTATTGATATCTGTTTTAGGTTTTGCGTTAAAAATTAAATTACTTGTTTTTACATATGGTTTGTAAGCTATACTAACATTACTATTCTTTTTTGAAATTATATTTCCAATTTGCTCGCTTATTTTACCGAAGTAAGTTAACGAGACAAATTGTTTCAAATTAGCACTATCTTTAGTATATACTAAACTAAGGGCCACTTGTGACTGTTTTTTCTTTAGTATACTGTCAATTACGCTACTTTTATAACTATTGTTTACCGCTATTTGTTTTATAGTATTGATTTCACGAACAAAAGATTCATTAGACAAAGGAATATTTAATGCTCTATGTATCATAGAATTAAAAAATGAATGTTTGTGTGGCTTAGGGTGTAGTGAATCTTTGGGAATAATGCAATCAGTGAAAGTAGGTTTACGATATATATCAGATTTTAAGCTCTGATCTAATTTGTTTAATTTTAAATCCAGGAAGTTAATACAGCTATTCTCTTCTATTTCTACTGTAAAATTGATATTAGAATGGATTGAATTTATGTAGTTCAGAAATGTTTGTAGTTGTCTATGAGTACCCTTAAAGCAAGCTAGGATGTCGTCTACATACCGAGACCAAAATTTAATATGTTTTTTACCTAGTTGTGATGAAAGAATTTTTTCTGTAATATGCTTCATGAAAATTTCAGCTAATAGAGGACTTAGAGGTGAGCCCATTGCCAGACCTTCTGTTTGTTTGTAGAATTTGTTGTTAAATGTAAAGTAACTTTGGTTGGTGACTAACTCCGTTAGAGATATGATTTCGTGTACAACAACCGGGTTTGTATTTTTCTTTACTAATATGTTTTCTATTAACCTTAAGCATTCCATATGTGGTATTTTTGAAAACATGTTGGAAACATCAAATGATACCAGGATTTCTGTCTTTTGTATATTACAATCTTTTAATTTAACTGTTAACTGTATTGCGTTTTTTATGGAAGAGCTATCTGTAAATTCGGTATATTGTCTAATTATTATGTTTAATTTTTCGGCTAATTTTTTATTGGGGCAAGAAATAAATGAAACAACTGGTCTGATGGGTGCTTCCTCTTTGTGAATTTTTACTAAACGGTATAATTTAGGGGGGGAGGATTCATATGGAAAAGTTTGTACTTATCTGTGTTTGAGATTACTGCATTACAATTTTTTTGACACATTCTTTAATTTCTGCCTGATACTGTTTAGTGGGGTCCTTTTTCAATTCTATGATAGTATTGTCGTCTATAAATTTCTTAACTTTATTTTCATAATCACCTTTAGTTAATATTACAGACGAATTTCCTTTATCTACTTTTGTTATCGTGAGGTTGTTTTCTATGACTTTGTGATTAATACTTTGCAATGCTCGTCTGTCTGACTGATTATTGCGAGATGTTGAGTTGTTTTTCAGAATATTTGTAACTTTGGCTTTACCTAAGATACTGCTAATTTGATTGTTATTTGCAAATGCCAGTTCTGTTTCTATTGCTAGAATTTCTTTTTGTTTGTTACAATGGATGTGTGGTGCATATTTAGGACCTTTATTTAATAAGCTAAGTTCATTGTCTGAGAAGTTAACATTCGTGAGATTAATTATAATTAATTAATAATAGTAATGTTAGTATAGCTTACAAACCATATGTAAAAACAAGTAATTTAATTTTTAACGCAAAATCTAAAACAGATATCAATAATAAATCAGGAGTATACAAATTATATTGTAATGATTGTAAAAGTGTCTATATAGGTCAGACTGGTCGAAGTTTTATTATACGGGTAAAACAACACATGCGGTCATATAAACTAAAGAAGACAGATCCAACATTCGCAAACCATCCTATTACAGAAAGGCATACATTTTGTCATCATAAAATATTGCATTTGGCCGAGAAAGGTCGTAAATTAAATCTTTTAGAGTCACTAGAAATTTTTAAAAGCGGGAACAACAATAGATATTGTTCTAAACGACTAGTTGGACCTGATATATACACCTCTTTTCCAATGTTGTATATAATAGTTAAGTATATAGTTGTAATTTTAAATAACATCATAAACCACCCCCATATATTTTTGTGTCATTTATAAGATCTATGAAGGCCTGTAACTTTTGCAGTTTGATAATGACATTGTATGTCGAAACCGCGGTCACTATTACATGTGAATAAAGTGGTATAACAAAGTTATTGTTTTATTTTATTTTATTATTTTCAAAATGAATTACCACAAAGCTACGGTTACCAGTATTAATTTTCATAAACATATTTATTACTTACAAGAATTTCCCACTACTGGTTTCTAAGACAAATTTCTCGATTTTATTATTTTTATCGTGTTACTGAAATCTGTGCTGAGATACCCCCAATACGTGGGTTACGTTCGGTAATTCATTAGAAGTAATGTGAGAACGTCCTACAATCTCTTAAAATGGTAAAATCTATTTGTACTTTTTTGTTCAACGCTTTAACATTTCGTACCTTTTTTGATACACTAATTTTACTATCTTAGATATATTTCATCCTTAAAGAAATACTATCCGTCTTTGAATTTGTTAAAAATATTTTAAATTGTCTTCGCACAAGGTATACGTTTGTTGGGATAACTGTTTTAAATAAATTATCTATTCTTCAATAAAATTTAATTTAAGATTTAAGTATGAATGAAAAAATCAGAAAAATTTCACATTTAGTGTAACTGGTTGCCTACTATGCCACCAAGGCATTGACTTTTCTTTTTTAAGATTTACACATAGGGCTATGTAGGTGTAATAATAACAAAAAACCTTGTATACTTAATCTAATAGATTACAAGTGTAACTACAGTCGTGGGGAGATACATAGTTCAATTTGACAGTTTAAAGCTAACCCTAAATTTGTATATCTAGCAATTTTTTTACTTTTATCTTGAATGTGAAGTATTCTAAGGTTATTAGTGAAACTGTGGTTATGTTCTATACAATGATTAGCAGAGGTAGAAACTGTTTTTTTATCTCTGTAACTTTTTTGTTGCTCGGTCACACGCTGGGCAAAGATTCTCTCAGTTTGGCCAATCTAAGACATATTACACTTGCAGGTTAACCTATAGACACCAGAGTTCGATTTCTGTCCGTTTTGTCTTTATTGTTTGTGAAAAATCGTTCAATCATGTTATTAACTTTATAGGCTATGGTATTAAGAAATACTGAAAAAACAAGTCAATCAACGGGAGGAAACGTACAGACGACGTTTCGTTCTAGTTGGAACTTTTCAAAGTACGGTATTCCCTCGATGACGGACATTGCTTTTTCATTTCTATACTTTCTGTATATATAGTTAACATTTGGAATTTACTGCAAGTGAGAATTAATGAATATTAAATCACATTCTTACATGTAAATGTCGACTTATTTAATGCGTTCGTAACTACAATCCGACAAACTAAGTTTGTACCAGTATGCAGTATGCAGTATGCAGTATGTGTTCTGCATACTGGTACAAACTTAGTTTGTCGGATTGTAGTTACGAACGCATTAAATAAGTCGACATTTACATGTAAGAATGTGATTTAATATTCATTAATTCTCACTTGCAGTAAATTCCAAATGTTAACTATATATACAGAAAGTATAGAAATGAAAAAGCAATGTCCGTCATCGAGGGAATACCGTACATTGAAAAGTTCCAACTAGAACGAAACGTCGTCTGTACGTTTCCTCCCGTTGATTGACTTGTTTTTTCAGTATTTCTTAATTCTTAATTAACCTAATCACCAGGAAGTTCGTTGTCGCGAAAGGGTGTGTTCTGCATACTGGTACAAACTTAGTTTGTCGGATTGTAGTTACGAACGCATTAATAAGTCGACATTTACATGTAAGAATGTGATTTAATATTCATTAATTCTCACTTGCAGTAAATTCCAAATGTTAACTATATATACAGAAAGTATAGAAATGAAAAAGCAATGTCCGTCATCGAGGGAATACCGTACATTGAAAAGTTCCAACTAGAACGAAACGTCGTCTGTACGTTTCCTCCCGTTGATTGACTTGTTTTTTCAGTATTTCTTAATTCTTAATTAACCTAATCACCAGGAAGTTCGTTGTCGCGAAAGGGTGTGTTCTGCATACTGGTACAAACTTAGTTTGTCGGATTGTAGTTACGAACGCATTAAATAAGTCGACATTTACATGTAAGAATGTGATTAATATTCATTAATTCTCACTTGCAGTAAATTCCAAATGTTAACTATATATACAGAAAGTATAGAAATGAAAAAGCAATGTCCGTCATCGAGGGAATACCGTACATTGAAATGTTCCAACTAGAACAAAACGTCGTCTGTACGTTTCCTCCCGTTGATTGACTTGTTTTTTCAGTATTTCTTAATTCTTAATTAACCTAATCACCAGGAAGTTCGTTGTCGCGAAAGGGTGTGTTCTGCATACTGGTACAAACTTAGTTTGTCGGATTGTAGTTACGAACGCATTAAATAAGTCGACATTTACATGTAAGAATGTGATTTAATATTCATTAATTCTCACTTGCAGTAAATTCCAAATGTTAGCTATGGTATTGTTAGTAACTTTTTTGATTACGAATATAAGTTAAGAAAAAATACTGTATCGAATCCTTTATTGATATTTTAGGATATATCAACGAGCGGATATGTACTTTTTGTTTCTGTAGGAGGATATTGTTAATAATATTATATGAACAGCCATTATTTGTTGCAATAGTATTTATTCTATTTAAAATTCTAGGTCGAAATTCGTTTTATTAAGTTGTTGTTTGACTAGTCTATGGGCCAGTATTATAAATGATAAAATCTGCAGATTTTATCAAGTAAGCAGGTAAATTTAATTTACTCTATAGATTGGGTATTATAAATAGCGAATACGAAAACTAAGCAAGAAAATCTACCAATTAATTTACACCCTAGAAAATAGCGGTATTAAATTTTATTCGTAGATTATTTGGGAAAAGCTGTTTGCTCCACTGGTTCAAATAAACATAACCTTATTTTTAAAAGTTTATATTTTCTGTGTTTGATAACTTAAATTTTGATAATGCCAGATTTATCGGTTTTTATTTTACAAATATAAACAAAATAAATAGTAAATAATTAGAATTAGGATTTTCTTTGTATATCTTCATTTTATTCAGTGGCTTCATTGTTTATCGAAACGCTAAACTGCAAAATACTATTAAGAGTTATTCTACCAATACTTATTTTACTTGCATGAATTTTTTATAATTACCAGATTTCAATTTATTCGTTGAATAAATTTATTCGTCAAGTTGCTACTATATTTATTCGCTGTTTATAATACCGGCCCAATGTATTATAAATTCATATGAAGCTAGTTTGTGTTTTAAAGGATGAAAGGAAGTATTGTTCTATCTATATATAAGGTCTTGTAAAAAGAAAATCATTTTAGAAACAAAAATTGACCTCTCCAGCGATTTTCTTAAAAATATTATAACGGGTGTTTATTTGAAAAGTCAATCTAGTAGCATGTGATTTACTGAGAACATTTTGAAGTATGTCGTAAATTAAAATTTACTACTTAACCTACGAAGTCGCATATTTTGACAGTTTCATATATACAAATAAATAACAAATGTGATTGACATTATCAAACGTCATTTTGATTTACGTTTACAGAAAAACAAACACATACTAATATATATGCGTCTTATTCTATCAAAATTTCAAAGTAACCTAGGTTGACTTTTCAAATGAACACACGTTATAGAGCGCTAATCTGAATTTTGTATCAAACTTTATCACGTATATAACTTTCATTTTAAAATTTATAATGCACATTTAGAGTTATGTCGTAACCTAATCCGTTTAGGTTTTTACAGTTGGGTGCAATTAAATAAATATTATTATTATTATTATTACTATTGTTATTATTATTAAAAAAAGTTAAGTATATAAGTACGTTAAGCACGCATTACGCAGTTGTTACAAATGAAACAGACATGCAATTATTATTATTATCATTATTATTTATTATTATTAAATGGACCAAGTATATCTAAATATAATATTTCACCAAAAACCGACTGCATCATTAATTAATAAAACTTACTTTTATATTCTCTTTAGTAAACTGTGGGCCTGCATATTCTCCCGTGGCTGATTTACGATAATTGTATATAGTTGCTGGTACAACATGTTGAGTATTTTTATGTATAATAGACATCTGACCTACGTATCTACCAGGCGCTGGTTTGAAGGCATCACATGGGATTTCTCCGGGCGTGTAATCTCTCCAGTAATATTCATGCATAAGATCAACTTCAAAAAACAAAATTCTTTTGTTTTAATGATTTTTTTACCGTAAGCAACGTTCTAAAAAAATAATAAATTTACACTCACCAGCAAGAAATATATTGGTGAAGTATATTAATAACAAGAATATTTTCACCATTTTCAAGATTCACTGAAGTTATTTTTAACATTAACTAGTACAACACTAGCACGTATTTAAACAAAGAAGTATCCGTTGTTATTACATGCATTTATTGCTCACTTTTCTTAGTCGAATATAGTATAAACATCTCGTTTTTTTTACTAAAATTACATAAACGAGAATCTTTAAAACTATCTATGTGCAAAGGCCCCCACCGCCTGATCATTTTATCCAGTAGGCTTTGTTACCGGTTTCGAGAATAACAAGCTACAACCAAAAATATATCTAGCTTTAAGATATAATTAAAAGGTAATTAAGTGACAAAGGGGAATTTCCGTAATTTGATAGTATAGAGTCCAAAATTATCTTTACCGTAGAAAAAGATGAACTGAATGATGTTTATCTAGACTCTAGATCAACACCTCATTTTCCACAATGGATTCCTGAACTAAAAGATGAAATTATTCGTGTCATTATTGAAATGGAGCCTTAATTACCTCGAAATGTAATAGAAAATTTTAACAAAAGAGCGAATAGTTGTGAAGCGGCAAGAGGTGGTCACTTATCAGATATTATTTTCCGTGTATAAATGTCACAGCTGATACTACAATGGGGAACAACACAACTTTTTATTTTTTGTTAAAAACTATATTATCTTAAACTACATATCAAAATATAATTATACACAAAATTTTACGGTTTAAAACATTAGTTTTTCAAAAATTAAACAAATAAAATCTCGTGACGTCACAAGGCTCTCGTACGCTAAAATCACTATGTGACAACACCGTCGTCATACTTATGAATGGAATCGATCGGTGTTTCCGCTTATTATTTGTTTACTAAATTAGTGAGGTTAAGTTGTAATAAATATTTATTTCTAATTTGCAACATGAATCCTGGGTTTGAAGATGCAAATTCAAATAATTTACCCGTTGTAGATTATTCTATGATTGATGAATATTACAATAATACATTAAGTTTTATTAGTAGTGAAACTCGTGGAGCAAAAAACACAAAGTAATAATTTTTTCTGTAGACTAATTGGATGTTCTGTATTAAAAAAGCGTATTTTAAGGTCAAGTAGAGAAGTATATGGGGATAATGCTGTAGGTTTTGTACAATTGAAAAGAGAAAATAATGTATGTAAGATACAAGCCAAAATTACACCCGAACATAAAGTTACATCTAAACCTTATACAGTTATGGCCGAAATTGATGAAACTAAAGAAGCTATTGTGAAATCTGAATGTCTGGACTGTGCTGTCGCTGCAGGTAAGATATAATGATATTTAAATATTAAAATAAAATATCACAATAAATAAAATATATCATTATATAACAGTAATAATTTATATGTATTTACTGTTTTCCTGGTGGTTGTAAACACAGATTAGCTTTATTATTTTGGTTGCTAAGACGATCAGAAGAGCCTTCAACAACTGCAGTAAAATGTTATTGGAAAAAATCAGAGCTCTCAAAGGTTGGAAGTTTAAAAAAATTTATCCGTGTGATGGATATGGAACTTGCTGTCGAAGTGCCTATTATAACCAATAACTTTTTGCAAAATGTAATTAGTGAAGGAAATATATTGAATGCAGATAGTGTTCTACTACAATGTTATAAAGAACTAGACAATGAACGTTTGTTATCTATTCATCAAATGTATATCAATTATTTTAAGGAATGAAATAATTTGGTGGCAAATGCAGACACTTTTCTGCAATATTGTATACATAGTACACAAGCTCATATATGTGCAAAAGCACACACTGATGAGCCTTTGTGGTATGAGCTGAGGTATGCTCGTATTACTGCTTCTAAAATATATGAAGCATCAAAATGTATTACTATGGATGGAACATTAACAGAATTGATATTGGGAGGCACCAAATTGCCAGCAACAGCAGCTATGGAAAGAGGTAGAAAACTAGAATCAGAAGTTTTTAAGGAAATGTGTAGACGTTTCGAAATAAAATTTGAAAAAAGTGGCTTGCACATAGATTTAAGAAATCCGATTAGTGCAGCATCTCCAGATGGAATTAGCATGGTATACTGTTTAGAGATTAAATGTCCATCCAAAGAAAAAAATATTGAAAATTACTTACTTGATGAAAAGACCATTGCACCAAAATATTATGCTCAGCTTCAAATTCAACTTCATGTTACTAAAAGGGATTATGGGCTGTTTGTTGTAGCTTGCCCAAACATTGAAGCAACAAGACAATTTAAATATTTAAGTTGTAAGTATGATCCAAATTATTGCAATAAAATAATTAAAGAGGCAATAGAATTTTGGAAAAAGGCAATCTTTCCACATATTCAAAACATAAAATTTTAATTAAAATGTTATTTTGTTTTTTAAAAGAATTATTTAGTTTATTATATAAATAAAAACATGATTATTATTTTATTTGAGCATTTATATTTATCTACTGACTTTTCTAACTGCATATTTTGTGCAGTTGCATTGTTTTCTTCCATTTATGTTTATCTTTTAATTAATACAATTTTATTCTGTATTATAATACAAGTTATTTAATTATATTTCTGTATTGCTTTGTATCAAAAACTTAATACTTACACCTACCTATTTATCTATTTCATGAATGTATTGTTATACAATAAATAAAAAAATAGTTAAAGTATATTTGTCTTAATGTTTAATTAGTGTACCTTGCATATTTATAACAGCACAAGCAATTACAGCTTTAAAATCAAGTAAGTTAATAAGATTTTTATCTACGGTTGTATGAGGAGTTAGCATTGTAAACTCTCTAATCCGACTTATGACTCCTCTCTATATGAACGCGAACAACAGCAGCAACTCGCTTGCTCATTCTGACTTCTTCTTTGGTTAGCCCTGTTCCTTGAATAACGCTTGGTGGCCGGACCAAATAGCATTTCTTTTTTGATAGATCAGCTGCAATGTTTTTAAAACCTCGGTCAGCTAATACACCACATTCTGCTGGCAATATATCCAAGTAGCCAAAATCAGAAACAATAACTGCATCTGTTGCACGGCCTCCATAACCATGTGATATAAAATTGACACAGCCATGTGGTGTACAATAAATTAAATATTTAATTGTATTGCATGATTTGTGCTGACCATGTCAATGCTTGATGTTCTGGGTTTGAGGGCTTCTCTATTTCAAAACAGTCTATAATTGACTGCACATTGCTAAATCTTTTTCTAAATGCAATTGGCAATAGTTTTATAATTATTTCTTTTGATGGCCATATTATTAACTGCTTCATTATAACAGCCATTACTGGAACATCTTTCCTAAAGGCTGTTTGAACATATGATGGACTCACACCAAAATCTATTGACAATCGAAGAAATAGGTCATTCAATCTTATTTTTTTCAATGACAATAAAACATCTAAATATTTTAGCGCAATATGTTGTTAACATAATAGTTTGACAAGAAAATAAATTTCCTGTGGTAAACCTAAATAAAATCTTGAGTTACTTTCTATTATTACAAAAATCCTCTTTTTGCTCAACTCCTTAATGTAATCAATTTGATCAAGATCATCAGTGGAAGTAGTTTAAGCAAATAATCTGATGACTTTTCTTTTAAGGATGACGATTCCACAGAAGTTGAGGATTCAGTTTTATGTATAGGAATGTTACTTGTTAACCCTTCTCCACCATCAAATCGCAACTTTTTCTTTGTACCTATTGGTATATCTTTTTGTGATTTGAATTCTTGTTGTCTTTTCTTTCCAGAATCTGTTAATTGTGAGGAGGTGACCATTTTCAGAAATATATGTGGGACAACATCAGGTTTTAAAATTATTCTACATCCTGTAAGCTTGTGTTTCATCCAATTTTCACAATCAATGGGAAGCTACATAGACATTAACTTTTAATAATTTTTTACTATATTATTTTATGTGGCTACTCACATTGAAATGATCTTCGCAGCAATACAGTTGTGACTTTGTTATGGTTGATTCATTGTTTGCTGCCTCAAACCACTTTGCCCTGATGTATCTTGCTTTCGGGATATTTAAATATATTTTATTTGGTGCAGATTCTGTGTTGTTATCACAAGTGCGCACAAAACACTTTTTATATACTTGTGTATCCATAATTTACAAATACGTTTATTAGAACTTGCAACGAATTAAAATACACTAACCTCAAAACCAAACAAATGTCAACGTGTTTATGATACGATCGCTGACAGGAAACACAACGACGTGAATTCTGGGTGAACCATTCTTCTACACAGTGTTGCCACATACTACGAAGAACGAGTTTTATGAATGAAAGTGTAGTGACGTCACAAGCATTTTATTTATTTAATTACAAGCGGGAAAGTTGATTATTTAAAAAATGATCAATTAAACTTGCCTTTTTTACAGACGATTTATCGAAATATGTAATAAAAAAAAAAGTCGAATTGTTCCCCATTACCAATAAAAGTTTTTGAAAATCAATTTTTCCAATTTTCTCTAATTATTCATCTTCATTTTCTTCGAAATAACCAAGATACTCTAAAAAGTAAACTTGAATACATAATTCTGGTCGCTTTTTCAATTTTTTAATTATGGACTTGTAATTTGTAGAATCTTCTTTTGTCTTGGGTGTTTTCGACGACAAGAGACGAATTGATAATAACCATGAAGGTATTCTTCCTTCTGCAATCAGTAGTGTTTCCACAAAAAGCACATATATTTTCGTAACGGATTTGATCCAAAAATTCTGTCAGAACTGGCACAAACAAATCAAACAAAATCATTATAATCAACGAGAAATTCTTTTAACAATTCATGAGTTTTTACTGCGAATGTTTTTGTATTATATTGAATTCGGCATATGTTAAAAATAATCTCAGGTAAAAATGATATTTTAAACCAACTTCTGGTGAGAAGATCGAAAACCACTTTGTTGAAAATTCGTTGACTACTGAATAAATTTTGAAGAATTTTAGAATGCCGATGCTCATTCCCAATAAAAAGTTCCACTGCCTCCTGTCAATTGTATTTTTTGGTTGCCACTTACTATATTCTTCTAGTTTATTCAATGCCAATTCAAGAAAAACATACTGTTTTTTTTTCACCTGTAGAATAAAAAACGAAATTTGTCAAATCAGGAGAAAAACTCTCGCCGAACAATCGTTCTGTCATCAATGTTTTCAATAAATTACAATGTAATTGATCAATAACAGTTACAGGTATCTTGCTGATAAATTCAGATCTTTTTTGTCTGACTTTTGGAAGAGGACTGGAGTCAATTAGTGCATAAGCTTTAGGAATATATACAACTCTGTATTCCTCTGGTATCAGATCAATTTCGAGAAGTAAATCGAATGAACCTTCATCGTTTTAATCGATTCTATGCATGGTAAGTTTTATTAGCTCCTAAGTTTCTGATGACTGCATTATTGCTGCATATCGAAGTGTGTTTTTGGGATGGGGTTTTTGGATGGGGTAGTCAAATATTGTAAATTTTTAACGGTACCTTGTAGTAAGTCAATATCTTTTCGAGTGTCGTCAGTAATAATTTATAATAGATACTGTCAATGAACTTTATTTTGACGATCTCGGATTTAGCTTTGAATGCAGCGTAAAATCAATCGGATTAGACTATAATAATATTTTAACATTTCTTACAAGTATCAAAATGCTATAGTAGATCAATTGTTTAATTTGTTTAAATATTGCTAAATACATACTGACTGATATTTGGAAGATATTTACCACAAATAAAACACGTTCTTGATTTCATTTCATTTATTATTCGAACTAAAACATTGAAACACTATTATTAAAGCAATTTTGAATATAGATATCTACTTATCAAGTGTTATAGAAGACGTATTACAGTTTTTATAATCATTTTCAGTCATATTATACTTCAACAATAGAAACTCTTCAATTCCAAATGACCAATCATTTTTGTCCCAAACATGAACTCTTCCGTTTCCCTCATCTAGGAACGATTTGGTGATTTTCCATTCGTTTTCATGGAATATCTTTCCAATATATATGTACAGTCTACCATCGTATCCTCCTTTTACTGCATTTATTCTGTCGTAAGTGTGATTAGTGCTTACTTGTACCCAATAAAATCTGCTATTATCTGAACTGCATAATATCTGAAATAATATTTAATTAAAAATATTACAGGCGAGGGTATATCAACAAAAAAATTGTTGCATTTTGAGGTTATAGTATTTTATAGCATGTATTTACCCAGCAAGAATCGACGAACTGAGGAAGATTTATGGTTCATTAGCTACCGTAGATTATCTCGGTTTCTGCTGTAAATCTTTGAAGGATGAGTTTTGTACGGAACATCAGTTACAGCGGTTATATGAATAAAGGTAACCGTAATGTTCGCTTAAAACAAACGGAGTAAATTGGTTCAAAATCAGTCAATATAACCTGAGCTTTAAATCTAACCACACGAACACCAAGCAGAAAATAACAGAATATCCATACATAACTAAGCACAGAACAATTGGCCAATCGCACGCAGTCAAACGTGCGGACAGAACAAGCCTGCTATAGCACGGGTGACAGAACGCACTTCGATTCGAAGATGCTCCAGAAGAAGTTTGAATAGACCTCATTAAAATGTAGGGTAGCTGAAGATTCTTCTCAGAACCATCCCGCACGCTGAATTTTCTACCATTTTAAACATGTACTCATCCACTTTGATTATACCTCTGTTCTGTTGGTTATTTCCAATGCTGAATTCCTGCCATTTCGAAGATGTACTCATCCACTTTGATTATGCCTCAGATGTGTTGGCTACTTCCAAAGACTATTTCTCCTGTTTTGCTCGTCAGAAATTTTCGGATTCATTGTCCTCTGAAGGATAGGTATGGTCATGATTATAAGACCAACACCAATGCTGTCGTCGAACACTGCATTGATTTGGAATTTTCAATGATTATATTGTGGTTCTCCGTTCGTTTCTGAATGGATATATAAACTATTAGGAATAACTTGGTTTCAAGCATCATTATTATCTGCCGATTTAGGATACACCTTATCCTGTGAATGATCTTATTTATTACTTTTAGTAGCAATGTTACAATGAAATTGTCAACGCATTGCTAGCTTTAAGCTGATAATTTGTAAATTTACCGACAAATAAATTTTTGGATGAATGCAATGCGTTGCATACTGATCCTGCAGTCCTTTGTAAACGGATTGAGGAGAATGATTTGTTAGCGAAAGCTTCGAAGTGTAAAACTATAGCTTTAGCAATGCACTAATATGTCTATTTCTTTCTTCTTATGTCGTGACTTAGGTATTCAAGAGAAAACCATTTTTATCCGTGCAGTCTCGTTTGTCAGCCACACATGTCACAATTTTCTTGTCAACTGATATAATAGAATTGTTATTGCTTGGTCAAAACGAACCTTCCAACGTTACTACATAAACTTACACTGATGACTAGACTCGGAAAAGAGGCGCAATTTCCAGTGCAGTGCCGAGAGCAAAGTAGAGGGGAGAAGCGCGCGGCACGGAAACTCAAGCATCCGCATCAGGGCACACTCGTTCAGTATTATTCGACTGGTGGTTGTAAGTGCACTTCATTACACACATACTTAGAAAATGTCGCACTTAGGTACGCCGGATTTAGAATACGAAGGCGATAGAATTAAATGTGTAAGTTGCGACGACTATTTGACGTGTACCAGCGGGTGGAAGTGTGGACGCCACCTAAAAAGTATAAAACACTGTTCTGCAATCCGTGGGAAACGATACAGCGAACAATAAACATTTGATATAGGTGTTTGTTTTATTATATGTAATCTACTGTTAACTTTGCTGGACCAAAAAGCATTTGTCTCCTTCCGGAGCAAGTATTCGGATTATACATTACCAAGGTGGACATCGATAAGAAACTTTATGCCATCTGCTCGTGACTATGTTGAAAGAAGAACTGAAGCATGTATGTTGGAAGATGGGGGCATTTTCAACTATTCATCTAATTTTTTTTTTCGTTTTACAAAATTGATATTAATTTGTGAAAAGTCAACTAAAATTGTTCACTAATTACTATTCTCTGCAAAGAAGCTGTATTTCCAGTACAGTGCCGAGAGCAACGTAGAGGGGACAAGCGCGCGGCACGGAAACTCAAGCGTCCGTATCAAAGCACACTTGTTCAATATTATTCTACTAGTCGTTGTGAGTGCATGTAAGTACACATATACTTAGAAAATGTCGCATTTAGGTACGTTTCGGAAACGGCGTATTTCGAAGAAACTTGAAAACGTAATAGCGAGTATGCCGGATTTAGAATACGAAGGCGATAGAATGAGATGTGTAAGGTGCGACCACTACTTGATGTGTACCAATAGTTGGAAGTGTCAACGCCACCTAAAAAGTATAAAACATTGTTCTGCAATCCGTGGCAAACGATACAGAAAACTATGAACATTTGATATAGGTGTTTGTTTTATTATATGTTATCTACCGTGCACTTTGCTAGACCAAAAAGCATTTGTCTTCTTCTGAAGCAAGTATTCGAATTAAACATTACCAAGTCGGACATCAATAAGAAACGTTATGCCATCTGCTTGTGACTATGTTGGAAAAATAATTAAAGCAGAATTAAAAGATAAAAAATTGTCGTTGTGCGTGGACGAAACAACCGATCGGCAAAAAAATTCTGTGGTGAATGTGAGTGAGTACGTACAATGGAAGAATTTTAGCCGTCATCCTCTATCTACTTGCTTCCAAAAAAGTTGTAAAATGTACTAGCGATGAAATTTTAAAAATGGTGTTGAGCGCATTGAACAAATTTCAAGTTTCAACAAACGAACTTTTAATGTTTGTGAGTGACAGTGCCGCTAACATTCTTTCCTTAGGCCGATCTCTTAAAGAAGGGACTGGCAAGCTATTACATGCAACATGTAAAATCCCTTTAAACCTTGTGGCACCAGTGATACCTAAATGTTATCCACGAGTAAATACTTTAATAGCTCAGAAAAAGGCAGTGTTTCTAAAGTCCCCAAACCGTACAAAAAAAATTTACGAACTATGTCCCAAAGTGCCTGAACCACCACAGCCGATTACTACGTGTTAGGAAACATGGTTAGAGGCTGCGCTTTACAACTGCGAACATTTTGATGATTTAAAGAAGGTAGTTTTACAATTCGATCCGAGACACGCCGAAGCTATCAAGAAAAGTCAGAAAATGTTTCAAGATAGTCAGGTAAAAGTGACTTAGAAACTATTCGTAAGAACTACTATGGACTAGCGGAGGGAAAAATTACAAAATTATTCGATGTCGTTTTTGGATTCTGTTGAAATTGTGGATGATGTTCACTCACACTTATGTGCGACGGAAGGCCAAAAAATGAGTGCGTAATATGAAAATTTTAAAGTGTTATTGACAAGGATTCATATTTTCTCATACTAAGGCAAATTTGTGAAGGCGTCGAAAGATCCATTAAATTGTCACAAGGATTACTTTAAATTTGCAAATATAAGATCACTCGATGTGGAACGGTCGTATTCATCATTAAAAAATATTTATTCCGCAAGCAGTACTCATTTGACTGAAACAAGTGTGGAAACATATTTAACGATTCAAATATTTAATAGACGCCACTCAGTTTGTGATTTCATGGAAGCTTTTTAAAATAGTAAGTGTTTCAGCATGTTATATAATATATTTTTTATTATTATTTTAGGTGTAAAAATTCATGCGTCCGCATCGCCTATGCTCACTTGTGAAAGTCACGAACATAAATGATGCGGGTACGTAAACGTTACTGAACGCTCGCCTTGATACTGCCGCTAGGCCCCTCCACGTTGTTCTCCACACTGCACTGAAACTTGCCCCTCTTTGCCGACTCTACTGATGACGTCGTGAGACAGAAACGCACGTGTCTGTGGTCGAAGTAGCTACCACCAATACGTGATGTATGTACTTGCATACAGAAACAAATATGTTTATGCATATTTGTATATACATACGCTTGGTGTGTTTGTACGCATCGATATGCTATATTCCTTTGTTTTTTATTAGTATTAAACCGACTAAATTAAAGTGAATTCATACATTTAAAATGTAATATCTTATGTTAATACTTACTTTTATAATACAAGCACTTCTACCATTCTCAAAGACGAATTTTATTCAACTAAATGTGGGGCATAACTTGCTATTTAATATACAACTGTACATTACATGTATAATATGTAACGTGCCTTCAAAAAATTTCTTCATTAGAGACGGCCATGCTTTTTTTAATGGTTGATGACATGCACGCAATCTGTCACAAACAAATTTTGATAGTTTGGTTACGTCACGTAAATATACGTAATAACACAGGCCAGCATAAAATTTGTGATGACGTGATTTTTGTTTGTTAAGCTCAGTTTTTATATAGCAATAACTAATTAAAATACAGTTGGTCTCCACCACCCACAGATTTTTTTTTTGCACAAAAGAAAAAGAAAAAAATATAAAAAAAATCTTATAATAGGCGTTTTAATAAATTTTAAATGAATGTACTACTTCAAATTCTAGGTATTAACCCAAAAATTATTATCTGTTGTGGTTTTAAAGAAATTTGTTAAATAGGCTCTCATTACCTGATGTAAATTTTTTATTACATGTATTAATTTTGGACAAGATTTCCGCGAATTTTTACCTGCTAAATCCTATTTATTATGCTTTCACTTTATTAGTACTGCGAAGAAGGATTTCAAGTTTATCACTCCAAACAAAATGTATATTTTAATGTCATTTACTTCATTATAGCTCTGAGTGTCGATCAGTAAACAAGTAAAATTAATTTGTCTTTAGTGTTGTGCGTGGTATTTGATAAATAAACATTGCTTAAAAATATGTCTTGCCGGTGTTGCAAAAACAAACCAGATGATTTCTGTTATATTTGTGGATATTTCGTCTTGAAAAAGTTTAAGGGACCAATTGGTGAATTTGTGAAAAATGCATAATAAAGATTGGGCACCGCACGTTGTTTGTAAGGTATCTGAAGAATGTTTAAGACATTGGACCAAAGAGAATAGAAAAAGCCTTCCTTTTGGAATACCGATGGTTTGGAGAGAACCGCAAAATCATCATGAAGATTGCTACTTTTGTCTTTGTGATATTAAGGGGCATAATAGAAAAACTTTGAAACATATTTTGTACCCAAACAATATTAAATCAGCTATCAGACCAGTTCCTCACAGTTATCATGTACCTATACTTACACCCCCCAAAGTACTACAAGGAGATATTGAAACCTCTTCAACTTCCGGCTCCGTTACAGATGGATAGTGAATTTGAACCATCAACCTCAGGTCAAAACCAACCTCAGCTATTTTCACAAGCCGAACTGAATGATTTAGTAAGAGATTTGGGACTTTCAAAAGATCTTTCTGAAGTACTGGGGTCTAGGTTGAAACAAAAAAATTTGCTTGCCCCAGAAACTACATTCTCTTGGTATAGAAATCGTGAGGCTGGATTTGTAAAATATTTTGCACAAAACGGACCACTCGTGTACTGCCAAGCAATTGCTGATATACTTACTTTCCTCGGAGCTCCTGAGTACACACCTTCTGACTGGAGACTTTTCATCGACTCTTCAAAAAGGAGCCTTAAAGCTTTTCTTTTACATAATGGCAATGTCTTTGCTTCTGTTCCGGTCGGCCATTCTGTTCATTTAAAGGAAAACTATGAAAATTTACAGGAATTACTTTTAAGAATACAATATGAAAATCACAACTGGGAAGTGTGTGGAGATTTAAAAATTTTAGGCCTTCTCTTGGGTCAGCAGTCTGGATAAAGTAAATTTCCATGTTTCCTGTGCGAGTGGGATAGCAGAAATCGAGAACAGCATTGGATAAAAAGAGACTGGCCACAAAGGGTGACTTTAACACCTGGAACCAAAAATGTAATTCGCGATAGTCTTATTGACCCTCAAAAAGTGTTACTCCACCGCTTCACATAAAACTTGGACTTATGAAACAATTTGTTTAGGCATTAAACAAAGAAGGAAATCGCTTTAAATATTTGTGTAAAACATTTCCGACTCTGTCAGAGGCAAAATTAAAGGAGGGAATCTTTGTAGGCCCGCAGATTAGGAGCTTGGTGAAAGATCAAGAATTTGAAAATGTGATGGAAGATAAGGAAAACCATGCATGGCATGCTTTTAACGAAGTTGTACATAAATTTCTAGGGAATTATAAAGACACAAACTATGTTGAGATCCTTGAAAATATGCTGGAATAATTCAGGATTCTTGGTTGCAATATGAGCATAAAAATTCACTTTTTACATTCCCATTTGGACTATTTCCCAGAAAACCTTGAGGACGTGAGTGAAGAGCAAGTAGAAAGATTTCACCAGGATATTAAAGAGATGGAAAAAAGATACCAAGGGCGCTGGGACACAAAAATGATGGCCGATTACTGTTGGACATTGACAAGAGATCTTCCTTTAGCTAAATATAACAAATAAACAACCAAGCGAAGCTTTTCTGAAAAACGAAAACGTTTTTTTAAGAAGCATAAAGAATAAATAACTATTTCTAATAGTTTCTATGTGTTTATTTTTGTATTTTTTTAATATAATATAAACCTAGCTTATAAATGACATAAATCGTGTTTTTTCTATATTTTTTGATTTTACTGGTTTGAAAAATAACGTTACGTGACACAAAAAAAAATAAAAGCATATTTGAAATCAGCGCTACGCAGTTACTAGAAAACAGTTAAAATTTTTAAATCAACATTCAAAGAGTTGAAAAATGCAGGCCTGTGTAATTAATAATCTAGTTTTTGAAAAACTATTTCTTACAATAGTCAAAATTAACAGAAAATACTACTAAAGCAGATGTTGGAAATGTTAACCAATATTTCGAAGAAAAATTTGAACTCTACGCTTCATGGTTTTAAATTGATTTTTTAGGATTTCTTGGGTTACGTCAGCGCAATAATTCACACTACGAAGCTTTTCGATGGTGTGACGTCTGCTCTTTCTTTAAATATGGAAAAATAAAATAGTCTAGAATTGTCATATCTGCAGATCTTGGAGGAAAATTAAGAGCTTTTGTATCGAAAAATTCTTGCAAAAAAGCTATTGTTTTTCAAGATTTGTGCGCTGGTGCATTATCTTGCCGGAAATATCCTCCCGTAAGTTCATCATCATAAAGTTTATTAATAAACAACTCTAATAATTCATTTCGTTGTCTTTCAGCAGTTATGATTAGAGCTGAGTATGTTTGCGGTATAACCATGGTTATATCATGTAACCATAGTAAATTACTATGGTTACATGATATAACCAAGGTTATACCGCAAACATCCTCAGCTCTAGTTATGATTTGATCAAAAAATTTAAATTCCTCTTCTTGAAACTGCTAGCCAGTCGCCTATATCTTATGGATATAGCGAACTTTCCACAAATTGATTGTCTAAATATCCTGAAAGGTGGAACAAAGCCTCATCCGAAAAGAAGCATTTGTCGAGAATGTTATTATTATTTATGTTATTCAAAAAGCATAGACAATACTGTGTTTTCGTAACAAAATATACCTAATTGAGTTCCGAAGCTGCTTAAATTTTATATGAAGACAATTTTAGGTCTTTTTCTAAAATAGTATGACATGTTCTCACTGACAAATAAACATGTCGTGATAGTTTTGCCTTTGATTTTTTGAATGAGTTGCCCATTCAACGTCGAATATCCTATATGCAATTTTCTATTCGTTTTCTAGATGCTCCACCGACAGGTTTACGAATTATTGCCCCTTTTTCACCAGATTTAATAATACTAGCTTGAATATGTTGTTGCAGTTGCGCGTAAGTAACTGGCAGATTAGGATACTGTTGCCGGATATCCTGTAAGCACAGATTAGTGGAATAAAGCCCAATCCACATTTTCAAATTTTTAGCCAGTTCTATAGTAACTCTGAATAATAAATATTTTACGTTGTAACTCTAACATTTTTCTTCTTCTTCTATTTTGGGTTGGACGCCAGCACGTCCAGCCACTTGAGCACACTACTCTTTGTACTATCCCCAAATGATCTCTCAGTTCCATTCCGTTAGTCTTGTGTCCTTGATAAAAGCTACGATCCTCTTCAGGTGAAGCTTGAGTAACTCTAACATTATAATAAAATAATTTTAAAAATATGAGCGTTTATAATTTAAATTTATGTACGACAGCTGTCAGAATTTGAAATTTTCTAAAGCTATAAATTGCTTTTTTTATTTCTGATATTTACTGAAATACTAATATTATTAATATTACTTAGAAATATTAGAAATAAAAAAAGCAATTTCTACAAAAACATACAGAAATAATGATTAAACACCCCAATAATAGACACGATCATAAAATGGTCAAAATAGCCACTACGCTCATAAACACAAATACATAAATACATTACGTAGTAACCTGTGCCCCTACATTTAGTTGACTAAGATATTTCTTTGAGAATGGGAGAAATAACCGACTTCAACATTTACATCAACAAGACTTACTTTTATATTCTCTTTAGTAATATGTGGTCCTGCGTATTCTCCCGTGGCTGATCTACTATAACTGTATATAGTAGCTGGTACAACGTGTTTAGTATATTTATTTATAATAGACATCTGACCTACGTATCTACCAGGTGCTGGTTTGAAGGCATCGCATGGAATTTGTCCAGGAGTGTAATCCCTCCAGTAATATTCATGCATAACATCAACTTTAAAAAAGAAAATTCTCCCGTTTTAATGATTTTTTACCATAAACTATGTTTTAAAAAATTAAGAAGTTTACACTCACCAGCAAGAAATATATTAGTGAAGTATATTATTAACAAGAATATTTTCACCATTTTTAAGATTCACTGAGGTTATTTTTAAGATCAACTAGTACATCACTGCACGTATTTAAACAAATAAGTAACCTAAAACAATCACTTTGTTATACCACTTTATTCACATATAATGGTGACCGCGGTTTCGACATACAATGTCATTATCAAACTGCAGTTTGATAATGACATTGTATGTCGAAACCGCGGTCACGATTATATGTGAATAAAGTGGTATAACAAAGTGATTGTATTATTTTATTTTATTATTTTCAAAATGAATTACCACAAAGTTACGGCTACCAATATTAATTTTCTTACATAAGTAACCGTGATTACATATACATAATACTCATTGCTCTATGTGCAAAAGTCCCTTCCGCCAGACCATTTTATCCAGTAGGCTTTACTACCGGTTTCAAGGATAACATGCCGAAGCCAATAATCTTATTTTTTATTTCAAAATAAATGTGGCATCTCTGGCAAAAATTAAACAGGTTATTATTAATTAAAGTGTTCTAAAAAATATGAGTTAAAAGTTATACATTAAGAACTGTATGCAAAACTAATATTGCTTTGGCATACCAAATACTGCCTTCGAAAATTTAAATAAGCCTCAATTACAGCGATTTATTTAAGAAGACAATTATTAAATTCTGTTTATATAAAAAAAAAATAATAAATTTTATTTTCAGCAAGGGAAGTTAAAACATCTATTTTTTGATAAATTTCAGTGTTTTGCACAACTGAAACATACTTTATTCAAATTTTAAGACTAATATGTCAAGTGATAGTTATTTCCTTATTAAATATCCTGAGAGAGATAGTTTTCATAATACAATATGATCTTTATAATAACAGAAATAAAAATCATTTTCTCTTGCTTAATCGTATTTTATAAAAACAAAATTAACGTTGAACTCTGATAAGTCAAAAGAGATTATTAGTTTTAACTTTGAGTCCGTTGTTACGGGTATTAACAAAAATAAATATCGCAAAAATGGCTTTGAAGAATTTACGGTACAAGGCCGAAACACTGAATTGATACAAAGACTTACGTTTGTGGGAGGAGTGGTAATAAAAATATAACTAGCTAGCACCCAAGTTGAGGTCTCAGTGAAGGTGACGGGGTTCTTTTCGAAACGTTGTTGTAGAAGGAAAAGTAAGAATGAACTTTAGGCTGCAATTATGAAATATAAGGCAGACTGACAGACTTGAAATATCAATTAATTATATCCCACAAACACAATAACAGATAAGAACTTATCTTTCGAAACGGTAAGTCTGCCTCCAAACTACGACACGCACGATTTACCAGGTTAAGAAACCAACCACGTGGATGATTCCCTGCTTCGCAATTCCAGTAGCACTTAAATTTTCGAACATCCAGATTAGCTTAAGTTCTATTCTAGCTCCACAATGGTTTCCTAAATTTCCTAAATCGTCGGTTAGGAGACAAATATGGACAAACGTAATGAGAAAATGGTGTCTCATACTAAGTAGATGCTTTTCGGGCCTATATCGATGACTGCATGTATTGAATTGCAGAAGATATTCAGGCAGCAAAAAGAAGCAAGTAGAGCACTAACTCAGGCCGAGTATAAAGCCAGCTGCAGACAAACTTTTAAAAACCTCCAAATTCTAACACTTACATCAGACTTCATTCTCTCTTGCTTAAAACACATCCATACAACCAATAATTCCAGGTTCCTTACCCACACCGATATTCACAAATATCTTACGAGGCATAGAGGGAATTTAATATTGCCGAAGAACAACCTGGAGAGAGCAAGAAGAAGTACAAACTATATGGCTGCAAAAATTTACAACCTCATCACTCATGAATAGAGAGGGTTGACAAATGGCAGAATCTACGGTTGGGTAAAGACAGTGCTACTGAACAATGTGTTTTATACTATGGACGAATTTTTTAAATACAATACAACTTTTAAATTTTTTTTTGACTCGTGATGTCATATACACCTATATATATTTTATTTTATTTATAAGTATCTTGAAGTTTGATATACTTATGTTTATATATGTTTGTATCTATTTCTAAATTTTGAATTAAAATTATATATGTATCCGGGGATCGTATATTAATAATATTTTAACAATGCTTACAAAAAGAAAAGTGTATAGAATAATAATATATTGAAGTATAAAAGAAATAGTAACGAGCGGAGATTTTCTTTATACTTTTTAAAGCATACTTTCTATAATGAAAAAAATTACCACTAATAAAACACTCTTATAATTCATTAAATTTATTATACAAACTAAAATATGGAAATACTATTGTCAATACAATTCTGTTATTATCTATTAGTCAAGTAATATAGAAGACGTATTACATTTTATGTGATCATTTTCAGTGGTATTATACTTGAGCAATGCAAATTCGTCATATCCATTTGACCAACCATTTTTGTCCCACACATGGAATCTTTGGTTCAGGTGAGTTAAATCCACTTTGCTGATTTTCCACTCGCCTTCATGGAATATTTTTCCAATATATATAGAAACATTCTTATAATTTCCCCCTCTTACTGCATTTATGGGATCGACAGGTTCATTATTGTCCACTTGTACCCAATAAAATTTGCTATTATCCGAACTACACAATATCTGAAATAATTAAAAGAATTAATTATTCGAGCGCAGATTTATCAAGCAAAAATATTTCGGTTACATGTACTAAGAAACAGATGGAGTGAAATATCGGAGGTGACGGATTTAACTTATGACTCCTTTTTTATATTATTGAACTTCATCTTTAATAGTAGTTATTTTACTTTTAATAATAAATCATACACTCAGATATCCGGTTTGCCCATGGGTTCACCGCTCAGCCCGATCCTTGCTAACTTAGTAATGGATTTTTGCTTAGATAACATACTTAAAGTACTACCATTTGAATTTGCATTCATTCATAAATACGTGGATGACTTGATTTGCGCACTTTCTTCTCAGGCAATGGATGACATTTTGGAAATATTTAACTCATTCCACCCTAACATTCATTTCACGATCGAACGCGAAAATGAAGGAGGCGTGCCTTTCCTAGACACGAAGGTAATCAGAAACAACAACCACTTAATGGTTGACTGGTATAGAAAACCCAGTAATTCAGATAGAATGTTAAATTACCACTCTAATCACTCTAATAGCTAGAAAATAAATCTCATCTTAGGCATGAAACATAGGGTTTCTAGGATAAGCCACCCTTCCTTCAAACAACGAAATCTTAAAATATTGGGTGGGATTTTCTCAAATAATGGTTATCCACGTAGTTTGATCAACAAACTAATTTTCACCACACCTTCTTCCTACAATAAAATTCCAAACAATACCATTGCTGAACAACCAAACAAATTCAAATATTACTGACTTCCCTACATTGCTGGAATATCGGAAAGGCTCTCTCGTATGCTCTCCACAGAGGAAATTAGATTAGGTTTTTATAATTACAACTCAGTGCGAAACTTTTTTAGTAAAACCAAAGACTTGACGCCCTTGCCCTTCCGATCCAACGTTGTGTATTGCATTCCCAGCAATGGATGCAGTCAGGTGTACATAGGTCATACCTCCACTTGGCTAAAAACTAGGCTCGCCACGCACAAGAGTGACATTCGAACCAGTAAGAGCATGTGCGCCTTGTCTTCACATATGATTAACAATGATCACACACGTAATTTTAATAATGTTAAAGTCCTTCAGGCTGTAAACAACTTAAAGTGTAGAGAGTTTTTGGAAATGGTAGAGATCAATAACAACGCTAATTCGATGAATTTCAGATCTGACACGAACAACTTAAGTGCAAATTATGCTTACTTGCTAACAATAAACATAAACTTTAAACAACAAACTACACAAAATAACTTATATGTTACCGTTTAACACATTGGTCCTCCTCAATTTTTTGCTCATTTATTAATTATATAACATGTTTTTTGTTCTTTTCTCTTTTCTAATTTGAAAAATTTTGTGAGACGACGCATTCTGAAGAATAGCCACATTGACTTTCGCACACCAGTGTATAAAATTTGTGACCTCGATGATGAATAGTAACATTTTCAAAATTAATGTTACACACCTGGAATCAAAAAAAAACTTTACCGGATCTTTTACACTAATATCCTTTAACATTGCAAGGTTTAACTTTGTGACAACGACATGGTTGCGTGCGAATAATTCTTTTGTTCGTCAATAATGCACGTGTGTGGCTTTCCTTTTAGATGTGTTTTGTCCTGGGTTTTTTAAATGTAATCTCAAAACAACTAAGTGTAAGTCCGTTGACATTAGTTTTATCAATTTACAATATTATAAACATATGAGTAATTTTCTCCAGACAAAACAAGTTCACATTTGTAAGTATTAAAAATTTTTTTTTTTGTTACTAAGTAATAAATTAATATCTATCTACTCTTAAAGTGATCCCCTGATGAAGCACTCGAATTTCGGTGCGAAATATTGGGCTAAAGAATAAAGAACTGGCTTAGAATTAGTAGAGTTTAATTTTGCTGGATTTCCCCAAAAAAACCCTTTCATATATACATAGGTACATACATATATATATTTATATATATATATATACATATATATATATATATATATATATATATATATATATATATACATATATATATATATATATATATATATATATATATACATATATATATATATATATATATATATATATATATATATATATATATATATTGATATACGCTGACGAGCTGTTGAAAACGAATATAAATTTAATATTCCAAGTAGAAGTGGTTTTCAATATTGAATATATTTTAAATATAATAAGCGGCCAGCTGATTTTAAATGTAACCTTAGGAATACTATGGATGGCGTAAAGCATGTAAAAGTAAATATAAAATAATATAGAGACTCTTTTTATTACAGGATCATCGTGAATATCTCTCATTTATAGTTAATCAGATCAAATTTAAATAAAATAATGGCATAGACCTCACATATTCCAGTAAAACACAATATCTATACTTCTATTACGGTGAACTACTGAATTAATATTTATGGTTAAATTACATGTGTACAAAATAGGTCATGACATGAAATGCATTTTATCAAAATTAGTTATTATAATACAATAAGTGACACGAAAATGATCAAAATTGTGAGTACTACTAAATATAAATGATATTAAGCTTGAAATTAGATTCCTGTTATAGGTATTTATATTGTAAGCAAAAATCAAGTTGTTTAATTAAATGTGCATGAATGATTGCAAAATATAATATTGGCGTCTATAAATGTTTTATTAAAAACCTGTAATTCGTAGATTTGACGGCTGGATAAAGAAATTGGATTCAATAGACAGCAAAGGCTGGATTTAGGGGTTTGAGTGCATTATAACTTCTTATTTAAAACATAATTATTAAATTTTTTAAATTTTAAATACAGTATATTAATGGAGAATATTTTTAATTTATTTATGAAAAATTATATCTCGCAAGTGGTGGCCATTTTCTGCTTCGCATATTCGTGCTCTTTCCAAAACATTTTCCATAACCTTTCGCAAAACTTCAGGTGTTATGTTGTTGATTTCGTCGGGTATATTATTTTTTATTTGCTGTATGGTTCGAGGCTTATTAATATAGACGTTTCCTTTCAAATAACCCCAAAGGAAACAGTCTGAAGCGGTTAAATCCGGTGAACGCGGAGGCCTAATTAAAATCGCTTGTACGGGAAATAATTCGTTCACCAAAGATGTCGCGTAAAAGAGCCTTTGTGTCCCTCGCAGTGTGCGCTGTAGCTCCATCCTGTTGGAACCATACTTGCGGATGGTTTTCCACGGCTGGCCTTAAAAAATTTTCCAACATTGTCCGATATCTAACACCAGTGATGGAAACGGCGACACCGTGTTCATTTTCAAAAAAATATGGGCCAATTATCCTTTCCTACGAAACACCGCACCAAACGGTACACTTAAGTGGGTGTAATTCTCGCTGTTGAACTACTCTTGGATTTTATGTAGCCCATATCCTGCAGTTTTGCCTATTAACGAACCCATTTAATTGGAAATGGGCTTCGTCGCTCATAACTAAATTATGAATAAAATCATGATTTTCTTCTGCTTTTTGACGAAAATAAATTGCATAATCAAGTCGTTGCTGGTAATCTGTCGGTTTCAATTGTTGGACAAGCTGAATTTTGTATGGAAACATTCTTATTGTATGCAAAATTCTCTGCAGCGACCCTCTTGAGAGGCCAAGTTGTGTCGAACGTCTCCTGGTAGATGTTTCTCCATCTTCCCGAATACTCTCCTGTACCCGTTCAATATTGTCATCCGTGTGCACCGTTTGTCGTCTGCCGGCACCAGGAAGGTTCCTTACTGCCCCTTGTTCTCGAAAATTTGCAACGAGACGGTTTATTGTTGACTCTGAGGGTCCAACCCACACATTAAAATAACGACGATATGCACGCTGAGTCAAAACAATGGATCGTTGATTTGAGAAATAAAGTTCAACGATTTTGACACGTTGTTCAATTGTGTACTGTTCCATTTTAAATTCCCCAAGTCTTCTTTACAAAATACTGAAAACAAAAAAAAATTATAATAAAAAAGTTATAAGGAATTAAGCCCTTCGGTCATTTTGGGCTACCCTGTATATACCGCCTAAATTAAAGTGCATTTTAATACCTTACTTTGTACAATCGATGTTAGCGTTGTTTGAATTCCTTGTAAATACATATTTACACCGAATGCCTTATGAAAGAAATATCATTCAGCTAAAGAATATTTATATGACCTGTATATGTTAGAATGTTAGAAAGTTCCATAGTAAATAGATAAGCACCTCTAAGGTTCTAAATTACATAGAAATTAATGAATTGATTTTTCAAGAAAATACAGACTTGTATTCTTATTTTCAATTTTGTATATCTTGCATTAATTTCTTTTTCTTTATAAGTTGTGCTTGTGAAATAAACGATGGGATTGTGTTTTTGAATGTAAATATTAAAGGGGACATTTTGAGTTTGTAACATATGAATTTTACTAATTAAATTAAGTGTTTATAATTTAGATTGATAAAATTGAGACATTTTTGTTAAATATGTCTGGGCACAAGTGCTCATATTTTAATTGTGGACTTTAAATATTCACAAAATTATTGTTAAAATATTTTTCACGCTATAGCATAAAATATTTTGAAAGCAAAATATATTTTAGCACGAAAAAAAAGATATTAAAAAACTTAATGCAAACACCTGATTGGTTTAATACGAACAATACATGTGAGGACCATAGAAAGTTTATTCTAGAGTTACTAATAAAATAAGGACACAAATATATATAAACAGTGTAAATTTGATTCAAGTAGTTACAAAATGCCCCAAACAAAAAAACGTACGAAACTTGCTATTTTACAAAATCAATAAACATTTTACACACACATACCTACATGTATGCAAGCGTTCATTTTTTTTATTAAAAATAGAATAGAATGGAGATTTAACAACTGTCCTAGGATTTATTGAAAAATACAGTGTATTTTCTATTGAATCTTTTAAATTATGAATTATTTCATGGTTTATTATTTTTGCCTACCTTAACAGACCAATCTGGAGTAGCTAATGGATGGATTTCGGGTGACAGAACGAAACATGTTTAAGAATTCCCATTTAAAACAATTTATAGAAAGCTCAAACAAAATCAGATAAAAGTGTATCACATTATAATCAAATATAATTTTAGGAGATCTCGACAAAACAGCTATTACAATATTCTGATACCTACTCTTTTTTCGGGCATCGATAATTTTGTTAAGTATAATAACTAGCAAAATAGTTTTGCATTCATACATGTATAGAGCTATATTTAAAAAACTTATATTTTTATAAATATGAATAACATCTACCTTTAGAATATAATTATTTAAAAATGTGCATTTTATTTAACCTGATAAGAATTTCCAAATATTGTTCAGTCAGCAGATACATATACAGGGTTAGTTAAAAGTATGGAGACAGCGATTTATTGTCGTTAATATTCATTTTAGGGAATTATGTTCAACATAAAAGTTTGTTAGGATATTTTGATTTACATTTGAAAATATTTGAATTTTTTTTTCTTCAATTGCTCTTTAGTTACGCCTGTCCGCGCAGTTTTTTTAAATGGGAACTAGTAAATTTTACTCTACCATTCGATAGAGAATTTTTTTCTCTTTACAATAATATTTTTGTTTTTTTTAAATTCATTTTAATAACTTTTTTACAAGAAAAATTAAACAAAATGAAAACAAAGAAAATTGAAGTAAGTGTTCAAATTGTCGTCCATTAGTAATTTGACAATGACCCAATCATTTACAAAACCCCGAACAGAGTTCTGTAAAAAATATCGGGAAATTTCTTGTATCGTTCTGGTAATTCGGATTTGTAAATCTTCGACGTTATCGGGCTTATCTCTGTAAACTTTGTTTTTTACGAATCCCAAAAGAAAAAAATCTAAAGGACTTAAATCTGGCGAACGGGCTAGCCATTCAATGGTTCCTCGTCTTCCAATCCATCTGTGGGGAAAAACGTTGTCCAGATATTGACGAACATTTACACCATATTGTGGTGGGGCGCCATCTTGCTGGAACCAGATACTGTCATTGGGCAGGTGTTCATTGTTTTCATGAGGATAGAGCGTAGCACTAGCAGGTATTATTTCATTTTGCAATAACTGCAAATACAGAGCCGAAGTTAAATTGCCATTGATGAAAAAGGGACCGATAATATGACCGCCTAGAATGCCAACCCAAACATTAACCTTTTGGGGGTACTTCATATGGTGCTCCAAAAACCAAGAGGGATTTTCCGATGACCAGTATCTGCAGTTATGTCTGTTTACTTCACCAGTAAGGCAAAAAGTAGCTTCGTCAGAGAAAAGAATATTGTTGACAAAATTTTCATTATTATTGCAAATATTTAACATTTCTTCAGAAAATTGTAATCTCCTATCAAAATCATCTTCCGTTAACTCGTGTACAAGGTGTACCTTATAAGGTTTATACTTTTCACTTTTTAAAAATGACACGATCGATGACTGTGAAATATTGAAATATTGAAATTGGCTGCTAATTGATTGGTTGATAAATGGGGATATGGGAGAAAGAAATGAGTCTATCATTTAGCTTAATGTAAATTTTGCTTAATTTGGAAATGAGATCACCCGTACGTATTTAAAATAGAAAGGTCTTGATCAAATTTAAACTTACTAAATTTATTGACTAACCATTTGGCGATTTCGTAAGTGGGAGAGTTTATGTTTGAAACTATAGGACGATAAGAATTACCTGGTTTATGTATTTTAGGTAGACTCATTTCTTTTGACGTAGTTTCATTATTTCCAAGTGTACCCATAGATTCCACCCTAAACATGCTCAGAGAATTTTTAGAGTTTAATGCAGTTTCTACCAATCAAATAGAGGAGTACATAAAATTAACTACTCTCTGTATGCACCAAAACATTTTTTCTTTTAATAATAATTTTTATAAACAAACATTCGGCACAGCCATGGGCAACCCTTTATCACCATTCCTAGCGAATTTATTTCTGAACAACTTTGAAAACAAAGTCAAAACCATGTGCAATTTTTTTCCCAAATTTTGGGCAAGATACGTAGATGATGTTCTGGCAGTGATACCTGATTCTTTCGATATAGTTTCGTTTTTAAATATATTAAATACCCAATATCCATCAATCAAGTTTACGTATGAGTTGGATAAAAACAAATCTTTACCCTTCTTAGATTTAAAAATTACTATTTTAGACAGGAAGTTTGAATTTGACATTTACAGAAAAGAAACACATACTGACAATTACATACATAAACAATCAGACACTTTTAACAAATATAAAGAAAGTAGTTTTTATTTTTTAATTAATAGATTATTATCAATCCCTCTATCACCAGTGAATTTTAAGAAAGAACTAGACCACATAACAAAAGTAGCAGAATCCAACGGATACGATAAACAATTGGAGGATAAAATCAAAAACAAACTAGAAAAGAAGAAGCTAAAAACTTTTAAAACCAGATTAACTCCAAATACAAAGAGTAATACCAAAAAATATTGCAAAATTACTTTTCACAAAAGTTGGCAGAATAACGTAACTAAATTGTTAAAAAAATATAATTTAACTCCTGCATTTTCCAACACTCATAAGTTACAACAACATCTTCAAACAAAGTTAGTTAACACAGACCCACTGAAAGAATCAGGTATTTACAGAATTAATTGTAATTCCTGCCCAAAATTATATATCGGCCAAACAAGAAGAAATATTCAAACCCGTTTCAAAGAACATTTAGCTCATGTAAAACTTCACAATGTAGATAAATCAGCATTAGCTCTACATCATTTAGATACCGGACATAATTTCAGCTTAGATAATGTAAAATTAATTAAAAAATGTAATAGCAAAAATTTAGACATGTGGGAAGCCATACATATGAAAAAATACAAGAATTACCTCTTAAACAATGACATTTCACCTATTAATAATAAACTTTTAAATTGTATACCTACAGTATCTAATAACTAATTTTTCTTTTTCACGTTACTATATTGTTATTTAATAGAACCCGACATGCCAAACACAGTCATTGTCTTGTTTTTCATAGGTAACGGTCTTTCCCATAATTTGTCCTTTCTTAGAATTTCAATAGATTTTAACAGGCACTATTACAATATACGACCAAAATTTTTTATTTTTATTTTTAGTTTTATATTTTTATATGCATGTTTTTTGACCATTTGTTGACCATTTATAATTGTAATTTTTACACCCCTAACCAAAAAAATAGATAGATATTTTTACTATACATGTATTTAAAAACTAATACTTTTAAATTTAGTTACTACTGATGATGTGTGCAGGGCACATGAAATGTACATATAGTTAATATACTATTGTTTGTGAAATATAAGGTGTTTTATTTAAGTTTAATAGTGTAATAATTTCACAAGTGCTCAACATATATACTACTATAGGTTTCCCTATACTTATTTTCAATTTTTTCTTAAATATCTTGTTTTTTTGGAAAATTTTGACAGATGTAGCCCTGTTTTGAGCATTGCGCCCTTTAACCAATTTCTATTGGTGGAAAGCGCTTCTGGGGTAGACGGAAGCACAGGAATGATACTTTCGAGTGCCATATTGACAACTGATTTATCGCATATAGGGTATCCAAAATTTAATGACCAATTACATCATTTTAAAAGTTGAAAAAGTTCGGTTTTTCACCCTGTATTTTATTGCATAGTCGGATGCAGAATTTTTTTCTGCATCGATTTGCTATAACATTCCCTATACCAATTTCCAGTGGCTTTCTTGTTAATCCATATTTTTATCAAAAGGTGATCAAACTCCAAAAGTTCTACCTAGTAAGCCTTGATTTTGACAGGAATTGAAACAGGAATTGATTTAATGTCAAAGCAGTATCATCGTACAGATACGTGAGGTATCTACTTACAGTTCTAGGGATTTTGTTAACTTGCTTAAGTACAGTTTATTAAATTTGTTTTACACGCACGGTGAATGTGGACGAATTGTTCGACGAACATGCAGACTATTTAATGAACGATATCCGGAACTACCAACAATGACTCCCGGAAAATTCGCAAGAATCGAAACTCGCTTTATAGCAACGGGAAACGTAAGGGCAACTCAAGATAACCTAAAGCCCGTAACTGATAATGAAGATAACGTGGTGAATGTGTTGGCGTTTTTTCAAGCTTATCCGCGGAGTTCAATTTCGACAGCAGCGCTGGATTTGGGTATTTCAAAAACATCAATCCACAGAATATTAAAAAAACATGGAATGCATCCTTTTTGGGAGATAACTGTTCAAGGAATACGTCTTGGTGATGAGGCAAGACGTGTCAACTTTTGCGAATTTATGATTTTCAAAATGACCGAAGATCCGAGATTTCTTCATCAGATTATGTGGACTGATGAATCGAAATTCAGCAGACAAGGAATTACAAATCGCCGAAATACTCACTACTGGACACAACATAATCCACATGTTATTAGGGAACATAATCACCAAGACCGCTTTAGTTTCAATGTTTCTTGTTTAATTATGGACAACAGACAGGCTCATCAAGTGTACGATGAAAATTTAAATGCGGCTAGATATCTGGAGATACTGAGAGGGTTTGTTATTGATTTTCTAAATGCCCTACCTCCACGTGATAGAGCAAACAGTTGGTATCAGCTTGATGGTGCTCCAGCACATTCAACTATAGCTGTACACCGGCAATTGTCAATGATGTTCGAGGATCGGTGGATTGGCCCGCGGGAACCGGGAAACGAATTTCAAACGCATGATGTTATTGACAATAACATCATGCGTTTGAAATTCGTTTACGTTAGACAACCTAAATAAACACATACATATATGTATGGATGTTTTTATTGATTGTTAAATATAAAAAAACGCAGAAAATAACAAAGAGACGATCATATAAATACGTATACCGAGGCAGTTAGTTTACTTAGTGTTCGGGCACATAGTCTGCCGCCTTTCATAACAAATAATATGTTGTTAGGGTATAAATATTGTCATATTTTCTTTTTATTTTTAATTAAAAATGAATGGTAAGTTATACAAATATTATGTTTTCCTCCATGTTGATTCACATCGCTTTTATTTTCACAGTAGCAACAGAATTACAACAATTTGTTATTATTGAAACAAAACAGACAACATAGAAAATGCAGAAAGCTACAAAGTTTGGTCACACAACAACACAAAAATATTAATAAATTATTATGAAAGATTAAGGAAACATGTACCGTTAAAAAGAAAGTTATAACTATATATTGTTTACGTTTGGTTAATACACGCCAATTGATCTGAAATACACCTCACACTTTTACAAGAGATAAATACTACTATAAATGACTAACGACTGCTACGACTGCTATTAAAATCCACGAATTGTTTGGATAGTCCACAATCAATCGGTAACTACAATTTTCGCCTGGTAGAACGGCTTGCTATTAGCAAGAAACTAGTAATTTTGCTTGCTAGAACACACTATTGGTATTACGCATGCGCTATACAATCTCTGATAGTTTCTTACTGCTGCTAGAACAAACCTATAATTTCAAAGAATTATTGGAACAGTGAAGATATGTATGTTGGAACAAATCGCAAGTATTTGGGTAGAAAGTGGTGTTTTGCTTGTATTAGCCCCGTACTAGCCTGGTACCGGCTCGCGATAATATGGGACCGTCTTGGTTCCACTCTTTATCATATGCATTCAGAATTAATAAAGTGATCAAGTGATGCGTAAGCAAAAAAAAATTATATACAAGGAACTGATAACCTCCTTCTATATGGAAGTAGGTTAAAAAGTGAATACAATCTTTAATAACATTTTGCTATAAGAAGTATATTTTATTTGGTTAAAATAGAGTACGAAAACTTACTTGAATATGTATATATGTATTACAATGTTAATACATACTTTTATATTCTCTGTAGCTGTTCTTGACCCTCCATATTCTCCAATAGCTGCTTTACTGTAACCGTATATAGTAGCCGGTACAATATGTGGATTATTTTCAATTATAATGGGTATCTGTCCTACGTATCTACCAGCTACTGGTTTAAAAGCATCGCATGGAATTTCTCCGGACGTGTAGTCCCTCCAGTAATATTCATTTAAAAGATCAACTTAAAAAAGTAAATTTTACTGTTTTAGTGTCTAGAACACTGTGTTTATTACATTAAGTAATACTCGAAAAAAGAGTCAAGAATTTACACTTACCAGAAAGAAATATATTCGCTAAATATATTATTAGAGAAAATATTTTCAGCATTTTTAAAATTCACCGAAGTTACTTTTAACATCAACTAGTATAACAACACTAACACGTATATACACAAAAAATTAAGCGTTATATGCCACTCGTCTTAGATAAATACAGCATAAACATCTCGAATTATTATTAAAATTACAGTGTTTGTTTTAGTGTACTCCCACCACCAGAGATTTTGTTGCCGATTTCAAGGATAAGCTACGCGTTTGCGAGTAATCTGAACAAAATTCCATTTACAAACTGAATAGACAAATGTGGCACTTCATGAGAGAATAAATAGTTTATTATTAATGTAACCCAACATGCAAAGCGCATATTTTGCATATATTGCATATTATATGCATTTTTTTAATATTAGTTGAAAGAATTTTGAATGATGTACATCTTTGGCAAGCGTTTCAGGAGTTCAAGATACAACAATTTTATCTTTGGAGTTCCCGAGAAAAAAAAATTTAGGGCGTACAAGAGTATTGATATTCCCAGTCTTAAATTCCGAGAATTAAAAATAGGTCGTTGACAGTTAACACGGGTTTTATTGTACTCAGTCGACACTTAAACATTTGAAAGTTTAAATACATAGCATGTACATAATGTACATACTGTATACATTACATATGTATCTACAGGGCTAAATACTACATACGAAATAAAAAGGATATATAATACAAAATCTGTTGATTGTATGTACATTTAAAATTTGTGTAGTCTTGAGAAATTTCTAAATAACACATGTATGTACATACATATTATGTATGTACTAGGAAAAATAATCAGTTATTTTCCTTTAAACATTACTTCTGAAAAATAATTGTTGCTCAACAAAATTCTCGCATTTATTCAAATGCATAAACATTTGATTAAGTACACTTTCCTGACCCCTGAGAGTAGTTCGCACAATGTCAAATGCATTTTTTATTTCATTTTCACTAAATTTAGCAGGACATTCCCCGGTTTCAGTTTCTTCTTCATGATCTTCTATACTTTTTATATCGTCAATTATGTCTTGGTCACTTGGGAGATCTGACGTGCCAACATCATTGTCGATTTCTAACAAATCTTCAAGTAAAAAATCTGCGTCGACGTTAGCATTTTTTTTGTAGAATACCCCATTGTTTTCTTAAGGTAGCGAGATCCATTTCGTCTTCTTCTTCCCATTCGTCAATTTTTTCAGTAAAACCTGTTTTAGAAAAGCAGTTTTTGATTGTTTTCTGAGAAACATTTTCACTCCATACTTTAGCGACTTCGGTTATACACTCTTTAAAGGTAATCAATTTTTGGACTGGAAGGTTGTTATCAATCGCATTAACAATTTTGTGGACAATTCTGTTTCGGTAATGATGTTTTATGTTTTTTATAATACCGTGGTCCATAGGTTGCAATGTGGAGGTCGTGTTTGGTGGAAAAAAGGTCAGTTCAATATTCGTTAATTTTTTACTTACAGTAACTGGATATGCATTTTCGTGTCCAGTTCTTTGATCAATCTTTCGAAAATCTCAGAAGTCATCCGCGCCTTGTTATTACTGGCGTAATCTAACTCCAGATATTTAACTCCTTTTAAACAACGGGGATTTTTGCTTTTACCCATCAGCAGTAATTTCAGTTTTTCTGAGCTATTGATGTTTGCTCCAGCTATCAGTCTCACCCTTTCTTTAATTGTTTTAACTCCAACACATTTATCACTTTTAAAAGCAAAAGTTTTGTTTGGCAAACATTTAAAAAACGAACCGGTTTCATCACAATTGAAAACTTTTTTTGGCTCGTACTTTTTCAATACACTTTTTAAAACAGTCTCAGTCCAAATGTCACAGTCCTCCTGACTAACGCTTGCACTCTCGCCGGACACCGTCTTGAAAACAATTGCATTGCGAGTCTTCCAGGCACTCAACCACCCTTCACTAGCTTGGAAATTAACGCAGTTAAATTCTTTAGCAAATTGTAGAGCTTAATGCTTTATTAAATTTCTCGATATTGGTACGTTTTGATGCGTACGGGCCACTTGAAACCATCGTAAAACTACTTCATTTACTTATAATAAAACACGTTTATACGTTTGTTTCAAATACGTTTTAATATCACTACAATTGTTTCGCCAAACATTGGCTTCATCAGGTGATGAATTTGTAATTTTACAAAATATGGCGACCGTATCTGATGTACTTCATACAACGACTCTCTAATAGACGCCGATAACAAAACAAATACGTCCCCTTGAAATCTGGTTCACAACTTCTCATTGGTTTGTTAGAACAACGAAAATGATAATCAAATTTATAATTTGATTAAATATTCAAATTGGTATCAATTACAATTTCCTTCAGAATTAATTACATACTACTAATTACATATTTAAAATTGGATATTAAAACTATTCAAAATACTATATTTATATTTCCTTTGATTTTCCTTTAATTATTTTTAGTGTTAATTAAGTATTTAATAATATTTTTTTAAATTTTTTCAAAATTTTATTTAGTTTTAAATTAACTAAATTAAAATATGTATATTGTTTGAGGTAATTTGCCTCACAACTATATATATATATATATATATATATATATATATATATATATATACATATATATATATAAGTGTTTAGATAAATTCTTGGAGTTTTTCGGCTTTTATATGAAATATTTACAAAATAAAAGTATCATTGTAAATCGTACACTTAAATTTCTTAAGGAACGATGTACACATTATTTGCTGAAGATATTTAGCACAAATAAAACAATGTCCTTATTCATTCAATTTATTATACATAAAATAAAACATAGAAATATTATTTACAGTACATACAATTTAGAATGCAAAATATTTATTCATCAAGTGATATGGAAGATGTGTTGCATTTTTTATGATTTTTTATGATTTACAGTACATACAATTTAGAATGCAAATATTTATTCATCAAGTGATATGGAAGATGTGTTGCATTTTTTATGATCATTTTTAGTCATATTATACTTGAGGAAAGCAAACTCTTTATATGAATCTGCATTTCCGTTTTTGTCCCACACGTAAAATGTTCCGCTTCCATCATTTAATAACGCCCTGCTGAATTTCCACTCGTCTTCAAGGAACAGTTTTCCAATATATGTAAACACTTGACCATCTTGTCCTCCTTTCACTGCATTTATTCTGTCGAAAGGTTTATTATTACCCACTTGTTCCCAATAAAATCTGCTAGGATCCGAACTACATAGTATCTGAAATAATATTCAATTAAAAGCAATGTTGCAAAATCGCTACATTTTGAAGTTATAGTTATTTAATCGCAGATTAATTCAGCAAGAATATTTCGATGAACTAAAAAAGTTGCTTAATATAATAATCGTGGTTTACTGGCTAGCGTAGAACACTTTTATGATCAACTTGGATTTAGTCGTAAACCTATGAAGGATCAGCTTTATACGTGGCTTTGAGCAGCGCTCACTGACCTCACCTACATCTATCATATGATATATATGATGCTATAAAATAATGTAAGTTGATATTAGCATGAATTTAAAAAAATTATTGCTTATTATATATATAGAAATTGAAGGCAACTGGGAATCCAGCAAAAGTAATACCTTTATAAGTTAGTTCTTTATTTTCTTATTCCAATATTTCGCATATGGCATGTATGCTTTATCAGGGTCACTTCAAGAAATGTTACTTCTTTATTTTATTATTCCAATATTTCGCATATGGTATGTATGCTTTATCAGGGTCACTTCAAGAAATGAATACATTTAGTCACATTCTAAAAAAGACAAGACGTGATTTTAAATACTTACGCGTTTACAATTCAACCCTCTGTGTGGATATGTAAAGCTTAGAGACTATTGTATAATTAGGTGTTTTCTTGAGCAATTAAGTCGTATGTTTGAAATCTATACTAACAAGTTAAGACAATTTACATTGTGTGGTTAGATTATTTAACAAGCTACACAAGAAGGTATGAAACTTTTTCAGTAAAGCAAAAGATTGGATAGGATATATCTTTTCTAGCATCATTTATTGCATCTCCTACAATGAATGCAATCAACTTTATATAGGTCACACATAAACATGGCTAAAATCCATACCCACTAGCCATAAGAGTGATATTCGCACTGAAAAGAATGGATGTGCCTTGTCCTTACACATGATCAACAATAATCGTACACCAAACATAAATAATGTTAAAGTCCTTCAGAGTTAAAGGTAATGGCAAAGGTGTCAAGTCCTTAGTTTTACTAAAATAAGTACGTAACGGATTGTAGTTATAAAAACCCAATTTTATATCGTCTGTGGCGAGGACGCTAGAGAGGACGCTAGAGAGACCTTACCAACAAAGACCAGCCAAAAATTGTGAAATATTACAGATTTCCTTATATTGTGGGGGTGTCGGAGCGACTCTCTAGCGTCCTCGTTACAGACGATATAAAATTGGGTTTTTATAACTACAATCCGTTACGTACTTATTTTAGTAAAACTAAGGACTTGACACCTTTGCCTTTCCAGTCGAACGTTGTATATAGCATTCCTTGCAATGAATGCAACAAAGTTTATATAGGTCATACCTCAACTTAAAAACCAGACTTACCACACATAAGAGCGACGATCGAAGAGCAGATGTGCTTTGTCCTCACATATGATCAAATACAACCACAACCCAAATTTTGAGAATGTTAAAATCCTCGAGAGAGTTAATAGTTTAAAATGTAGGGAGTTTTTGGAGATGGTTGAGATCAATAATAATCCTAACGCTATGAATTTCAGATCTGACACAAATAATTTAAGCGCAATATATGCCTTTTTACTGACTTTTTCTCATATCAAAAACTCGAGTCACCAAAATACACAGAATATTAACTCAATTGATGTCATTTAACACATTTGTCCTTTCACAATTTTTTCATATAATTATAATTTTAATTTTGCAATTTCTTTTTAATTAAGTTTAACCTGTTTGTAGCCAGCACATTATTGAAATTAAGCACGCAACTTTTGAACATCTGTATATATATCGTTAACCTTGACATTGCTTGTTTTTCACCTACTGTACTTTTATCATAGGTTTTGCATATACGAATATGACATTGGTTTCGAAAATTTAATACACTACCTTGTCGACACTTGAATTGTTAAAATGTAATTTACATCAAGACAAGTAGTTCTTTACTACGTGTGTGTTTCTTTTTAAATGTGTTTGCTGAAAAAAGAATTTTTTAAATGGTTTTAATATGTAATAACAATAAGCTTTTAAAGTAACAATTTTTAATTAATATGACGTTTTGTTTGTATTACGTGTAGTTCTTGTTCTCTACCGGTTTTGTTTTTTAAAAATGTTATATCTCTCACAACAAATAGTTTCGCTTTTGTAAGTATTGATCTTTCTTATAATTAGTAGACTAAATTAGCTAATGTTGTATTTTCTTTTGATTAAAGTGACCTCTGATGAAGCTCTAAATCTACAGAGCGAAATATAAGGTATAAAATAAAGGACTCTAATTGACTAATTAAAGGTTTTTATTGCCGGATTCCCCAACAATTTTTTATATTATATATATATATATATATATATATATATATATATATATATATATATATATTTATAATTATTTCGTGACCTTGGTATGATATGGTAAATTCAATCAGTTGGCGATTTAAGGTCTGGCTTTACTTTAAAGTATTTATATTTCAAACAACCCTACATGTTTCGGCAATGATGCCTTTATAAAGGATATAAAATGTAAAGGCATCATTGCCGAAACATGTAGGGTTGTTTTAAATATAAATACTTTAAAGTAAAGCCAGACCTTAAATCGCCAACTGATTGAATTTACCATATCATACCAAGGTCACGAAAATATTATATTTATATAAATATATATATATATATATATAAGGTAAACTTAATAAGTCGTCGATTAAAGGTCTGGTTCATTACTTCAAAGTATATATATTTAAAACAACCCTACATGTTTCGGCAATATGCCTTTGTCAAGGGAATACAAAATATAAATAATTTACATTTATATTTTGTATTCCCTTGACAAAGGGGGTCACCGCTTTCTTTCGCATAGATTAAATTTCGCCTTTAATCAAAAAATATCTTAGTCAAAGTGCGCTTTGAAAAAGGCAGTAACTTCCGAAACATGTAAGCAGTGTATTATTTTAAATATATAAGTAATATCTCCTATAATATACAAAGGTCAAGAAAAGAAAGAATTAAGTATATATATATATATATATATATATATATATATATATATATATATATATATATATATAATTTTAATATGTGCAAAGTAAAAGAAGCGATTTTAATTTGTCATCATGTTTTAAATTTTCATAGTTTTCAATTAACCAGTATTTAATTAGGTATTAATTGACCTCATAAATACCTAACATGATATGTATTTCCTTATTTTTCCAATTTACATTTGACCCTGAAAAAGCATACGTTTGCATATAAAATATTAGTGAAAGGGTAAGAAGCTGAACCAATTAAGTTGTTTTGGTTGGATTCTCCAATATCATCATATCCTATGTTATTGTAAATAACTGATTGCAAAAAACTGGTTATTTCAGAGTAGTCGCAGTTTATGCAACAATTTATTTAATATATATTTTATATAATTAGTATTCTACTTAAGTTAGAAATTTATTGTATAAATGTGTATGTAGTTGTTTAAACGAATCGCCAAATTACGATACATAAACATGTCTTTGTAGAATGCTGTAGTAGAACTGGTTTTGATGATGATCGTCCTTCACGTATATTTTATAAAAATACAATTGTGGTATAACCAGACAGATTTAATAAAAAACAATTTTAAAATTACGTATCAAAGTGATTACCCAGAATTAATTCAGAAAGTTTTCTCATTGTAAATTATAAATCAGTAAAATATTTTACAATTTATTTTCTATAATTTAATGTTCATATTTTAGAGATGTCTTAAAAGCATATTTGTTTTAACGTGATTGCAATTATTTATTGGACAAATTAATTGTGCAGGGTTAAACGTTTTACAACTAATTAGTGAAAGTTTCCTGAATTACATATCCCTTTAATTGGCAGGTACTTATCAATTACGATTAAATTGTCTTGCTTGCGTGTTCCAACTTCAAATATGTGTCTCATATTTTCTTGGTTATTCTTAGTTATTAATATGATTTTGACTACAGGTAAGTTTAGTTTGTTTATAATTTTCTTTTGCTATAAGTATTAGAATATAAAATGAAAGAATTGATATAAAATATGACTTTTTTTATATTCACTTTAGCGGCTTATATTGGTTGCTGTTAAATCATATTTTATGTATTATTTGTCAAATCTGCTCTTACCGCAAATTAGAAATATTACGTCATTAACTATATGACATACGTCACACATTTCTGGCCTAATATGCTTAAACATGAGACGTTTCGACAGAGAGACCTCTTAGAACCAGAGTAGCCAACCCGCAATCAGGAATTATGTCTAGCATAGCATGCCTTCTTCTCAGACATAAAACTTGATTAAATTTTAAATTAATGAATTGAGCTTAAATCGCACTGTATAGCTAGTTTATAGCACTCTCGTTTGCAGCCTGACAAGCATAGTTATTGTTTAAATTTGTCACGACGGCTAAAAATATTGATCATCGCTGTTGGTGGAAGAACAAGGGGGCTGGCCTCAGAGTCATTGATCTGAACCACACCTTAAGGTTTTTCGTTTGATATGTTAAAATATATTTCGTTTTGTATGTTTTGTTTATTTCAATGGAACGTTTCACTATTCATATATACTGGGGTACTGATATACTGCTTGTCCTTGAAATTAAAAAAAAACGTTTGAAAAATGGAAATATTAAATTATATAGAATATATACCCAAAATATTTTCCTAAAACTCTTTCTCATTAAGCGAAGAAAAAAATTACTGCCTGGGCCTCATGAGTCATGAGGCCCATTGCAAATAAATTTAAAAAAATAATAGTTTATCTATTACACTCTAGATGGATGCTGTAAGATTTGAATAAATCGGTAGGACTGGTAATTCCAATATTGCCAGATGTAAACTATTATATATATATTATATATATATATACATATATATATATATATATATATATATATATATATATATATATATATGGTAAACCTAATCAGTAGGCGATTAAAGGTCTGTATATTACTTCAAAATATATGTATTTAAAAAACTCTACATGTTTCGGCTGTATACGCCTTTTTCAAGAGAATACGTATTCTCTTGAAAAAGGCGTATACAGCCGAAACATGTAGAGTTTTTTAAATACATATATTTTGAAGTAATATACAGACCTTTAATCGCCTACTGATTAGGTTTACCATATCATACCAAGGTCACGAAGTTATTATATATATATATATATATATATATATATATATATATATATATATAGTAAACCTAATCAGTAGGCGATTAAAGGTCTGTATATTACTTCAAAATATATGTATTTAAAAAACTCTACACGCGACCGGTCACTAAACAAACGCACGAGCGCACCGACATACAAAGCCCTACACTTACGCTCTCACACAAAACCACACACCCATAGAGAGACGCAAGCTGCCAGTAGCAACCAACACACAAGTTCATACCCAGAAAGAGACACAAATTGCTAGCAGCGAACAACACATATGTTCACACCTTGCTATCTATTTTTTGGAATACTAAGGCATGATTTATTATTATTACTAGAATGTATCTTTGAATAATTTAAACCATAGCAACTTAATTACTTGACATTTATATCCTGTCATTTATATTTTGTATTTTCTTGATAAAGGCGTACTGCCAAAACATGTAGAGTTTTTTAAATACATATATTTTGAAGTAATATACAGACCTTTAATCGCCTACTGATTAGGTTTACCATATCATACCAAGGTCACGAAGTTATTATATATATATAATATATATTTATTATATATATACATATATATATATATTATATATATACATATATATATATATATATTATATATATATATATTTATATATATATATATACATATATATAAATATATGTGCGTGTGTGTGTGTCTGACTATTTTTCAAGGTTTGCTTTTATACTTGTGGTATCGCGCAGGTTTTAGATATTTCGGTTTGACAGTTTATCTGTTTATATTTGAGTTTGTTGATCTGGGGTGAAGGAGTAAAAATATTTTTGAAATTTATTTTGTTTTTAACTTTGATCGGCGTCATTAGAGGGCGTTTAAATTTGCTTTGCGGTCATTACCAGCAAATTAATTTTACCTCTATGTGTTATTGTTATACAAAGTTCTTTAAATTTCTTAAAGAATCAAAAAATTTTTTTCAATTTTTTTAATTAAAAGACTTATTTGAGCACTGTGACTTCCTCTTTACCTTTGTGTGAACTATTGATTCTGGCGCCCGTTAATTTTGTAGAAGAGAAGTACCACGTTTTCCCATTGGCAACCCGGAGAGGAAAGCTGTTTCATAAAAGAAAAGTAACCGATTGAGCATTAAAGTTGGACAGTGTTGTGGTTAATAGTGGTTCAGTCAACTACGAACTCACTATTCATAGCAATACGTCTTTTTGTTGGGGGCATTTTGTAACTACTTGAAACAAATTTACAATGTTTATATATTTGCGTCCTTATTAGTAGAGAACGGACACGCTTACCACATGACGCAAAGCCCAGTACAGTACTGGTGAAAGGCTGTATTTCTAAAATATTTAATTTTATTTGTTAAAAAGTTGTATTTATAAAGATTTTAATTTTATTTATATAATTGGAAAATATACGGGTGGTGATCTATCTATCTAAAATTACGAAATACATATTTATTAATTAATTTTATTTATATAATTGGAAAACAACCGGGTGGTGATCTATAAAATTACGAAATACATATTGCAGTGGAATGTGCTTTTAATTGCTTATTAAATTTAAGTTCACACCACAACTATTCTTCCAGCTATCTTCAGTCGGATGGTCCTCCTTGAGCTCACTTCTCCAGGGGCAATCCTCTCGGATACGGGTTAAAATTAGATTAAAACAACAAGCATTAATTAAAAGGTCACAATTTATTAATTTACATTTTTATTAAAAAAATTAAAAAAAAGAAAAAAAAAATCCCTTTACCGAGTGTAGCGGGAGCTAAAGCAAAATTAACAGTAGCTAGGAGGAAATAGTCCTTGCGATAAATGACACGCGCAAGGAGAAAACCCCCCTGTGACTCTCGAACCAATTGTCTCCATACATAATTGCTGCAATGTAATTAAATCTGGATTTCTATTAAGAATTGCTTCAAACTTTTGCCGAAGGCCACATCCGAAGTCACTTGGAATACTTTTCAAATTATTAGCAGCCACATCTAATGTGGTTAATCCGGCATTTAATTTGAGATTACGATTACTCAACTTGAACGACAAAATGAACAAATAAAAATGTTCCAATTATAGAAATAAAATTAAAAACTTTAAAAATACAACTTTTCAACAAATAAATATGTATTTCGTAATTTTATAGATCACCACCCGTTCGTTTTCCAATTATATAAATAAAATTAAATATTTTAGAAATACAGCCTTTCGCCAGTACTGTACTGGGCTTTGCGTCATGTGGTAAGCGTGTCCGTTCTCTACTAATAAGGACGCAAATATATAAACATTGTAAATTTGTTTCAAGTAGTTACAAAATGCCCCAAACAAAAGGTCGTATTGCTATGAATAGTGAGTTCGTAGTTGAATGAACCACTATTCATCACAACACTGTCCAACTTTGATGATCAATCGGATAATTTCTTTTATGAGACAGCTTTCCTCTCCGGGTTTCCAATGGGAAAACGTGGTACTTCTCTTCTACAAAATTAACGGGCGCCAGAATCAATAGTTCACACAAAGGTAAAGAAATAGTCACAGTGCTCAAATAAGTCTTTTAATTAAAAAAATTGAAAAAAAAATTTTGATTCTTTAAGAAATTTAAAGAACTGTGTATAACAATAACACATAGAGGTAAAATTAATTTGCTGGTAATGACCGCAAAGCAAATTTAAACGTCCTCTAATGACTCCGATCAAAGTTAAAAACTAAATAAATTTCAAAGATATTTTTACTCCTTTACCCCAGATCAACAAACTCAAATATAAACAGATAAACTGTCAAACCGAAATATCTAAAACCTGTGCGATACCACAAGTATAAAAACCAACCTTGAAAAATAAAACGTTCTAGAATTAAACGTAAAAAAAAATTACTTCAAACAGAAAAATATCTTTATCATTTATATATTTAAATTAATATCAATATATAGAATTTCATACAATGAATAATACAATAAATGCATACAGTAAAGAAATAATATTATAAATGTAAAATAATACTTACGTAGTTTTTATTTCATATAACAATGGAGAACACGTGGAGTAAGAGAGTAATTAATTCAAAATACGAAGTATACAAACTCGTATAAATTCAGTAATGAGAAAAAGCAATCACAACCACTATTAATTCAAAACAAAAACCGTAATTACTTGAAATAAATGATAAAAAAGTTTTATCTCCCAATATACAACTCTCTTACTTCGATATCAAGACGTGTCTAAAGGAAATAGGCCGGCCACACGGCGAACTACATCCCTAGGCAAAACAATAATTCAAAAATAACTCAAAATAACATTAATATTCATACAATATACAGGTTCATCATAAAATTATAATTTAATATTAAAATAATATTTTTCACTAAATGTTGCGGGGAAAATCCACTGCAGTATGTACGAAACTTGCTATTTTACAAAATCAATAAACATTTACACACATACCTATGTACATGTATGCAAGCGTTCATTTTTTTTTATTAAAAATAGGATAGAATGGAGATTTAACAACTGTCTTGGGATTTATTGAAAAATACAGTGTATTTGCTATTGAACCTTTTAAATTATGAATTATTCCATGGTTCATTATTTTTGCCTACCTTAACAGACAAATCTGGAGTAGCTAATTAATGGATTTGGGGTGACGGGAAGAAACATGTTTAAGAATTCCCATTTAAAACAATTTATAGAAAGCTCAAACAAAAACAGATAAAAGTGTATCACATTATAATCATATATAATTTTAGGAGATCTCGACAAAACAGCTATTACAATTTTCTTATACCTACTCTTTTTTCCGGCATCGATAATTTTGTTAAGTATAATAACTAACAAAATAGTTTTGCATTCATACATGTATACAGCTATATTTAAAAAACTTATATTTTTATAAATATGAATAACATCTACCTTTAGAATATAATTATTTAAAAATGTGCATTTTATTTAACCTGATAAGAATTTCCGAATATTGTTCAGTCAGCAGATACATATACCGCCTCATTCCGAGCAAACCCAACGATCCGAATGTATGAATATTTCTCCCGCTTCGAATACATTTCCCCTGAATGCTGTAGGCGCGTCAACATCGATGTCATATGTCATACTTACATATTATGGAGCCGCGTAAGAAAAATTATCTTATTACCAAATTACTATTAAAGGACTATAAATTGTTTAGTCCTGTGTTATGATAATGAGTAAATTGCAATACGTTATACTGACGATGGTCACACAAAGCGTAATGAAATTATTAATAAGCGGTTAAGAAAATTGCAAATAAGGCATCAAGAGATTTAATAAATTGAATTTTAATAATAAAGGTCACAAAAACCATTCACAGTAAACTAAATAAACTTCAGAAATAAATAAAAACTAAATTAAATTCTAGTAATGTAAAGAAAAATTTACTCTTACAGATAATAAAATAAATTGTTCATAATGAGAAATTAATTATATAATAACGGAAATTCATCCGTTTAAACTCATCACCGTAAAATAATTGATGATGTATGGAATATTTATAATTACGAAAACCATTTAATTTTAGTATGCGGTTAACGGAAGAGCAGCATATGCCTAAATCGTTGGAAATATCGCTATGTGTCAAATTTGAATTCAGTTCTATTGCAGCGCATACTATAATGAACGTATCATTAGGAACTCTGCGATTTGGAAATAATGGTTTTAAATTTTGTACAGAACCAGTAATGTCTATTTTCTTTTTAAGTCTACAAATTGTAGCTTTGTTCGGGATGGGTCTGTCGGGATACCTTCCGGCAAATAAGTCACATATTCTTTGATAAGAATTATCAGCGTGGTACCATTTCATCATTTCGGCTTTCTCTTCTAGTGTATAACGCGGCATTATCACTATTCAAACGCTTAAGAGACTCCGTATAGGGTGACAGTGGTGACACTAATTTGTGACATTAATTGTTAAATGGTTGCGCGACAGACTGCTTTGTGATTGGCTAAACGCGTTCAGGGGAATTGTATTCGAAGCGGGAGAAATATTCATACATTCGGATCGTTGCGTTTGCTCAGAATGAGGCGGTATATACACCATATGTATACCTATAATTTACATATTCGCTTTCCCTATGGAAGGATGACTGTCATAGGTATATGTAAATAGCAGCAAGTATGAAAGTGAGACGCTTGTCCGTTATATTTTACGATATAATTGAAATTTGGCGTCAATGTATTTCTCGTCTAAAATTAAAAAATATTTAATTAGATAATTAAATTAGGAAATGTCATTTGAAACTACCTAAATAACGAGCGATCATTAAAATTTTCACTCGTAGCTGGCCGTGTATATAAAAATTATGTCCTAGCTTTAGTCATTAAGATGTTACTTCAAACATCTGTCAGTGTCAAATATATATTTTAAAGTTTCATCAAAAGAAAAAGTAATGGCCTTTAATGATAGGCATAAAGCTTTTATGGTAGAATGTTACTTCCTGACATCTCAAAAAATTTATGGTATTTGGCAGCATTCAATAGAAAATTGCCTTGCGGTGTTTGAAGAGAGATATCCAAATACTGTTCCTAGCTATAAAACTTTCCGTGATACGCTAATGCATTGTGTAAATCTATTTCGTCAAACAGGCAGTATTTTAAGGAGAAAAGCAAGCGGTCCTCCTCTCAAGAGAAGTCGCGGCGTAATTGAAAATGTCAGACAAATTATTAACGAATCTCCACAAACATCTATTCGCAGAGTTTCGCAACAAGTTGGGCTTTCGTCTGGAACATGTCAAAAAATTTTAAAAAAGGACTTGCACATGCATCCATATAAATTAACTTCTGTACAAAATCTATTACCTCCGGATTATGAAAAAAGAACACAATTTTGCAATGGTTTATTCAAACAATGACAGACAATATTTTAAATCATACTTATTTCACCGATGAAGCTTGGTTTTATTTGAAAGGTTATGTTAATTCGCAAAATATGCGTATGTGGTACAGTGAAAATCCTCATTTCTACAGAGAAGTTCCTCTACATCCAGAAAAAATAGGCGTATGGGTAGGTGTGAGTCGTCACCGATTACTAGGACCAATATTCTTTGATCTCCGATAACATCGGAGAAATATCGTAACGAAATTCTCAGTGTTTTTACTAATCATTTGACTAATGATGAACTCCAGGTCGGATATTTTCAACAGGATGGGGCTACATCTCACGTTATACTTGAAAATATTCAGTATTTGCAATAAATTTATGGCGATAGGATAATAAGTAGAAATACAGCGATTCCATATCCACCACGATCGTGTGATTTAACAGTCATGGATTTTTTTGTGTGGCCATATATAAAGAATATTATTTATGAAACACCAATTAATAATCTACAAGAGTTAAGACATAAAATCATTGAAAAATGTGAACACATCAATAACTCACCGCAAATACTGATCAATATTTTCAATGCTCTACGAAATAGAGTGCGATTATGCTCGGTGGAGAATGGTCATCTTTACACATTTTTTATAATATTCTATTACTTTGTATAAAAATTATAAATATATTTAATATAAAAGTCACCATTTCAAATTATTTTTTAACAATCATGACATTTGAAATTATAATGTCAGATCTCCTCTAATAACTTAAGTTAGGACATACTTTTTGTGTACATGGCTTACTTGAGCGAAAATTTTAATGATCACTCGTTATTAATATACGTTTTATATCAGGTTAAATTTAATTTTAATAATTATTTCAAGTAATTCGATAGATTTCTGCATGCAATCAGCTTCTTTTATATTGTAAATAATCCATTTGTCACTAGAGAGCAGCACATTATGGGGCGAAAATCGGTTAAATTTTATTTCCATTACATTGACTAACTAGTATATTCAAACAACGTTATTAGCATTAAAAATTATCTGCCATAGAGAATTCGGTTTTGAAATGATATTTTACCACAACAAACATATTTTCTTTGATTAAGGGTCTACTTTAGTGCCCAAAAAATTACCATTTCAAAAATATGCAACCCACATTACAGCACACTATAACAGACTAGGTACCAAGACGCCCTGCTGAGAGGGTCGAAGGATTATGTAAATTAGCAAACAAATTTGATTATTGACACATCAGCTACTTGGGATTTATTTATGCCTTGTTTTCAGCAGATAGATGATCTGTGTATTTCCGCCTAAAATTTTTTGAATCGTAGATAAAGAATAGATGTATTATTATAACAAATGTAACTCAATAAGTTTTAATATAAAATAAGTAGTGTAGTAAAGCTACACAATTTTACCCATACATACCTAATTGAAATACTTAGATGCTTGTGTAAAGTAAAAGACAAACAAATGTATTAACTTGTTTTCCTCTAAAAGTGGTTACGGCATTACCTGGCTTTCTAATCCTTCTTAGTCATTTAAAGTTAATCACCTGGTTACTTTGAAAAATGTATATAATTCGATAAAGATATGACCATATGATAAACAACTTTCTGCTCCCACCTATCTTAAAATATAAGGGGTGGGAATGTCAAAAAAAAATTATAAATATGATGAATACTTGAACATAAGGTCAATTGGTTTTTACCACCGTGTCCTTTGCATGTGATTATAAGTGAATTTGCTGTGGTTTTGTTAGTTCTTGTCAATTGTGCTTGTATTTTCGGAGCGATTTTTCTTTTTTGGAAAATTTTGCTGTGCGTTAGCATTATATTCGGACTATTTTCATTAGTTATTCGTATGCGAAAGATTGCATACGTATATTAGTGTTGGTGACTGTTGTAATTTTGAAATATAATCAACAATGGGACTTCACTCCCAAAAAAGATTGACAACCGCTGCAAAACGGAAAAGTAGAAAACAGTTGATGAAACAAATTCGGATAAAGAATCGAATAGTGTCTCAACGTGATAATATTGTAGATAATCAAATTGTTTTCACTGAGACAAATTCGGCACGCCACGACAGTTTTGATTCGGATATATCAGATGAGATTTTTATTGAAACAGAAAATTTAAACAATATTGCAAATTTTACTCTTACTGGACGTAGGATTGTTGATATAAATCATCTGTTTACTGTTCTAAAAGGAATACGACATGATATGTTTGGCTGTACTTTTCAAAATGTAAAAATAATAGCGGAAAAACATTTTGGTTTTAAAAGTGTTTTTACGTATAAATGCAACATGTGTGGAATAACCGATACATTCAGTACTGAAAATGAAAATAAAAAATGTGGAGTAAATGAAGCAGCGGTGTGTGGAACTGTTGCAATAGGGGCGGGTCATTCACAATTAACAGAACATTCCTCAAATGTCTTCAGCAACGTATGCGCGCATAGAAAAAAAAGTGCTAAAAAATACAGAGGAGTTAGCATTAAAAGAAATGCTAGCTGCAGGAAAGGAAGAATGTAAGTTGGCAATTGAAGCAGGAGAAATTGATAGCGACGGAATACCTTTTATAACTGTAACAGTGGATGGAGCTTGGTCAAAACGAAGTTACAAGTCTAATTATAACGCTCTCTCGGGCGTTGGGTGCGTAATTGGGACCAGAACTAAAAAAGTTTTGTACGTAGGATTAAAAAATAAAATGTGCAAATTTTGTAAAAATAACGATAAAAAAAATGTTCCGTCTCATAAATGTTTTCAAAACTGGAACAGTTCTTCAACTTCTATGGAAGCAGCTATTATTCTAGATGGGTTTAGAATGTCAATAGAAATGCATAATTTGCAATATAAAACTATTATTGGTGTTGGGGATAGTAGTGTATATAAAAAAATTCAAACAGTAAAACCTTACGGACCAACATATTTTATTGAAAAAATTGAGTGTCGAAATCATGTGTTGCGAAATTTCTGTACGAAAATACGAGAAATTTCAAAAACTCCTCGATCAGATATGTGTATACGAAATTTTTTACGGCAGAATATTCTTAAATTTAGAACAGCTGTAGTTAGTGCCATAAAGTACCGCAAAAATGAATATGTTTCTTTTCAACAAAAAATTGAAAACTTAAAAAAATGATATTCTCAATGGACCTGCCCACATATTTGGAGAACATAGTAACTGTGCTAGCTATTTTTGTAGTAAAGATGGTAACAATGGTAACAATTCAAATACTATTAATTACAAACATTTCAAAAGCAGTGCTCTATATGATATATGATATATGATATAGCGTAGAGCCTTAAAATAAATACTTACTTTTATATCATCTTTAGCAATTCGTGACCCTCCATATTCTCCAATCGCCGATCTATACTATAACTGTATAGAGTAGCCGGTAGGATATGCTGAGCATCTTCCTGTGTTATGGGTATATGTCCTTCGTATCTGCCAGGAGCAGGTTTGAAGGCATCGCATGGAATTTCTCCGGGCGTGTAGTCCCTCCAGTAATATTCATTTATAAGATCAGCTTTAAAAAAGTAAATTTTATTGTTTTACTGTCTAAGATTCGGCGTTTTTACAATAAAAAAAAAGCAAGAATTTATACTCACCAGTAAGGAATATATTAGTGAAAATATATTAGTTAATAAGAGTAATATTTTCACCATTTTTTAAATTCACTGAAGATATTTTTAATATGAACTAGTACAATATTAGCACATATAGGGGAAGGTGTTCTAATATCGACCACCTAACATAAATAAATTTATATCATAAATACGCGTCGACAAAATAACATATTTCGATGTGAATACATATTGACTGATCTTTAAAGTAATTAAGTAAGCACAACTAATCCTTTAAAAGTAATTTATTTTGAGAAAATAAATAAAATACAAAACGGTTGCGTGATCGGTATTATCCGACCACCAATGGGAAATATCGACCGAAATTTTAAACAATTAATAACTGAATGAATACTGTTTACTCGCAATAATTACATGATGTAAAGTCATCTGCATTTTCCTCAGTGGTGCAAGCAGCGTGAAACCATGTGGCACACGACCTGCATCGCCACCACTCTTCATTATCCGCTCCGAATTCACCGCAAACATAACATGTTGATGGTGTTTCTTCCTCTATCACTTCCTCTATAACTCCTTTCTTATTTATCTTCGCCTCCTTTTTCCTCTTTCTGTTTGGTTCTTTAGTTTTTCTATCTTCACAAAATACGCGTTTCTTCACACCAACAGCAGCTTTCTTTTGTTTTTTATTTCCTTTTCTTCCAGCTGTTCCTTCATCGGTGTCGAGGTCAAAATTTTGGATTTCTGTTTCTTTCTTTTGCTGATTATCGGTTTAGGCTTAGGTGTTGGATATATGTCTTCAAATGACTTGATCTTGATCTGGATCGTTTTGTCTGTATCATCGGACGCATCATCGTCATAAACTTCTTGCAACTCGCAAGAGGATTCGTCAGTGTCCCAAAAATTGTCATTAGAATTCCTTTGCCTCAAGTCTTTTTTCAAATCAGGAATTATTTTCTTATGCATGCTAATGGAAGTCAACCCACTTGGGCCAGCAACGGGACTTGAGCTTGCCATAGGTGGACTATTGGAATCAACAACTAAAGCTGACATGTCCATGTTATCTGCAGTAGGAATAGGTGACTCAGGTATTTGAGTAAAGTCTTCCTCTTTAAATACATTCCTGTCCAGCGGAAATAATCCTGTAGTTTTGAATCCATTTACGCCTTTTTCAATCGTAGCCACTCTGTTGTAGGCTTTAGCAAATATCTCTGCAATATCTGTTACAGCGATTGTTTCATAGTGATGCGATTTCATATATTGGTCACACTCATGATTGTATGCAGATTTCAATCCACCGAAGAAAGTCACATCCAACGGCTGAACCCTATGCGATGTGTGCGAGGGAAGAGATACCATCATAATTCCATTTGCACGACAGTAATTGTAGGACTGCAAGGTAGAATGTGAGGTGTGATTATCTAAAATTAGTAGGACCGGATCATCAAGGGTGGCTTTCACGAATTTACAAAAATGTTTTAACCACTCAGGAAACAGTTGCTCTGTCATCCAACCGGACTTCGAGCAGAGTTAGATTGCGCCAACTGGACCATTTTTACTCAATCCCTCCTTCATTCTTTTTCTTTTGTAAACAAGCATCGGTGGTACATATTGTCCTAGAGCACTCACAGCGCAAACTATAGTAGTGGTTTGACCTCGCTCTCCACTTGTAATGGACCCAACTTGCTTTCTTCCCTTTGATGCAATAACATGAGATGGTTTGTGCACAGTTGTTATCCCGGTCTCGTCCACATTATATATGCGGTCCGGGCCAAAATTATGTTTTTCCAGAAGTATTTCCATGTTGTCATAAAGCAAGTGGATATCTGCTTTATTAAAAGCCAGTACTCTATTCTTACTAGTAGCTTCTGGCTTTCTTAAGGAGAGCTGGGGATACCTCCTTAGGAAACCATATAGCCATTCTTTTCCACATGTTCCTTTATTGGGGTTGAAGTTGTTTTTAATCTTGTTTGACACAGCATAATCATATGCAACTTGCCGTATATTGTTTGTTGTCAATCCATAGAAAAGGTTTGATAATTTTCTTACATAATGAGCCAGTTCCTTTTCTTGTTCGTCAGAAAAAACTGGTTTTCTTCCTAACGTAATTTTCTTGACTGGAAATCTATTTTTAAGACGGTCTTGCAAAGTACCATATGGTACCGAGAAGAGTGCAGCTGCTTTTCTAATTGAACATGCTTTTTGATTAACCGCATTTATTGCCCGCTTCATCTCCTCTTCTGTCCATGATGAACGGGCTGTTTTTCGTATATAATTTCTTGGCATCTACGAATGAGAAAAACATGCTCATTGAAAAACAAAAAGTACAATGTCGATCACTGCAACGGATAATATCGACCACCGTGATAGATATACCCGTCACGGACATAGCAGTTTATTTTTTTTTAATTCAGCGCCTAACCTCAAAATGGTGGCCATGCAAATGCCATAATAGATTAATAATCATACACTAATAACGCTAGTTAGAGCAGATTTTCAACACAATAATGCACAAAAATTACAAACCTTATTTCCCGATGCCAGAAAAGTATAGAAAATCAGCGCATAAACAACTTTATTTTATTTCTTCGGAATCGCACGTCCGACAGAGCACATGTGTTTTTGTTAGTTTCGTAACTACCTTGCGTAGATGGCAGCACCTAATAGATCATTGAAATGTAGCGCTATGTTTAAAAAATAATGGTGGTCGATATTGCCCGCTGGTCGATATTAGAACACCATCCCCTACGCACAGAAAATTAGCTGTTACTACTTGTTTATAATGTCAATTGTCTTACTTCAATATAGCATAAACATTTGGGATTTTTATTGAAGTTAATGCAACTTAGATGCTGTAAAACTATCTGCCGAAGAGTACTTTCACCGCTAAGCGGCTTTGTCGAGCAGACTTTGTTACCGGTTTCAAGGATAGGTTGCACTGTTGGGCGAAATATAAACAAAATTCCATTTCCAGACTAAATAGACAAATGTGACATCCTTATGAGAGAATAAATAAGTTATTATTAATTAAACCGTTGTAGAAAATATAGATAGGTAAATAAACAAGCTAGATAATCGCTTACCGTAAAGCAAAATGTGGCTATGCAGGTGTATTTTTAATAGCTCGGTTTGTCATAGTTTTATGAGCCTGCTTATTGTAGTGGAAGTTCGGAAAATTTAATATGTACAATACCTGAAATTATCGATACTAGCATGTTAAGTATAGCTGATATGCTCTGCAAAGCTTTCTTTGAATTGTTATCATAAAGTTGTCATAAAATTTCACTTTGATTTCATTACTTTTGTGTACTTAAGTTTTATTTTGTTACACTTCGCACATATCAGGAATGTTTTAAGTTATATTTTTCACAAATATATCGAATTTAAAATATTTAATACATTCTAGTCATTTTGGTGGCATATTTCCGAGAAATTTTTTACTGAACGGTAAACGCAAGTCATTCATATTTTCGAATATTCCTTAGAATTCCTTATATATTATTTTAAATTTAGTTATTAATTAGTTACGCACGACTTCTCTTCCAGTTATTTCTTAATTAGTGATATGATTTATTATTGAGCTATTTTGTCTACATGTTGAAATTATACCGAGCCTGTATTAATACTGACATATTTTAATAGCCACATTTAAATCACTGTTGTGAATTTCATCTAAATCATATGATGTAGTACTCGTATATCGTTTAAAAGTATTTTTCGCCAGGAATATTCTAATAATATTTTCGCAAATGGCGTTGGTAATAGATCAATTAAAGCATTGAAAATGAGTGCTTTTATAAATCATTAAAGCATGCAACATTTAGCGTATTTAGTTTTAAGTTGGTCACACTACGACTATAAATCAGTATTCATAGTGATACTTTAAGAACATAATTTGAAACATACTTGAGTGGGTACAACCCACCAATTTTGTATAATACAAAAGTATTTTTAATAATATAAAAAATATTATTAAAAATGGGGTGTGAAGAACACAATACAAGTTCTTTTATGTATTTTTGAATGTATCTTCTCCAAAGACGTAGATACGTATTTCACATTTCTACATGATTGTCAATACGCCCCTGTATGTGTTCTTCACACCCCATTTTTAATAATATTTTTTATATTATTAAAAATACTTTTGTATTATACAAAATTGGTGGGTTGTACCCACTCAAGTATGTTTCAAATTATGTTGTTATATACATTCGGTTTAATGCCGAACAAGTAGTGAAGACACGAGAATACAGTTTTCTATAGATACGGTTGTTACCGACTATAGAAAACACGTCTGCTTCGGCTCTTGTTATGCAGACAGCGCTGAATATTCCTTCACGCTATGTCTGAATAATTTCAGCTAGATAGTAACGTAGTTATGTTTGTTTGAATGTGTCTTCTCCAACAGGGGCGTATTGACAATCATGTAGAAATGTGAAATACGTATCTACGTCTTTGGAGAAGATACATTCAAAAATACATAAAAGAACTTGTATTGTGTTCTTCACACCCCATTTTTAATAATATTTTTTATATTATTAAAAATACTTTTGTATGATACTTTAAGGCTATAATTAAACTGGCCCGAAATTGGTGGAGACTGTGGCTTGTAATCTGAAACAGAAATAAGAAAAACATCCTAACCATAATATATATCAATAAATACTATATACGTACTTCGGCAACTAAGTTGCCATCTTGAGTAGAATAACCTTAAAAACTGAAAAAATGTAAACGTAGCGTTTTTGGCTAAGGTAAACCTTAGAAGATATGCTCTTCACCAAATCGCCAGTGGGATAACACTGAGTGTTATCCCACTGCCAGTGGATATCTTAAATTAGAACATGGAAACAGATGATATATATCTTGCCCGTAGTACGGCAGTTGTACAAATTTATTGCATTTTCGCGAAGTAATGTAAATGTAAATATTCTTTCTACACTTTACGAAGCTATTTTATTAGAATTTTTCACAGAAAAAAAAAGTATATCTGGTTTATTCTCATATTTTGCAATAATTTTAATGTCAAGACTTCAATTTTCCCATTCGAGTATACTTTCTTTGCTGAAAAAAATTACTACAAATAAAACATTCTTCATTTATTTTATTGTACAAACGAAAATATAGTAACATTATTTTTAATACAATTCTGAATACATATAATTATCTATTTATCAAGTGATATAGAAGACGTATTACATTTTTTGTGATCAGCTTCGGTCATATTATACTTGAGTAAAGTAAATTCGTCATATCCATTTGCATTGCCATTTTTGTCCCACACATGGAATCTATGTGGTTTCTCAGTTAGGTCTACTTTGCTGATTTTCCACTCGTCTTCATGGAATATCTTTCCAATATATATATACCGACCACCATTGGTTCCTCCTTTAACTGCATATGTAGGGTCGACAGGTTCATTATTGCCTACCTGTACCCAATAAAATCTGCTGTGATCCCTACTGCATAATATCTGAAACAATATTGAATTGAAAGCATTGTTTCTGCGAAATTGTTGCATTTTGAAGATACAGTAATTTGAGAACAGATTTATCCAAGAATATTTCGATGAAGTGAAAAAGTTATCTAGTTGCGAATAATGATTCACTGGCTGCCGAAAAACATTTTGATAATCAACCTGGTTTCGGCCGTAACTCCTTGAAGGATAAGATTTGTACACGTGCTTTTCAACAGCGGTCACTGATGCGTCATGTTATTGTTCGCTCAAATTTTTCTGACTAGAGCAATAGAAGTGATTTACTATTGAAACTTTTAAAGTGTAAAAAACTATGGTTTTTGTTAGAAAACAGAATATTATTCCATTTTTTATATTATATTTGGAACGTTAATAGAACAACAGACAGAAATAAGAAAAATCCCTAATCACATCTTCAAAATTCCTACGCTACGCTAAACAATGAAGATGGCAATTTAGTATTATTATTATTATTAGTTTATTATTATTATGATGTCGAGTTATCTCGCATTTCATTAGCCAGTAACCAGGTACCGTCAAACGGGGTGAATTTGAGTTTAGATGGCGACTTTGACCTTCATGTCACTTCTGGACAATTCCAAATTTGGCGCGTTTTGTGGAGAGTTGAGGTTGTTGAGTTGTGTTTCAGCGTGTATCCGACGAATTGCTGCGATAGTTCGATTTATATTCAAAATGATATAATAAGGGTTAATTTCTGCTTTTTAGTAATTTAAAATTTATTGCACATCATTAAAGCTAAAGTACTTACCAAATATTTTGTACCCTTACCTTAACCTACAATTCTTCGTAACCTTTAAATGTTAAATTGGAAGATTTTTGTTAAGCACAAATTAACTTGAGCATGTTATGGGATCAAATTGATCATCTGAACGTGGTGAAATTGATCAATTGATCAATTTCACACCCTTTTTTACTTTTTAAATTTCTTAATTTCACTTATGTTAATTCTCTTTTAAATGTAAAAACCATGAGAACATGGTCAGAAAATATGAAAAGAGAAATATGAATTGCGTGCTAGGTCCTACAAGGACTATCGCAACGGAAATCAATTTCACCCCCTTTTTTTTACTTTTGTAAATTTCCTAATTTCACTTACGTTAATTCATTCTCTTTTAATGTTAAAAACCATGAGAACATAGTCAGAAAATAAGAACGAAAACTGGGTGTGAGGTGCTACAAGGACTATCTCAAAGAAAAAGTAGAAGAAACCTTCCAAAGTGTAATTGACCAAGGGTGGAGTTTATGAAAAGCTTCAGGCCATTATAAAGTACTTTCTGGGACTCTAAATAATTGCTACCATCGTCATCATCTTAAGAAAAACGGTGGCCAAACTATTTTTAGTAATAGGCAAGAGAACGCAATGCTAGCATATGTTTCAGTTTGTGGAGAATAGGTTTTTCGTTTAATGTTATTGTTAAGTCTTCCTGGTTTGAAGGACCATGTATATCTTATATCTGGTCAAAGTACCGAATGCTGCGTTGTAGTCGACTCTCGAAGTTGTAGTCGACTCTCGAAGGACTATGTATAATTTTGTGTTTGACCCACCGCTCACGGGGCGTAACTTCCGTATAAGCTGGTTATTTATTTTGGTTGGTGGCAGTTAGATTGAAAATTGGTCTGTTTTACGAATATTTTGTTTATTTTACAAAAAACATTTAAACCAAATTTCATAAGATAATTCTCACAATGTAACACTTAATGTAAACTCAAACTTAATTCTTTACTGTTTGTTTCAGACTGCATCTCTTGTTCTGTACTGTTTTAAGAATCTGAGTGTTGTATTAAGAATGATTGTTGTATTTAGAATGATTGTTGTAGAATGTATGTCTATGTTTGTTGTGTTACAAGTATACAAAGATATATCGCTATCCCTACCCTTACATAACTAAAATGTGCGTATGTTTTACGTCACTGTTGTGGAATTTACATACATTATTACTGAAAAAGATTAGGTACTCTCACTGCTCGATAGGAAAATGTGTTACCGCTTTGACAGATGACACAAGTCCGGAAAGCGATATAGAAGTATCGTTAACCCACGATAATAATAACAATGTAATTAATGCCATAGAGGTTAACGACGAAGAGGTATACCAGACCGATTTTCATGTGGCCGGTGGGAGAATTTGTACGTGCGCCAAGTAAGGGTCAGTGTTAGATAGAGGCAGTATTCGGAAAAATGAAATGCAAACTCTTTGTGCGAGTCGTGCATTGGGACGTAGTAAGGGATAAATTCAGAAAATCACTTTGTTGAACATGTTTATAATGGTTTGTATCTCACTAAATTAAGACAAATAGAAGTAAAATAAAACGCATAATTTCATGTAACATGTTTAATTAAAATGTCTTACCTTACCAACTAGCTAATAGCGTACTAACATCACATTAAGGGGGTGACTGAATAAGATTGTTAGCTACACTTAACGGTAGAAAGGCTTAGGATTAAGTAAAACTAATTTGGATAATTAACTGAATTATTGGCAACTAATGTTTATGCTAATCTCTTTCTCATTATAATCACATTGTAAACTTTCTATATGTACAAAAGAACAGTATATTCTTCAACGAGCGTAGGCGAGTGTTGTAATAACATTATTTAATAGTCGTGGAGAAAAGAATATTATTAATTCTAATATTATTGGAAATAACAATGAAAATAATAATTACAATAAGAAATAATACATAAATACTCAAAAATAATTATAGGAGAAAACAATAATGAACAATAACTAAGTTTCAAAAAAATTACTGTAAATTATACATATAATTATATAAAAAGTTATTCAGAATCACTATCACTGACTTCCTCTTCGCTCTCCGATTCAGAGTCTTCACCCAAATTAATAATGAACTGGTCTGTAACTTCGTCTATGAGAGGTTCCGCTTCCAAAAACTTTTGCTCCCACTTTATCGCGTGGTCACAACATTTATTCCATTAAGCAGCACTAAATTCATCAAAAAAGTTATCACATAACTGTTGAACATATCTAATAGTGAATGATACATTTTTTTGTGCCACATATTATTTAAGAGATGCCCATACTAACTCAATCGGATTTCAATCTGGGTGGTATGTCGGTAATCGCAAAACACTATGGCCACGTTGTGTTAACATTTCATCTATCTCGAACGTTTTAATTGTTGGCTTATGTACTTTAATAATATTATATAAATCGGGCTTGAGCATGTTATTGTCGAAGTAAATATTTTTAGACCTTAACCAGTCTATCATAACTGATTTCCTGCTATTAGAATTCGGTGGTTTATCTTTTTGGACATTATGATAAGGAGCATTGTCAATTACTAGGACAGACTTTGGAGGCAGGTTTGGAATTAATTTTTCTAACAACCATTTTTTGTAATTTTCATAATTCATCTCGTGATGATAATCTCCCGTTGTGGTATTAGACTTAAAAATCAATTTAGCATTCGGAATGAATCCCGTCTCGCAGCCAGCATGAACAATAATTAGTCTTAGACCTTTTGATATAGGCCTTGCTAATCCTTCATTGGAATTGTCACTCCAACAAGTAGCCACGGTATGAGAACTGTGGATGTAAGTTTCATCCATATATATAATCGGTCTTTTTTCATTTCTGTAGCTTTGAATGGTACGCAAATAAGACACTCTTAACTGACGAATGTCGTGCTTTTCCATTAACAACTTTCTGTTGGTTTTTGTTTTTCTTCAACGAGAGCCCATATCTTTTACTACTTTCCGAAGAGAATCTATTCCTCCAGTGTATCCTGTTTCTTTAAATTTTCTTAGAATGTTTGGCATTGTAGGCACAATTTTGTCAACAGTAAAGGTATTTAAAATTGTTCTACGCAGCGCACCTTTACCTGCATCGTCTAAGTCGGTTTTGGGCTTGGTTTTTTTTTTCTTTTTCTTTGGCGATGTAAAAGATGAACCGGCACCTGCGTTTATTTCACTTTTTTCTTTAACAATCCGTCTAATACTTCTCTCAGAAACACCCGTTGCGGCAATAACGCGTTCATATAACTGATCCAGTGGAATTTTGAGTACCCCTGAAGTTTTTTCTTCTTGCATATATTTAAATACATTTGAGATCACTTCACGAGTTTGGCTGTGTAAAACACATTTATTTAATTTACTTTTAAACTCCATTACCCACTACCTTAATACGGCACTGCACTACTGTGTTTATCGCTTAAAACGATGTAAAACACTGAATGCCAGAGGTTCCCCTACCTATGAATTTCGTGCGCATCTCGAGGGCGGTACTTCTAACCGGCCACATGAAAATCGGTCTGCTGTAGATTACTAGAGACCGGCACAACTTTTACAGTGGGGACCGGGTCAGATGGTAGCTTGCTATTGGCTGGGGACAATGAGCCAATCGCATGCATCTTACGGGCATTCTTCAAGCTACTGCGAAACGACGAACATCTACTTACAGCCTTGAAGATGTCCCTTGAAACAGTGGACGAAACGTTGACAATTACTTAACTCGACGCGGTTCCAACCCGGAAACCGAGATCTATATCTAGGGGTTTCAAAATCTATCAAGAGGATAAGTTTAGTGTAGGTTTGAAAGATATTATTACTGTTCTTCCCAAAGCACAAGAAACTACAGAGATTTAATTAAATTATTATAATTTTTCGAAAGAAGTGGATGTTAACGAATTTTAATAATGCTTTTATTTTTGCCAAGGAATTTGTTATTGTAGTTGCAAATACTGTTGTCATTTCTTTATCTCACTTGAAGTTTATTATTTTTCAAGTTTTTTCAACCTGTTTTCCTCGGGTTTTGTTTCTTACTTTCACCAAATTTAGTTAATTAGGTAACGTTCTGTACTAGTACTAAAAACTTCTCAATTGTATTTCCAATAAATTATTGAAACTTCCCGCTCTAATAAAAACATATTCTTCTCACACATCAAAATATAGTGATCAATAACATGATATACTTTTGGCCATAACTTTTTTTTTCGTGATCTGACTTAATCGAAGCTCAAACTGATAATTTAGTACGTTAAATACAATACACTGTAGCGTTTTAAATCATCATGATCAGTTTCACCTCACTTGGCGTATGAAATTAACAGGTCGGTTTTTCGCTAATTTCTTGACCTGCGAATGACATAGTATATTAACATCACGGGAATTATGCACACCTTATAAACGTGATACACGTGATAAAAAAATATCAGTTACTATAACTGGAGAACGGTCAATTTAATCCCGTTTGACGGTAAATATAATTTCAAAGAATTATCGGAACAGTGAAGATATGTATGTTGGAACAAATCGCAAGTATTTGGGTAAAAAGTGGTTTTTTGCTTCTATCAGTCCGTACTAGCCTGGTACCGGCTCGCGATAATATGGGACCGTCTTGGTTCCACTCTTTATCATACGCATTCAGAATTATTACTCAAATGATCAAGTGATGCGTAAGCAAAAAAAAATATATATACAAGGAACTGATAACCTGCTTCTATACGGAAGTAGGTTAAAAAGTGAATACAATCTTCAATAACATTTTGCCATAAGAAATATATTTTACTTGGTTAAAATAGAGTACGAATACTTACTTGAATATATATTACAATGTTAATACATACTTTTATATCCTCTGTAGCTGTTCTTGACCCTCCATATTCTCCAACAGCTGATTTACTGTAACTGTATATAGTAGCCGGTACAATATGTGGATTATTTTCAATTATAATGGGTATCTGTCCTACGTATCTACCAGCTACTGGTTTAAAAGCATCGCATGGAATTTCTCCGGACGTGTAGTCCCTCCAGTAATATTCATTTAAAAGATCAACTTAAAAAAGTAAATTTTACTGTTTTAGTGTCTAGAACACTGTGTTTATTACATTAAGTAATGCTCGAAAAAAGAGTCAAGAATTTACACTTACCAGAAAGAAATATATTCGCTAAATATATTATTAGAGAAAATATTTTCAGCATTTTTAAAATTCACCGAAGTTACTTTTAACATCAACTAGTATAACAACACTAACACGTATATACACAATAAATTAAGCGTTATATGCCACTCGTCTTAGGTAAATACAGCATAAACATCTCGAATTATTATTAATATTACAGTGTTTGTTTTAGTGTACTCCCACCACCAGAGATTTTGTTGCCGATTTCAAGGATAAGCTACGCGTTTGCGAGTAATCTGAACAAAATTCCATTTACAAACTGAATAGACAAATGTGGCACTTCATGAGAGAATAAATAGTTTATTATTAATGTAACCCAAACATGCAAAGCGCATATTTTGCATATATTGCATATTATATGCATTTTTTTAATATTAATTGAAAGAATTTTGAGTGATGTACAACTTTGGCAAGCGTTTCAGGAGTTCAAGATACAACAATTTTATCTTTGGAGTTCCCGAGAAAAAAAAAATTAGGACGTACAAGAGTATTGATATTCCCAGTCTTAAATTCCGAGAATAAAAAATAGGTCGTTGACAGTTAACACGGGTTTTATTGTACTTAGACGACACTTAAACATTTGAAAGTTTAAATACATAGCATGTACATAATGTACATACTGCATACATTACATATGTATCTACAGGGCTAAATACTACATACGAAATAAAAAGGATATATAATACAAAATCTGTTGATTGTATGTACATTTAAAATTTGTGTAGTCTTGAGAAATTGCTAAATAACACATGTATGTACATACATATTATGTATGTACTAGGAAAAATAATCAGTTATTTTCCTTTAAACATTACTTCTGAAAAATAATTGTTGCTCAACAAAATTCTCGCATTTATTCAAATGCATAAACATTTGATCAGGTACACTTTCCTGGCCCCTGAGAAGAGTTCGCACAATGTCAAATGCATTTTTTATTTCATTTTCACTAAATTTAATAGGACATTCAGTTTCTTCTTCATGATCTTCTATATTTTTATATCGGCAATTATGTCTTGGTCAGTTGGGAGATCTGTCGTGCCAACATCATTGTCGATTTCTAACAAATCTTCAAGTAAAAAATCTGCGTCGACGGTAGCATTTTTTTGTAGAATACCCCATTGTTTTCTTAAGGTAGCGAGATCCATTTCGTCTTCTTCTTCCCATTCGTCAATTTTTTCAGTAAAACCTGTTTTAAAAAAGCAGTTTTTGATTGTTTTCTTAGAAACATTTTCACTCCATACTTTAGCGACTTCGGTTATACACTCTTTAAAGGTAATCAATTTTTGGACTGGAAGGTTGTTATCAATCGCATTAACAATTTTGTGGACAATTCTGTTTCGGTAATTATGTTTTATGTTTTTTATAATACCGTGGTCCATAGGTTGCAATTTGGAGGTCGTGTTTGGTGGAAAAAAGGTCAGTTCAATTTTCGTTAATTTTTTACTTACAGTAACTGGATATGCATTTTCGTGTCCAGTTCTTTGATCCATCTTTCGAAAATCTCAGAAGTCATCCGCGCCTTGTTATTACTGGCGTAATCTAACTCCAGATATTTAACTCCTTTTAAACAACGGGGATTTTTGCTTTTACCCATCAGCAGTAATTTCAGTTTTTCTGAGCTATTGATGTTTGCTCCAACTATCAGTCTCACCCTTTCTTTAATTGTTTTAACTCCAACACATTTATCACTTTTAAAAGCAAAAGTTTTGTTTGGCAAACATTTAAAAAAAGAACCGGTTTCATCACAATTGAAAACGTTTTTTGTCTCGTACTTTTTCAATCACTTTTTAAAACAGTTTCAGTCCAAATGTCACAGTCCTCCAGACTAATGCTTGCACTCTCGCCGGACACCGTCATGAAAACAATTGCATTGCGAGTCTTCCAGGCACTCAACCACCCTTCACTAGCTTTAAAATTAACGCAGTTAAATTCTTTAGCAAATTGTAGAGCTTAATGCTTTATTAAATTTCTCGATATTGGTACGTTTTGATGCGTACGGGCCACTTGAAACCATCGTAAAACTACTTCATTTACTTATAATAAAACACATTTATACGTTTGTTTCAAATACGTTTTAATATCACTACAATTGTTTCGCCAAACAGTGGCTTCATCAGGTGATGAAGCCAATGTTTGGCGAAACAATTGTAGTGATATTAAAACGTATTTGAAACAAACGTATAAATGTGTTTTATTATAATTTATAATGGAGTTTCAACATGTATCTGCCAAGTCAATTAATTACTTCATTTACTACTACTCGTTTTCGACTGCTTGGAACAATCGTTTTCTTGATGATACTTTCGCGACTTTTTATTATCAGAGAGACATAGCTTGGAGAAACACCGAATTTTTCAGAAACATCTATTTTTGCAGCCTTTATCAACTTCCTCCAAAACTGTAATTTTCTCAACTAAATTTAAACACACTCGCTTGGACATTTTAACTCATTCTTAAACAAAAACAAACTGAACCTGTTTGCGAATTACATATGTAATCTAGGCCTCGACTACATACATACAAAATGGGTTTTCCCCGGTATTCTCACGAAATCTATTGTACCTGATTTAGCGTTACGAACGCGTTAAGAACCTTTTCAAAACAGGGCATCATAAAAATGGAGTTCGTGCTAATGTTAGGTAGAAATGTGAAACCTGAAGTGGCTAAAATCTCAATAAATCCACAAAAATTTATACATGAAATTCCGGTAAATATTTTATTATATAGAGTGTTACTATTTTACAGATTCACTATATGCAGGGCTTTTTACATGAAATTACATTAAAATATTCTAGGGCTTGAAAAATTGCACCATAAAGAGTTTTGCACTATATAGAGTTTCATTATAAATAGTGTCGAAGTATATATATGTATATATACCTACTGTCATTTATATTTTAAATTCTTTGAGAAAGGCATCATTTGCCGAAACATGTAAGATGGTTTTAAATATATACATTTTGAAGTAAAACCTGACCTTAAATCGCCAGCTAATTGTATCTACCATAACATACAAGGTCAAGAAATAATTATCTTTATATATATATATATATATATATATATATATATATAGTAAACCTAATCAGTAGGCGATTAAAGGTCTGTATATTACTTCAAAATATATGTATTTAAAAAACTCTACATGTTTCGGCTATATACGCCTTTTTCAAGAGAATACAAAATATGAATGACAGGATATAAATGTCAAGTAATTAAGTTGCTATGGTTTAAATTATTCAAAGATACATTCTAGTAATAATAATAAATCATGCCTTAGTATTCCAAAAAATAGATAACAAGGTGTGAAAATATGTGTTGTTCGCTGCTAGCAATTTGTGTCTCCTTCTGGGTATGAACTTGTGTGTTGGTTGCTGCTGGCAGCTTGCGTCACTCTATGGGTGTGTGGTTTTGTGTGAGAGCGTAAGTGTAGGGTTTTGTATGTCGGTGCGTTCGTGCGTGTGTTTAGTGATCGGTCGCATGAATTTAGAGAGGTCGGAAAACCAGCCGTTGCGTAGGGCCGCCAACCCTTTCCCGACAACTTCTTTACAATTCCGTGCAGTACTTCGACGGTCTGACCCCCGCCCCAACGAAGCGAAGTACTGCACGGAATTGTAAAGAAGTTGTCGGGAAAGGGTTGGCGGCCCTACGCAACGGCTGGTTTTCCGACCTCTCTAAATTCATGCGACCGATCACTAAACACACGCACGAACGCACCGACATACAAAACCCTACACTTACGCTCTCACACAAAACCACACACCCATAGAGTGACGCAAGCTGCCAGCAGCAACCAACACACAAGTTCATACCCAGAAGGAGACACAAATTGCTAGCAGCGAACAACACATATTTTCACACCTTGTTATCTATTTTTTGGAATACTAAGGCATGATTTATTATTATTACTAGAATGTATCTTTGAATAATTTAAACCATAGCAACTTAATTACTTGACATTTATATCCTGTCATTCATATTTTGTATTCTCTTGAAAAAGGCGTATATAGCCGAAACATGTAGAGTTTTTTAAATACATATATTTTGAAGTAATATACAGACCTTTAATCGCCTACTGATTAGGTTTACCATATCATACCAAGGTCACGAAGTTATTATATATATATATATATATATATATAAATATAATATCTTCGTGACCTTGGTATGATATGATAAACTTAATCAGTAGGCGATTAAAGGTCTGGTATATTACTTCAAAGTATATATATTTAAAAAACCCTACATGTTTCGACAATATATATATATATATATATATATATATATATATATATATATATATTGTCGTAAACCCCGAAAGGCAAAGTGGAAGAAATGATTCCACAACAGGATAATGTCCCACGTTTAGGCCACTATAAGCTGTAGAATGTGGAAATTTACTACATTCAGGAATATTAATGAGACTCTTTCTTATATTAATTATTTATCTCAGGCGTGTGAATTAGTCCGTTTTAAAAGCTGCGGAAATAAACATACATATAAAAAAAACATTATTAATTTTATCAATTTAAAGGGATATATATCGATTACTTAAGTCGTTTGTCATACAAGCTGACATCTATTCCAGGGTAGAAAGAACTCACTGTGTGAAATTAGCAAGAATTTGATCTACTTTAAAACAGGTAGACACAAAAAAAACCTTTCAACATATACCTACAGTACATAATAACAATAAAACTTCTTCTTCAAACAAAGCAATATAAAATATTTATTTTAAAAACCAAGAATGCTAAGAAAAGGGTAACAAATACAGTAGTTGGATATTGAATACCTTAACAGGCGGTATTTGTTTTCAAAACTTTTAGTAAAAATAATAATTATACTACTATAACCTAAGTTAATTTATTCTTGCAGGAGATGTAAAACAAAGACAACGAAAACGTTAGATTGTTTAAACTTTAGCTAGTATTAAGAACAACCCAATAGACATATGGAATGACGTATTCTGAATAGTTTCCTTGTATCATTCAGTTACGACTATTTGTCATGGTGTATCCATTTATTTTAAAATAATTACCAAATGATTATTTTTTTTTATGACTGTATTTTAAGGTACCTTCTAAATCGGGATACAAAGTTAAGTCCGGATAAAAGGAAGGATCTTGGTGTATTTCTTCAAATATTACTGGAAACTGGGAAAATCTCTCGTATCCTTTAAATCAGGACCGGGAATGACTGTAGAGGGTCAGGTTTTCAAAGAATTATATGTTTAAGACAATATTTTCCAAATTTTCATCTGGTCCGCCATTAAAATATTTATGTTCAAAATGATGCTTTACATGATAATTTATTAAATACTTGGTTTACGCCGTTCAAATGACTTTTAATTGATACATTAAACGTTACGCTATCTTTTAAATATATTTTTTACATGTCTGTTTCATAATGAAACAAAAGCGTTATACGTGCATTAACGTATGATATATTTAAAACCTTTTGTGTATATATTTTTAAGTACTTTTAGTCATCGTAATTTTCTAAAACTCTATTCTTAGAAGATGCGGACTAAGAACAATGCTGTAATTTTACGAAATATGGCGACCGTATCTGATGGGCTTTATACAACGACTCTCTAATAGACGCTGATAACAAAACAAAAACGTCCCCTTGAAATCTGGTTCACAACTTCTCATTGGTTTGTTAGAACAACGAAAATGATAATCAAATTTATAATTTGATTAAATATTCAAATTGGTATCAATTACAATTTCCTTCAGAATTAATTACATACAACTAATTACATATTTAAAATTGGCTATTAAAACTATTCAAAATACTATATTTATATTTCCTTTGATTTTCCATTAATTATTTTTAGTGTTAATTAAGTATTTAATAATTTTTTTTTTTAATTTTTTCAAAATTTTATTTAGTTTTAAATTAACTAAATTAAAATATATTGTTTTAGGTAATTTGCCTCACAACTATATATATATATATATATATATATATATATATATATATATATATATATATATATATATAAGTGTTTAGATAATTTCTTAGCCGTTCATTAAATATATCAATTGATAAATTCTTAGAGTTTTTCGGCTTTTATATGAAATATTTACAAAATAAAAGTATCATTGTAAATCGTACACTTAAATTTCTTAAAGAACGATGTACACATTTGTTGCTGAAGATATTTAGCACAAATAAAACAATGTCCTTATTCATTCAATTTATTATACATAAAATAAAACAGAAATATTATTTACAGTACAATATAGAATGCAAATATTTATTCCTCAAGTGATATGGAAGATGTGTTGCATTTTTTATGATCATTTTTAGTCATATTATACTTGAGGAAAACAAACTCGTTATATGAATCTGCTTTTCCGTTTTTATCCCACACGTAAAATGTTCCGCTTCCATCATTTAATAACGCCCTGCTGAATTTCCACTCGTCCTCAAGGAACAGTTTTCCAATATATATAAACACTTTACCATCATGTCCTCCTTTCACTGCATTTATTCTGTCGAAAGGTTTATTATTGCCCACTTGTTCCCAATAAAATCTGCTAGGATCCGAACTACATAGTATCTGAAATAATATTCAATTAAAAGCAATGTTGCAAAATCGCTACATTTTGAAGTTATAGTTATTTAATCGCAGATTTATTCAGCAAGAATATTTCGATGAACTAAAAAAGTTGCATAATCGTTAATCGTGATTTACTGGGTAGCGTAGAACACTTTTATAATCAACTTGGATTTAGTCGTAAACCTATGAAGGATCAGCTTTATACGTGGCTTTGAGCAGCGCTCACTGACCTCACCTACAACTATCATATGATATATATGATGCTATAAAACAATGTAAGTTGATATTAGCATGAATTTAAAAAAATTATTGCTTATTATATATATATAGAAATTGAAGGAAACTGGGAATCCAGCAAAAGTAATATCTTTATAAGTTAGTTCTTGATTTTTTCATTCCAATATTTCGCATATGGTATGTATGCTTTATCAGGGTCACTTCAAGAAATGAATACATTTAGTCACATTGTAAAAAAGACAAGACGTGATTTTAAATACTTACGCGTTTACAATTCAACCCTCTGTATGGATATGTAAAGCTTAGAGACTATTGTATAATTAGGTGTTTTCTTGAGCAATTAAGGCGTATGTTTGAAATCTATACTAACAAGTTAAGACAATTTACATTGTGTGGTTAGATTTATTTAACAAGCTACAAAAGAAGGTAAGAAACTTTTTTAGTAAAACAAAAGACAGGATAGGATATATCTTTTCTAGCATCATTTATTGCATCTCCTGCAATGAATGCAATCAAGTTTATATAGGTCACACATCAACATGGCTAAAAATCATACCCACTAGTCATAAGAATGATATTCGCACCAAACCTAAATAATGTTAAAGCCTTTCAGACAGTTAAAAATCATAGAATGCAGGGAGTTTTTGGAGATGGTGGAAATTAATAAGAACATAGACTCTATAAATTTCAGATCTGATACCAATAATTTGAGTACAATATATGCCTTCTTGTTAATCAATGAATCGAGCGGAAATGATGTCTTAAACAAAATTGTATAGCTCTTAAGTAAACCTAACCACACGATGTAAATTGTCTTAACTTATATATATATATATATATATATATATATATATATATATATATATATATATGTATGTATGTATATAATTTAAAAAATTATCGATATTGGTTAAAATAAATTAAAAAGAGGCAAGCGGTCTGTCAATTAAAACTTAATTATTAATTATCTCTATATTTCGCAACGAACTAGTTGCTTCTTCGGGAGATACTACAAGATTAATGAAAAAGAATATTAAATAAATATAAATGAGTGTATAAAGTAGAAATAGTATGTTACACTTTATATCTATAGTTACGTTAATGTTTTAAATTTAATCAATTTTAACGTCAGTGCACGTCTCTTTTATTTTTTGAACTCTACATTTTGTAGGTATTTTACTACTGCTTTATGCACTTATTTATTTAATATTATCTTTTATTAATCTTGTAGTATCTCCCGAAGAAGCAACAAAGTCATTGCGAAATATAGATATAATTTATAAATGAGTTTTAATTGACAGACCGCTTGCCCGTTTTTAATTTATTTTAACCTATATATATATATATATATATATATATATATATATATATATAATATAATAACTTCGTGACCTTGGTATGATATGGTAAACCTAATCAGTAGGCGATTAAAGGTCTGTATATTACTTCAAAATATATCTATTTAAAAAACTCTACATGTTTCGGCTGTATACGCCTTTATCAAGAGAATACAAAATATGAATCAAAATATTCATATTTTGTATTCTCTTGATAAAGGCGTATACAGCCGAAACATGTAGAGTTTTTTAAATACATATATTTTGAAGTAATATACAGACCTTTAATCGCCTACTGATTAGGTTTACTATATATATATATATATATATATATATATATATATATATATATATATATATATATATATATATATGTATATGGTAAACTCAATCAGTCGGCGATTAAAGGTCTGTTTTACTTCAAAGTATATATATTTAAAAAAACCCTACATTTTTCGGCAATGATGCCTTTATCAAGGATATAAAATATAAATGACAGAATATAAATGTCAAATAATTGAGTTGCTATGGTTTAAATTATTCAAAGATACATTCCATTTGATAATAATAAATCATGCCTTAGTATTCCAATAACAGATAGCAAGGTGTGAACATATGTGTTGTTCGCTGCTAGCAGGTTACTTACAAAAAATTGATATACTTTGGTTAAGATTAAATACTGACTTGAATATACCTTAAATTAATACCTACTTTTATATTCTGTTTAGCAATTCGTGACCCTTCATATTCTCCAACCGCTGATCTACTATAACTGTATACAGTAGCCGGTACTGTAAGTTGAATACGTCCTCGATTAACTGGTATTTGTCCTATGTATCTTCCAAGTGCAGGTTTAAAGGCATCGCATGGAATTTCCCCGGCCGTATAGTCTCTCCAGTAATATTCATTTACAAGATCAACTTAAAAACGAAAATTTTATTGTTTGAGTGTCTAAAATTCAGCGTTTTAACAACAAGTGATATTCCATAAAAATAAAAATTTACACTCACCATTAAGAAATATAGACGTGAAATATGTTGTCAACAGAAATACTTTCACCATTTTTTAAATTTACTGAAGTTATTTTTAACATCAACTAGTACAACATTAGCACGTATATACACAAAACATCTCGAACTGTTTAAAGTTATCCAAAGAAGATTATGTAAAACTGTCTGTGTAAGAGTATTCCCACCGCTAAATCGCTCTGTCGAGCAAGCTTCGTTACCGGTTTCAAGGATAGCCTACACAGCTGCGAATAATCTGAATAAAATTGCATTTCCAAATTAATTAGATTAGAAATTAAATAGAGAAATGTGGCATTTCAGGAGAGAAAAAGTTCGAAATGATTAATTATATACTATAATAATAAATACTAGCAAAAATATAGAGTGTTAAGTAACGCAACAGTTTACTGTTCACTGAAATTTATGCAGATATATGAGGTGTGACTATAAAAACTCTTTCTGCATGTTCGGATTTTTTTGAAAATTAGTATATAATAGCATTGGTTTTACTTCTAGGCACAGACACGTGTTTCGATCTTCTCTTATATCTCGTCAGTGTATGTGGTGAAGAAGTATTACTAACGAATTAAATTTTCTCTAAATAGCAAATCTTGCACTCACATGATATGTAAAGGATTCTCGAAACATCTGACGACCAAAAGAGGCACTCCGGCTCCAATTTCCTTGATTAGCTAAGTTAACACGAAGAAAATTTTGCTTTAAAAGTGCAGTCCGCGAGTCGTAGCCTAGATGGCTCTAATATGCCATGTAAAAAATAGTATATAGATGTAAACCTAACATCAAGTAGTAACAGATTAATATTCATTCTAAAAATGTTTTTTTAACATTTTGTATATACTGGGTTCTTCTTTTATTATAATGCATTGATTTTTCTTCTTTTAGCTTTACACATAGGGATAAATGTATGGTGGCATAGTAGGCAACCAGCTATACACCAGAAACGTATTGGGACGTATTTTTCTAATTAACAAATATTTTTGATTTTTCATTCATACTTAAATCTTAAATTAAATATATTTTATTGAAAAATACATAATTTATTTAAAACAGTTAATTATCCCAACAGGAGTATAGCTTGTGCGAAGACAATTTTAAATATTTTTAACAAATTCAAAGAAGATGGTTGTTTTCTAAATTCCCACAAAAAAATAAAATAAAACCAATCACGTGTTAGCTGAATATCCTGTCTTATGTAGAAGAACAGTCTATAGGATCGCTTTTAAATGTAGCCAGGCAATTTTGGGGTATTGTACAGTTCAGCGTAAACGCTGAAAGAACTAAAATATGAGCCATACAAGATATCAAACCATCAAGAACTTTTCGACAAAGATAAAGTAAAACGAACTGATTTTTGTGATATAATATTTAATTTGTTAAATGGAAACGAAGAAATTTAAAATAAAATAATTTTTACTGATAAAGCAAACAGTTCCGTAATAGATTTACAAAGTTTCATGTATATTCTGTACGTCAATTTAAATGAGTTCCCTTTGAATACTTAAACATGCAAATCTTTAATAGTTAGAAAGCATAATAAGATAAAACCTATTGCGTTATTTCTTTAGCTAATAAGAAAATGTTGAGTGTAATTTTAATAAAATAAATACTTAAGTTACTTATAAATATTTTTAAAATTTTTATTTAGTAACATTATCATATTAACATTTTTCGGTTTTAGTCTTGTTCTATTGTTAAACGAGATGCACTATTCACTCTCACATTCTGCTGAACTCGCTGGAATACAGAAGTATTTCCTAGCACATTGTTTTAAGAGTTTCAGCTCCATTCTTGTTACCTAAAAGAAAATCCAAATAAAAAATGTAATTACCCTTTCTTTTAAAACTTAACTTTCAAAATAAAAGAGAATCTACGTCCTAATTTGAATTTGGACTTTCGAGATATTGCTTTTTATTTATTGTTACTCCAGCTGTAATTGATTTTACTATCACTTATTTGTTCTTGCAAAAATCCAAATAATAAAATTGACTTTTGATATGGACTAATGTCTGTTCTGAGTACAGGCTTTTGTTCTTTATTTTCATATCTATTTTCTTCATAATCTTAAATATTTCCTGTTCTAGAAAAGAATTAGCCCCGGTAGCATTTTCAGTACTACGAAAACCTTCTCTTTTAAATCGAAGGTGTAAAATAGTTGCTACTCTAGTAACTGATTGTCCTTCATATGAAAATAGCCTGGCTTTAACAGATTCCAAAAGTTTGTTACATAATGTCTTCCCTTCCTTCAATCTTTAATTTCAGTAGTGCTGCTATCAGATAATTGTACAGTGCGAAAGCTATTGAGATCATTAAACACTAACATATTTATTACCAGAAGATTTTCCAGCTACTGCTTCTTAAGATAAATTTCTCCATTTTATAAAACCACTTATTCGTAAGTGGTATCTTACGAAGCTGTTTTTATCGTGTTACTGAAATGCCCCCCATATGTGGGTTGCGTTCACTATTAGAAGTATGATATAATACGAGAACGTTCTACAATTTCATAAAATGGTAAAAATCTATTTGTATCTTTTGTTATATTTTCTACCTTTTTCTATACACTAATTATACTATCTTAGATATGTTTTAACCTTAAAGAAATACTATCGAGCTTCTTTGAATTTGTTAATATTTAAAATTGTCTTCGCATAAGGTATACGCCTGTTGGGATAATTAACTGTTTTAAATAAATTATGTATTTTTCAATAAAATTAATTTAATTTAAGATTTAAGTGTGAATGAAAAATCAGAAATATTTGACAATTGGAAAAATACGTCCAAATTCGTCACTGGGGTGTATAAGTGGTTGCCTACCATGCCACCAAAAATTTATCCCTATGTGTAAAATGCATTATACCTAGGTGTAATGATAAAAAAGGATCGATACACTCGATGTTAGTTTAATATAGATATGCCATCTTCCATATAATACTTATATATCATTTGGTGTGCAACCTGTTGGAAATAAATATCAGTATTATTATTGCCATTAATATTTCAAATAAACAAATCTTTTCTTTAGCATATTTATTGTATTTAACATTTTTCTATTAACATAAAGAACAAGAAACAGGTGATGTAAATTAGTTATTACATATGTAACAACCTTCGCTTGCATTATATTTTAATATAAAGAATTGATAAATATGAACAGGGTTATTACTTTCATTCCATATGTGAAGTCCTTTATGTACTTTCCCATCGAAGGGTGTCACTTTACCAATTTTCCATTCTTCCTCATGAAGTACTTTTCCAATGTACATATTGAACTCCTCGAATCCTCCTCTTACGGCATATTTTAACTGTGTTTCATGAGGTTGATTAAAATCTACAAGCTCCCAATAAAAATTGCTATTGTCTGGGCTGCATAATATCTAAAAAGGAGAGCTAGTGGAAATAGAGATAGTATCTCCTCTCACTCATCTACAGCTATAAATTTAGGATAAAATTTTTTTTTTTTATTTGACTGCTTGGTATACAATCTACTTACAGTAATTACAGGAAGATAAGTAATTGGTATAAAAGCGAATATCGGGAAAGAAAAAATCGTCCTTTGTACATTATTTAAATGTAATGAGAAAGAGGTTGCTTAATCTTATTGGTGTAGGTTCGTGGGCCATTGCCTTTTAAGTCTTCTTAGAAAATTCGGTTGGTCTTTCATTTCTTCCTACGTTTGACTAGGAATTCCTACGAATTCCCTGTAAATAGTTGTTACACCTTAATTTCTCTTTTTAATATCAATTAATATACTTCATTATTTATTGACGAGTCCCGGTAACTTATATTAAATACGTTCATTCGGATACTTGTGCCGCTGTCTATGGTTAACTTTGGTAATTATATCACCCCATCCGCTTACACGCGGGTGAGATTCGAAGATTAGCAGACAGACCTTGGTAGTGTAAAGTCGTTTAAAAAAAATTACGAGTGTACATCTTCTTAATGGAAGTTAATTCACGCATTCTTAACCTTTACTTAATACATAGTTCATAAACGGATCATGTCAAAAGGTGAATTCTAATTTTCGAAACAGCCAATTTGCCGTTTGCTACTAACGTAGGTTTGAGGAAAATATAACCCAACCTTGGTTTTTGCGTGGCGTTCCATTTCGTCTTCGTAAACTGAATAGCTTCCTGCTCAAGAGTTCACGGGTACTGCTGCCTATACTTCAAGGGCAACTTATGGTCGCCTTTTTTTATATATTTTTTTTTATTTATTTATTTTATTTTATTTTATTTTATTTTATTTTATTTTGAGTATGAGGTTGAGAGGTGAGACGGCCATAGATTGCCCTTGAAGTATAGGCAGCAGCAGGAAGCTATTTTTTTCTGTTTACGATGACGAAACGGAACGCCACGCAAAAGCCAAGGTTGGGTTCTATTTTCCTCAAACCTACGTAAGTCACAAACGGCAAATTGGCTGTTTCGTAAATTAGAATTCACCTTTTGACATGATCCGTTTATGAACTATGTATTAACTAAAGGTCAAAAGAGGCGTGAATTAACTTCCATTAAGAAGATGTACACTCGTAATTTTCTTTAAACAACTTTACACTGCCAAGGTCTGTCTAATCATCCAATCTCACTCGCGTTTAAGCGGAAGGGCTGACATAATTACCAAAGTTAACCAGAGACAGGGGAACAAATATCGGAATGATCTTATTTAATATAAGGTACCGGGTCAATAAATAATGAAGACTATTAATCGATGTTAAAATGGAAATTAAGATGTAACATAGTGTCCTAAGAATGGCAAAACTTAATCACCAACAGCAACTTTTTATGATGTTTTTCCTGTAGTGGTCCTTATTCAAGATTCTGGACATTTGTTTCAAGTTGATGCTAAGAACACTGTATTTCATTATCAATAGCAATCGCTTCAAAGATATTCGAGTCCATATAAGCGTTTTAAAAAAAATCCTAACTGTGCTTCGATGGTATTTCATCTATCTGCTGCTACGGAAAAAATCAAGAATACCAAAACCCTTGATCAATATATTGTGCACAGTAGATTATGAAATCCTCAATTCATTTTCGATCAATCTCACCGATTTCTGATTTTATTTGATGAAATATTGACAGCTAACTTCACTTAGTCCAGCTTTTTGGGTGGATGCAATTTTTGTCTCACAACCGTTTTGAAATCACTTAAAGCACTCGTAAATTCTACTGCGAGATAAGTAGTTGCTTTCTGAAGCATTTGATATATTGCGGTTCAAGTTTAATTCAAAAGTCAACTGGAACTCTTTATTTGAAACTCCTTTTTTGATCGTGAGTCAAACCGCACAATCACTTTTGATACCATAACTCAGATTCTAATGTAATTAAAGTCTTGAACGGCTGGACAGGTAGACTCACTTGTTTCTTGTGTATTTGAAAAGTTCGATTTCTTTTAGACAGAGGGTGTGTCGCGTAATTTTTTTTAACTCGACGCGATTCTCATTTCTAAAATAATGGCGAAGAAAATCTAATACTTACTTTTATACCATCTTTAGAACTTTTCTTTCCAAAATATTCTGAAACAGCTGTATTACTATGAGTATAGATAGTAGCAGGAAGAATTGATTTCAAATTATCATGCATTACAAGATGCTGTCCAATATATCTACCAGGTGCGCCTTCATAAGCATCGCATGGTATAACGCCAGGCACGTAATCTCTCCAATAAAAATCGGGTATAAGTGCATCTGAAAAAATTACATGAACACTGATTAGCTAACTAGGTAAATTTCCAACCCCATAAACATCGATTTTAATGAAATTTGGCAGTTAAGTAGTCCTATACGAATTACGTAAGAAACTGTCTTCGACTGTTGTTGTAGAAGCATTTTAAGGGCTGAAAAGTTACTATCACTCAAAATAATATAAGACTCTAGCCTTTTATGGAAGCTATCCAAATGTACCAGAATCAATGCCTTTTGTTGCTGAAAAATATTCACCCTCACCCCAATTCCCATTAGAAATAAAGTTTGTTTTTCTCTAACAACCCAGTCTATCTGTAAAACTAATCTAATTTCTTAGATAGAAAAAAAAACTCCTATCTCTACCAATCCAACGAATAGTCCTAGCTCTTATGTAAACGTCAATAGTATTGATCCAGATGTCAGAAACAACGGTATAAAGTGCATTCCAAATCTAACAGACATAATCAAAGCATTGTTTGGAAATAAAGCAAACGTGACCTGCACCAAAGCCAACACATTAAGTTGGACATTTACAAGGCTTGAAGATGAACGATATGATAGAAATATAGAAGTGAAGAATCATATCAGGATCAGGATATTGTGTGTTGACAAGCACCAATAAGCGCGAAATGCTTTCACACATTCTGTAATAGGTGTGATTTTTCACATATTTTTCATTATCCTAACAACCATGAAGGTAGCGTCGCGACGTGAAGCGTTTCTGCACACTGGTATAAACTTAGTTTGTCGTAATGTAGAAATCAACGCTACACATTAGGCAATATTTGCATCTAAAGTTAGATTTAATATTCATTAGTTCTCATTTACAGTGAGTTCATTATATTTTCAGTGTAATTTGGTAAAGTGTATAACTTGAAAGGTTGTACCTTGATCAAAGACACTACGTTCAATACTATTTTTCTTTTTCAGATTGTTCTACCGAAGATGGCAACTTAGTTGCAGAAACATGTATTTAGATTTTATTAATTCATATTATGACCGGGTTTTTTCTTGTTTCTTTCTGCTTCAGATTTCAAGCCACAATCGCCACCAATTCGGACGAACCTTTTCAAAAATGAATACTTAATAACTGATCGAAAGGTGTTCTTCTTTCAAATTCATATATTTCTATCAGATATATCGTTTTCAAAAATTCACAATTTTATAACCGTTCAACTTATGCATGTCAAATTTGGAGAAATTTTTGACAACCGAAGCGTCATAATAATTAAAGGAATCACATTAAATTTTATCTACTAGAAACTTTCAAGGCTAACTATACAGGCTGTCCTTGAAATAAAAGAAAACATATAAAAACTAAAAACAATTAATTATATAGAATATGAATCCAAAATATTGTGGGTTAATTACGATGCGAACCCCAAAATTTTACACACTCTGAAAATTATATAATATTCCGCCTATGAATTCAAAATATTCAGAATTACTAAATAATAAATATGTACCTCTGTTGAAGTTACACACGATCATTATATTTATATACGTAACAGCCATCGATGTTATTGAAGTGTGAATTGAATTATCAAAAATTAAGATGTTACATTAATTTACAAACCCATTTTAAAAACCGCACTGATAATAATTTGTTCATTTCATGTGTATTACGAGAATGTTTTTTTTTGTTAGGAGGAGTAAGAAATAGAATGCCGCTTTGCTACGGTCGCGGATAGTTTAGAAAAGAAAAAAACTAAACTAAACAAAAACTAAAACAGCCTAAGCTCTGGGGCGAGAGACCCAGAGGCACAAAAAAACGGTGGAATAGGGCGTTTCTGAAAAAAGGCAAACTAAATTTTAGCCGTACTTGTAGGTGAAAGAAATTCGTTATTCGCAAACAGAAAAAAAAAATTTCTAAACACACGTGAGATTTCTCGGCAAAGGTCGTTCTCTTTTGAAACCAAAAAAACTTACATGAACGAAACTTTATATTATATTTTTATCAATGGAATTATTTTAAACTTTGAAATACAACAATAAAAAAAGAACTAAGTAATGTTGCATTAAATAAATTTAAACTTAGATTATTAATAAATTACGTAACATGAAAAAGAAAATTACTATGAATAGAGAATGATTAACAAAAAAAAAACAATAAGAAAATAGACCGCTTAGCTCTGTGCCCGAACGTCTGAAGGTGCTACGGTCCAAATTGTCTCCGATTAATGATTTAATGCTGCCGGAATCGATGTAAGAGGTTTTCAGCAAGTCGCGCAAAAAAAAACGGGGAACGTCCGTAGCCCATGGGAAGAGCCACCAGAGTGAGGTTCTAGTTGTTTAATTACAAACAAATAATGTGTTGTTGAAGGAAAACGAGACCCTCTCGTCACTGTAAAAAATCCCTTTACGGGTAATGGGTTCTTCCAATAAAAAAAAATACGTGATACTTAGTAAAACCCTGAGTGCAGGAGGGCTACAATATAGATACTCTAAATTACGAGATAATTAAAGCCCTATAGATAAGCAATCACGTGATGAACGAGAGCGGGATCAAGACTCTTAGATATCGGTGTCGATCTTACACCAAAGCGACCAAAGCGTGGGGAAAACAACAAAGAAAGCAAATACGCAATGATACCTACAGGTATATGAACTTAAGCATATGAACCTACAGGTAGGTTCAAAATTAATAGAACAAAATTGTAAAGAAGGAACTCTAATTTGCGACTCTACGAGCACGTAACAGCTTCCGAACTTAAAGGTGGCAATGTTTATGTTTTATGTTTATAAATACGATAACATTGTGTCAGTTTTGTTAAAGGTAAGAGATCAATAGCCTGTTACGAAAGTAAAGTTTAAAGATGTTATATTAAAATAACATGTAAGATGGGTGCTTTACAGGCATTTAACGTTCTATTTCTAACAATCTACCTTTAACGCTAAGAAATAAGTAATTAAACTTCTAGTTTCAAAAATTCTTTTATTGTAAATACCACTACAATATTCTTTCGCCGTACAATGGCTTCATCAGGTGGATGAAATACTGAATATGTACAATACAAGTTTGAATATTTATGTGAAAATTTTTGGGGAAATGGTGGTGGAAAAATTTTTACAATCTCAAATTTAGTAGAGGGGAGTTGTTTAAATCTAGTTGGTCATTTAAAGATAATCCTAAACTATTGTATCTATTAATTTCTAAGTTCTCTAACAGGTTAAGTTTTTTACGTTTTTCTTGAATGTGTAAAATTTTGAAATCCATATTAAATCTGTGATTGATATCTATACAATGACTTGCGAAAGTTGAATCTGTTTTCTTTTCTTTATGGCTTCTCTCGTGTTCTTTCATCCTAATTTTGAATGTCCTCCCCGTATACCTTATTACAATCTTCGCATGTTAACTTATATACACCAGAGTTTGATTCTTTGTCTATTTTATCTTTCTTTCTTTGGAGACTGTGGTTAAGTAAAAAACTTAAAAAAGGTATATAACCCCTTACCACAATTATTAATCGTATCCTAAATACGTATTTCGACAACTGATGATGACAACTTAGTTGTCGAAATACGTATTTAGGATACGATTAATAATTGCGGTAAGGGGTTGTATACCTTTTTTAAGTATTTTATCTTTGTTATTTTTAATAATGTTCTGTATAGTATTGTCTGTTTTATGATGATATATGTTCGTTATTAAGTTTTTTAATGAAAGTACCAATTTTTTCCGAAATTTTTTCCTAAGTAAGTGTTGAATTATAGGAATTAATTATCTTGTATTTTAGTTATGGATAAACTAAGGAAAGGGTTTTGGATTTTTGTTGGCTATTTAGGATGTTATTGACAATATTTATAGAGTAACCATTGTTTAATGCTATTGTGTATATTCTATTTAGTTCAAGGTCGAAATTACTTTTACTCATGGGTACATGAATTAATCTATATACCATTGATTGGTATGCTGATAATTTGTGTGTTGTAGGATGAAAAGAATTAGCGTGTATTGTGGTATCTGTATGTGTTGGTTTATGGTATATAGCGAACTCGTGTTTATTAGTTTTGTGTGAAATGGTTAAATCTAGAAAATTAATGCTTTTATTTATTTCTGTTTCTATAGTAAAATTTATTTTGGGGTGAATAGTATTGATATAATTATGTAAAGTTTTTAATTTTCTATCTGAACCGTTAAAGCAAATTAATATGTCATCAACATACCAAAACCAATATACACAATTACCAAACAAGGGATGTGTACTAATTATAGTTTCTAAATTATTCATGAAAATTTCCGCTAATAAGGGGCTTAGTGGGTTTCCCATTGCTAGACCCTCTGTTTGTTTATATATATATTTTTTTTTAACAAACGCAGGTTCTAGCAATGGGAAACCAACTAAGCCCCTTATTAGCCGAAATTTTCATGAATAATTTAGAAACTATAATTAGTACACATCGCTTGTTTGGTAATTGTATATATTGATTTTGGTATGTTGATGACATATTAATTTGCTTTAACGGTTCAGATAGACAATTAAAAGCTTTACATAATTATATCAACACTATTCACCCCAAAATAAATTTTACTATAGAAACAGAAATAAATAAAAGCATTTATTTTCTAGATTTAACCATATCACACAAAACTAATAAACACGAGTTCGCTATATACCATAAACCAACACATACAGATACCACAATACACGCTAATTCTTTTCATCCTATAACACACAAATTATTATTATCCCAATCAATGGGATATAGATTAATTAATGCACCTATGAGTAAAAGTAGTTTCGACCTTGAACTAAATAGAATATACACAATAGCATTAAACAATGGTTACTCTATAAATATTGTAAATAACATATTAAATAGCCAACAAAAATCTAAAATCCTTTCCTTAGTTGATCCAAAATTAAAATACAAGATAAGTAATTCCTATAATTCAATCACTTACTTTCGGAAAAAATTGGTACTTTCATTAAAAAACTTAATAACGAACATATATCATTTAAAACAGACAATACTATACAGAACTTTATTAAAAACAACAAAGATAAAATAGACAAAAAATCAAACTCTGGTGTATATAACTTAACATGCGAAGATTGCAATAAGGTATACATAGGACAAATGGGGAGGACATTCAAAATTAGGATGAAAGAACACGAGAGAAGCCATAAAGAAAAGAGAACAGATTCAACTTTCGCAAGTCATTGTATAGATATCAATCATAGCTTTAATATAGATATCAAAATTTTACACATTCAAGAAGAAAGTAAAAAACTTAAGCTGTTAGAAAACTTAGAAATTAATAGATACAATAGTTTAGGATTAGCTTTAAATGACCAACTAGATGACCAACTCCCCTCTACTGAATTTAAGATTGTAAAAATTTTTCCACCACCATTTCCCCAATAATTTTCAGATAAATATTCAAACTTGTATTGTACATATTCAGTATTTCATCCACCTGATGAAGCCATTGTATGGCGAAATAATATTGTAGTGGTATTTACAATAAAAGAATTTTTGAAACTAGAAGTTTCATTACTTACTTCTTAGCGTTATAATGAAGTTTCAACAAGTATCTCCTTCGTCAATTAACAATCTACCTTTAATCGAAAAATTGTATCGAACTTACGTATAACGATCGACAACTGAGTGAGATGGACAAATTTGTTATTGTGGATCACATTTACGATATGGTCTCCGATAGTATTTACGATATATTCAATCGCATAATTGCTTAACACAATTTTTTTAAATGTTTCAGTAATTTTTTTCCTCGCTTATGAGAAGGAGTTCTAGGAAAATATTTTGGATATACATTCTATATAATTTAATATTTTCATTTTTCATACGTTTTCTTTTAATTTCAAGGACAAGCAGTATATCAGTACCCCCGTATATATGAATAATGAAACGTTCCATTGAAATAAATAAAACATACAAAACGAAATATATTTTAACATTTCAAACGAAAAACCTTAAGGTGTGGTTCAGATCAATGACTCTGAGGCCAGCCCCCTTGTTCTTCCACCAACAGCGATGATCAATCTTTTTAGCTGTTGTGACAAATTAAACAATAACTATGTTTGTCAGGCTGCAAACGAGAGTGCTATAAACTAGGTATACAGTGCGATTTAAGCTCAATTCATTAATTTAAAATTTAATCACATTTTATGTCTAAGACGACGGGCGGCATAATTGCTGATTGCGGGTTGACTGCACCTGTTCTAAGAGGTCCCTCTGTCGGAGCTTCTCATGTTTAAGTATATTAGGCCAGAAATGTTTGACGTATCTCATATAATTAATGACGCAATATTTCTAATTTGCGATAAAAGCTGATTTGACAAATAATACATAAAATCTGATTTAACAACAACCAATATAAGTCCCTAAAGTGAATATAAAAAAGTCATATTTTATATCAGTTCTTTCATTTCACATTCTAACATTTATAACAAAAGAAAATTAAAACAAACTAAACTTACCTGTATTCAAAATAACATTAATAACTAAGAATAACCAAGAAAATGGGAGACACATATTAGAAGTTGGAAAACGCAAGCAAGACAGTTTAATCATAATTGATAAGTAGCTGCCAATTAAAGGGATATGTAATTCAGGAAACTTTCACTAATTAGCTGTAAAACGTTTAACCTTGTGCAGACCAATAAGTAATTGCAAACACGGTAAAATAAATATGCTTTTAAGACATCTCTAAAATATGTTGTTTTTTATTAAATCTGTCTGGTTATACCACAATTGTATTTTTATAAAATATACGTGAAGGACGATCATCATCAAAACCAGTTCTACTACAGCATTCTACAAAGACATGTTTATGTTTCGTAATTTGGCTATTCGTTTAAACAACTACATACACATTTATACAATAAATTTCTAACTAAAGTAGAATACTAATTATAAAAAATATATATATAATAAATTGTTGCATAAACTGCGACTACACTGACATAATCAGTTTATGCAATCAGTTATTTACAATAACCTAGGATATGATGATATTATGAAATCGAACCAAAATAACTAGACCTGAGTATGTTTGCGGTACGGCAGGACCGTATGTAGTGCATCCCCACCAGCGTATAAACACGATGCAGCGAAACACTTTAGTTAGTCGTGAACTGGCAACGTGATCGTGTGTTGTCTTGAGCTCTATTTAATAAGTATGGCGGACGTGCCCAAGCCAAGAAAGCGCCCATTGTATAACGACGTGAAGAAATTTACCCGAGACTTTCCCGATTTGTATTATAATGGAGCAAAAGTGGTTTGTAAATTATGCGATAAACAGTTACTTTGCTGGGACAAATACGACTGTAAAAGACATGTTGAAAGTGTACACCACAAAGACAAAAAAAAATAATGTGCTGTCTAAAACGCAATTCATTTTCGATTTATTGACAATGCTACTCGTCTGCGATGTGCCAGTTCACCTGCTAGATAAAAAAGCCTTTCACGACTTTTGGAATAAATACAATTCCAACATAAAGCTACCGTCACGGAGAACGTTACTCACCTATTTACCAATTGTGCGTGAGGACATTGAAAACAGAATGAAAGCAGTAGTAAATGATAAACAGTTATGGGTATGTGTCGACGAAACGACAGATCGAAAAAAACATTCTATTGTGAATATTATAGTGCGTGTACTAGATCCTGTCAAATCAACATTTCCCATTTTATTAGCCAGCAAAAGATTACGCTACAAAAATTTCATGTTTCAACTAATCAACTCCTGATGTTTATGAGCGATGGTGCTGCGACAATGCGTTCTGTAGGCCGTTCTCTTAAAGCAAATTGTGAGAGACTTTCGCATGTGACATGTAAAGTTCATGCTTTACACCTTGTGGCACAAACTATTCGGCAATGTTATCCAGAGGTGGATGCATTAATAGCAACCACAAAAAGAGTGTTTCTAAAATCTCCCAAACGAATTCGAGAGTTTCACAGTCGGTGCCCTGGTATTCCCGAACCACCAGAGCCAATCCTTACACGTTGGGGAAGTTGGTTAAAGGCGGCATTTTATTATGCCAAGTATTTCCAACAAATAAAATCTGTGGTTCTACAATTCAATCCTGCCGAAGCTGTAGCCATTAAGGAAAGCCAGAGACTCTTTCAAAACCCTTCCCTCGATGCAGATTTACAAACTATTTATAACAATCATATAGGATTGTTTAACGCAATCGAGAAATTTCAAAATACTGCATTATCGTTAGCGGAGTCACTGCAAATACTGGACGATGTACACGCCCAGCTATGCGCAGTAAATGACAACAAAAATGTTAATGTAATAGAAAAGTTCGAGAGTGTGATAAACAATGATTTTGATTTTACCAGATTAAAACAAATTAGTAATGGTGCAAGTGTAGATTCGGTTTCTATCTATAAATTTTAATTGTGCGTATGTTACATCCGTAGATGTCGAGCTGTCTTTCTCAAAATATAAAAAAATTTATTCATCACGGCGTACATCGCTCACCGCTACAAATATGGAAACGTATCTAATGCTACAAACTTACTGCAAGTCTTATCCACTTGGCGCTATGCTATAATAATCGTAAATAAGGTAAGTGTGTTATTTATATACAGTACACATAACTGACATACCTAAGTGATATAAATAGCGAATGCATGTAAAGCAATAAAATCACGCATGCAACACCGATCGAAACAAGGTCATTATATTCGTGCGTTTAACTGAATACTATCCTGGCACACCGCAAACATCCCCAGCTCTAAAAATAACTTAATAGGTTCAGCTTCTTACTCTTTCACTAATATTTTACATGCAAACGTATGCTTCTTCAGGGTCAAAAATGTTAACTGGAAAAATAAGGAAATACATATATTATGTAATTATGAGGTCAATTAATATCTAATTAATTGAAAACCCGAAAAAACATGATGACAAATTAAAATCGCTTACTTTATTTTGCACATATTAAAAGTTATATATATATATATATACAGGTTGTTCTTGAAGTAAAGATACAACTTATGATAAATGGAAAGATGTAATTTACTACACAAACGCGACCAAATTTAAAAATAGTACAGATCAAGCAGCAACGAGGATGCGAGTTGCTCGGCTGGGCCACCCCCTCCTGCTTCGGAACCACCTGGTGGAGAACGACCCCAGGTAATTACTCTGCCGGCTAGCTCAAAGTGTTTCGGAGTGTGCGCGAGTATTCCGTCGCGAGGTGTAAATGCACCACCGTATTTCTTATCCCAGCAAAGTACCCCCTTGAGAACACGGAAGCGGGTGGGACAATGGTAGCTTCTGAAATAAGAGAGGATGCTCCTTGCTACTAGATCCAACTATGTAACAAACCGAACTTTGCTAAAGATAACACTTGCGAGAAAGGTAACAATCAAACCACGACGTCGACAATAACAAAATTTAATATACATACAAAGCAGGTCGGAGTCTTTAGTATAATAACATAAGTAATTTCTACAGTCGTTCAAACGTAAAAAAAAAGTATAAGTTTATAAGAGTGATCTAAAAGGAATAATACCTTAATTTAATTTAATTAGAAGTCTCAAAGCAAAGCGTCAAGGCAGTAATAAAGTTAAATGAAATTATATAATAGATAAAGTCGCTCAGACAAATTAACCCCCTAAGATAAAGGGTAGATAAAGGTGCAAATAGCAAGACAAAAGTTATGGTAAATATATATTCCCCCCCACTGATTAGCAGGAAGGTATAAAAGTAAATAAAATAGAGTACGATCCAAAACAAGAATATCCCCCTGTATGAACAGGTGAGATATGAATTAATAAATTTACGAAAATTGATTTACAAACCTATCAGAGGATAATCAGAACTCAAATTATGTATACGTAATTTTTTAGGTTCTTCACAAAGAGGTTTCATAGCTAATAACATTAAAAATAAATAAAGTCGAGTAGCGTACTCCAAGTTATCGAATTTACTATTCGTGGGCTGATCTGAAGGATCTTGCCACGAAATTAGCTCTAAATTAAGCTCTTCTGGCAGCCGGTGAAGCTGACAGCCAGAATATTAAAATAAACAATCTAGAGCTTGAACCCAGAGGATCAAACGTCTAACTGTGCAAATATATCCAATGCCTTGCACGCTACCTTAGTGTTTAGTGCAAAATAGGATTTAGCGACTCTGTAATGAGAACAGAAGAAGTAATGCAAAACAAAGCTATGTAGACAGATTACAAACAAAAGCTAGATCGTGCAAAAATACGTTCCCCCAAGATTCAAAACCGATTCCAGTAAACGGATACTCTCGTTACATACAATGAATAGCTAATTACATTACATCGTCTGTCCTTAATGACTGTACGGCTACTCACGAGTCTTGCCTATGAGTAAACGGCATGTTAAGAGATTAACTAAATAGGATAGCAAAAGTTTAAATAATAAACAAATTTAAGATTAAGAAATTCTACACCTACTTCATATTATAGTAAATAAAAGGATTTAATAAATTTAATAAATCCCCAAATGATTTTATATTGAATTAGCCTTCCATGGGACTGCTCGGGCGATTCAACTCCATGAGTAATTTACGATGAAATGTTGCTTTGACGCCATCTTGGACGTGGTGATAATTTCCTTCTAGAACCTAATGAGGCCACGCGGATATTCCTCCAAATTTTTGCCGTTTAATCAAGAACAGCAATACGGTATATAAAAACGCAAGACCAGCCTTCCTTAAGGTTCACCAAAACTTGAAAAGAACAGAGATTTGCAGGTATATCCTCCTCACCGAAGGCGGTAAAACAATATAATATAGGAATAACGATAGAATCGTCGTCTATAATTTCGTAATTAAAATCCTGAAAGGATGAAAGAAACAAATAAGCCAACGCTCAAATGAAAATAATAAATCCTTACCGCAAATATAAGATCACACTCGAATGGAGCACAAGTTAGCGCTACAAAGACTTAAGAGCAAGTGCCCGACGAACATGGCGCGAGAAAAGAACAGGCCGGACGTACGTCATAGAAATGGTGGGAAGATTTAAAAAAAGAAAATAATTACGCAAAATCCCTAACAAGGTTAATGAGCGATATAGGAGACTAACGAACAACAAAACGATAAATAATTAATATCGAAAGCCGAAAAATAAGTAATATAAGAATACCTCAAACGTCTAGAGTTCTGTAAATGCAAGAGACACTAAGAGTCGTGTAGGTGTCGCACCAAGCAAAAGTGAAGGAGTTCGCTCAATTAAGTTTAAATCAAATGGATAATTAGCAAATTGAAGCATCCAAAAGATTATACACAATTCTAAAGAAAATTACCACAATGAATGAATTGATAAAGGAGAAGCAATAATGAAGTAATAACAAAAATATACAAAGCATGACTTGCAATAATTTTCCATCATGGCGGGCGGCCTGAAAGAGAAATATATAAAAAAAATGTACGGAAATAAAATATATGGATATAGTGACAGCCAAAATATTTGAGCATACAAATAAAATATGAAGGAATTTAGGTTTGAAATAGCGTATGAGGTTCATTAATTAGTGAATGAAGAAAATAATATAATAATACGAAAATATAGAAATATGAAAAGCCTATGAGGTCTTAAAGTTCGCAAATAAAGAAATAAACCAGATTAAGTCTACCAAAAGGTATCAGAATGATTTTTCAATTGTAACAAATTATGTAGAATATAAATTCAAAATATTGTGACTCAATTATGACACGAACCCCGAAATTATAAGCAACCCGAAAATTGTATTACGTGACGCCTATGAATTCAAAATATTTATATATATAGCGAATTTTTACATACGTAACAGTTGGATGAGATGGACAATAACAAAAGTATTATTTTTGTTATTATTAGTCGACTTTAAGATATCGTCTCTGATACTTTTTATGCACAGCGGCGTGACAAAAATTTTTTAAACATCTTTGTCATTTCTTTTCTTGCTTGTGAAAGAGAATTTTGGGGAAAATATTTTGGATTTCTATTCTATACTAGCTGCCCCTATTAATTAGCACTTACTTTGTGTTAACTGCCATTAACTGATATACATTTTTGTGTATTCTTTAGCTAAACGATGAATCAATGATATTTTATTATAATCAATCTGCCACTTCAAAGACTTTGGATACACAATATTCTTCATTATTTCATATGGTGCATAAACAAACAGAGCAGATGATTTTCCAAATTGCGAACATGCCACATATGCACATGAGGATTGATCATTTCCAGTTGTTGTAATCACACATAGCAATTCGATAACTGTGCTCGCAGATAAAAATGCATTGCTCACCTCGAGGTAATTGCCATTCTGTCGAGACAATTGCTAAGAGACAACTTGAAAACAGTATACACATGTGCAGTGCGACCCTTAAAAGCCCAGACACTTAAATACAAAAACATTTTAAGCGGTGCAAACTTTTTTTACACGCTCCTCAAACCAATTATTGACGTAGAATCCAAAATATATTGCGAAATTGGTAAATTAAAAAAAATTATTAACAAAACTGCAGATTACTTAAATTTCTTTACTTAAATTTCAAAAATATCATTTCGATAGTTAATTGACGAAGGAGATACTTGTTGGAACTTCATTATAATGCTAAGAAATAAGTAATTAAACTTCTAGTTTCAAAAATTCTTTTATTGTAAATACCACTACAATATTGTTTCGCCATACAATTTTCATCCACCTGATGAAGCCATTGTATGGCGAAACAATATTGTAGTGTTATTTACAATAAAAGAATTTTTGAAACTAGAAGTTTAATTACTTATTTCTTAGCGCTAATATCATTTCGAATATCAAAATACAAAACTTTACTTCGAAATTAGTATTTAGTTTTGATAACAGATTTTTGTAATTCTCATAATTGCGACATTTTAAAAAATAAACTGACTATGAATTTGTCAAATTTGACATCGTAATTTTTTGAATTTTTGACATTCACGTCAAAATCGATATATGCATAGGAGATTTTCTTTATTTGGCGATTTAAGCTCTGTTTTAATTGAATATTTATTTATTTAAGATACTTTAACTCTTAAGTACATGTTTCAGCCCTTATGGAATTTTTCAAAGAGTTTATTTAATGGAAACATTCAAATACAATTATAAAAAGTGACAGTATACTCGTATTATATTTTGTACTGAATTTTATATATCACGTTGTCATGGTTTTTATATAATGATTTAAAATTACATTACGATTTTTTCTTATAGAAATTCATGTTTCACGTATTGTTAATTCTTTAATATTTGCCGATAAAATTTGAAACAAAACATCCTTCCACACAATATAAGGAACATACACACCAAATTTTATCAAAATCGATTATGTAGTTTGTGAGTCTATAGAGAACAAATGAAATGTTTTTGATTTATATATATATATATATATATATATGTATATAGTCGACACTCTATATAGTGAAAGACCAAAATGTTGAAATTTCACTATAAAGAATTTTTCACTATATAAAGAAAAAAAAAATCACAAAATTGAATTATTAGAAAAGATTTTATTAAACATTTGAAAGTTTAAATACAGAGCACGTACATAATGTACATACTGTACACATTATACATTATAACATAAAGTGTTACAGAGCAATAGCACTCAAACGATTAATCATATCGAAAAATGTTTCAGACAAAAGTTTCAGTGTTCGGGAAGGCGGTCATATTGGGCCACCCAGTTTTTTGATCGGTGTAGGGGTAGAAGCTACGTCAATGTCAATTCCAATTTTTTAAATGGAACTATGTATTTTCTTTTCAATAACATTATTACTGATCTTAAGACGAATTCAGCGACTTACAACACAAGGTTATTCTAGTCACGCAAAGTATGAAAATAGTCGAAAAATCGAAAAATATCGGAATAATCAGCATCAAAGGATCCACTAACTTTGTTTTGGGTCTACCTACAGAAAATGCTCGAAGTGACCCCCTCCGCTTGTAAGCAGTGGTTAATTCTCCGAGGAAGCGACCGTCTAACGTTAGCCAACATTTGTGGTGTAATTTCGGTACATGCTCGGCGTATTCTTTCTCTCATGTCGTCAGGCGTGGTAGGTGCTTCCGCCATTACGTGTCCTTTGCCAAAACCCCAGAAAAAGTAATCCATTAGCGTTAGTTCTGGCGAACGAGGTGGCCAAGCAACAGTAGCGCCTCGTCCTATCCATTTTTCACCAAAAATCTCATTCATCACTTGTCTTGCACATAGAGCATAATGGGATGGTGCACCGTCGTGTTGCATCCACATGTTTATGCGAACTAGCAAGGGCACGTCTTCCAGTAATTCGGGCCATACGTTTTGCAGAAAGATTGCGTAAACTTGCCCACTTAAGTGACCTTCAAAAAAATGTGGACCAATGACGTGATCGCCGACAATGCCGGCACAACAATTAACGGACCACGGATGTTGATATCGTACAGTTCTCGTCCATCGAGGATTCGCATTTGCCCAGTAATGCATGTTATGTCTATTCACATTTCCCGTATTTGTGAAGTTAGCTTCGTCAGAAATAAGCACATGACTCAAAAATGAAACATCCGGTGCCTGGTTTGCCTGGTGCCCGCATGGGGATTTTGTGCAGTAAAAGCTAAGATTTCATCAACAATCGGTCGACGTTTGGCTCGTGTTTGTTTCATTGTACCGAAGCGACAGAAACGGTCAGCTAATCGCTTAAATGCCATGTGCGATTTTTGTTGTCTGTCCGGATAACGAGCCGCGTACAACTGCTCAGCGTTTCTGTAATGTTTGCGGCATTCCCCCAGCACCATTAACATATCAAAATATTATTGATAATCGTTCATTTTCGCGATCCGATGTACTCATAATAGAAGGTAATGCGTGACTAACTGACAGCCGTATGCGTTGACAGTTGATGCTGATTATTCCGATATTTTTCGATTTTTCGACTATTTTCATACTTTGCGTGACTAGAATGACCTTGTGTTGTAGGTCGCTGAATTCGTCTTAAAAATCAGTAATAATGTTATTGAAAAGAAAATACATGGTTCTATTTAAAAAATTGGAGTTGACATTGACGTAGCTTCTACGCCTACACCGATCAAAAAACTGGGTGGCCCAGTATGACCGCCTTCCCGAACACTGAAAGTTTTGTCTGAAACATTTTCGATATGATTAATCGTTTGAGTGCTATTGCTCTGTAACACTTTATGTGCCCCACCCGGTATATGTATTTATAGGGCTTAATACTACATACGAAATAAAAAGAATACATAATACAAAATCTGTTAATACATACATATTGCTATCAATAGTGGTTTGAAAATTTAGCACGCCACCATCCACAACTAGTTTTCCCAACTAGGTTTCTCAGCCGGTTAATTTTCAAATATGAGACTTCTAACTTCTCGGGTTCCACTTAGAAAATACATGTAAAAACTAAACTGGAGACTCTAACAAAGAAGGTGCATAATCAACTTTAAACATCAATAATACAACGAGAATTTATCTCTATAAATATCGGGACTTTAATAAAAATATAACAAAATCACTTTCAATCAATCAACCCGAATTAATTAAAATATATTTAAATATATTTCACAAAGCAACCTTCTTGTTCAAACTATAAATTTCATCTCCACGCAACTTCGATCTCTACATGAAATCTCGGATAACAAGTTTTTCCCTTTTTAAATTTATATACATTTTCAATATACAGTTCTATCCAAAATTAATTTATTTTAAAATGTGTTCTAAAAGTAAGTTGAGCGCCAGTGAAATGTTCACAAAAATTTATTTACTTATTTTATTAATTGATTAGCAATAATGGAGTGTCAAATGAAACAAACGCAAGATAAAAATTTAAAATAAATATTTAATACAAATATAAAAAAAATTCTTTACAAAGTATGAAGACACTGTATTATACAAAAATACTTGAGGTAAAAACATTCATTGAAAATTGACAGCTAAATGAATGGAAAACATCCTCTAAATGACTCCGATCAAAACTTATATAAAAATAATCAAGTTTAATATTAATTTCTCCCCAGAGAACCACACTGTATAATCAGATACTGATACACGAACAAATAACTTACACGTGTGCTATCGACACGCACAAAAACCCTTGAATCCAATCGAACAAACTTTTCAATTATAATATTAACATAGAATTTTAATATTTAACTGTATTATCTATATTCTTAAATTGAATCTCTTAATTACTTGTTTTAATATAATAGAAATATACTTATAATAATTTTATATATAATGACGTCATATAATTTTAATTCTACTTACAATCTTAATGGAGACGAAGAACCGGGATCTTAATACTTATATAACAAAATCACTTTCAATCAATCAATCCGAATTAATTAAAATATATTTAAATATATTTCACAAAACAACCTTCTTGTTCAAACTATTAATTTCATCTCCCCTCGAGAATTGACCTCGACTTTCACATGAGAGCGATCCCGAATAACAAGTTTTTCTATCTCGTTAAGTTTTTATACATTTTGAATATACAATTCTATCCAAAATAATTGTACATTTTTAAATTAAATTATTTTTAATTAAAAATCCATAGTAATATGTATCTACACTCTGTTCGTTTTCAGTTTGCAGTCACATGATCAATTTTCATTTATTTTTAGTAGTATGAATCTAGTCGATACTTTTGAGTCAAAAGAGGTTTAAGTATTTTATAAATATAAAATTATTTCATTATCATATTTATTTGATATAAATACATAATGTTTTCTATTTATTTTCTAAATGTTTTTCCTGTTTAATCAATCGATGTTATTGACCAATGTAATGGTAATAAAATTGGAACGATGCCGTATGACATAACCTAAAATTTTTGAAGTATAAACAGTAACTTTGGAAGTTTTAAATCTCAAATACGCATATAAAATAATATTCTTTAAAGAAGACAAAGGTACATGTAGAAAATGCAGCTTTTCATGTATTGTAAACAGATGCTTCACTTCTAGCATTAATCGCATTAAATAAATTTGGAATAAGAAATAATCTGGAAATTGCAGAAATCATACGAGAAGAAATTCACTAACATAAATAAATTACCAAGCAATTCAATATAACCAAAAAGTAGAACAGAAAGGTTGGGAAATAAGAAAATTGGAAGCTAAATTTTGATTGTTTCATATGTATAATCAAATTTTTTGCATTAGAAATTAAATAAATAAAAGCTCACCTTGATTATATTGGTATTATTATTTTCAAGAAAATGGTTAATAACAATTACACGAATAATTAATTTGTTTACAAAAACTATAGAGAACTATTAGTATTATGTATAAATTAATTATACAGTTCGATTATTACATTGCTACGCTAAGTAAAACCATTGAAGATATAACTTCATTTGGAATCAGTATGTTAAAAAATTATCATAACTGTTTGTTAAACTAGCTCATATAAAAACTATTGAACTTAATAAAATGCAGATACTTTTATCAATACAATAAATACAAAATAGCGAAATTGTATTATGTATTATTCTATTCTAGTGTTAACAGATATGGATGTGACTGCACAAGTGAGCGCTGATATTTTTTAATGTTATTCTGCATAAGACTATTAAAACCTGATTTTAAAATGCCATACAGCATACTAAACTCAATGAACAACAGTAGTGCAGTATGTGACAAAAGCTATTTTCTTTATCTTCGCAATTTATGTTGGTTGTATCTGCAAACTCTCGAGTTCTTCATATATTAACTGAGCATATTAGAAAATAGAAGTATGTAGAAATAGCAAATAATTGATCTAATTCATAATCGGTCTAATAAGAAATATTTATTTGAATAAAACATATTTACATGGAAGCTTAAATATAGAATATTTCTAATACAATCATAAAAACACTATCATAGACAGAAAATAATGTTGTCTTGTACTAACATAAAATATGACACCTTTAGTTGCAATTACATATATTAATCTGAATCAGAGTCTGATTCTGTACTTGATTCTGTAACATTGATTATTACTGGATCTATATCCAAGTCTACCAAACAGTTTTCTCTTTCATACCATTGTTTTATTAAATTATCAATATGCCTTATGCAGTTACTCCATGTATTACTATCACATGTATCTAATGCCTCCTTCCACATTTCTTTCACCTTTTCGTCGGTGTAACCAGCCCTACCGATGTGCACATTGTAATATGTTTTTGCTTTTGCCCAAATTAGCTCAATAGCATTGAAGTCACAGTGGTATGGTGGCAGTCTAAGAATTTCATGTCCTGCATTTCTTAACAGTTCATCAATTTCATAAATTTTCTCTTTACGGTTTCTTTTTGCCTGTTGCAGTAATTCAAACTTTGTCATATCAGCAGAATAATTTATGTTATTGTTTTGTAGCCACTCAATAATATTGGCCTTTTTCCATGAAGTGTTCGGGGATTTATTTAAAATTACACTATGGTAAGGAGCATTATCCATAACAACAAGTGAAGGGACTTCTAAGTTAGGTATTAACTTATCTTGTGTCCACGCCTTAAATAGTTCACTATTCATGTCACCGTGATAATCCCCAGTTGTTGATTTAGATGGAAATATAAGAGCAGCACCATCAATAAATCCCTCCACTGTACCAGCATGTAAAATAATATATCTCTTCCCATCGTAGCCCTCTGGTTTTCTAACACTTTTTACTGTATCATCTTGCCAGGACCTTGTTTTCGATCCTTTGGAAAATATCCATGTTTCATCTAAAAAGACAACTTGACGCAAACCAGAATTTGTATTCTCAATGTACTTCCTTAAAAATACACTTCGCATTACACTAACATCAAGTTTTTCCATTAATGCTCTTCTATTATCATCTTTTTTATATTTGAAACCGATATGTTTGAGTAAAATGGAAAGAGATGTTTTTCCTATTTGCACCATTTGTTTAGTTTCCAGTTCAGTCTTCAATGTTTTCAATGTAACATGTTTTTCTAAAAAAGTATATCGTAAAAAAATAAATCATTTATGAAAATAAAATTGCTTAGAATACTTTGATGAAACATGTCGTATAAAGTATTTCGGACTTCCATTTTCAAGCTTTCTGTCAAATCTTTGGTTTTTGGTTTACGTCGGGGTATTTGTTTTCCAGGTGATGATGTCCCACGTTTCTTGATCTTGTAAACGGTTCGGACAGAGATATTAAGAGCACTTGCTACTCTCTAAAAATTTTTTTCCTCATTAATCTAAAGATATTAATTTGGTGTTATCTTACCTCATAAACTGAATCAACAGACAATATTGGACCTCTATTATATTTCTCTTCTTCAAAATAATGAAGAAGGTTGGCAACTAGATTTTGTGCCTGTGAATTGAGACGTTTACCTGGCATATTCTACAACAAAAAGAACACAGACATGAAAATTTTTTATCACTTCATATTATGAAAATTACGTTTTGCGATATGCTTATGAATTTATCAAAAATTGTTATTTGTAAGTGTCAAAGTAAAATAATTTAATTAAGAAATATTACGTTAAATACTTACGATTAATTACTCGAAACTGACTATTATTGTTCTAAGAAGAACAGATTTTATAAATAAGAAATCTTAAAATATCAACGGAAAAATACAACGGAAAAATACAAACAAGAAGTAGAGCTCACTAAACATAACCTGTATATGTCGATAAATACGTATTGTATTTTCTCTTTTGACTAAAACAGTTGTCGGTATCTCATATTATACAAGACATGCTAATATTACTTTTCTTTGTCTTTGCTACGAAAAAATTTCAAAGACGTATGTCTTGTATCAAATGACATACGTTTCAATTCTGAATATTTGTAGCTCAATATATCTGAAAAACAAAGTATATAGATTCTGTGTCTGAGATAGTATGACATAGTTAGTCATGTGACTGCAAACTGAAAACGGACAAAGTGTATTTATGTTAGTACATTTAAAATTTGTGTAGTCTTAAGAAATTAGTAAATAACACATGTATGTACATACATATTATGTACTAAGAAAAATAATCAGTTCTTTTCTTTTGAACATTACTTCTGAAAAGTAATTGTTGCTCAACAAAATTCTCGCATTTATTCAAATGCATAAAGATTTGATCAGGTACACTTTCCTGGCCCCTGAGAGTAGTTCGTCACATGAATTTTTTATTTCATTTTCACTAAATTTAGCAGGACATTCCCCGGTTTCAGTTTCTTCTTCATGATCTTCTATACTTTTTATATCGTCAATTATGTCTTGGTCAGTTGGAAGATCTGTTGTGACAACATCATTGTCGATTTCTAAAAAATTTTCAAGTAAAAAATCTGCGTCGACTGTAGCAGTTTTTGTAGAATACCCCATTGTTTTTTTAAGGTAGCGAGATCCATTTCGTATTCTTCTTGCCATTCGTCAATTTTTTCAGTAAAACCTGTTTTAGAAAAGCAGTTTTTTGTTTTCTGAGAAACATTTTAACTCCATACTTTAGCGACTTCGGTTATACACTCTTTAAGGGTAATCAATTTTTGGACTGGAAGGTTGTTATCAATCGTGTTAACAATTTTGTGGACAATTCTGTTTCAGTAATGATGTTTTATGTTTTCTATAATAGCCTGGTCCATAGGCTGCAATTTGGAGGTCGTGTTTGGTGGAAAAAGGATCAGTTCAATATTCGTTAACTTTTTACTTACAGTAACTGGATGTGCAGGACAATTTTATTGTCTATAAACATCGCAATCTTTCGCTTATGGCTTTTCATTTTCGTGTCCAGTTCTTTGATCCATCTTTCGAAAATCTCAGAAGTCATGTTATTACTGGCGTAATCTAACTCCAGATATTTAACTCCTTTTAAACAACGATTTTTGCTTTTACCTATCAGCAGTAATTTCAGTTTTTCTGAGCCATTGATGTTTGCTCCAACCATCAATGTCACCCTTTCTTTACTTGTTTTAACACCAACACATTTATCACTTTTAAAAGCAAAAGTTTTGTTTGGCAAACATTTAAAAAACAAACCGGTTTCATCACAATTGAAAACGTTTTTTGGCTCGTACCTTTTCAATGCACTGTTTAAAACAGTTTCAGTCCAAATGTCACAGTCCTCCTGACTAACGCTTGCACTCTCGCCGGACACCGTCTTGACAACAATTGCATTGCGAGTCTTCCAGGCACTCAACCACCATTCACTAGCTTGAAAATTAACGTAGTTAAATTCTTTAGCAAATTGTAGAGCCTTATGCTTTATTAAATTTCCCGATATTGATACGTTTTGATGGGTACGGGCCGCTTGAAACCATCGTAAAACTGCTTCATTTACATTCTCGTAAGAACACACCTGCACTCGTTTTCGACTGCTTGGAACATTCGTTTTCTTGATGATACTTTCGCGACTTTTTATTATCAGGGAGACGCTACTTGGACAAACACCTAATTTTTCAGAAACATCTATTTTTGCCGCCTTTATCAACTTCCTCCAAAACTTTAATTTTCTCAGCTAAACTTAAACACACTCGCTTGGACATCTTAACTGATTCTTAAACAAAAACAAACTGAACCTGTTTGCGAATTACATATTTCTATGAATTGTGGTTTTTATATTTACTGCACCACCATCCACAACTTATCTACCCAACTAGGATACTCGGTCGGTTTATTTCCAAAAAATGGGACTTCTTTCTTCTCAGGGTTCCAATCGGACAAACGTGGAAATAAAAATGTTATTTAGGCGCCAATCAAAGATAAATGTTATAAATATTTCTTTAAGTTACTTATTAAAAATGCACGGTGAAAGGTATAAGAAATAATGAGCACAAAATAAAATTTAAATGAATATTTAATACAAAAAAATCAAAAAAAGAAAAAAAATAGATCTTTATAAAGTATAAAGACTGTGCCTGAGATAAACAACCAGAGATAAAAAAAATTCACTGAATATGACTGCAAAGTGAATTAAACATCCTCTAATGACTTCCGATCAACTTAATTAAATAACAAAGTTTATCTTTAATTTCTCCCCAGAGAAACACACTGTATAAACTTGAAAACACGATCAAAAATCTACGCACGTGCAACCAACAAACACATGAAAAAAGATAACCTTGAACTTCCCAACGTATAAAATTTTACAGTTATATTTTTTTACGTAGAAATTTTAAAAATATTCTTTGTCATTTATCTAAACTAATTAAGACTAAATCTCTAAATAACAATATTAATACAAATGAAATACAATATTCAAATCTCCTGAATTAATAAGACGTCTTATATTTTTACTTACATAAAAAATTATATAAGACACGTAGACAAAAAAACGTTGTTTAATCAAATACAATCAAAATGACGAGAACACAATCTCGTAGAATATACGGGAATTGAGAAGGAACCACCAACAACAAAATAACTCAATAAATACAACCCGAAATTACTTAAATATATAATTATATATTTTTCAAATAAAAGGAGCCTTTTCGAAACAGTGCGTCATAAAAATGGAGTTCGTGCTAATGCTAGGTAGACATGGGAAACCCATGGTGTGTGCATTGCGCGGCGCCGTTATTTGCGCCGCGTAGCTGGAGTTAGGAACCAAGCTACGCGGCGCAAATCACGGCGCCGCGCAATGCACACACCACTAGGACCGGTCCTGGGCGGCAACCTGGCTAGGCTGCTGTTAACAGCACACACACGTTCGACGTGTGTGCATTGCCCCCGCTTTTGCCGAAATCGTTAAGATGGCACAAAGTGTGACCGTCGTCGACTGAGGTAGCCACTAAGAGTGTTCCCTCGGTTGGCGATGAGCAACCCCGTGCAGGGTGCGCTTCGCTGGTCTGCGCCTTGCCTCGTTGGGGCGGGGGTCGGGCCGTCGAAGTACTGCTCGGAAAAGTAAAGAAGTTGCCGGGAGAGGGTTGGCGGCCCTACGCAACGGCTGGTTATCCGATCTCTCTAAATTTACGCGACCGGTCACTAAACACACGCACGAGCGCACTAACATACAAAACCCTACACTTACGCGGTCACACAAATACAAAATCACACACCCAGAAAGAGACGCAAGCTGCCAGCAGCAACCAACACACAGGTTCATACCCAGAAAGAGACACAAGCTGCTGGCAGCGAACACATATGTTCACACCTTGCTATCTATTTTTTGGAATACTAAGGCATGACTTATTATTATTATTGGAATGTATCTTTGAATAATTTAAACCATAGCAACTCAATTATTTGACATTTATATTCTGTCATTTATATTTTTTATTCCCTTGACAAAGGCATCATTGCCGAAACATGTAGGGTTGTTTTAAATATATATACTTTGAAGTAATGAACCAGACCTTTAATCGCCGACTTATTAAGTTTACCTTATATATATATATATATATAGTATATATATATATATATATATATATATATATATATATATGTTTAGATAATTTCTTAGCCGTTCATTAAATATATCAATTGACAAATTCTTGGAGTTTTTCGGCTTTTATATGATATATTTACAAAATATAAGTATTATTCTTATATTTCTTAATGAACGATGTACAAATTTTTTGCTGAAGATATTTAGCATAAATAAAACAATGTCCTTATTCATTCAATTTATTATACAAAAGAAAACAGAAATATTATTTACAGTATAATTTAGAATGCAAATATTTATTCATCAAGTGATATGGAAGATGTGTTGCATTTTTTATGATCATTTTTAGTCATATTATACTTGAGGAAAACAAACTCGTTATACGAATCTGTATTTCCGTTTTTATCCCACACGTAAAATGTTCCACTTTCATCATTTAATAACGCCCTGCTGAATTTCCACTCGTCCTCAAGAAACAGTTTTCCAATATATATCAACACTTTACCATCATGTCCTCCTTTCACTGCATTTGTTCTGTCGAAAGGTTTATTATTACCCACTTGTTCCCAATAAAATCTGCTAGGATCTGAACTACATAGTATCTGAAATAATATTCAATTAAAAGCAATGTTGCAAAATCGCTACATTTTGAAGTTATAGTTATTTAATCGCAGATTTATTCAGCAAGAATATTCCGATGAACTAAAAAAGTTGCTTAATTGTTAATCCTGGTTTACTGAGTAGCGTAGAACACTTTTATAATCAACTTGGATTTAGTTTTAAACCTATGAAGGATCAGCTTTAGACATGGGTTTGAACAGCGCTCACTGACCTCACCTACCTCTATTATATGATATATGTATATGATGCTATAGAACAATGTTAGTTGATATTAGCATGAATTTAAAAAAAATATTGCTTATTATATATATATATAGAAATTGAAGAAAACTGGGAATCCAGCAAAAGTAATATCTTTATAAGTTAGTTCTTTATTTTTTCGTTCCAATATTTCGCATATGGTATGTATGCTTCATCAGGGTCACTTCAAGAAATGAATACATTTAGTCACTTTGTAAACAGACTAGACATGATTTTAAATACTTACGCGTTTTCAATTCAACCCTCTGTGTGGATATATAAAGCTTAGACACTATTGTATAATCAGGTGTTTTCTTGAACAATTAAGTTGTATGTTTGAAATATATACTAACCGGTGAGATTCAAAGTTAAAACAATTTACATTGTGTGGTTAGATTTATTTAACAAGCTACACAAGAAGGTAAGAAACTTTTTCAGTAAAGCAAAAGATAGGATTGTATATATCTTTTCTAGCATCATTTATTGCATCCCCTGCAATGAATGCAATCCAGTTTATATAGGTCACGCACAAACATGGCTAAAAACCATACCCACTAGTCATAAGAGTGATATTCGCACTGGAAAGAATAGATGTGCCTTGTCCTTACACATGATCAACAATAATCGTACACCAAACCTAAATAATGTTAAAGTCCTTCGGACAGTTAAAAATCATAGAATGCTGGGAGTTTTTGGAGATGGTGGAAATTAATAAGAACATAAACTCTGTAAATTTCAGATCTGATACCAATAATTTGAGTACAATATATGCCTTCTTGTTAATCAATGAATCGAGCAGAAATGATGTCTTAAACAAAATTGTATAGCTCTTAAATAAACCTAACCACACGATGTAAATTGTCTTAACTTTTATATATATATATATATGTATATAATATATATATATATATATATATGTATATAATATATATATATATATATATATACATGTATATATATAATTTAAAAAATTATCGACGGTATTATATTGTTTAAAATAAATTAAAAACAGGAAAGCAGTCTGTCAAATAAAACTTATTTATTAATTATCTCTATATTTCGCAACGACTTTGTTGCTTCTTCGGGAGATACTACAAGATTAATGAAAAAGAATATTAAATAAATATAAATAAGTGTATAAAGTAGGAATAGTATGTGACACTTTATATCTATAGTTACGTTAATGTTTTAAATTTAATCAATTTTAATGTCAGTGCACGTCACTTTTATTTTTTGACTCTATATTTTGTAAGTATTTTACTACTGTCTTTATACACTTATTTATTTAATATTATTTTTCATTAATCTTGTAGTATCTCCCGAAGAAGCAACAAAGCCATTGCTAAATATAGAGATAATTAATAAATGAGTTTTAATTGACAGACCTCTTGCCCGTTTTTAATTTATTTTAACCTATATTTATAGATATAATATTTTCGTGACCTTGGTATGATATGGTAAACTTAATAAGTCGGCGATTAAAGGTCTGGTTTATTACTTCAAAGTATATATATTTAAAACAACCCTACATGTTTCGGCAATGATGCTTTTGTCAAAGGCTTTGTTGTAGCCTAGCATATGCGTTACCAAACTCTAGGGGGTCTGCCCGATGGGCAGTCAGGTGCCATTCCGCCTTTCCAGCAGGAGTGAGGAGCCAAGCTACGCGGCGCAAATCACGGCGCCGCGCACTGCACACACCACTAGGACCGGCCCTGGGCGGCAACCTGGCTAGGCTGCCGTTAACAGCACACACACGTGTATGCATTGCCCCCGCTTTTGCGGAAACCGTTAATGTGGCACAAAGTGTGACCGTCGTCGACTGAGGTAGCCACTAAGAGTGTTCCCTCGGTTGGCGATGAGCAACCCCGTGCAGGGTGCGCTTCGCTGGTCTGCGCCTTGCCTTGTTGGGTCGGGGTTCGGGCCGTCGAAGTACTGTACGGAAAAGTAAAGAAGTTGCCGGGAAAGGGTTGGCGGCCCTACGCAGCGGCTGGTTATCCGATCTCTCTAAACTTACGTGACCGGTCACTAAACACACGCACGAGCGCACCAACATACAAAACCCTACACTTACGCGCTCACACAAATACAAAACTACACACCCGGAGAGAGACGCAAGCTGCCAGCAGCAACCTACACACAAATTCATACCCAGAAAGAGACACAAGCTGCTAGCAGCGAACAACACATATATTCACACCTTGCTATCTATTTTTTGGAATACTAAGGCATGATTTATTATTAGTGTTGGAATGTATCTTTGAATAATTTAAACCATAGCAACTCAATTTTTTGACATTTATATTCTGTCATTTATATTTTTTATTTCCTTGACAAAGGCATTATTGCCGAAACATGTGGGGTTGTTTTAAATATATATACTTTGAAGTAATAAACCAAACCTTTAATCGCCGACTTATTAAGTTTACTATATATATATATATATATATATATATATATACATATGCAAGTTTAGCACGGCGATGTGTTTATAAAAACACCTTAGGTATTTTAGGATACAGTTTCTTATGGAGATTCAAAACATCTATTGATTTGTGTTATTTATGTCGTATTGCACGAATTGCAATAAAGACTATTACGACCTATGATCTTGTATCCCTGTTCCACATGCTTCTAATTTCGTTACTGAGAGTATTTATTTACCTTCTGGTTATAGTTCTTTCAATATTAGTTGCCAGCTGAACAGAAATATTGATGAGATACATTGCCAATGTAAGTATTTATCGGGATTATTGTTAGAATTTGTCTTATCTGTTATTATTGGTTGATATTAATTGATGGTTATTAATGGGTTATATTTATGTGACAGTGTTTCTGTCTAAGAAGGTGATGTATTTTTCTGGGTTACCTGTTATGTCTATCAAGAGATCTTTAGAGGCAAGGACAGAGCATGCCACCATCAAGCGATCAAGTATTTCTTACTTATCCGTGCAATTAGTATTATCATTACGATTAAAACTTAACTCTCAAAAGTGAATTCATACTTTAAATAACATTTGGTTACAAAAAATTGATTTACTTTGGTTAAGATTAAATACTGAGTTGAATATACCTTAAATGAATACCTACTTTTATATCCTGTTTAGCAATTCGTGACCCTAGATATTCTCCAATCGCTGATCTACTATAACTGTATATAGTAGCCGGTACTGTAAGTCGGTTCTCTGAGCTGGGCCTTATTCGAATAACTGGTATTTGTCCTATGTATCTTCCAGGTGCAGGTTTAAAGGCATCGCATGGAATTTCCCCGGGCGTATAGTCTCTCCAGTAATATTCATTTACAAGATCAACTTAAAAACGAAAATTTTATTGTTTCACAGTCTAAAATTCAGCGTTTTAACATCAAGTGATATTCCAAAAAAATAAAAATTTACACTTACCATTAAGAAATATAGACGTGAAATATGTTGTCAACAGAAATACTTTCACCATTTTTAAAATTTACTGAAGTTATTTTTAACATCAACTAGTACAACATTAGCACGTATATACACAAAACATCTCGAACTGTTTAAAGTTATCCGAAGAAGATTATGTAAAACTGTCTGTGTAAGAGTATTCCCACCGCTAAATCGCTCTGTCGAGCAAGCTTCGTTACCGGTTTCAAGGATAGCCTACACAGCTGCGAATAATCTGAATAAAATTGCATTTACAAAATAATTAGATTAGAAATTAAATAGAGAAATGTGGCATTTCAGGAGAGAAAAAGTTGGAAATGATTAATTAAATACTAGCAAAGATATAGAGTGTTAAGTAACGCAACAGTTTACTGTTCACTGAAATTTATGCAGATATATGAGGTGTGACTATAAAAACTCTTTCTGCATGTTCTGCATGTTCTGCATGTATAATAGCACTGGTTTAACTTCTACGCACAGACACGTGTTTCGATCTTCTCCTATATCTCGTCAGTGTATGTGGTGAAGAAGTATTACTAACGAATTAAATTTTCTCTAAATAGCAAATCTTGCACTGACATGATATGTGAAGGATTCTCGAGACATCTGACGACCAAAAGAGGCACTCCGGCTCCCATTTCCTTGATTAGCTAAGCTAACACGAAGAAAATGTTGCAATTAAAAGTGTAGTCCGCGAGTCGTAGCCTAGATGGCTCTAATATGCCATGTAAAAAATAGTATATAGATGTAAACCTAACATCAAGCAGTAGCAGATTAATATTCATTCTAAAAATGTTTTTTTAACATTTTGTATATACTGGGTTCTTCTTTTATTATAATGATTGATTTTTCTTCTTTTAGCTTTACACATAGGTATAAATGTATGGTGGCATAGTAGGCAACCAGTTATACACCAGAAACCTATTAGGACGTATTTTTCTAATTAACAAATATTTTTGATTTTTCATTCATACTTAAATCTTAAATTAAATATATTTTATTGAAAAATACATAATTTATTTAAAACAGTTAATTATCCCAACAGGAGTACACCTTGTGCGAAGACAATTTTAAATATTTTTAACAAATTCAAAGAAGATGGTTGTTTTCTAAATTCCCACAAAAAAATAAAATAAAACCAATCACGTGTTAGCTGAAGATCCTGTCTTATGTAGAAGAACAGTCTATAGGATCGCTTTTAAATGTAGCCAGGCAATTTTGGGGTATTGTACAGTTCGGCGTTCAAAACACTGAAAGAATTAAAATAAAAGCCATACAAGATATCAAACCATCAAGAACTTTTCGACAAAGATAAAGTAAAACGAACTGATTTTTGTGATATAATATTTAATTTGTTAAATGGAAACGAAGAAATTTAAAATAAAATAATTTTTACTGATAAAGCAAACAGTTCCGTAATAGATTTACAAAGTTTCATGTACATTCTGTACGTCAATCTAAATGATTTCCCTTTGAATACTTAAACATGCAAATCTTTAATAGTTAGAAAGCATAATAAGATAAAACCTATTGCGTTATTTCTTTAGCTAATAAGAAAATGTTGAGTGTAATTTTAATAAAATAAATACTTAAGTTACTTATAAATATTTTTTAAATTTTTATTTAGTAACATTATCATATTAACATTTTTCGGTTTTAGTCTTCTTCTATTGTTAAACGAGATGCACTATTCACTCTCACTTTCTGCTGAACTCGCTGGAATACAGAAGTATTTCCTAGCACATTGTTTTAAGAGTTTCAGCTCCATTCTTGTTACCTAAAAGAAAATCCAAATAAAAAATGTAATTACCCTTTTTTTTAAACTTACCTTTCAAAATAAAAGAGAATCTACGTCCTGATTTGAATTTGGACTTTCGAGATATTGCTTTTTATTTATTGTTACTCCAGCTGTAATTGATTTTACTATCACTTATTTGTTCTTGCAAAAATCCAAATAATAAAATTGACTTTTGATATGGACTAATGTCTGTTCTGAGTACAGGCTTTTGTTCTTTATTTTCATATCTATTTTCTTCATAATCTTAAATATTTCCTGTTCTAGAAAAGAATTAGCCCCGGTAGCATTTTCAGTACTACGAAAACCTTCTCTTTTAAATCGAAGGTGTAAAATAGTTGCTACTCTAGTAACTGATTCCTTCATATGAAAATAGCCTGGCTTTAACGGATTCCAAAAGTTTGTTACATAATGTCTTCCCTTCCTTCAATCTTTAATTTCAGTAGTGCTGCTATCAGATAATTGTACAGTGCGAAAGCTATTGAGATTATTAAACACTAACATATTTATTAACTTCAAGAACTTCCCACTACTGCTTCTTAAGATAAATTTCTCCATTTTATAAAACCACTTATTCGTAAGCGGTATCTTACGAAAGTGTCTTTATCGTGTTACTGAAATGCCCCCAATATGTGGGTTACGTTCACTATTAGAAGTATGATATAATGCGAGAACGTTCTACAATTTCATAAAATGGTAAAATCTATTTGTATTTTTTGTTATAATTTCTACCTTTCTTTATACACCAACTATACTATCTTAGATATGTTTTAATCTTAAAGAAATACTATCGATCTTCTTTGAATTTGTTAAAAATATTTAAAATTGTCTTCGCAAGGTATACGCCTGTTGGGATAATTAACTGTTTTAAATAAATTATGTATTTTTCAATAAAATTAATATAATTTAAGATTTAAGTATGAATGAAAAATCAGAAATATTTGACAATTGGAAAAATACGTCCAAATTCGTCACTGGGGTGTATAAGTTGTTGCCTACCATGCCACCAAACATTTATCCCTATGTGTAAAATGCATTATACCTAGGTGTAATGATAATAAAGGATCGGTACACTCGATGTAAGTTTAATATAAATATGCTATCTTCCATATAATACTTATATATCATTTGGTGTGCAACCTGTTGGAAATAAATATCAGTATTATTATTACCATTAATATTTCAAATAAACAAATCTTTTTTTAAACATATTTATTGTATTTAATATTCTTCTCTTAACATAAAGAACAAGAAACAGGTGATGTAAATTAGTTACTACATATGTAACAACCTTCGCTTGCATTATATGTTAATATAAAGAATTGATAAATATGAACAGAGTTATTACTTTCATTCCATATGTGAAGTCCTTTATTTACTTTATCATCGAAAGGTGTCACTTTACCAATTTTCCATTCTTCCTCATGAAGTACTTTTCCAATGTACATATTGAACTCCTCGAATCCTCCTCTTACGGCATATTTTAACTGTGTTTCATGAGGTTGATTAAAATCTACATGTTCCCAATAAAAATTGCTATTTTCTGGGCTGCATAATATCTAAAAAGGAGAACTAGTGGAAATAAAGATAGTATCTCCTCTCACTCATTTACAGCTATTAGGATAAAATTTTTTTTTTATTTGTCTGCTTGGTTTACAATCTACTTACAATAATTATAGGAAGATAAGTAATAGGTATAAAAGCAAATAGCAGGAAAGAAAAAAATCGTCCATTGTACATTATTTAAAAGTAATGAGAAAGAGGTTCCTTAATCTTAGTGGTGTAAGTCCGTGGGCCATTGCCTTTTAAGTCTCCTCGGAAAACAATAGTTGTTACATCTTAATTTCCCTTTTGAATATCGATTAATAGTCCTCATTATTTATTGACGAGTCCCGGTAACTTATATTAAATACGTTCATTCGGATATTTGTTCCCTTGTATCTGGTTAACTTTGGTAACTATATCACCCCTTCCGCTTACACGCGGGTGAGATTCAAGGATTAGCAGACAAACTTTGGCAGTGTAAAGTCGTTTAAAAAAAATTATGAGTGAAAATTATATCATGTTCCGCCTATGAATTTAAAATATTCAGAATTCCTAAATAATAAATATGTACCTCTATTGAAGTTACACACGATCAGCCTGTTACGAAAGTCAAGTTTAAAGATGTTATATTAAAAGAACATGTAAGATGGGTGCTTTACAGGCATTTAACGTTCTATTTCTAACAATCTACCTTTAATCGAAAAATTGTATCGAACTTATGTATAACGATCGACAACTGAACGAAAGTGAAAGTGAGATGGACAAATTTGTTATTGTGGTTCACATTTAAGATATGGTCTCCGATAGTATTTACGATATATTCACTAACACAATTTTTTGAAATATCTCAGTAATTTTTTTCCTCGCTTATGAGAAGGAGTTTTAGGAAAATATTTTGGGTATATATTCTATATAATTTATATTTTCATTTTTCAAACGTTTTCTTTTAATTTCAAGGACAAGCAGTATATCAATACCCCCGTATATATGAATAATGAAACGTTCCATTGAAATAAATAAAACATACAAAACGAAATATATTTTAACATTTCAAACGAAAAACCTTAAGGTGTGGTTCAGATCAATGACTCTGAGGCAAGCCCCCTTGTTCTTCCACCAACAGCGATGATCAATCTTTTTAGCTGTCGTGACAAATTAAACAATAACTATGCTTGTCAGGCTGCAAACGAGAGCGCTATAAACTAGCTATACAGTGCGATTTAAGCTCAATTCATTAATTTAAAATTTAATCAAGTTTTATGTCTGAGAAGAAGTCATAATTCTTGATTGCGGGTTGGCCACTCCGGTTCTAAGAGGTCTCTCTGTCGAAACGTCTCATGTTTAAGCATATTAGGCCAGAAATGTGTGACGGATGTCATATAATTAATGACGTTATATTTCTAATTTGCGGTAAAAGCAGATTTGACAAATAATACATAAAATATAATTTAACAGCAACCAATATATAAGCCGCTAAAGTGAATATAAAAAAAGTCATATTTTATATCAATTCTTTCATTTTATATTCTAACATTTATAACAAAAGAAAATTATAAACAAACTAAACTTACCTGTATTCAAAATAATATTAATAACTAAGAATAACCAAGAAAATGTGAGACACATATTAGAAGTTGGAAAACGCAAGCAAGACAGTATAATCATAATTAATAAGTAGCTGCCAATTAAAGCGATATGTAATTCAGGAAACTTTCACTAATTAGCTGTAAAACGTTTAACCCTGTGCAATTAATTTGACCAATAAGTAATTGCAAACACGTTAAAACAAATATGTTTTTAAGACATCTCTAAAATATGAACATTAAATTATAGAAAATAAAATATTTTACTGATTTATAATTTACAATGAGAAAACTTTCTGAATTAATTCTGGGTAATCACGTTGATACGTAATTTTAAAATTGTTTTTTATTAAATCTGTCTGGTTATACCACAATTGTATTTTTATAAAAAATATACGTGAAGGACGATCATCATCAAAACCAGTTCTACTACAGCATTCTACAAAGACATGTTTATGTATCGTAATTTGCCGATTCGTTTAAACAACTACATACACATTTATACAATAAATCTCTAACTAAAGTAAAATACTAATTATAAAAAATATATATTAAATAAATTGTTGCATAAACTGCGACTACTCTGAAATAACCAGTTTTTTGCAATCAGTTATTTACAATAACATAGGATATGATGATATTGGAGAATCCAACCAAAACAACTTAGTAGGTTCAGCTTCTTACTCTTTCATTAATATTTTACATGCAAACATATGCTTTTTCAGGGTCATATGTAAATTGGAAAAATAAGGAAATACATATCATGTTACGTATTTATGAGGTCAATTAATACCTAATTAAATACTGGTTAATTGAAAACATTGAAAATTTAAAACATGATGACATATTAACATCGCTTCTTTTACTTTGCACATATTAAAATTATATATATATATATATATATACAGTGAGGTCCTAAAGTAAGGGATAAATTAATTTTCAACGTAATTATTAATACAAAAGGAAAATCCTGAAACAGGTCAATTTTTATATATGAAACTACACTTTTTGAATAAAATTATCTATGTACCCCTTCAACCCCCTCGAAGTAATAACTACCCTTTAAAAAATTGAAATGAAAAGGGGTAACGTGTGTTACTGCGTTTAAAAGGGATTTTAATTCTCTATTCAGCAGTGTATGCCTTTTTGATTTTTGGACGTCGATAATAGGAAAAGTCAATGTTAAATTGTTTAAATTGTATAATTAATTATGTCGCAGAACGAAATAAATTTTAAAATATTTAACATTATTTACAATAACTAAAAATAGTTTAAATCATATGCTCAAACTGGAGTCCGTTCATTTCTTGACAAACAAATAGACGATGTTGGAATTCTTCCAAAACGTTTTGCAACATTTCAGCGCTGATTTGATTAATTTCATGCATTATTCGGTTTTTAAATCATTAATGTTGATTGGTTTATTGGAGTAAATTTTTGATTTTAAATAACCCCACAAAAAATAATCCAGTTGAGTCATATCGGGAGAACGGGCTGGCCATTCAATTTCACCACGTCTACCGATCCACCGATGCGGAAAAACTTGATTAAGGTAAGCTCGTACTCGTACTCGTAGCTCCATCTTGTTGAAACCATATGTTTCTATTAATTTCTGTGGGGTTAACAGTATCAGGAAAAAGTCTTCTTAATTCAGGTACATATTAAAAATGTTTGTAAAAACTCCAAGTAAATCGCCCCAGTTAATGTCCCCTCAAAAAAATATGGTCCAATAATTCTGTTATTTATTATGCCAGCCCAAACGTTCACTTTAATAGGATACTGAGTATGAACTTCCCTCATCCAGTGCGGATTTTGTTTACTCCAATACCGACAATTTTGCTTGTTGACTGTTCCATGTAGGGTAAACGTTGCCTCATCAGAAAAAAGAATGTTTTTGGGAAACATCGGATCCTGTTAACATCTATTTGTAACAATTTCACAAAATTGTAATCGGCGATCAGGATCATCGTCATTTAATTCCTGCACCACTTGAATTTTATACGGATGGTATTTTTCTTTTTTCAAAACACGCAAGACAGACGATTAACTTACATCGCAATCACCGGCTACTTCTCTTGTAGGTGTATGTGGGTTTTCCTCAACATGTAATAATACATCCAATTTTTTTTTCGTCGTTCAGTTTTGATCTACCAGATTTTGGAAGATCTTTGAAAGTTCCTAATTGACGGAATTTTTGTTCGACTCTACTCACCGTAGACTGGGAAATGTGACGGTCAGGATACTTATCAATAAATATTCTGCATACTTCAGAATGCGTTCGTGTTTTATCACCCACTCCAATTAATATTAATACGTCAATTCTTTGGGTCTCGGAAAGGCTCATTGTTGAACAATTTAAATTAACGCTTAGAAATCTCTAAAAAAACGTTTAATACCTAACAATTGTTAACCACGTCTAACGAACTAAAACAAATTTGAGAAGTAAATGTCATAAAAAGAAACAATTTACTTTTTTGACATAAAGGTAACTATAATAGACTAGTCACTCGTAACAGGTATTTGGTTCTACGCCTACTTGTTTGTTTGTCATAAAATTACTCTTTTCTTGATTATCGACGTCCAAAAATCAAAAAGGCATATACTGCTGAATAGAGAATTAAAATCCCTTTTAAACGCAGAAACACACGCTACCCCTTTTCATTTAAATTTTTTAAAGGGGTAGTTATTACTTCGAGGGGGTTGAAGGGGCACATAGATAATTTTATTCAAAAAGTGTAGTTTCATATATAAAAATTGACCTGTTTCAGGATTTTCCTTTTGTATTAATAATTACGTAGGAAATGAATTTATCCGTTACTTTAGGACCTCACTGTATATATATATATATATATATATATATATATATATATACTTAATTCTTTCTTTTCTTGACCTTTGTATATTATAGGAGATTTTACGTTATTCGGCGATTTAAGGTCTGTATATGTATATATTTAAAATAATACACTTCTTACATGTTTCGGAAGTTACTGCCTTTTTCAAAGCGCACTTTGTCTAAGATATTTTATGATTAAAGGCGAAATTTAATCTATGCGAAAGAAAGCGGTGACGCGATTTCCCTTTCCGCTCTTATCGCGTTCACCGGTTTCTTTCACATAGACTAAATTTCGCCTTTACTTATAAAACATCCTAGTCAAAGTACACTGATATTAAACCATTAAACTTTTGTTATTGTTTCAAATTTCCTAGTTAACATGTTTTATACTGTTCACAACCTTTGTCATCTAAAATACATATAACAAGAAATGAATTTAATTCTTTCTATTATAAAATAGCTTAGGAGTTTTGAATTGCTAGTGAAAGTACATTTGCATATTGTATTGTGTATGGCTAATTTGTCATTAATATATCAGGTCTGATGAAGAAACAAATATAGTTTCGAAACGTTACGTAGCAGTAAATCGTTTTATTTCATATGTTGACCAAAATTCTGTTTTTATTAACAGTGAAATTATATATATATATATACATACATATAGTATTTTCGTGACCTTGGTATGATGAGGTAAATAAAAAATATAAATTATATTTTTTATATCCTTGACAAAGGCATCATTGCCGAAACATGTAGGATTATTTTAAATATATACACTTTGAAGTAATAACCAGACCTTTAATCGCCGACTAATTAAGTTTACCTTATATACATATATATATATATATATATATATATATATATATATATATATATATATTTATATATATATATATATATACATATATACTTATATAATATATATATATATATATGGTAGATTAAATTAGTCGGCGATTTAAGGTCTGTTTTACTTTGAAATGTATATATTTAAAACAATCTTACATGTTTCGACAAATTTCCTATAGCGTATGTTTACATACATAACAGCTGTATGAGATGGACAATAACAAAACTATTATTTTTGTTATTGTCGGTTAACTTTATATCCGATAGATATCGTCTCTGATACTTTTATAACGCACAGTGGTGAGACAAACATCTTTTAAATATCTTTGCCATTTTTTTATCGCTTATGAGAGAGAATTTTGGGAAAATATTTTGGATTTACATTCTATATAATTATATCTTTCCATTTTTCATACGTTGTCTTTTATTTCAAGTGATAAAATAATTTATAAGATCTTTTGAGACATCTTTTGGGGTCTGGAATCCACAACTTTTATCAGCTTGACGCTTTCTTGTCCAGCACTTTTATTTGCTTAAAGACGCCCACATCTGAAGTATATTTATCTTTTTCTGTCGCATCGGGACATTTCGTAATAAACTATTTAAAACAATCGTTAAAATGGCGGAGGATTACTTTGAACATTGAGATAGACTTTGAGGTTAGATATATAATTTAGAGCACCAATGGAACTAATGCCTTAACGTTAATAGGAGTTTATTTTAAACTTATTAAATGAAAAATACTTTAGTCTACAAACGTGCTTTTATTGTTTAACCCTCGTAAATATTCACAACAGGTTTGTCATTTAAACGATTTAATTAATTTCAAGAAATGAGAAACTTAATTAAAAAAAAAGTTAATTAACTTGGAAGTATCAGATGAATTTATTTTGCATTTATTAATGATAAATCGCTTTCATCCAGGGTCCTATTATATTTAAGCATATAAAATTGAGTAGTCCTAATCAATTTTCCATGTTTGTCCCATATACTAATGCCTTGGTGAATATTCTGAATCTCGACCACTTTCCCGATTTTCCACTCGTCTTCGTGATATGCCTTCCCAATAAATAAATTGACCCCCAGCTCGGTTTGAAATCCACCTTTCACAGCGTCCTTCATTTGTTCATCGTGCGGTTTTTCAAAATCTACCAGTTTCCAGTAAAAATTATGAGGAACCCTACTGCAGAATATCTGAAAAGAGAATTAAGCCTGACAATTAACGTGCTAAACATCACAATATCGCTAATTATTGCTTTTCTATGTGTGTGTATCTTTTACCTATGAGCTAGCTCACCGTTACCCAAGGTGTACCACGAGGAGGTAATTTATACTTACATCCACTAATTGAATTATAATAATTCAAAAAGAAGAAAGAAAAAATTAGAACAAAATTGTTATGGTGACATTTCCCGGTTCATAACGGGAAGGAGCTGCTGTGGCCAAGTTTTGGCATTAGCAACGCATATTGAAACAGGATTTCAGAAGAATCTGAAAACATCCGCTGCTTTGGTCTATCTCTCTATGACACAGTCTGGAAGAATGAAATCATTTTCAAATTTCAAAAAATCATCCCATTTGCTAAATTACGCCAACTTATTCAGAATACTTTGAGCAACCGTCGAAACGCAGTCTGCCTAAACAATAGAAGAATAGCAAAATTGATCGAAAGAATAATTTCAGGAGTAGATTCCCTACGAAATGAACTTGCAGATATTAACTGGAGACAGAATATGGCCCAAAGACTAGCAACATGTTCAGAAAGAAGAGGCGAACATTTCGAGCAATTGTTATAATATTAGTTTATTAGTTTGTTATGTAATTTCATAATTAAATACATTACTGAAACAGTTTTCTTTTTTTGTTGAAATCTAAAGAACAAAAAGAAATTAAGCAAAGTGTATATGAACTTTTTTGTTTAAAATCACCTCTAGAATACACTGCGTAAGTTTGTCGGTTACCTCATGTAACACCCTGTATAAAGCAATGTTTCATATTCATAAGTTAGTTATATGTCTGACGAAGCTCCTGTGTGAATGAAACGATCGTTACGTTGTGAAGTAAAAAGTAGTGAAATTCATTAAAATTTGTTTTATTTTATAATAGTACTTACTTTTATATTATGCGTGGTTGTCTTCCTTCCTTCCTGTTCGGAAACTGCTGTATGACTGTAGGGGTATATGGTAGCTGGCAAAATACGCCCGTCTTGTATAAATTGTCCAATATATCTACCTGGAGCACCTTCGACAGCATCATCAGGTATATCACCGGGAACATAGTCTCTCCAATGAAAATCCTGCACCACAGCATCTGTTAAATAATCATTTCTGGATATGGAAAAATTTTACATGAATTTCATTAATTTAAACTGAATATCAGTTGGCGCTTGGTAAAAAATTGTGAGCAAATAGTAAAAAAACACTTGGTATAATTTCACAGTACACTTTATTGTATCTCAACAACACTGCATAGAACTTTTGCTTATTATCAAAATGCAAACTCTACTAGAGCAAACAAACACTCTACAATCCCACAAACAAATACAAATACAGGCTGATTCATTTTCGGCCCTCACCATGTGGATCTCTCTTATTATTGGAGATAGAGTATAGGTTTAAAGTTGGCAAAGTTGTTAAATTTTGTGTTTGTTATAAATCCGTAAAGAAAATAATAGACCTGTGACAAATGACCTTCGTTATTTAAAAAAAACGCGAAAACCCCATTTTCTTCTATTACCTGTAGCACCGACATTTGGCCTTGTAGAGAAAATATAAAAACATATCCTTGCGGCCATTTCTAAACCTCTATCCAGTGGTGTACTCTAAATTTTTATACGACGTTTAGTTTCTTTCTGGCGATCATCAACTATCTAATTTCTTATAGGCGCCATATTGGATTTAGACATCTTCAGAAAGAGTTTCTTTTTCTGATTTCAACCATGTACCACATGCTGACTATAGTTTTTGACATTAGGTTTTATTTGAAAGAATAAATTATAAGATTAAATAAGGTAGCCATGGAATTTCAATCTGTCAAACATTTCATTTATTGTTCATTAATAATACAAAAATGTCAAACACTAACGAAGAGAAACGAGATATGATAAGTCAAGAGTTTGCAAACCGTTGGATTGGAAATAGAGGAGTTGTTGAATGGCCTGCGAGGTCACCTGATTTAAGTCCGCTAGATTTTTTTTTATGGGGATATGTTAAAAATAATATTTATAAAGTAGATGCGCCACAAAACATTGAAGAATTACGAGACAGACTTCAGAATGCCTTCGATGCAGTTCCTAGAAGAACTATACAAAGGGCAGTACAAAATGCCAGAAGGCGTGCCCAATTGTGCATTACCGAAGATGGACAGATAATTGAACATTTACTGTAATTGTTTATTGTTTACTTTTCTATTTATTTTTATTAATGTTTTTGTTATCTTGTACTCGCTACTGTTGAATTTCGTTTCGAAGAATATAAAATACTTATCATATCTCGTTTCTCTTCGTTAGTGTATGACATTTTTGTATTATTAATGAACAATAAATGAAATGTTTGACAGATTGAAATTCCAAAGGCTACCTTATTTAATCTTATAATTTATTCTTTCAAATAAAACCTAATGTCAAAAACTATAGTCAGCATGTGGTAGGTACATGGTTGAAATCCGAAAAAAAAAACTCTTTCTGAGGATGTCTAAATTCAATATGGCGCCTATAAGAAATTAGATAGTTGATGATGGCCAGAAAGAAACGAAACGTCGTATAAAAATTTAGAGTACACCACTGGATAGAGGTTTAGAAATGGCCACAAGGATGTATTTTTATTTTTTCTCTACAAGGCCAAATGTCGGTGTTTCAGGTAAAAGAAGAAAATGGGGTTTTCGCATTTTTTTTTAAATAACGAAGGTCATTTGTCACAGGTATATTTTCTTTACGGATTTATAACAAACACAAAATTTAACAACTTTGCCAAATTTAAACCTATACTCTATCTCCAATAATAAGAGAGATCCCCATGGTGAGGGCCGAGAATGAATCAGCCTGTATAATGGTGGAGAATCACTAAAATTAGTGACGTTATATTTTCTATTTTCCTAATAAAGTCCTTAATTTTCAGTATTTCAAGGAAATTTAAACGGATACCTTTATATACTTGACCTAATATCTTAAAACCTTGATGTTCAAACAAGTGATTATTCTATCTTTTTTTTACATGACGAAATATTAATTTAAGATAATCACGCTGTCATACTAAACTTGCCAGAGTCTCTGCAAGATGGAGTTCGGTATAACTTTACTTCATTTTTTAAGTATCTAAATTAGGTGATTTAGCCTGAAAATCTGTTTCATAATAAAAAAATAATAAAATTATATTTCCATATGTCACTTTCTATTCCAACGCTGTTTTTCAATATACAGGGTGCCAAAGATAACTTTTTAAAAGTAGCCCGATTGTCGCAGAAAATTATGAATCCGAATATGGCATCAGAATTTTCCTACAGCCCTCAGAGGCGGCTCAAGGGGGATGGTGACTTTCTTGATATTCAGGGTGGGTGCCCGAAAAATTATAGCTCCGGATCTGGTACATACGGTGACTTGAAATTTTAAATACGGACCTATAAAGAATGTACTCTTGTATTCACCATTTAAATCAAGTAAACATTTTTTTATTAGTTTTTTTATCGTTTAAAAACGGACTTTCTGTCATTTAGACAGAAGTTATTATAATGATTATGTGTTTTAGAATGTTCCTGTTCCCATCTTCTTTTAGTTCTTAAAATTGTGCTCTTAATGTAATGGAGATAAAGTGCAACATCTACAATTGACCAACCTTCTTCAACTTTTGCTATAATAAAATACTTTTCTTGTTCGGAAACTTTTTTTATTCGCATTTGTGATTAGCTTAATTGTCACGGTAAAATGTTAATAAATGTCAGACAAATATAAAATTAAACGGGAAAAAAAATAGATGCACGCGATTTTTTTTAAGACAAGAGTACCTGCTAGGAATATATCCTAGCTTTAATGGCATAGGAGCTATAGCTGCTCAAGATGTTTAAGGAGCTCCAGTCTGCCACCGATTTCCCCAAAAATAATTATTGGGACGTTTAGAGGACATTTGGGAGATTAATGTATCCTACTAAAGCTTTTGGCGCAAAGGTACCGTTAATCTACAAAAAAAAACTAAATACGTTCAAAATGACTACTAACCTATTACGTCACGTTTTCGTCCCAATACACATAAAACGTCTATATTTTTGGCCATTGTATGGTATTCTTGATTCATACTAATCCCATTCACGTTTAAATTTTCTGTAAATTGGCTTGAATTAATCGTAAATTTTGCAAATAAGCGTAATCGAAAATTGGACAGTAATAATTTGCATTGATCTGTCAACTTTTTGCGGAAAAAAAGTTATTGAAACAGAAACTTATATAGCTCGCAATTCATAATTGTAAATTTATTACTTGAAGTTCGGTTAAAATGTATCGGTTTTCATTTTTTTTAACCCAATCCAAGCCAAGAAAAACTTAAAATAGTTTTTAAGCATATATTAGGTATATTTAAAAATGACGTTAAGAAAAAAAAACTTTAAAATAAATCTGACAGTAATATTTATATTTGTTACACACACGTTGGCAGTTTGTTACGTGTCCGTAACGTTCCACATTTTATTGTTACGTCGTACAATCAAATTCATTTTATCGTTAATATATTTTATATTATTTGCATCGAATCTACCTGTATAGTATCGTTCCGCAATTTAAATTCATATTTAATTCTTTTTAAGTTTTCTTTGAAAGCAGTTGACCTTAGAGTCGGCGATTTTTTTGTTGCAAAAAGAACGTACGAATCTGGCTTTTTACATTTGAAAAACACATCGCTATCGAACTTTGAGGAGAAAAAAAACACCCGGTATAATAAATTTACATAGTATTCTGCAAAATGAACAGTTTTGGATACTCCCTGTATATATGCCTGAACGAGCACACCCTGTAGAAAGAACGTGAGGGTAATACCCGGTATAATAAATTTAGGAAGTATTATAAAAAAAAAAAATAAACGTTTGGGATATTCCCCGTATATATATAATTTTACGAACTATTCAAAAAAAATTAAAAGTTTGAGATATTCCCTGTATACAGTATAACCTCCTTATAATGGACACTGACGGGGAATCCTAAAATGTCCAATATATGGAGGTGTCCAAAATGTGGAGGTGAAAAAAAAAAACGAAAAAAAATATTCATTCTCATATCACAGATAATAAGACGAAAGTCGAAAAAAATTTACAATACTTAATACACATACATACCTACATATTTTATGCTAGATTTTACTTGAAATAATCATTAATTGTTGTTTGTCTTGCTTTTTTCATTTTATGTTTAAATATCTCAGATTCACATTCAAGAAGAGCTTAAGAAATATTGTTAGCAATGTTAAAACTGTTAGTGCTTAAGAAATAGTTCTCAAGATCTTTTAATTTTTGATGGGCTTCTGAAATATTTGATATACTAGTTACAAATTCCTCTTCAATCTCATTTTCCATTTCATCACTGATATCAGTAATTTCATCGATACAATCTATAATGGAAACATTAGGATTTTCAGTAAATAACTCATCATCAATTAATGCGTAGGTGCTTAAATCTAAATTAGTGATGTTAAAATTGGGAAATAAAAATGCTAATGGTATATTATCTTCTATATCGCACTCTGCACTTAGATCACTGTCACTTTGATTGAATCCGCATTTTTGAAAACAGTTTCTTACGGTCACAGGCGAGAGTTTTTTCCAAGCAGCTGATATCCATATTAATGCAGTGACTACCGTAATGTTTTTTCTACCATTTCTAGTGAATTTTCAGTATCCATTAACGCCAAAAGCCTTTTTACAAGCATGCTCCGGTAAATTACCTTAAAGTTTTGAATCACACCCTGGTCCATAGGTTGACAATGCGAGGTAGTATTTGGAGGCAGAAAAACCAATTTTACGTTTTCCAATGAAATCTTCGGATGAGAAGTGGCATTATCAAGAAACAAAATTACATGCCTTTTTTCTTTCTTCATCTTGTTATCAAAGTTCTTTAACCAAGCTGGCATAATATCCAAAGTCATCCACGCTTTTTTGTTAGATATCCATCCTATCGGCAACTTATCCACATGAGCTCCTTTAAAACATCTAGGTTTCTTACTTTTACCGATGACTAACGGCCTTTCCTTATCACCTTCCATATTTGAACACAACAATATAGTTAGTCGTTCTTTTGCAGATTTTCCTCCGGCACATTTATCACTTCTTAACGCAAATGTTTTTGTCGGAAGGGCGCGGAAAAATAAACCGGTTTCATCAGCAATAAAAATATCTTTCGGAGAGTAATCTTTGCATATTGATTGCAACTTGACTTTCCAATCGTCTACATTTTGCATGTTTACATAGGCAGATTCACCACACACACTTTTATATGATATTTTATGTCTTTGACAAAATTTCTCCAACCAACCATTAGACGCTTTGAATTCGGTGAGTTGTAAACTTTGTGCTACTTCCAGCGCCTTTTCTTTGAGTAGGGGTCCTGACATGGGAATATTTTTGTTTCGCACCTTACAGAACCAGTTGAACACTGCTCCGTCGATTGCTAAACCACTAGTTTTTGGAAACTTCCTTTTTTGAGCTAGGTTTCCATTTTTCTCGAAAAGTTCTTTTATTTCACTTTTGTTTTTCACTATATCACTAATTTGCGACTTTCCGACACCAAACTTTTCCGCGAGCTTTCGGACACTTAAGCTTTGCTGTTCACTAACCGCAATAATATCAATTTTATCTTGGATTGTTAACCGCTTTCTTTTACTAGAATCCATGTTGACACTATCAAAGGCTAGTTCAAACTGATTCAAAATATCACTCCACTTATCACCTGACGAGTAGGCCAGTGGTAAACCGTCGTTCCTTTGTATTATGGGAAAAACCCGAGTAGATATACTTCCACGTGTGCACTTTGTACATACATATGTATTATGGGAAAAACCCGAGTAGATATACTTCCACGTGTGCAGCAATAAAAGTGCATACATATATACATAATTGCAAAATTTTATTCGGCGCAGCCCGTCTTGTCTGTCCTTAATTAAGAGATATATTTACAGATGTTTTATTGCTTCGGTGAAATAAAGGGTGTCCGCGTCCGATTTATGGAGGGTCCAATATTAGGAGTGACTATTGTTAAGAAAACCATTATAAAATTTCGTACCACAAAAAATGTCCATTTTTTAGAGGTGTCCGATTGTCGGAGGTATCCATAATTAGAGGTTTTACTGTATATATTTTCAAGAGTACACCCTGTATAATGACTGTAAAACTATTCCAGGTAGTAGTAGAACTACCGATTTTCTTAAACAGAGAATTCGCCTAATTTCAAGATAATCATTTAGAAGCGGCTGACGGCCGTAAACACCCTAAACAAGAAGTAATACGTATTTTTCTTATTCGGTTACAGAATTTTATTGATAAGTTGGATTTAGCGATCTCTAAAAAAAACTAGTCTTTGTCTAAACGGGTACAATATGTTTCGTAAAATGTATAATTACAAGAGATAAATGTCATTAAATAATAGCCCGAGATAAGCAAACAAAATAACAAACAAAAAATAAGATAAAGTTCTCAATTAATTAGTAACTAACTCAACGTTAGTGAATTAATATAACTGGGAAGTTCCCATAACAATATATACCACAAGACTTACGTTAATTATAAATTTATAGAATATAACAAGATTCAAACTAAATTTGTAACAAAATTTTGTACGTAACGTTCGCAAAGAAATGGGTGAAGGTCGCACAGGCTCTGTCTTTAAGAGAACACCTGTGCGGTTAAGTCCTTCCTTTTTTTTGTTTAAAAATAAAATGACAGGATCGATAGAAATTCAATTAAATAAATTAAAAACCAACTAATAACATTAACTCCTTATCTGAATATCCGCCGATGCGCCTCGTGGATTCTCCTCGCGATCGAAGAACAATGTTGGCCAGAAGATACAAAAGGAACAAAGATGCCGGTGCGGTGGTTTTTATTTTTCGCGTCGAACAACGGCTGTTGTCTGACCCAAGGGTCGCACCATCTATTAAAACATAACAACGGCAATCAGACAAAAGGAAGATTACACAAAAAAAACTCTACATATCAATTTGGCACTGGATGGTAATGAGACGAAAAAAATCGTCGATATACGTAACTTGGTCAAAACTAACAATCTGGCTTCGCAAAAAAATTCTTGAAAATCCGCAGCGGGGTATCGCTTAAAGCGAATTAACGAAGATGGGCCCAATTAATTAAATATCTCCCTACGGGTCCGTCAGTACGACACGTAATCTGACCGGCAACATTAATTGGGCTTCGAGTTATGTGAAGAAAGTGTTGTAGTCAACGTTCGCTAGCGCAATATATCTCCCAGATGTGTAAAATGCACGAGTGTAAGTTTTTAGCGACAAGAAAACAACTTTAAAGGTCAGAAAGCACAAAGGAAAAACTTAAAAAAAGAATTAAATATGAATTTAAATTTGCATATCGGAAAATATACAGGCAGATTTGATGCAAATAATACAAAATATATGATCAAGAGAAGAAATTTGATTGAAAAATAAAACAATAAAACGCGGGACGTTACAGACACGTAACAAGTTCTGGAGAAATTTTTGCGGTGCCTTTGCGCCAAATTTATTAGGATAAATTGATACCCCAAAGGTCCTCTAACCACGCCCCAATAATTATTTTTAGTAAAATCGGACCCAGATTTGATCTCCACTATATCCGATTTTTTTTCTTTTACAAAATTTCAAGTCATTAGATGTACCAGCTCCGGAGCTAATATTTTTCGCGCGCGCCCTTCCATATCGAGGAAGTCTCCAACACCCTCGAGCTGCCTTCGAGGGCTGCAGACAAATTCTGATGCCAAATTCTGATTCTACGGTGTAGATTTCCTCCAACTATTATATTTAAAAAAGGTATATAACCCCTTACCACAATTATTATCAATCGTATCCTAAATACGTATTTCGACAAATAAGTTGTCATCATCAGTAGGTAAAACCACTAATAAAAACGTGGCACATGGGGCACAGTAAATACGCACGTATACATTGTGTATACGTGGACGCCGTTGCGTGATCAGTTGTGCTAGCTTTACTGTGCCTCATGTGGGACATTTTTATTAGTGGTTTGACCTACTGATGATGACAACTTAGTTGTCGAAATACGTATTTTGTATACTATTAATAATTGTGGTTAGGGGTTATATACCTTCTTTAAGTTTTTACTTAACCACAGCCTCCAAAGAAAGACTTTTGACTATTATATTATTTGTGATGATCGGTCCACTTTTGAAAAGTTTAACCTTTAAACTTTGGCACCCTATACATTGAAAAAGAAAGGTACAAGTAGAAATTGACATAAGTAAAGTCCCATTATTTAAGCTAAAAGAATATATGATTAACGGATTGACCTCCTTTTTTGTAACACCCTGTATAAATTAAGCATTCCGAACTGCTGCGATATATGTATGAATATATTCTGTTCTCTGTATTTCGACTTTTTTTGTAATGAAAAAATTTGCAATTAGTAATTATTTTTGTATAGATTTTCGCAAACTATTTGATAAAAAAATTGCTATACTTAACTAGTTTGAATATGATTATTATTACTATTACGAAATAAGAAGTATTAGAAAGACATTAATCAATTAGGATTGCATTATATTGTGAGTACAAATCAAGAATCTGCTTTAAAACTTACTAATTTCCATTCAAATACTACATTATTAAATTATTAAAGCACAACATCAACTCTGATATAATGGATGAAGAGTTGTAGTCTGTAAACTAAAATTAGGGGCACCGTTATATAAAATCCATAAAGAAAAAGCATTATTTTACACGAATTTTATTATTTTTTTTATATTTCGACTCGTATAATACACAAATAAAATTAAGTGAACTACTCTTACCTGTGTTTAGCACCAAGTCAATTATTGACAACAACCAAATAAATAAGAAATTCATATTTCAAAGATATACTATGTATTATATGAATAATATAGTATCTTAAAAAAAGGCACAGAGATTAATGTTTACCACAATGCCGCAGATTTGATTCCTAGGGTCTGAACAACTTTATTTAAGTCTGCATTATTTAGAAAGACAAAAATAGATAAGTATATAAAAGCCGGTCTTAAACCGGTGGATAATTCAGGAGATTTTCCATTCATTAATTAGTTTTGGGTCTTCCCCAACAATATTAATAGCATAAACATAGATATTTGTAAAAGTTCTTGCATTTAGGTGTACTTAGTTTTAAAACATAAATTAAAAAAAAAAAATAAATTGAAAATAGATCATATTATTATATCGTAATTTATAATAACAATAATTGAAAATTCTTTCTTTGGAGACTGTGGTTAAGTAAAAACTTAAAAAAGGTATATAACCCCTTACCACAATTATTAATCGTATCTTAAATACGTATTTCGACAACTAAGTTGTCATCACCAGTAGGTAAAAACCACTAATTAAAAAGTCGCACATGGGACACAGTAAAGCTAGAAAACCGCTTACGCAACAACTACTTTACACCGCGTCCACGTATAGACTGTGTCTGTGTGTATAAACCAAATAAAATAATATTGCAATACTGAATGATCTATACAACAACAAAAAGCATTAGTTCTGTGTACCAAATTAACAAAAAAGAAAGAAAGAAAATGAAAAAGTAAGTCTATCTAAGTAAACAAGCTATGCTAATTTATTATAAAAGGTCGGCTCACTCGATATCTATGGGCACCGGGTGCCCCAGAGTTTTTCTATATCTTCCACAGATTTAATGAAGTAACGGGTGTTCAGAAACATTCGAAGTCAAAGTAGTCCTTGAAAATATGAAGTCATGTCTGATATATATTGATACATTTACATAATACAATTTTATAGGTTATCATACACGCAAATCTCAGTTTATGTCGAAATATATTACTTTAATATGCCATATTAATTAATATAAACTAGTCAAATAATGATTTTAGAAGGTAACAGTAATTAATTTGCAAATTTCAAATTAAGTATTTTGATATTTTAGAGAATTCTTGCTGGACAATAGCACCTCTTCGTGCGATAACTGGAAAAAATTACATAATCCAATTAATATGCTATTCATTCTTGTGTAATAATTTATTACACAAGTATTGAGTATGTGATAGTTTTACTGCCCTATCAGTCAGATTATTGATAATCATTTTATTGAATACTGTAGGAGCATTTGAGTGGTAATTCATATATCGAAAAGAAGCTGTGGGTTTATTATACCAATTTGTATAAATAGTACCCTGTCTATCATAGCTCAAAGAAATATCAAGAAAAGTAATACTGTTATTAAATTCTTCTTCAATAGTGAATAGTGTGTGTGCTGTTAACGGCCAGGCTGCCGTTAACAGCACACACACGTTCGACGTGTATGCATTGCCCCCGCTTTTGCGGAAATCGCTAAGATGGCACAAAGTGTGACCGTCGTCGACTGAGGTAGCTACTAAGAGTGTTCCCTCGGTTGGCGATGAACAACCCCGCGCAGGGTGCGCTTCGCTGGTCTGCGCCTTCCCTCGTTGGGGCGGGGGTCGGGCCGTCGAAATACTGCTCGGAAAAGTAAAGAAGTTACCGGGAAAGGGTTGGCGGCCCTACGCAGCGGCTGGTTATCGGATCTCTCTAAATTTACGCGACCGGTCACTAAACACACGCACGAGCGCACCAACATACAAAACCCTACAATTACGCGCTCACACAAATACAAAACCACACACCCAGAGAGAGACGCAAGCTGCCAGCAGCAACCAACACACAAATTCATACCCAGAAAGAGACACACGCTGCTAACAGCGAACAACACATATGTTCACACCTTGGTATCTAGTTTTTGTAATACTAAGGCATGATTTATTATTATTATTGGAATGTATCTTTGAATAATTTAAACCATAGAAACTCAATTATTTGACATTTATATTCTGTCATTTATATTTTTTATATCCTTGACAAAGGCATCATTGCCGAAACATGTAGGGTTGTTTTAAATATATATACTTTGAAGTAATAAACCAGACCTTTAATCGCCGACTTATTAAGTTTACCTTATATATATATATATATATATATATATATATATATATATATATATATATAAAGTGTCTTCCAACAGAGACTTCCGAACTTTGACAGTTGATACGGTCATCCTGTTGAAGCTACATCTGTCAAATTAGTTGTCATTTATTCAGTCTGTTTTGCCAAATCACCATGGACGGATATAGCATTCAACAACACGTGCAAATAATAAAATTGTTTTATCAAAATGGGTGTTCTGTTCTGGCAACGTACCGCGCGCTTCGCCCATTTTACGGTCACCATAATCGTCCTACCGAGAGGACTATTCGCAGTGTGGTGGATAAATTTGAGTCCACTGGTTCAGTAAACGATCAACCAACCGTACGTCGACGAAACGCAAGGTCTGCCGAAAACATCGCCGCTGTCCGTGAGAGTGTGCAGGAGAATCCGAGGCAGTCGATTTCGCGTCGCTCACAAGAACTAGGCCTTTCGCAGACCACAACTTGGCGAATTTTGCGTCGTGACTTGGGCCTGCACCGGTACAAAACTCAACTGCCCCAGGAACTGAAGGTAAACGACCATAGACAACGACGTGTTTTCGCTGAATGGGCTCTGGAGCAGTTGGATGAATGCGTACGTGAACAAACAAAATTGTCGAATTTGGGACGATACCAATCCACATGAGATCCAAGAGCGTCCAATGCATACCGAAAAAGTCACTGTTTGGTGTGGATTTTGGGCTGGCGGCGTCATCGGTCCATATTTCTTTGAGAACGACGTTGGCCAGACCAACACTGTCACCGGCGAGCGTTATAAGTCGATGATTACCAACTTCTTCAACCTGAATTGGATGATCTGGATACAAACGACATGTGGTTTCAACAGGACGGCGCTACGTGCCACACAGCTCATGCCACATTGGATATTCTGCACGAGCGATTTGAGGGGATGGTCATCTCACGTGGAGGTGATGTGAACTGGCCACCGAGATCTTGCGATTTGACCCCGTTAGACTTTTCTTGTGGGGCTTTCTTAAGTCGCAGGTGTATGCGAATAAGCCACAAACCACAGCGATCCTTAGAGCCAACATAACCGATGCCATCGGTCAAATTCAGTCTGATTTATGCGCCAGAGTCATGGAAAATTGGACATTTCGGATGCGCTCCACCCAGAGAAGCCGTGGCGGACATTTGAACGACGTTATATTCCACACATAATGGCATCAATAGGTCTTTCAAACGAATAAAAAATTTCGATGATATCTCACACACACTTTTTTTTATTTAAATTTAAAGATAGGAAGCGCTTAATGAAAGATCCGTTATATACATGTATATATATATATATATATATATATATACAAGGTGCCTGTAAAAAAGGTCTTTACAAAAACCTACCACACATTCCTTACTCCAAAATGAGCCGATTTAAGACAATTAACCTTAGTACAAAGTTGCTTAGTTTGGACGCTATTCGGCGCTGAAGTTACGCTTCTGAAAACGTTTTTTCAATATAAATATAAAATGGCTCACCCGATTTTGGTGAAATTTGGTGCGTTTACCTAGTTTTATGAGACAAAAGAACTCATATCAAAATTTTGAGTAATATCATTCCATATGTGTAGAACTTTGGTTTTTAATAATTGCCCATTGCAAATTTCTTCGCCAATGGCAGGAGAGGGGTTTAGATATTAAATTTAGATTGTGCAACTTATGTATTACAGAAAAGGTACTCTTTGTAAAACTCGATTACTGTCATGTTTTTTGTGAAATTTGGAATAACAATGAGTAAGCGTAGAGTATATGATTATCAAAAATCAACTTGTATTAAAAAAAAATTACTACTAAGTCAAATATTTGAAAAATTTTTGCGCTACTTATATCGAAGGGTACCGATGATTTTACCGGTGCGGGAGACTTTTACGTATTTGTGTAAGTTTGCATGTATGTGTGTATGTATGTATGTATATATGTATGTATGTATGCATGTATGAATGTCTTCGTTTCTTATAGAAATTCGTGTAATTTAACATATTGTTAATTCTTTAATATTTGCTGATAAAATTTGAAAAAAATAAGATAACCTTCCACACAACACAAGGAACACACACAATTTTATCATTTAATTAATAATGTAGTTTGTGAGTCTATAAATAACAAATTAAATGTTTTTAGTATATATATATATATTGTTATAAGTCGAGTTGCTTCCAGATAAAGAGAAGCCTCTCGTTGTGGTGTCAATTAATGTTATAATGTAGAGTTGTGAAAAATAATGAATGGAAAATAAAAAAAAGCAAAGAAAGAAAAACTAGCTCAGAAATGATAATTAAAAATAAATTAAATAATAAGCAGAAAATTCTTAATCTCAGGGTTACTAGCGAGATCCGAATATACAGACAGCAACACAGATATACATAAAATAAAACGATTAAGTAAAATTAAATACAAATAAATTTATTAAACAATATAGTTTCGACAGTCTATAAGATACAATTACGTTTAATATGTTGGGTTTCAAATGTATACGTATGCAACCTTCTATATTGCTATACACATTAGGTTGCCTGCATCAAAATTATGAATATAATTATATAGATAAATGGATCGTGTCAGAATTTTGAGTGAAAACAAGATAAGAACAACAATATTGATAAATATGTTCAGTAGAATATTATTATTGAAATAACGTGAGTATTATGATTTAGAAATATGAGATCGCAAGAAATGTTATATCTTTAATTAATAATACAGGAATAAATTTTCTCAAGAATACCTGATACTTATGACCGTTATGGTAGTATCTAAATTTACGTGTTCTCTGGAAGAAGAATACTCTGAGGAATTCCAACAGGTTCAGCAAGTCCGAATGTAATGAATCAGTCTGTTTCCTCTGATAGATATTCTAGCCGCAAATCTGCATACGTTCCTTGATACTTGTAGAACTCTGCTAGGTTATGTCCAAATTTGATGTCCGGAAGAAAGCGTAATTTATCCAAATATAACCAAGAAAAGGTTCCAGTAGCTTCTTAAATATAGCTGCTTAAACGTAAAATTGCTATTAGCTTAATTGGAAATACAAAATGTAGATGATAAGGTTTCCTAGTATCTCCACACTCGAAGTATGTTTCTCGCAAGGTATTTATAACATGTAAAATAATGAATTCACTTTCTTGTTATTAAAAATATAGCCGTAGATCATTTTATTTAAATAATTTCGAAGAAGCAATTGAATATTATTCTTTTCTTTACCACCGCATGCAAAAATCTCTTAATAAATAATAATCTTTTTTTTTTTTCATCGTCTTGACTACATGTCATATTTTGTAGAAACATAAATCAAATTTTCTTAGAAAACTTATACAATGAATTTCAAAATTATAAAAGATAATTTAGTCAGAATAGAAAGAAATAATTTTAAATATGTATTTCTTAAATATAACAGAGATGAAAATATCTCTGACAATCTAAAAATGTGATAATATATCCAACTCACGTAATTCCAAATGCACATTAAAAAGTGATGTTATAAAAAATGATAATAAATATCAGAGTTTATCGTAATTTGAACATACATGAAATAATCATAGTCAGTTTTAGAAATCTAGAATTCTCGCGAACATAAGTAAGATGAATTTAATTAAAGGACGAAATATAAAGATTAATTAAATATAACATAACATAGTAATCGGTAACATGATTTTTAAAACCAATTATGATTTTACATCTTTAAAATACAAAATTCTATCTATAAAGTAATGTTTCACAAATCTGATTATTCCAGATATAACATTCTTGGAATTGATATTTAATTAGAAGAAGAATACATTAATGAAGAATACTGACCCACATCAATATATATAGATATATATATATATATATATATATATATATATATATATATATATATATATACATATAATATATATAATTTAAACGAAATTATCGACCGTAATATATTGATAAAATAAATTAAAATCAGGTAAGCCGTCTGTCAATTAAAAACTCCTTTATTAAATAACCCTATATTTCGCAAAAAATTTCTTGCTTCTTCTGGGGATACTACAAGATTAATGAGAAAAATAACATAAAATAGATAAGAGTATAAAGCAGTAGTAAAAATACTTACAAAATGTAGAGTTGAAAAATAATAAAATTGACGTACAATAAAAAATAAAAATGATTTAAAACTTAAAGTAACTATAGAAACAAGCACAACATGAAACAAACATGTAAATAATTCACATATCTGTAACCATGCACATGGACAGATATGTAAATTATTTACATGTTTGTACAAATGCTTTATACGTGCTTAACGTATTGTCATTCTTAAACAAAACCTTTTTGTATATAGAAACAAGCCTTTAAAAAACATGTATATGTAAAAGTTAAAACATGAAAAATAAAAAATATAATGCAATATAAATTTAACAATATATGGACCAAATAACAAAACAATTTTAAGATGGTCAACTAACCGTCAAACCGAGTATATTAAAATAAATTATACTTAGTCCATTAGTATCATATCTATATAATTAACAGAGACACAAATAACATAAATTATATATCTGATACTAATGGACTAAGTATAATTTATTTTAATATACTCGGTTCGACCATCTTAAAATTATTTTTTTATTTGGTCCATATATTGTTAAATTTATATTGCATTATATTTTTTATTTTTCATGTTTTAATTTTTACATATACATGTTTTTTAAGAGTTTTAAAGGCTTGTTTCTATAGTTACTTTAAGTTTTAAATCTAATCATTTTTATTTTTTATTGTACGTCAATTTTATTATTTTTCAACTCTACATTTTGTAAGTATTTTTACTACTGCTTTATACTCTTATTTATTTTATGTTATTTTTCTCATTAATCTTGTAGTATCCCCAGAAGAAGCAACAAATTTGTTGCGAAATATAGGGTTATTTAGTAAAGGAGTTTTTTAATTGACAGACCGCTTACCCGATATATATATATATAAATATATATATATATATATATATATAGTAAACTTAATAAGTCGGCGATTAAAGGTCCAGACCTTTAATCGCCGACTTATTAAGTTTACTATATCATACCAAGGTCACGAAAATATTATATTTATATATATATATATATATATATATATATATATAACGATAACTAATCAATAGAGCTGGGGATGTTTGCGGTGTGCCAGGATAGTATTCAGTTAAACGCACGAATATAATGACCTTGTTTCGATCGGTGATGGATGCGTGATTTTATTGCTTTACATGCATTCGCTATTTATATCACTTAGGTATGTCAGTTATGTGTACTGTATATAAATAACACACTTACCTTATTTACGATTATTATAGCATAGCGCCAAGTGTATAAGACTTGCAGTAAGTTTGTAGCATTAGATACGTTTCCATATTTGTAGCGGTGAGCGATGTACGCCGTGATGAATAAATTTTTTTATATTTTGAGAAAGACCGCTCGACATCTACGGATGTAACACACGCACAATTAAAATAATCTTTATAGATAGAAACCGATTCTACACTTGCACCATTACTAATTTGTTTTAATCTGGTAAAATCAAAATCATTGTTTATCACACTCTCGAACTTTTCTATTACATTAACATTTTTGTTGTCATTTACTGCGCATAGCTGGGCGTGTACATCGTCCAGTATTTGCAGTGACTCCGCTAACGATAATGCAGTATTTTGAAATTTCTCGATTGCGTTAAACAATCCTATATGATTGTTATAAATAGTTTGTAAATCTGCATCAAGGGAAGGGTTTTGAAAGAGTCTCTGGCTTTCCTTAATGGCTACAGCTTCGGCAGGATTGAATTGTAGAACCACAGATTTTATTTGTTGGAAATACTTGGCATAATAAAATGCCGCCTTTAACCAACTTCCCAAACGTGTAAGGATTGGCTCTGGTGGTTCGGGAATACCAGGGCACCGACTGTGAAACTCTCGAATTCATTTGGGAGATTTTAGAAACACTTTTTTTGAGGTTGCTATTAATGCATCCACCTCTGGATAACATTGCCGAATAGTTTGTGCCACAAGGTGTAAAGCATGAACTTTACATGTCACATGCAAAAGTCTTTCACAATCTGCTTTAAGAGAACGGCCTACAGAACGCATTGTCGCAGCACCATCGCTCATAAACATCAGGAGTTGATTAGTTGAAACTTGAAATTTTTGTAGCGTATCGAGCACTACCTTCGTAATTACTTCGCTAGTGCACTTTTCCAATCTTTTGCTGGCTAATAAAATGGGAAATGTTGATTTGACAGGATCTAGTACACGCACTATAATATTCACAATAGAATGTTTTTTTCGATCTGTCGTTTCGTCGACACATACCCATAACTGTTTATCATTTACTACTGCTTTCATTCTGTTTTCAATGTCCTCACGCACAATTGGTAAATAGGTGAGTAACGTTCTCCGTGACGGTAGCTTTATGTTGGAATTGTATTTATTCCAAAAGTCGTGAAAGGCTTTTTTATCTAGCAGGTGAACTGGCACATAGCAGACGAGTAGCATTGTCAATAAATCGAAAATGAATTGCGTTTTAGACAGCACATTATTTGTTTTGCCTTTGTGGTGTACACTTTCAACATGTCTTTTACAGTCGTATTTGTCCCAGCAAAGTAACTGTTTATCGCATAATTTACAAACCACTTTTGCTCCATTATAATACAAATCGGGAAAGTCTCGGATAAATTTCTTCACGTCGTTATTCAATGGGCGCTTTCTTGGCTTGGGCACGTCCGTCATATTTATTAAATAGAGCTCAAGACAACACACGATCACGTTGCCAGTTCAGGACTAACTAAAGTGTTTCGCTGCATCGTGTTTATACGCTGGTGGGGATGCACTACATACGGTCCTGCCGTACCGCAAACATCCTCAGCTCTACTAATTGGTGCAGACACTGAAGAAGTAACAATCGCATTTGTTGAAGAAAAGAGCGTTGTTCCATCGCGATAATTCGCCTTCTCATTCTTTCGTTGTTGCTACAACAAAATTTATTGAATTGAGTTACGAATTGCTGCCTCATACGCCATATTTGATAGATCTGGCACCCGGTGATTTCTATTTATTTCCAAATTTAAAAAAATGGCTCGGTGGTAAGAGATTTCGTACAAATAAAAAATATCGGGTTGCCAAGAGATTACGTTTTAGTACATTCTTGGCAAAGCAAATGAAAGCGAAAATAGAATAATATGCAACTACATGTTAAATTTAAAAAAAACAAGTATGAGGCTACATAAGGAATATGTTAAAATTTAGAGAAAAACTCAATGACGGTTTGGTTAAAAATCATTTTAAGATCGATTTTCCTAAAATGTAGGTGACATAGTGACATAGCAAACCTTTGAAGCCCCTAACATGGATATGGTCTCAAAATTAATGAAAATGTAAATGTCATAATATTTAACATCAACTGCCAGTCTGTGTCTGTTATATAGGAATGAAACATGGTTCATTTCCATAACTAAAAAAAAAATTAAAAGGAGGCAAATCTTATCAAACGAATGGGTGGCTAATCAAAACTGTTTTAGAACTTCTGTAAAATCGTTTTGGTTAGCCACCCTTGCAAATAGTGGGGCCATAGTGCGCCAACTATGGGCGGAAATACATTAAGAACGTATAAGATAAGACGTTGAAAGGAATGGAATTTATATAGACGATAGTTTTGTGAACAAAGGTGGGCTAACAATTATATAGAAAATAACTACAACGACAGAATGAAAAAAAGCAGGAAAAAACTGGAGTGAACTAACTGCTATTACCAATGATAAAAGAGTTATTTACTTTTATACCCTCCTTAGAACTTTTCTTCCCATAAAATTCTGCAACTGCTGTATTAGTATGGGCGTAAGTAAATCACAGCTGGTAGAAGAGATTTGGAATCATTGTGGGTGACAAGATACTGTCCTATATATCTGCCAGGTGCACCTTCATAAGCATCGCATGGTATATCCCCAGGTGCGTAATCTCTCCAATAAAAATTGGGTACAAAAGCCACTGAAAAAAAGTTCATTATTTAAGAGAGAAATATGTGCAAATCTAGGCAAGAAAAAAATAAGATGTATCAAAACGGATACTATTTTTCCAAATACTACATTTATAATTTAGTTAAATTTTTTTTAAGTTCATATAGCTAATTAATACTCGAATACTACTTATGTAACATCTGGTGCTCCGCAGAGAAGTCAATTTGGCCCACGTTCATTTATAATTTCTGTATTTCATGTCTAATGATAAGTGATGTTGAAGAGAGTTTTGGATTTTCTTGTTATTATATTTATGCTAGCGATGTTAAGTTGATATTCTTAGAAGATTATTCTAGAATTCAGATTAATTTGACTAATTTAAATATAGTATAGTATTGTTACAAAGTGGCTTTAGAACAGATTTTTCCTAAAGCTTCTGTTAATCTTCCTACATTGAACAATATGTACAATATTAATCAATGTTGTATTTTTCTATACACATTCGTTATTTCATTTTTATCTTTTGCTGCTGCAGGGTTTCTACAAGTAGTTTTAACGAGTTTAGTTGACATATTTAATGGAAAATAAAAAGACTGCTTCGTTAAAACTAATTTAAATTAATTTTTATTTCACTTGATTTATTTTTAATGTTACCTACTATAAGTATCAAGAATTTTTAATTAAAATTTTTAAATTGCATTATTATATACAAGTGTCCCGTATCGTTATGTTCAAATTTTAGAGTGTAAAGTAGACTTCATTTCAAGTCACAAAAACGCAAAACTTGTGTATCCATTTTTACTTGTTTCAAAGTTACCGATCTATGAATGTGGTTGTCAGATCATGAAAAAAAAATGTAATCCTATAGTCAACACAAACTGTTTTTATTTAAAAAAAGTTATACGATTCAATAACAGGTCTGTGATTGTTAACGTCGCATAATAAAATGTTATCCTAAAATAAATAAACACGTGTCGTAGTGCATACAGTAATTTCTTGGGGATCTACAAAAAAGAGTACTGGAAATTTATTTATGATAAAGAAGGTTCTTACTTATTTCGTAAGTGCTGAACCACGAATATCATACAATAAACAAATGTTCAGATGACTGTTAACGTTGCATTTTTTAATAAAGGATTACATCACGTTTCAGTTCATACAACAGTTTATTAGTGAGTGGGCACGTTTTCTTTATTCAAAATGCCTTACCGATTTTCTTCTCAAGAGTATGCGGACATGCATTTTCTGTATGGCTACTGTAACGGCAGTGCACGTCAAGCAGTTATTGAATACCGACATCGGTTTCCCTATAGGTGCATTCCTCATTACAGAACGTTCCTGGAAGTACACAGACAATTTCGGGAATGCGGTCTGCGTGATTATCTTTTCGACCGAGGAGTAAATTTGCCAGCAGACTTAGAGGAAGAAGCAGTAGCTATTGTTACAAGGGATCCCACTCTCAGTGTATGTCGTATCGCTAGACAGTCACGGCTTCTTATTAATTTCTGCAGAACAGTCCACATAACAGACAGATGAATCTACGCTCACGAGAAGTGGTGTGACAAATCTGAGAAACCTGCACAGGTGGTCATCCGAAATTCCCAAAGCTATACGCCCTTCTAAATTTCAACATGAATTTCCTATTAACGTTTGGGCGGCCCTAATCGATGACTTGTTTATTGGTTTTGTCGTTCTTCCTGGGAGGTTAAATGCGGACAATTACCTTCAATTTCTTATTGACGAACTGCCAGGTCTTTTAGAGGATGTTCCACTGAATGTTCGACGAGACATGTGGTTTCACATGGATGGGGCACTACCACATTTCGGAATTGCTGTCCGAAATTGGGTTAACGTCAATTATCCAAGATGGATTTGTCGAGGTGGTCCTGTTGCATGGCCACCCAGATCACACGATTTTAATCCCCTTGACTTTTATTTATGGGGGTACATGAAAAATTTATTCTACGCGCAAGTTTCGAACACAAGAGAAGAGTTGTTGGATCTTATTCACCTGGCTGCTGAGTAAATCCGACAAAACAAGTATGAAATTTGGATAAGTACTTCTTTTGTTGGCTTACGGGTACAAGCCTGCATTCAACAAGGAGGTTTCGAAAATATAATTAATTGAACTTTTTTAAATAAAATCAGTTTTTATTTTGGGATTACATTTTTTTTCATGATCTGACAATCACATTCATAGATCTGTAACTTTGAAACAAATAAAAATAGATATACAAGTTTTGCGTTTTTGTTACTTGAAATGAAGTCTACTTTACACTCCTAAAATTTGAACATAACGATACGGGACACCTTCTATAAATCAGCATCTTATGCTTATTTATGAACAAATAATGTATCTAAAAATTGTATCTTATCATTGTTTTCCTTTTTAACTTTGAATTTAATAGTCGAAAATTTAGCTATTTAACGAACACATTCAATTCACATTTATGTGTATTAAAATCCGCGAAAATCTCATGTACGCACCTAAGCCAAACTCTTGGAAAGAGTTTTTTTTTTAAATTCAACTTTAAAGTGACTTTAGAGAATGACTTATATATTCCTAGTCAATTGGTTGCTAAACTTTCCGTTACCAAATGAGAGATACCAACAAGAACTGGATTTCATTAAGAACATCGCGAGATATAATGGTTTTACCCAATTTAAAAATGACATAGCGTGATTCAACATATGTGTTACCTCAACATAATTACGATAAAAAGTACAATATGTTTACCATACCATCACATTACGAAAAAACCTAAATAAAGTTGTTAAAAAACGAGGTCTCCGAGTTGTTTTTCGGTCCGAAAACACAATTAAAGCTCTTAATAGTAATACCAAAGATTATATCTAGGAATTGGGTATTTATGGATTTAAGCGCCGCGACTGTAATTTGAAATATATAGGTCAAACGAAACGTTCAATAATAACCCGTTATAAAGAACATATGGCGCATATTAAATTCAATAGACCAGAAAAATGTAGTGTCGCATATCATGTATTAGAAGCCGATCGTAACATTACGGTGCATGGGTTAAAACTTATCAAATATATAAGCAAGTCGTGGAGGTCGATATATACGAAAATATTCATATCGTTAAAAACAAAAATAACACTTTCTAAATTTTAGTTTATTAAATGCATCTTTCCCAATAGTATAGCAATAAAGTCTGACCTGAAGGGTTACACACTTTTACTAGAATATTGATATAAATTTTCACTTTTAAAGAATATTGTAAAATAATATTAACCTTATCGTATTTATGTATATCGATATCAGTATGTATCTCTGTCTAATACGTAACTGACGAAGATTGCCGAAACATATTAATAAATTGAAAATAATAATTATTAGTTTTATTTCTATTTTAACAAAAAGATATTACGGATGCAAGATCTTAAACTTTACATTAATATACTTAATAAATAGTAATATGCAAATGATACTTACTAGTAGGAAATATACTTATTGGAGATATTAAAAAGAAATACGTGTATATAACCAACATTTTTCAAAATTACAGTAGTTGTAAAAACTATGAAATAAAATTGTCAACTGAAATGAGTTTCTGAAAATATATATATATATTTTATATCTTATCTTGTTTTTTTACCAAAATAACATATTTGTTTCTATAAAAAGATTAAATTTGGTTTCTGTTTGTTAAGAAATACGAAGGAAATATTTTTATTAAACACTTTTCAAAATGTTATTGATATTTTTTTTCTATTTCATTTTCATGGATACATATTTAATCTGCAATAGATCTTTTTTAAAATTAAACTGCGCAATCCCCAACAATTAAACCGATTCCATTATGCATTTCTTTAAAATTATTTTGCAAGAAAAAGTCCATGCGGTTTCGAAAAATACATTCAGATCCAGATAATACCAAAAATTCAAAATATAAATTTAAGATAAAAATTAAAATCACAATTGAACTGGTCTTGTACATTACACATTCGGAAATATCAGTTTTCATATAAAAAAAAGGTATTAAAAGTAGGATCGCCCACCTTGTTAAATTCTCTGTATACGTTTCTTAATGTTCTAAGCTCAATTTTACTAATTTGCATTTCAAATTTTTCTTTTAAAATTTCTAAGTTTATGTCAAAGTTATTATTTGCGTACACATTTTGCTTTACATACGCGAAAAATAATAGTCCACATGTGTTAAATCTAGTGAGCAAGTTGGTTAATTACAAATTAAACAGACATGCAATATACATATCTGTAACTGTACACATGGACAATACACCTCGTATTTTCAGCATTTACTTCTGCTTAAGACACGTGTTTCTGCCATCTATAGGCGTCATCAGTCAAGCTAGTGAAGCATTGTAATACAAATGATACAAATCTTTTTATTATTATTTAATATATAATAAATAAAAATATCATACCAAATTTTCGATCAATCGATAAACAAATAATAAGCCAAACTTTTGATATATAAATTTGAAGAATACCACGACGTAAACAAGAATAATCGAGCGAAGCATCTTTTTGAAATTGGGATACCGTCGATCCGAGAACCCAAAGCCGTTGAACACATCCAACGCCGCTAGAAATATTGGAGCAAGCCGTACTCTACATCTGTCTCGATCACAGCGTCTCCAGAACTACATCAGATCCTAGAACATCGGAAACAGGTTCACATCCTACGTTTATTCCACATATATTACCTAAAAGTCAACAATTGCTTAAATAAAAATCACTATAAACAACTTAATATTCATATTAAATTTCGGAATTATACATTATTATAAAACATCAATTAAAACGTGCAATTTCAACCTACATACTGCCTAAGATAAAACAATACTTGCCTATATTATGTTTAATTTAAGAACCATTAAATATTTGTTTATATAATTTTCGTATAACCTAACCTTATCACTTATGAACACATGTGCAACATATTATTTCCTTTTATTGTCCCATAGCACTTAATATTCTTTTTATAATACAGCTTCCTTATCTCTTTAATACAATTGTAGTTACAGTTTTCTTATTTATTTCAATAAATTTTTAATTTATTTTATTAATTCAATCTTTTATTTGTGTTGTGTAATTGTTGAGTTTGAGCTTAATTAATACACTAATTACATTGTACCTACGGATAATACACCAAACCGACGAAGATCCTAGAGATTTTAATTAATTTATGTACTCAAGCTCTACCACAGTTAGTTGGTTATTTTACAAGATCACAGATAGCGTTGCACATACTAAGAACAATATAAACTTATGGCGCCCAATTTTTGAATTTTAAATCATAAAGATTAACTTATATTAATTATTTTTCTAAGTTTATATTCTCATTGTTCTTAGTTTTACCAGCTACAGCGTTTATATCATTTGACGAACCAACGTTGGGAATATTATATATTACAGCTTCACTGTAATTTATCACTTATATTTATAATTTTCCTAAGTTTTTTTTTATTCACTGTATTCTTCATTTAGCTTGGTTTTTATTACCAGCGCTACACAGCATATTATATATCAATATATATATATACCGTGTGTCCCAGTTTCGATGCTCACCATTGGTATCTCGGTTATTAGAAGATATAGAATAACGGTTAAATGGGGAATGTTTTGCAGAATTCAATACTCGCGGCAAATCTCATTTCAAATTTGACCTAACTTCTTAAATCTTTAAAATATTTTGAAAAATCAAAAATTTGCCGATTTCGTTATTCCTCAATAACTCGATAACGCTTAGTCTGACCTCTTTTAAAGTTTTACATTGTTCAGACACTTTTTTAAAACAAATTATTTGATACAAACAGAAACCCCCGATTGTCATTTGTTTTTAAGTTATTACCACTATCTTTTGTTTTTCATATGGCGGCCATATTGGAATTTTGGGTTTGTTAGGTAGTCCTCAAAATGTGCTTTTCAACGATGTATAACATGCCTGAAAAATGTTTATTTATAAGGAAAATATTAATAAAAACGTAAATTAATCTTTAATATGAAATTAGTAGGCTGAAAAATTAAACACCAATGTCAAATGAAAGTGACAAGATATTCTAAGTAATACTGTAAACAAACGAAACGATAAAAAAATTATAGAAATAAAAAGTAAAGATACAGAACTTAAAGTTCACATTCACTTAAAGAAATTGTTCAATGTGACGACCATTCTGTTCCACACAATTTTGACACCTTGTTCGAGTAGAGTTACAAACTCTACGTAGCGTGTTTCCGTTTACTGATCGTAGCACATCTAGTACTCTTTGTTCTAAAATTTCCCGAGTTTCTGGCGGTTCAAAATCAAATACTTCGTTTTTAGTGGTACCCCATAAATAAAAGTCAAGCGGGGTAAGGTCGGGTGATCTCGCAGGCCATTGCACGGGTCCATTATTTGAAATCACTCTCTCATTAAAATTTTCTCTCAAAAAATGTTGCACGTTACGAGTGTTATGGGCCGGGCAACCATCTTGCTGGAACCAGATGTTTTGCATGTTCTCGGGATTAATAATTTGCCTCAAAGCAGGCATTATCTCGTTTGTTAGTAGCTCCAAATATCTGTTACCAGTTAAATTGTAATCAAAGATGAAGGGACCTATTAACTGATTATTTAAAACGAAAAAAAGAGTTTAAAAAACAAAAAAAAAAGTAAACAAAATGTCATACCAATTAAACCGCACCAGACATTAAAACCAAATCGAACTTGAAATCTTCTTTGATTTACCAAATGTGGATTTTCAGTAGACCAATGATGATAGTTATTCCTATTGAACACTCCACAATTGGTAAATCGTGTTTCATCTGTCCATAGTATTTTCCTAGAAAAATTAGCGTCATATTCACATTTTTGAAGGTACCACCTGCTAAACTGTAATCGGAGATTGTCATTATCACTTAAACCTTGTACAATTGTTGGTTTATAAGGGTGATACTTGTTTTTCGTCAAGGTTCTGTGAACAGTAGATTTTGAAATCCCTGTTTCTCGTGTCACACGACGAACTGATGTGCTGGGATTGTTCCTAACGTTCTGCAAAATATTATTTCGACGTGTATCAGCATCATTAACTTCATAGTTAGCTCGTTTTTGTTCGAAGCTTCCAAAGTTTTTTAATTTGCTAACTAGTCTTCTAAAAATTGTCCTGGGTGGCTGTTGTCTTTCTGGATAAACGCTCTGCATAACTCGTGCACGCATTTTTAGTGTTTCTGTTTGCTTTGAAATACACTTCCAACATATCAACTTTTTCTTCGTTTGAATATGTATGTGCCATTATCAATACTTATAAATCTTAATACTTGACAATAATTACTTATCACTAACTACAAGTAGTTTTAATTAACTTATCTCTGCAGCACTAATTGTACTTTGACAGGTTATCGTTTTGTTTCATTTTCAGAATACGTTTGTCATTGACGTTTAACGGAACATAATGTCTTTGCTAGGGGATCAAAAAGTGATACACGCTTAGAGGTTAGAATTATCTGACATTTGATGTAAAACCAAATACAAATCTCCCCACTACTTTTAATCCTGCGCGAACTTACCCCTCCTCGCGCCAACTTAATTGGCGTTTGCTTTACTTTTATACAAGAATATCTTTTCACTTTCATTTGACATTGGTGTTTAATTTTTCAGCCTACTAATTTCATATTAAAGATTAATTTACGTTTTTATTAATATTTTCCTTATAAATAAAAATTTTTCAGGCATGTTATACATCGTTGAAAAGCACATTTTGAAGACTACCTAACAAACCCAAAATCCAATATGGCCGCCATATGAAAAACAAAAGATAGTGATAATAACTTAAAAACAAATGACAATCGGGGGTTTCTGTTTGTATCAAATAATTTGTTTTAAAAAAGTGTCTGAACAATGTAAAACTTTAAAAGAGGTCAGGCTAAGCGTTATCGAGTTATTGAGGAATAACGAAATCGGCAAATTTTTGATTTTTCAAAATATTTTAAAAATTTAAAAAGTTAGATCAAATTTGAAATCAGATTTGCCGCGAGTATTGAATTCTGCAAAACATTCCCCATTTAAACGTTGTTCTATATCATCTAATAACCGAGATACCAATGGTGAGCATCGAAATTGGGACACACGGTATACATTTACGCTGAAATCGCCTACAAGATATAACAAATTTCGTCTATAGATGACGCCTATAGATGGCAGAAACACGAGTCTTAAGCAGAAGTAAATTCTGAAAATACGAGGTGTATTGTCCATGTGTACAGTTATAGATATATATATATATATATTGCATGTCTGTTCCATTTGTAACAAATGCGTAATACGTGCATAACGTATTGATATACTTAAACCTTTTTGTATAAAAGTTGGTTAATGTAATGGTCAGGAATATTCGATCCATCTTCCATGAATATGAGCTAAACTTATATTTATTATATTATATTTGTGGAATGTGGAAGATATTTATTTTGTTAGAGAAGAGTGTTGTCTAAATTCACAACCGCCAGTGATGGAAGAACAAATGTGGGCGAGAGTAATCCGGATATGAGAAAAATCCGGATAAACAGGTGTCATATATTTTTTAATAACATTAGATTTATTTACACTTAATGTATGTAAATGTAAAAAATGTTTATATTGATTTTGACACTTATTTTTGTTAATTACAATTACTTTTATAAGTACTTGTTAAAAGTTTTTTGTTTTATTCTTCATTCGATTCATTGACGAGTTACTACAACACACTAAAGACCTCATCATTAGAGTCGGCAAAGAGGGGCAAGTTTCAGTGCGGTGCGGAGAACACCGTGAAGAGGCCTAGCGGTCGTATCAAGCCGAGCGTTCAGTAACGTTTACGTACTCGCATCATTTATGTTCGTGAGCATAGGCAATGCGGAGGCATGAATGTTTACACATAAAATAATGATAAAAAATATATTATATAACGTGCTGAAACACTTACTGTTTTAAAAAGCTTCCATGAAATCACATGCCATCTATTAAATATTTGAATCATTAAATATATTTCTACACTTGTTTCAGTCAAATGAGTACGACGTGCGGAATAATTACTTTTCAATGATGAAAGCGACCGTTCCATATCTAGTGATGTTATATTTGCAAATTTAAAGTAATCCTGGTGACAACTTAATGGATCTTTTCATGCACCTTTGCAAATTTGTCTTAGTATGAGAAAGTCTGAATCTTTGTCAATAACACTTTCAAATTATCGTATTACACACTCATTTTTTTCACCTTCCGCCGCATGAACATCATCCACAATTTGAACAGAATCTCCAAACGACATCTAATCATTTTGTAATTTTTCAATTCCCTCCGAATAGTTTCTAAATCACTTTTTACTTGACTATCTTGAAACATTTTCTAGCTTTTCTTGATAGCTTCGGCGTGTCTCGGATCGAACTGTAAAACTACCTTCTTTACATCATCATAATGTTCGCAGTAGTAAAACGCAGCCTCTAACCATGTTCCCAACCTGTAGTAATCGGCTGTGGTGGTTCAGGCACTTTGGGACACAGTTCGTGAAATTTCTTTTTGCGTTTTGGGGACTTTAGAAACACTGCCTTCGTATGAGCTATTAAAGCGTTTACTCGTGGATAACATATAGGTATCAATTGCGCCACAAGATTTAAAACATGGATTTTATATGTTACATGAAACAGATTGCCACTTTCTTCTTTAAGAGATTGGCCTAATGAAAGCATGTTAGCGGCACTGTCACTCACAAACATTAAAAGTTGGTTTGTTGGATGACGGCTCAAATTCTTCCATTGTACGTACCATCACATTCACCACAAAATTTTCTTGTTGATCGGTTGTTTCGTTCATACAAAACCACAATTTTTTATCTTTCAATTCTGCTTTAATTCTTCTTTCAAAATAGTCACGGTCAGATGGCATAACATTTCCTATCAATGTCCGACTTGGTAATGTATAATCCGAATACTTGCTCCAGAGAGAGACAAATGCTTCTTGGTCTAGTAAAGTGAACGGTAGATTACATATAATAAAACAAACACCTATATCAAATGTTAACTGTTCGCTGTATCGTTTTCTACGGATTACAGAACAGTGTTTTATAACTTTTTAGGTGGCGTTCACACTTCCACCTGCTGGTACACGTCAAATAGTCGTCGCATCTTACATATTTAATTCTATCGCCTTCGTATTCTAAATCGGGCATACTCGCTATTACGTTTTCTAGTTTCTTCGAAATACGTCGTTTCCGAAACGTAAATAAATCCGAGATTTTCTATATATATATGTGTACTGACATGCACTCACAACGACCAGTAGAATAATACTGAACAAGTGTTCTTTGATACGAACGCATAATTTTCTGTGCCGCGTGCTTCTCCCCTCTACGTTTCTCTCGGCACTGCACTGGAAATTGCCCCTCTTTGCCGAGTCTACTCATCATCATCATCAAAGTCAGCAGGGGTTAATGCACTGTGATGCTCTACTAACATTAAAGCAACCTTAATGAAGGAAATTAAAAATGTAATAAAAATCATGCATATCTCTAATTCTTGAACTGCCTTCTCCGAAGAAATGCATTTCACTTCAACGTGCTCTGACCCGTACTAATTATATAGTCGATATATGATTGTTTCAGCCTTTACTTGATGAAACTCCATTATAACTATTATCAGGATTAAATCAAACAAATTTTAATGAATTTCACTTCTTAACCCATTACAGCCCGGTGGCAAATAAAGTTGCCACCTAACTAAATCCGCCAAGTACGCCTATGTATGTAGTTAATGAAGGGAATTTTGTGTTGAAGTGGTGGCACAATGTGTACTGTATGTAGATTTAATGCTACAACGTTAGAAGTGTGCTACAAGTCTTGATAATCACAAGTGTTTTCAAGTGCGTCAGCGTATTTCACTAAGCTCGATGGCAGTAGATCAGTCTTTGTAAGTATATAGGCTTGTAATCATATTTATATTAGTATTAGATAATTTAGTAGTCTTGCTAGAATATGTTATTTTGTACTTTTATAATTAGTTTATCAATTCAGTAAGATTTTACAAAATGGCGGCCATTTACATGGCAACTTTAGTTGCCAATGGGAAAATGAGGTTATATATAATATATAAAGTTTTTTCGTTAGGTATATCCGCGTAGGAGACGGAAAGGGGTTACTTTTTCATGAACTGCTGGACATGATTTCAGAAAATGACGAAATACCTCAGAGCATCGCTATTTGTCCCCCGTCTGAACCACCCGATGCAGAAACTGATAAAGATTCCGATTTATCCGATGAAGAAGTAGAGGGAAACATTGATCGTCTACCTGGTCGCATACTTCGCGCAGAAGTTGCTGTACGGTACGATGATATCGTCGAAATTGATAACGCCTCAGACAACGAACCAGTGGACACTGGTATGCCTTCGACTAGTGCACAGCCAAACAAAAAGGGTACAATAAAACGTAAAAACTCAAATAAAAAGCAGCCATCGGATAAGCGTTCTAAGGCTTCGTTAGCTCCGGAAACAAAGTGGTATGCTAATATTACCGAAATAAATTCTGAAGTACCAAAATTTGATGGCAGTGTGATTCATCCCAATGCAGAAGATTTGCTAAAGGAAACCGTTAAAAGTCCTTTTGAGGTAATGAAAACGTTTCTGAATCAAGAGATGTTAGTGCATATTGTCCGTGAAACAAATCGTTATGCCTCGCAGAAACTGCTGCACAATTTTAATGTTTCAGAGCAAGAAATTTGAATTTTTATTCTTGTAATGTTGCTTTCTGGATATCATCCACTACCGTATCGGAGACTTTATTGGTCATCAGAACCCGATGTTCACTGTAAACTTATTTCTAATGCAATTCGTCGAAACCGCTTCGATGAAATTATGGCTCATCTGCATCTTGCTAACAATGAAACCAATGACGGTAATGATAACTTATATAAAGTGCGAAAGTTTGTTGATATATTGAATGCATCATTCAAACTAATAAGTGCAGGACCAACTGTTAGCATAGACGAAAGTATAGTACCTTATTATGGCAGACATGGACTGAAGCAATTTATAAAAGGAAAGCCGATTCGTTTCGGATTTAAATTATGGGTAGCTGCAGATCCTTCTGGCAGAATACTTCATGCCGAGCCCTATTGTGGTGCTTCAACATATCTTCCGACAACAGGTTTGGGTCAACGTGGAGATGTGGTACTTGGTTTAGCTGATTACTTAGAAGCCAAGGCGGGTACTATATTTTACTTCGATAATCTTTTTGCTTCAGTTGGCTTATTACAAAATCTAAATTAAAAAAATAGGAGGTACCGGCACATTACGTGAAAATGGGTACAACCCTCTAATGAAGTTACCAGACAAACAAGCTTTTAGAAAAACACCACGAGGTACACTATCGTCATCTGGTACCGGTAATATTCTCGCAGTGCGCTGGAATGATAATAATGTGGTCACTGTTCTCAGCAATTGCGAGAACATGTATCCCTTGAAAATATCAAGTAGATATTGCCGAACTGAAAAAGCCAAGATTCCAGTGAATATACCTAATCCAATTGATCACTATAATAAGTGCATGGGCGGTGTTGATCTGTCGGATCAATTTGTAGCATCTTACCGATCCAGAATAAGATCTAAAAAATGGTGGTGGTCATTCTTGGCTTGGGGAGTTGACATTTGTTGTGTACAAGGTTGGCTTATGTACAGGAAATTTGGCCATAACTTAACCCTTTTGAACTTCCGGAGGGAATGTGCCATTTTCATTTTGAAGTCTTTTGGGGAATCTCGCAAAGCCACAGGTGTTCATTCTTCTTTACAATTTTCCTCGGCCTTGGAAGAAATTGGGAAAGACCGAACTAATCACATTATTGAAAAGGGAACTTCCAAATATAGAAGATGCAAAGTATGTGGAAATCGTACACATTATATTTGTAGCAAATGTGATCTACCATTACACCCAGAAAACTGTTTTAAAACATTCCATAAGTAAAAAATAAAATTATTTAAATTATATCATTTTTTTATAAAAATTTCCTATATTATCCCATTGGCAACTTTAGTTGCCAGGACGAAACGTCCTTATATAAAATTAAAATAATGCTTCTTTTCGGAGAAACTCTATTCAAATACATTCATTATTAAACACATAAAATATTAAATAAAAATCAGCAAAAATGAATTACGGGCTTTAAAGGGTTAATTTACACCGCCACGATCGTTTCGCTCCAACCTGAGCTTCATCAGACATACCGATAGGTCCAACTCGCAACGGGCCATAGGGAACAATATACGTATGGAACGTAATGCGATTTGGCAACGTGTGTACGATGCCTATATTGAGTGACTTTCTTAAAATTTAAATTTATTTTGCAGAATTATTGATTTTTTTACTTTTATCTTTTAGAAAACGTTATTGTTTTTTTATTACTTAAAATTACTTTATATGAAAAATAGTATACCATAAAAGTGTAAACAAAGACAGTATACATTGAAACGAATATTCATTCAATTGTATTGTCATGAAATTGAATTTGTCAATCGTTGTTAAATTTGTTAGAATGAATAGATATTTATATTTATCCGAAAATACTAATACTTAAAGCAAACAAATTCCATTTCTTCCTGCATATTGATTATGCAGCTGATGCTTTCGTAATATGCTCATATTTGTATTATTTCAACTTATACTTCGGTCGATACATATCGACTTCCTTCAAACCAGGAGGAAGCTACAGTTGTAATTAAACTATATTTCCTTTTTTTTTATTACCTACGGATATTCACAATTCCAAAATACGTTACAATGTTGCTTATTTTAGATTGTAATTAGCTGAATGCTGGCGCAAAACTGATCTCTGCATTTTTAAAAATGCCAGAATAAAATTAACCCCCGTCCTTATTATAATTTTACAAAGGAACAGACACGTACTTCAATTTCTACGAAAAACTAAGCCTACAGTTCATGTATAATACAGTGATAATGAAGACTGGAGCGTTTGTCGACCTACGAAGTTGTACTTTACTTGTTTATTGTTAATAAAAGGCTGATGGAAATATTACGTGAGATTTTGGTATCTGTATTATAATAACATCACGATAATAGTAGAAATACAAATATGAGCATATTACGAAAGCATCAGCTGCATAATCAATATGCAGGAAGAAATGGAATTTGTTTGCTTTAAGTATTAATATTTTCCGATAAATATAAATATCTATTCATTCTAACAAATTTAACAACGATTGACAAATTCAATTTCATGACAATACAATTGAATTGAATATTCGTTTCAATGTATATTGTCTTTGTTTACACTTTTATGGTATACTATTTTTTATATAAAGTAATTTTAAGTAATAAAAAAACAATAACGTTTTCTAAAAGATAAAAGTAAAAAAATCAATAATTCTGCAAAATAAATTTAAATTTTAAGAAAGTCACTCCAATATAGGCATCGTACAGACGTTGCCACATCCCATTACGTTCCATACGTATATTGTTGCCTATGGCCCGTTGCGAGTTGGACCTATCGGTATAACTAACTTATGTACAAATTTTAACACAAATGTACCGTAACAAACACATGTTTTGTTTTGAATAGTACTTAGGGGTTACTTCATTCCTCAAACATGCATTTAGAAACCAAATATTCTGTGTCGATATTCTACTGCGTAACATAAGTTTGAAATACCAAAGGGCACTATTTTCTTCAAAATAATCTTTCAAATATTGTTGTTTTGTTTAATAATTTTTATTATAATAATAATAATAATAATTGTGATCTCTTTTTATCGATTGGCTGAAATAAATCTGTCTTCAATTTGTATTTGTTTTTCTGCTCCTTGATTATAATTTTAGGAATTAACAAAAATTAACATTTTTTTTTATTTAGTTCAAATATATTTTATTAATTACAGTTCTTGAATATACACTAATTACATAATATCTTTTACCAGTTCATTAACTACAAACTGATACACAATTTTCATTTTAAATATCCCCTTTTCGCAATCCTTACTGACAATTTTTTAAACGTTACATTGACAATTCTAATTATTGAAATGTTGATATTCATTTTTACATTTTGTAATTTATATCTATGTTGTAGGTAATATAGATACATCAATATTATTTTACGTATATATTACTAACTGACAGCATTACATATTCTTTCTTAATTTTTGTTTGATTAGTAATATTCATGTTTTATATACATTTCACCAACTCTATTTATCGCTCACGTGAATTTTTTAAACGCTATTCAGAATGCTATTCAAAATGTCATTTACCTTCCTTACCTAACATAATTTCGTTTTTACAGGTTGCATATTTTATATTTGCAAAGTATTATTTATGTAAAACAATTTACTTACATGATATAAATTTATCATTCACATAAAAAAACAATTCTTTGTAAATAAATTACGCTTCGATGTACCAAGATCATGAATTAACAGTCTAGTGGTCGAGTGTGTTAAATTAGACATACATCAAAATGTCTGTAACTTATAAAATCATAGAAAATTTATATTTCAAATATGTATGGATCAGGATTCTTTTGAATAAGAACCTGTCTTTTTTTACTTTGAAAGAATACCACAAACAACACTTGTATTAAAGCTTTTATTCAAAAGATCGTACATCAATTTGTGTATGACATTGCCTACAAGAGTCTGTCATATTATATTTCAATATATAAAATTGGCGAAGGTTCACTGATTTTCCTTCCTTAGTCCATAACCATATTCCCCTATATTTTTCAAATTCCATTGGAATAACCTTGCCGATTCTCATTTCATCTTCATAATTTTTTTTTCCAATGAATAAATTTGTAATGGGAGCAACGCTATTCTTTTCGAAACCTCCCTTTACCGCCTCCTTCAAGTGTTCATCATGAGGCTTGCCAAAGTCTACATATTTCCAATAAAATCTATTATTATCCGAACTGCATAGTATCTGCAAAAGAAATTTAACCCATGATAAAAATAAAGTCTAGTAACAATTCAGATATAGGAAATATTATCCTGAGAGTAATAAAGACCTACGCGAGGAGACATACATATATATATATATATATACATATATATATATATATATATATATATATATATATATATATATATATATATATAACAAGTGATAAATTATTGTAGTTTTTCGGCTTTTATATGAAATATTTACAAATATCAAATTAGTATGTAATTGCAAAGTAAGTGGGGATGTAAACATTGCTGTCTGCAAATTACGAAGCAAATCATACGAAATTTTTAATTGAAAAATATTGTCTACGTTGGTACTTGAACTCAAGTTTACGGTTTGTCGGACCATTGCTTTACCACTTAAGCCACGATACATCCTCACTTACTTTGCAATTACATACTAATTTGATATTTGCAAATATTTCATATAAAAGCCGAAAAACACCAAGAATTTATCAATTGATATATTTAATGAACGGCTAAGAAATTATCTAAACACTCATATAGCCATGGAGTAATAATTAGCAATTTCAAACCTTCAAAACTGACATCTGCTTTTAAAATACTGATATCTGCTTTCAATAGGTGACATCTGCTTTCAATAACTGACATCTGCTTTCAAAACAGAGATCTGCTTTCAAAAAACTGACATTTGCTTTCATAACAGACATCTGCTTTCAAAACAGACACCTGCTTTCAATAACTGACATTTGCTTTCAATAACTGACAACTGCTATTAAAAGCTGACATCTGCTTTCAAAACAGACTTCTGCTTTAAAACTTGACATATACATTTAATAACTGACATCTGAATCATTAACACTGTTACTTTATATATGCATTTCCAAATAGCTTCAATCAACGTCTATCGTGGCTTAAGTGGTAAAGCAACGGTCCAGCAAACCGTAAACTTGGGTTCAAGTCCCAACGTAGACAATATTTTTCAATTAAAAAAAACTTTCTTATGATTTGCTTTGTAAGTTGTAGACAGCAATGTTTACATCCTCACATACTTTGCAATTACATACTAATTTGATATTTGTAAATATTTCGTATAAAAGCCTAAAAACTCCAAGAATTTATCAATTGATATATTTAATGAACCGCTAAGAAATTATCTAAATATATATATATATATATATATATATATATATAGATATATAATATTATCGTGACCTTGGTATGATATGGTAAATCCAATCAGTCAGCGATTAAAGGTCTGTTTTACTTCAAAGTATATATATTTAAAAAACCCTACATGTTTCGGCGATGATGCCTTTATCAAGGATATAAAAATATAAATGACTGACAGAATATTGCCGAAACATGTACGGCTTTTTTAAATATATATACTTTGAAGTAAAACAGACCTTTAATCGCCGACTGATTGGATTTACCATATATATATATATATATATATATATACATATATATATATATATATATATATATACATATATATAAATATAATATCTTCGTGGCCTTGGTATGATAAGGTAAACTTAATAAGTCGGCGATTAAAGGTCTGGTTTACTTCAGAGTATATATATTTAAAATATCCCTACATGTTTCGGCAATACGCCTTTGTCAAGAGAATACAAAATATAAATGACAGAATATAAATGTCAAATAATTAAGTTGCTATGGTTTAAATTATTCAAAGATACATTCCAATAATAATAATAAATCATGCCTTAGTATTCCAAAAAATAGATAGCAAGGTGTGAAAATATGTGTTGTTCGCTGCTAGAAGCTTGTGTCTCTTTCTGGGTATGAACCTGTGTGTTGGTTGCTGCTGGCAGCTTGCGTCTCTCTCTGGGTGTGTGATTTTGTATTTGTGTGACCGCGTAAGTGTATGGTTTTGTATGTTAGTGCGCTCGTGTGTGTGTTCAGTGACCGGTCGCGTAAATTTAGAGAGATCGGATAACAAGCCGTTGCGTAGGGCCGCCAACCCTTTCCCGGCAACTTCTTTACTATCATACATACTAGTCATAGATACTGCCGCCGGCCCAAGGACTGAGCGGAGCGCAGCGGAGCGAAGTCCGAAGGGTAGTCGCGCAGCTGGAAGTGGCTTACCACAACCCAGGGCTTGACCGGGCCCGCTTGACGGCGCTCAAAGTCGCGTTCACGTCAGACTCGAGGGAGTTGGAAGCGGTACAAAGTACCATGCCGCCTGCCCCCCCAGATGAAGAGCACCTCGGGACTCCCCGTTACAGAATTACTGCCACGTCTGGACCGCTTCCAGGTATAGCTCTTCCCCGGGAAGCGCGACCTGTAGAGGTGCGCACCCCGAATTCATCGTTACAGGATAATCACTGTGGTCAACACTCCCAGGTATAGCACCCACTCTAAAGTCGTGGTCGGATGTCCAAGCACCTCACTATTCCTCGCACATTTCGCCTATTGCCCAAGGCGTCAGGGACCAGAAATTCCTCCGGCGTTACTCCTCTTAGAGACCGGGGGCTTAGGATTTCCGGCGGGGATGGCTGATGCCCCCCCATCTCAAGACCAATGCGCTCACAATCCTGGACCACGAACACACCATTCCCAAGAAACACTGCCACTGCGAGTCCGACACCTCGTGGAAGTAGACCGGCAAGCCAGACCGGTTGGCCCTACTCCCCCCGCAGTACCCATGTTAGGTGAATTCCTTCGCCAACGTTTGATGGGCATCCGTCGTGCTCAGTAATCTGAAGCACTACTCCACTCTCTTGTGACCCCGGACCGCCCGTTCACCCACTTGGACTAATCCTAAATGGTATGGGTTAGGTTAAGGGGGCCTAACAGCCGAACTGTGGAGTCTGTTCAGCTGGCCCGTGTAGGAAGCCGAAAGACGGGCAACGGCCGAACCGAAGTTCTACCTCATGCCTCCGACACCCGGTGGCTCATTGTCCCAGAAAACCTGGTATAGAGACTTCACCGAGGCGTAATACAGCTGCCCCAGAGGTCAGGGAAACAACCGGCCAGTTCCTCAGGAATCCCGAAAGATTCCCCTGCCAACTGACAATGGTCAGCTCGGTGAACAGAGAACTACTTATAGTCTCGCTCACGTCGCGCCTACCTGCTGTAAGATGCCGACGAGATCATCCATGCATCATACTAAGGCATGATTTATTATTATTATTGGAATGTATCTTTGAATAATTTAAACCATAGTAACTTAATTATTTGACATTTATACTCTGCCATTTATATTTTGTATTCTCTTGACAAAGGCGTATTGCCGAAACATGTAGGGATGTTTTAAATATATATACTCTGAAGTAAACCAGACCTTTAATCGCCGACATATTAAGTTTACCTTATATATATATATATATATATATATATATATATATATATAATAACTTCGTGACCTTGGTATGATATGGTAAACCTAATCAGTAGGCGATTAAAGGTCTGTATATTACTTCAAAATATATGTATTTAAAAAACTCTACATGTTTCGGCTGTGTACGCCTTTATCAAGAGAATACAAAATATCAATGACAGGATATAAATGTCACTTGACATTTATATCCTGTCATTCATATTTTGTATTCTCTTGATAAAGGCGTACACAGCCGAAACATGTAGAGTTTTTTAAATACATATATTTTGAAGTAATATACAGACCTTTAATCGCCTACTGATTAGGTTTACTATATATATATATATATATATATATATATATACAGACTGTCCCGTAAAAAACGCCAACATTAATAATTCCGTTATTTATTGTCCGGTTTTATTTAAACAAAAAGTAAATTTAATAGCATCAAAAACACTATAAGATAGCAGTGTTTTATTTGTTTTCAATTGTTTTCAATAATGTCAAACGACAGTCAAGTTTTTTATTTTAAATGGCAACATATATATTTTTGGCTATATTCGGATTGTATTTTTTTTTCTGAATTCAACGATGTATAACATGTTTATTTTTGATAAATGTTTATTGTAAAAAAAAAACTTTATAAATTTCATCTTTGTCTTCCATTATTTATAAATATTCGAATGTGTCATGAAACATTTGAAATGTAAGTATTATAAAAATTATTATAAGAAACAAAACACTTTACAATAAATGTTGAAATTGCCCGCCACCTTGTTTAACACATATCGCACATCTCCTAATAATAAAAAATAAAAAAAAAACTTTATAAATTTCATCTTTCATTATAGTAGACTTGGCCCAGTCCACTAGCATTATGTCAATGTGCCTTAAGTGTCAGTTTGACTTTATTAAGTTTTCTGTATTATCCTGTTTGAACGTTTTGCCGAAACAAAAAGCGTATTTTCGTTAAAAATGAATAACAATGAATTAACGGACATGTTACAAGTGTTCTTTGAATGTAATAAAAATCGCCTTCAAGCAGTTCGTCGGTACAGTGCTCGTTTTCCGGACAGAGAAGTTCCAGGTTCGAAAATATTTCAGAGAATTGAAAAGAATTTAAGAAATTATGGATCATTTACCAAACCAAAAACACAAAAACGGAAATTCTCCGAAGATAAGGAATTAGATGTTCTTCTTGCAGTACAGCAAAATTCACGAACTTCGATTCGCGAAATTGCACATAATATTGGGGTATCAAAAACTACAGTTCATGGTATTTTAAGAAAACACAAACTTAAACCGTACATAGCTCGAAAAGTTCATGCATTAGAACAAAATGATCCTGGCCGAAGAATCCAGTTTTGTCGTTTTTATTTAAATGCATTAGAACAAGACCCGAATTTTTACAGAAGGATATTTTGATCTGATGAATGCCCTTTTAGCAACAACGGTATTTTTAATAGAAACATACATCGACAGTGGAGTGCAGACAATCCGAGATTTGTAATTGAAAATAATTTTCAAAGACGTTTCAACGTAAATGTTTGGTGTGGCATTTTAGGTGATCAATTAATTGGGCCATTTTTCATAGATGGTTGCTTAAATCAAGAAAAATACTATACTTTATTACACGAAAATCTCCAAAACTTTTTAGATGAATTACCTTTGGCAAATTTAAATAGAATATTTTTTCAACAAGATGGGGCTCCCGCGCACAACGCCAGAGTAAATACTGATTTGTTGAACACCCAATTTGGAAATAGGTGGATAGGAACATCCGGTCCTATCGAGTGGCCTGCGCGTTCACCGGATCTTACGCCCCTCGATTTTTGGTTGTGGGCTTATCTACAAGATCGAGTTTATTTAACAACTCCAGAAAATGTTGACATTTTAAGACAAAGAATTATTAACACTTGTCAAGAAGTACCTGCCGCTTGTCTTTTAAATGCGACCTTTGGAGTAATTAGGAGATGTGCGATATGTGTTGAACAAGGTGGCGGGCAATTTCAACATTTATTGTAAAGTGTTTTGTTTCTTATAATAATATTTATAATACTTACATTTCAAATGTTTCATGACATATTATAAATATTTATAAATAATGGAAGACAAAGATGAAATTTATAAAGTTTTTTTTTTGCAATAAACGTTTATCAAAAATAAACATGTTATACATCGTTGAATTCAGAAAAAAAAAACAATCCGAATATAGCCAAAAATATATATGTTGCCATTTAAAATAAAAAACTTGACTGTCGTTTGACATTAATGAAAACAATTGAAAACAAATAAAACACTGCTATCTTATAGTGTTTTTGATGCTATTAAATTTACTTTTTGTTTAAATAAAACCGGACAATAAATAACGGAATTATGAATATTGGCGTTTTTTACGGGACAGCCTGTATATATAACATATATACATATATATATATATATATTAAAATAATAGACTTTTTTATTGGTTTAGCGACCTTTAATGAATTTTAATGTTTTCTTCTACGACGTTTCGACTCTTATTATTATTGAGTCTTTTTCAAGTAACTAGAAACAAAAATAAACCAATAAAAAAGTCTTTTATTTTAATATTAAGACGGCCAATAAAATAAATAAGAAAATTAAATTCTTATAAACACTAAACATATATATATATATATATATATATATATATATATATATATATATATATATATAAAGATAATTATTTCGTGACCTATGTATGTTATAGTAGATTTAATTAGTTTAGCGATTTAAGGTCTGGTTTTACTTAAAAATGAATATACTTAAAACAATCTTACATGTTTCGGAAAGTGATGCCTTTCTCAAAGAATTTAAAATATAAATGACAGTATATTAATGTCATACCTATACATTTGTAGTTGTCATGGATAAAATTATTATTATACATTTGTCGGGGTACCCAAGATACGCACACTTCCAGAAATTAAAACGATAATGCATCATGCTGTATGCTATACTTTACATGCTATATTATGCATTTGCAATTATTTGGAATACTGATTGAAATAAAGGATTAGTTTAGCATTTGCGTTTAGCAGTACAAGCACAAACTCTAGTAATTTTACCAGTATGTATATATATATAGTAACTGCATTAGCAAACCCCTACCAGCCCAATATTATAGATGATAGCTTCTACATCGTAAACAATATTATTTTTTTACTCGCGTTATGTTCTGAAGTGTTGAATCAATTTACTTACTTTAATATAATCTTTTGTAATTTGTTTTCCACCATATGTTCCAACTGCAGTGTTACTGGCAGGATAGATCCCTGCGACTAAATTGTATCCTCCATAGTTAAATTGTCCGATGTATATGCCAGGCGCGCCCTCAAAAGCATCACACGGTATGTCACCAGGCACGTAGTCCCTCCAATAAAAATCTGGCACAATGGTACCTAAAGCATGGGGAATTGTATTACGTGATTTATAGTAATTAAATATCTAATTCAATCAAATAGCATTTCTTTGTTAAAATAACGGGCGTTCAAAAACTGCTTACGTCCCAAGCAGCCAGCCATGGGCTACAAAACGCCTTTCTGTACATAAATCTATTGAAAGCAAGTTTAAATAAAACGCCACACAGGAAAGTCACATTCATTACCATTACGACAGCTATTACAATTAATCAATTAAATAAATATAAATTATATAAATACTGTATCAGTAAATGTCCTATCGTTATGTACAATAGTCTATGTGGGAAATAGGAGGTCGTGCTTACGGCTAGCGCTAACTGCTAAACACATGTGCTACAATGCGACCACGCTAGTTTCGTTCTGACTGTCGACTAGAACGCATCCATCGTTGAGTCACATTTTCCATGATTCTATTTATTCTTTGCTGTTATTCTAATATTTTCTTTTGTTAACTGTAGCTTGTTTCTTTTTACGGCATATTTATTATCACTTTCGTTAATACTGATTTTATATCTAGCTATGGAATTCTTTTCACTTCAAGAAAAACAATTCGTTGTTAAATATCATCATCTTAGTCAGCCAATCTGGCAAATAACACGTTCATTTCAAACTGAATTTGAAAAAAAAACAGAGTATAAAAGTATAGAAGATAAATGAGACCATTATTAATAATTTTGGAGGCTACAGTTGCTTATACTCGAAACAACATAAACAAAAAAAAACTTGGCAAAATGAAGAACGAGATATTCTCATTTATGTTGTAGTAGAAGGACAACCGCAATTAGCTAGCAGAAAAATTGTTGAGCAACTTAACATCTCATGTAATACTGTACGTAAGCCATAAAAAAAAAAATACTGTTCTTACAAGTTAAGAAAATCAAAGAAAATATTTCCAAACGACAAAAACGAATTGTTTGAGTTTTGTAAAGCAGTTTTGGTAGGTTGTAAGAATGGCGAACATTTTTTTAAAAATATATTATTTACTAACGGATCTAGTTTCAGATCTAGGTCATCAAAATTCTGCTATTGTGAAGGCAAATAAACGTATTATTTATAACGCACCAAAGCAATATCCGTAAAAAGTTAATGTTCGGGCATGACTTTTAGGGGACCATATCACTAGCCCTTTTGTCATTGAAGGAGATTGAAACCAACAAAAATATTTACTTCTTTTGCAGAGTAACATTGTGCCCTGCCTGCAAGACATAACAGATATTTCCAAAAATGACGGTTGGTTTCAGCAAGATGGATGTCCTGCTAATAATACTGCAATTGTGCAAAATATTTAAGTAGTATATATGATATCAGGCTGATAACTGATTGAAGCTGGCTTGATAAGTCGAATAATTTAGCCCTAAACCGGTCGCGATGATATTAAAGAGAGGTCGCGAAATAGCTTAAACAATAATGAAAAATGTTATGAGAAAAAATCATTTATTATTAACATTTCTGTGCAGGAAGCAGTACGTCCATTCCACCGTTGGTATACGACGATGTTTTAATGTTTCAATTAATCCACTGTTATTTCCTTTTATCGTTTTTGCACCATCACTAAATGCTGCAATATACATTTCGTTCAATCTATGTTAGTATAGTTTCTAGTAGCTTCATAAAAAAACATCAAAAAGACATTGTCCTGTTACATGACTGTTTTGCAAAAACAACATATTTTCTTTGATTGATGTGACCCTATCACATTAATACTTCACGAAACATAAGAACTGAGACATGTTTGCTACATCTGTTGATTTATCAAAGTGAATACTAAAAAATTCACTGGTAGCCACTTAATGAATTATCTGATCGCGAACATCGGCAGCTATGCTTGATATTGTGTCGTTAGAAAGCGGAAATTTTTCAATTTATTTGCTTCTTCCACAATTATTATATATATATATATATAGTAAATTTAATTTGTTGGCGATTTAAGGTCTGGTTTTACTTCAAAATATATGTATTTACCATCATAATATATGTTGCTGTTATATAATTATATATCTTATGTTATTTAAATATCTATACATTTGCTTATCATGCTGACAGTTCCGTGTTTTGATTCCTGTCTGACTGTCCGAGTAGGTTTTCGTGGTTTTCCATCTCGTTTAAGGCGAATGCCGACAGCTTAACATCTTAAGTCGCTCCACGAGCGCATACATAATAATAACTCATGTCCTGCGCTTCCCTGTTTTTGTTGTGAATCTATTTCAGAATACTAAGGCATGATTTATTATTATTCAATTGGAATGTATCTTTGAATTATTTATTATATAATGTAATATATGTCATATATATATATATATATATATATATATATATATATATATATATATAATGAATAAGGCATCATTTGCCGAAACATGTATGGTTGTTTTAAATATATACATTTTGAAGTAAAACCAGACCTTAAATCGCCAAGAAATTGAATTTACCATAACATACAAAGATCACGAAATAATTATCTTTATATATATATAGATAATTATTTCGTGACCTTTGTATGTTATGGTAGATTTAATTAGTTGGCGATTTAAGGTCTGGTTTTACTCAAAAATGTATATATTTAAAACAGTCTTACATGTTTCGGCAAAGAATATAAAATATAATTTATATCACTTCGGCATCACTTGCCGAAACATGTAAGATTGTTTTAAATATATGCATTTTTGAGTAAAATCAGACCTCAAATCGCCAACTAATTAAATCTACTATATATATATATATATATATATATATATATATATATATATATATATATATATATATACAGTGCACTCGCGATAATATTAACACCCTAATAAATGAACACCCCAAAATATGAACACTTTTTCTCTGCCATTGACTACTCCAAAATATGAACTTTTGAACTTTGTACAAAAGCTTTAAAATATGAACATTTATTTTTTTTATTTTGAAACGGATTTCAGCTACATAATATGTATAAAAATTAGGGGAAACCCCGAGTTATTAACATTTGAATGCCAAATGTCAATGGTCAAACAAACAAGTGCACTTTTTAGTTAGTTTTTACATGTATGCAGACGCAAACGCATGTTTGGTTTTTGGAGTGACAAAGTCCACAGTATCTGGAATAAAAAAGAATAAAAATGTAATTTCAAAATGTGTCAACAATACATTCATCGGACCTGGAAAAAGAAAAACTATGCGACCGTCGGAGTACCCAAAAATGGAAAAATCATTGTATAAATGGTTTATACGAATGAGGGATAAGAAATTCCCCATTAGTGGACTAATGTTGAAAGAAAAGGCCAAGGAGCTTATTTATAATATTAAGGAAAATAACTCTGACTTCAACGCGAGTGACGGATGGCTGCAGAATTTCAAAAAGAGATTCGGCGTAAGATTGCTCCAAATTTCTGGAGAGAAACTTTCTTCGCAACCCCAGTTGGTTGAACCATTTAAAGTGGCACTTAGATCGAAGATTGAAGAGCTTGGATTAAGTAATGATCAACTTTATAACGCCGATGAATCGGGTTTATTTTGGAAAATTTTACGAACCAAAACATACGTATCGTCTCAGGAAAAATCAGCCCCAGGTACAAAAACTGAAAAACAAAGAGTTACTTTCCTGTGCTGTGCAAATGCTACGGGATCTCATCAGCTCAAACTGCTTGTTGTCGGAAAGTCAAAAAAACCCCGTTTCCAGAATTTTGATTGCCCTGTTCACTATCGTCATTCTAAATCAGCGTGGATAACTGGTAACATTTTTAAAGACTGGTTTCACCGCTCATTTGTTCCAGAGGTAAAAGTTTTTATATTGACATTAATCGACACATACCTATTCATTTTAAAATATTTTTTACATAATTCAGGTGGAACAATTTTTAATACAAAGGTATTTTTAATAATATAAGATATTATTAAAAATCTGGTGTGAAGAACACAAATGCAGGTTCACTATTAATATTTTCTGTGAACGTGTCCGAATATATCCTATCCCCAGAGACGTAGATACGTATTTCGCTTTTCTACAAGCTCATCGGTACGCCCCTGCTGGAGAAAGGATATTTCCAGACACATTCACAGAAAAAAAAACCACCTCGCCCTATCACCGTAATTATCCAGACCGAGTGCAGAAGTAAATTCGGAGCTATCTGTTGTCAGACAGCCGAAGTACCTCGCATACCGTCCACATAATTAATGTGAAGTAACAACGCCCTTCCAAAGAGGTTAGCACAGCCAACTCTCTAGAAAACTGCATTTTGTTTGTGCCTTCACTCATACTACGGCTTAACCGCATGTGGAATGTATCAGAATAATTGACAACATACATGAGTAGGTAAACCCCACCAGTTTTGTATAATACAAAGGTATTTTTAATAATATAAAATATTATTAAAAATCTGGTGTGAAGAACACAAATGCAGGTTCACTATTAATATTTTCTGTGAACGTGTCCGAATATATCCTATCCCCAGAGACGTAGATACGTATTTCGCTTTTCTACAAGCTCATCGGTACGCCCCTGTTGTCAATTATTCTGATACATTACACATGCGGTTAAGCCGTAGTATGAGTGAAGGCACAAACAAAATGCAGTTTTCTAGAGAGTTGGCTGTGCTAACCTCTTTGGAAGGGCGTCGTTACTTCACATTAATTATGTGGACGGTATGCGAGGTACTTCGGCTGTCTGACAACAGATAGCTCCGAATTTACTTCTGCACTCGGTCTGGATAATTACGGTGATAGGGCGAGGTGGTTTTTTTTTCTGTGAATGTGTCTGGAAATATCCTTTCTCCAGCAGGGGCGTACCGATGAGCTTGTAGAAAAGCGAAATACGTATCTACGTCTCTGGGGATAGGATATATTCGGACACGTTCACAGAAAATATTAATAGTGAACCTGCATTTGTGTTCTTCACACCAGATTTTTAATAATATTTTATATTATTAAAAATACCTTTGTATTATACAAAACTGGTGGGGTTTACCTACTCATGTATGTTGTCAATTATTCTGGAACAATTTTTAACCAAAAAAGGGCTTCCAGTGAAAGCTATTCTCTTAATAGATAATGCCCCATCTCACCCACCTGAGGACGAATTAAAATCTGCAAACGGCTGTATTTTTGTGATGTTTATGCCACCATGGCTTCCATTGCTGCTAAAGGGGGTGGTTTGATAGAAACTATGAAGCAGACTACATTGAAGGAAGCTATCATTATTTTGGAATCAGCTTGGAGAAGAGTGGATTCAGCTGTGTTATCCAAATGCTGGAACAACATTTTAAATATGGTAGTGAATCAAGATGATCCCGAAGATGAAATTCCTCTAAGTGTTGTTAGAGAAAATTTGCAAATGAATTTACGTGAATTGGAAGAAAGCGCCGCCAATGTTTTATGCGCCTTACTACCCGAGGTTTGTATTCTCTGAAATGTACTTAAAATTGTGTGTTATTCTATATTTTTTCATAGGTTGAATATACGGCTTCGAACGTTAAAGAATGGAATGAGGATGCTATTGAATGTGAAGATAATGAAGTAGAAGCCATATCCGATGAAGATGATTCTGTGGAGGAACCAAAGAGGACGATTAAAGCCGGGGAGGCTGTCGATATTTTCAATAAGGCGTTGGATTGGGCTGAAGGTGAAATGGTTGAACAGCGAGTTTTAAATGTTTTAAGAGACTTACGTGAGAAGGCAGTTTTGAAAGTTCTCGACCAAAAGAATCGGCAAAAGAAGATAGCCGACTTTTTTGAACATTAGCTTTATATTTCTACGGGCTTATTCAAAAAAACTATACAACGTTTATTAAGGTCTTATTTGACATATTTCTGTGAAACATTTGTCACATAAGAGCTTATTAAACATTGCATAATTTTTATGAATAAGCCCGCTAGCATTTATGTATATGAATATGTATAGAAATAAGTATATTTTTGTTTGCTGCAAACAAACTTAATGAAAAAGTTCCTTTTATGTTTTAAAATAAAACAAAAATTTAAACTATTTAAATTAAACTTTCATTTATACAGGAAAGAACTTTAGGTGGTAAGTAAATGACTTGGTTTTATTAAAATTTTGTGCCATTCGTAAATATGAACAATCCAAAAAATTTGAACTGCCCTTGTTTTCATTAGTTCATATTATCGCGAGTGCACTGTATACATATATATATATATAAATATAATATTTTCGTGACCTTGGTATGATAAGGTAAACTTAATAAGTCGGCGATTAAAGGTCTGGTTCATTACTTCAAAGTATATATATTTAAAACAACCCTACATGTTTCGGCAATGATGCCAACATGTAGGGTTGTTTTAAATATATATACTTTGAAGTAATGAACCAGACCTTTCATCGCCGACTTATTAAGTTTACCTTATATATATATATATATATATATATATATATATATATATATATAAATTAAATATATTCAATATGCCGGACACCCAATATGACTAGATGGCTATGATTTTCAAACAACAACTAAGAATCTAACGATACGTCAAATCTTATGTTGTATTAGCTATATTAGATGTACCTACTGAATATTGAATAGTATTAAAGATATTTGCAATAAAAGTGGAATATCGTTGAAAATACTGTAAATAAGTATTACGTTATTGGTACCATTTTAAAGGGAATTTTACAGGGAATTTGCTGACAATATCGAAAAATATAGCTTCAATTTAAAAAAATCGAAAGAGATGCGTTTGAATTTCGATAAAAGCGACACGACCTATTTAACACTCTGTATATATTTTTCCATTACACCATCTTGAAACATATAAAGTGATACCCAAAATTGATCTCCAAAGGATAATTCGATAGACGACACCCATCTTCAGCCTACGTCTTAAAACGTCAGACAATGCAACTGTAATATTTTTCACAAAAATTCGAATATAAACAAAATTAGTTGTCGGAAGTGGAAATAACAATATATCACTGCAAAGGTAACTTAGGTAGCTATCGAAATAATTTCTAAAAAATATAGCTATCCATTTAAAATGAAAAATCTAAAGTTGGGTGCGGGAATTTGTAACACCCTATATATTCGTAAATAATTTTACAACATCCGCTGTGATATACTATATACGAGCAGAAAATCTCACTTTCATATCTCTGTTAGTTTTCACGCCAAACTCCACTGCCACACTAATAACGCACCAAAATATTATTTTTCGTTCAAAATTAATTGATTGATTCATTTACAGACACAAATGCATCAAGAATTAAAACAAAACGAACGAACCAAAAACTTACTAATAGAATAATGAAATACACGTGAATTTAAGAGTTTTAAGTTTAATTCATGTACAGGGTGGTCCAAAATGACCGAAGGGGTTTTAATTCCTTATAACTTTTTTATTATAATTTTTCTTTTGTTTTCAATATTTTGTAAAGAAGACTTGGGGACTTTAAAATGGAACAGTACACAATTGAATAACGTGCCAAAATCGTTGAACTTTATTTCTCAAATCAACGATCCATTGTTTTGACTCAGCGTGCATATCGTCGTTATTTTAATGTGCGGGATGGACCCTCAGAATCAACAATAAACCGTCTGCTTAAATTTTCGAGAACAAGTGGCAGTAAGGAACCTTTCTGGTGCCGGCAGACGACGAACGGTGCACACGGATGACAATATTGAACGGGTACAGGAGAGTATTCGGGAAGATGGAGAAACATCAACCAGGAGACGTCCGACACAACTTGGCCTCTCAAGAGGGTCGCTGCAGAGAATTTTGCATACAATAAGAATGTTTCCATACAAAATTCAGCTTGTCCAACAATTGAAACCGACAGATTACCAGCAACGACTTGATTATGCAATTTATTTTCGTCAAAAAGCAGAAGAAAATCATGATTTTATTCATAATTTAATTATAAGCGACGAAGCCCATTTCCAAATAAATGGGTTCGTTAATAGGCCAAACTGTAGGATATGGGCTACCGAAAATCCAAGAGTAGTTCAACAGCGAGAATTACACCCACTTAAGTGTACCGTTTGGTGCGGTGTTTCGTCGGAAAGGATAATTGGCCCATATTTTTTTGAAAATGAACACGGTGTCGCCGTTCCCATCACTGGTGTTAGATATCAGACAATGTTGGAAAATTTTTTAAGGCCAGCCGTGGAAAACCATCTGCAAGTATGGTTCCAACAGGATGGAGCCACAGCGCACACTGCGTGGGACACAATGGCTCTTTTACGCGACATCTTTGGTGAACGAATTGTTTCCCGTACAAGCGATTCTAATTGGTCTCCGCGTTCACCGGATTTAACCGCTTCAGACTGTTTCCTTTGGGGTTATTTGAAAGGAAAAGTCTATATTAATAAGCCTCGAACCATACCGCAATTAAAAAATAATATACGCGACGAAATCAACAACATAACACCTGAAGTTTTGCGAAAGGTTATGGAAAATGTTTTGGAAAGAGCACGAATATGCGAAGCAGAAAATGGCCACCACTTGCGAGATATAATTTTTCATAATTAAATTAAAAATATTCTCCATTAATATACTGTATTTAAAATAAAAAAATTTAATAAGTATGTCTTAAATAAGAAGTTATAATGAACTCAAACCCCTTCGGTCATTTTGGGCCAGCCTGTACTATAATTTATTATGCAAAATTATTGTATAAATCTTAACAAATTTAATCCAATAGTATAGGCAAAATAATGATTTATATTAATTTATAATTGATTTATATTTATTATTACATGATTTACTTATTGTTCAATAGGCCAGATTGTACATCCTTTTTATAATAAATGTAAGAATTAGAAAAAATGTTCTTACCTGCATTTAAAAAGAAATTAATAATTAGTAACAAAGAGATTAATACGAAATTCATTTTTATGTAAATTATACTCTGAAAACGTGTGGAACGTTAAGCAATTTTCTTGGTTCCTAACGTCTTGTAATTCTTTGAAACACACTAACACATTACTAACATAATTGTAAATACTTCCTGACTTAATATAGGTAGTATTGTTTCTTATCTAAATAGGGGTTATTATAAAGAGCAAATCAGTTGACCTATTTATTATTTTTTTTATACATTTTTTTTATGACAAATCCAATAGAACACGTACATGACAATAATTTATATTTATAAATTGTCTTGGAATAAATCAAACTTATTATTGAGAGCCTTTCTTTATTTAATTAATTGTTTTTCTGTTTTTATTCTTTTGACTTTATGACACCGCAATATAGTATAATATCTGATATGTGTTAAAGCAAATACTTCCAAGAAATCAAGAAGAGGTTGTGGAAAAACCGTAGCGTAATGGCTTACATTTAGTAATTAATAATACAATAAAATATTTATAAAAATAATGCAATAAACTTATTAGATTGGAGCAATGAAAATATCGTTCGTCTGAATATAAACAAGTGCATTATTGTGATATATTCTAGGTGCAGCGATTCTGTTACTTATCTTACGGGATTTGGGGAATACACATTACTAGACAATTTAAAAAGGTATATAACCCCTTACCACAATTATTAGTCGTATCCTAAATACGTATTTCTACAACTAAGTTGTCATCATCAGTAGGTAAAATCTACTAATTAAAAGTCACACATGGGGCACAGTAAAGTAAAATAAACGGGTTGCAGTGTATAGTAGTTGTGCGGAAGCGTTTATTTTACTTTACTGTGCCCCATGTGTGACTTTTAATTAGTAGTTTTTACCTACTGATGATGACAACTTAGTTGTCTAAATACGTATTTAGGATACGACTAATAATTGTGGTAAGGGGTTATATACCTTTTTAAATTTTTAAATTATTATTTAACCACAGTCTCCATTGAAAGAATTACTAGACAATCCGAAATAATGATTTAGAAATACTATTTAAGGCTCAATTCCAATCTCCAATATCTCTAGCATATCTAATTCAGGTTCTTGTACTGTTAGCTTTGTAATTAGATCTTGAAGAGAGTTTGTCGAATCTTTCAGCACTCACAAAGATTTACTTTCCACCATAATTCGCATGAAACTTACACACGCTTGTGTTGTCTGGTATCTTTAATTTCAATATCACAATACTGACACAGATGTATTTTCTGAGGATTTCATTTATTTAACAAGAACAATTATTTTCATTAAGACAAATTTCGCGAATATTATTAATTAATGTTAAAATAAGACCGGCGTCTCTTGTCACTAATATGAGACTGTGTGTCTCGTGATGCTAAGAATGGGACTACTGCTTGCGTTTGAAAATACTGCAAGTAGGCAAAATTTACCTTTATCCCAACAAACTACTGCATATTTAATAAGAATGGATCGTATTAACTGTACGGTTAGATAACTTGCGAAATTTGCAAATTTACTCTTACCTAGTTATTGTGCATAGTGCAATAATAAACATTGCAAATATTTAACAACTTATATTAATTGTATACTTACCAACATATGCCCAAAGTTTTTGGAAATTTTTTTTTAGATATTGATAATTTTCTCAAAGCAATTTTATTTTATAAACTATTTATTACAACAATTAACAATAATACAACAACAAATATTTTATCTTGAAATTATTGATAGTAAACCATTATCTTTGATGGTCCACAGTTTTCTTCTGACTTGTCCCATCACATCATCCTCTGGACATCATCAGTATCAATTTCTCGCATTTTTTGAAGAGTTCGACGTCGTAATCGATGTTCATTTACAGCTTTCCATTCATTTTCATACAGTTTTCTGGTCAATATTGACTAAAATTCCTCTACTGGGAGAATTGTCTAATTTAGGAACAGAGTTTGTATTGTTTGCGTTATACCAGCCTCTACTGATTCTAGCATAATGGTATATGAAGCTAGATCAGGCCAAAATATAATATCATCATTGCCAAGATGTGTTTTTAAAAACTGAAGCAGTTTAGAAGGGCATCTTTGAATGTGAACAGGGTCAATGTACGGTTGCGAGATAAATTCGGCCTCAGAAATGACACACCGCACTCAAATTTTATCCCCAAATTCGGATTTACATTTGAATTTGACATTATCTGGTGTGTTCTCTATGTCGTCGGTGTAGAAGCCGTCATTTCTCTTAATCTCTGAATGGGACAAAGTGAAATATTTCGCATCGTTCATTACAATCAGTATATTGACAAAATGGATGCGCCTTAGCGCACGACAACACCATTCTTTTTAACTGAGCCGCGTTATATTTTGGTGCTTTCCTTCGTTTTCGAAACACCACGTTATAATACAAAGGTATTTTTAATAATATAAAATATTATTAAAAATCTGGTGTGAAGAACACAAATACAGGTTCACTATTAATATTTTTGTGAACGTGTACGAACATATCCCTCCCCAGAGACGTAGATACGTATTTCACCTTTCTACAGAAGATATCCTTTCTCCAGCAGGGGCGTACCGACGAACCTGTAGAAAGGTGAAATACGTATCTACGTCTCTGGGACGGGATATGTTCGGACACGTTCACAAAAATATTAATAGTGAACCTGTATTTGTGTTCTTCACACCAGATTTTTAATAATATTTTATATTATTAAAAATACCTTTGTATTATACAAAACTGATGGGGTTTACCTACTCATGTATGTTTCAATTATTCTGATATATTACACATGCGGTTAGTCCGTAGTATGAGTGAAGACACAAACAAAATGCAGTTTCTAGAGAGATGGCTGTGCCACCTTTGGAAGGGCGTCGTCACTTCACATTGGTTATGTGGACGGGGCGAGGTACTTCGGCTGTCTGACAACAGGCAGCGCTGAATTTACTTCTACGCTCGGTCTGGATAATTTCTGTGATGTGGCGGTGTGGTTCTTTTTTGTGAATGTGTCTGAAGATATCCTTTCTCCAGCAGGGGCGTACCGATGAGCCTGTAGAAAGGTGAAATACGTATCTACGTCTCTGGGGAGGGATATGTTCGGACACGTTCACAAAAATATTAATAGTGAACCTGTATTTGTGTTCTTCACACCAGATTTTTAATAATATTTTATATTATTAAAAATACCTTTGTATTATACAAAACTGGTGGGGTTTACCTACTCAGGTATGTTTCAATTATTCTGATATATTACACATGCGGTTAGTCCGTAGTATGAGTGAAGACACAAACAAAATGCATTTCTAGAGAGATGGCTGTGCCACCTTTGGAAGGGCGTCGTTACTTCACATTGGCTATGTGGACGGGGCGAGGTACTTCGGCTGTCTGACAACAGGCAGCGCTGAATTTATTTCTACCCTCGGTCTGGATAATTTCTGTGATGTGGCGATGTGGTTCTTTTTTGTGAATGTGTCTAAAGATATCCTTTCTCCAGCAGGAGCGTACCGGTGAGCCTGTAGGAAGGTGAAATACGTATCTACGTCTCTGGGGAGGGATATGTTCGGACATGTTCACAAAAATATTAATAGTGAACCTGTATTTGTGTTCTTCACACCAGATTTTTAATAATATTTTATATTATTAAAAATACCTTTGTATTATACAAAACTGGTGGGGTTTACCTACTCATGTATGTTTCAATTATTCTGATATATTACACCACGTTATATTATCGTAAACATTGGTTATTGTTGCACGTAGGTAAACTTCCAAGAAGTAATAATGTAGGTAAATTCCACAATGACGTCAAACTTATACGCATATTTTAGTTATGTAGGGGTAGGGGTTGTCATATATTTTTTATCTACTTGTAATTATATACAAAAATCATTCTGAATACAAGAATCATTCTATATACAACGTTCAGATTCTTAAAAATCAATACAGAATAAGACATACAGTCTAAAACAAGTAGTAAAGAATTCAGTTTAAGTTTACAATAAGTGCTACATTGTGAGATTTTTCCTATGAAATTAGGTTTAAGGGCTTTTTTTTTTAAATAAATAAATCATTCAGAAAACACACCAACCAAAATAAATAACTAGCTTATACGGAAATTATGCTCCGTGAGCGGTGGGTTACACAACACACAACACTATACATGGTCCTTCGAGAATCGAATACAACGCATTATTCGGTACTTTGGGCCAGATATAAGTTTATATAATATTATTACTATAAACTAAGTAATTTACCATGTTGCGTTGAACTCTTTCAACGCGCTCGCAATATGTAGCGGTATAGGGAAAAAGCTCTTTTAGAATCTTACCGATTGTAAGGTCATCTGGAATTACATTAAAAAAAAATTATTATTATAAAATAAGGAAGCAGATTGTAAATATATTGAAGTTAAAAACATGTTTTGCGACACGTACTACAATAAATGGTGGGAGTAATCTAGGTATATATTTAAATCAAATTAAAACGCTTTTTAATTGTTTGTATTTTTAATTTGTTTTCTGTTGTCATACAAAGTATCATTATACAAAAATATAGTAAATATCCTTTTTCGGAATCTTACACTCAAAAGATTAATTAATTAACAAAATTAATCTGTAGCACAGTTTATATTAGGAGCGCCTGTCGAATTGTATTTTAATATATAAAACTGACGGAAGTTTTGTGGTTTTAGATCTTTATCCCATACCCACAATCCCTTATTATTTCCATGATCGTGTGAAACCACCTTACTAATTTTCCATTCTTCTTCATGAATTTTCTTTCCAATAAACAAATCCACATGAGGCGTAACGCTTATTTCATATCCTCCTCTGACAGCATCTTCCAACTGATTTTCGAGAGGTTTGTCAAAATCCACAAACTCCCAATAAAATTTGCTCTTATTCTGAGTACAAAATACCTGAAATAAATAATTAATTACAATAACGAGATAGTAGCTTTACGAAACAAATTTAAAGATTCAAAAAAAACATATCTTGATGTGATGAAGAAAAATTTAATAGGATTTTAGAAGCAATAATAAGTATTATCTGGATAAAATAAAACAAATTTTAATAAATTTCACTATTTTTAACCTCACAAAGTAACGATTATTTCCCTCACATAGGAGCTTCATCTATCATATAACTAACTTATGAACCTAACATTTCTTTACATAAATATACCGTAACAAACACATGCTTTGAATAGTTAGAAGGGATGAGATCGCAGTTCAATATTTATGTGAAAGTTTTCGTTCACAGACATTAATTAATAATACTAAGTAACTAAGTAATAACATTTAATGTCTGTCAACGAAAACTTTCACATAAATATTGAACTACGGTTTATACAATATATGTAGTTAATAAAGTGATAAAACTAAGGGTTTACATTATGTTAAAGAGAGGTAGGGCAGCACTTTGTAAAATACAATATTTTCCAGTCTGAATGGTCAGATAAATAAATTAAGTAACGGCGAATTATTAATTTCTAATTGATCATTGAGGATACTATCGATTTTCTTTAATTTATTAAATACAAGTGACTAATAAATTAAGATTTTTTCCCTTATTCTCTCCGGGTAATATTTGTAATTCTTTCTTAAAGTTATGGTTTGCTAAATTAATATGAGACGCATATGAAGAGTCATATTTATTATTTCTAAAGCAAGAAAAATGTTCCTTGATGCGTTTTTCAAACGATCTGCCTGTCTGTCCAATATACGTCATTGGGCAACCTCCGCAAGTTAACTTATAAACCCCTAACTTTTCATAAATTGTTTCATAAATACGCTGCATTAATGTCTAATTTTCTTAAATATTTACTAGTTTTTATGTTTGAGAAATCATAATGATTACTTTCATAGACTCTTCAATATATAAAGGTCAAGAAATATATATATATATATAATTATTTTGTGACCTTGGTATGATGTGGTAAATTCAATCAGTTGGCGATTTAAGGTCTGGCTTTACTTCACAGTATATATATTTAAAACAACCCTACATGTTCCGGCAATTATGCCTTTATCAAGGATATAAAATATAAATCATTTATATTTTATATCCTTGATAAAGGCATCATTGCCGAAACATGTAGGGTTGTTTTAAATATATATACTTTGAAGTAAAGCCAGGCCTTAAATCGCCAACTGATTGAATTGGTTGGGTATGGGGACAGACAAAGAACGCATGCAGAAGCATGCGAATTGTTTAACCATGAACACCCTGATAGACCTCCAATTACCAGGTCTACGGTGACAAAACTAGTTGGAAAGTTTACCGAAACTGGATCCGTAAAAGATCGACCACGGCAAGGTAGACCTCAAGTAGGAGAAGATGTGAAATTAAATGTGCTTCTAGAAGCAGAAGAAAGGCATCATGTTTCCACCATACAACTTGCGTTAGCCAATCAGGTGGTTCACTCATTTGTCGTCAACTTATTTAAAAAAGAACACTATCGTCCTTACAAAGTTAAACTTGTACAGTAATTACATGAGGATGACGAAGATCGTCGACTGAAGTTCTGTGAAGACGTAATGTTACGTTGTGACCAAAATCCAAATTTCTTGGAAAACATCGTCTTCTCAGATGAAGCTACGTTCTGCCTAAATGGATCTGTTCACCGCCATAATTGCAGATATTGGTCGCAGAACAATCCGCATTGGACTTAAGCGTGTCATACCCAGCGCAGAGGAAAAGTTAACGTATGGGTTGGAATGTTTGGACGACGCATTTTAGGACCATATTTTTTTGAAGGAAATTTGACTGCTGTGCAATATTTAGAATTTTTAAGATTTGAACTGGTTCCAGCGCTCGCTGTTATTTTCCCAAATCACGAGGATGGTGATGTACCCCATCCAAATATTTGGTTTCAACAAGATGGGGCGCCTCCCCATTATGGTGTAGAGGTTCGCCACTATCTTGACGAAATATTTCCCAAAAAATGGATTGGACGGAGAGGCGCCATAGAATGGCCACCTCGTTCTCCTGACCTGACTCCGTTAGACTTTTTCTTGTGGGGTTATTTGAAATCGAAAGTGTATTTTAACAAACCGAACAATTTAGAAGATTTAAAAGAACGAATTCGTGTAGAACTTACACAAATATCCCCAGACATAATTGAGGCGAGTATATGAAGTGTTTACACTCGGCTGGGACAGTGTCAGTTGGTTGGTGGGGTCCATTTTGAAAATTTACGTTAACTGTTACAATAGATTTAAGTTCAGATGTATTTTTTTTAATTTAATTTTAATTTTGTACAAAAATATAATTTTTTCAAAAAAATTGTGATGCAACATACCAATTGTTTTATATCACTATTTGGTGGATATAAGATCTACCAAAAACGAGAAAAAAATAATATGGTTGCCATTTAAAGAAAGTGTTGATGACGTCATCACTCGAAAACCAATGACGTCATAGAAAAAAATTGTATGTCAAAAGATGGCGTTTTAAAAAGAAAATTTACCTGTCCGAGCGTTTTTCCTAAAAATGTAAAATAATGCTGTTATAAGCTTGGTTCCAAACTTTATGACCACACTGTATATATACGGGGTTGGGGAGAAGTAACGCATCAGTCTAATAATTCCGTAAATATAAACTTTAGAACAAAATGTTGTCAACAAAAGTTTTTTGACAAGTTATTTTGTATTGGCTTCAATCATTTGCGTTTTTCTTTCGTGATGAATACATATGACAGCAAAAAAAAAAATTTTTTTTTAATGGAAATAATATTTTCTTTTAGGAAATTCGGAATCTTTATTAATTTCTGAATATGAATATGTACTTTTTTCATGGGGTTAGATAATAAAAATATTGAGAAAAAAAAAATTTAATAAACGTACATTTGGACTAGTGCAGTGTTTTGTAGATTGCTTTGGAAATTGTATGTTTTTTGACTGTCATTGAATTATTGACGTTTCACAACAAAATAGTTTCCATCGTAAAACCTGCTTTTTTTTAATACGTGTTTTGTGTGAAAATGGTCAAATTAACTACTAAAGAAAGAATGTAAATTCTTATGATGGTCAGATATGGTGATAGGCAACGTTCACATCACGAAGTTTGCACTTTATTCAATAATGTTTATTTGGATCGAGATCCTATAGCTCAATCAACAGTTTCGAGATAGGTTACTAAATTTAGAGAAACGGGCGATGTTAGAGATATACCTAAAACTGGCCGACCAAAAGAAATCACTAATTAAGACCGATCTCTTCATGTTTTACTTGCTGAAACGGAAAATCCCACTACGTCAACCACTCAACTAGGATTAGAAAATGATATGAGTAGCAGATCTATTAGACGAATATTAAAGGCGTACAAATACAAGCCCTATAAGATACACTTACTGCACGAACTTAACGAATATGACCCGGACAGAAGATTACAGTTTTGTGAAACAATAATGGAATTGTCCAATAACGATCCAAATTTTTTAAACATCTTATTTTTTTACGAAGCTACATTTTGTCTAAATGGATTTGTAAATAGGCATAACTGCCGTTATTGGGTGGCTGAGAATCCACATTGGATGCGAGAAAATCATACACGGCCTCGCCACAAACTTAATGTGTGGGCTGGCATTGTTGGGCAACGAATCATAGGTCCGTACTTCTTGGAACACAACCTAAATGGTGATGGTTACTTACATTTATTGTGTAACCATATTGTACCAGATCTGTTGATTTTATTTCCTAACGACAACCAACCAAGCATGCCAAACCGTAATCTATGGTTTCAACAAGACGGAGCACCACCACATTATGCTATTAATGTTCGACAGTATTTTGACACAATTTTTCCCGGTCGTTAGATTGGACATCGGGGTTTTATTGGTTGGCCCTCTAGGTCTCCCGATTTAAATCCATTGGATTTCTTTCTTAGGGGACACTTGAAGTCGCAAGTATACAAGGAGAAACCTAGAAACCTAGAGGATTTGAGAGCAAAAATTACTCGTGAGATACAAGCCATACCACCTAATAGTTTACAAAATACAATTCGTCATTTTTGGGAACGTTTAGGACACTGTCAGGTCGTAGAAGGACGTCACATTTAGCATTTAATTTAATTTTGTAGTTTGTTTACTTTTATTAATTTTTTTTTTTCTCAATATTTTTATTATCTAACCCCATGAAAATAGTACGCATTCATATTCAGAACTTAATGAAAATTATAACATTGTATACTGAGGTCATTAACCTCAATCAAAATCAGCTATTTATACTTTCAAGTGAATGATTAAAAATTCAAAGAATGTGTATTACGTGAATGTTTCATATATTACCAGAAGTTTCAAATATAAAATATTATTATGGATTCAGAATATCTTTAAAAAATACCGCTATTGAATGCAATGTTTATGTTTATAAAAATGCCAGAGGATAACATTGTGTATAAGTTTTGTGTGGTAAGGGTTCGATAACCTGGTATGAAGGTTCTTTGTTAAAAATTTATCGTGAATTATTGTGAAGTCCTGTCCAAAAATTAACCTTTTGCGGATATTGCATTCGTGCGTCATAAATCATACGTTTATTTTCCTTAGTCCAATATCGTACAATAGCAGAATTATGACGGCCAGAAAATTCTATATTAACTGCAAACAATAAATAGTACACATGTGTTTAGCAGTAAACGGTGGCCGTAAGTGCCGTGTAACGTTCTGGTGTGATGTATAAAAAGAACTATTTTACTTACCCTGACATAATCCTGCGAAATTCGTTTTCCATTAAATTCTGTAACTGCTATATTGTGTTCGGGATAAATAGTTGAAGGCAAATTATATCCTAAATACACACTTAGTCCTATATATCTTCCAGGAGCGGCTTCATAAGCATCGCATGGTAGAACGCCATGATTATAGTCCTTCCAATAAAAATCTGGCGCTGCGATACCTAAGAAATGACTAATTATATGAAAATTATTAAATGAATAATATAATAAGACATAGCCATATTCAGTAAAAATTAAAGAAATAAAGTATTTAAGTGGCTACCATATTAATTGGTTAGTCAAAAAGAGATAATCTAAAGGCATTCTAAATGATTCGGAAAGTGTTGGTTAGAAATTTTTCGCTGCGGAAAGAATAAACTTATAGAGAAATACGGAGTCTAAAAATGATCAAGAAAGCTTTTAAGAAGTCCTTATGTAATTTCCTAATTTTTCGTGTGAATCTTCGTTATGCATTGGAAAATGTTTCGACAAATTATCAACATCAATACCAGTGGAGAATTATGGATAAAAACTAATCAAGAACTAATTAGTTAAAGGAAGTGGGAATGAATTGGTCTATTGAATTTAATATGTCATATATGTTCTCTATAACAGGTTATCGTTGAGCGTTTTGTTTGACCAATATATTTGACCAATATATGCCAGGTTTCTGATTCAGCTCTATTTTATTTTTAGCGTTTCTTAGAAGAGATTTTATTGAGTTTCCGTATCGAAAAGTAACTTTGGTTCTTTAACAATGCTATTTCAATTTTTCGTAATTTTATGATATGGTAAACATATAAACAGTCACGACTTTGTTGAAGTAACAGGCAAGTAGACTCACGGATTGTTTTTTCTTGTTAATCTATTATTTATTTCTGGACCAAAACCATTACATTTCAACATTTTTAATGAAATCTAATACTTTTTGATATTTCTCCTTTTTAACGCAAGGTAGATTAACGCAAGATAACGATTAAGTAGACGATTGTTCTAAGCTGTCTTTTGTTTTTTTATTTTCCGACTTATCAATTTCTATTATATATATTGAAAGAGTCTGAGAAGAGAGTTATTTTTAATGTTCTTCGGTATAATAATAAGTAAATAATAGTACTTCAACTGATAGATTATGTATGTATTGGGCGCCTTAATTTGAACTTTTAATATTTTGGTCTACCAGCTGATAGTACGCAGTATCTTCGATTACAAATAGATGTCGCTAGAGCAAGTATACTGAATTTATTAGACTCTTATCCCTGGATCATAGCAAGTAATTACACTCTTAGAAAGCTGATAAATAATAAATTAACAATATAATTGAGATAGATTCAGCTACGCATAGATAAATAAAAAAAACTTCTTTAAAATAACAAGTATAAAATATTTATTCAACACAAGATATCTTAATTTCATGAAGTAATATTCATATGTTTGTTGTTAAGAAGGTGTTTTAACAATTTCTAACAATTCTTGTACTGCTGTGACACGGTATGGATAAAGTTGCACATCTTTTTTTAATAACTTGTGAGTTGTAACCAACAGAAAGGATTATTTGTTCACTCAAATGTCGAACAGATGTTTGTGGTTCATTTTCCATTATTTCTGTAACACGATTGACAACTTGAGGTGTACGTTTCTTAGCTGCTCCGCTGCCTGATTGTCTTAAGAGAAAAATTTTAAAGTTCTATCCAAAGTATTCTTAAACTGTATATAATCTATTACAAAATGTGGAAACTCAACTTGAAACTCTACCATGCAATCTTGAACTGAATAAACCCATAAACCATCAATTTTATTACCACTTCGAAAATAACCCTGGATTAAAAAAATTTTATGTTCTAAAGTGAAAGCCATTTTAAAACTGAGAAGCAATTTATTTAAACCAGAATCGACGCACGATTATTCTATGCACTAACTGATATTTGTGATTGACATTATCAAATGTCATTTGGATTTACGTTTACGGAACAACAAACACATACTAATATATATATGCGTCTTATTCTATCAAAATTTCAAAGTAACCTAGATTGACTTTTCAAATGAACACACGTTATATTGTCATGTATTAATATATCAATATATCAAAACCCTTTTACACTAAAGGGTAACCAGTTAGTACATTTCTAATCTAAATTATGAACAAAATTTTTTCATAATATTCGGTTACTGGCCAGTGTTTTACCTTATTTCCAGCTCTTTCCCCACTTCTGGATGCTATTTCCAATGGTATGCTCCCATACTTGATGCGGTCTCCTTCTTTTCCTTTTACACTGCACTTCTTCATATATTACCTTTACTGGTCTAGTATCCCTCATTCGTTGTAGATGTCTCCACCAATGCAGTTGCTGCTCTTCCATAAAGTCCATTATTGAGTGTATCTTCAGTTCCTCTCGTATTTGTGAATTTCTCATTTTGTTCTTTCTAGTAACGCCTCTCACTCTCAGATATCTCATTTCTGCAGCCTGGATTTTGCTTTTTTGTCTACTATTAAGTACCCATGATTCACATCCGTATGTCAGAACTGCTCTGTAGACTGTTTTATATACTTTTATCTTGGTGTTTCGTGATATTTCTTTTTTTCATACCTTTTCAATTCTTTCATAAATTTCTGACTCATTTTTCCCAGTGTTTTGTATCAGGACACCTAAATAATGAAACTCGTTTACTTGTTGACTGTTTATTCCTTCAATTTAAAAAATTAGTTGTTTTCCACCTGTGGTCTTCACTTTTTTTTATTTTTATTTATGCTCAGTCCTTTTTTCTTAAGTGTTTAGGTCCATATATCTATACTTTCTTGTAGTATTTCTATTTTATGCTTACTTCTTATTACTAGTGTGTTATCTAATTGTAAGAATAGTTACAGAATAGTAAATTTGAAATTTAATTATTATATAAATTAATTGCTGTGATTGTAAATTGAAATATATTAATCGAACAAAACGCTTACACGTAACCTGTTATAAAAACATATGTCGCATATTAAATTCAATCCAGTATTGCCCGTCATGCGTTAGAAACCAATCATAATATAAAGGCAGATTATTTAAAACTAATTAAAAAGGTGAAGTTGACTGTTTACAATGTACAAAGTTTACAATGCAGATAAGGGTCCAATTCCATATACCTGCGTGTATGACTTCCTAAAATATATACAAGGAGGACATGTGTGTTATTTTTTGAAAAGTGACCGAGATATGAGTTAAAAAAAATTAAAATTCAGTATAGGCTCTAATAAAGGAAGATGATCCAAGTGAGCCAAGTAGCGATACTACGGTATTTCAAGCGAAAATGACAGCATTGCATCATCGCGTTTGCGAAATTAACAGACAGAGTGGAACAACTCGCACCATGGTCATCTTCTCCGACAGCCACGCAATGTTAGAAACAGGATTCAGTATAAAGCAAATCCAAACTTGTATGAGATTGTGTGTGTGTTCTAAACGATCTCAGTTACCACAGGAAAGTGACACATTAGCCTAGGATAAGTCTTGTAAAGCGTTCCACGATTTTTGTGTTAGTTTTACTGTGCCCCATGTACAATCGAGGGATTTTGTAGCGACTCGCGATTCAAACGTTATGGCCTTACACACGTATTTGAAACATTTGTGAAATAGCTGGTCGATTGTAATTACGGACCATAACCGCTAGGTAAAAAATTTATAAAAAATTTAAAATTTTATTTACAATCGTATATTGGCTCTCTTTATATTGAGAAAAGATGTCTATTATAATTCTGAAGTACATTTCGTAAACGGAAGCTTTGTCATATTTTCTTGAAAAATAAATTTAATATAATACCTAACAATATTATTAGACATAATATATAATTTCTGTTTATTAGCGAAAATTGCTTTATTTCCCATTAACAACATGCATATACAATTGTAAATTAACAAAATGATTCTTTTAATTATCTTAACACAATTTTATAATTATATGAAACCTGATAAAAGCAAAATGCTTGTTGGCAAATGGTCAAATCATTTTAGAAAATAAACGAAATTATTAAAAATAAAGAAAAAAGCAATCTAAAAAAAATATACGCACATAAAATACAATAAGTAATTTTACATTACTAAATTACATTGAATTTTCTCAAGAAGTGCTAAGGGTTGTAAGAAATAAGTATAATCGCGTTTTTCCCGCGTTTTATTTCAATTCCTTTAAATAGTACCCTGCGGCTATACGGCTTATTGCAATTGCCCAGTTATATTTACCCGAAGACCAATTCAAGTAAGGAAGGGCTGCTTTCGTTACCTTTTATTGCAGTTTGAGTTGCTACAAAATCTCTCGATTGTACAACACTATTACTCAGGATACGAATATCAATGTGCAAAGGGGTTTTATATCTAGGTTTTTACTTAGCCATAGTCTTCAATCAAAAACATTTTAAATAGCTACGAAACTACGGTATCATTACCTCTATACAAATAGTAGGTACTATAAATAAACTTATGCTAATTACAGGTAATTAAGAGAGAGAGATAAGAGATTCTCTAATGATGATAAATTTTTCACACCTAAAACATATGCATAGAATTTATATGTTTTTACACTCTATTACCTTACCATAAGAGTAAATAAAAATAAATTTCCCTTACCTGAATTCGACTTCGTAACTAACAATAAAGCAATCAATACGAAATGCATTTCGGTTTCGATAGATGGATATACAATACACCTAACTACATACGAAGATATCGCTTGGATTCACAGATTTACGGTTCATCATTAATTCAGCGTGTGAAACTAGTTATTACGAAAAGTTTCAGAATGCACGTATAATTATGACCTTGGTACGTTCATCGTTCATACCAAACGATTGACGACAACAAAAGTAGGAGGTTTTGAAAACCCGTTCTTGAGGATTGGCGTAGAATTCCCCTTAATTGTATCTTAAATTATTTACTCTCTTCTAATAAGAGTGTTAATCAATTTGAATATTATATTAATTTTATTTAAGTAATTATGTAATATACACTATTACAAATAAGGGGGTTGGCTAGGTATAATAATAAAGTTATTTTGTAATAATTAAGATAATTAGTGGTGCTGGTGAAGTCTCATCAAAGGTCCAGGACGTGCGTGGTATTGGTTAATTAAAATAAATATACAACAACTAATAAATAAAATAAAACACAGCGGCGTCCTTAAAGTTTGTATTTATATTTACATAATAATAAATCGAAATTCGTATATTTAAATAAAAGAAATTGATATATGTAAAAGTCATTAAATTAGTAATATATACACAAGGGGCGATAAATTAGTAATCGAGAAATTAATATAACATATCTGAAATAGAAAGGTGAAACAGTAATAAAACAAAGTACTATATACACGCGGAGCACTGAATAAGTAGATTAAAATTAACACAAAAAATACTCTGAAACGAACGTTAAATTGAGCAGTAATTATGGGTTAATTAATGTATATAAAATAACCTCTGTATCGAAGAATACAGAGCTACCTTTAGATTTGCGGCGATGGCGGCCACGTGGTCTTCGAAGATATACCTTGGTCAAGTATATGCAGAGCGATGTTTTACCGGAGGAATAAGAAATGAGTTAAATTAATATGGATTCACTTAAAATAATAAATATATAGAACAATACAGTTTACCTTAGAAGCGGAAGAGCCTGGACGGCGTGGTGAGTTCCATTGTGTACTGGAACAGCACGAGGAGTTGTTTTCTCACGAAAGGTTCGAAAGAGAAGGAGGACTGATAGTTTGTATCGAAAAGGAAAGGGTCGGTTTATGATTTATCGAAGAGGGGGATCGATATCTTAAATTATAGTTAAATAAAATGCGCGACCTGAAGACGTGGTCTGTCGATGTCATACATATTATTAGAGTAACCCTTTTTACATAAGCTTTCTAACGATATCCAACATGACATATAAAAGAAGATGTAAATAATATTAAATTAAAACAATTTAAAAAATATGGAATTTATCTAGAAGAAATTCTACATTACTGTTATCGGTTGACGGTCCAGGTAGAAGCAAGGGTCGTCGGTCAAGATATATGATAAAACAAAAACTTCCTCTTTGGAACGAATATGTACAGTTTGTTCAAATGAAAAAAATGTCTTAGTTAAATATAATTAAAATGAGATATTTAAAGACGAAAGAATATGTGTATTTAAATAAATGAATTAAAATTTCTATATGCTAAGCGTAACAACACCAACAGAAAATGTAAATTTTCAACTTTTATAACTTTCTAAATTACTTTTGAATGAAGTTTTTACTTTGAAAAAAGTGTAAATCTGGAAAATTTTAAGTAAATTCCACTCAATGAGGAAATAACCGATTCGCAAAAAACAACTTGTCCCTCAAATTTGAATAGATGCGATGTAACCTAAATGTCAAAATAATTTTTGCAAGGTTCACAATCTGTCAACAACGCGCGAGTTGTTTGCAGGTAAACAAGATATATAGCCTTATAACCCTGGGATAACCCAATTAGTGACTATATCAAGTGGGTATTTTGATAATTGTTATTTGTTAGACCCAAGTTTCTATCAGTGACGTGAACATGTTCTTATCGTCAAAATCCTGTAATTTATCTAATTATATATTTTCGGATTTTTTCGAAAATACATAATTTTCATATTTTAGTGATTTTTTTTCCTATTTTCAGATTTTCATAATTCTATATTTTAGAATTTAAATATACCTAATTATGTATTTTCCGATTCTTCGAAAACACATAATTTTAGTAATTTTCTTCCTATTATTTTCAAATTTTCCTAATTCTATATTTTCGGATTTTTCAAATTTTCTCACATAATTTTTATATTTCAGCGATTTATTCCAATTTTTTTATTTTCCTAATTCTATATTTTCGAATTTTTCGAAAACTCATAATTTTCATATTTTAGTGATTTTTTTTCCTATAATTTTCAAATTTTTCTATATTCTATATTTTCGGATTTTTCAAGTTTTCTCGCATAACTTTCATATTTCAGCGATTCTGTAACGAGGGGAACACTGAAAATGTTTAAAACAAAGACTAGTTATTAAATTAAAAGTTATTAAAAATGAAATGATTTTTATTGTTTTTCAAAATATTCCCTTTTAACATCAATACATTTTTGCGTTTAGTGAAATCAATCCGACGATACATTGTCGTGGTGTACCATCTTCTTAATAGCACTGCGAATTCGTCGGACTCTTGTAGGCTTAGGTTCTGTTCGAAAGATCCATCGAGCCGCTTGACTTTTTTTTCCAGGGTCATAACAATAAATCCATCATTCATCACCAGTAACGATATTCCAAACCGAATTTGAAGTCCTGCCTTGAAAATTTTCTGTTTTCTGCACTATTCAATCGCTGTTTTTGATCGGAAGTCAGTTGACGATCAACAAATTTTTTTCACGTCCCACTGTTGATGTAAAATGTTTTGGATTCGACTCATACCAATGCCATATGATGTCCGTCGATCATCCTCAAGCATTGCTCGAACAGCGGAAATATTACAATTGTTGCAATTGTTACAATTATAAATTGTTGCCTTAGATGAGCCTTCTTCCCAAATGCATTTTTAAACTGATCTTCACATTGTTTAGGCGTTAATGACGGTTTAAAATCGTAAAAAATCATAGCTCTTAAATGTTGTCTAGTCAAATTCATTTTTGGGTGAACACAATTATGATAATTATCAAATTGTTAGGAACAAACTACACGGTAATCAACTCGAAAACATTGAAAAGTAGCAGTCTCTTTTTATTGTTATAGTAGTAATCATAGGTTAGATTATTTTTATTTTAGGGATATAGGAAATATTTTTTTGTACTTATGTATGAATGTTGTATTTTTTATTAAAATACCCATATATTTTGTTCATTTATGGTTGCCTAAGGCTGATGTTGAAGCGCCAGTGGCAGGGTCTATAATTTTAGCTGGGGTTATATTAAAGTTAGGGGGTATGGTTTAATACGCTTAATACCATTATTTTTAAGTATTGGTATTAAAATTAATTGAGTCTTTATTATTATTAGTATAGTTGGGGATTTTTAGTGTCATTAATTTGTTTACGTCAGATAGATATGAAGGCTTTAATTGCTTATTCTTCAGTAGCTCATATAGGGTTGGTATTAGGGGGAATTATAACTTTGAGATACTGGGGTATATCAGGGGGGTTTTTGATAATAATTGCTCATGGTTTATGCTCATCAGGGCTTTTTTGCTTAGCTAATATTTCTTATGAGCGTCTTTTAAGACGTAGTCTTTATTTAAATAAGGGCCTTTTAAATATTATGCCTATTATGGCTTTATGGTGGTTTTTATTTACTTGTAGTAATATGGCAGCTCCGCCCTCATTAAATTTAGCTGAAGAAATTATATTAATTAATAGTTTAGTTAGTTGGGGGTATTTAACTATATTATTTTTAATACTGATATCATTTTTTAGAGCAGTTTATTCATTGTATTTATATTCTTATAGGCAGCATGGAAAGTTGTATAGGGGGATGTATTCTTTTTCTAGAGGGTATATTCGTGAGTATTTGTTGTTATCTCTACATTGGCTTCCTTTAAATTTACTAATTTTAAAAAGAGAGTATTTTATTATTTGACTTTAATTTGAGTAGTTTAATAAAAATATTGGTTTGTGATACCAAAGATATATTTTAGTATTTCAGATAATTTCTATTTGTTTAGTTTATTTTAGGATACTATTGATATTCAGGGTTATTACGTTTTTAAGAAGTTTGTATGTTTTAATATGAGATTATAGACTAATATTGGAGTTTGAACTATTTAGAATAAACTCTGTAAGGGTTATAATAACTATTTTATTGGATTGAATATCTTTATTATCTATGAGGTTTGTTTTATTTATTTCTTCAATAGTTATTTATTATAGGGAGGGTTATATAGCTGGAGATATCCATATGAATCGTTTTATTATATTAGTTTTTATATTTGTATTATCAATAATGCTATTAATTATTAGTCCCAATCTTATTAGGATTTTATTAGGGTGAGATGGGTTAGGTTTAGTTTCTTATTGTTTAGTAATTTATTATCAAAATATTAAATCTTATAATGCAGGTATGATCACAGCTTTGAGGAATCGTGTAGGAGATGTCGCGTTATTAATAGCTATTGCTTGAATAATAAACTATGGAAGGTTTAATTATATCTATTATACAGATTATATAGTTAATTCATTAGAAATAAACGTAATTGTAAGGTTGGTAATTTTAGCAGCTATAACGAAAAGGGCCCAAATTCCCTTTTCTTCTTGGCTACCTGCAGCTATAGCCGCTCCGACCCCTGTTTCTTCCTTAGTTCATTCTTCTACTTTGGTCACAGCTAAAAAAAATTATTGCTTTGTCTACATTAAGGCAGTTAGGGCTAATAATAGCTATTTTAGCATTAGGGGAATATAAACTAGCTTTTTTTCATTTGTTAACACATGCTTTATTTAAGGCTTTATTATTCATATGTGCTGGGTGTATAATTCATAACTTAGGGAATTTTCAGGATATCCGGTATATAGGGGGTTTAGTAGTTCAGTTGCCTTTGACGTGTGCTTTTTTCGTTATTTCTAACTTATCTTTATGTGGGTTACCTTTTTTATCAGGATTTTATTCTAAGGATTTAATTTTAGAGGTAGTATCTATAACTTATCTGAATCTTTATATTTATTTTATTTTTTCTATTTCAACGGGATTAACTGTGTGCTATACATTACGTCTTCTGTATTATGTGTTAATAGGGGATTTTAATTATTTATCTTTAAATATAGTAAGAGATAGAGGAGATTATATACTAAAGGGAATAATAGGTTTAATTTTTTTAGTTATTAGTGGGGGGAGTATACTTATATGATTAATTTTCCCAACACCTTATTTTATTTGTTTACCTTTGTTAGTAAAAATAATAGCTTTAGTTGTTACTTTTTTTGGTGTTTGAATTGGTTATGAGTTTTCTAAATTTTCTTTAAATTATCAAGTTAAATCTTTAAGCATATTAAAAATAAGATTGTTTTTGTCTTCTATATGAAATATACCTTTTATTTCTACATATGGGGTAAATTTCTATCCTTTATATGCGGGTAAGGTAATCTATAATTCTGTGGATCAAGGGTGATCTGAGTATGCTGGGAGTCAACGTTTATACTTTAGTTTAAAAAATTTATCTTCGTTTTTTCAAGCTTTATATAATAATAATTTAAAGATTTTTATACTGTTATTAGTTATGTGGGTTCTTTTTATATTGTTATTTTAACTTAAATAGCTTATAGTAGAGTTTGATATTGAAGATATCACGGAAGTATTAATACTTTTAAGTATTTATTAGAGAAAATCTAATTTTACAGTGAAAATGTAACGTTTTAATTAAACTATATAAATAGAAATATTAGCAGGGTTGCACTGCTAAAGAATTAAGTTAGAAGCTTATTCTTGAATCTCATATTTCTTTAATTGGAGAATTTCTCAGTAGTGCCATTAACAGTGGCATACCTCTGTTTTGGTTTCAATTAAACAAATAAGGATGATTTAACATCAAAATTTTAGGTCGAAACTAAATACAATTTTTTGTTTCTTATTTAAGGTAAATTGACACAAACTTTATTTTTTTTAGAAACATTCTAGATTTTTTCAGTGTTCCCTTCATATTTTCAAATTTTTCTAACTCCATGGAACATTCATTCAGCCCATTCATTACAGAACTTTTTTATCCAACTGTATACAAAAGAATAATAAGAAGCTCAAAACAGAATGTAAATCCCTTCTGAGAATTTGTTAATTTTTATTTATAACTAAATATTTCGTACACGGTATCAAGTCGTCATCACAATTTAAAGGATATGTATACGACGACAAAAAAGAAATATGACAATCATCTTATCAAAAAATATAGATAAATATTATGAGAATAAAGTTAAAGCATTTGACACCCATCCAGGCATAATCTACCTGGTATACTGACGGCTCTAGCCGAAATACAAGGTGTCCCGTATCGTTATGTTCAAATTTTAGGAATGTAAAGTAGACTTCATTTTAAGTAACAAAAACGCAAAACTTGTATATCCATTTTTATTTGTTTAAAAGTTACAGATCTATGAATGTGATTGACAGATCATGAAAAAAAATGTAATCCTAAAGTCAATAAAAACTGATTTTATTTAAAAAAGTTCAATTAATAATATTTTCGAAATGCCCACCTCCTTGTTGAATAAAGGCTTGTGCCCGTAAGCCAACAGAAGAAGAACTTATCCGAATTTCATACTTGTTTTGTCGGATTTGCTCAGCAGCCAGATGAATACAATCCAACAACTCTTCTCTTGTGTTCGAAACTTGCGCGAAGACTAAATTTTTCATGTACCCCCATAAATAAAAGTCAAGGGGATTAAGATCGGGTGATCTGGATGGCCATGCAACAGGACCACCTCGACCAATCCATCTTGGATAATTGACGTTAACCCAATTTCGGACAGCAATTTCGAAATGTGGTGGTGCCCCATCCATGTGAAACCACATGTCTCGTCGAACATTCAGCGGGACATCCTCTAAACGACCTGACAGTTCGTCAATAAGAAATTGAATGTAATTGTCCGCATTTAACCTCCCAGGAAGAACGACAGGACCAATCAACAAGTCATCGATTAGGGCCGCCCAAACTTTAATAGAAACTTCATGTAGAAATTTAGATGTGCGTATAGTTTTGAGATTTTCTGCTGACCGCTTGTGCAGGTTTCTAAGATTTGTAGCACCACTTCTCGTGAACGTAGATTCATCTGTCTTAATGTCACAAAATGAACTTGCTTGAGAACACATAACGAAAGATGAAAACATTAATGAGCAGAAATATGTGAACATTGAACATGAAAAAGAGCTGTCACTTCTTCTGGACTGCAAAACCATGTGGAATAGTGTTTTAACCATGCTGGAACGATTTTCTCTTTTAAAAACCTGCATTCAAAAAGTTCTTATAGATCTCAATCATCCAATCCGTTTAGAAGATGCTGATTTTGACTTGGTAAATAAAATTGTTGATGTGCTGACCCCAATTAAATTAACAGTAGAAGCAATCTGTCGACGAGATGCTAATTTATGCACAGCTAATGCCGCTTTGAAATTTCTTATAAAACAATGCTCTAGCAAAAACTCAGCACTCGCCAATAAAATGAAAACATCCTTAGTGGAACGTATAAAGCAACGACAAAATGATGATTTAACTGGTGTGTTGAATTATTTATAGGATCCACGAACAGATGATGATAATCAGTTATTATCGAATTTGGAATGGCTTGACTTATTTCCATTTCCTACAAAGTCTTGGGTGCAAATAAAGAGTATTGTTAAAAGACTAAATAGTCGAGATGACACGCAAGAGGAAGAAAGGTCAGGATCACAAACAGGTGATGAGCCAAGACAACATACCTCCCAACCCAATTGACACGAAAGGAAAAGTTACAGCTGGAAATTAATAAAATCATGGAATCCGCATATCCTGAAGTACAAAATGAATCGGGGTTGGTAAATAGTATTAGACGCGAAATGAACATGTTCGAAATGGAGGAGTTCGTGGATATCACTTAGATTTAGCATCTATTGTCTATTCCTCCAACCAGTGTAGAACCTAAGCGAGCGTTTTCAGCTGCTGCTTATGTTGGCAATAAACTACGAAGCAGGCTTGGAAGTTAAACATTGGATGCTTTGATATTTCTGCGATTGTATTTTCGAAATTATAAATAGTTTTTTGTATTGTCTTTTTTGTTCCTTATTTTAGTATATTGTGTATTGTGTTGTGTAACAATATTAATAAATAATTTTTAAGAAATTACTTAAGTTTTTTTTTTCATTTGAGCCCAATTAGAAACCACATAGTCTAATCCCGAGATTACGCTTCAAAAATCCCGTAATCCGAGGATTCAAAAACATGCTCGGGATTGTATTCTCTAGTTGTGATATGAATAATAAATATAAAACTCTTACTTATACTGGTAATCTTAGGCAAAAAAATTCTAAATTCTTAACGAGAAATAATTATAATACATATTCTCGGCTGTTGTTGCAGATACTTCTTGGTGAAACATTTTAACTTCATACAGTAAATAATAAAAATAAATTAAAACACTTGGCTTGTTTCACTATGAGATTTATTTAAATTCTCTAACATTTGTTTCGGCTGTTATGCCATTCTCAAAGAGATCTATAAATCTTTATAGATCTCTTTGAGAATGGCATAACAGCCGAAACAAATGTTAGAGAATTTAAATAAATCTCATAGTGAAACAAGCCAAGTGTTTTAATTTATTTTTATTATTTACTGTATGAAATTATAATACAGCTTCAAAACAACTCTTTAGGTTAAATTATTAAAAACAATAAACAAAAAATAGATAAAATCAATAAATCGTGACTTTACAAACTTCAATGTAGTTCATGGCCTAAATTTTATATAGACCAGACAGGATCCATAAAAGAATCAAAGAACAAGAACGAAGTTATATTAATAACAAGAATGACTCACATTATGCAACACATCTGAAAGAAGAAGCCCATAATTCTAATTGTAATTGTACACACAGAAAATAAGTCCCAAAAATTGACTTGGAATTATGGAAATTTTGAAATACAAAAATACAGAGCTTTTACTCAATAATCATATAGATTTCGGCAAGTCTCCTTTATTAAACCTATTTTACAACTGATTCTTTTATTTACTTTAGTTTCCCGTTGTTAGGTTTATGCTCGGTTAACTTTGGTCCCTTTATGTAATAAAGTTTACATCTTGAATAGAAAGTGACTATTATTGAACCATCGTTCTGAGTATAATTATATTTTTCATTATAATAATTCATTTTTAAGTTTAAATTTGTCAACATCCTTTAGGTTTAGTTTGCAATACAACTCCATCTGAGGAAGACACTGTGTCGAAACAATTGTAATGGGATTTTACCTCAATAAAGTGGAAATTAAGTAATGTTGCTTATTCATTTTTGTTCCATTATATTTAATGCGTTGTCGTGATGAAGTATAGAAATTAACAAAACAATTTGATTTGATTTTGGTGTATATGACGCTAATGTAGTACATACTGAAGGTCTAAAGATACTAGAATATAGTTGACTGAACTGGCTTATACTTGTTGCAACTCCATTTTAAAGTAACAAAATAAGTTTATCATCACCTGATGAAGTCAAAATTTGGCGAAACAGTAGTGAACAATAAAGAACTTTGAAACTACTTTGGTTTATTTTATTACATTATACTAGAATATCTTTCTCCGCTATTAGTCACCGTAAATTTTGCTTGAAGCTCTTTTTTATTTTGCCTTATAGTACCAACGCACGTTGTCTTGTGATTCAAAAGCAAATTTTCAAATGAAAGGATACTGGTAAACTAGTTATCTATGGTAATGTTTCGTCCAGTATTATCAACTGATTCAATAAACCGTAAAACTACAGAAACTATACCGTTGTTATACTCCATTCGAAGTTACTAGGGTAAAAATTTCAAACTTCAGGCAACATAAATATCTTTATTCCGTACTTCTGCGGTTTGTTTTTGATATATTGACTAAAGCCGCAAACTCCTCTGAATTGCTCCAATTTTTTTTCCAATTGCAGCAAATTCCTTAATCGTAAAAGTATTCATAATACACTGCTCAAGTTTTGAACTAGTACACTTACAAGAACATATATAAATAACAATTTACTACTTTTTGAGCAACACTTTCTTGCTTAATTGATAGTATATGGTTCTGGGAAACACTTTTAAGGCGAAGAATTAAAAGAATAAAACTTAAATAACGAATTTCAAATGTTTTATGAGAAAAATAACAAAATCTTCATTTTAGTATTACAGAAAAGTTTGTTTTGGAAAGAAAAGATAACCAAACACTTAAAGATTAATAATGCGTGGGACCTCCTCTAGCTCTTATGACCTCTTGGCAACGTCTTGGCATGCTGTAAATTAAATTCCAAATGTAATGCTGAGGAATATTTTGCCATTCTTCCAAAACGGCAGTTCGGAGCTGATGGTGATTGTTTGGATCCACTCCTCGTGATCTTATCAACCTCTTCAGGTAATCCCATACGCTCTCTATGGGATTAAGATCTGGAGAGTTCGCTGGCCAATCAATGTGCGTAATATTGTTCTCTTCAAAAAATGCATTGATTTGTCTTATTCTATAAGGACACGCGTTATCATCAACAAACACAAAACCATCGCCTATTTCATTAGCAAATGGAAACCTAATACCTGACACTATTCATTGTAGCATTTCCAAGCATATCCAATTCAGTACGACGAGTCGCAGAAATACTTCCCCGAACAGTAATTGAACCACCTCCATAAGCTTGATGGTAAGTCACGTTGTTCTCAAAATAGCTTTCTCCTCTGTTTCTCCAAACTCTAACTCTTCCGTCTGCGATATGGAGACGCAGTCTGGCCTCGTCTACGAATAAACAACGACCCCAATCTTCAACATTCCAATTTGCATGTTGATGTGCCCACTCCAGCCTTCTTCTTTTGTGGGCTCTTGTCAACAATGGGCATTTTTAAAAGATCTGGACCTTAAATTTACCCTACGGAGCCCTCTTCTTACTGTTTGAGTGGATACTTGAGTACCTGTTGCATTCAATAACTGAATTTGGAGTGTTCTTGCAGTAGAAAGTCTATTCCTTCGACACTGAACCATAATAAAACGGTCCTCCCTGACTGTTGTATTGCGATTTTGCCCTCCGCCGTGTCTATGTTGGACAGATCCAGTATCATTAAAACGCATTCGAACTCTTCTGATCACATTGTGGCTCACATTGATATGTGCAGCTACAGTTCTAAGCGATGCATCAGTCATAAGCATTCCCATAGCTTGGCTCATCTCTTCAATACTTAAACGCCTTAATGGCATCTCTAAAATGCAATCAACCACTCTGCATTAAAACTTATTAGAGAAATTAGCAAAAATACTCTTAAAACTTGATAAAAGTATAAGCATCCGCGAGCTCAGTAACTGCACTTGTGACAGATAATAACAACGGAGTCGCAAAAATCATTCGCTAGACATTTGTTTGCATTCAGAAACACAGCCCTGATCATATAGGAAGTCATGCCTAACGCCTACGAAGGGTTGTTTACTTTTACTGCAGGCTATATAAGTGTACCAGTTCAAAAGTTGAGCAGTGTATTTCTCGAATATTTTAGCTAGCTCTTGCATTAGTGATTATCTATCGACTTCCTTCCTTTCAGATAGTGTTAAACCATTGCCGAAACTAATAAAAATAGAAACAAAAGAAGTTGAAACATAATCAGGAGGGTAAAGCCTCATTAATTTTTTGTATAAAACAAAAACAGTTTTAATAAAACAAATATAATTAAAGATTGGGCCAAGTTCATGTTTTGTCAAAATTGCTATCGCGTTTTTAATAATAATTTTTGATATTATTGTAAAATATTTGTATTTATGGGTTGCTAAATAAAAGTAACGGTAATTTAAACACACACTATATTAACAATAAAAACAAAATACACTAAATTATAATTTAAAATCTAATAACTAATAATAAGAACTTTTATTTCACAATAAGTATTTATTTACATTTATATATCACACGACGGCGACTACTCGTTCAATGATTCATCTCTTCCTCCGCGGCATATATATACGTCCCGCGAGACTTGATGACGTATTCGGCGCTTGATACGGTCCGGCTGACGTATCGTCGGATGAGTCACATCACATTATTAACAATGTTTTTGTTTTATACAAATCGTGAGGCTTTACCCATTCAAATATATTCAAATACATGTTAAATTATTTTTATTAAAAATATTTTTTTGCAGGACATACTAAAACAAATGTTAGGAATAATCTAGTTACGAGGTGGGCAAATTAAGTAATGAGACTAAACTTTTTCAATTTTTTTCTTTTCGAATAAAATTGTATTTTATTATTTTCTTCCTCAAAATAACTTCATACCAATGCTGAAACTCAGGCACTGGAACAGCCTTCAGCTGGTCAGTTACATCCGTCGAAATGTTTTCGAGTATCCCAAAATGGCGTCCCTTGATGTGATTTTTCAATCTCGGAAAGAGGAAAAAATCACAAAGACTCAAGTCAGGCGAACAAGTAGGTTGATATGCCACATGAATATTTTTACTTGCCAAAAACTCGTTTGTTTAAATTGCTGTGTGACAAAGCACATTATCGCGATGCAACACTCAGTTAGTTTCTCCTGATATTTAGTCATATGCATAACCCTTCTTCGAAATTTTTCAAGAAACTCTCGGTAAGTGTTGATTGACCATTTGGCCTTGAGGC